>CM076905.1:17429306-18741822 GCA_039519145.1 Kokia cookei
TTTTTTACAAAACGACTAACTATTTGGACAAAATGATGCGATTTCTCGAGCATGGAATGTTCCGGAAATTACTCGAAGGTCTTGAATACTTTAAGGAACCGAAGTTATTTATGAACTCGTAAAACTTTGCAAGTTCGGAAGTTCATCCAAGAACCAATAGACAAACAATTCTCAGGTAAATAAGTTTTTAATTGAAAGACCAAAACTTGTTTACAAATATCATAAACTATTTAGACCATATGATGCGATTCCCCGAGCATGGAATGTTTGGGAAATTGCTTTAAGGAATGGATCATCTTGAATACTTTAAGGAACCGAAGTTATTCAAGAACTCGTACAAGTTTGACAAGTTTGGAAGTTTGTCCAAAAACCAAGAGAGAATCAATTCTCACGTAAATAAGTTTCAATTTCAAAGACCAAAAGTTGTTTACAAAACCACAAACTATTTGGACCAAATGATGCGATTCTCCGAGCATGGAATGTTCAGAAAATTGCTCGAAGGAATGGATCGTCTTTAATACTTTAAGAAACCGAAGTTACAAAAGAACTCACAAAAGTTTTACAAGTTCGGATGTTCGTCCAAGAACCAAAAGAGAAACAATTCTCACGTAAATAAATTTTTAATTCAGAGACCAACAGTTGTATACAAAATTAAAAACTATTTGAACCAATTGATGTGATTGTTTAGAAAATTGCTTGACGGAATGGATCATCTTGAAAACTTTAAGGAACTGAAGTTATAAAATAACTCGTAAAAGTTTAACAAGTTTGAAAGTTCGGCCAAGAACCGATAGACAAATGATTCTCACGTAAATAAGTTTTTAAATCAAAGACCAAAAGCTGTTTACTAAACGTCAAACTATTTGGACCAAATGATGCGATTTCCCGAGCATGGAATGTTTGGAAAATTTCTTGAAGGAATGGATCATCTTGAATAATTTAAGGAACCGAAGTTATCAAAGAACTCGTAAATGTTTGAAAAGTTCGGAAGTTCGTCCAAGAACCAACAGAGAAACAATTCTCAGGTGAATAAGTTTTTAATTCAAAGACCAAAAGTTGTTTACAAAATAACAAACTATTTTGGACCAAATTATGTGAATGTTCTGAAAATTGCTCGATAAAATGGATCGTCTCGAATGCTCTAAGGGACCGATGTTATAGAAACACTCGTAAAAGTTTGACAAGTTTGGAAATTCAGCCAAGAACCAAGGGAGAAACAATTCTCACCTAAATAACTTTTTAAATCGAAGACCAAAAGATTTTTTACAAAACGACTAACTATTTGGACAAAATGATGCGATTTCTCGAGCATGGAATGTTCGGGAAATTACTCGAAGGTCTTGAATACTTTAAGGAACCGAAGTTATTTATGAACTCGTAAAACTTTGCAAGTTCGGAAGTTCATCCAAGAACCAATAGACAAACAATTCTCAGGTAAATAAGTTTTTAATTGAAAGACCAAAACTTGTTTACAAATATCATAAACTATTTAGACCATATGATGCGATTCCCCGAGCATGGAATGTTTGGGAAATTGCTTTAAGGAATGGATCATCTTGAATACTTTAAGGAACCGAAGTTATTCAAGAACTCGTACAAGTTTGACAAGTTTGGAAGTTTGTCCAAAAACCAAGAGAGAATCAATTCTCACGTAAATAAGTTTCAATTTCAAAGACCAAAAGTTGTTTACAAAACCACAAACTATTTGGACCAAATGATGCGATTCTCCGAGCATGGAATGTTCAGAAAATTGCTCGAAGGAATGGATCGCCTTTAATACTTTAAGAAACCGAAGTTACAAAAGAACTCACAAAAGTTTTACAAGTTCGGATGTTCGTCCAAGAACCAAAAGAGAAACAATTCTCACGTAAATAAATTTTTAATTCAGAGACCAACAGTTGTATACAAAATTAAAAACTATTTGAACCAATTGATGTGATTGTTTAGAAAATTGCTTGACGGAATGGATCATCATGAAAACTTTAAGGAACTGAAGTTATAAAATAACTCGTAAAAGTTTAACAAGTTTGAAAGTTCGGCCAAGAACCGATAGACAAATGATTCTCACGTAAATAAGTTTTTAAATCAAAGACCAAAAGCTGTTTACTAAACGTTAAACTATTTGGACCAAATGATGCGATTTCCCGAGCATGGAATGTTTGGAAAATTTCTTGAAGGAATGGATCATCTTGAATAATTTAAGGAACCGAAGTTATCAAAGAACTCGTAAATGTTTGAAAAGTTCGGAAGTTCGTCCAAGAACCAACAGAGAAACAATTCTCAGGTGAATAAGTTTTTAATTCAAAGACCAAAAGTTGTAAACAAAATAACAAACTATTTTGGACCAAATTATGTGAATGTTCTGAAAATTGCTCGATAAAATGGATCGTCTCGAATGCTCTAAGGGACCGATGTTATAGAAACACTCGTAAAAGTTTGACAAGTTTGGAAATTCAGCCAAGAACCAAGGGAGAAACAATTCTCACCTAAATATCTTTTTAAATCGAAGACCAAAAGATTTTTTACAAAACGACTAACTATTTGGACAAAATGATGCGATTTCTCGAGCATGGAATGTTCGGGAAATTACTCGAAGGATCTTGAATACTTTAAGGAACCGAAGTTATTTATGAACTCGTAAAAGTTTGCAAGTTCGGAAGTTCATCCAAGAACCAATAGACAAACAATTCTCAGGTAAATAAGTTTTTAATTGAAAGACCAAAACTTGTTTACAAATATCATAAACTATTTAGACCATATGATGCGATTCCCCGAGCATGGAATGTTTGGGAAATTGCTTTAAGGAATGGATCATCTTGAATACTTTAAGGAACCGAAGTTATTCAAGAACTCGTACAAGTTTGACAAGTTTGGAAGTTTGTCCAAAAACCAAAAGAGAATCAATTCTCACGTAAATAAGTTTCAATTTCAAAGACCAAAAGTTGTTTACAAAACCACAAACTATTTGGACCAAATGATGCGATTCTCCGAGCATGGAATGTTCAGAAAATTGCTCGAAGGAATGGATCGTCTTTAATACTTTAAGAAACCGAAGTTACAAAAGAACTCACAAAAGTTTTACAAGTTCGGATGTTCGTCCAAGAACCAAAAGAGAAACAATTCTCACGTAAATAAATTTTTAATTCAGAGACCAACAGTTGTATACAAAATTAAAAACTATTTGAACCAATTGATGTGATTGTTTAGAAAATTGCTTGACGGAATGGATCATCATGAAAACTTTAAGGAACTGAAGTTATAAAATAACTCGTAAAAGTTTAACAAGTTTGAAAGTTCGGCCAAGAACCGATAGACAAATGATTCTCACGTAAATAAGTTTTTAAATCAAAGACCAAAAGCTGTTTACTAAACGTTAAACTATTTGGACCAAATGATGCGATTTCCCGAGCATGGAATGTTTGGAAAATTTCTTGAAGGAATGGATCATCTTGAATAATTTAAGGAACCGAAGTTATCAAAGAACTCGTAAATGTTTGAAAAGTTCGGAAGTTCGTCCAAGAACCAACAGAGAAACAATTCTCAGGTGAATAAGTTTTTAATTCAAAGACCAAAAGTTGTAAACAAAATAACAAACTATTTTGGACCAAATTATGTGAATGTTCTGAAAATTGCTCGATAAAATGGATCGTCTCGAATGCTCTAAGGGACCGATGTTATAGAAACACTCGTAAAAGTTTGACAAGTTTGGAAATTCAGCCAAGAACCAAGGGAGAAACAATTCTCACCTAAATATCTTTTTAAATCGAAGACCAAAAGATTTTTTACAAAACGACTAACTATTTGGACAAAATGATGCGATTTCTCGAGCATGGAATGTTCGGGAAATTACTCGAAGGAATGGACCGTCTTGAATACTTTAAGGAACCGAAGTTATTTAAGAACTCGTAAAAGTTTGCAAGTACGGAAGTTCATCCAAGAACCAATAGACAAACAATTCTCAGGTAAATAAGTTTTTAATTGAAAGACCAAAACTTGTTTACAAATATCATAAACTGTTTAGACCATATGATGCGATTCCCCGAGCATGGAATGTTTGGGAAATTGCTTTAAGGAATGGATCATCTTGAATACTTTAAGGAACCGAAGTTATTCAAGAACTCGTACAAGTTTGACAAGTTTGTCCAAAAACCAAAAGAGAATCAATTCTCACGTAAATAAGTTTCAATTTCAAAGACCAAAAGTTGTTTACAAAACCACAAACTATTTGGACCAAATGATGCAATTCTCCGAGCATGGAATGTTCAGAAAATTGCTCGAAGGAATGGATCGTCTTTAATACTTTAAGAAACCGATGTTATAAAAGAACTCACAAAAGTTTTACAAGTTCGGATGTTCGTCCAAGAACCAAAAGAGAAACAATTCTCACATAAATAAGTTTTTAATTCAGAGACCAACGGTTGTAAACAAAATTAAAAACTATTTGAACCAACTGATGTGATTGTTTAGAAAATTGCTTGACGGAATGGATCATCTTGAAAACTTTAAGGAACTGAAGTTATAAAATAACTCGTAAAAGTTTAACAAGTTAGAAAGTTCGGCCAAGAACCGATAGACAAATGATTCTCACGTAAATAAGTTTTTAAATCAAAGACCAAAAGCTGTTTACTAAACGTCAAACTATTTGGACCAAATGATGCGATTTCCCGAGCATGGAATGTTTGGAAAATTTCTTGAAGGAATGGATCATCTTGAATAATTTAAGGAACCGAAGTTATCAAAGAACTCGTAAATGTTTGAAAAGTTCGGAAGTTCGTCCAAGAACCAACAGAGAAACAATTCTCAGCTGAATAAGTTTTTAATTCAAAGACCAAAAGTTGTTTACAAAATAACAAACCATTTTGGACCAAATTATGTGAATGTTCTGAAAATTGCTCGATAAAATGGATCGTCTCGAATGCTCTAAGGGACCGATGTTATAGAAACACTCGTAAAAGTTTGACAAGTTTGGAAATTCAGCCAAGAACCAAGGGAGAAACAATTCTCACCTAAATAACTTTTTAAATCGAAGACCAAAAGATTTTTTACAAAACGACTAACTATTTGGACAAAATGATGCGATTTCTCGAGCATGGAATGTTCCGGAAATTACTCGAAGGTCTTGAATACTTTAAGGAACCGAAGTTATTTATGAACTCGTAAAACTTTGCAAGTTCGGAAGTTCATCCAAGAACCAATAGACAAACAATTCTCAGGTAAATAAGTTTTTAATTGAAAGACCAAAACTTGTTTACAAATATCATAAACTATTTAGACCATATGATGCGATTCCCCGAGCATGGAATGTTTGGGAAATTGCTTTAAGGAATGAATCATCTTGAATACTTTAAGGAACCGAAGTTATTCAAGAACTCGTACAATTTTGACAAGTTTGGAAGTTTGTCCAAAAACCAAGAGAGAATCAATTCTCACGTAAATAAGTTTCAATTTCAAAGACCAAAAGTTGTTTACAAAACCACAAACTATTTGGACCAAATGATGCGATTCTCCGAGCATGGAATGTTCAGAAAATTGCTCGAAGGAATGGATTGCCTTTAATACTTTAAGAAACCGAAGTTACAAAAGAACTCACAAAAGTTTTACAAGTTCGGATGTTCGTCCAAGAACCAAAAGAGAAACAATTCTCACGTAAAAAAAATTTTAATTCAGAGACCAACAGTTGTATACAAAATTAAAAACTATTTGAACCAATTGATGTGATTGTTTAGAAAATTGCTTGACGGAATGGATCATCATGAAAACTTTAAGGAACTGAAGTTATAAAATAACTCGTAAAAGTTTAACAAGTTTGAAAGTTCGGCCAAGAACCGATAGACAAATGATTCTCACGTAAATAAGTTTTTAAATCAAAGACCAAAAGCTGTTTACTAAACGTTAAACTATTTGGACCAAATGATGCGATTTCCCGAGCATGGAATGTTTGGAAAATTTCTTGAAGGAATGGATCATCTTGAATAATTTAAGGAACCGAAGTTATCAAAGAACTCGTAAATGTTTGAAAAGTTCGGAAGTTCGTCCAAGAACCAACAGAGAAACAATTCTCAGGTCAATAAGTTTTTAATTCAAAGACCAAAAGTTGTAAACAAAATAACAAACTATTTTGGACCAAATTATGTGAATGTTCTGAAAATTGCTCGATAAAATGGATCGTCTCGAATGCTCTAAGGGACCGATGTTATAGAAACACTCGTAAAAGTTTGACAAGTTTGGAAATTCAGCCAAGAACCAAGGGAGAAACAATTCTCACCTAAATAACTTTTTAAATCGAAGACCAAAAGATTTTTTACAAAACGACTAACTATTTGGACAAAATGATGCGATTTCTCGAGCATGGAATGTTCCGGAAATTACTCGAAGGTCTTGAATACTTTAAGGAACCGAAGTTAATTATGAACTCGTAAAACTTTGCAAGTTCGGAAGTTCATCCAAGAACCAATAGACAAACAATTCTCAGGTAAATAAGTTTTTAATTGAAAGACCAAAACTTGTTTACAAATATCATAAAATATTTAGACCATATGATGCGATTCCCCGAGAATGGAATGTTTGGAAAATTGCTTTAAGGAATGGATCATCTTGAATACTTTAAGGAACCGAAGTTATTCAAGAACTCGTACAAGTTTGACAAGTTTGGAAGTTTGTCCAAAAACCAAGAGAGAATCAATTCTCACGTAAATAAGTTTCAATTTCAAAGACCAAAAGTTGTTTACAAAACCACAAACTATTTGGACCAAATGATGCGATTCTCCGAGCATGGAATGTTCAGAAAATTGCTCGAAGGAATGGATCGTCTTTAATACTTTAAGAAACCGAAGTTACAAAAGAACTCACAAAAGTTTTACAAGTTCGGATGTTCGTCCAAGAACCAAAAGAGAAACAATTCTCTCGTAAATAAAATTTTAATTCAGAGACCAACAGTTGTATACAAAATTAAAAACTATTTGAACCAACTGATGTGATTGTTTAGAAAATTGCTTGACGGAATGGATCATCTTGAAAACTTTAAGGAACTGAAGTTATAAAATAACTCGTAAAAGTTTAACAAGTTTGAAAGTTCGGCCAAGAACCGATAGACAAATGATTCTCACGTAAATAAGTTTTTAAATCAAAGACCAAAAGCTGTTTACTAAACGTTAAACTATTTGGACCAAATGATGCGATTTCCCGAGCATGGAATGTTTGGAAATTTTCTTGAAGGAATGGATCATCTTGAATAATTTAAGGAACCGAAGTTATCAAAGAACTCGTAAATGTTTGAAAAGTTCGGAAGTTCGTCCAAGAACCAACAGAGAAACAATTCTCAGGTGAATAAGTTTTTAATTCAAAGACCAAAAGTTGTTTACAAAATAACAAACTATTTTGGACCAAATTATGTGAATGTTCTGAAAATTGCTCGATAAAATGGATCGTCTCGAATGCTCTAAGGGACCGATGTTATAGAAACACTCGTAAAAGTTTGACAAGTTTGGAAATTCAGCCAAGAACCAAGGGAGAAACAATTCTCACCTAAATAACTTTTTAAATCGAAGACCAAAAGATTTTTTACAAAACGACTAACTATTTGGACAAAATGATGCGATTTCTCGAGCATGGAATGTTCCGGAAATTACTCGAAGGTCTTGAATACTTTAAGGAACCGAAGTTATTTATGAACTCGTAAAACTTTGCAAGTTCAGAAGTTCATCCAAGAACCAATAGACAAACAATTCTCAGGTAAATAAGTTTTTAATTGAAAGACCAAAACTTGTTTACAAATATCATAAACTATTTAGACCATATGATGCGATTCCCCGAGCATGGAATGTTTGGGAAATTGCTTTAAGGAATGGATCATCTTGAATACTTTAAGGAACCGAAGTTATTCAAGAACTCGTACAAGTTTGACAAGTTTGGAAGTTTGTCCAAAAACCAAGAGAGAATCAATTCTCACGTAAATAAGTTTCAATTTCAAAGACCAAAAGTTGTTTACAAAACCACAAACTATTTGGACCAAATGATGCGATTCTCCGAGCATGGAATGTTCAGAAAATTGCTCGAAGGAATGGATCGCCTTTAATACTTTAAGAAACCGAAGTTACAAAAGAACTCACAAAAGTTTTACAAGTTCGGATGTTCGTCCAAGAACCAAAAGAGAAACAATTCTCACGTAAATAAATTTTTAATTCAGAGACCAACAGTTGTATACAAAATTAAAAACTATTTGAACCAATTGATGTGATTGTTTAGAAAATTGCTTGACGGAATGGATCATCATGAAAACTTTAAGGAACTGAAGTTATAAAATAACTCGTAAAAGTTTAACAAGTTTGAAAGTTCGGCCAAGAACCGATAGACAAATGATTCTCACGTAAATAAGTTTTTAAATCAAAGACCAAAAGCTGTTTACTAAACGTTAAACTATTTGGACCAAATGATGCGATTTCCCGAGCATGGAATGTTTGGAAAATTTCTTGAAGGAATGGATCATCTTGAATAATTTAAGGAACCGAAGTTATCAAAGAACTCGTAAATGTTTGAAAAGTTCGGAAGTTCGTCCAAGAACCAACAGAGAAACAATTCTCAGGTGAATAAGTTTTTAATTCAAAGACCAAAAGTTGTAAACAAAATAACAAACTATTTTGGACCAAATTATGTGAATGTTCTGAAAATTGCTCGATAAAATGGATCGTCTCGAATGCTCTAAGGGACCGATGTTATAGAAACACTCGTAAAAGTTTGACAAGTTTGGAAATTCAGCCAAGAACCAAGGGAGAAACAATTCTCACCTAAATATCTTTTTAAATCGAAGACCAAAAGATTTTTTACAAAACGACTAACTATTTGGACAAAATGATGCGATTTCTCGAGCATGGAATGTTCGGGAAATTACTCGAAGGAATGGACCGTCTTGAATACTTTAAGGAACCGAAGTTATTTAAGAACTCGTAAAAGTTTGCAAGTACGGAAGTTCATCCAAGAACCAATAGACAAACAATTCTCAGGTAAATAAGTTTTTAATTGAAAGACCAAAACTTGTTTACAAATATCATAAACTGTTTAGACCATATGATGCGATTCCCCGAGCATGGAATGTTTGGGAAATTGCTTTAAGGAATGGATCATCTTGAATACTTTAAGGAACCGAAGTTATTCAAGAACTCGTACAAGTTTGACAAGTTTGTCCAAAAACCAAAAGAGAATCAATTCTCACGTAAATAAGTTTCAATTTCAAAGACCAAAAGTTGTTTACAAAACCACAAACTATTTGGACCAAATGATGCAATTCTCCGAGCATGGAATGTTCAGAAAATTGCTCGAAGGAATGGATCGTCTTTAATACTTTAAGAAACCGATGTTATAAAAGAACTCACAAAAGTTTTACAAGTTCGGATGTTCGTCCAAGAACCAAAAGAGAAACAATTCTCACATAAATAAGTTTTTAATTCAGAGACCAACGGTTGTAAACAAAATTAAAAACTATTTGAACCAACTGATGTGATTGTTTAGAAAATTGCTTGACGGAATGGATCATCTTGAAAACTTTAAGGAACTGAAGTTATAAAATAACTCGTAAAAGTTTAACAAGTTAGAAAGTTCGGCCAAGAACCGATAGACAAATGATTCTCACGTAAATAAGTTTTTAAATCAAAGACCAAAAGCTGTTTACTAAACGTCAAACTATTTGGACCAAATGATGCGATTTCCCGAGCATGGAATGTTTGGAAAATTTCTTGAAGGAATGGATCATCTTGAATAATTTAAGGAACCGAAGTTATCAAAGAACTCGTAAATGTTTGAAAAGTTCGGAAGTTCGTCCAAGAACCAACAGAGAAACAATTCTCAGGTGAATAAGTTTTTAATTCAAAGACCAAAAGTTGTTTACAAAATAACAAACTATTTTGGACCAAATTATGTGAATGTTCTGAAAATTGCTCGATAAAATGGATCGTCTCGAATGCTCTAAGGGACCGATGTTATAGAAACACTCGTAAAAGTTTGACAAGTTTGGAAATTCAGCCAAGAACCAAGGGAGAAACAATTCTCACCTAAATAACTTTTTAAATCGAAGACCAAAAGATTTTTTACAAAACGACTAACTATTTGGACAAAATGATGCGATTTCTCGAGCATGGAATGTTCCGGAAATTACTCGAAGGTCTTGAATACTTTAAGGAACCGAAGTTATTTATGAACTCGTAAAACTTTGCAAGTTCGGAAGTTCATCCAAGAACCAATAGACAAACAATTCTCAGGTAAATAAGTTTTTAATTGAAAGACCAAAACTTGTTTACAAATATCATAAACTATTTAGACCATATGATGCGATTCCCCGAGCATGGAATGTTTGGGAAATTGCTTTAAGGAATGAATCATCTTGAATACTTTAAGGAACCGAAGTTATTCAAGAACTCGTACAATTTTGACAAGTTTGGAAGTTTGTCCAAAAACCAAGAGAGAATCAATTCTCACGTAAATAAGTTTCAATTTCAAAGACCAAAAGTTGTTTACAAAACCACAAACTATTTGGACCAAATGATGCGATTCTCCGAGCATGGAATGTTCAGAAAATTGCTCGAAGGAATGGATTGCCTTTAATACTTTAAGAAACCGAAGTTACAAAAGAACTCACAAAAGTTTTACAAGTTCGGATGTTCGTCCAAGAACCAAAAGAGAAACAATTCTCACGTAAATAAATTTTTAATTCAGAGACCAACAGTTGTATACAAAATTAAAAACTATTTGAACCAATTGATGTGATTGTTTAGAAAATTGCTTGACGGAATGGATCATCATGAAAACTTTAAGGAACTGAAGTTATAAAATAACTCGTAAAAGTTTAACAAGTTTGAAAGTTCGGCCAAGAACCGATAGACAAATGATTCTCACGTAAATAAGTTTTTAAATCAAAGACCAAAAGCTGTTTACTAAACGTTAAACTATTTGGACCAAATGATGCGATTTCCCGAGCATGGAATGTTTGGAAAATTTCTTGAAGGAATGGATCATCTTGAATAATTTAAGGAACCGAAGTTATCAAAGAACTCGTAAATGTTTGAAAAGTTCGGAAGTTCGTCCAAGAACCAACAGAGAAACAATTCTCAGGTGAATAAGTTTTTAATTCAAAGACCAAAAGTTGTAAACAAAATAACAAACTATTTTGGACCAAATTATGTGAATGTTCTGAAAATTGCTCGATAAAATGGATCGTCTCGAATGCTCTAAGGGACCGATGTTATAGAAACACTCGTAAAAGTTTGACAAGTTTGGAAATTCAGCCAAGAACCAAGGGAGAAACAATTCTCACCTAAATAACTTTTTAAATCGAAGACCAAAAGATTTTTTACAAAACGACTAACTATTTGGACAAAATGATGCGATTTCTCGAGCATGGAATGTTCCGGAAATTACTCGAAGGAATGGAAGGTCTTGAATACTTTAAGGAACCGAAGTTATTTATGAACTCGTAAAACTTTGCAAGTTCGGAAGTTCATCCAAGAACCAATAGACAAACAATTCTCAGGTAAATAAGTTTTTAATTGAAAGACCAAAACTTGTTTACAAATATCATAAACTATTTAGACCATATGATGCGATTCCCCGAGCATGGAATGTTTGGGAAATTGCTTTAAGGAATGGATCATCTTGAATACTTTAAGGAACCGAAGTTATTCAAGAACTCGTACAAGTTTGACAAGTTTGGAAGTTTGTCCAAAAACCAAGAGAGAATCAATTCTCACGTAAATAAGTTTCAATTTCAAAGACCAAAAGTTGTTTACAAAACCACAAACTATTTGGACCAAATGATGCGATTCTCCGAGCATGGAATGTTCAGAAAATTGCTCGAAGGAATGGATTGCCTTTAATACTTTAAGAAACCGAAGTTACAAAAGAACTCACAAAAGTTTTACAAGTTCGGATGTTCGTCCAAGAACCAAAAGAGAAACAATTCTCACGTAAGTAAGTTTTTAATTCAGAGACCAACAGTTGTATACAAAATTAAAAACTATTTGAACCAATTGATGTGATTGTTTAGAAAATTGCTTGATGGAATGGATCATCTTGAAAACTTTAAGGAACTGAAGTTATAAAATAACTCGTAAAAGTTTAACAAGTTAGAAAGTTCGGCCAAGAACCGATAGACAAATGATTCTCACGTAAATAAGTTTTTAAATCAAAGACCAAAAGCTGTTTACTAAACGTCAAACTATTTGGACCAAATGATGCGATTTCCCGAGCATGGAATGTTTGGAAAATTTCTTGAAGGAATGGATCATCTTGAATAATTTAAGGAACCGAAGTTATCAAAGAACTCGTAAATGTTTGAAAAGTTCGGAAGTTCGT
Source organism: Kokia cookei (assembly GCA_039519145.1). NCBI lineage: Eukaryota > Viridiplantae > Streptophyta > Magnoliopsida > Malvales > Malvaceae > Kokia > Kokia cookei. Next base: position 17,441,646 of record CM076905.1, read on the forward strand.
CCAAGAACCAACAGAGAAACAATTCTCAGGTCAATAAGTTTTTAATTCAAAGACCAAAAGTTGTTTACAAAATAACAAACTATTTTGGACCAAATTATGTGAATGTTCTGAAAATTGCTCGATAAAATGGATCGTCTCGAATGCTCTAAGGGACCGATGTTATAGAAACACTCGTAAAAGTTTGACAAGTTTGGAAATTCAGCCAAGAACCAAGGGAGAAACAATTCTCACCTAAATAACTTTTTAAATCGAAGACCAAAAGATTTTTTACAAAACGACTAACTATTTGGACAAAATGATGTGATTTCTCGAGCATGGAATGTTCGGAAAATTACTCGAAGGTCTTGAATACTTTAAGGAACCGAAGTTATTTATGAACTCGTAAAAGTTTGCAAGTTCGGAAGTTCATCCAAGAACCAATAGACAAACAATTCTCAGGTAAATAAGTTTTTAATTGAAAGACCAAAACTTGTTTACAAATATCATAAACTATTTAGACCATATGATGCGATTCCCCGAGCATGGAATGTTTGGGAAATTGCTTTAAGGAATGGATCATCTTGAATACTTTAAGGAACCGAAGTTATTCAAGAACTCGTACAAGTTTGACAAGTTTGTCCAAAAACCAAAAGAGAATCAATTCTCACGTAAATAAGTTTCAATTTCAAAGACCAAAAGTTGTTTACAAAACCACAAACTATTTGGACCAAATGATGCGATTCTCCGAGCATGGAATGTTCAGAAAATTGCTCGAAGGAATGGATTGCCTTTAATACTTTAAGAAACCGAAGTTACAAAAGAACTCACAAAAGTTTTACAAGTTCGGATGTTCGTCCAAGAACCAAAAGAGAAACAATTCTCACGTAAGTAAGTTTTTAATTCAGAGACCAACAGTTGTATACAAAATTAAAAACTATTTGAACCAATTGATGTGATTGTTTAGAAAATTGCTTGATGGAATGGATCATCTTGAAAACTTTAAGGAACTGAAGTTATAAAATAACTCGTAAAAGTTTAACAAGTTAGAAAGTTCGGCCAAGAACCGATAGACAAATGATTCTCACGTAAATAAGTTTTTAAATCAAAGACCAAAAGCTGTTTACTAAACGTCAAACTATTTGGACCAAATGATGCGATTTCCCGAGCATGGAATGTTTGGAAAATTTCTTGAAGGAATGGATCATCTTGAATAATTTAAGGAACCGAAGTTAGCAAAGAACTCGTAAATGTTTGAAAAGTTCGGAAGTTCGTCCAAGAACCAACAGAGAAACAATTCTCAGGTGAATAAGTTTTTAATTCAAAGACCAAAAGTTGTTTACAAAATAACAAACTATTTTGGACCAAATTATGTGAATGTTCTGAAAATTGCTCGATAAAATGGATCGTCTCGAATGCTCTAAGGGACCGATGTTATAGAAACACTCGTAAAAGTTTGACAAGTTTGGAAATTCAGCCAAGAACCAAGGGAGAAACAATTCTCACCTAAATAACTTTTTAAATCGAAGACCAAAAGATTTTTTAAAAAACGACTAACTATTTGGACAAAATGATGCGATTTCTCGAGCATGGAATGTTCAGGAAATTACTCGAAGGAATGGACCATCTTGAATACTTTAAGGAACCGAAGTTATTTAAGAACTCGTAAAAGTTTGCAAGTTCGGAAGTTCATCCAAGAACCAATAGACAAACAATTCTCAGGTAAATAAGTTTTTAATTGAAAGACCAAAACTTGTTTACAAATATCATAAACTATTTAGACCATATGATGCGATTCCCCGAGCATGGAATGTTTGGGAAATTGCTTTAAGGAATGGATCATCTTGAATACTTTAAGGAACCGAAGTTATTCAAGAACTCGTACAAGTTTGACAAGTTTGGAAGTTTGTCCAAAAACCAAGAGAGAATCAATTCTCACGTAAATAAGTTTCAATTTCAAAGACCAAAAGTTGTTTACAAAACCACAAACTATTTGGACCAAATGATGTGATTCTCCGAGCATGGAATGTTCAGAAAATTGCTCGAAGGAATGGATCGTCTTTAATACTTTAAGAAACCGAAGTTACAAAAGAACTCACAAAAGTTTTACAAGTTCGGATGTTCGTCCAAGAACCAAAAGAGAAACAATTCTCACGTAAATAAATTTTTAATTCAGAGACCAACAGTTGTATACAAAATTAAAAACTATTTGAACCAACTGATGTGATTGTTTAGAAAATTGCTTGACGGAATGGATCATCTTGAAAACTTTAAGGAACTGAAGTTATAAAATAACTCGTAAAAGTTTAACAAGTTTGAAAGTTCGGCCAAGAACCGATAGACAAATGATTCTCACGTAAATAAGTTTTTAAATCAAAGACCAAAAGCTGTTTACTAAATGTCAAACTATTTGGACCAAATGATGCGATTTCCCGAGCATGGAATGTTTGGAAATTTTCTTGAAGGAATGGATCATCTTGAATAATTTAAGGAACCGAAGTTATCAAAGAACTCGTAAATGTTTGAAAAGTTCGGAAGTTCGTCCAAGAACCAATAGAGAAACAATTCTCAGGTGAATAAGTTTTTAATTCAAAGACCAAAAGTTGTTTACAAAATAACAAACTATTTTGGACCAAATTATGTGAATGTTCTGAAAATTGCTCGATAAAATGGATCGTCTCGAATGCTCTAAGGGACCGATGTTATAGAAACACTCGTAAAAGTTTGACAAGTTTGGAAATTCAGCCAAGAACCAAGGGAGAAACAATTCTCACCTAAATAACTTTTTAAATCGAAGACCAAAAGATTTTTTACAAAACGACTAACTATTTGGACAAAATGATGCGATTTCTCGAGCATGGAATGTTCGGGAAATTACTCGAAGGAATTGACCGTCTTGAATACTTTAAGGAACCGAAGTTATTTAAGAACTCGTAAAAGTTTGCAAGTTCGGAAGTTCGTCCAAGAACCAAGAGAGAAACAATTCTCACGTAAATAAGTTTTAAATTCAAAGACCAAAAGTTGTTTACAAAATGACAAACTATTTGGACCAGATTATGCTAATGTTCTGAAAATTGCATGAAGGAATGGATCGTCTTTAATACTTTAAGAAACCGATGTTATAAAAGAAATCGTAAAAGTTTGACAAGTTCGGAAGCTCGGCCGAGAACCAATAGACAAATAAATCTCACATAAATAAGTTTTTAAATCAAAGACCGAAAGTTTTTTTTACAAAAAGACAAGCTATTTGGACGAAAAGATGCGATTTCTCGAGCATAGAATGTTCGAAAAATTGCTCGAAGGAATGGATCGTCACGATACTTTAAGGTATCGATGTTATAAAAGAACTCGTAAAAGTTTGACAAGTTCGGAAGTTCATCCAAGAACCAATAGACAAACAATTCTCAGGTAAATAAGTTTTTAATTGAAAGACCAAAACTTGTTTACAAATATCATAAACTATTTAGACCATATGATGCGATTCCCCGAGCATGGAATGTTTGGGAAATTGCTTTAAGGAATGGATCATCTTGAATACTTTAAGGAACCGAAGTTATTCAAGAACTCGTACAAGTTTGACAAGTTTGGAAGTTTGTCCAAAAACCAAGAGAGAATCAATTCTCACGTAAATAAGTTTCAATTTCAAAGACCAAAAGTTGTTTACAAAACCACAAACTATTTGGACCAAATGATGTGATTCTCCGAGCATGGAATGTTCAGAAAATTGCTCGAAGGAATGGATCGTCTTTAATACTTTAAGAAACCGAAGTTACAAAAGAACTCACAAAAGTTTTACAAGTTCGGATGTTCGTCCAAGAACCAAAAGAGAAACAATTCTCACGTAAATAAATTTTTAATTCAGAGACCAACAGTTGTATACAAAATTAAAAACTATTTGAACCAACTGATGTGATTGTTTAGAAAATTGCTTGACGGAATGGATCATCTTGAAAACTTTAAGGAACTGAAGTTATAAAATAACTCGTAAAAGTTTAACAAGTTTGAAAGTTCAGCCAAGAACCGATAGACAAATGATTCTCACGTAAATAAGTTTTTAAATCAAAGACCAAAAGCTGTTTACTAAATGTCAAACTATTTGGACCAAATGATGCGATTTCCCGAGCATGGAATGTTTGGAAATTTTCTTGAAGGAATGGATCATCTTGAATAATTTAAGGAACCGAAGTTATCAAAGAACTCGTAAATGTTTGAAAAGTTCGGAAGTTCGTCCAAGAACCAATAGAGAAACAATTCTCAGGTGAATAAGTTTTTAATTCAAAGACCAAAAGTTGTTTACAAAATAACAAACTATTTTGGACCAAATTATGTGAATGTTCTGAAAATTGCTCGATAAAATGGATCGTCTCGAATGCTCTAAGGGACCGATGTTATAGAAACACTCGTAAAAGTTTGACAAGTTTGGAAATTCAGCCAAGAACCAAGGGAGAAACAATTCTCACCTAAATAACTTTTTAAATCGAAGACCAAAAGATTTTTTACAAAACGACTAACTATTTGGACAAAATGATGCGATTTCTCGAGCATGGAATGTTCGGGAAATTACTCGAAGGAATTGACCGTCTTGAATACTTTAAGGAACCGAAGTTATTTAAGAACTCGTAAAAGTTTGCAAGTTCGGAAGTTCGTCCAAGAACCAAGAGAGAAACAATTCTCACGTAAATAAGTTTTAAATTCAAAGACCAAAAGTTGTTTACAAAATGACAAACTATTTGGACCAGATTATGCTAATGTTCTGAAAATTGCATGAAGGAATGGATCGTCTTTAATACTTTAAGAAACCGATGTTATAAAAGAAATCGTAAAAGTTTGACAAGTTCGGAAGCTCGGCCGAGAACCAATAGACAAATAAATCTCACATAAATAAGTTTTTAAATCAAAGACCGAAAGTTTTTTTTACAAAAAGACAAGCTATTTGGACGAAAAGATGCGATTTCTCGAGCATAGAATGTTCGAAAAATTGCTCGAAGGAATGGATCGTCACGATACTTTAAGGTATCGATGTTATAAAAGAACTCGTAAAAGTTTGACAAGTTCGGAAGTTCATCCAAGAACCAATAGACAAACAATTCTCAGGTAAATAAGTTTTTAATTGAAAGACCAAAACTTGTTTACAAATATCATAAACTATTTAGACCATATGATGCGATTCCCCGAGCATGGAATGTTTGGGAAATTGCTTTAAGGAATGGATCATCTTGAATACTTTAAGGAACCGAAGTTATTCAAGAACTCGTACAAGTTTGACAAGTTTGGAAGTTTGTCCAAAAACCAAGAGAGAATCAATTCTCACGTAAATAAGTTTCAATTTCAAAGACCAAAAGTTGTTTACAAAACCACAAACTATTTGGACCAAATGATGTGATTCTCCGAGCATGGAATGTTCAGAAAATTGCTCGAAGGAATGGATTGCCTTTAATACTTTAAGAAACCGATGTTATAAAAGAACTCACAAAAGTTTTACAAGTTCGGATGTTCGTCCTAGAACCAAAAGAGAAACAATCTCACGTAAATAAGTTTTTAATTCAGAGACCAACAGTTGTAAACAAAATTAAAAACTATTTGAACCAACTGATGTGATTGTTTAGAAAATTGCTTGACGGAATGGATCATCTTGAAAACTTTAAGAACTGAAGTTATAAAATAACTCGTAAAAGTTTAACAGGTTTGAAAGTTCGGCCAAGAACCGATAGACAAATGATTCTCACGTAAATAAGTTTTTAAATCAAAGACCAAAAGCTGTTAACTAAATGTCAAACTATTTTGACCAAATGATGCGATTTCCCGAGCATGGAATGTTTGGAAAATTTCTTGAAGGAATGGATCATGTTGAATAATTTAAGGAACCGAAGTTATCAAAGAACTCGTAAATGTTTGAAAAGTTCGGAAGTTCGTCCAAGAACCAACAGAGAAACAATTCTCAGGTGAATAAGTTTTTAATTCAAAGACCAAAAGTTTACAAAATAACAAACTATTTTGGACCAAATTATGTGAATGTTCTGAAAATTGCTCGATAAAATGGATCGTCTCGAATGCTCTAAGGGACCGATGTTATAGAAACACTCGTAAAAGTTTGACAAGTTTGGAAATTCAGCCAAGAACCAAGGGAGAAACAATTCTCACCTAAATAACTTTTTAAATCGAAGACCAAAAGATTTTTTACAAAACGACTAACTATTTGGACAAAATGATGCGATTTCTCGAGCATGGAATGTTCGGGAAATTACTCGAAGGAATTGACCGTCTTGAATACTTTAAGGAACCGAAGTTATTTAAGAACTCGTAAAAGTTTGCAAGTTCGGAAGTTCGTCCAAGAACCAAGAGAGAAACAATTCTCACGTAAATAAGTTTTAAATTCAAAGACCAAAAGTTGTTTACAAAATGACAAACTATTTGGACCAGATTATGCTAATGTTCTGAAAATTGCATGAAGGAATGGATCGTCTTTAATACTTTAAGAAACCGATGTTATAAAAGAAATCGTAAAAGTTTGACAAGTTCGGAAGCTCGGCCGAGAACCAATAGACAAATAAATCTCACATAAATAAGTTTTTAAATCAAAGACCGAAAGTTTTTTTTACAAAAAGACAAGCTATTTGGACGAAAAGATGCGATTTCTCGAGCATAGAATGTTCGAAAAATTGCTCGAAGGAATGGATCGTCACGATACTTTAAGGTATCGATGTTATAAAAGAACTCGTAAAAGTTTGACAAGTTCGGAAGTTCATCCAAGAACCAATAGACAAACAATTCTCAGGTAAATAAGTTTTTAATTGAAAGACCAAAACTTGTTTACAAATATCATAAACTATTTAGACCATATGATGCGATTCCCCGAGCATGGAATGTTTGGGAAATTGCTTTAAGGAATGGATCATCTTGAATACTTTAAGGAACCGAAGTTATTCAAGAACTCGTACAAGTTTGACAAGTTTGGAAGTTTGTCCAAAAACCAAGAGAGAATCAATTCTCACGTAAATAAGTTTCAATTTCAAAGACCAAAAGTTGTTTACAAAACCACAAACTATTTGGACCATATGATGTGATTCTCCGAGCATGGAATGTTCAGAAAATTGCTCGAAGGAATGGATCGTCTTTAATACTTTAAGAAACCGAAGTTACAAAAGAACTCACAAAAGTTTTACAAGTTCGGATGTTCGTCCAAGAACCAAAAGAGAAACAATTCTCGCGTAAATAAATTTTTAATTCAGAGACCAACAGTTGTATACAAAATTAAAAACTATTTGAACCAACTGATGTGATTGTTTAGAAAATTGCTTGACGGAATGGATCATCTTGAAAACTTTAAGGAACTGAAGTTATAAAATAACTCGTAAAAGTTTAACAAGTTTGAAAGTTCGGCCAAGAACCGATAGACAAATGATTCTCACGTAAATAAGTTTTTAAATCAAAGACCAAAAGCTGTTTACTAAATGTCAAACTATTTGGACCAAATGATGCGATTTCCCGAGCATGGAATGTTTGGAAATTTTCTTGAAGGAATGGATCATCTTGAATAATTTAAGGAACCGAAGTTATCAAAGAACTCGTAAATGTTTGAAAAGTTCGAAAGTTCGTCCAAGAACCAATAGAGAAACAATTCTCAGGTGAATAAGTTTTTAATTCAAAGACCAAAAGTTGTTTACAAAATAACAAACTATTTTGGACCAAATTATGTGAATGTTCTGAAAATTGCTCGATAAAATGGATCGTCTCGAATGCTCTAAGGGACCGATGTTATAGAAACACTCGTAAAAGTTTGACAAGTTTGGAAATTCAGCCAAGAACCAAGGGAGAAACAATTCTCACCTAAATAACTTTTTAAATCGAAGACCAAAAGATTTTTTACAAAACGACTAACTATTTGGACAAAATGATGCGATTTCTCGAGCATGGAATGTTCGGGAAATTACTCGAAGGAATTGACCGTCTTGAATACTTTAAGGAACCGAAGTTATTTAAGAACTCGTAAAAGTTTGCAAGTTCGGAAGTTCGTCCAAGAACCAAGAGAGAAACAATTCTCACGTAAATAAGTTTTAAATTCAAAGACCAAAAGTTGTTTACAAAATGACAAACTATTTGGACCAGATTATGCTAATGTTCTGAAAATTGCATGAAGGAATGGATCGTCTTTAATACTTTAAGAAACCGATGTTATAAAAGAAATCGTAAAAGTTTGACAAGTTCGGAAGCTCGGCCGAGAACCAATAGACAAATAAATCTCACATAAATAAGTTTTTAAATCAAAGACCGAAAGTTTTTTTTACAAAAAGACAAGCTATTTGGACGAAAAGATGCGATTTCTCGAGCATAGAATGTTCGAAAAATTGCTCGAAGGAATGGATCGTCACGATACTTTAAGGTATCGATGTTATAAAAGAACTCGTAAAAGTTTGACAAGTTCGGAAGTTCATCCAAGAACCAATAGACAAACAATTCTCAGGTAAATAAGTTTTTAATTGAAAGACCAAAACTTGTTTACAAATATCATAAACTATTTAGACCATATGATGCGATTCCCCGAGCATGGAATGTTTGGGAAATTGCTTTAAGGAATGGATCATCTTGAATACTTTAAGGAACCGAAGTTATTCAAGAACTCGTACAAGTTTGACAAGTTTGGAAGTTTGTCCAAAAACCAAGAGAGAATCAATTCTCACGTAAATAAGTTTCAATTTCAAAGACCAAAAGTTGTTTACAAAACCACAAACTATTTGGACCAAATGATGTGATTCTCCGAGCATGGAATGTTCAGAAAATTGCTCGAAGGAATGGATTGCCTTTAATACTTTAAGAAACCGATGTTATAAAAGAACTCACAAAAGTTTTACAAGTTCGGATGTTCGTCCTAGAACCAAAAGAGAAACAATCTCACGTAAATAAGTTTTTAATTCAGAGACCAACAGTTGTAAACAAAATTAAAAACTATTTGAACCAACTGATGTGATTGTTTAGAAAATTGCTTGACGGAATGGATCATCTTGAAAACTTTAAGAACTGAAGTTATAAAATAACTCGTAAAAGTTTAACAGGTTTGAAAGTTCGGCCAAGAACCGATAGACAAATGATTCTCACGTAAATAAGTTTTTAAATCAAAGACCAAAAGCTGTTAACTAAATGTCAAACTATTTTGACCAAATGATGCGATTTCCCGAGCATGGAATGTTTGGAAAATTTCTTGAAGGAATGGATCATGTTGAATAATTTAAGGAACCGAAGTTATCAAAGAACTCGTAAATGTTTGAAAAGTTCGGAAGTTCGTCCAAGAACCAACAGAGAAACAATTCTCAGGTGAATAAGTTTTTAATTCAAAGACCAAAAGTTTACAAAATAACAAACTATTTTGGACCAAATTATGTGAATGTTCTGAAAATTGCTCGATAAAATGGATCGTCTCGAATGCTCTAAGGGACCGATGTTATAGAAACACTCGTAAAAGTTTGACAAGTTTGGAAATTCAGCCAAGAACCAAGGGAGAAACAATTCTCACCTAAATAACTTTTTAAATCGAAGACCAAAAGATTTTTTACAAAACGACTAACTATTTGGACAAAATGATGCGATTTCTCGAGCATGGAATGTTCCGGAAATTACTCGAAGGTCTTGAATACTTTAAGGAACCGAAGTTATTTATGAACTCGTAAAAGTTTGCAAGTTCGGAAGTTCATCCAAGAACCAATAGACAAACAATTCTCAGGTAAATAAGTTTTTAATTGAAAGACCAAAACTTGTTTACAAATATCATAAACTATTTAGACTATATGATGCGATTCCCCGAGCATGGAATGTTTGGGAAATTGCTTTAAGGAATGAATCATCTTGAATACTTTAAGGAACCGAAGTTATTCAAGAACTCGTACAAGTTTGACAAGTTTGTCCAAAAACCAAAAGAGAATCAATTCTCACGTAAATAAGTTTCAATTTCAAAGACCAAAAGTTGTTTACAAAACCACAAACTATTTGGACCAAATGATGCGATTCTCCGAGCATGGAATGTTCAGAAAATTGCTCGAAGGAATGGATCGTCTTTACTACTTTAAGAAACCGATGTTATAAAAGAACTCACAAAAGTTTTACAAGTTCGGATGTTCGTCCAAGAACCAAAAGAGAAACAATTCTCACGTAAGTAAGTTTTTAATTCAGAGACCAACAGTTGTATACAAAATTAAAAACTATTTGAACCAACTGATGTGATTGTTTAGAAAATTGCTTGACGGAATGGATCATCTTGAAAACTTTAAGGAACTGAAGTTATAAAATAACTCGTAAAAGTTTAACAAGTTTGAAAGTTCGGCCAAGAACCGATAGACAAATGATTCTCACGTAAATAAGTTTTTAAATCAAAGACCAAAAGCTGTTTACTAAACGTCAAACTATTTTGACCAAATGATGCGATTTCCCGAGCATGGAATGTTTGGAAAATTTCTTGAAGGAATGTATCATCTTGAATAATTTAAGGAACCGAAGTTATCAAAGAACTCGTAAATGTTTGAAAAGTTCGGAAGTTCGTCCAAGAACCAACAGAGAAACAATTCTCAGGTCAATAAGTTTTTAATTCAAAGACCAAAAGTTGTTTACAAAATAACAAACTATTTTGGACCAAATTATGTGAATGTTCTGAAAATTGCTCGATAAAATGGATCGTCTTGAATGCTCTAAGGGACCGATGTTATAGAAACACTCGTAAAAGTTTGACAAGTTTGGAAATTCAGCCAAGAACCAAGGGAGAAACAATTCTCACCTAAATAACTTTTTAAATCTAAGACCAAAAGATTTTTTACAAAACGACTAACTATTTGGACAAAATGATGCGATTTCTCGAGCATGGAATGTTCGGGAAATTACTCGAAGGAATGGACCGTCTTGAATACTTTAAGGAACAGAAGTTATTTAAGAACTCGTAAAAGTTTGCAAGTTCGGAAGTTCATCCAAGAACCAATAGACAAACATTTCTCAGGTAAATAAGTTTTTAATTGAAAGACCAAAACTTGTTTACAAATATCATAAACTATTTAGACCATATGATGCGATTCCCCGAGCATGGAATGTTTGGGAAATTGCTTTAAGGAATGGATCATCTTGAATACTTTAAGGAACCGAAGTTATTCAAGAACTCGTACAAGTTTGACAAGTTTGGAAGTTTGTCCAAAAACCAAGAGAGAATCAATTATCACGTAAATAAGTTTCAATTTCAAAGACCAAAAATTGTTTACAAAACCACAAACTATTTGGACCAAATGATGCGATTCTCCGAGCATGGAATGTTCAGAAAATTGCTCGAAGGAATGGATCGTCTTTAATACTTTAAGAAACCGATGTTATAAAAGAACTCAAAAAAGTTTTACAAGTTCGGATGTTCGTCCAAGAACCAAAAGAGAAACAATTCTCACGTAAATAAGTTTTTAATTCAGAGACCAACAGTTGTATACAAAATTAAAAACTATTTGAACCAATTGATGTGATTGTTTAGAAAATTGCTTGATGGAATGGATCATCTTGAAAACTTTAAGGAACAGAAGTTATAAAATAACTCGTAAAAGTTTAACAAGTTTGAACGTTCGGCCAAGAACCGATAGACATGATTCTCACGTAAATAAGTTTTTAAATCAAAGACCAAAAGCTGTTTACTAAACGTCAAACTATTTGGACCAAATGATGCGATTTCCCGAGCATGGAATGTTTGGAAAATTTCTTGAAGGAATGGATCATCTTGAATAATTTAAGGAACCGAAGTTATCAAAGAACTCGTAAATGTTTGAAAAGTTCGGAAGTTCGTCCAAGAACCAACAGAGAAACAATTCTCAGGTCAATAAGTTTTTAATTCAAAGACCAAAAGTTGTTTACAAAATAACAAACTATTTTGGACCAAATTATGTGAATGTTCTGAAAATTGCTCGATAAAATGGATCGTCTCGAATGCTCTAAGGGACCGATGTTATAGAAACACTCGTAAAAGTTTGACAAGTTTGGAAATTCAGCCAAGAACCAAGGGAGAAACAATTCTCACCTAAATAACTTTTTAAATCGAAGACCAAAATATTTTTTACAAAACGACTAACTATTTGGACAAAATGATGCGATTTCTCGAGCATGGAATGTTCGGAAAATTACTCGAAGGTCTTGAATACTTTAAGGAACCGAAGTTATTTATGAACTCGTAAAACTTTGCAAGTTCGGAAGTTCATCCAAGAACCAATAGACAAACATTTCTCAGGTAAATAAGTTTTTAATTGAAAGACCAAAACTTGTTTACAAATATCATAAACTATTTAGACCATATGATGCGATTCCCCGAGCATGGAATGTTTGGGAAATTGCTTTAAGGAATGGATCATCTTGAATACTTTAAGGAACCGAAGTTATTCAAGAACTCGTACAAGTTTGACAAGTTTGGAAGTTTGTCCAAAAACCAAGAGAGAATCAATTCTCACGTAAATAGGTTTCAATTTCAAAGACCAAAAGTTGTTTACAAAACCACAAACTATTTGGACCAAATGATGCGATTCTCCGAGCATGGAATGTTCAGAAAATTGCTCGAAGGAATGGATCGCCTTTAATACTTTAAGAAACCGAAGTTATAAAAGAACTCACAAAAGTTTTACAAGTTCGGATGTTCGTCCAAGAACCAAAAGAGAAACAATTCTCACGTAAATAAGTTTTTAATTCAGAGACCAACAGTTGTATACAAAATTAAAAACTATTTGAACCAATTGATGTGATTGTTTAGAAAATTGCTTGATGGAATGGATCATCTTGAAAACTTTAAGGAACTGAAGTTATAAAATAACTCGTAAAAGTTTAACAAGTTTGAAAGTTCGGCCAAGAACCGATAGATAAATGATTCTCACGTAAATAAGTTTTTAAATCAAAGACCAAAAGCTGTTTACTAAACGTCAAACTATTTTGACCAAATGATGCGATTTCCCGAGCATGGAATGTTTGGAAAATTTCTTGAAGGAATGGATCATGTTGAATAATTTAAGGAACCGAAGTTATCAAAGAACTCGTAAATGTTTGAAAAGTTCGGAAGTTCGTCCAAGAACCAACAGAGAAACAATTCTCAGGTGAATATGTTTTTAATTCAAAGACCAAAAGTTGTTTACAAAATAACAAACTAATTTGGACCAAATTATGTGAATGTTCTGAAAATTGCTCGATAAAATGGATCGTCTCGAATGCTCTAAGGGACCGATGTTATAGAAACACTCGTAAAAGTTTGACAAGTTTGGAAATTCAGCCAAGATCCAAGGGAGAAACAATTCTCACCTAAATAACTTATTAAATATAAGACCAAAAGATTTTTTACAAAACGACTAAATATTTGGACAAAATGATGCGATTTCTCGAGCATGAAATGTTCGGGAAATTACTCGAAGGAATGGACCGTCTTGAATACTTTAAGGAACCGAAGTTATTTAAGAACTCGTAAAAGTTTGCAAGTTCGGAAGTTCATCCAAGAACCAATAGACAAACAATTCTCAAGTAAATAAGTTTTTAATTGAAAGACCAAAACTTGTTTACAAATATCATAAACTATTTAGACCATATGATGCGATTCCCCGAGCATGGAATGTTTGGGAAATTGCTTTAAGGAATGGATCATCTTGAATACTTTAAGGAACCGAAGTTATTCAAGAACTCGTACAAGTTTGACAAGTTTGTCCAAAAACCAAAAGAGAATCAATTCTCACGTAAATAAGTTTCAATTTCAAAGACCAAAAGTTGTTTACAAAACCACAAACTATTTGGACCAAATGATGCGATTCTCCGAGCATGGAATGTTTAGAAAATTGCTCGAAGGAATGGATCGTCTTTAATACTTTAAGAAACCGATGTTATAAAAGAACTCACAAAAGTTTTACAAGTTCGGATGTTCGTCCAAGAACCAAAAGAGAAATAATTCTCACGTAAATAAGTTTTTAATTCAGAGACCAACAGTTGTATACAAAATTAAAAACTATTTGAACCCATTGATGTGATTGTTTAGAAAATTTTTTGACGGAATGGATCATCTTGAAAACTTTAAGGAACTGAAGTTATAAAATAACTCGTAAAAGTTTAACAAGTTTGAAAGTTCGGCCAAGAACCGATAGACAAATGATTCTCACGTAAATAAGTTTTTAAATCAAAGACCAAAAGCTGTTTACTAAACGTCAAACTATTTGGACCAAATGATGCGATTTCCCGAGCATGGAATGTTTGGAAATTTTCTTGAAGGAATGGATCATCTTGAATAATTTAAGGAACCGAAGTTATCAAAGAACTCGTAAATGTTTGAAAAGTTCGGAAGTTCGTCCAAGAACCAACAGAGAAACAATTCTCAGGTAAATAAGTTTTTAATTGAAAGACCAAAACTTGTTTACAAATATCATTAAACTATTTAGACCATATGATACGATTCCCCGAGCATGGAATGTTTGGGAAATTGCTTTAAGGAATGGATCATCTTGAATACTTTAAGGAACCGAAGTTATTCAAGAACTCGTACAAGTTTGACAAGTTTGGAAGTTTGTCCAAAAACCAAGACAGAATCAATTCTCACGTAAATAAGTTTCAATTTCAAAGACCAAAAGTTGTTTACAAAACCACAAACTATTTGGACCAAATGATGCGATTCTCCGAGCATGGAATGTTCAGAAAATTGCTCGAAGGAATGGATCGTCTTTACTACTTTAAGAAACCGATGTTATAAAAGAACTCACAAAAGTTTTACAAGTTCGGATGTTTGTCCAAGAACCAAAAGAGAAACAATTCTCACGTAAGTAAGTTTTTAATTCAGAGACCAACAGTTGTATACAAAATTAAAAACTATTTGAACCAACTGATGTGATTGTTTAGAAAATTGCTTGACGGAATGGATCATCTTGAAAACTTTAAGGAACTGAAGTTATAAAATAACTCGTAAAAGTTTAACAAGTTTGAAAGTTCGGCCAAGAACCGATAGACAAATGATTCTCACATAAATAAGTTTTTAAATCAAAGACCAAAAGCTGTTTACTAAACGTCAAACTATTTTGACCAAATGATGCGATTTCCCGAGCATGGAATGTTTGGAAAATTTCTTGAAGGAATGTATCATCTTGAATAATTTAAGGAACCGAAGTTATCAAAGAACTCGTAAATATTTGAAAAGTTCGGAAGTTCGTCCAAGAACCAACAGAGAAACAATTCTCAGGTCAATAAGTTTTTAATTCAAAGACAAAAAGTTGTTTACAAAATAACAAACTATTTTGGACCAAATTATGTGAATGTTCTAAAAATTGCTCGATAAAATGGATCGTATGGAATGCTCTAAGGGACCGATGTTATAGAAACACTCGTAAAAGTTTGACAAGTTTGGAAATTCAGCCAAGAACCAAGGGAGAAACAATTCTCACCTAAATAACTTTTTAAATCTAAGACCAAAAGATTTTTTACAAAACGACTAACTATTTGGACAAAATGATGCGATTTCTCGAGCATGGAATGTTCGGGAAATTACTCGAAGGAATGGACCGTCTTGAATACTTTAAGGAACCGAAGTTATTTAAGAACTCGTAAAAGTTTGCAAGTTCGGAAGTTCATCCAAGAACCAATAGACAAACAATTCTCAGGTAAATAAGTTTTTAATTGAAAGACCAAAACTTGTTTACAAATATCATAAACTATTTAGACCATATGATGCGATTCCCCGAGCATGGAATGTTTGGGAAATTGCTTTAAGGAATGGATCATCTTGAATACTTTAAGGAACCGAAGTTATTCAAGAACTCGTAAATGTTTGAAAAGTTCGGAACTTCGTCCAAGAACCAACAGAGAAACAATTCTCAGGTGAATAAGTTTTTAATTCAAAGACCAAAAGTTGTTTACAAAATAACAAACTATTTTGGACCAAATTATGTGACTGTTCTAAAAATTGCTCGATAAAATGGATCGTCTCGAATGATCTAAGGGACCGATGTTATAGAAACACTCGTAAAAGTTTGACAAGTTTGGAAATTCAGCCAAGAACCAATGGAGAAACAAATCTCACGTAAATAACTTTTTAAATCGAAGACCAAAAGATTTTTTACAAAACGACTAACTTTTTGGACAAAATGATGCGATTTCTCGAGCATGGAATGTTCGGGAAATTACTCGAAGGAATGGACCGTCTTGAATACTTTAAGGAACCGAAGTTATTTAAGAACTCGTAAAAGTTTGCAAGTTCTGAAGTTCGTCCAAGAACCAAGAGAGAAACAATTCTCACGTAAATAAGTTTTAAATTCAAAGTCCAAAAGTTGTTTACAAAATGACAAACTATTTGGACCAGATTATGCTAAATGATTGTTTGGGAAATTGCTTGAAGGAATGAATCATCTTGAATAATTTAAGGAACCGAAGTTATCAAAGAACTCGTAAATGTTTGAAAAGTTCGGAAGTTCGTCCAAGAACCAATAGAGAAACAATTCTCAGGTGAATAAGTTTTTAATTCAAAGACCAAAAGTTGTTTACAAATAACAAACTATTTTGGACCAAATTATGTGAATGTTCTGAAAATTGCTCGATAAAATGGATCGTCTCGAATGCTCTAAGGGACCGATGTTATAGAAACACTCGTAAAAGTTTGACAAGTTTGGAAATTCAGCCAAGAACCAAGGGAGAAACAATTCTCACCTAAATAACTTTTTAAATCGAAGACCAAAAGATTTTTTACAAAACGACTAACTATTTGGACAAAATGATGCGATTTCTCGAGCATGAAATGTTCGGGAAATTACTCGAAGGAATGGACCGTCTTGAATACTTTAAGGAACCGAAGTTATTTAAGAACTCGTAAAAGTTTGCAAGTTCGGAAGTTCGTCCAAGAACCAAGAGAGAAACAATTCTCACGTAAATAAGTTTTAAATTCAAAGACCAAAAGTTGTTTACAAAATGACAAACTATTTGGACCAGATTATGCTAATGTTCTGAAAATTGCATGAAGGAATGGATCGTCTTTAATACATTAAGAAACCGATGTTATAAAAGAAATCGTAAAAGTTTGACAAGTTCGGAAGCTCGGCCGAGAACCAATAGACAAATAAATCTCACATAAATAAGTTTTTAAATCAAAGACCGAAAGTTTTTTTTACAAAAAGACAAGCTATTTGGACGAAAAGATGCGATTTCTCGAGCATAGAATGTTCGAAAAATTGCTCGAAGGAATGGATCATCACGATACTTTAAGGTATCGATGTTATAAAAGAACTCGTAAAAGTTTGACAAGTTCAGAAGTTCATCCAAGAACCAATAGACAAACAATTCTCAGGTAAATAAGTTTTTAATTGAAAGACCAAAACTTGTTTACAAATATCATAAACTATTTAGACCATATGATGCGATTCCCCGAGCATGGAATGTTTGGAAAATTGCTTTAAGGAATGGATCATCTTGAATACTTTAAGGAACCGAAGTTATTCAAGAACTCGTACAAGTTTGACAAGTTTGGAAGTTTGTCCAAAAACCAAGAGAGAATCAATTCTCACGTAAATAAGTTTCAATTTCAAAGACCAAAAGTTGTTTACAAAACCACAAACTATTTGGACCAAATGATGTGATTCTCCGAGCATGGAATGTTCAGAAAATTGCTCGAAGGAATGGATCGTCTTTAATACTTTAAGAAACCGAAGTTACAAAAGAACTCACAAAAGTTTTACAAGTTCGGAAGTTCGTCCAAGAACCAAGAGAGAAACAATTCTCACGTAAATAAGTTTTAAATTCAAAGACCAAAAGTTGTTTACAAAATGACAAACTATTTGGACCAGATTATGCTAATGTTCTGAAAATTGCATGAAGGAATGGATCGTCTTTAATACTTTAAGAAACCGATGTTATAAAAGAAATCGTAAAAGTTTGACAAGTTCGGAAGCTCGGCCGACAACCAATAGACAAATAAATCTCACATAAATAAGTTTTTAAATCAAAGACCGAAAGTTTTTTTTACAAAATGACAAGCTATTTGGACGAAAAGATGCGATTTCTCGAGCATAGAATGTTCGAAAAATTGCTCGAAGGAATGGATCATCACGATACTTTAAGGTATCGAAGTTATAAAAGAACTCGTAAAAGTTTGACAAGTTCGGAAGTTCATCCAAGAACCAATAGACAAACAATTCTCAGGTAAATAAGTTTTTAATTGAAAGACCAAAACTTGTTTACAAATATCATAAACTATTTAGACCATATGATGCGATTCCCCGAGCATGGAATGTTTGGAAAATTGCTTTAAGGAATGGATCATCTTGAATACTTTAAGGAACCGAAGTTATTCAAGAACTCGTACAAGTTTGACAAGTTTGGAAGTTTGTCCAAAAACCAAGAGAGAATCAATTCTCACGTAAATAAGTTTCAATTTCAAAGACCAAAAGTTGTTTACAAAACCACAAACTATTTGGACCAAATGATGTGATTCTCCGAGCATGGAATGTTCAGAAAATTGCTCGAAGGAATGGATCGTCTTTAATACTTTAAGAAACCGAAGTTACAAAAGAACTCACAAAAGTTTTACAAGTTCGGAAGTTCGTCCAAGAACCAAGAGAGAAACAATTCTCACGTAAATAAGTTTTAAATTCAAAGACCAAAAGTTGTTTACAAAATGACAAACTATTTGGACCAGATTATGCTAATGTTCTGAAAATTGCATGAAGGAATGGATCGTCTTTAATACTTTAAGAAACCGATGTTATAAAAGAAATCGTAAAAGTTTGACAAGTTCGGAAGCTCGGCCGACAACCAATAGACAAATAAATCTCACATAAATAAGTTTTTAAATCAAAGACCGAAAGTTTTTTTTACAAAATGACAAGCTATTTGGACGAAAAGATGCGATTTCTCGAGCATAGAATGTTCGAAAAATTGCTCGAAGGAATGGATCATCACGATACTTTAAGGTATCGAAGTTATAAAAGAACTCGTAAAAGTTTGACAAGTTCGGAAGTTCATCCAAGAACCAATAGACAAACAATTCTCAGGTAAATAAGTTTTTAATTGAAAGACCAAAACTTGTTTACAAATATCATAAACTATTTAGACCATATGATGCGATTCCCCGAGCATGGAATGTTTGGAAAATTGCTTTAAGGAATGGATCATCTTGAATACTTTAAGGAACCGAAGTTATTCAAGAACTCGTACAAGTTTGACAAGTTTGGAAGTTTGTCCAAAAACCAAGAGAGAATCAATTCTCACGTAAATAAGTTTCAATTTCAAAGACCAAAAGTTGTTTACAAAACCACAAACTATTTGGACCAAATGATGCGATTCTCCGAGCATGGAATGTTCAGAAAATTGCTCGAAGGAATGGATCGTCTTTAATACTTTAAGAAACCGATGTTATAAAAGAACTCAAAAAAGTTTTACAAGTTCGGATGTTCGTCCAAGAACCAAAAGAGAAACAATTCTCACGTAAGTAAGTTTTTAATTCAGAGACCAACAGTTGTATACAAAATTAAAAACTATTTGAACCAACTGATGTGATTGTTTAGAAAATTGCTTGACGGAATGGATCATCTTGAAAACTTTAAGGAACTGAAGTTATAAAATAACTCGTAAAAGTTTAACAAGTTTGAAAGTTCGGCCAAGAACCGATAGACAAATGATTCTCACGTAAATAAGTTTTTAAATCAAAGACCAAAAGCTGTTTACTAAATGTCAAACTATTTGGACCAAATGATGCGATTTCCCGAGCATGGAATGTTTGGAAAATTTCTTGAAGGAATGGATCATCTTGAATAATTTAAGGAACCGAAGTTATCAAAGAACTCGTAAATGTTTGAAAAGTTCGGAAGTTCGTCCAAGAACTAACAGAGAAACAATTCTCAGGTGAATAAGTTTTTAATTCAAAGACCAAAAGTTGTTTACAAAATAACAAACTATTTTGGACCAAATTATGTGACTGTTCTAAAAATTGCTCGATAAAATGGATCGTCTCGAATGCTCTAAGGGACCGATGTTATAGAAACACTCGTAAAAGTTTGACAAGTTTGGAAATTCAGCCAAGAACCAAGGGAGAAACAATTCTCACCTAAATAACTTTTTAAATCGAAGACCAAAAGATTTTTTACAAAACGACTAACTCTTTGGACAAAATGATGCAATTTCTCGAGCATGAAATGTTCGGGAAATTACTCGAAGGAATGGGACCGTCTTGAATACTTTAAGGAACCGAAGTTATTTAAGAACTCGTAAAAGTTTGCAAGTTCGGAAGTTCATCCAAGAACCAATAGACAAACAATTCTCAGGTAAATAAGTTTTTAATTGAAAGACCAAAACTTGTTTACAAATATCATAAACTATTTAGACCATATGATGCGATTCCCCGAACATGGAATGTTTGGGAAATTGCTTTAAGGAATGGATCATCTTGAATACTTTAAGGAACCGAAGTTATTCAAGAACTCGTACAAGTTTTACAAGTTTGGAAGTTTGTCCAAAAACCAAGAGAGAATCAATTATCACGTAAATAAGTTTCAATTTCAAAGACCAAAAGTTGTTTACAAAACCACAAACTATTTGGACCAAATGATGCGATTCTCCGAGCATGGAATGTTCAGAAAATTGCTCGACGGAATGGATCGTCTTTAATACTTTAAGAAACCGATGTTATAAAAGAACTCACAAAAGTTTTACAAGTTCGGATGTTCGTCCAAGAACCAAAAGAGAAACAATTCTCACGTAAATAAGTTTTTAATTCAGAGACCAACAGTTGTATGCAAAATTAAAAACTATTTGAACCAATTGATGTGATTGTTTAGAAAATTGCTTGATGGAATGGATCATCTTGAAAACTTTAAGGAACAGAAGTTATAAAATAACTCGTAAAAGTTTAACAAGTTTGAAAGTTCGGCCAAGAACCGATAGACATGATTCTCACGTAAATAAGTTTTTAAATCAAAGACCAAAAGCTGTTTACTAAACGTCAAACTATTTTGACCAAATGATGCGATTTCCCGAGCATGGAATGTTTGGAAAATTTCTTGAAGGAATGTATCATCTTGAATAATTTAAGGAACCGAAGTTATCAAAGAACTCGTAAATGTTTGAAAAGTTCGGAAGTTCGTCCAAGAACCAACAGAGAAACAATTCTCAGGTGAATAAGTTTTTAATTCAAAGACCAAAAGTTGTTTACAAAATAACAAACTAATTTGGACCAAATTATGTGAATGTTCTGAAAATTGCTCGATAAAATGGATCGTCTCGAATGCTCTAAGGGACCGATGTTATAGAAACACTCGTAAAAGTTTGACAAGTTTGGAAATTCAGCCAAGATCCAAGGGAGAAACAATTCTTACCTAAATAACTTATTAAATCTAAGACCAAAAGATTTTTTACAAAACGACTAAATATTTGGACAAAATGATGCGATTTCTCGAGCATGGAATGTTCGGGAAATTACTCGAAGGAATGGACCGTCTTGAATACTTTAAGGAACCGAAGTTATTTAAGAACTCGTAAAAGTTTGCAAGTTCGGAAGTTCATCCAAGAACCAATAGACAAACAATTCTCAGGTAAATAAGTTTTTAATTGAAAGACCAAAACTTGGTTACAAATATCATAAACTATTTAGACCATATGATGCGATTCCCCGAGCATGGAATGTTTGGGAAATTGCTTTAAGGAATGGATCATCTTGAATACTTTAAGGAACCGAAGTTATTCAAGAACTCGTACAAGTTTGACAAGTTTGGAAGTTTGTCCAAAAACCAAGAGAGAATCAATTCTCACGTAAATAAGTTTCAATTTCAAAGACCAAAAGTTGTTTACAAAACCACAAACTATTTGGACCAAATGATGCGATTCTCCGAGCATGGAATGTTCAGAAAATTGCTCGAAGGAATGGATCGTCTTTAATACTTTAAGAAACCTATGTTATAAAAGAACTCAAAAAAGTTTTACAAGTTCGGATGTTCGTCCAAGAACCAAAAGAGAAACAATTCTCACGTAAGTAAGTTTTTAATTCAGAGACCAACAGTTGTATACAAAATTAAAAACTATTTGAACCAACTGATGTGATTGTTTAGAAAATTGCTTGACGGAATGGATCATCTTGAAAACTTTAAGGAACTGAAGTTATAAAATAACTCGTAAAAGTTTAACAAGTTTGAAAGTTCGGCCAAGAACCGATAGACAAATGATTCTCACGTAAATAAGTTTTTAAATCAAAGACCAAAAGCTGTTTACTAAATGTCAAATTATTTTGACCATATGATGCGATTTCCCGAGCATGGAATGTTTGGAAAATTTCTTGAAGGAATGGATCATGTTGAATAATTTACGGAACCGAAGTTATCAAAGAACTCGTAAATGTTTGAAAAGTTCGGAAGTTCGTCCAAGAACCAACAGAGAAACAATTCTCAGGTGAATAAGTTTTTAATTCAAAGACCAAAAGTTTACAAAATAACAAACTAATTTGGACCAAATTATGTGAATTATCTGAAAATTGCTCGATAAAATGGATCGTCTCGAATGCTCTAAGGGACCGATGTTATAGAAACACTCGTAAAAGTTTGACAAGTTTGGAAATTCAGCCAAGAACCAAGGGAGAAACAATTCTCACCTAAATAACTTTTTAAATCGAAGACCAAAAGATTTTTTACAAAACGACTAACAATTTGGACAAAATGATGCGATTTCTCGAGCATGGAATGTTTGGGAAATTACTCGAAGGAATGGACCGTCTTGAATACTTTAAGGAACCGAAGTTATTTAAGAACTCGTAAAAGTTTGCAAGTTCGGAAGTTCATCCAAGAACCAATAGACAAACAATTATCAGGTAAATAAGTTTTTAATTGAAAGATCAAAACTTGTTTACAAATATCATAAACTATTTAGACCATATGATGCGATTCCCCGAGCATGGAATGTTTGGGAAATTGCTTTAAGGAATGGATCATCTTGAATACTTTTAAGGAACCGAAGTTATTCAAGAACTCGTACAAGTTTGACAAGTTTGGAAGTTTGTCCAAAAACCAAAAGAGAATCAATTCTCACGTAAATAAGTTTCAATTTCAAAGACCAAAAGTTGTTTACAAAACCACATACTATTTGGACCAAATGATGCGATTCTCCGAGCATGGAATGTTCAGAAAATTGCTCGAAGGAATGGATCGTCTTTAATACTTTAAGAAACCTATGTTATAAAAGAACTCAAAAAAGTTTTACAAGTTCGGATGTTCGTCCAAGAACCAAAAGAGAAACAATTCTCACGTAAGTAAGTTTTTAATTCAGAGACCAACAGTTGTATACAAAATTAAAAACTATTTGAACCAACTGATGTGATTGTTTAGAAAATTGCTTGACGGAATGGATCATCTTGAAAACTTTAAGGAACTGAAGTTATAAAATAACTCGTAAAAGTTTAACAAGTTTGAAAGTTCGGCCAAGAACCGATAGACAAATGATTCTCACGTAAATAAGTTTTTAAATCAAAGACCAAAAGCTGTTTACTAAATGTCAAATTATTTTGACCATATGATGCGATTTCCCGAGCATGGAATGTTTGGAAAATTTCTTGAAGGAATGGATCATGTTGAATAATTTACGGAACCGAAGTTATCAAAGAACTCGTAAATGTTTGAAAAGTTCGGAAGTTCGTCCAAGAACCAACAGAGAAACAATTCTCAGGTGAATAAGTTTTTAATTCAAAGACCAAAAGTTTACAAAATAACAAACTAATTTGGACCAAATTATGTGAATTATCTGAAAATTGCTCGATAAAATGGATCGTCTCGAATGCTCTAAGGGACCGATGTTATAGAAACACTCGTAAAAGTTTGACAAGTTTGGAAATTCAGCCAAGAACCAAGGGAGAAACAATTCTCACCTAAATAACTTTTTAAATCGAAGACCAAAAGATTTTTTACAAAACGACTAACAATTTGGACAAAATGATGCGATTTCTCGAGCATGGAATGTTTGGGAAATTACTCGAAGGAATGGACCGTCTTGAATACTTTAAGGAACCGAAGTTATTTAAGAACTCGTAAAAGTTTGCAAGTTCGGAAGTTCATCCAAGAACCAATAGACAAACAATTATCAGGTAAATAAGTTTTTAATTGAAAGATCAAAACTTGTTTACAAATATCATAAACTATTTAGACCATATGATGCGATTCCCCGAGCATGGAATGTTTGGGAAATTGCTTTAAGGAATGGATCATCTTGAATACTTTTAAGGAACCGAAGTTATTCAAGAACTCGTACAAGTTTGACAAGTTTGGAAGTTTGTCCAAAAACCAAAAGAGAATCAATTCTCACGTAAATAAGTTTCAATTTCAAAGACCAAAAGTTGTTTACAAAACCACATACTATTTGGACCAAATGATGCGATTCTCCGAGCATGGAATGTTCAGAAAATTGCTCGAAGGAATGGATCGTCTTTAATACTTTAAGAAACCGATGTTATAAAAGAACTCACAAAAGTTTTACAAGTTCGGATGTTCGTCCAAGAACCAAAAGAGAAACAATTCTCACGTAAATAAGTTTTTAATTCAGAGACCAACAGTTGTATACAAAATTAAAAACTATTTGAACCAATTGATGTGATTGTTTAGAAAATTGCTTGACGGAATGGATCATCTTGAAAACTTTAAGGAACTGAAGTTATAAAATAACTCGTAAAAGTTTAACAAGTTTGAAAGTTCGGCCAAGAACCGATAGACAAATGATTCTCACGTAAATAAGTTTTTAAATCAAAGACCAAAAGCTGTTTACTAAACGTCAAACTATTTGGACCAAATGATGTGATTTCCCGAGCATGGAATGTTTGGAAAATTTCTTGAAGGAATGGATCATCTTGAATAATTTAAGGAACCGAAGTTATCAAAGAACTCGTAAATGTTTGAAAAGTTCGGAAGTTCGTCCAAGAACCAACAGAGAAACAATTCTCAGGTGAATATGTTTTTAATTCAAAGACCAAAAGTTGTTTACAAAATAACAAACTAATTTGGACCAAATTATGTGAATGTTCTGAAAATTGCTCGATAAAATGGATCGTCTCGAATGCTCTAAGGGACCGATGTTATAGAAACACTCGTAAAAGTTTGACAAGTTTGGAAATTCAGCCAAGATCCAAGGGAGAAACAATTCTCACCTAAATAACTTATTAAATCTAAGACCAAAAGATTTTTTACAAAACGACTAAATATTTGGACAAAATGATGCGATTTCTCGAGCATGGAATGTTCGGGAAATTACTCGAAGGAATGGACTGTCTTGAATACTTTAAGGAACCGAAGTTATTTAAGAACTCGTAAAAGTTTGCAAGTTCGGAAGTTCATCCAAGAACCAATAGACAAACAATTCTCAGGTAAATAAGTTTTTAATTGAAAGACCAAAACTTGGTTACAAATATCATAAACTATTTAGACCATATGATGCGATTCCCCGAGCATGGAATGTTTGGGAAATTGCTTTAAGGAATGGATCATCTTGAATACTTTAAGGAACCGAAGTTATTCAAGAACTCGTACAAGTTTGACAAGTTTGGAAGTTTGTCCAAAAACCAAGAGAGAATCAATTCTCACGTAAATAAGTTTCAATTTCAAAGACCAAAAGTTGTTTACAAAACCACAAACTATTTGGACCAAATGATGCGATTCTCCGAGCATGGAATGTTCAGAAAATTGCTCGAAGGAATGGATCGTCTTTAATACTTTAAGAAACCGATGTTATAAAAGAACTCACAAAAGTTTTACAAGTTCGGATGTTCGTCCAAGAACCAAAAGAGAAACAATTCTCACGTAAGTAAGTTTTTAATTCAGAGACCAACAGTTGTATACAAAATTAAAAACTATTTGAACCAATTGATGTGATTGTTTAGAAAATTGCTTGACGGAATGGATCATCTTGAAAACTTTAAGGAACTGAATTTATAAAATAACTCGTAAAAGTTTAACAAGTTTGAAAGTTCGGCCAAGAACCGATAGACAAATGATTCTCACGTAAATAAGTTTTTAAATCAAAGACCAAAAGCTGTTTACTAAACGTCAAATTATTTTGACCATATGATGCGATTTCCCGAGCATGGAATGTTTGGAAAATTTCTTGATCATCTTGAATAATTTAAGGAACCGAAGTTATCAAAGAACTCGTAAATGTTTGAAAATTTCGGAAGTTCGTCCAAGAACCAACAGAGAAACAATTCTCAGGTGAATAAGTTTTTAATTCAAAGACCAAAAGTTGTTTACAAAATAACAAACTATTTTGGGCCAAATTATGTGAATGTTCTGAAAATTGCTCTATAAAATGGATCGTCTCAAATGCTCTAAGGGACCGATGTTATAGAAACACTCGTAAAAGTTTGACAAGTTTAGAAATTCAGCCAAGAACCAAGGGAGAAACAATTCTCACCTAAATAACTTTTTAAATCGAAGACCAAAAGATTTTTTACAAAACGACTAAATATTTGGACAAAATGATGCGATTTCTCGAGCATGGAATGTTCGGGAAATTACTCGAAGGAATGGACCGTCTTGAATACTTTAAGGAACCGAAGTTATTTAAGAACTCGTAAAAGTTTGCAAGTTCGGAAGTTCATCCAAGAACCAATAGACAAACAATTCTCAGGTAAATAAGTTTTTAATTGAAAGACCAAAACTTGTTTACAGATATCATAAACTATTTAGACCATATGATGCGATTCCCCGAGCATGGAATGTTTGGGAAATTGCTTTAAGGAATGGATCATCTTGAATACTTTAAGGAACCGAAGTTATTCAAGAACTCGTACAAGTTTGACAAGTTTGGAAGTTTTTCCAAAAACCAAGAGAGAATCAATTCTCACGTAAATAAGTTTCAATTTCAAAGACCAAAAGTTGTTTACAAAACCACAAACTATTTGGACCAAATGATGCGATTCTCCGAGCATGGAATGTTCAGAAAATTGCTCGAAGGAATGGATCGTCTTTACTACTTTAAGAAACCGATGTTATAAAAGAACTCAAAAAAGTTTTACAAGTACGGATGTTCGTCCAAGAACCAAAAGAGAAACAATTCTCACGTAAGTAAGTTTTTAATTCAGAGACCAACAGTTGTATACAAAATTAAAAACTATTTGAACCAACTGATGTGATTGTTTAGAAAATTGCTTGACGGAATGGATCATCTTGAAAACTTTAAGGAACTGAAGTTATAAAATAACTCGTAAAAGTTTAACAAGTTTGAAAGTTCGGCCAAGAACCGATAGACAAATGATTCTCACGTAAATAAGTTTTTAAATCAAAGACCAAAAGCTGTTTACTAAACGTCAAACTATTTGGACCAAATGATGCGATTTCCCGAGCATGGAATGTTTGGAAAATTTCTTGAAGGAATGGATCATCTTGAATAATTTAAGGAACCGAAGTTATCAAAGAACTCGTAAATGTTTGAAAAGTTCGGAAGTTCGTCCAAGAACCAACAGAGAAACAATTCTCAGGTGAATAAGTTTTTAATTCAAAGACCAAAAGTTGTTTACAAAATAACAAACTATTTTGGGCCAAATTATGTGAATGTTCTGAAAATTGCTCGATAAAATGGATTGTCTCGAATGCTCTAAGGGACCGATGTTATAGAAACACTCGTAAAAGTTTGACAAGTTTGGAAATTCAGCCAAGAACCAAGGGAGAAACAATTCTCACCTAAATAACTTTTTAAATCTAAGACCAAAAGATTTTTTACAAAACGACTAACTATTTGGACAAAATGATGCGATTTCTCGAGCATGGAATGTTCGGGAAATTACTCGAAGGAATGGACCGTCTTGAATACTTTAAGGAACAGAAGTTATTTAAGAACTCGTAAAAGTTTGCAAGTTCGGAAGTTCATCCAAGAACCAATAGAAAAACAATTCTCAGGTAAATAAGTTTTTAATTGAAAGACCAAAACTTGTTTACAAATATCATAAACTATTTAGACCATATGATGCGATTCCCCGAGCATGGAATGTTTGGGAAATTGCTTTAAGGAATGGATCATCTTGAATACTTTAAGGAACCGAAGTTATTCAAGAACTCGTACAAGTTTTACAAGTTTGGAAGTTTGTCCAAAGACCAAGAGAGAATCAATTATCACGTAAATAAGTTTCAATTTCAAAGACCAAAAGTTGTTTACAAAACCACAAACTATTTGGACCAAATGATGCGATTCTCCGAGCATGGAATGTTCAGAAAATTGCTCGAAGGAATGGATCGTCTTTACTACTTTAAGAAACCGATGTTATAAAAGAACTCAAAAAAGTTTTACAAGTTCGGATGTTCGTCCAAGAACCAAAAGAGAAACAATTCTCACGTAAGTAAGTTTTTAATTCAGAGACCAACAGTTGTATACAAAATTAAAAACTATTTGAACCAACTGATGTGATTGTTTAGAAAATTGCTTGACGGAATGGATCATCTTGAAAACTTTAAGGAACTGAAGTTATAAAATAACTCGTAAAAGTTTAACAAGTTTGAAAGTTCGGCCAAGAACCAATAGACAAATGATTCTCACGTAAATAAGTTTTTAAATCAAAGACCAAAAGCTGTTTACTAAACGTCAAACTATTTGGACCAAATGATGCGATTTCCCGAGCATGGAATGTTTGGAAAATTTCTTGAAGGAATGGATCATCTTGAATAATTTAAGGAACCGAAGTTATCAAAGAACTCGTAAATGTTTGAAAAGTTCGGAAGTTCGTCCAAGAACCAACAGAGAAACAATTCTCAGGTGAATAAGTTTTTAATTCAAAGACCAAAAGTTGTTTACAAAATAACAAACTATTTTGGGCCAAATTATGTGAATGTTCTGAAAATTGCTCGATAAAATGGATTGTCTCGAATGCTCTAAGGGACCGATGTTATAGAAACACTCGTAAAAGTTTGACAAGTTTGGAAATTCAGCCAAGAACCAAGGGAGAAACAATTCTCACCTAAATAACTTTTTAAATCTAAGACCAAAAGATTTTTTACAAAACGACTAACTATTTGGACAAAATGATGCGATTTCTCGAGCATGGAATGTTCGGGAAATTACTCGAAGGAATGGACCGTCTTGAATACTTTAAGGAACAGAAGTTATTTAAGAACTCGTAAAAGTTTGCAAGTTCGGAAGTTCATCCAAGAACCAATAGAAAAACAATTCTCAGGTAAATAAGTTTTTAATTGAAAGACCAAAACTTGGTTACAAATATCATAAACTATTTAGACCATATGATGCGATTCCCCGAGCATGGAATGTTTGGGAAATTGCTTTAAGGAATGGATCATCTTGAATACTTTAAGGAACCGAAGTTATTCAAGAACTCGTACAAGTTTTACAAGTTTGGAAGTTTGTCCAAAGACCAAGAGAGAATCAATTATCACGTAAATAAGTTTCAATTTCAAAGACCAAAAGTTGTTTACAAAACCACAAACTATTTGGACCAAATGATGCGATTCTCCGAGCATGGAATGTTCAGAAAATTGCTCGAAGGAATGGATCGTCTTTAATACTTTAAGAAACCGATGTTATAAAAGAACTCACAAAAGTTTTACAAGTTCGGATGTTCGTCCAAGAACCAAAAGAGAAACAATTCTCACGTAAATAAGTTTTTAATTCAGAGACCAACAGTTGTATGCAAAATTAAAAACTATTTGAACCAATTGATGTGATTGTTTAGAAAATTGCTTGATGGAATGGATCATCTTGAAAACTTTAAGGAACAGAAGTTATAAAATAACTCGTAAAAGTTTAACAAGTTTGAAAGTTCGGCCAAGAACCGATAGACATGATTCTCACGTAAATAAGTTTTTAAATCAAAGACCAAAAGCTGTTTACTAAACGTCAAACTATTTGGACCAAATGATGCGATTTCCCGAGCATGGAATGTTTGGAAAATTTCTTGAAGGAATGAATCATCTTGAATAATTTAAGGAACCGAAGTTATCAAAGAACTCGTAAATGTTTGAAAAGTTCGGAAGTTCGTCTAAGAACCAACAGAGAAACAATTCTCAGGTGAATAAGTTTTTAATTCAAAGACCAAAAGTTGTTTACAAAATAACAAACTAATTTGGACCAAATTATGTGAATGTTCTGAAAATTGCTCGATAAAATGGATCGTCTCGAATGCTCTAAGGGACCGATGTTATAGAAACACTCGTAAAAGTTTGACAAGTTTGGAAATTCAGCCAAGATCCAAGGGAGAAACAATTCTTACCTAAATAACTTATTAAATCTAAGACCAAAAGATTTTTTACAAAACGACTAAATATTTGGATAAAATGATGCGATTTCTCGAGCATGGAATGTTCGGGAAATTACTCGAAGGAATGGACCGTCTTGAATACTTTAAGGAACCGAAGTTATTTAAGAACTCGTAAAAGTTTGCAAGTTCGGAAGTTCATCCAAGAACCAATAGACAAACAATTCTCAGGTAAATAAGTTTTTAATTGAAAGACCAAAACTTGGTTACAAATATCATAAACTATTTAGACCATATGATGCGATTCCCCGAGCATGGAATGTTTGGGAAATTGCTTTAAGGAATGGATCATCTTGAATACTTTAAGGAACCGAAGTTATTCAAGAACTCGTACAAGTTTGACAAGTTTGGAAGTTTGTCCAAAAACCAAGAGAGAATCAATTCTCACGTAAATAAGTTTCAATTTCAAAGACCAAAAGTTGTTTACAAAACCACAAACTATTTGGACCAAATGATGCGATTCTCCGAGCATGGAATGTTCAGAAAATTGCTCGAAGGAATGGATCGTCTTTAATACTTTAAGAAACCGAAGTTATAAAAGAACTCACAAAAGTTTTACAAGTTCGGATGTTCGTCCAAGAACCAAAAGAGAAACAATTCTCACGTAAATAAGTTTTTAATTCAGAGACCAACAGTTGTATACAAAATTAAAAACTATTTGAACCAACTGATGTGATTGTTTAGAAAATTGATTGACGGAATGGATCATCTTGAAAACTTTAAGGAACTGAAGTTATAAAATAACTCGTAAAAGTTTAACAAGTTTGAAAGTTCGGCCAAGAACCGATAGACAAATGATTCTCACGTAAATAAGTTTTTAAATCAAAGACCAAAAGCTGTTTACTAAATGTCAAACTATTTGGACCAAATGATACGATTTCCCGAGCATGGAATGTTTGGAAAATTTCTTGAAGGAATGGATCATCTTGAATAATTTAAGGAACCGAAGTTATCAAAGAACTCGTAAAGTTTTGAAAAGTTCGGAAGTTCGTCCAGGAACCAACAGAGAAACAATTCTCAGGTGAATAAGTTTTTAATTCAAAGACCAAAAGTTGTTTACAAAATAACAAACTATTTTGGACCAACTTATGTGAATGTTCTGAAAATTGCTCGATAAAGTGGATCATCTCGAATGCTCTAAGGGACCGATGTTATTGAAACACTCGTAAAAGTTTGACAAGTTTGGAAATTCAGCCAAGAACCAAGGGAGAAACAATTCTCACGTAAATAACTTTTTAAATCGAAGACCAAAAGATTTTTTACAAAACGACTAACTATTTGGACAAAATGATGCGATTTCTCGAGCATGGAATGTTCGGGAAATTACTCGAAGGAATGGACCATCTTGAATACTTTAAGGAACCGAAGTTATTTAAGAGCTCGTAAAAGTTTGCAAGTTCGGAAGTTCGTCCAAGAACCAAGAGAGAAACAATTCTCACGTAAATAAGTTTTAAATTCAAAGACCAAAAGTTGTTTACAAAATGACAGACTATTTGGACCAGATTATGCTAATGTTCTGAAAATTGCATGAAGGAATGGATCGTCTTTAATACTTTAAGAAACCGATGTTATAAAAGAAATCGTAAAAGTTTGACAAGTTCGGAAGCTCGGCCGAGAACCAATAGACAAATAAATCTCACATAAATAAGTTTTTAAATCAAAGACCGAAAGTTTTTTTTACAAAATGACAAGCTATTTGGTCGAAAAGATGCGATTTCTCGAGCATAGAATGTTCAAAAAATTGCTCGAAGGAATAGATCATCACGATCCTTTAAGGTATCAAAATTACAAAAGAACTTGTAAAAGTTTGACAAGTTCGGAAGTTCATCCAAGAACCAATAGACAAACAATTCTCAGGTAAATAAGTTTTTAATTGAAAGACCAAAACTTGTTTACAAATATCATAAACTATTTAGACCATATGATGTGATTCCCCGAGCATAGAATGTTTGGAAAATTGCTTGAAGGAATGGATCATCTTGAATACTTTAAGGAACCGAAGTTATTCAAGAACTCGTACAAGTTTGACAAGTTTGGAAGTTTGTCCAAAAACCAAGAGAGAATCAATTCTCACGTAAATAAGTTTCAATTTCAAAGACCAAAAGTTGTTTACAAAACCACAAACTATTTGGACCAAATGATGCGATTCTCCGAGCATGGAATGTTCAGAAAATTGCTCGAAGGAATGGATCGTCTTTAATACTTTAAGAAACCGAAGTTATAAAAGAACTCACAAAAGTTTTACAAGTTCGGATGTTCGTCCAAGAACCAAAAGAGAAACAATTCTCACGTAAATAAGTTTTTAATTCAGAGACCAACAGTTGTATACAAAATTAAAAACTATTTGAACCAACTGATGTGATTGTTTAGAAAATTGCTTGACGGAATGGATCATCTTGAAAACTTTAAGGAACTGAAGTTATAAAATAACTCGTAAAAGTTTAACAAGTTTGAAAGTTCGGCCAAGAACCGATAGACAAATGATTCTCACGTAAATAAGTTTTTAAATCAAAGACCAAAAGCTGTTTACTAAATGTCAAACTATTTGGACCAAATGATGCGATTTCCCGAGCATGGAATGTTTGGAGAATTTCATGAAGGAATGGATCATCTTGAATAATTTAAGGAACCGAAGTTATCAAAGAACTCGTAAATGTTTGAAAGTTCGGAAGGTCGTCCAAGAACCAACAGAGAAACAATTCTCAGGTGAATAAGTTTTTAATTCAAAGACCAAAAGTTGTTTACAAAATAACAAACTATTTTGGACCAAATTATGTGAATGTTCTGAAAATTGCTCGATAAAATGGATCGTCTCGAATGCTCTAAGGGACCGATGTTATAGAAACAGTCGTAAAAGTTTGACAAGTTTGGAAATTCAGCCAAGAACCAAGGGAGAAACAATTCTCACGTAAATAACTTTTTAAATCGAAGACCAAAAGATTTTTTACAAAACGACTAACTATTTGGACAAAATGATGCGATTTCTCGAGCATGGAATGTTCGGGAAATTACTCGAAGGAATGGACCGTCTTGAATACTTTAAGGAACCGAAGTTATTTAAGAACTCGTAAAAGTTTGCAAGTTTGGAAGTTCGTCCAAGAACCAAGAGAGAAACAATTCTCACGTAAATAAGTTTTAAATTCAAAGACCAAAAGTTGTTTACAAAATGACAAACTATTTGGACCAGATTATGCTAATGTTCTGAAAATTGCATGAAGGAATGGATCGTCTTGAATACTTTAAGAAACCAATGTTATAATAGAAATCGTAAAAGTTTAACAAGTTCGGAAGCTAGGCCGAGAACCAATAGACAAATAAATCTCACATAAATTAGTTTTTAAATCAAAGATCGAAAGTTTTTTTTACAAAATGACAAGCTATTTGGACGAAAAGATCCGATTTCTCGAGCATAGAATGTTCGAAAAATTGCTCGAAGGAATGGATCATCATGATACTTTAAGGTATCGAAGTTATAAAAGAACTTGTAAAAGTTTGACAAGTTCGGAAGTTCATCCAAGAACCAATAGACAAACAATTCTCAGGTAAATAAGTTTTTAATTGAAAGACCAAAACTTGTTTACAAATATCATAAACTATTTAGACCATATGATGCGATTCCCCGAGCATGGAATATTTTGAAAATTGCTTGAAGGAATGGATCATCTTGAATACTTTAAGGAATCGAAGTTATTCAAGAACTCGTACAAGTTTGACAAGTTTGGAAGTTTGTCCAAAAACCAAGAGAGAATCAATTCTCACGTAAATATGTTTCAATTTCAAAGACCAAAAGTTGTTTACAAAACCACAAACTATTTGGACCAAATAATGCGATTCTCCGAGCATGGAATGTTCAGAAAATTGCTCGAAGGAATGGATCGTCTTTAATACTTTAAGAAACTGAAGTTATAAAAGAACTCACAAAAGTTTTACAAGTTCGGATGTTCGTCCAAGAACCAAAAGAGAAACAATTCTCACGTAAATAACTTTTTAAATCGAAGACCAAAAGATTTTTTACAAAACGACTAACTATTTGGACAAAATGATGCGATTTCTCGAGCATGGAATGTTCGGGAAATTACTCGAAGGAATGGACCGTCTTGAATACTTTAAGGAACCGAAGTTATTTAAGAACTCGTAAAAGTTTGCAAGTTCGGAAGTTCGTCCAAGAACCAAGAGAGAAACAATTCTCACGTAAATAAGTTTTAAATTCAAAGACCAAAAGTTGTTTACAAAATGACAAACTATTTGGACCAGATTATGCTAATGTTCTGAAAATTGCATGAAGGAATGGATCGTCTTGAATACTTTAAGAAACCAATGTTATAATAGAAATCGTAAAAGTTTAACAAGTTCGGAAGCTAGGCCGAGAACCAATAGACAAATAAATCTCACATAAATTAGTTTTTAAATCAAAGATCGAAAGTTTTTTTTACAAAATGACAAGCTATTTGGACGAAAAGATCCGATTTCTCGAGCATAGAATGTTCGAAAAATTGCTCGAAGGAATGGATCATCATGATACTTTAAGGTATCGAAGTTATAAAAGAACTTGTAAAAGTTTGACAAGTTCGGAAGTTCATCCAAGAACCAATAGACAAACAATTCACAGGTAAATAAGTTTTTAATTGAAAGACCAAAACTTGTTTACAAATATCATAAACTATTTAGACCATATGATGCGATTCCCCGAGCATGGAATATTTTGAAAATTGCTTGAAGGAATGGATCATCTTGAATACTTTAAGGAATCGAAGTTATTCAAGAACTCGTACAAGTTTGACAAGTTTGGAAGTTTGTCCAAAAACCAAGAGAGAATCAATTCTCACGTAAATATGTTTCAATTTCAAAGACCAAAAGTTGTTTACAAAACCACAAACTATTTGGACCAAATAATGCGATTCTCCGAGCATGGAATGTTCAGAAAATTGCTCGAAGGAATGGATCGTCTTTAATACTTTAAGAAACTGAAGTTATAAAAGAACTCACAAAAGTTTTACAAGTTCGGATGTTCGTCCAAGAACCAAAAGAGAAACAATTCTCACGTAAATAAGTTTTTAATTCAGAGACCAACAGTTGTATACAAAATTAAAAACTATTTGAACCAACTGATGTGATTGTTTAGAAAATTGCTTGACGGAATGGATCATCTTGAAAACTTTAAGGAACTGAAGTTATAAAATAACTCGTAAAAGTTTAACAAGTTTGAAAGTTCGGCCAAGAACCGATAGACAAATGATTCTCACGTAAATAAGTTTTTAAATCAAAGACCAAAAGCTGTTTACTAAATGTCAAACTATTTGGACCAAATGATGCGATTTCCCGAGCATGGAATTTTTGGAAAATTTCTTGAAGGAATGGATCATCTTGAATAATTTAAGGAACCGAAGTTATCGAAGAACTCGTAAATGTTTGAAAAGTTCGGAAGTTCGTCCAAGAACCAACAGAGAAACAATTCTCAGGTGAATAAGTTTTTAATTCAAAGACCAAAAGTTGTTTACAAAATAACAAACTATTTTGGACCAACTTATGTGAATGTTCTGAAAATTGCTCGATAAAATGGATCGTCTCGAATGCTCTAAGGGACCGATGTTATAGAAACACTCGTAAAAGTTTGACAAGTTTGGAAATTCAGCCAAGAACCAAGGGAGAAACAATTCTCACGTAAATAACTTTTTAAATCGAAGACCAAAAGATTTTTTACAAAACGACTAACTATTTGGACAAAATGATGCGATTTCTCGAGCATGGAATGTTCGGGAAATTACTCGAAGGAATGGACCGTCTTGAATACTTTAAGGAACCGAAGTTATTTAAGAACTCGTAAAAGTTTGCAAGTTCGGAAGTTCGTCCAAGAACCAAGAGAGAAACAATTCTCACGTAAATAAGTTTTAAATTCAAAGACCAAAAGTTGTTTACAAAATGACAAACTATTTGGACCAGATTATGCTAATGTTCTGAAAATTGCATGAAGGAATGGATCGTCTTGAATACTTTAAGAAACCAATGTTATAATAGAAATCGTAAAAGTTTAACAAGTTCGGAAGCTAGGCCGAGAACCAATAGACAAATAAATCTCACATAAATTAGTTTTTAAATCAAAGATCGAAAGTTTTTTTTACAAAATGACAAGCTATTTGGACGAAAAGATCCGATTTCTCGAGCATAGAATGTTCGAAAAATTGCTCGAAGGAATGGATCATCATGATACTTTAAGGTATCGAAGTTATAAAAGAACTTGTAAAAGTTTGACAAGTTCGGAAGTTCATCCAAGAACCAATAGACAAACAATTCTCAGGTAAATAAGTTTTTAATTGAAAGACCAAAACTTGTTTACAAATATCATAAACTATTTAGACCATATGATGCGATTCCCCGAGCATGGAATATTTTGAAAATTGCTTGAAGGAATGGATCATCTTGAATACTTTAAGGAACCGAAGTTATTCAAGAACTCGTACAAGTTTGACAAGTTTGGAAGTTTGTCCAAAAACCAAGAGAGAATCAATTCTCACGTAAATATGTTTCAATTTCAAAGACCAAAAGTTGTTTACAAAACCACAAACTATTTGGACCAAATAATGCGATTCTCCGAGCATGGAATGTTCAGAAAATTGCTCGAAGGAATGGATCGTCTTTAATACTTTAAGAAACTGAAGTTATAAAAGAACTCACAAAAGTTTTACAAGTTCGGATGTTCGTCCAAGAACCAAAAGAGAAACAATTCTCACGTAAATAAGTTTTTAATTCAGAGACCAACAGTTGTATACAAAATTAAAAACTATTTGAACCAACTGATGTGATTGTTTAGAAAATTGCTTGACGGAATGGATCATCTTGAAAACTTTAAGGAACTGAAGTTATAAAATAACTCGTAAAAGTTTAACAAGTTTGAAAGTTCGGCCAAGAACCGATAGACAAATGATTCTCACGTAAATAAGTTTTTAAATCAAAGACCAAAAGCTGTTTACTAAATGTCAAACTATTTGGACCAAATGATGCGATTTCCCGAGCATGGAATGTTTGGAAAATTTCTTGAAGGAATGGATCATCTTGAATAATTTAAGGAACCGAAGTTATCGAAGAACTCGTAAATGTTTGAAAAGTTCGGAAGTTCGTCCAAGAACCAACAGAGAAACAATTCTCAGGTGAATAAGTTTTTAATTCAAAGACCAAAAGTTGTTTACAAAATAACAAACTATTTTGGACCAACTTATGTGAATGTTCTGAAAATTGCTCGATAAAATGGATCGTCTCGAATGCTCTAAGGGACCGATGTTATAGAAACACTCGTAAAAGTTTGACAAGTTTGGAAATTCAGCCAAGAACCAAGGGAGAAACAATTCTCACGTAAATAACTTTTTAAATCGAAGACCAAAAGATTTTTTACAAAACGACTAACTATTTGGACAAAATGATGCGATTTCTCGAGCATGGAATGTTCGGGAAATTACTCGAAGGAATGGACCGTCTTGAATACTTTAAGGAACCGAAGTTATTTAAGAACTCGTAAAAGTTTGCAAGTTCGAAAGTTCGTCCAAGAACCAAGAGAGAAACAATTCTCACGTAAATAAGTTTTAAATTCAAAGACCAAAAGTTGTTTACAAAATGACAAACTATTTGGACCAGATTATGCTAATGTTTTGAAAATTGCATGAAGGAATGGATCGTCTTGAATACTTTAAGAAACCGATGTTATAATAGAAATCGTAAAAGTTTAACAAGTTCGGAAGCTCGGCCGAGAACCAATAGACAAATAAATCTCACATAAATAAGTTTTTAAATCAAAGACCGAAAGTTTTTTTACAAAATGACAAGCTATTTGGACGAAAAGATCCGATTTCTCGAGCATAGAATGTTCGAAAAATTCCTCGAAGGAATGGACCATCATGATACTTTAAGGAACCGAAGTTATAAAAGAACTCATAAAAGTTTGACAAGTTCGGAAGTTCATCCAAGAACCAATAGACAAACAATTCTCAGGTAAATAAGTTTTTAATTGAAAGACCAAAACTTGTTTACAAATATCATAAACTATTTAGACCATATGATGCGATTCCCCGAGCATGGAATGTTTCGAAAATTGCTTGAAGGAATGGATCATCTTGAATACTTTAAGGAACCGAAGTTATTCAAGAACTCGTACAAGTTTGACAAGTTTGGAAGTTTGTCCAAAAACCAAGAGAGAATCAATTCTCACATAAATAAGTTTCAATTTCAAAGACGAAAAGTTGTTTACAAAACCACAAACTATTTGGACCAAATGATGCGATTCTCCGAGCATGGAATGTTCAGAAAATTGCTCGAAGGAATGGATCGTCTTTAATACTTTAAGAAACCGAAGTTATAAAAGAACTCACAAAAGTTTTACAAGTTCGGATGTTCTTCCTAGAACCAAAAGAGAAACGATTCTCACATAAATAAGTTTTTAATTCAGAGACCAACAGTTGTATACAAAATTAAAAACTATTTGAACCAACTGATGTGATTGTTTAGAAAATTGCTTGACGGAATGGATCATCTTGAAAACTTTAAGGAACTGAAGTTATAAAATAACTCGTAAAAGTTTAACAAGTTTGAAAGTTCGGCCAAGAACCGATAGACAAATGATTCTCAAGTAAATAAGTTTTTAAATCAAAGACCAAACGCTGTTTACTAAATGTCAAACTATTTGGACCAAATGATGCGATTTCCCGAGCATGGAATGTTTGGAAAATTTCTTGAAGGAATGGATCATCTTGAATAATTTAAGGAACCGAAGTTATCAAAGAACTCGTAAATGTTTGAAAAGTTCGGAAGGTCGTCCAAGAACCAACAGAGAAACAATTCTCAGGTGAATAAGTTTTTAATTCAAAGACCAAAAGTTGTTTACAAAATAACAAACTAATTTGGACCAAATTATGTGAATGTTCTGAAAATTGCTCGATAAAATGGATCGTCTCGAATGCTCTAAGGGACCGATGTTATAGAAACACTCGTAAAAGTTTGACAAGTTTGGAAATTCAGCCAAGAACCAAGGGAGAAACAATTCTCACGTAAATAACTTTTTAAATCGAAGACCAAAAGATTTTTTACAAAACGACTAACTATTTGGACAAAATGATGCGATTTCTCGAGCATGGAATGTTCGGGAAATTACTCGAAGGAATGGACCGTCTTGAATACTTTAAGGAACCGAAGTTATTTAAGAACTCATAAAAGTTTGCAAGTTCGGAAGTTCATCCAAGAACAAATAGACAAACAATTCTCAGGTAAATAAGTTTTTAATTGAAAGACCAAAACTTGTTTACAATTATCATAAACTATTTAGACCATATGATGCGATTCCCCGAGCATGGAATGTTTGGGAAATTGCTTTAAGGAATGGATCATCTTGAATACTTTAAGGAACCGAAGTTATTCAAGAACTCGTACAAGTTTGACAAGTTTGGAAGTTTGTCCAAAAACCAAGAGAGAATCAATTATCACGTAAATAAGTTTCAATTTCAAAGACCAAAAGTTGTTTACAAAACCACAAACTATTTGGACCAAATGATGCGATTCTCCGAGCATGGAATGTTCAGAAAATTGCTCGAAGGAATGGATCGTCTTTAATACTTTAAGAAACCGATGTTATAAAAGAACTCACAAAAGTTTTACAAGTTCGGATGTTCGTCCAAGAACCAAAAGAGAAACAATTCTCACGTAAATAAGTTTTTAATTCAGAGACCAACAGTTGTATGCAAAATTAAAAACTATTTGAACCAATTGATGTGATTGTTTAGAAAATTGCTTGATGGAATGGATCATCTTGAAAACTTTAAGGAACAGAAGTTATAAAATAACTCGTAAAAGTTTAACAAGTTTGAAAGTTCGGCCAAGAACCGATAGACATGATTCTCACGTAAATAAGTTTTTAAATCAAAGACCAAAAGCTGTTTACTAAACGTCAAACTATTTGGACCAAATGATGCGATTTCCCGAGCATGGAATGTTTGGAAAATTTCTTGAAGGAATGAATCATCTTGAATAATTTAAGGAACCGAAGTTATCAAAGAACTCGTAAATGTTTGAAAAGTTCGGAAGTTCGTCCAAGAACCAAGAGAGAAACAATTCTCACGTAAATAAGTTTTAAATTCAAAGACCAAAAGTTGTTTACAAAATGACAAACTATTTGGACCAGATTATGCTAATGTTCTGAAAATTGCATGAAGGAATGGATCGTCTTTAATACTTTAAGAAACCGATGTTATAAAAGAAATCGTAAAAGTTTGACAAGTTCGGAAGCTCGGCCGAGAACCAATAGACAAATAAATCTCACATAAATAAGTTTTTAAATCAAAGACCGAAAGTTTTTTTTACAAAATGACAAGCTATTTGGTCGAAAAGATGCGATTTCTCGAGCATAGAATGTTCGAAAAATTGCTCGAAGGAATAGATCATCACGATACTTTAAGGTATCAAAATTATAAAAGAACTTGTAAAAGTTTGACAAGTTCGGAAGTTCATCCAAGAACCAATAGACAAACAATTCTCAGGTAAATAAGTTTTTAATTGAAAGACCAAAACTTGTTTACAAATATCATAAACTATTTAGACCATATGATGTGATTCCCCGAGCATGGAATGTTTGGAAAATTGCTTGAAGGAATGGATCATCTTGAATACTTTAAGGAACCGAAGTTATTCAAGAACTCGTACAAGTTTGACAAGTTTGGAAGTTTGTCCAAAAACCAAGAGAGAATCAATTCTCACGTAAATAAGTTTCAATTTCAAAGACCAAAAGTTGTTTACAAAACCACAAACTATTTGGACCAAATGATGCGATTCTCCGAGCATGGAATGTTCAGAAAATTGCTCGAAGGAATGGATCGTCTTTAATACTTTAAGAAACCGAAGTTATAAAAGAACTCACAAAAGTTTTACAAGTTCGGATGTTCGTCCAAGAACCAAAAGAGAAACAATTCTCACGTAAATAAGTTTTTAATTCAGAGACCAACAGTTGTATACAAAATTAAAAACTATTTGAACCAACTGATGTGATTGTTTAGAAAATTGCTTGACGGAATGGATCATCTTGAAAACTTTAAGGAACTGAAGTTATAAAATAACTCGTAAAAGTTTAACAAGTTTGAAAGTTCGGCCAAGAACCGATAGACAAATGATTCTCACGTAAATAAGTTTTTAAATCAAAGACCAAAAGCTGTTTACTAAATGTCAAACTATTTGGACCAAATGATGCGATTTCCCGAGCATGGAATGTTTGGAAAATTTCTTGAAGGAATGGATCATCTTGAATAATTTAAGGAACCGAAGTTATCAAAGAACTCGTAAATGTTTGAAAAGTTCGGAAGGTCGTCCAAGAACCAACAGAGAAACAATTCTCAGGTGAATAAGTTTTTAATTCAAAGACCAAAAGTTGTTTACAAAATAACAAACTATTTTGGACCAAATTATGTGAATGTTCTGAAAATTGCTCGATAAAATGGATCGTCTCGAATGCTCTAAGGGACCGATGTTATAGAAACACTCGTAAAAGTTTGACAAGTTTGGAAATTCAGCCAAGAACCAAGGGAGAAACAATTCTCACGTAAATAACTTTTTAAATCGAAGACCAAAAGATTTTTTACAAAACGACTAACTATTTGGACAAAATGATGCGATTTCTCGAGCATGGAATGTTCGGGAAATTACTCGAAGGAATGGACCGTCTTGAATACTTTAAGGAACCGAAGTTATTTAAGAACTCGTAAAAGTTTGCAAGTTCGGAAGTTCGTCCAAGAACCAAGAGAGAAACAATTCTCACGTAAATAAGTTTTAAATTCAAAGACCAAAAGTTGTTTACAAAATGACAAACTATTTGGACCAGATTATGCTAATGTTCTGAAAATTGCATGAAGGAATGGATCGTCTTGAATACTTTAAGAAACCAATGTTATAATAGAAATCGTAAAAGTTTAACAAGTTCGGAAGCTAGGCCGAGAACCAATAGACAAATAAATCTCACATAAATTAGTTTTTAAATCAAAGATCGAAAGTTTTTTTTACAAAATGACAAGCTATTTGGACGAAAAGATCCGATTTCTCGAGCATAGAATGTTCGAAAAATTGCTCGAAGGAATGGATCATCATGATACTTTAAGGTATCGAAGTTATAAAAGAACTTGTAAAAGTTTGACAAGTTCGGAAGTTCATCCAAGAACCAATAGACAAACAATTCTCAGGTAAATAAGTTTTTAATTGAAAGACCAAAACTTGTTTACAAATATCATAAACTATTTAGACCATATGATGCGATTCCCCGAGCATGGAATGTTTCGAAAATTGCTTGAAGGAATGGATCATCTTGAATACTTTAAGGAACCGAAGTTATTCAAGAACTCGTACAAGTTTGACAAGTTTGGAAGTTTGTCCAAAAACCAAGAGAGAATCAATTCTCACGTAAATAAGTTTCAATTTCAAAGACGAAAAGTTGTTTACAAAACCACAAACTATTTGGACCAAATGATGCGATTCTCCGAGCATGGAATGTTCAGAAAATTGCTCGAAGGAATGGATCGTCTTTAATACTTTAAGAAACCGAAGTTATAAAAGAACTCACAAAAGTTTTACAAGTTCGGATGTTCGTCCTAGAACCAAAAGAGAAACAATTCTCACGTAAATAAGTTTTTAATTCAGAGACCAACAGTTGTATACAAAATTAAAAACTATTTGAACCAACTGATGTGATTGTTTAGAAAATTGCTTGACGGAATGGATCATCTTGAAAACTTTAAGGAACTGAAGTTATAAAATAACTCGTAAAAGTTTAACAAGTTTGAAAGTTCGGCCAAG
Organism: Kokia cookei; assembly: GCA_039519145.1. NCBI lineage: Eukaryota > Viridiplantae > Streptophyta > Magnoliopsida > Malvales > Malvaceae > Kokia > Kokia cookei. The sequence goes on from CM076905.1 coordinate 17,484,646, forward strand.
AACCGATAGACAAATGATTCTCACGTAAATAAGTTTTTAAATCAAAGACCAAAAGCTGTTTACTAAACGTCAAACTATTTGGACCAAATGATGCGATTTCCCGAGCATGGAATGTTTGGAAAATTTCTTGAAGGAATGGATCATCTTGAATAATTTAAGGAACCGAAGTTATCGAAGAACTCGTAAATGTTTGAAAAGTTCGGAAGTTCGTCCAAGAACCAACAGAGAAACAATTCTCAGGTGAATAAGTTTTTAATTCAAAGACCAAAAGTTGTTTACAAAATAACAAACTATTTTGGGCCAAATTATGTGAATGTTCTGAAAATTGCTCGATAAAATGGATCGTCTCGAATGCTCTAAGGGACCGATGTTATAGAAACACTCGTAAAAGTTTGACAAGTTTGGAAATTCAGCCAAGAACCAAGGGAGAAACAATTCTCACGTAAATAACTTTTTAAATCTAAGACCAAAAGATTTTTTACAAAACGACTAACTATTTGGACAAAATGATGCGATTTCTCGAGCATGGAATGTTCGGGAAATTACTCGAAGGAATGGACCGTCTTGAATACTTTAAGGAACAGAAGTTATTTAAGAACTCATAAAAGTTTGCAAGTTCGGAAGTTCATCCAAGAACCAATAGACAAACAATTCTCAGGTAAATAAGTTTTTAATTGAAAGACCAAAACTTGTTTACAAATATCATAAACTATTTAGACCATATGATGCGATTCCCCGAGCATGGAATGTTTGGGAAATTGCTTTAAGGAATGGATCATCTTGAATACTTTAAGGAACCGAAGTTATTCAAGAACTCGTACAAGTTTGACAAGTTTGGAAGTTTGTCCAAAAACCAAGAGAGAATCAATTATCACGTAAATAAGTTTCAATTTCAAAGACCAAAAGTTGTTTACAAAACCACAAACTATTTGGACCAAATGATGCGATTCTCCGAGCATGGAATGTTCAGAAAATTGCTCGAAGGAATGGATCGTCTTTAATACTTTAAGAAACCGATGTTATAAAAGAACTCACAAAAGTTTTACAAGTTCGGATGTTCGTCCAAGAACCAAAAGAGAAACAATTCTCACGTAAATAAGTTTTTAATTCAGAGACCAACAGTTGTATGCAAAATTAAAAACTATTTGAACCAATTGATGTGATTGTTTAGAAAATTGCTTGATGGAATGGATCATCTTGAAAACTTTAAGGAACTGAAGTTATAAAATAACTCGTAAAAGTTTAACAAGTTTGAAAGTTCGGCCAAGAACCGATAGACAAATGATTCTCACGTAAATAAGTTTTTAAATCAAAGACCAAAAGCTGTTTACTAAACGTCAAACTATTTGGACCAAATGATGCGATTTCCCGAGCATGGAATGTTTGGAAAATTTCTTGAAGGAATGAATCATCTTGAATAATTTAAGGAACCGAAGTTATCAAAGAACTCGTAAATGTTTGAAAAGTTCGAAAGTTCGTCCAAGAACCAACAGAGAAACAATTCTCAGGTGAATAAGTTTTTAATTCAAAGACCAAAAGTTGTTTACAAAATAACAAACTAATTTGGACCAAATTATGTGAATGTTCTGAAAATTGCTCGATAAAATGGATCGTCTCGAATGCTCTAAGGGACCGATGTTATAGAAACACTCGTAAAAGTTTGACAAGTTTGGAAATTCAGCCAAGAACCAAGGGAGAAACAATTCTCACGTAAATAACTTTTTAAATCGAAGACCAAAAGATTTTTTACAAAACGACTAACTATTTGGACAAAATGATGCGATTTCTCGAGCATGGAATGTTCGGGAAATTACTCGAAGGAATGGACCGTCTTGAATACTTTAAGGAACCGAAGTTATTTAAGAACTCGTAAAAGTTTGCAAGTTCGAAAGTTCGTCCAAGAACCAAGAGAGAAACAATTCTCACGTAAATAAGTTTTAAATTCAAAGACCAAAAGTTGTTTACAAAATGACAAACTATTTGGACCAGATTATGCTAATGTTTTGAAAATTGCATGAAGGAATGGATCGTCTTGAATACTTTAAGAAACCGATGTTATAATAGAAATCGTAAAAGTTTAACAAGTTCGGAAGCTCGGCCGAGAACCAATAGACAAATAAATCTCACATAAATAAGTTTTTAAATCAAAGACCGAAAGTTTTTTTACAAAATGACAAGCTATTTGGACGAAAAGATCCGATTTCTCGAGCATAGAATGTTCGAAAAATTCCTCGAAGGAATGGACCATCATGATACTTTAAGGAACCGAAGTTATAAAAGAACTCATAAAAGTTTGACAAGTTCGGAAGTTCATCCAAGAACCAATAGACAAACAATTCTCAGGTAAATAAGTTTTTAATTGAAAGACCAAAACTTGTTTACAAATATCATAAACTATTTAGACCATATGATGCGATTCCCCGAGCATGGAATGTTTCGAAAATTGCTTGAAGGAATGGATCATCTTGAATACTTTAAGGAACCGAAGTTATTCAAGAACTCGTACAAGTTTGACAAGTTTGGAAGTTTGTCCAAAAACCAAGAGAGAATCAATTCTCACATAAATAAGTTTCAATTTCAAAGACGAAAAGTTGTTTACAAAACCACAAACTATTTGGACCAAATGATGCGATTCTCCGAGCATGGAATGTTCAGAAAATTGCTCGAAGGAATGGATCGTCTTTAATACTTTAAGAAACCGAAGTTATAAAAGAACTCACAAAAGTTTTACAAGTTCGGATGTTCTTCCTAGAACCAAAAGAGAAACGATTCTCACATAAATAAGTTTTTAATTCAGAGACCAACAGTTGTATACAAAATTAAAAACTATTTGAACCAACTGATGTGATTGTTTAGAAAATTGCTTGACGGAATGGATCATCTTGAAAACTTTAAGGAACTGAAGTTATAAAATAACTCGTAAAAGTTTAACAAGTTTGAAAGTTCGGCCAAGAACCGATAGACAAATGATTCTCAAGTAAATAAGTTTTTAAATCAAAGACCAAACGCTGTTTACTAAATGTCAAACTATTTGGACCAAATGATGCGATTTCCCGAGCATGGAATGTTTGGAAAATTTCTTGAAGGAATGGATCATCTTGAATAATTTAAGGAACCGAAGTTATCAAAGAACTCGTAAATGTTTGAAAAGTTCGGAAGGTCGTCCAAGAACCAACAGAGAAACAATTCTCAGGTGAATAAGTTTTTAATTCAAAGACCAAAAGTTGTTTACAAAATAACAAACTAATTTGGACCAAATTATGTGAATGTTCTGAAAATTGCTCGATAAAATGGATCGTCTCGAATGCTCTAAGGGACCGATGTTATAGAAACACTCGTAAAAGTTTGACAAGTTTGGAAATTCAGCCAAGAACCAAGGGAGAAACAATTCTCACGTAAATAACTTTTTAAATCGAAGACCAAAAGATTTTTTACAAAACGACTAACTATTTGGACAAAATGATGCGATTTCTCGAGCATGGAATGTTCGGGAAATTACTCGAAGGAATGGACCGTCTTGAATACTTTAAGGAACCGAAGTTATTTAAGAACTCATAAAAGTTTGCAAGTTCGGAAGTTCATCCAAGAACAAATAGACAAACAATTCTCAGGTAAATAAGTTTTTAATTGAAAGACCAAAACTTGTTTACAATTATCATAAACTATTTAGACCATATGATGCGATTCCCCGAGCATGGAATGTTTGGGAAATTGCTTTAAGGAATGGATCATATTGAATACTTTAAGGAACCAAAGTTATTCAAGAACTCGTACAAGTTTGACAAGTTTGGAAGTTTGTCCAAAAACCAAGAGAGAAACAATTCTCACGTAAATAAGTTTCAATTTCAAAGACGAAAAGTTGTTTACAAAACCACAAACTATTTGGACCAAATGATGCGATTCTCCGAGCATGGAATGTTCAGAAAATTGCTCGAAGGAATGGATCGTCTTTACTACTTTAAGAAACCGATGTTATAAAAGAACTCAAAAAAGTTTTACAAGTTCGGATGTTCGTCCAAGAACCAAAAGAGAAACAATTCTCACGTAAGTAAGTTTTTAATTCAGAGACCAACAGTTGTATACAAAATTAATAACTATTTGAACCAACTGATGTGATTGTTTAGAAAATTGCTTGACGGAATGGATCATCTTGAAAACTTTAAGGAACTGAAGTTATAAAATAACTCGTAAAAGTTTAACAAGTTTGAAAGTTCGGCCAAGAACCGATAGACAAATGATTCTCACGTAAATAAGTTTTTAAATCAAAGACCAAAAGCTGTTTACTAAACGTCAAACTATTTGGACCAAATGATGCGATTTCCCGAGCATGGAATGTTTGGAAAATTTCTTGAAGGAATGGATCATCTTGAATAATTTAAGGAACCGAAGTTATCGAAGAACTCGTAAATGTTTGAAAAGTTCGGAAGTTCGTCCAAGAACCAACAGAGAAACAATTCTCAGGTGAATAAGTTTTTAATTCAAAGACCAAAAGTTGTTTACAAAATAACAAACTATTTTGGGCCAAATTATGTGAATGTTCTGAAAATTGCTCGATAAAATGGATCGTCTCGAATGCTCTAAGGGACCGATGTTATAGAAACACTCGTAAAAGTTTGACAAGTTTGGAAATTCAGCCAAGAACCAAGGGAGAAACAATTCTCACCTAAATAACTTTTTAAATCTAAGACCAAAAGATTTTTTACAAAACGACTAACTATTTGGACAAAATGATGCGATTTCTCGAGCATGGAATGTTCGGGAAATTACTCGAAGGAATGGACCGTCTTGAATACTTTAAGGAACAGAAGTTATTTAAGAACTCGTAAAAGTTTGCAAGTTCGGAAGTTCATCCAAGAACCAATAGACAAACAATTCTCAGGTAAATAAGTTTTTAATTGAAAGACCAAAACTTGTTTACAAATATCATAAACTATTTAGACCATATGATGCGATTCCCCGAGCATGGAATGTTTGGGAAATTGCTTTAAGGAATGGATCATCTTGAATACTTTAAGGAACCGAAGTTATTCAAGAACTCGTACAAGTTTGACAAGTTTGGAAGTTTGTCCAAAAACCAAGAGAGAATCAATTATCACGTAAATAAGTTTCAATTTCAAAGACCAAAAGTTGTTTACAAAACCACAAACTATTTGGACCAAATGATGCGATTCTCCGAGCATGGAATGTTCAGAAAATTGCTCGAAGGAATGGATCGTCTTTAATACTTTAAGAAACCGATGTTATAAAAGAACTCACAAAAGTTTTACAAGTTCGGATGTTCGTCCAAGAACCAAAAGAGAAACAATTCTCACGTAAATAAGTTTTTAATTCAGAGACCAACAGTTGTATGCAAAATTAAAAACTATTTGAACCAATTGATGTGATTGTTTAGAAAATTGCTTGATGGAATGGATCATCTTGAAAACTTTAAGGAACAGAAGTTATAAAATAACTCGTAAAAGTTTAACAAGTTTGAAAGTTCGGCCAAGAACCGATAGACATGATTCTCACGTAAATAAGTTTTTAAATCAAAGACCAAAAGCTGTTTACTAAACGTCAAACTATTTGGACCAAATGATGCGATTTCCCGAGCATGGAATGTTTGGAAAATTTCTTGAAGGAATGAATCATCTTGAATAATTTAAGGAACCGAAGTTATCAAAGAACTCGTAAATGTTTGAAAAGTTCGAAAGTTCGTCCAAGAACCAACAGAGAAACAATTCTCAGGTGAATAAGTTTTTAATTCAAAGACCAAAAGTTGTTTACAAAATAACAAACTAATTTGGACCAAATTATGTGAATGTTCTGAAAATTGCTCGATAAAATGGATCGTCTCGAATGCTCTAAGGGACCGATGTTATAGAAACACTCGTAAAAGTTTGACAAGTTTGGAAATTCAGCCAAGAACCAAGGGAGAAACAATTCTCACGTAAATAACTTTTTAAATCGAAGACCAAAAGATTTTTTACAAAACGACTAACTATTTGGACAAAATGATGCGATTTCTCGAGCATGGAATGTTCGGGAAATTACTCGAAGGAATGGACCGTCTTGAATACTTTAAGGAACCGAAGTTATTTAAGAACTCGTAAAAGTTTGCAAGTTCGGAAGTTCGTCCAAGAACCAAGAGAGAAACAATTCTCACGTAAATAAGTTTTAAATTCAAAGACCAAAAGTTGTTTACAAAATGACAAACTATTTGGACCAGATTATGCTAATGTTCTGAAAATTGCATGAAGGAATGGATCGTCTTGAATACTTTAAGAAACCAATGTTATAATAGAAATCGTAAAAGTTTAACAAGTTCGGAAGCTAGGCCGAGAACCAATAGACAAATAAATCTCACATAAATTAGTTTTTAAATCAAAGATCGAAAGTTTTTTTTACAAAATGACAAGCTATTTGGACGAAAAGATCCGATTTCTCGAGCATAGAATGTTCGAAAAATTGCTCGAAGGAATGGATCATCATGATACTTTAAGGTATCGAAGTTATAAAAGAACTTGTAAAAGTTTGACAAGTTCGGAAGTTCATCCAAGAACCAATAGACAAACAATTCTCAGGTAAATAAGTTTTTAATTGAAAGACCAAAACTTGTTTACAAATATCATAAACTATTTAGACCATATGATGCGATTCCCCGAGCATGGAATATTTTGAAAATTGCTTGAAGGAATGGATCATCTTGAATACTTTAAGGAACCGAAGTTATTCAAGAACTCGTACAAGTTTGACAAGTTTGGAAGTTTGTCCAAAAACCAAGAGAGAATCAATTCTCACGTAAATATGTTTCAATTTCAAAGACCAAAAGTTGTTTACAAAACCACAAACTATTTGGACCAAATAATGCGATTCTCCGAGCATGGAATGTTCAGAAAATTGCTCGAAGGAATGGATCGTCTTTAATACTTTAAGAAACTGAAGTTATAAAAGAACTCACAAAAGTTTTACAAGTTCGGATGTTCGTCCAAGAACCAAAAGAGAAACAATTCTCACGTAAATAAGTTTTTAATTCAGAGACCAACAGTTGTATACAAAATTAAAAACTATTTGAACCAACTGATGTGATTGTTTAGAAAATTGCTTGACGGAATGGATCATCTTGAAAACTTTAAGGAACTGAAGTTATAAAATAACTCGTAAAAGTTTAACAAGTTTGAAAGTTCGGCCAAGAACCGATAGACAAATGATTCTCACGTAAATAAGTTTTTAAATCAAAGACCAAAAGCTGTTTACTAAACGTCAAACTATTTGGACCAAATGATGCGATTTCCCGAGCATGGAATGTTTGGAAAATTTCTTGAAGGAATGGATCATCTTGAATAATTTAAGGAACCGAAGTTATCAAAGAACTCGTAAATGTTTGAAAAGTTCGGAAGTTCGTCCAAGAACCAACAGAGAAACAATTCTCAGGTGAATAAGTTTTTAATTCAAAGACCAAAAGTTGTTTACAAAATAACAAACTAATTTGGACCAACTTATGTGAATGTTCTGAAAATTGCTCGATAAAATGGATCGTCTCGAATGCTCTAAGGGACCGATGTTATAGAAACACTCGTAAAAGTTTGACAAGTTTGGAAATTCAGCCAAGAACCAAGGGAGAAACAATTCTCACGTAAATAACTTTTTAAATCGAAGACCAAAAGATTTTTTACAAAACGACTAACTATTTGGACAAAATGATGCGATTTCTCGAGCATGGAATGTTCGGGAAATTACTCGAAGGAATGGACCGTCTTGAATACTTTAAGGAACCGAAGTTATTTAAGAACTCGTAAAAGTTTGCAAGTTCGGAAGTTCGTCCAAGAACCAAGAGAGAAACAATTCTCACGTAAATAAGTTTTAAATTCAAAGACCAAAAGTTGTTTACAAAATGACAAACTATTTGGACCAGATTATGCTAATGTTTTGAAAATTGCATGAAGGAATGGATCGTCTTGAATACTTTAAGAAACCGATGTTATAATAGAAATCGTAAAAGTTTAACAAGTTCGGAAGCTCGGCCGAGAACCAATAGACAAATAAATCTCACATAAATAAGTTTTTAAATCAAAGACCGAAAGTTTTTTTACAAAATGACAAGCTATTTGGACGAAAAGATCCGATTTCTCGAGCATAGAATGTTCGAAAAATTCCTCGAAGGAATGGACCATCATGATACTTTAAGGAACCGAAGTTATAAAAGAACTCATAAAAGTTTGACAAGTTCGGAAGTTCATCCAAGAACCAATAGACAAACAATTCTCAGGTAAATAAGTTTTTAATTGAAAGACCAAAACTTGTTTACAAATATCATAAACTATTTAGACCATATGATGCGATTCCCCGAGCATGGAATGTTTCGAAAATTGCTTGAAGGAATGGATCATCTTGAATACTTTAAGGAACCGAAGTTATTCAAGAACTCGTACAAGTTTGACAAGTTTGGAAGTTTGTCCAAAAACCAAGAGAGAATCAATTCTCACATAAATAAGTTTCAATTTCAAAGACGAAAAGTTGTTTACAAAACCACAAACTATTTGGACCAAATGATGCGATTCTCCGAGCATGGAATGTTCAGAAAATTGCTCGAAGGAATGGATCGTCTTTAATACTTTAAGAAACCGAAGTTATAAAAGAACTCACAAAAGTTTTACAAGTTCGGATGTTCTTCCTAGAACCAAAAGAGAAACGATTCTCACATAAATAAGTTTTTAATTCAGAGACCAACAGTTGTATACAAAATTAAAAACTATTTGAACCAACTGATGTGATTGTTTAGAAAATTGCTTGACGGAATGGATCATCTTGAAAACTTTAAGGAACTGAAGTTATAAAATAACTCGTAAAAGTTTAACAAGTTTGAAAGTTCGGCCAAGAACCGATAGACAAATGATTCTCAAGTAAATAAGTTTTTAAATCAAAGACCAAACGCTGTTTACTAAATGTCAAACTATTTGGACCAAATGATGCGATTTCCCGAGCATGGAATGTTTGGAAAATTTCTTGAAGGAATGGATCATCTTGAATAATTTAAGGAACCGAAGTTATCAAAGAACTCGTAAATGTTTGAAAAGTTCGGAAGGTCGTCCAAGAACCAACAGAGAAACAATTCTCAGGTGAATAAGTTTTTAATTCAAAGACCAAAAGTTGTTTACAAAATAACAAACTAATTTGGACCAAATTATGTGAATGTTCTGAAAATTGCTCGATAAAATGGATCGTCTCGAATGCTCTAAGGGACCGATGTTATAGAAACACTCGTAAAAGTTTGACAAGTTTGGAAATTCAGCCAAGAACCAAGGGAGAAACAATTCTCACGTAAATAACTTTTTAAATCGAAGACCAAAAGATTTTTTACAAAACGACTAACTATTTGGACAAAATGATGCGATTTCTCGAGCATGGAATGTTCGGGAAATTACTCGAAGGAATGGACCGTCTTGAATACTTTAAGGAACCGAAGTTATTTAAGAACTCATAAAAGTTTGCAAGTTCGGAAGTTCATCCAAGAACAAATAGACAAACAATTCTCAGGTAAATAAGTTTTTAATTGAAAGACCAAAACTTGTTTACAATTATCATAAACTATTTAGACCATATGATGCGATTCCCCGAGCATGGAATGTTTGGGAAATTGCTTTAAGGAATGGATCATCTTGAATACTTTAAGGAACCGAAGTTATTCAAGAACTCGTACAAGTTTGACAAGTTTGGAAGTTTGTCCAAAAACCAAGAGAGAATCAATTCTCACGTAAATAAGTTTCAATTTCAAAGACGAAAAGTTGTTTACAAAACCACAAACTATTTGGACCAAATGATGCGATTCTCCGAGCATGGAATGTTCAGAAAATTGCTCGAAGGAATGGATCGTCTTTAATACTTTAAGAAACCGATGTTATAAAAGAACTCACAAAAGTTTTACAAGTTCGGATGTTCTTCCTAGAACCAAAAGAGAAACGATTCTCACATAAATAAGTTTTTAATTCAGAGACCAACAGTTGTATACAAAATTAAAAACTATTTGAACCAACTGATGTGATTGTTTAGAAAATTGCTTGACGGAATGGATCATCTTGAAAACTTTAAGGAACTGAAGTTATAAAATAACTCGTAAAAGTTTAACAAGTTTGAAAGTTCGGCCAAGAACCGATAGACAAATGATTCTCAAGTAAATAAGTTTTTAAATCAAAGACCAAACGCTGTTTACTAAATGTCAAACTATTTGGACCAAATGATGCGATTTCCCGAGCATGGAATGTTTGGAAAATTTCTTGAAGGAATGGATCATCTTGAATAATTTAAGGAACCGAAGTTATCAAAGAACTCGTAAATGTTTGAAAAGTTCGGAAGGTCGTCCAAGAACCAACAGAGAAACAATTCTCAGGTGAATAAGTTTTTAATTCAAAGACCAAAAGTTGTTTACAAAATAACAAACTATTTTGGACCAAATTATGTGAATGTTCTGAAAATTGCTCGATAAAATGGATCGTCTCGAATGCTCTAAGGGACCGATGTTATAGAAACACTCGTAAAAGTTTGACAAGTTTGGAAATTCAGCCAAGAACCAAGGGAGAAACAATTCTCACGTAAATAACTTTTTAAATCGAAGACCAAAAGATTTTTTACAAAACGACTAACTATTTGGACAAAATGATGCGATTTCTCGAGCATGGAATGTTCGGGAAATTACTCGAAGGAATGGACCGTCTTGAATACTTTAAGGAACCGAAGTTATTTAAGAACTCGTAAAAGTTTGCAAGTTCGGAAGTTCATCCAAGAACCAAGAGAGAAACAATTCTCACGTAAATAAGTTTTTAATTCAAAGACCAAAAGTTGTTTACAAATATGACAAACTATTTGGACCAGATTATGCTAATGTTCTGAAAATTGCATGAAGGAATGGATCGTCTTGAATACTTTAAGAAACCGATGTTATAATAGAAATCGTAAAAGTTTAACAAGTTCGGAAGCTCGGCCGAGAACCAATAGACAAATAAATCTCACATAAATAAGTTTTTAAATCAAAGACCGAAAGTTTTTTTACAAAATGACAAGCTATTTGGACGAAAAGATCCGATTTCTCGAGCATAGAATGTTCGAAAAATTCCTCGAAGGAATGGATCATCATGATACTTTAAGGAACCGAAGTTATAAAAGAACTCATAAAAGTTTGACAAGTTCGGAAGTTCATCCAAGAACCAATAGACAAACAATTCTCAGGTAAATAAGTTTTTAATTGAAAGACCAAAACTTGTTTACAAATATCATAAACTATTTAGACCATATGATGCGATTCCCCGAGCATGGAATGTTTCGAAAATTGCTTTAAGGAATGGATCATCTTGAATACTTTAAGGAACCGAAGTTATTCAAGAACTCGTACAAGTTTGACAAGTTTGGAAGTTTGTCCAAAAACCAAGAGAGAATCAATTCTCACATAAATAAGTTTCAATTTCAAAGACGAAAAGTTGTTTACAAAACCACAAACTATTTGGACCAAATGATGCGATTCTCCGAGCATGGAATGTTCAGAAAATTGCTCGAAGGAATGGATCGTCTTTAATACTTTAAGAAACCGAAGTTATAAAAGAACTCACAAAAGTTTTACAAGTTCGGATGTTCTTCCTAGAACCAAAAGAGAAACGATTCTCACATAAATAAGTTTTTAATTCAGAGACCAACAGTTGTATACAAAATTAAAAACTATTTGAACCAACTGATGTGATTGTTTAGAAAATTGCTTGACGGAATGGATCATCTTGAAAACTTTAAGGAACTGAAGTTATAAAATAACTCGTAAAAGTTTAACAAGTTTGAAAGTTCGGCCAAGAACCGATAGACAAATGATTCTCACGTAAATAAGTTTTTAAATCAAAGACCAAAAGCTGTTTACTAAATGTCAAACTATTTGGACCAAATGATGCGATTTCCCGAGCATGGAATGTTTGGAAAATTTCTTGAAGGAATGGATCATCTTGAATAATTTAAGGAACCGAAGTTATCAAAGAACTCGTAAATGTTTGAAAAGTTCGGAAGGTCGTCCAAGAACCAACAGAGAAACAATTCTCAGGTGAATAAGTTTTTAATTCAAAGACCAAAAGTTGTTTACAAAATAACAAACTATTTTGGACCAAATTATGTGAATGTTCTGAAAATTGCTCGATAAAATGGATCGTCTCGAATGCTCTAAGGGACCGATGTTATAGAAACACTCGTAAAAGTTTGACAAGTTTAGAAATTCAGCCAAGAACCAAGGGAGAAACAATTCTCACGTAAATAACTTTTTAAATCGAAGACCAAAAGATTTTTTACAAAACGACTAACTATTTGGACAAAATGATGCGATTTCTCGAGCATGGAATGTTCGGGAAATTACTCGAAGGAATGGACCGTCTTGAATACTTTAAGGAACCGAAGTTATTTAAGAACTCGTAAAAGTTTGCAAGTTCGGAAGTTCGTCCAAGAACCAAGAGAGAAACAATTCTCACGTAAATAAGTTTTAAATTCAAAGACCAAAAGTTGTTTACAAAATGACAAACTATTTGGACCAGATTATGCTAATGTTCTGAAAATTGCATGAAGGAATGGATCGTCTTGAATACTTTAAGAAACCGATGTTATAATAGAAATCGTAAATGTTTAACAAGTTCGGAAGCTCGGCCGAGAACCAATAGACAAATAAATCTCACATAAATAAGTTTTTAAATCAAAGACCGAAAGTTTTTTTTACAAAATGACAAGCTATTTGGACGAAAAGATGCGATTTCTCGAGCATAGAATGTTCGAAAAATTGCTCGAAGGAATGGATCATCATGATACTTTAAGGTATCGAAGTTATAAAAGAACTTGTAAAAGTTTGACAAGTTCGGAAGTTCATCCAAGAACCAATAGACAAACAATTCTCAGGTAAATAAGTTTTTAATTGAAAGACCAAAACTTGTTTACAAATATCATAAACTATTTAGACCATATGATGCGATTCCCCGAGCATGGAATGTTTCGAAAATTGCTTTAAGGAATGGATCATCTTGAATACTTTAAGGAACCGAAGTTATTCAAGAACTCGTACAAGTTTGACAAGTTTGGAAGTTTGTCCAAAAACCAAGAGAGAATCAATTCTCACGTAAATAAGTTTCAATTTCAAAGACCAAAAGTTGTTTACAAAACCACAAACTATTTGGACCAAATGATGCGATTCTCCGAGCATGGAATGTTCAGAAAATTGCTCGAAGGAATGGATCGTCTTTAATACTTTAAGAAACCGAAGTTATAAAGACACAAAAGTTTTACAAGTTCGGATGTTCGTCCAAGAACCAAAAGAGAAACAATTCTCACGTAAATAAGTTTTTAATTCAGAGACCAACAGTTGTATACAAAATTAAAAACTATTTGAACCAACTGATGTGATTGTTTAGAAAATTGCTTGACTGAATGGATCATCTTGAAAACTTTAAGGAACTGAAGTTATAAAATAACTCGTAAAAGTTTAACAAGTTTGAAAGTTCGGCCAAGAACCGATAGACAAATGATTCTCACGTAAATAAGTTTTTAAATCAAAGACCAAAAGCTGTTTACTAAATGTCAAACTATTTGGACCAAATGATGCGATTTCCCGAGCGTGGAATGTTTGGAAAATTTCTTGAAGGAATGGATCATCTTGAATAATTTAAGGAACCGAAGTTATCAAAGAACTCGTAAATGTTTGAAAAGTTCGGAAGGTCATCCAAGAACCAACAGAGAAACAATTCTCAGGTGAATAAGTTTTTAATTCAAAGACCAAAAGTTGTTTACAAAATAACAAACTATTTTGGAACAACTTATGTGAATGTTCTGAAAAATTGCTCTATAAAATGGATCATCTCGAATGCTCTAAGGGACCGATGTTATAGAAACACTCGTAAAAGTTTGACAAGTTTGGAAATTCAGCCAAGAACCAAGGGAGAAACAATTCTCACGTAAATAACTTTTTAAATCGAAGACCAAAAGATTTTTTACAAAACGACTAACTATTTGGACAAAATGATGCGATTTCTCGAGCATGGAATGTTCTGGAAATTACTCGATGGAATGGACCGTCTTGAATACTTTAAGGAACCGAAGTTATTTAAGAACTCGTAAAAGTTTGCAAGTTCGGAAGTTCGTCCAAGAACCAAGAGAGAAATAATTCTCACGTAAATAAGTTTTAAATTCAAAGACCAAAAGTTGTTTACAAAATGACAAACTATTTGGACCAGATTATGCTAATGTTCTGAAAATTGCATGAAGGAATGGATCGTCTTGAATACTTTAAGAAACCGATGTTATAATAGAAATCGTAAAAGTTTAACAAGTTCGGAAGCTCGGCCGAGAACCAATAACAAATAAATCTCACATAAATAAGTTTTTAAATCAAAGACCGAAAGTTTTTTTACAAAATGACAAGCTATTTGGACGAAAAGATCCGATTTCTCGAGCATAGAATGTTCGAAAAATTGCTCGAAGGAATGGACCATCATGATACTTTAAGGAACCGAAGTTATTCAAGAACTCGTACAAGTTTTACAAGTTTGGAAGTTTGTCCAAAAACCAAGAGAGAATCAATTCTCACGTAAATAAGTTTCAATTTCAAAGACCAAAAGTTGTTTACAAAACCACAAACTATTTGGACCAAATGATGCGATTCTCCGAGCATGGAATGTTCAGAAAATTGCTCGAAGGAATGGATCGTCTTTAATACTTTAAGAAACCGAAGTTATAAAAGAACTCACAAAAGTTTTACAAGTTCGGATGTTCGTCCAAGAACCAAAAGAGAAACAATTCTCACGTAAATAAGTTTTTAATTCAGAGACCAACAGTTGTATACAAAATTAAAAACTATTTGAACCAACTGATGTGATTGTTTAGAAAATTGCTTGACGGAATGGATCATCTTGAAAACTTTAAGGAACTGAAGTTATAAAATAACTCGTAAAAGTTTAACAAGTTTGAAAGTTCGGCCAAGAACCGATAGACAAATGATTCTCACGTAAATAAGTTTTTAAATCAAAGACCAAACGCTGTTTACTAAATGTCAAACTATTTGGACCAAATGATGCGATTTCTCGAGCATGGAATGTTTGGAAAATTTCTTGAAGGAATGGATCATCTTGAATAATTTAAGGAACCGAAGTTATCGAAGAACTCGTAAATGTTTGAAAAGTTCGGAAGTTCGTCCAAGAACCAACAGAGAAACAATTCTCAGGTGAATAAGTTTTTAATTCAAAGACCAAAAGTTGTTTACAAAATAACAAACTATTTTGGACCAACTTATGTGAATGTTCTGAAAATTGCTCGATAAAATGGATCATCTCGAATGCTCTAAGGGACCGATGTTATAGAAACACTCGTAAAAGTTTGACAAGTTTGGAAATTCAGCCAAGAACCAAGGGAGAAACAATTCTCACGTAAATAACTTTTTAAATCGAAGACCAAAAGATTTTTTACAAAACAACTAACTATTTGGACAAAATGATGCGATTTCTCGAGCATGGAATGTTCGGGAAATTCGAAGGAATGGACCGTCTTGAATACTTTAAGGAACCGAAGTTATTTAAGAACTCGTAAAAGTTTGCAAGTTCGGAAGTTCGTCCAAGAACCAAGAGAGAAACAATTCTCACGTAAATAAGTTTTAAATTCAAAGACCAAAAGTTGTTTACAAAATGACAAACTATTTGGACCAGATTATGCTAATGTTCTGAAAATTGCATGAAGGAATGGATCGTCTTGAATACTTTAAGAAACCGATGTTATAATAGAAATCGTAAAAGTTTAACAAGTTCGGAAGCTCGGCCGAGAACCAATAGACAAATAAATCTCACATAAATAAGTTTTTAAATCAAAGACCGAAAGTTTTTTTTACAAAATGGCAAGCTATTTAGACGAAAAGATGCGATTTCTCGAGCATAGAATGTTCGAAAAATTGCTCGAAGGAATAGATCATCACGATCCTTTAAGGTATCAAAGTTACAAAAGAACTTGTAAAAGTTTGACAAGTTCGGAAGTTCATCCAAGAACCAATAGACAAACAATTCTCAGGTAAATAAGTTTTTAATTGAAAGACCAAAACTTGTTTACAAATATCATAAACTATTTAGACCATATGATGCGATTCCCCGAGCATAGAATGTTTGGAAAATTGCTTGAAGGAATGGATCATCTTGAATACTTTAAGGAACCGAAGTTATTCAAGAACTCGTACAAGTTTGACAAGTTTGGAAGTTTGTCCAAAAACCAAGAGAGAATCAATTCTCACGTAAATAAGTTTCAATTTCAAAGACCAAAAGTTGTTTACAAAACCACAAACTATTTGGACCAAATGATGCGATTCTCCGAGCATGGAATGTTCAGAAAATTGCTCGAAGGAATGGATCGTCTTTAATACTTTAAGAAACTGAATTTATAAAAGAACTCACAAAAGTTTTACAAGTTCGGATGTTCGTCCAAGAACCAAAAGAGAAACAATTCTCACGTAAATAAGTTTTTAATTCAGAGACCAACAGTTGTATACAAAATAAAAAACTATTTGAACCAACTGATGTGATTGTTTAGAAAATTGATTGACGGAATGGATCATCTTGAAAACTTTAAGGAACTGAAGTTATATAATAACTCGTAAAAGTTTAACAAGTTTGAAAGTTCGGCCAAGAACCGATAGACAAATGATTCTCACGTAAATAAGTTTTTAAATCAAAGACCAAAAGCTGTTTACTAAATGTCAAACTATTTGCACCAAATGATACGATTTCCCGAGCATGGTTGGAAAATTTCTTGAAGGAATGGATCATCTTGAATAATTTAAGGAACCGAAGTTATCAAAGAACTCGTAAAGTTTTGAAAAGTTCGGAAGTTCGTCCAGGAACCAACAGAGAAACAATTCTCAGGTGAATAAGTTTTTAATTCAAAGACCAAAAGTTGTTTACAAAATAACAAACTATTTTGGACCAAATTATGTGAATGTTCTGAAAATTGCTCGATAAAATGGATCGTCTCGAATCCTCTAAGGGACCGATGTTATAGAAACACTCGAAGACCAAAAGATTTTTTACAAAACGACTAACTATTTGGACAAAATGATGCGATTTCTCGAGCAAGGAATGTTCGGGAAATTACTCGAAGGAATGGACCGTCTTGAATACTTAAAGGAATCAAAGTTATTCAAGAACTCGTACAAGTTTGACAAGTTTGGAAGTTTGTCCAAAAACCAAGAGAGAATCAATTCTCATGTAAATAAATTTCAATTTCAAAGACGAAAAGTTGTTTACAAAACCACAAACTATTTGGACCAAATGATGCGATTCTCCGAGCATGGAATGTTCAGAAAATTGCTCGAAGGAATGGATCGTCTTTAATACTTTAAGAAACCGAAGTTATAAAAGAACTCACAAAAGTTTTACAAGTTCGGATGTTCGTCCAAGAACCAAAAGAGAAACAATTCTCACGTAAATAAGTTTTTAATTCAGAGACCAACAGTTATATACAAAATTAAAAACTATTTGAACCAACTGATGTGATTGTTTAGAAAATTGCTTGACGGAATGGATCATCTTGAAAACTTTAAGGAACTGAAGTTATAAAATAACTCGTAAAAGTTTAACAAGTTTGAAAGTTCGGCCAAGAACCGATAGACAAATGATTCTCACGTAAATAAGTTTTTAAATCAAAGACCAAAAGTGTTTACTAAATGTCAAACTATTTGGACCAAATGATGCGATTTCCCGAGCATGGAATGTTTGGAAAATTTCTTGAAGGAATGGATCATCTTGAATAATTTAAGGAACCGAAGTTATCAAAGAACTCGTAAATGTTTGAAAAGTTCGGAAGTTCGTCCAAGAACCAACAGAGAAACAATTCTCAGGTGAATAAGTTTTTAATTCAAAGACCAAAAGTTATTTACAAAATAACAAACTATTTTGGACCAAATTATGTGAATGTTCTGAAAATTGCTCGATAAAATGGATCATCTCGAATGCTCTAAGGGACCGATGTTATAGAAACACTCGTAAAAGTTTGACAAGTTTGGAAATTCAGACAAGAACCAAGGGAGAAACAATTCTCACGTAAATAACTTTTTAAATCGAAGACCTATTTGGACAAAATGATGCGATTTCTAGAGCATGGAATGTTCGGGAAATTACTCGAAGGAATGGACCGTCTTGAATACTTTAAGGAACCGAAGTTATTTAAGAACTCATAAAAGTTTGCAAGTTCGGAAGTTCATCCAAGAACCAATAGACAAACAATTCTCAGGTAAATAAGTTTTTAATTGAAAGACCAAAACTTGTTTACAAATATCATAAACTATTTAGACCATATGATGCGATTCCCCGAGCATGGAATGTTTGGGAAATTGCTTTAAGGAATGGATCATCTTGAATACTTTAAGGAACCGAAGTTATTCAAGAACTCGTACAAGTTTGACAAGTTTGGAAGTTTGTCCAAAAACCAAGAGAGAATCAATTCTCACGTAAATAAGTTTCAATTTCAAAGACCAAAAGTTGTTTACAAAACCACAAACTATTTGGACCAAATGATGCGATTCTCCGAGCATGGAATGTTCAGAAAATTGCTCGAAGGAATGGATCGTCTTTAATACTTTAAGAAACCGAAGTTATAAAAGAACTCACAAAAGTTTTACAAGTTCGGATGTTCGTCCAAGAACCAAAAGAGAAACAATTCTCACGTAAATAAGTTTTTAATTCAGAGACCGACAGTTGTATACAAAATTAAAAACTATTTGAACCAACTGATGTGATTGTTTAGAAAATTGCTTGACGGAATGGATCATCTTGAAAACTTTAAGGAACTGAAGTTATAAAATAACTCGTAAAAGTTTAACAAGTTTGAAAGTTCGGCCAAGAACCGATAGACAAATGATTCTCACGTAAATAAGTTTTTAAATCAAAGACCAAAAGCTGTTTACTAAATGTCAAACTATTTGCACCAAATGATACGATTTCCCGAGCTTGGAATGTTTGGAAAATTTCTTGAAGGAATGGATCATCTTGAATAATTTAAGGAACCGAAGTTATCAAAGAACTCGTAAAGTTTTGAAAAGTTCGGAAGTTCGTCCAGGAACCAACAGAGAAACAATTCTCAGGTGAATAAGTTTTTAATTCAAAGACCAAAAGTTATTTACAAAATAACAAACTATTTTGGACCAAATTATGTGAATGTTCTGAAAATTGCTCGATAAAATGGATCGTCTCGAATGCTCTAAGGGACCGATGTTATAGAAACACTCGAAGACCAAAAGATTTTTTACAAAACGACAAACTATTTGGACAAAATGATGCGATTTCTCGAGCATGGAATGTTCGGGAAATTACTCGAAGGAATGGACCGTCTTGAATACTTTAAGGAACCAAAGTTATTCAAGAACTCGTACAAGTTTGACAAGTTTGGAAGTTTGTCCAAAAACCAAGAGAGAATCAATTCTCATGTAAATAAGTTTCAATTTCAAAGACCAAAAGTTGTTTACAAAACCACAAACTATTTGGACCAAATGATGCGATTCTCCGAGCATGGAATGTTCAGAAAATTGCTCGAAGGAATGGATCGTCTTTAATACTTTAAGAAACCGAAGTTATAAAAGAACTCACAAAAGTTTTACAAGTTCGGATGTTCGTCCAAGAACCAAAAGAGAAACAATTCTCACGTAAATAAGTTTTTAATTCAGAGACCGACAGTTGTATACAAAATTAAAAACTATTTGAACCAACTGATGTGATTGTTTAGAAAATTGCTTGACGGAATGGATCATCTTGAAAACTTTAAGGAACTGAAGTTATAAAATAACTCGTAAAAGTTTAATAAGTTTGAAAGTTTGGCCAAGAACCGATAGACAAATGATTCTCACGTAAATAAGTTTTTAAATCAAAGACCAAAAGTGTTTACTAAATGTCAAACTATTTGGACCAAATGATGCGATTTCCCGAGCTTGGAATGTTTGGAAAATTTCTTGAAGGAATTGATAATCTTGAATAATTTAAGGAACCGAAGTTATCAAAGAACTCGTAAATGTTTGAAAAGTTCGGAAGTTCCTCCAAGAACCAACAGAGAAACAATTCTCAGGTGAATAAGTTTTTAATTCAAAGACCAAAAGTTGTTTACAAAATAACAAACTATTTTGGACCAAATTATGTGAATGTTCTGAAAATTGCTCGATAAAATGAATCATCTCGAATGCTCTAAGGGACCGATGTTATAGAAACACTCGTAAAAGTTTGACAAGTTTGGAAATTCAGACAAGAACCAAGGGAGAAACAATTCTCACGTAAATAACTTTTTAAATCGAAGACCTATTTGGACAAAATGATGCGATTCCCCGAGCATGGAATGCTAGGGAAATTACTCGAAGGAATGGACCGTCTTGAATACTTTAAGGAACCAAAGTTATTCAAGAACTCGTACAAGTTTGACAAGTTTGGAAGTTTGTCCAAACACCAAGAGAGAATCAATTCTCACGTAAATAAGTTTCAATTTCAAAGACGAAAAGTTGTTTACAAAACCACAAACTATATGGACCAAATGATGCGATTCTCCGAGCATGGAATGTTCAGAAAATTGCTCGAAGGAATGGATCGTCTTTAATACTTTAAGAAACCGAAGTTATAAAAGAACTCACAAAAGTTTTACAAGTTCGGATGTTCGTCCAAGAACCAAAAGAGAAACAATTCTCACGTAAATAAGTTTATAATTCAGAGACCAACAGTTGTATACAAAATTAAAAACTATTTGAACCAACTGATGTGATTGTTTAGAAAATTGTTGACGGAATGGATCATCTTGAAAACTTTAAGGAACTGAAGTTATAAAATAACTCGTAAAAGTTTAACAAGTTTGAAAGTTCGGCCAAGAACCGATAGACAAATGATTCTCACGTAAATAAGTTTTTAAATCAAAGACCAAAAGCTGTTTACTAAATGTCAAACTATTTGGACCAAATGATACGATTTCCCGAGCATGGAATGTTTGGAAAATTTCTTGAAGGAATGGATGATCTTGAATAATTTAAGGAACCGAAGTTATCAAAGAACTCGTAAAGTTTTGAAAAGTTCGAAAGTTCGTCCAGGAACCAACAGAGAAACAATTCTCAGGTGAATAAGTTTTTAATTCAAAGACCAAAAGTTGTTTACAAAATAACAAACTATTTTGGACCAAATTATGTGAATGTTCTGAAAATTGCTCGATAAAATGGATCGTCTCGAATGCTCTAAGGGACCGATGTTATAGAAACACTCGAAGACCAAAAGATTTTTTACAAAACGACAAACTATTTGGACAAAATGATGCGATTTTTCGAGCATGGAATGTTCGGGAAATTACTCGAAGGAATGGACCGTCTTGAATACTTTAAGGAACCAAAGTTATTCAAGAACTCGTACAAGTTTGACAAGTTTGGAAGTTTGTCCAAAAACCAAGAGAGAATCAATTCTCATGTAAATAAGTTTCAATTTCAAAGACCAAAAGTTGTTTACAAAACCACAAACTATTTGGACCAAATGATGCGATTCTCCGAGCATGGAATGTTCAGAAAATTGCTCGAAGGAATGGATCGTCTTTAATACTTTAAGAAACCGAAGTTATAAAAGAACTCACAAAAGTTTTACAAGTTCGGATGTTCGTCCAAGAACCAAAAGAGAAACAATTCTCACGTAAATAAGTTTTTAATTCAGAGACCAACAGTTATATACAAAATTAAAAACTATTTGAACCAACTGATGTGATTGTTTAGAAAATTGCTTGATGGAATGGATCATCTTGAAAACTTTAAGGAACTGAAGTTATAAAATAACTCGTAAAAGTTTAACAAGTTTGAAAGTTCGGCCAAGAACCGATAGACAAATGATTCTCACGTAAATAAGTTTTTAAATCAAAGACCAAAAGTGTTTACTAAATGTCAAACTATTTGGACCAAATGATGCGATTTCCCGAGCATGGAATGTTTGGAAAATTTCTTGAAGGAATGGATCATCTTGAATAATTTAAGGAACCGAAGTTATCAAAGAACTCGTAAATGTTTGAAAAGTTCGGAAGTTCGTCCAAGAACCAACAGAGAAACAATTCTCAGGTGAATAAGTTTTTAATTCAAAGACCAAAAGTTGTTTACAAAATAACAAACTATTTTGGACCAAATTATATGAATGTTCTGAAAATTGCTCGATAAAATGGATCATCTCGAATGCTCTAAGGGACCGATGTTATAGAAACACTCGTAAAAGTTTGACAAGTTTGGAAATTCAGCCAAGAACCAAGGGAGAAACAATTCTCACGTAAATAACTTTTTAAATCGAAGACCAAAAGATTTTTTACAAAACTACTAACTATTTGGACAAAATGATGCGATTTCTCGAGCATGGAATGTTCGGGAAATTACTCGAAGGAATGGACCGTCTTGAATACTTTAAGGAACCGAAGTTATTTAAGAACTCATAAAAGTTTGCAAGTTCGGAAGTTCATCCAAGAACCAATAAACAAACAATTCTCAGGTAAATAAGTTTTTAATTGAAAGACCAAAACTTGTTTACAAATATCATAAACTATTTAGACCATATGATGCGATTCCTCGAGCATGGAATGTTTGGAAAATTGCTTTAAGGAATGGATCATCTTGAATACTTTAAGGAACCGAAGTTATTCAAGAACTCGTACAAGTTTGACAAGTTTGGAAGTTTGTCCAAAAACCAAGAGAGAATCAATTTTCACGTAAATAAGTTTCAATTTCAAGGACCAAAAGTTGTTTACAAAACCACAAACTATTTGGACCAAATGATGCGATTCTCCGAGCATGGAATGTTCAGAAAATTGCTCGAAGGAATGGATCGTCTTTAATACTTTAAGAAACCGAAGTTATAAAAGAACTCACAAAAGTTTTACAAGTTCGGATGTTCGTCCAAGAACCAAAAGAGAAACAATTCTCACGTAAATAAGTTTTTAATTCAGAGACCAACAGTTGTATACAAAATAAAAAACTATTTGAACCAACTGATGTGATTGTTTAGAAAATTGCTTGACGGAATGGATCATTTTGAAAACTTTAAGGAACTGAAGTTATAAAATAACTCGTAAAAGTTTAACAAGTTTGAAAGTTCGGCCAAGAACTGATAAACAAATGATTCTCACGTAAATAAGTTTTAAATCAAAGACCAAAAGTTGTTTACTAAATGTCAAACTTTTTGCACCAAATGATACGATTTCCCGAGCATGGAATGTTTGGAAAATTTCTTGAAGGAATGGATCATCTTGAATAATTTAAGGAATCGAAGTTATCTAAGAACTGGTAAAGTTTTGAAAAGTTCGGAAGTTCGTCCAGGAACCAACAGAGAAACAATTCTCAGGTGAATAAGTTTTTAATTCAAAGACCAAAAGTTATTTACAAAATAACAAACTATTTTGGACCAAATTATGTGAATGTTCTGAAAATTGCTCGATAAAATGGATCGTCTCGAATGCTCTAAGGGACCGATGTTATAGAAACACTCGAAGACCAAAAGATTTTTTAAAAAACGACAAACTATTTGGACAAAATGATGCGATTTCTCGAGCATGGAATGTTCGGGAAATTACTCGAAGGAATGGACCGTCTTGAATACTTTAAGGAACCAAAGTTATTCAAGAACTCGTACAAGTTTGACAAGTTTGGAAGTTTGTCCAAAAACCAAGAGAGAATCAATTCTCATGTAAATAAGTTTCAATTTCAAAGACCAAAAGTTGTTTACAAAACCACAAACTATTTGGACCAAATGATGCGATTCTCCGAGCATGGAATGTTCAGAAAATTGCTCGAAGGAATGGATCGTCTTTAATACTTTAAGAAACCGAAGTTATAAAAGAACTCACAAAAGTTTTACAAGTTCGGATGTTCGTCCAAGAACCAAAAGAGAAACAATTCTCACGTAAATAAGTTTTTAATTCAGAGACCAACAGTTATATACAAAATTAAAAACTATTTGAACCAACTGATGTGATTGTTTAGAAAATTGCTTGACGGAATGGATCATCTTGAAAACTTTAAGGAACTGAAGTTATAAAATAACTCGTAAAAGTTTAACAAGTTTGAAAGTTCGGCCAAGAACCGATAGACAAATGATTCTCACGTAAATAAGTTTTTAAATCAAAGACCAAAAGTGTTTACTAAATGTCAAACTATTTGGACCAAATGATGCGATTTCCCGAGCATGGAATGTTTGGAAAATTTCTTGAAGGAATGGATCATCTTGAATAATTTATCAAAGAACTCGTAAATGTTTGAAAAGTTCGGAAGTTCGTCCAAGAACCAACAGAGAAACAATTCTCAGGTGAATAAGTTTTTAATTCAAAGACCAAAAGTTGTTTACAAAATAACAAACTATTTTGGACCAAATTATGTGAATGTTCTGAAAATTTCTCGATAAAATGGATCATCTCGAATGCTCTAATGGACCGATGTTATAGAAACACTCGTAAAAGTTTGACAAGTTTGGAAATTCAGACAAGAACCAAGGGAGAAACAATTCTCACGTAAATAACTTTTTAAATCGAAGACCTATTTGGACAAAATGATGCGATTTCTAGAGCATGGAATGTTCGGGAAATTACTCGAAGGAATGGACCGTCTTGAATACTTTAAGGAACCGAAGTTATTTAAGAACTCATAAAAGTTTGCAAGTTCGGAAGTTCATCCAAGAACCAATAGACAAACAATTCTCAGGTAAATAAGTTTTTAATTGAAAGACCAAAACTTGTTTACAAATATCATAAACTATTTAGACCATATGATGCGATTCCCCGAGCATGGAATGTTTGGGAAATTGCTTTAAGGAATGGATCATCTTGAATACTTTAAGGAACCGAAGTTATTCAAGAACTCGTACAAGTTTGACAAGTTTGGAAGTTTGTCCAAAAACCAAGAGAGAATCAATTCTCACGTAAATAAGTTTCAATTTCAAAGACCAAAAGTTGTTTACAAAACCACAAACTATTTGGACCAAATGATGCGATTCTCCGAGCATGGAATGTTCAGAAAATTGCTCGAAGGAATGGATCGTCTTTAATACTTTAAGAAACCGAAGTTATAAAAGAACTCACAAAAGTTTTACAAGTTCGGATGTTCGTCCAAGAACCAAAAGAGAAACAATTCTCACGTAAATAAGTTTTTAATTCAGAGACCGACAGTTGTATACAAAATTAAAAACTATTTGAACCAACTGATGTGATTGTTTAGAAAATTGCTTGACGGAATGGATCATCTTGAAAACTTTAAGGAACTGAAGTTATAAAATAACTCGTAAAAGTTTAACAAGTTTGAAAGTTCGGCCAAGAACCGATAGACAAATGATTCTCACGTAAATAAGTTTTTAAATCAAAGACCAAAAGCTGTTTACTAAATGTCAAACTATTTGGACCAAATGATACGATTTCCCGAGCTTGGAATGTTTGGAAAATTTCTTGAAGGAATGGATGATCTTGAATAATTTAAGGAACCGAAGTTATCAAAGAACTCGTAAAGTTTTGAAAAGTTCGGAAGTTCATCCAGGAACCAACAGAGAAACAATTCTCAGGTGAATAAGTTTTTAATTCAAAGACCAAAAGTTATTTACAAAATAACAAACTATTTTGGACCAAATTATGTGAATGTTCTGAAAATTGCTCGATAAAATGGATCGTCTCGAATGCTTTAAGGGACCGATGTTATAGAAACACTCGAAGACCAAAAGATTTTTTACAAAACGACAAACTATTTGGACAAAATGATGCGATTTCTCGAGCATGGAATGTTCGGGAAATTACTCGAAGGAATGGACCGTCTTGAATACTTTAAGGAACCAAAGTTATTCAAGAACTCGTACAAGTTTGACAAGTTTGGAAGTTTGTCCAAAAACCAAGAGAGAATCAATTCTCATGTAAATAAGTTTCAATTTCAAAGACCAAAAGTTGTTTACAAAACCACAAACTATTTGGACCAAATGATGCGATTCTCCGAGCATGGAATGTTCAGAAAATTGCTCGAAGGAATGGATCGTCTTTAATACTTTAAGAAACCGAAGTTATAAAAGAACTCACAAAAGTTTTACAAGTTCGGATGTTCGTCCAAGAACCAAAAGAGAAACAATTCTCACGTAAATAAGTTTTTAATTCAGAGACCAACAGTTATATACAAAATTAAAAACTATTTGAACCAACTGATGTGATTGTTTAGAAAATTGCTTGACGGAATGGATCATCTTGAAAACTTTAAGGAACTGAAGTTATAAAATAACTCGTAAAAGTTTAACAAGTTTGAAAGTTCGGCCAAGAACCGATAGACAAATGATTCTCACGTAAATAAGTTTTTAAATCAAAGACCAAAAGTGTTTACTAAATGTCAAACTATTTGGACCAAATGATGCGATTTCCCGAGCATGGAATGTTTGGAAAATTTCTTGAAGG
Organism: Kokia cookei; assembly: GCA_039519145.1. Classification (NCBI taxonomy): domain Eukaryota; kingdom Viridiplantae; phylum Streptophyta; class Magnoliopsida; order Malvales; family Malvaceae; genus Kokia; species Kokia cookei. The sequence continues at coordinate 17,511,052 of CM076905.1, forward strand.
AATGGATCATCTTGAATAATTTATCAAAGAACTCGTAAATGTTTGAAAAGTTCGGAAGTTCGTCCAAGAACCAACAGAGAAACAATTCTCAGGTGAATAAGTTTTTAATTCAAAGACCAAAAGTTATTTACAAAATAACAAACTATTTTGGACCAAATTATGTGAATGTTCTGAAAATTGCTCGATAAAATGGATCATCTCGAATGCTCTAAGGGACCGATGTTATAGAAACACTCGTAAAAGTTTGACAAGTTTGGAAATTCAGACAAGAACCAAGGGAGAAACAATTCTCACGTAAATAACTTTTTAAATCGAAGACCTATTTGGACAAAATGATGCGATTTCTAGAGCATGGAATGTTCGGGAAATTACTCGAAGGAATGGACCGTCTTGAATACTTTAAGGAACCGAAGTTATTTAAGAACTCATAAAAGTTTGCAAGTTCGGAAGTTCATCCAAGAACCAATAGACAAACAATTCTCAGGTAAATAAGTTTTTAATTGAAAGACCAAAACTTGTTTACAAATATCATAAACTATTTAGACCATATGATGCGATTCCCCGAGCATGGAATGTTTGGGAAATTGCTTTAAGGAATGGATCATCTTGAATACTTTAAGGAACCGAAGTTATTCAAGAACTCGTACAAGTTTGACAAGTTTGGAAGTTTGTCCAAAAACCAAGAGAGAATCAATTCTCACGTAAATAAGTTTCAATTTCAAAGACCAAAAGTTGTTTACAAAACCACAAACTATTTGGACCAAATGATGCGATTCTCCGAGCATGGAATGTTCAGAAAATTGCTCGAAGGAATGGATCGTCTTTAATACTTTAAGAAACCGAAGTTATAAAAGAACTCACAAAAGTTTTACAAGTTCGGATGTTCGTCCAAGAACCAAAAGAGAAACAATTCTCACGTAAATAAGTTTTTAATTCAGAGACCGACAGTTGTATACAAAATTAAAAACTATTTGAACCAACTGATGTGATTGTTTAGAAAATTGCTTGACGGAATGGATCATCTTGAAAACTTTAAGGAACTGAAGTTATAAAATAACTCGTAAAAGTTTAACAAGTTTGAAAGTTCGGCCAAGAACCGATAGACAAATGATTCTCACGTAAATAAGTTTTTAAATCAAAGACCAAAAGCTGTTTACTAAATGTCAAACTATTTGGACCAAATGATACGATTTCCCGAGCTTGGAATGTTTGGAAAATTTCTTGAAGGAATGGATGATCTTGAATAATTTAAGGAACCGAAGTTATCAAAGAACTCGTAAAGTTTTGAAAAGTTCGGAAGTTCGTCCAGGAACCAACAGAGAAACAATTCTCAGGTGAATAAGTTTTTAATTCAAAGACCAAAAGTTATTTACAAAATAACAAACTATTTTGGACCAAATTATGTGAATGTTCTGAAAATTGCTCGATAAAATGGATCGTCTCGAATGCTTTAAGGGACCGATGTTATAGAAACACTCGAAGACCAAAAGATTTTTTACAAAACGACAAACTATTTGGACAAAATGATGCGATTTCTCGAGCATGGAATGTTCGGGAAATTACTCGAAGGAATGGACCGTCTTGAATACTTTAAGGAACCAAAGTTATTCAAGAACTCGTACAAGTTTGACAAGTTTGGAAGTTTGTCCAAAAACCAAGAGAGAATCAATTCTCATGTAAATAAGTTTCAATTTCAAAGACCAAAAGTTGTTTACAAAACCACAAACTATTTGGACCAAATGATGCGATTCTCCGAGCATGGAATGTTCAGAAAATTGCTCGAAGGAATGGATCGTCTTTAATACTTTAAGAAACCGAAGTTATAAAAGAACTCACAAAAGTTTTACAAGTTCGGATGTTCGTCCAAGAACCAAAAGAGAAACAATTCTCACGTAAATAAGTTTTTAATTCAGAGACCAACAGTTATATACAAAATTAAAAACTATTTGAACCAACTGATGTGATTGTTTAGAAAATTGCTTGACGGAATGGATCATCTTGAAAACTTTAAGGAACTGAAGTTATAAAATAACTCGTAAAAGTTTAACAAGTTTGAAAGTTCGGCCAAGAACCGATAGACAAATGATTCTCACGTAAATAAGTTTTTAAATCAAAGACCAAAAGTGTTTACTAAATGTCAAACTATTTGGACCAAATGATGCGATTTCCCGAGCATGGAATGTTTGGAAAATTTCTTGAAGGAATGGATCATCTTGAATAATTTAAGGAACCGAAGTTATCAAAGAACTCGTAAATGTTTGAAAAGTTCGGAAGTTCGTCCAAGAACCAACAGAGAAACAATTCTCAGGTGAATAAGTTTTTAATTCAAAGACCAAAAGTTATTTACAAAATAACAAACTATTTTGGACCAAATTATGTGAATGTTCTGAAAATTGCTCGATAAAATGGATCATCTCGAATGCTCTAAGGGACCGATGTTATAGAAACACTCGTAAAAGTTTGACAAGTTTGGAAATTCAGACAAGAACCAAGGGAGAAACAATTCTCACGTAAATAACTTTTTAAATCGAAGACCTATTTGGACAAAATGATGCGATTTCTAGAGCATGGAATGTTCGGGAAATTACTCGAAGGAATGGACCGTCTTGAATACTTTAAGGAACCGAAGTTATTTAAGAACTCATAAAAGTTTGCAAGTTCGGAAGTTCATCCAAGAACCAATAGACAAACAATTCTCAGGTAAATAAGTTTTTAATTGAAAGACCAAAACTTGTTTACAAATATCATAAACTATTTAGACCATATGATGCGATTCCCCGAGCATGGAATGTTTGGGAAATTGCTTTAAGGAATGGATCATCTTGAATACTTTAAGGAACCGAAGTTATTCAAGAACTCGTACAAGTTTGACAAGTTTGGAAGTTTGTCCAAAAACCAAGAGAGAATCAATTCTCACGTAAATAAGTTTCAATTTCAAAGACCAAAAGTTGTTTACAAAACCACAAACTATTTGGACCAAATGATGCGATTCTCCGAGCATGGAATGTTCAGAAAATTGCTCGAAGGAATGGATCGTCTTTAATACTTTAAGAAACCGAAGTTATAAAAGAACTCACAAAAGTTTTACAAGTTCGGATGTTCGTCCAAGAACCAAAAGAGAAACAATTCTCACGTAAATAAGTTTTTAATTCAGAGACCGACAGTTGTATACAAAATTAAAAACTATTTGAACCAACTGATGTGATTGTTTAGAAAATTGCTTGACGGAATGGATCATCTTGAAAACTTTAAGGAACTGAAGTTATAAAATAACTCGTAAAAGTTTAACAAGTTTGAAAGTTCGGCCAAGAACCGATAGACAAATGATTCTCACGTAAATAAGTTTTTAAATCAAAGACCAAAAGCTGTTTACTAAATGTCAAACTATTTGGACCAAATGATACGATTTCCCGAGCTTGGAATGTTTGGAAAATTTCTTGAAGGAATGGATGATCTTGAATAATTTAAGGAACCGAAGTTATCAAAGAACTCGTAAAGTTTTGAAAAGTTCGGAAGTTCGTCCAGGAACCAACAGAGAAACAATTCTCAGGTGAATAAGTTTTTAATTCAAAGACCAAAAGTTATTTACAAAATAACAAACTATTTTGGACCAAATTATGTGAATGTTCTGAAAATTGCTCGATAAAATGGATCGTCTCGAATGCTTTAAGGGACCGATGTTATAGAAACACTCGAAGACCAAAAGATTTTTTACAAAACGACAAACTATTTGGACAAAATGATGCGATTTCTCGAGCATGGAATGTTCGGGAAATTACTCGAAGGAATGGACCGTCTTGAATACTTTAAGGAACCAAAGTTATTCAAGAACTCGTACAAGTTTGACAAGTTTGGAAGTTTGTCCAAAAACCAAGAGAGAATCAATTCTCATGTAAATAAGTTTCAATTTCAAAGACCAAAAGTTGTTTACAAAACCACAAACTATTTGGACCAAATGATGCGATTCTCCGAGCATGGAATGTTCAGAAAATTGCTCGAAGGAATGGATCGTCTTTAATACTTTAAGAAACCGAAGTTATAAAAGAACTCACAAAAGTTTTACAAGTTCGGATGTTCGTCCAAGAACCAAAAGAGAAACAATTCTCACGTAAATAAGTTTTTAATTCAGAGACCAACAGTTATATACAAAATTAAAAACTATTTGAACCAACTGATGTGATTGTTTAGAAAATTGCTTGACGGAATGGATCATCTTGAAAACTTTAAGGAACTGAAGTTATAAAATAACTCGTAAAAGTTTAACAAGTTTGAAAGTTCGGCCAAGAACCGATAGACAAATGATTCTCACGTAAATAAGTTTTTAAATCAAAGACCAAAAGTGTTTACTAAATGTCAAACTATTTGGACCAAATGATGCGATTTCCCGAGCATGGAATGTTTGGAAAATTTCTTGAAGGAATGGATCATCTTGAATAATTTATCAAAGAACTCGTAAATGTTTGAAAAGTTCGGAAGTTCGTCCAAGAACCAACAGAGAAACAATTCTCAGGTGAATAAGTTTTTAATTCAAAGACCAAAAGTTATTTACAAAATAACAAACTATTTTGGACCAAATTATGTGAATGTTCTGAAAATTTCTCGATAAAATGGATCATCTCGAATGCTCTAAGGGACCGATGTTATAGAAACACTCGTAAAAGTTTGACAAGTTTGGAAATTCAGACAAGAACCAAGGGAGAAACAATTCTCACGTAAATAATTTTTAAATCGAAGACCTATTTGGACAAAATGATGCGATTTCTAGAGCATGGAATGTTCGGGAAATTACTCGAAGGAATGGACCGTCTTGAATACTTTAAGGAACCGAAGTTATTTAAGAACTCATAAAAGTTTGCAAGTTCGGAAGTTCATCCAAGAACCAATAGACAAACAATTCTCAGGTAAATAAGTTTTTAATTGAAAGACCAAAACTTGTTTACAAATATCATAAACTATTTAGACCATATGATGCGATTCCCCGAGCATGGAATGTTTGGGAAATTGCTTTAAGGAATGGATCATCTTGAATGCTTTAAGGAACCGAAGTTATTCAAGAACTCGTACAAGTTTGACAAGTTTGGAAGTTTGTCCAAAAACCAAGAGAGAATCAATTCTCACGTAAATAAGTTTCAATTTCAAAGACCAAAAGTTGTTTACAAAACCACAAACTATTTGGACCAAATGATGCGATTCTCCGAGCATGGAATGTTCAGAAAATTGCTCGAAGGAATGGATCGTCTTTAATACTTTAAGAAACCGAAGTTATAAAAGAACTCACAAAAGTTTTACAAGTTCAGATGTTCGTCCAAGAACCTAAAGAGAAACAATTCTCACGTAAATAAGTTTTTAATTCAGAGACCGACAGTTGTATACAAAATTAAAAACTATTTGAACCAACTGATGTGATTGTTTAGAAAATTGCTTGACGGAATGGATCATCTTGAAAACTTTAAGGAACTGAAGTTATAAAATAACTCGTAAAAGTTTAATAAGTTTGAAAGTTCGGCCAAGAACCGATAGACAAATGATTCTCACGTAAATAAATTTTTAAATCAAAGACCAAAAGCTGTTTACTAAATGTCAAACTATTTGGACCAAATGATGCGATTTCCCGAGCATGGAATGTTTGGAAAATTTCTTGAAGGAATGGATCATCTTGAATAATTTATCAAAGAACTCGTAAATGTTTGAAAAGTTCGGAAGTTCGTCCAAGAACCAACAGAGAAACAATTCTCAGGTGAATAAGTTTTTAATTCAAAGACCAAAAGTTGTTTACAAAATAACAAACTATTTTGGACCAACTTATGTGAATGTTCTGAAAATTGCTCGATAAAATGGAGCATCTCGAATGCTCTAAGGGACCGATGTTATAGAAACACTCGTAAAAGTTTGACAAGTTTGGAAATTCAGCCAAGAACCAAGGGAGAAACAATTCTCACGTAAATAACTTTTTAAATCGAAGACCAAAAGATTTTTTACAAAACGACAAACTATTTGGACAAAATGATGCGATTTCTCGAGCATGGAATGTTCGGGAAATTACTCGAAGGAATGGACCGTCTTGAATACTTTAAGGAACCGAAGTTATTTAAGAACTCATAAAAGTTTGCAAGTTCGGAAGTTCATCCAAGAACCAATAGACAAACAATTCTCAGGTAAATAAGTTTTTAATTGAAAGACCAAAACTTGTTTACAAATATCATAAACTATTTAGACCATATGATGCGATTCCCCGAGCATGGAATGTTTGGGAAATTGCTTTAAGGAATGGATCATCTTGAATACTTTAAGGAACCGAAGTTATTCAAGAACTCGTACAAGTTTGACAAGTTTGGAAGTTTGTCCAAAAACCAAGAGAGAATCAATTCTCACGTAAATAAGTTTCAATTTCAAAGACCAAAAGTTGTTTACAAAACCACAAACTATTTGGACCAAATGATGCGATTCTCCGAGCATGAAATGTTCAGAAAATTGCTCGAAGGAATGGATCGTCTTTAATACTTTAAGAAAACGAAGTTATAAAAGAACTCACAAAAGTTTTACAAGTTCGGATGTTCGTCCAAGAACCAAAAGAGAAACAATTCTCACGTAAATAATTTTTTAATTCAGAGACCGACAGTTGTATACAAAATTAAAAACTATTTGAACCAACTGATGTGATTGTTTAGAAAATTGCTTGACGGAATGGATCATCTTGAAAACTTTAAGGAACTGAAGTTATAAAATAACTCGTAAAAGTTTAACAAGTTTGAAAGTTCGGCCAAGAACCGATAGACAAATGATTCTCACGTAAATAAGTTTTTAAATCAAAGACCAAAAGCTGTTTACTAAATGTCAAACTATTTGGACCAAATGATGCGATTTCCCGAGCATGGAATGTTTGGAAAATTTCTTGAAGGAATTGATAATCTTGAATAATTTAAGGAACCGAAGTTATCAAAGAACTCGTAAATGTTTGAAAAGTTCGGAAGTTCGTCCAAGAACCAACAGAGAAACAATTCTCAGGTGAATAAGTTTTTAATTCAAAGACCAAAAGTTGTTTACAAAATAACAAACTATTTTGGACCAAATTATGTGAATGTTCTGAAAATTGCTCGATAAAATGGAGCATCTCGAATGCTCTAAGGGACCGATGTTATAGAAACACTCGTAAAAGTTTGACAAGTTTGGAAATTCAGCCAAGAACCAAGGGAGAAACAATTCTCACGTAAATAACTTTTTAAATCGAAGACCAAAAGATTTTTTACAAAACGACAAACTATTTGGACAAAATGATGCGATTTCTCGAGCATGGAATGTTCGGGAAATTACTCGAAGGAATGGACCGTCTTGAATACTTTAAGGAACCGAAGTTATTTAAGAACTCATAAAAGTTTGCAAGTTCGGAAGTTCATCCAAGAACCAATAGACAAACAATTCTCAGGTAAATAAGTTTTTAATTGAAAGACCAAAACTTGTTTACAAATATCATAAACTATTTAGACCATATGATGCGATTCCCCGAGCATGGAATGTTCGGGAAATTACTCGAAGGAATGGACCGTCTTGAATACTTTAAGGAACCAAAGTTATTCAAGAACTCGTACAAGTTTGACAAGTTTGGAAGTTTGTCCAAACACCAAGAGAGAATCAATTCTCACGTAAATAAGTTTCAATTTCAAAGACCAAAAGTTGTTTACAAAACCACAAACTATTTGGACCAAATGATGCGATTCTCCGAGCATGGAATGTTCAGAAAATTGCTCGAAGGAATGGATCGTCTTTAATACTTTAAGAAACCGAAGTTATAAAAGAAATCACAAAAGTTTTACAAGTTCGGATGTTTGTCCAAGAACCAAAAGAGAAACAATTCTCACGTAAATAAGTTTTTAATTCAGAGACCAACAGTTGTATACAAAATTAAAAACTATTTGAACCAACTGATGTGATTGTTTAGAAAATTGATTGACGGAATGGATCATCTTGAAAACTTTAAGGAACTGAAGTTATAAAATAACTCGTAAAAGTTTAACAAGTTTGAAAGTTCGGCCAAGAACCGATAGACAAATGATTCTCACGTAAATAAGTTTTTAAATCAAAGACCAAAAGCTGTTTACTAAATGTCAAACTATTTGGACCAAATGATACGATTTCCCGAGCTTGGAATGTTTGGAAAATTTCTTGAAGGAATGGATCATCTTGAATAATTTAAGGAACCGAAGTTATCAAAGAACTCGTAAAGTTTTGAAAAGTTCGGAAGTTCGTCCAGGAACCAACAGAGAAACAATTCTCAGGTGAATAAGTTTTTAATTCAAAGACCAAAAGTTATTTACAAAATAACAAACTATTTTGGACCAAATTATGTGAATGTTCTGAAAATTGCTCGATAAAATGGATCGTCTCGAATGCTGTAAGGGACCGATGTTATAGAAACACTCGAAGACCAAAAGATTTTTTACAAAACGTCTAACTATTTGGACAAAATGATGCGATTTCTCGAGCATGGAATGTTCGGGAAATTACTCGAAGGAATGGACCGTCTTGAATACTTTAAGGAACCAAAGTTATTCAAGAACTCGTACAAGTTTGACAAGTTTGGAAGTTTGTCCAAAAACCAAGAGAGAATCAATTCTCATGTAAATAAGTTTCAATTTCAAAGACCAAAAGTTGTTTACAAAACCACAAACTATTTGGACCAAATGATGCGATTCTCCGAGCATGGAATGTTCAGAAAATTGCTCGAAGGAATGGATCGTCTTTAATACTTTAAGAAACCGAAGTTATAAAAGAACTCACAAAAGTTTTACAAGTTCGGATGTTCGTCCAAGAACCAAAAGAGAAACAATTCTCACGTAAATAAGTTTTTAATTCAGAGACCAACAGTTATATACAAAATTAAAAACTATTTGAACCAACTGATGTGATTGTTTAGAAAATTGCTTGACGGAATGGATCATCTTGAAAACTTTAAGGAACTGAAGTTATAAAATAACTCGTAAAAGTTTAACAAGTTTGAAAGTTCGGCCAAGAACCGATAGACAAATGATTCTCACGTAAATAAGTTTTTAAATCAAAGACCAAAAGTGTTTACTAAATGTCAAACTATTTGGACCAAATGATGCGATTTCCCGAGCATGGAATGTTTGGAAAATTTCTTGAAGGAATGGATCATCTTGAATAATTTATCAAAGAACTCGTAAATGTTTGAAAAGTTCGGAAGTTCGTCCAAGAACCAACAGAGAAACAATTCTCAGGTGAATAAGTTTTTAATTCAAAGACCAAAAGTTATTTACAAAATAACAAACTATTTTGGACCAAATTATGTGAATGTTCTGAAAATTTCTCGATAAAATGGATCATCTCGAATGCTCTAAGGGACCGATGTTATAGAAACACTCGTAAAAGTTTGACAAGTTTGGAAATTCAGACAAGAACCAAGGGAGAAACAATTCTCACGTAAATAATTTTTAAATCGAAGACCTATTTGGACAAAATGATGCGATTTCTAGAGCATGGAATGTTCGGGAAATTACTCGAAGGAATGGACCGTCTTGAATACTTTAAGGAACCGAAGTTATTTAAGAACTCATAAAAGTTTGCAAGTTCGGAAGTTCATCCAAGAACCAATAGACAAACAATTCTCAGGTAAATAAGTTTTTAATTGAAAGACCAAAACTTGTTTACAAATATCATAAACTATTTAGACCATATGATGCGATTCCCCGAGCATGGAATGTTTGGGAAATTGCTTTAAGGAATGGATCATCTTGAATGCTTTAAGGAACCGAAGTTATTCAAGAACTCGTACAAGTTTGACAAGTTTGGAAGTTTGTCCAAAAACCAAGAGAGAATCAATTCTCACGTAAATAAGTTTCAATTTCAAAGACCAAAAGTTGTTTACAAAACCACAAACTATTTGGACCAAATGATGCGATTCTCCGAGCATGGAATGTTCAGAAAATTGCTCGAAGGAATGGATCGTCTTTAATACTTTAAGAAACCGAAGTTATAAAAGAACTCACAAAAGTTTTACAAGTTCAGATGTTCGTCCAAGAACCAAAAGAGAAACAATTCTCACGTAAATAAGTTTTTAATTCAGAGACCGACAGTTGTATACAAAATTAAAAACTATTTGAACCAACTGATGTGATTGTTTAGAAAATTGCTTGACGGAATGGATCATCTTGAAAACTTTAAGGAACTGAAGTTATAAAATAACTCGTAAAAGTTTAATAAGTTTGAAAGTTCGGCCAAGAACCGATAGACAAATGATTCTCACGTAAATAAATTTTTAAATCAAAGACCAAAAGCTGTTTACTAAATGTCAAACTATTTGGACCAAATGATGCGATTTCCCGAGCATGGAATGTTTGGAAAATTTCTTGAAGGAATGGATCATCTTGAATAATTTATCAAAGAACTCGTAAATGTTTGAAAAGTTCGGAAGTTCGTCCAAGAACCAACAGAGAAACAATTCTCAGGTGAATAAGTTTTTAATTCAAAGACCAAAAGTTGTTTACAAAATAACAAACTATTTTGGACCAACTTATGTGAATGTTCTGAAAATTGCTCGATAAAATGGAGCATCTCGAATGCTCTAAGGGACCGATGTTATAGAAACACTCGTAAAAGTTTGACAAGTTTGGAAATTCAGCCAAGAACCAAGGGAGAAACAATTCTCACGTAAATAACTTTTTAAATCGAAGACCAAAAGATTTTTTACAAAACGACAAACTATTTGGACAAAATGATGCGATTTCTCGAGCATGGAATGTTCGGGAAATTACTCGAAGGAATGGACCGTCTTGAATACTTTAAGGAACCGAAGTTATTTAAGAACTCATAAAAGTTTGCAAGTTCGGAAGTTCATCCAAGAACCAATAGACAAACAATTCTCAGGTAAATAAGTTTTTAATTGAAAGACCAAAACTTGTTTACAAATATCATAAACTATTTAGACCATATGATGCGATTCCCCGAGCATGGAATGTTTGGGAAATTGCTTTAAGGAATGGATCATCTTGAATACTTTAAGGAACCGAAGTTATTCAAGAACTCGTACAAGTTTGACAAGTTTGGAAGTTTGTCCAAAAACCAAGAGAGAATCAATTCTCACGTAAATAAGTTTCAATTTCAAAGACCAAAAGTTGTTTACAAAACCACAAACTATTTGGACCAAATGATGCGATTCTCCGAGCATGAAATGTTCAGAAAATTGCTCGAAGGAATGGATCGTCTTTAATACTTTAAGAAAACGAAGTTATAAAAGAACTCACAAAAGTTTTACAAGTTCGGATGTTCGTCCAAGAACCAAAAGAGAAACAATTCTCACGTAAATAATTTTTTAATTCAGAGACCGACAGTTGTATACAAAATTAAAAACTATTTGAACCAACTGATGTGATTGTTTAGAAAATTGCTTGACGGAATGGATCATCTTGAAAACTTTAAGGAACTGAAGTTATAAAATAACTCGTAAAAGTTTAACAAGTTTGAAAGTTCGGCCAAGAACCGATAGACAAATGATTCTCACGTAAATAAGTTTTTAAATCAAAGACCAAAAGCTGTTTACTAAATGTCAAACTATTTGGACCAAATGATGCGATTTCCCGAGCATGGAATGTTTGGAAAATTTCTTGAAGGAATTGATAATCTTGAATAATTTAAGGAACCGAAGTTATCAAAGAACTCGTAAATGTTTGAAAAGTTCGGAAGTTCGTCCAAGAACCAACAGAGAAACAATTCTCAGGTGAATAAGTTTTTAATTCAAAGACCAAAAGTTGTTTACAAAATAACAAACTATTTTGGACCAAATTATGTGAATGTTCTGAAAATTGCTCGATAAAATGGAGCATCTCGAATGCTCTAAGGGACCGATGTTATAGAAACACTCGTAAAAGTTTGACAAGTTTGGAAATTCAGCCAAGAACCAAGGGAGAAACAATTCTCACGTAAATAACTTTTTAAATCGAAGACCAAAAGATTTTTTACAAAACGACAAACTATTTGGACAAAATGATGCGATTTCTCGAGCATGGAATGTTCGGGAAATTACTCGAAGGAATGGACCGTCTTGAATACTTTAAGGAACCGAAGTTATTTAAGAACTCATAAAAGTTTGCAAGTTCGGAAGTTCATCCAAGAACCAATAGACAAACAATTCTCAGGTAAATAAGTTTTTAATTGAAAGACCAAAACTTGTTTACAAATATCATAAACTATTTAGACCATATGATGCGATTCCCCGAGCATGGAATGTTCGGGAAATTACTCGAAGGAATGGACCGTCTTGAATACTTTAAGGAACCAAAGTTATTCAAGAACTCGTACAAGTTTGACAAGTTTGGAAGTTTGTCCAAACACCAAGAGAGAATCAATTCTCACGTAAATAAGTTTCAATTTCAAAGACCAAAAGTTGTTTACAAAACCACAAACTATTTGGACCAAATGATGCGATTCTCCGAGCATGGAATGTTCAGAAAATTGCTCGAAGGAATGGATCGTCTTTAATACTTTAAGAAACCGAAGTTATAAAAGAAATCACAAAAGTTTTACAAGTTCGGATGTTTGTCCAAGAACCAAAAGAGAAACAATTCTCACGTAAATAAGTTTTTAATTCAGAGACCAACAGTTGTATACAAAATTAAAAACTATTTGAACCAACTGATGTGATTGTTTAGAAAATTGATTGACGGAATGGATCATCTTGAAAACTTTAAGGAACTGAAGTTATAAAATAACTCGTAAAAGTTTAACAAGTTTGAAAGTTCGGCCAAGAACCGATAGACAAATGATTCTCACGTAAATAAGTTTTTAAATCAAAGACCAAAAGCTGTTTACTAAATGTCAAACTATTTGGACCAAATGATACGATTTCCCGAGCTTGGAATGTTTGGAAAATTTCTTGAAGGAATGGATCATCTTGAATAATTTAAGGAACCGAAGTTATCAAAGAACTCGTAAAGTTTTGAAAAGTTCGGAAGTTCGTCCAGGAACCAACAGAGAAACAATTCTCAGGTGAATAAGTTTTTAATTCAAAGACCAAAAGTTATTTACAAAATAACAAACTATTTTGGACCAAATTATGTGAATGTTCTGAAAATTGCTCGATAAAATGGATCGTCTCGAATGCTTTAAGGGACCGATGTTATAGAAACACTCGAAGACCAAAAGATTTTTTACAAAACGACAAACTATTTGGACAAAATGATGCGATTTCTCGAGCATGGAATGTTCGGGAAATTACTCGAAGGAATGGACCGTCTTGAATACTTTAAGGAACCAAAGTTATTCAAGAACTCGTACAAGTTTGACAAGTTTGGAAGTTTGTCCAAAAACCAAGAGAGAATCAATTCTCATGTAAATAAGTTTCAATTTCAAAGACCAAAAGTTGTTTACAAAACCACAAACTATTTGGACCAAATGATGCGATTCTCCGAGCATGGAATGTTCAGAAAATTGCTCGAAGGAATGGATCGTCTTTAATACTTTAAGAAACCGAAGTTATAAAAGAACTCACAAAAGTTTTACAAGTTCGGATGTTCGTCCAAGAACCAAAAGAGAAACAATTCTCACGTAAATAAGTTTTTAATTCAGAGACCAACAGTTATATACAAAATTAAAAACTATTTGAACCAACTGATGTGATTGTTTAGAAAATTGCTTGACGGAATGGATCATCTTGAAAACTTTAAGGAACTGAAGTTATAAAATAACTCGTAAAAGTTTAACAAGTTTGAAAGTTCGGCCAAGAACCGATAGACAAATGATTCTCACGTAAATAAGTTTTTAAATCAAAGACCAAAAGTGTTTACTAAATGTCAAACTATTTGGACCAAATGATGCGATTTCCCGAGCATGGAATGTTTGGAAAATTTCTTGAAGGAATGGATCATCTTGAATAATTTAAGGAACCGAAGTTATCAAAGAACTCGTAAATGTTTGAAAAGTTCGGAAGTTCGTCCAAGAACCAACAGAGAAACAATTCTCAGGTGAATAAGTTTTTAATTCAAAGACCAAAAGTTATTTACAAAATAACAAACTATTTTGGACCAAATTATGTGAATGTTCTGAAAATTGCTCGATAAAATGGATCATCTCGAATGCTCTAAGGGACCGATGTTATAGAAACACTCGTAAAAGTTTGACAAGTTTGGAAATTCAAACAAGAACCAAGGGAGAAACAATTCTCACGTAAATAATTTTTAAATCGAAGACCTATTTGGACAAAATGATGCGATTTCTAGAGCATGGAATGTTCGGGAAATTACTCGAAGGAATGGACCGTCTTGAATACTTTAAGGAACCGAAGTTATTTAAGAACTCATAAAAGTTTGCAAGTTCGGAAGTTCATCCAAGAACCAATAGACAAACAATTCTCAGGTAAATAAGTTTTTAATTGAAAGACCAAAACTTGTTTACAAATATCATAAACTATTTAGACCATATGATGCGATTCCCCGAGCATGGAATGTTTGGGAAATTGCTTTAAGGAATGGATCATCTTGAATGCTTTAAGGAACCGAAGTTATTCAAGAACTCGTACAAGTTTGACAAGTTTGGAAGTTTGTCCAAAAACCAAGAGAGAATCAATTCTCACGTAAATAAGTTTCAATTTCAAAGACCAAAAGTTGTTTACAAAACCACAAACTATTTGGACCAAATGATGCGATTCTCCGAGCATGGAATGTTCAGAAAATTGCTCGAAGGAATGGATCGTCTTTAATACTTTAAGAAACCGAAGTTATAAAAGAACTCACAAAAGTTTTACAAGTTCAGATGTTCGTCCAAGAACCAAAAGAGAAACAATTCTCACGTAAATAAGTTTTTAATTCAGAGACCGACAGTTGTATACAAAATTAAAAACTATTTGAACCAACTGATGTGATTGTTTAGAAAATTGCTTGACGGAATGGATCATCTTGAAAACTTTAAGGAACTGAAGTTATAAAATAACTCGTAAAAGTTTAATAAGTTTGAAAGTTCGGCCAAGAACCGATAGACAAATGATTCTCACGTAAATAAATTTTTAAATCAAAGACCAAAAGCTGTTTACTAAATGTCAAACTATTTGGACCAAATGATGCGATTTCCCGAGCATGGAATGTTTGGAAAATTTCTTGAAGGAATGGATCATCTTGAATAATTTATCAAAGAACTCGTAAATGTTTGAAAAGTTCGGAAGTTCGTCCAAGAACCAACAGAGAAACAATTCTCAGGTGAATAAGTTTTTAATTCAAAGACCAAAAGTTGTTTACAAAATAACAAACTATTTTGGACCAACTTATGTGAATGTTCTGAAAATTGCTCGATAAAATGGAGCATCTCGAATGCTCTAAGGGACCGATGTTATAGAAACACTCGTAAAAGTTTGACAAGTTTGGAAATTCAGCCAAGAACCAAGGGAGAAACAATTCTCACGTAAATAACTTTTTAAATCGAAGACCAAAAGATTTTTTACAAAACGACAAACTATTTGGACAAAATGATGCGATTTCTCGAGCATGGAATGTTCGGGAAATTACTCGAAGGAATGGACCGTCTTGAATACTTTAAGGAACCGAAGTTATTTAAGAACTCATAAAAGTTTGCAAGTTCGGAAGTTCATCCAAGAACCAATAGACAAACAATTCTCAGGTAAATAAGTTTTTAATTGAAAGACCAAAACTTGTTTACAAATATCATAAACTATTTAGACCATATGATGCGATTCCCCGAGCATGGAATGTTTGGGAAATTGCTTTAAGGAATGGATCATCTTGAATACTTTAAGGAACCGAAGTTATTCAAGAACTCGTACAAGTTTGACAAGTTTGGAAGTTTGTCCAAAAACCAAGAGAGAATCAATTCTCACGTAAATAAGTTTCAATTTCAAAGACCAAAAGTTGTTTACAAAACCACAAACTATTTGGACCAAATGATGCGATTCTCCGAGCATGAAATGTTCAGAAAATTGCTCGAAGGAATGGATCGTCTTTAATACTTTAAGAAAACGAAGTTATAAAAGAACTCACAAAAGTTTTACAAGTTCGGATGTTCGTCCAAGAACCAAAAGAGAAACAATTCTCACGTAAATAATTTTTTAATTCAGAGACCGACAGTTGTATACAAAATTAAAAACTATTTGAACCAACTGATGTGATTGTTTAGAAAATTGCTTGACGGAATGGATCATCTTGAAAACTTTAAGGAACTGAAGTTATAAAATAACTCGTAAAAGTTTAACAAGTTTGAAAGTTCGGCCAAGAACCGATAGACAAATGATTCTCACGTAAATAAGTTTTTAAATCAAAGACCAAAAGCTGTTTACTAAATGTCAAACTATTTGGACCAAATGATGCGATTTCCCGAGCATGGAATGTTTGGAAAATTTCTTGAAGGAATTGATAATCTTGAATAATTTAAGGAACCGAAGTTATCAAAGAACTCGTAAATGTTTGAAAAGTTCGGAAGTTCGTCCAAGAACCAACAGAGAAACAATTCTCAGGTGAATAAGTTTTTAATTCAAAGACCAAAAGTTGTTTACAAAATAACAAACTATTTTGGACCAAATTATGTGAATGTTCTGAAAATTGCTCGATAAAATGGAGCATCTCGAATGCTCTAAGGGACCGATGTTATAGAAACACTCGTAAAAGTTTGACAAGTTTGGAAATTCAGCCAAGAACCAAGGGAGAAACAATTCTCACGTAAATAACTTTTTAAATCGAAGACCAAAAGATTTTTTACAAAACGACAAACTATTTGGACAAAATGATGCGATTTCTCGAGCATGGAATGTTCGGGAAATTACTCGAAGGAATGGACCGTCTTGAATACTTTAAGGAACCGAAGTTATTTAAGAACTCATAAAAGTTTGCAAGTTCGGAAGTTCATCCAAGAACCAATAGACAAACAATTCTCAGGTAAATAAGTTTTTAATTGAAAGACCAAAACTTGTTTACAAATATCATAAACTATTTAGACCATATGATGCGATTCCCCGAGCATGGAATGTTCGGGAAATTACTCGAAGGAATGGACCGTCTTGAATACTTTAAGGAACCAAAGTTATTCAAGAACTCGTACAAGTTTGACAAGTTTGGAAGTTTGTCCAAACACCAAGAGAGAATCAATTCTCACGTAAATAAGTTTCAATTTCAAAGACCAAAAGTTGTTTACAAAACCACAAACTATTTGGACCAAATGATGCGATTCTCCGAGCATGGAATGTTCAGAAAATTGCTCGAAGGAATGGATCGTCTTTAATACTTTAAGAAACCGAAGTTATAAAAGAAATCACAAAAGTTTTACAAGTTCGGATGTTTGTCCAAGAACCAAAAGAGAAACAATTCTCACGTAAATAAGTTTTTAATTCAGAGACCAACAGTTGTATACAAAATTAAAAACTATTTGAACCAACTGATGTGATTGTTTAGAAAATTGATTGACGGAATGGATCATCTTGAAAACTTTAAGGAACTGAAGTTATAAAATAACTCGTAAAAGTTTAACAAGTTTGAAAGTTCGGCCAAGAACCGATAGACAAATGATTCTCACGTAAATAAGTTTTTAAATCAAAGACCAAAAGCTGTTTACTAAATGTCAAACTATTTGGACCAAATGATACGATTTCCCGAGCTTGGAATGTTTGGAAAATTTCTTGAAGGAATGGATCATCTTGAATAATTTAAGGAACCGAAGTTATCAAAGAACTCGTAAAGTTTTGAAAAGTTCGGAAGTTCGTCCAGGAACCAACAGAGAAACAATTCTCAGGTGAATAAGTTTTTAATTCAAAGACCAAAAGTTATTTACAAAATAACAAACTATTTTGGACCAAATTATGTGAATGTTCTGAAAATTGCTCGATAAAATGGATCGTCTCGAATGCTTTAAGGGACCGATGTTATAGAAACACTCGAAGACCAAAAGATTTTTTACAAAACGACAAACTATTTGGACAAAATGATGCGATTTCTCGAGCATGGAATGTTCGGGAAATTACTCGAAGGAATGGACCGTCTTGAATACTTTAAGGAACCAAAGTTATTCAAGAACTCGTACAAGTTTGACAAGTTTGGAAGTTTGTCCAAAAACCAAGAGAGAATCAATTCTCATGTAAATAAGTTTCAATTTCAAAGACCAAAAGTTGTTTACAAAACCACAAACTATTTGGACCAAATGATGCGATTCTCCGAGCATGGAATGTTCAGAAAATTGCTCGAAGGAATGGATCGTCTTTAATACTTTAAGAAACCGAAGTTATAAAAGAACTCACAAAAGTTTTACAAGTTCGGATGTTCGTCCAAGAACCAAAAGAGAAACAATTCTCACGTAAATAAGTTTTTAATTCAGAGACCAACAGTTATATACAAAATTAAAAACTATTTGAACCAACTGATGTGATTGTTTAGAAAATTGCTTGACGGAATGGATCATCTTGAAAACTTTAAGGAACTGAAGTTATAAAATAACTCGTAAAAGTTTAACAAGTTTGAAAGTTCGGCCAAGAACCGATAGACAAATGATTCTCACGTAAATAAGTTTTTAAATCAAAGACCAAAAGTGTTTACTAAATGTCAAACTATTTGGACCAAATGATGCGATTTCCCGAGCATGGAATGTTTGGAAAATTTCTTGAAGGAATGGATCATCTTGAATAATTTAAGGAACCGAAGTTATCAAAGAACTCGTAAATGTTTGAAAAGTTCGGAAGTTCGTCCAAGAACCAACAGAGAAACAATTCTTAGGTGAATAAGTTTTTAATTCAAAGACCAAAAGTTATTTACAAAATAACAAACTATTTTGGACCAAATTATGTGAATGTTCTGAAAATTGCTCGATAAAATGGATCATCTCGAATGCTCTAAGGGACCGATGTTATAGAAACACTCGTAAAAGTTTGACAAGTTTGGAAATTCAGACAAGAACCAAGGGAGAAACAATTCTCACGTAAATAATTTTTAAATCGAAGACCTATTTGGACAAAATGATGCGATTTCTAGAGCATGGAATGTTCGGGAAATTACTCGAAGGAATGGACCGTCTTGAATACTTTAAGGAACCGAAGTTATTTAAGAACTCATAAAAGTTTGCAAGTTCGGAAGTTCATCCAAGAACCAATAGACAAACAATTCTCAGGTAAATAAGTTTTTAATTGAAAGACCAAAACTTGTTTACAAATATCATAAACTATTTAGACCATATGATGCGATTCCCCGAGCATGGAATGTTTGGGAAATTGCTTTAAGGAATGGATCATCTTGAATGCTTTAAGGAACCGAAGTTATTCAAGAACTCGTACAAGTTTGACAAGTTTGGAAGTTTGTCCAAAAACCAAGAGAGAATCAATTCTCACGTAAATAAGTTTCAATTTCAAAGACCAAAAGTTGTTTACAAAACCACAAACTATTTGGACCAAATGATGCGATTCTCCGAGCATGGAATGTTCAGAAAATTGCTCGAAGGAATGGATCGTCTTTAATACTTTAAGAAACCGAAGTTATAAAAGAACTCACAAAAGTTTTACAAGTTCAGATGTTCGTCCAAGAACCAAAAGAGAAACAATTCTCACGTAAATAAGTTTTTAATTCAGAGACCGACAGTTGTATACAAAATTAAAAACTATTTGAACCAACTGATGTGATTGTTTAGAAAATTGCTTGACGGAATGGATCATCTTGAAAACTTTAAGGAACTGAAGTTATAAAATAACTCGTAAAAGTTTAATAAGTTTGAAAGTTCGGCCAAGAACCGATAGACAAATGATTCTCACGTAAATAAATTTTTAAATCAAAGACCAAAAGCTGTTTACTAAATGTCAAACTATTTGGACCAAATGATGCGATTTCCCGAGCATGGAATGTTTGGAAAATTTCTTGAAGGAATGGATCATCTTGAATAATTTATCAAAGAACTCGTAAATGTTTGAAAAGTTCGGAAGTTCGTCCAAGAACCAACAGAGAAACAATTCTCAGGTGAATAAGTTTTTAATTCAAAGACCAAAAGTTGTTTACAAAATAACAAACTATTTTGGACCAACTTATGTGAATGTTCTGAAAATTGCTCGATAAAATGGAGCATCTCGAATGCTCTAAGGGACCGATGTTATAGAAACACTCGTAAAAGTTTGACAAGTTTGGAAATTCAGCCAAGAACCAAGGGAGAAACAATTCTCACGTAAATAACTTTTTAAATCGAAGACCAAAAGATTTTTTACAAAACGACAAACTATTTGGACAAAATGATGCGATTTCTCGAGCATGGAATGTTCGGGAAATTACTCGAAGGAATGGACCGTCTTGAATACTTTAAGGAACCGAAGTTATTTAAGAACTCATAAAAGTTTGCAAGTTCGGAAGTTCATCCAAGAACCAATAGACAAACAATTCTCAGGTAAATAAGTTTTTAATTGAAAGACCAAAACTTGTTTACAAATATCATAAACTATTTAGACCATATGATGCGATTCCCCGAGCATGGAATGTTTGGGAAATTGCTTTAAGGAATGGATCATCTTGAATACTTTAAGGAACCGAAGTTATTCAAGAACTCGTACAAGTTTGACAAGTTTGGAAGTTTGTCCAAAAACCAAGAGAGAATCAATTCTCACGTAAATAAGTTTCAATTTCAAAGACCAAAAGTTGTTTACAAAACCACAAACTATTTGGACCAAATGATGCGATTCTCCGAGCATGAAATGTTCAGAAAATTGCTCGAAGGAATGGATCGTCTTTAATACTTTAAGAAAACGAAGTTATAAAAGAACTCACAAAAGTTTTACAAGTTCGGATGTTCGTCCAAGAACCAAAAGAGAAACAATTCTCACGTAAATAATTTTTTAATTCAGAGACCGACAGTTGTATACAAAATTAAAAACTATTTGAACCAACTGATGTGATTGTTTAGAAAATTGCTTGACGGAATGGATCATCTTGAAAACTTTAAGGAACTGAAGTTATAAAATAACTCGTAAAAGTTTAACAAGTTTGAAAGTTCGGCCAAGAACCGATAGACAAATGATTCTCACGTAAATAAGTTTTTAAATCAAAGACCAAAAGCTGTTTACTAAATGTCAAACTATTTGGACCAAATGATGCGATTTCCCGAGCATGGAATGTTTGGAAAATTTCTTGAAGGAATTGATAATCTTGAATAATTTAAGGAACCGAAGTTATCAAAGAACTCGTAAATGTTTGAAAAGTTCGGAAGTTCGTCCAAGAACCAACAGAGAAACAATTCTCAGGTGAATAAGTTTTTAATTCAAAGACCAAAAGTTGTTTACAAAATAACAAACTATTTTGGACCAAATTATGTGAATGTTCTGAAAATTGCTCGATAAAATGGAGCATCTCGAATGCTCTAAGGGACCGATGTTATAGAAACACTCGTAAAAGTTTGACAAGTTTGGAAATTCAGCCAAGAACCAAGGGAGAAACAATTCTCACGTAAATAACTTTTTAAATCGAAGACCAAAAGATTTTTTACAAAACGACAAACTATTTGGACAAAATGATGCGATTTCTCGAGCATGGAATGTTCGGGAAATTACTCGAAGGAATGGACCGTCTTGAATACTTTAAGGAACCGAAGTTATTTAAGAACTCATAAAAGTTTGCAAGTTCGGAAGTTCATCCAAGAACCAATAGACAAACAATTCTCAGGTAAATAAGTTTTTAATTGAAAGACCAAAACTTGTTTACAAATATCATAAACTATTTAGACCATATGATGCGATTCCCCGAGCATGGAATGTTCGGGAAATTACTCGAAGGAATGGACCGTCTTGAATACTTTAAGGAACCAAAGTTATTCAAGAACTCGTACAAGTTTGACAAGTTTGGAAGTTTGTCCAAACACCAAGAGAGAATCAATTCTCACGTAAATAAGTTTCAATTTCAAAGACCAAAAGTTGTTTACAAAACCACAAACTATTTGGACCAAATGATGCGATTCTCCGAGCATGGAATGTTCAGAAAATTGCTCGAAGGAATGGATCGTCTTTAATACTTTAAGAAACCGAAGTTATAAAAGAACTCACAAAAGTTTTACAAGTTCGGATGTTCGTCCAAGAACCAAAAGAGAAACAATTCTCACGTAAGTAATTTTTTAATTCAGAGACCAACAGTTGTATACGAAAGTAAAAACTATTTGAACCAACTGATGTGATTGTTTAGAAAATTGCTTGACGGAATGGATCATCTTGAATACTTTAAGGAACTGAAGTTATAAAATAACTCGTAAAAGTTTAACAAATTTGAAAGTTCGGCCAAGAACCGATAGACAAATGATTCTCACGTAAATAAGTTTTTAAATCAAAGACCAAAAGCTGTTTACTAAACGTCAAACTATTTGGACCAAATGATGCGATTTCCCGAGCATGGAATGTTAGGAAAATTTCTTGAAGGAATGGATGATCTTGAATAATTTAAGGAACCGAAGTTATCAAAGAACTCGTAAATGTTTGAAAAGTTCGGAAGTTCGTCCAAGAACCAACAGAGAAACAATTCTCAGGTGAATAAGTTTTTAATTCAAAGACCAAAAGTTGTTTACAAAATAACAAACTATTTTGGACCAAATTATGCGAATGTTCTGAAAATTGCTCGATAAAATGGATCATCTCGAATGCTCTAAGGGACCGATGTTATAGAAACACTCGTAAAAGTTTGACAAGTTTGGAAATTCAGCCAAGAACCAAGGGAGAAACAATTCTCACGTAAATAAATTTTTAAATCGAAGACCAAAAGATTTTTTACAAAACGACAAACTATTTGGACAAAATGATGCGATTTCTCGAGCATGGAATGTTCGGGAAATTACTCGAAGGAATGGACCGTCTTGAATACTTTAAGGAACCGAAGTTATTTAAGAACTCATAAAAGTTTGCAAGTTCGGAAGTTCATCCAAGAACCAATAGACAAACAATTCTCAGGTAAATAAGTTTTTAATTGAAAGACCAAAACTTGTTTACAAATATCATAAACTATTTAGACCATATGATGCGATTCCCCGAGCATGGAATGTTCGGGAAATTACTCGAAGGAATGGACCGTCTTGAATACTTTAAGGAACCAAAGTTATTCAAGAACTCGTACAAGTTTGACAAGTTTGGAAGTTTGTCCAAACACCAAGAGAGAATCAATTCTCACGTAAATAAGTTTCAATTTCAAAGACCAAAAGTTGTTTACAAAACCACAAACTATTTGGACCAAATGATGCGATTCTCCGAGCATGGAATGTTCAGAAAATTGCTCGAAGGAATGGATCGTCTTTAATACTTTAAGAAACCGAAGTTATAAAAGAAATCACAAAAGTTTTACAAGTTCGGATGTTTGTCCAAGAACCAAAAGAGAAACAATTCTCACGTAAATAAGTTTTTAATTCAGAGACCAACAGTTGTATACAAAATTAAAAACTATTTGAACCAACTGATGTGATTGTTTAGAAAATTGATTGACGGAATGGATCATCTTGAAAACTTTAAGGAACTGAAGTTATAAAATAACTCGTAAAAGTTTAACAAGTTTGAAAGTTCGGCCAAGAACCGATAGACAAATGATTCTCACATAAATAAGTTTTTAAATCAAAGACCAAAAGCTGTTTACTAAATGTCAAACTATTTGGACCAAATGATACGATTTCCCGAGCATGGAATGTTTGGAAAATTTCTTGAAGGAATGGATGATCTTGAATAATTTAAGGAACCGAAGTTATCAAAGAACTCGTAAAGTTTTGAAAAGTTCGAAAGTTCGTCCAGGAACCAACAGAGAAACAATTCTCAGGTGAATAAGTTTTTAATTCAAAGACCAAAAGTTGTTTACAAAATAACAAACTATTTTGGACCAAATTATGTGAATGTTATGAAAATTGCTCGATAAAATGGATCGTCTCGAATGCTCTAAGGGACCGATGTTATAGAAACACTCGAAGACCAAAAGATTTTTTACAAAACGTCTAACTATTTGGACAAAATGATGCGATTTCTCGAGCATGGAATGTTCGGGAAATTACTCGAAGGAATGGACCGTCTTGAATACTTTAAGGAACCAAAGTTATTCAAGAACTCGTACAAGTTTGACAAGTTTGGAAGTTTGTCCAAAAACCAAGAGAGAATCAATTCTCACGTAAATAAGTTCAATTTCAAAGACCAAAAGTTGTTTACAAAACCACAAACTATTTGGACCAAATGATGCGATTCTCCGAGCATGGAATGTTCAAAAATTTGCTCGAAGGAATGGATCGTCTTTAATACTTTAAGAAACCGAAGTTATAAAAGAACTCACAAAAGTTTTACAAGTTCGGATGTTCGTCCAAGAACCAAAAGAGAAACAATTCTCACGTAAATAAGTTTTTAATTCAGAGACCAACAGTTGTATACAAAATAAAAAACTATTTGAACCAACTGATGTGATTGTTTAGAAAATTGCTTGACGGAATGGATCATTTTGAAAACTTTAAGGAACTGAAGTTATAAAATAACTCGTAAAAGTTTAACAAGTTTGAAAGTTCGGCCAAGAACCGATAGACAAATGATTCTCACGTAAATAAGTTTTTAAATCAAAGACCAAAAGCTGTTTACTAAATGTCAAACTATTTGGACCAAATGATGCGATTTCCCGAGCATGGAATGTTTGGAAAATTTCTTGAAGGAATGGATCATCTTGAATAATTTAAGGAACCGAAGTTATCAAAGAACTCGTAAAGTTTTGAAAAGTTCGGAAGTTCGTCCAGGAACCAACAGAGAAACAATTCTCAGGTGAATAAGTTTTTAATTCAAAGACCAAAAGTTGTTTACAAAATAACAAACTATTTTGGACCAAATTATGTGAATGTTCTGAAAATTGCTCGATAAAATGGATCGTCTCGAACGCTCTAAGGGACCGATGTTATAGAAACACTCGAAGACCAAAAGATTTTTTACAAAACGACTAACTATTTGGACAAAATGATGCAATTTCTCGAGCATGGAATGTTCGGGAAATTACTCGAAGGAATGGACCGTCTTGAATACTTTAAGGAACAGAAGTTATTTAAGAACTCGTAAAAGTTTGCAAGTTCGGAAGTTCGTCCAAGAACCAAGAGTGAAACAATTCTCACGTAAATAAGTTTTAAATTCAAAGACCAAAAGTTGTTTACAAAATGACAAACTATTTGGACCAGATTATGCTAATGTTCTGAAAATTGCATGAAGGAATGGATCGTCTTGAATACTTTAAGAAACCGATGTTATAAAAGAAGTCGTAAAAGTTTGACAAGTTCGAAAGCTCGGCCGAGAACCAATAGACAAATAAATCTCACATAAATAAGTTTTTAAATCAAAGACCGAAAGTTTTTTTTACAAAATGACAAGCTATTTGGACGAAAAGATGCGATTTCTCGAGCATAGAATGTTCGAAAAATTGCTCGAAGGAATGGATCATCACGATCCTTTAAGGTATCGAAGTTATAAAAGAACTTGTAAAAGTTTGACAAGTTCGGAAGTTCATCCAAGAACCAATAGACAAACAATTCTCAGGTAAATAAGTTTTTAATTGAAAGACCAAAACTTGTTTACAAATATCATAAACTATTTAGACCATATGATGCGATTCCCCGAGCATAGAATGTTTGGAAAATTGCTCTAAGGAATGGATCATCTTGAATACTTTAAGGAACCGAAGTTATTCAAGAACTCGTACAAGTTTGACAAGTTTGGAAGTTTGTCCAAAAACCAAGAGAGAATCATTTCTCACGTAAATAAGTTTCAATTTCAAGGACCAAAAGTTGTTTACAAAACCACAAACTATTTGGACCAAATGATGCGATTCTCCGAGCATGGAATGTTCAGAAAATTGCTCGAAGGAATGGATCGTCTTTAATACTTTAAGAAACCGAAGTTATAAAAGAACTCACAAAAGTTTTACAAGTTCGGATGTTCGTCCAAGAACCAAAAGAGAAACAATTCTCACGTAAGTAATTTTTTAATTCAGAGACCAACAGTTGTATACGAAAGTAAAAACTATTTGAACCAACTGATGTGATTGTTTAGAAAATTGCTTGACGGAATGGATCATCTTGAATACTTTAAGGAACTGAAGTTATAAAATAACTCGTAAAAGTTTAACAAATTTGAAAGTTCGGCCAAGAACCGATAGACAAATGATTCTCACGTAAATAAGTTTTTAAATCAAAGACCAAAAGCTGTTTACTAAACGTCAAACTATTTGGACCAAATGATGCGATTTCCCGAGCATGGAATGTTAGGAAAATTTCTTGAAGGAATGGATGATCTTGAATAATTTAAGGAACCGAAGTTATCAAAGAACTCGTAAATGTTTGAAAAGTTCGGAAGTTCGTCCAAGAACCAACAGAGAAACAATTCTCAGGTGAATAAGTTTTTAATTCAAAGACCAAAAGTTGTTTACAAAATAACAAACTATTTTGGACCAAATTATGCGAATGTTCTGAAAATTGCTCGATAAAATGGATCATCTCGAATGCTCTAAGGGACCGATGTTATAGAAACACTCGTAAAAGTTTGACAAGTTTGGAAATTCAGCCAAGAACCAAGGGAGAAACAATTCTCACGTAAATAAATTTTTAAATCGAAGACCAAAAGATTTTTTACAAAACGACAAACTATTTGGACAAAATGATGCGATTTCTCGAGCATGGAATGTTCGGGAAATTACTCGAAGGAATGGACCGTCTTGAATACTTTAAGGAACCGAAGTTATTTAAGAACTCATAAAAGTTTGCAAGTTCGGAAGTTCATCCAAGAACCAATAGACAAACAATTCTCAGGTAAATAAGTTTTTAATTGAAAGACCAAAACTTGTTTACAAATATCATAAACTATTTAGACCATATGATGCGATTCCCCGAGCATAGAATGTTTGGAAAATTGCTTTAAGGAATGGATCATCTTGAATACTTTAAGGAACCGAAGTTATTCAAGAACTCGTACAAGTTTGACAAGTTTGGAAGTTTGTCCAAAAACCAAGAGAGAATCAATTCTCACGTAAATAAGTTTCAATTTCAAAGACCAAAAGTTGTTTACAAAACCACAAACTATTTGGACCAAATGATGCGATTCTCCGAGCATGGGATGTTCAGAAAATTGCTCGAAGGAATGGATCGTCTTTAATACTTTAAGAAACCGAAGTTATAAAAAAACTCACAAAAGTTTTACAAGTTCGGATGTTCGTCCAAGAACCAAAAGAGAAACAATTCTCACGTAAATAAGTTTTTAATTCAGAGACCAACAGTTGTATACAAAATAAAAAACTATTTGAACCAACTGATGTGATTGTTTAGAAAATTGCTTGACGGAATGGATCATTTTGAAAACTTTAAGGAACTGAAGTTATAAAATAACTCGTAAAAGTTTAACAAGTTTGAAAGTTCGGCCAAGAACCGATAGACAAATGATTCTCACGTAAATAAGTTTTTAAATCAAAGACCAAAAGCTGTTTACTAAATGTCAAACTATTTGGACCAAATGATGCGATTTCCCGAGCATGGAATGTTTGGAAAATTTCTTGAAGGAATGGATCATCTTGAATAATTTAAGGAACCGAAGTTATCAAAGAACTCGTAAAGTTTTGAAAAGTTCGGAAGTTCGTCCAGGAACCAACAGAGAAACAATTCTCAGGTGAATAAGTTTTTAATTCAAAGACCAAAAGTTGTTTACAAAATAACAAACTATTTTGGACCAAATTATGTGAATGTTCTGAAAATTGCTCGATAAAATGGATCGTCTCGAATGCTCTAAGGGACCGATGTTATAGAAACACTCGAAGACCAAAAGATTTTTTACAAAACGACTAACTATTTGGACAAAATGATGCAATTTCTCGAGCATGGAATGTTCGGGAAATTACTCGAAGGAATGGACCGTCTTGAATACTTTAAGGAACAGAAGTTATTTAAGAACTCGTAAAAGTTTGCAAGTTCGGAAGTTCGTCCAAGAACCATGAGAGAAACAATTCTCACGTAAATAAGTTTTAAATTCAAAGACCAAAAGTTGTTTACAAAATGACAAACTATTTGGACCAGATTATGCTAATGTTCTGAAAATTGCATGAAGGAATGGATCGTCTTGAATACTTTAAGAAACCGATGTTATAAAAGAAATCGTAAAAGTTTGACAAGTTCGAAAGCTCGGCCGAGAACCAATAGACAAATAAATCTCACATAAATAAGTTTTTAAATCAAAGACCGAAAGTTTTTTTTACAAAATGACAAGCTATTTGGACGAAAAGATACGATTTCTCGAGCAGAGAATGTTCGAAAAATTGCTCGAAGGAATGGATCATCACGATCCTTTAAGGTATCGAAGTTATAAAAGAACTTGTAAAAGTTTGTCAAGTTCGGAAGTTCATCCAAGAACCAATAGACAAACAATTCTCGGGTAAATAAGTTTTTAATTGAAAGACCAAAACTTGTTTACAAATATCATAAACTATTTAGACCATATGATGCGATTCCTCGAGCATGGAATGTTTGGAAAATTGCTTTAAGGAATGGATCATCTTGAATACTTTAAGGAACCGAAGTTATTCAAGAACTCATACAAGTTTGACAAGTTTGGAAGTTTGTCCAAAAACCAAGAGAGAATCAATTTTCACGTAAATAAGTTTCAATTTCAAGGACCAAAAGTTGTTTACAAAACCACAAACTATTTGGACCAAATGATGCGATTCTCCGAGCATGGAATGTTCAGAAAATTGCTCGAAGGAATGGATCGTCTTTAATACTTTAAGAAACCGAAGTTATAAAAGAACTCACAAAAGTTTTACAAGTTCGGATGTTCGTCCAAGAACCAAAAGAGAAACAATTCTCACGTAAATAAGTGTTTAATTCAGAGACCAACAGTTGTATACAAAATTAAAAACTATTTGAACCAACTGATGTGATTGTTTAGAAAATTGCTTGACGGAATGGATCATTTTGAAAACTTTAAGGAACTGAAGTTATAAAATAACTCGTAAAAGTTTAACAAGTTTGAAAGTTCGGCCAAGAACTGATAGACAAATGATTCTCACGTAAATAATTTTTTAAATCAAAGACCAAAAGCTGTTTACTAAATGTCAAACTATTTGGACCAAATGATGCGATTTCCCGAGCATGGAATGTTTGGAAAATTTCTTGAAGGAATGGATCATCTTGAATAATTTAAGGAACCGAAGTTATCAAAGAACTCGTAAAGTTTTGAAAAGTTCGGAAGTTCGTCCAGGAACCAACAGAGAAACAATTCTCAGGTGAATAAGTTTTTAATTCAAAGACCAAAAGTTGTTTACAAAATAACAAACTATTTTGGACCAAATTATGCGAATGTTCTGAAAATTGCTCGATAAAATGGATCGTCTCGAATGCTCTAAGGGACCGATGTTATAGAAACACTCGAAGACCAAAAGATTTTTTACAAAACGACTAACTATTTGGACAAAATGATGCGATTTCTCGAGCATGGAATGTTCGGGAAATTACTCGAAGGAATGGACCGTCTTGAATACTTTAAGGAACCGAAGTTATTTAAGAACTCGTAAAAGTTTAGTTTGACAAGTTTGAAAGTTCATCCAAGAACCAAGAGAGAAACAATTCTCACGTAAATAAGTTTTAATTCAAAGACCAAAAGTTGGTTGCAACATGAGAAACTATTTTGACCAAATGATGCGATTTCCTAAGCATGGAATATTCGAAAAATTGCTGGAAGGAATGGATCGTCTCGAATACTTTAATGAACTGAACTTATAAAAGAGCTTGTAAAAGTTTTACAAGTTCAGAAGTTCTGCCAATAACAAATAAACAAACAATTCTCACGTAAATAAGTTTTCAATTTAAAGAATAAATCATAAAAGTTTGACAAGTTCGAAAGTTCGGCCAAGAACCAGGGGAAAAACAATTCTCGCGTAAATTACTTTTTAAATCAAAGACCAAAAGTTGTTTACAAAATGAATAACTATTTGGACAAAATGATGCTCTTTCCCGAGCATGGAATGTTCGAGAAATTACTCGAAGGAATAGACCATCTTGAATACTTTAAGGAACCAAAGTTATTCAAGAGCTCGTAAAAGTTTGACAAGTTTCATCCAAGAACCAAGAGAGAAACAATTCTACGTAAATAAGTTTTTAATTCAAAGACCAAAAGTTGTTTACAAAATAACAAATTATTTGACCAAATGATGTGATTTCCTGAACATTAAAAGTTCGAAAAATTGCTCGATGGAATGGATCATCTTGAATACTTTAAGGAACCGAAGTTATTCAAGAACTCATACAAGTTTGACAGGTTCGTAAGTTAGTCCAAGAACCAAGAGAGAATAAATTCTCACGTAAATAACTTTTTAAATCAAAGACCAAAAGTTGTTTACAAAATGACAAACTATTTGTTCCAAATTATGTGATTTCCTGAACAAATGTTTAGAAAATTGCTCGAAGGGATGGATCATCTTGAATACTGTAAGGAATTGATATTATAAAAGAACTCGTAAATGTTTGACAAGTTTGGCAGTTCATCCCAGAACAAAGAGAGAAACAATTCTGACGTAAATAAGTTTTTAATTCAAAGACCAAAAGTTGTTTACAAAATGACAAACTATATGGACCAAATTATGTGAATGTTCTGAAAATTGCATGAAGGAATGGATCGTCTTAAAACTTTAAGGAACAAATGTTATAAAAGAAATCGTGAAAGTTTGACAAGGTCGGGAAGTTCGGCCAAGAACAAATAGACGAACAATTCTCACGTAAATAAGTTTTTATTTCAATGACCAAAGGTTTTTTACAAAATGACAAACTATATGGTTCAAAAGATGTGATTTCCCGAGCATGGAATGCTCGAAAAATTGCTCGAATACTTTAAGGAACCGAAGTTATAAAAGAACTCGTAATAGTTTGACAAGTTCGGAAGTTCGTCCATGAACCAATTGACAAAAAATTCTCACGTAAATAAGTTTTCAACTCAAAGACCAAAAGTTGTTTACAAAATAAGAAACAATTTGGACCAAATGATGCGAGCATGGAATGTTCAAAAAATTTCTTTAAGGAATGGATCGTCTTGAATACTTTAAGGAACCGAAGTTATAAAAAATCTCATAAAAGTTTAACAAGTTCGGAAGTTCATCCAAGAACCAACAGAGAAACAATTCTCACGTAAATAAGTTTTTAATTCAAAGACCAAAAGTTGTTTACAAAATGACAAACTATTTTTGACCAAATTATGCAAATGTTCTGAAAATTACTCGAAAGAATGGATCGTCTTTCATGCTTTAAGGGACCGATGCTATAGAAGAACTCGTAAAAGTTTGACAAGTTCGAAAGTTCGGCCAAGAACCAAGGGAGAAACAATTCTTGCATAAATAACTTTTTAAATCAAAGAACAAAAGTTGTTTACAAAATGAATTACTGTTTGGACAAAATGATGCGATTTCTCGAGCATGGAATGTTCGGGAAATTACTCGAAGGAATGGACCGTCTTGAATACATTAAGGAACCAAAGTTATCCAAGAGCTCGTAAAAGTTTGACAATTTCGTCCAAGAACCAAGAGAGAAACAATTTTACGTAAATAAGTTTTTAATTCAAAGACCAAAAGTTGTTTACAAAATGACAAACTATTTGGACCAGATTTTGCTAATGTTCTGAAATTTGCATGAAAGAATGAATCGTCTTGAATACTCTAAGAAACCGATGTTATAAAAGAAATCGTAAAAGTTTGACAAGTTTGGCAGTTCATCCCAAAACAAAGAGAGAAACATTTCTGACTTAAATAAGTTTTTAATTCAAAAACCAAAAGTTGTTTACAAAATGACAAACTATTTGTTCCAAATTATGTGATTTCCTGAACAAATGTTTAGAAAATTGCTCGAAGGGATGGATCGTCTTGAATACTTGTAACGAATTGATGTTATAAAAGAACTCATAAATGTTTGACAAGTTTGGCAGTTCATCCCAGAACAAAGAGAGAAACAATTCTGACGTAAATAAGTTTTTAATTCAAAGACCAAAAGTTGTTTACAAAATGACAAACTATATGGACCAAATTATGTGAATGTTCTGAAAATTGCATGACGGAATGGATCGTCTTAAAACTTTAAGGAACAGATGTTATAAAAGAAATCGTGAAAGTTTGACAAGGTCGGGAAGTTCGGCCAAGAACAAAGAGATGAACAATTCTCACGTAAATAAGTTTTTATTTCAAAGACCAAAGGTTTTTTACAAAATGACAAACTATATGGTTCAAAAGATGTGATTTCCCGAGCATGGAATGTTCGAAAAATTGCTCGAAAACTTTAAGGAACCGAAGTTATAAAAGAACTCGTAATAGTTTGACAAGTTCGGAAGTTCGTCCATGAACCAATTGACAAAAAATTCTCACGTAAATAAGTTTTTAACTCAAAGACCAAAAGTTGTTTACAAAATGAGAAACAATTTGGACCAAATGATGCAATTTACCAAGCATGGAATGTTCAAAAAATTTCTTTAAGGAATGGATCGTCTTGAATACTTTAAGGAACCGGAGTTATATAAGAACTCGTAAAATTTTAGTTTGACAAGTTCGAAAGTTCATCCAAGAACCAAGAGAGAAACAATTCTCACGTAAATAAGTTTTTAATTCAAAGACTAAAAGTTGTTTACAAAATGACAAACTATTTTTGACCAAATTATGCGAATGTTCTGAAAATTACTCGAAAGAATGGATCGTCTTTCATGCTTTAAGGGACCGATGCTATAGAAGAACTCGTAAAAGTTTGACAAGTTCGAAAGTTCGGCCAAGAACCAAGGGAGAAACAATTCTTGCGTAAATAACTTTTTAAATCAAAGAACAAAAGTTGTTTACAAAATGAATTACTGTTTGGACAAAATGATGCGATTTCTCGAGCATGGAATGTTCGGGAAATTACTCGAAGGAATGGACCGTCTTGAATACATTAAGGAACCAAAGTTATCCAAGAGCTCGTAAAAGTTTGACAATTTCGTCCAAGAACCAAGAGAGAAACAATTTCACGTAAATAACTTTTTAAATCAAAGACCAAAAGTTGTTTACAAAATGACAAACTATTTGTTCCAAATTATGTGATTTCCTGAACAAATGTTCAGAAAATTGCTCGAAGGGATGGATCATCTTGAATACTGTAAGGAATTGATGTTATAAAAGAACTCGTAAATGTTTGACAAGTTTGGCAGTTCATCCCAGAACAAAGAGAGAAACAATTCTGACGTAAATAAGTTTTTAATTCAAAGACCAAAAGTTGTTTACAAAATGACAAACTATATGGACCAAATTATGTGAATGTTTTGAAAATTGCATGACGGAATGGATCGTCTTAAAACTTTAAGGAACAGATGTTATAAAAGAAATCGTGAAAGTTTGACAAGGTCGGGAAGTTCGGCCAAGAACAAATGATGAACAATTCTCACGTAAATAAGTTTTTATTTCAAAGACCAAAGGTTTTTTACAAAATGACAAACTATATGGCTCAAAAGATGTGATTTCCTGAGCATGGAATGTTCGAAAAATTGCTCGAATACTTTAAGGAACCGAAGTTATAAAAGAACTCGTAATAGTTTGAGAAGTTCGGAAGTTCGTCCATGAACCAATTGACAAAAAATTCTCACGTAAATAAGTTTTTAACTCAAAGACCAAAAGTTGTTTACAAAATGAGAAACAATTTGGACCAAATGATGCGATTTACCAAGCATGGAATGTTCAAAAAATTTCTTTAAGGAATGGATCATTTTGAATACTTTAAGGAACCGAAGTTATATAAGAACTCGTAAAAGTTTAGTTTGACAAGTTCGAAAGTTCATCCAAGAACCAAGAGAGAAACAAATCTCACGTAAATAAGTTTTAATTCAAAGCCCAAAAGTTGGTTACAACATGAGAAACTATTTTGACCAAATGATACGATTTCCTGAGCATGGAATGTTCGAAAAATTGCTGGAAGGAATGGATCGTCTAGAATACTTTAATGAACCGAACTTATAAAAGAGCCTGTAAAAGTTTTACAAGTTCAGAAGTTCGGCCAATAACAAATAAACAAACAATTGTGACGTAAATAAGTTTTCAATTCAAAGACCAAAAGTTGTTTACAAAACCACAAACTATTTGGACCAAATGATACGATTCCCCGAGCATGGAATGTTCAGAAAATTGCTCGAAGGAATGGATCGTCTTGAATACTTTAAGAAACCAAAGTAATAAAAGAACTCGTAAAAGTTTTACAAGTTCGGGTGTTCGTCCAAGAACCAAAAAAGAAACAATTCTCACGTAAATAAGTTTTTAATTCAAAGACCAACAGTTGTATGCAAAATTAAAAACTACTTGAACCAACTGATGTGATTGTTTAGAAAATTGCTTGACGGAATGGATCATCTTGAAAACTTTAAGGAACTGAAGTTATAAAATAACTTGTAAAAGTTTAACAAGTTCGAAAGTTCAGCCAAGAACCAATAAACAAATGATTCTCACGTAAATAAGTTTTAAATCAAAGACCAAAAGCTATTTACTATATGCCAAACTATTTGGACCGAATGATGCGATTTCCCGAGCACGAAATGTTTGGAAAATTTCTTGAAGGAATGGATTATATTGAATAATTTATGGAACCATAGTTATCAAAGAACTCGTAAATGTTTGACAAGTTCAAAAGTTCGTCCAAGAACCAACAGAGAAACAATTCTCAGGTGAATAAGTTTTAATTCAAAGACCAAAAGTTGTTTACAAAATGACAAACTATTTTGGACCAAATTATGTGAATGTTCTGAAAATTACTCGATAAAATGGATCGTCTTGAATGCTTTAAGGGACCGATGTCATAGAAGAACTCGTAAAAGTTTGACAAGTTCAGAAATTGTGCCAAGAACCAAGGGAGAAACAATTCTCACGTAAATAACTTTTTAAATCGAAAACCAAAAGTTTTTTACAAAACGACTAACTATTTGGACAAAATGATGCGATTTCTCGAGCATGGAATGTTCGGGAAATTACTCGAAGGAATGGATCGTCTTGAATACTTTAAGGAACCAAAGTTATTTAAGAACTCGTAAAAGTTTGACAAGTTCAGAAGTTCGTCCAAGAACCAAGAGAGA
Source organism: Kokia cookei (assembly GCA_039519145.1). Lineage (NCBI taxonomy): Eukaryota > Viridiplantae > Streptophyta > Magnoliopsida > Malvales > Malvaceae > Kokia > Kokia cookei. The sequence goes on from CM076905.1 coordinate 17,546,081, forward strand.
AATAATTCTCACGTAATAAGTTTTAAATTCAAAGACCAAAAGATTTTTACAAAATGACAAACTATTTGGACCAGATTATGCTAATGTTCTAAAAATTGCATGAAGGAATGGATCGTCTTAAATACTTTAAGAAACCGATGTTATAAAGGAAATCGTAAAAGTTTAACAAGTTCTGAAGCTCGGCCGAGAACCAATAGACAAATAAACCTCACATAAATAAGTTTCTAAATCAAAGACCAAAATTTTTTTACAAAATGACAAACTATTTGGACGAAAAGATGCGATTTCCCGAGCATAGAATGTTCGAAAAAATTGCTCGAAGGAATGGATCGTCATGATACTTTAAGGTATCGAAGTTATAAAAGAACTTGTAAAAGTTTGACAAGTTCAGAAGTTCATCCAAGAACCAATAGACAAACAATTCTCACATAAATAAGTTTTTAATTGAAAGACCAAAAGTTGTTTACAAATATCATAAACTATTTAGACCAGATGATGCGATTCCCCGAACATGGAATGTTTGGAAAATTGCTTGAAGGAATGGATCATCTTGAATACTTTAAGGAACCGAAGTTATTCCAAAATTCGTACAAGTTTGACAAGTTTGGAAGTTTGTCCAAAAATCGAGAGAGAATCAAATCTCATGTAAATAACTTTTTAATTCAAAGACCAAAAGTTATTTACAAAATGACAAACTATTTGGACGAAAAGATGCGATTACCTGAACATTAAATGTTCGAAAATAGCTGGAAGGAATGGATCATCTTGAATACTTTAAGGAACCGAAGTTATCAAATAACTTGTAAATGTTTGACAAGTTCGGAAGTTCGTCCAAGAACCAACAGAGAAACAATTCTCAGGTGAATAAGTTTTTAATTCAAAGTCCAAAAGTTGTTTACAAAATGACAAACTATTTTGGATCAAATTATGCGAATGTTCTAAAAATTGCTCGATAAAATGGATCGTCTTGAATGCTTTAAGGGACCGATGTTATAGAAGAACTCGTAAAAGTTTGACAAGTTCGGAAATTGAGCCAAGAACCAAGCTAGAAACAATTCTTACGTAAATGACTTTTTAAATCGAAGACTAAAAGTTTTTTACAAAACGACTAACTATTTGGACAAAATGATACGATTTCTCGAGCATGGAATGTTCGGGAAATTACTCGAAGGAATGGATCGTCTTGAATACTTTAAGGAACCAAAGTTATTTAAGAACTCGTAAAAGTTGGACAAGTTCGAAAGTTCGTCCAAGAACCAAGAGAGAAATAATTCTCACGTAATAAGTTTTAAATTCAAAGACCAAAAGTTATTTACAAAATGACAAACTATTTGGACCAGAATATGCTAATGTTCTGAAAATTGCATGAAGGAATGGATCATCTTGAATACTTTAAGAAATCGACGTTATAAAAGAAATTGTAAAAGTTTGACAAGTTCGGAAGTAAATCTCACATAAATAAGTTTTTAAATCAAAGACCAATAGTTTTTTTTCAAAATGACAAACTATTTGGACGAAAAGATGCGATTTCCCGAGTATAAAATGTTCAAAAAATTGCTCGAAGGAATGGATCGTCATGATACTTTAAGGTATCGAAGTTATAAAAGAACTTGTAAAAGTTTGACAAGTTCGGAAGTTCATCCAAGAACCAATACACAAACAATTCTCACATAAATAAGTTTTTAATTGAAAGACCAAAAGTTGTTTACAAATATCATAAACTATTTAGACCAGATGATGCGATTCCCCGAGCATGGAATGTTTGGAAAATTGCTTGAAGGAATGAATCATCTTAAATACTTTAAGGAACCGAAGTTATTCCAGAATTCGTACAAGTTTGAAAAGTTTGGAAGTTTGTCCAAAAACCGAGAGAGAATCAAATCTCATGTAGATAACTTTTTAATTCAAAGACCAAAAGTTATTTACAAAATGACAAACTATTTGGATGAAAAGATGCGATTACCTGAACATTAAATGTTCGAAAATAGCTGGAAGGAATGGATCATCTTGAATACTTTAAGGAACCGAAGTTATCGAATAACTTGTAAATGTTTGACAAGTTCGGAAGTTCGTCTAAGAACCAACAGAGAAACAATTCTTAGGTGAATAAGTTTTTAATTCAAAGACCAAAAGTTGTTTACAAAATGACAAACTATTTTGGACCAAATTATGCGAATGTTCTAAAAATTGCTCGATAAAATGGATCGGCTTGAATGCTTTAAGGGACCGATGTTATAGAAGAACTCGTAAAAGTTTGACAAGTTCGAAAATTGAGCCAAGAACCAAGCTAGAAACAATTCTTACGTAAATGACTTTTTAAATCGAAGACCAAAAGTTTTTTACAAAACGACTAACTATTTGGACAAAATGATGTGATTTCTCGAGCGTGGAATGTTCGGGAAATTACTCGAAGGAATGGATCGTCTTGAATACTTTAAGGAACCAACGTAATTTAAGAACTCGTAAAAGTTTGACAAGTTCGGAAGTTCATCCAAGAACCAACAGAGAAACAATTCTCACGTAAATAAGTTTTCAATTCAAAGATAAAAAGTTGTTTACAAAACCACAAACTATTTTTACCAAATGATGTGATTCCTCGAGCATGGAATGTTCAGAAAATTGCTCGAAGGAATGGATCGTCATGAATACTTTAAGAAACCGAAGTTAGAAAAGAACTCGTAAAAGTTTTACAAGTTCGGGTGTTCGTCCAAGAACCAAAAGAGAAACAATTCTCACGTAAATAAGTTTTCAATTCAAAGACCAACAGTTGTATACAAAATTATAAACTACTTGAAACAACTGATGTGATTGTTTAGAAAATTGCTTGACGGAATGGATCATTTTGAAAACTTTAAGAAACTGAAGTTATAAAATAACCTGTAAAAGTTAACAAGTTCGAAAGTTCGGCCAAGAACCAATAAACAAATGATTCTCACGTAAATTAGTTTTTAAATCAAAGACCAAAAGCTGTTTACTATATGTCAAACTATTTGGACCGAATGATGCAATTTCCCGAGCACGGAATGTTTGGAAAATTTGTTGAAGGAATGGATCATCTTGAATAATTTAAGGAACCGAAGTTATCAAAGAACTCGTAAATGTTCGACAAGTTCGGAAGTTCGTCCAAGAACCAACAGAGAGACAATTCTCAGGTGAATAAGTTTTAATTCAAAGGGCAAAATTTGTTTACAAAATGACAAACTATTTTGGGCCAAATTATGCGAATGTTCTGAAAATTGCTCGATAAAATGGATCATCTTGAATGCTTTAAGAGACCAATGTTATAGAAGAACTCGTAAAAGTTTGACAAGTTTGGAAATTGAGCCAAGAACCAAGGGAGAAACAATTCTCACGTAAATAACTTTTTAAATCGAAGACCAAAAGTTTTTTACAAAACGACTAACTATTTGGACAAAATGATGCGATTTCTCGAGCATGGAATGTTCGGGAAATTACTCGAAGGAATGGATCGTCTTGAATACTTTAAGGAACCAAAGTTATTTAAGAACTCGTAAAAGTTGGACAAGTTCGAAAGTTCGTCCAAGAACCAAGAGAGAAACAATTCTCACGTAATAAGTTTTAAATTCAAAGACCAAAAGTTGTTTACAAAATGACAAACTATTTGGACCAAATTATGCTAATGTTCTAAAAATTGCATGAAGGAATGGATCTTCTTGAATACTTTAAGAAACCGATGTTATAAAAGAAATCGTAAAAGTTTGACAAGTTCAGAAGCTCGGCCGAGAACCAATAGACAAATAAATCTCACATAAATAAGTTTTTAAATCAAAGACCAAAAGTTTTTTTACAAAATGACAAACTATTTGGACGAAAAGATGCGATTTCCCGAGCATAGAATGTTCGAAAAATTGCTCGAAGGAATGGATCGTCATGATACTTTAAGGTATCGAAGTTATAAAAGAACTTGTAAAAGTGTGACAAGTTCGGAAGTTCATCCAAGAACCAATAGACAAACAATTCTCACGTAAATAAGTTTTAAATTGAAAGACCAAAACTTGTTTACAAATATCTTAAACTATTTAGACCATATGATGCGATTCCTCGAGCATGGAATGTTTGGAAAATTGCTTGAAGGAATGGATCATCTTGAATACTTTAAGGAACCGAAGTTATTCCAGAACTCGTACAAGTTTGACAAGTTTGGAAGTTTGTCCAAAAATCGAGAGAGAATCAATTCTCATGTAAATAAGTTTTTAATTCAAAGACCAAAAGTTATTTACAAAATGACAAACTATTTGGACAAAAAAATGCGATTTCCTAAACATTGAATGTTCAAAAATTGCTGGAAGGAATGAATCATCTTGAATACTTTAAGGAACCGAAGTTATAAAAATCTCATTAAAGTTTGACAAGTTCGGAAGTTCATCCAAGAACCAACACAGAAACAATTCTCACGTAAATAAGTTTTCAATTCAAAGACAAAAAGTTGTTTACAAAACCACAAACTATTTTGACCAAATGATGCGATTCCCCGAGCGTGGACTGTTCTGAAAATTGCTCGAAGGAATGGATCGTCTTGAATATTTTAAGAAACCGAAGTTATAAAAGAACTCGTAAAAGTTTTACAAGTTCGGGTGTTCGTCCAAGAACCAAAAGAGAAACAATTCTCACGTAAATAAGTTTTTAATTCAAAGACCAATAGTTGTATTCAAAATTATAAACTACATGAGCCAACTGATGTGATTGTTTAGAAAATTGCTTGACGGAATGGATCATCTTGAAAACTTTAAGGAACTGAAGTTATAAAATAACTTGTAAAAGTTTAACAAGTTCAAAAGTTCGGCCAAGAACCAATAAACAAATGATTCTCACGTAAATTAGTTTTTAAATCAAAGACCAAAAGCTGTTTACTATATGTCAAACTATTTGGACCGAATGATGCGATTTCCCGAGCACGGAATGTTTGGAAAATTTATTGAAGGAATGGATCATCTTGAATAACTTAAGGAACCGAAGTTGTCAAAGAACTCGTAAATGTTTGACAAGTTCGGAAGTTCGTCCAAGAACCAACAGAGAAATAATCGAACAGTTCAATGAAGAACCAAGAGAGAAATATTCTCACAAATTATTCAAATTCAAGCAAAGTTTTTTTAACATAGTGATTTAGGATGAAATTTATAGGCCTAAATTGACCTTTCAAGTTCTTATGCAACCCTTCAAATTCGGTCATTTAACTAACTTAAAAACAGACCATTAAATTTGATTTTACTCATGATAGCTAGGCCAAAAGTCATGTCACTTCACTTGTCTTTGAGTAGATGAGAGGTTATGTCTTTTCATAGTCCATGGTTAGTGTAAAAGTCATCTTCTTTATGAAAGTTTAATGGTCCTTAAAGGTGTTATTTGTAGTCCCTTCATCTTCCATAACCGATTGTCTTTATTGCTTGTGATGCCATGAATTGGCCTTTAAGTGCTTGAAACTGATCAGATTTGAAGAGCCACTCTTGGTCCATTTCAATAGTCACAATGCATCAATATTGAACGCTTGAATGAATTTTGTGCATTTATTCACCTTCAAAATCCGCCAAAAACGTCCTCTTCTTGTACCAGCAAATTAAGTGACCAAACGCAAACCTTTTCATGCCAAAATCGAATAGCCTTTGTATGTGAAAGTCCCTAGATCTTCTTATCAGCCTTAAATAATTTCTAAAACATATTAGACATGCATTAAGACAAATTAAACATCCCAATAAGCTAAAATGAATTGAACAGTCACCTAGACAAGAATAAATGAATATTTAAACATTTGCAACCTATTCAAATTCTTATTTAACTTAACACACCCTATTTATAATAAAAATAAACACACTAACTTATGTTTAAACACACAAGATGTTTTTAATGAATGGTTTAAAGATGCAAACTAAATGAACTAATGGATTACTAAATGCATGACTTGATTTAATGATGCAAACTTTAACTAACATGGGAGTTACATAATGCATGATAGGATTTATGATGCATATTTAACTAACATGTAAGTTACTTAATGCAAGTCATTATTTATGATGCAAACTTAACTAATCATGAGAGTTAATGGATGTCATTACATAATGCATGGCTTTATTAAATGTAGATCACATAAAGAATGTCATATTTAAAAGATGTAGATTAATAATGCATGACATAATTATTAAATCACAATCTTAATAAACGTAGGAGATGCTTTTATGAATGACTTAATTAAATGCAAAACACTTAATGCCAGACATAATTAAAGATGCAAACACTTATTAAACTAAAATAAAACTTTAATAAAATTAAAAAGTCCTTAAAAACATTAGCCCAATAATCAATAAGGCCTGTGAAATGTTTCATTTTGCACTTGGGCCCCTCGTGTTCGGGCCAATCTCGATATCTTTGAATTGCATCATAACATAATGTGACCGTGCTCACATCAGTCGGTTGAATTGGCATAGAGATATGTTCAAGAGATGAATGAACTTTAGTAAGTGATGTTGTTCATAAGTTAGCAGAGTATTAGGTTGCCGTGAATATTATTTCGTAACAAGCATGAATATGAGTTAGACGTAATTAAGTAATTAAAGCAATTAACCTGACACATTTATGTCATATTAATTAAACCTTTAGAAATCGTGCAATTGGAATATAGTTTAGCTTAGATTAGATTAATTTAATTTGGATACTTTAGATTAAATTTCTTCACAAATATTATCTTGTTCCTAACAAATTTGTTGATTAATATTTCATAAATACTTTTCATAGCACAGTCCCTATTGGTACGATACTCGACATTACTTGTCACTTTATTACTTGAATATGATTGTGTACACTTGCACATTTTCATCATTCCAAGTTTTTGGCGTCGTTACCTGGGATTGTCAAAATTATTTGTGAAATTATGTTTACATTTTGGTTTTTTTTTCTATCTAATTACTAACTTATTCTTTTCTGATTATTTCAGGTGTTTATGAGTATTGACCGAATTATCGATTTACTCCTAGTGGACCCTAAAATTGAGCGACCTTTCCAAGAAAGAAGAAGACAAGCATCTCAAAGAAGGATTAAAGAGATGAATTTCGAAAACCAGAATCAAGAAAACAAAGGTAATCATGCTCAAAATCCTATCCTTATTACTGATGATAAGGATAGAGTCTTGAGACAATATGCAATGCCATTGTTCCACGAGCTTAATTCGAGAATTAGAAGACTTGATATCGAGACACAACAATTTGAACTGAAGTCAATGATGTTCCAAATGCTTCAGATAGTAGGAAAATTCAATGGAATGCCTACTAAAGATCCTCATCATCATTTGAGATAATTCATGGCGTTGAGCGACTCTTCCAAGTTAGTCTGAGTGTCAGAAGATGCACTCTGATTGAAGTTGTTCCATTTTCACTAAGGGATAAAGCTGGAGCCTGGTTGAACTCGTTGTCACCAAATTCTATTACAACATGGCAAGCGTTAGCTAAACGATTCCTTAGGAAATATTTCCCTCCAAGAGAGAATGCTAAGCTGAGGAGTGAAATTCCTACTTTCTAATGTGAGCTCCCAAACTTTGAGTGTTCGAAAGACAGCTTGTTGGAAGAATCGTCTTGAAATGGTTCACAAAGTGAAAACCTTAATTCGAAGCACTTGAATTCTCTAAGGAACTGTTGCTATATTAAAACTACGACCCGTTTAAACTTAACCATATACTCGAATCTTGGTGTATTGAAGTTGTCATTCCCTGGGATGGTAAATAGAGTGATAAGACAAATTTTGAGCACCACAAACTTTGAAGAAAGTTTGATAAGTTCAAACAGTGCAACGAAGAACCAAGGGAGAAATATTCTCACAAATGATTTAAATTCAAGGAAAGTCTTTTTTAACATTGTGATTTAGGATGAAATTTATAGGCCTGAATTGACCTTTCAAGTTGCTATATGACCCTTCAAATTTACTCATTTAACTAACTTAAAAATAGACCATTAAATTTGATTTAATTCATGATGGCTAGCCCAAAAGTCATGTCTCTTCACTTTTCGTTGAGTAGATGAGAGGTAGTCCATGGTTAGCTTCAAAGTCATCTTCTTTATGAAAGTTTAATGGTCCTTAAAGGTGTTGCTTGTAGACCCTTTATCTTCCATAACTGGTTCTTTATTGCTTGTTATGTCATGAATTGGCCTTTAAGTGCTTGAAACCGAACAGATTTGAAAAGCCACTCTTGGTCCATTTCAATAGTCACAATTCATCAATATTGAAAGCTGATTCTTGAATGAATTTTCTGCATTTATTCACCTTCAAAATCCACCAAAAACATCCACTTCTTGTACCAGCAAATTACGTGTCCAAATGCAAACCTTTTCATGCCAAAACCGAACAACCTTTGTATGTGAACGTCCATAGATCTTCTTATCAGCCTTAAATCATTCCTAAGACATATTAAACATACATTAAGACAATTTAAACATGCCAATAAGCTAAAATGAATTGAACAGTTACCTAGACAAGAATAAATGAATATTTAAACATTTGCAACCTGTTCAAATTCTTATTTAACATAAAACACCCTATTTATAATAAAAATAAACACACTAACTCATGTTTAAACACACAAGATATCTTAATGAATGGTTTAAAGATGCAAACTAAATGAACTAATGAATTACTAAATGCATGACTTGATTTAATGATGCAATCTTTAACTAACATGGGAGTTACATAATGCATGATAGGATTTATGATGCATATTTAACTAACATATAAGTTACGTAGTGCATGTCATTATTTATTATGCAAACTTAACAAATCATGAGAGTTAATGGATGTCATTACATAATGCATGACTTTATTAAATGCAGATCACATAATGCATGTCATATTTAAAAGATGTAGATTAATAATGCATGAAATAATTAAATCACAATCTTAATAACTAACTGAGAAGCAGGAAGATTAATTGATTAAAGTGTTGAAAAAATTCAAGAAGGTTATAGGATGGACCATAGCCGACATTCATGGTATAAGTCCATTCGTATGCATGCACAAGATCATCCTGGGAGATGATAAGAAAGCAATAATTGATGGAAACGGAGACTGAACCCTATTATGAAAGATGTAGTCAAGAAAGAAATTATCAAGTGGTTAGATATGGGTATCATTTATCCCATATTATACAGTTCATGGGTTAGTCCTGTCCAATGTGTGCTAAAGAAAGAAGGTATTACTGTCGTAAAGAATGAAAACAACGAGTTAATACCGACTAGAACGGTTACGGGGTGGCGAATTTGCATCAACTATCAAAAATTGAACAAAGTGACCAGGAAGGATCACTTTCCTTCGTCATTCTTGGATTAGATGCTGGATAGACTCGCAGGGTGAGACTATTATTGTTTTTTAGATGGGTACTTTGGGTACAATCAGATTACAGTTGCACCAGAAGATCAATACAAAAACGATATTTACTTGCACATATGGTACATTCGCATTTAGACACATGCCATTTGGTTTATGTAATGCACCTGCTATGTTTCAAAGATGTATTATGGCCATTTTCACTATTTGGAAGTGTTCATGGATGACTTTTCAATGTTTGAGGACACCTATGATGATTGCTTAGCTAATCTAGCTAAGGTACTAAAGCAATGCAAAGAAACAAACCTTGTTCTCAATTGGGAAAAGTGTCATTTTATGCTACGAGAAGGTATTCTTTTGGGGCACCAAAAAATAAGACAAGGAATTGAAGTCGACAAAGCCAAAGTAGATGTAATCGAGAAGCTTTCACCTCCAACATCTATAAAGGGTGTTAGGAGCTTTTTAGGACATGCTGGATTCTATTGGAGATTTATCAAAGACTTCTCTAATATTGCTAAACCCTTAAGCAAGTTATTAGAGAAGGATTCGACATTCAACTTTGATGAAGAATGCTTGACAACATTTAATGATTTGAAGAATTAGCTAGTTTTAGCACCAATTATCATCACACCAGATTGGGAATTACCGTTCGAGTTAATGTGTGATGCAAGTGACTTCGCGGTCGGAGTTGTGATGGGCCAGCGAAGGAACAATTTTTTTCATCCCATCTACTATGAAAGTTGGACTTTATTAGGAGCTCAGCTGAACTATACGGTAACTGAGAAAGAATTACTTACAGGTGTGTTTGCTTTTGACAAGTTTAGATCCTATCTTGTAGGTACAAAAGTGACTGTCTTTACGGATCATTCGGTAATTAAATACTTACTTGCCAAGAAAGATGCTAAGTCGAGACTAATTCGATGGGTGTTATTACTTCAAGAGTTCGATCTAAAAATTCAAAATTGAAGAGGCATAGAGAACCCAGTAGTAGATCACTTGTCTAAATTAGAGCCACGAGACGAAAATTCAACTCCTGTACCCATACAAGAGACGTTCCCTGATGAACATATACTTAAGGTAAGTCATAACACCCATTGGTTTGCTGGTTTTGCTAACTACTTAGCTTATTGTTTGATTTCCTATGATAAGACATATCAGCAAAGGAAGAAGTTCCTTCATGATGCTAAGTACTACTTCTGGGAAGAGCTGTACTTGTTTAAGAAGTGTGCAGATCATATGATTAGAAGATGTGTGGCAAAAGATGAAGTACGAGGAAATATTATATCAATGTCACACAGCTCCAAGTGGGGGACACTTCCTCAGTTCACGTACACGGCCAAAGTATTACAAGTAGGTTTCTTTTGGCCGACATTATTCAAGGATACGTACACCTATGTCAGAAGCTGTGATCGATGTCAAAGAGTTGGAAATATCACCAACAAGAATGAAGTGCCTCGAGATCATGGAAGTGGAATTGTTTAATGTTTGGGGTATTAACTTTCTTGGTCCATTCCCTCCATCATGGTAACAAGTACATTCTGGTAGCAGTCGACTACGTATCGAAATGGATTGAAGCCGAGGCATATCCTACAAATGATGCTAAGGTAGTGAAGAAGTTCTTGCAAAAGTATGTGTTCACATGGTTTGGAACTTTGAGAGCTATCATTAGTGATGAGGGATCCTATTTTGTGAACAAATGGATGAAGTGGTTAATTGATAAACACGGAATAAGACACAAAGTTGCTATAGCTTACCATCTGCAGATGAATGGGCAAGTTGAGTTGGTAAATAAGGAAATAAAAGGCATACTTGAGAAGGTAGTGTGTCCAAACCGATGAGATTGGTCCAAGAGATTGAACGATGCTTTATGGGCTTATAGAATAGCTTACAAGACACCTTTAGGGATGTCTCCCTATAGGTTGGTATTTGGAAAAGCTTGCCATTTGCCTTTGGAGTTAGAACACAAAGCTTATTGGGCTCTTCAACAGCTCAATTTGGATCCTAAGCTTGCTAAAGAGAAACAAATGCTTCAGCTCAATGAGGTAGAAGAATTTCGAACATTCTCTTATGACAATGCCAAGCTATGCAAAGAAAGATTAAAAATATGGCATGACAAGTACATCCAAGTCAGAGAGTTCAGAGCAGGTCAACAAGTCTTATTGTTTAACTCAAGAATGAAGTTCTTTCCAAGTAAGTTAAGATCTCGTTGGTCTGGTCCATTTACTATCTACAAAGTCTTTCCTTACGAAGTTGTGGAGCTTCATAGTAAGAGAGGTAATTTTCGAGTTAATGCTCAGCGGTTAAAACACTATTGGGGATGTGAAATTAAGCGGAATATACCGTCGCTCATTTTATCTGATGGTTAAATTTCTTTTGTTTTAATAAAGAACTTAGGTTCTATTTATTTAGAATAGTATGTTTAAATGAATTATGTCTAGAAGTTTGGAACTTAAGTGGGACCACTTGTGACCCCTCCAATATTTCTTGGGAATTAATTTTAACATTATTTTCCGAGAAATTATTTCCTAAGTCAAGAAAATAAAATTTTGATTTTGAATTTTGCAAATAAAAGGGTCAATTTTTATCCAAGTTTTAATTACAACTCAATTTTCAAATGATTTTAAGTACAAGGACTTAATTAAATTTTTTGAAAAACTTGGTTGTTAATTTTGTAAATATTAAAATTAGCTATCTTTTCTGTAAATATTTTTAAACAGATAAAAATAAAATTTTCATTTTATGATATTTAATTTTTATTTTCAAAAAAAAATTGATAATTCTTAATATAAAATTATAAATTAACTTTTATAATTTATATTAATTATTATCAAAAGTTTAAATTAGGATTTGTTTTTAAAATTTGAATTTAAGTAAAATTTGTGTTAAATTTAAATAATAGGACTTAGGAATTTTAATTGAGTGTTTAAATGTGAATAATCTTCCATGCATTATAAATAGCCCACCTTTTAAGGGAATTATCACTCAAACCATCAAATTAGCCACCATAGGCAGCCACCATCAGTAATCATCGGCAGTCATCGAAAGCTATCGAGCCACGTTGAGTGCCATCAGTTGCCACCTTTCACAAGTGCCCGCGCTACTTGACGCAGCTCCCGTGAGTGTTCGACTTCTTCCGACGCAACCGCCCGCAAGTGTTTGATAGTGTTTGTAATAGCTCGATTTTCTGTGGTGTTAGAAACAGTGGTTTTGGGACCACGAATCCAATGAATCAAGTCATAAATATTAATTATTTAATATTTGTGATGCCATTAGTAGCATATTAAATTTTGGTTAAGAGATTTTATCGTTTAGATAGTTAATTAAGTAAAAAGGATTAAATCGTAAAAGGTGTGAAAGTTGAATTACATAGATTAAATGCTAATTAAAAGGAAAGGAAAGGTACTTGAATGGTAAATAACCCATAAAGAAATGGGTGGATTGTAAGGGCATTAAACATATTAAATTTGCTTATATTTAAACAAGGGTAAATTTGTAATTAGGTAAATAAATGTAAATAATGTGAAAAGTCATGAAATTGGTCATGTTCTTCTTCATTCTAAACAGAAGAAAAAAAAAAGAAACCCTAAAGGAGAGCTTGAACTTTCGGCTAAGCTAGAGTCTATCTTTGGTAGGTGATTCTTCCTCCGTTTTTAGTGATTTTTATGTTTTCGAGTTCATATGAGCTTAACCTAGTTAACCCGAGGATTAATTTATGAATCTGTCAAGTGTTATAACTTTTTCCATTGATGAATAAGCTCATTCTTGAAAGTTATTGGAAGTATTGTGAGCTTGGTTATGAGATTTGATGATTTTGTTAAGTGATTTTGATGATTTTAGGGTTTAAGGACTAGATTGCTAAAATGTTAAATGTGTATGTAGTTGTTGTGAAATTATAGCATCAAAGGACTTGTGGAAAGGCCTTGAATGTTTGGCTGGGTTTGTAAATTTTAGAAAAGGGCTATTTTGCATATTTTGTACTTAAAGGACTAAATTGAATAAAAGTAAAAGTATAGGGATAATTTTGTAAGTTTTCCAAAAGGGTCATATATACAAGAAACAATCTAAATTTTATGATTTAATATGGGAATTTAATAAATTGTTGATTTAGATCACGAGCGAGCGACAGATCATGGAAAAGGGAAAGTTGCAGAATAATCCTTGGAGTTTCCTTTTTACTACAAATTCGTCCGGTAAGTTCACGTAATTAAATTCTTCTTGTTAAATGCTAACCTTACTTGTGTGGTTTTATACTTGATAATGGATCATGATGGAAGACACAGAAGGAAGAGCATACTAGCTCGTTTGAGTAGACTGACTCGTCAGAGCATACTGGCTCGTTTGAGCATACTGACTCGTTTAAGCATATTGGCTTGTTAGAGCATACTCACTCATTTGAGCATACTGGCTCGTTTGAGCATACTGACTCATAAGAGCATTACTGGATCGCAGGAGTTATTTTCACTAGAAGATTCGATATGGGTATTGAATATTAAAGACGGAAGGAATGGAGATGATTGTTCACATTCTCTTTCTCGTTTTATGGTTATTTCGTAAGTTAACTGTACAACGAACTTACTAAGCTCTGTAAGCTTACCTGTGTATTGTCTCTATTTTGTAAATTCGTTTTACTGTTAGAGATTGGATCCCCGAGAAGAATCACACGATCTCGAGAGCTCATTTGGTAGTCTTTCGTATCACTTGACTTATATGGTATATAGTAGGATTGTGAACTTGATATGTTTGTAGTAAAACCTTTAGAATGTCTTTAAAAATGTTTGGCTTGATTGTATTATGGTATGATGACTTGGGATGACTTGTTGTAATTTTGTTTAAGTCATTTTGGATGAATATCATACTATATCTAAGCTTATGAAATGTTTTGTTGTAGTAGTTTCAATACTTAGAAGAATTGTATGCATTTTTTGAAATTTGTTTACTTGTTTCGGTAGTTCTCATGCATGTATTGGTAGAAGTATAGAGTATGAGAGAGGTTAGGTTCTGGCTTGTGTTGGTTTAGTAGTAAATTTTGATGTATCGGTAGTTCTAAACATAGAAGTATCGGTAGATTGTCTGCTTGTACTGGTAGAAGTTGCAGGGTAAAACTTCCTAGCTCCCTGGAGTTTTTAGTATCGGTAGAAGCATCCCGAGTATCAGTAGAAGGTACACTTGCCGGTAGAACTATCGCAAGTACTGATAAAAGTTGCTACTATTTTAAAATTGTTTACTAACTTGACTACTACTGATACTTGTCCATCAGGCACCAGTAGAAGTCTCTCAAAATTATGAAATGACCTTTTACCCCTATTTGAATTGTATTGACTTCTCATTCATGATTTATGATAAGTATAATGAATTGTTTATAAAAAATGAGTAAAGGAAGTAAAAAATTTTAAATTTAAATTTGAGATTGACGAACGATAGGATCCCAAGGCCCTAGCCGACAATGGTAACGAGTTTTGGGAGTTATAGTGTCTGCAAGCGCCTGACGCCTCTTGATGCAGCCACTCACAAGCGGTCGATAGCATCTGATAGCTTTTGCATGACTCAACAGCTCCGCGCGCCCAAGTGCTTGTGTGCTGCTGTCCGCTGCTGCTGCAGAGCCACGCCCATGCCCACGCCAACGCCATGCCGTGCTACTTCCTTGTGTGACATTTTCCTATGCCATGCGTACCCTATGCCCTAGACACCTAGGCCGTGGGTCCCTCACCCTAAAACTTTAAGTTTCCTCCAAACCCTACCTTAGATAAAACCCATTTAGTTTTTAGCCCTAATTATTGATTTTGGATTTTATTTCAACAAAGGTGGTAAAAATTCACCTTCTAATTTTTAATTTATTAACACTCTTGAAAGAGAACTCGTGCCGTAATGGAAGAAGTGCCGAACAAATTCCACAGTGCAGGAGCTAAGGAAATATATGATAGCACATTCAAAAATCAGTAGCTATGATACGATCTCGAGTTTGTGAAAGTATTCGAGTCGTAGTTGTACCCGATCGTTAAATGGAGAAGTATCGTTCTGATTTGAGTTTGAAGGAATTCGGCTAAGTATGGATGTAGTTTGGCTAGGAATGAAACGAAGTAAGGCAAAGATATGGATGTAGTTTGGCTAGGAATGAAACGAAGTAAGGCAAAGATGAAAAGTTATAGTGCATAAGTAAGCTTAAGGTCAAGAATGAACCAATACTATGGAGTAATGACCCGAGACTTATAAGACACTTAAGGTGATGGAAGGGTGATAGAAAGGACCTTGACCCACTACCTATGAAGAGATAGGAACCAAAGGTATCAAAGGTGAATGTCACACTCGACTTAAGAGTGACAAGTTCAAAGAAACAAGGATGACGCCACTAGCAAGCTAGATAAGTCAACTTGAGTCTTAAACGAAAATTGAGAGTTGAATAAACTCACTAAGATATCAAAATTCATCAAAGTATCAAAAAGTCTACAATACAACTAAAGAGCTTCATATTTATAGCTCAATTACATGGCTAGCTAAATATACACTTAGGGAACCGAATGGGCAGCATGTGTTCAGCTTAATGGAGCTAGAAACTTCCTTGAACCTTCTCTAGCATTGGTGATGCCATTAGACAAGTCCCTTGATGTTTCCAATCAGCTTCAATTAAATGAAATTAAGTAAGGAGCTGAATGGACTAGGCTAGATTCAGCCAAGAGGTGTGAAAGGCTTTTAACGGGCTGCCTTGAAATATTTTGAGAGTCTTGGACTTTAAATGGCAGCTTGGGACACTTCAACAGCCTTGGAGTGTGAACACACAAATTTGAACAGCCATGAATGTGAAAGGAACCTCCAGCAAATGTAAAAGCACTTAAGCAACTACATGGACAGCCTTGGGGAGACAAATCAGCAGCTCAATGGCTCTTGGCATACACGAAGAAGTGCTTGGAGTATTTCAATCAATAGCACACCATATTCAAGCCATCCATACATGTACCTAAAATATATTAATCAGCTAATTGCATGTACCTGAAACACATTAATCAGCTAATTAATTTCAGCTAGGACATATTAATTCAAACATGAAATTAAATTGTCTCAAACTTAGACACCTTAAAAACAACTATTAAATATGTATCAAACTAAGACACATTAAAACCCTATTTAATAAAAATGTCCAGATTATGACACATTTAATAACTTAAACTAAATAACTAAATTAACTAAAACAAATTAAATATTTATTCCAGCAAAATAATGCTAAGTTAAAAACAAGCTGAAGTTGAGTTCAATGAGCTATGAATGAGCTAGATGAACTTGTAGGAGGTTGCAAGGCCGACTTAGTTGACTTGTACAAGATAGATCAATAAGCCCCACAACGGTTTCTCCCCATGCACAATCAATTAGAGCCGAAACAGCCTCCTTAAAACGTTTGGCTCGTGCTCGAGTTATAGGTCCTAAGGGCAGCTCCAAAGGTTCCTTATTAGCACTTGGTGAGTCTCGGACCGTGGCCGTATCACTCCCCCCTCTTCAAAGAGATTTGTCCCCAAATCGTCGCCTACATCATAGGGAGATAAGTCAGACATGTTAAAGCTTGCGCTGATGTTATACTCACCTGGAAGGTCAAGCTTATAAGAGTTCTCGTTGATCCGTTCTAGCACTTGGAATGGACCATCTCCTCTCGGTAATAATTTGAACCTTCGTTAGGCTGGGAAACACTCCTTTCTCATGTGAACCCAAAGCCAATCTCCGGGTCCGAACACAACATGTTTTCGTCCCTTATTTGCCTTGTGCATGTAGCTTTCGGTTTTAGCCTCAATATTGGCTCTCACTTTTTGATGTAGCTACTTCACGTACTCAGTCTTCCGCTTAGCATATACATGAATAAGTTGATCATTAGGCAAAGGAACTAAGTTTTATGGAGTCAAGGGATTAAAACCATAGACAATTTCAAAAGGTGAGTATTTGGTTGCCAAATGATTGGATATATTGTAAGCAAACTCAATGTGCGGTAAACACTCCTCCCACGAATTTAGATTTTTTCGGATGATAGCTCGCAACAAGGTTGAAAAAACATGATTCACAACCTCTGTTTGGCCATCCGTTTGTGGGTGACAAGTTGTTGAGAACTTCGTTCCAAGCTTTCCCCATAACGACCTTTAGAAATGACTAAGAAATTTCGTGTCTCAGTCAGATACGATGTTCTCGTAATGCCATGCAATTGAACGATTTCCCTAAATAATAAATTGGCAATATGGACAGCATCATCAGTTTTTGTGCAAGCTATAAAATGAGACATCTTAGAAAATCTATCTACAACAACAAAAATCGAATCATTTCCAATTTTAGTTCTAGGTAATCTAAGGACAAAGTCCATGGAAATGTCGACCCAAGGCTCTTCGAGTATTGGTAGTGGCATGTATAGCCCATGCAGCTTGATCTTTGATTTTGCTTTCTTGCATGTCACTCATCAAGCACAAACTCTCTCGACATCCCTTTTCATCCTCAGCCAAAAAAATGCTCTTGAAGCATTGCCAAGGTTTTCCCTACGCCAAAATGGCCCATGAGACCCCCACTATGTGCCGCGTTTACCAATAAGTCTCGAATGGAACTTTGCGGAATGCAAAGCTTGCCTTCTCTAAAGAGGAAGCCTTCGTACCTAAAGAACTTGTCAATAACAACATTTTCACAAGAAGCATACAACTCACCAAAATCAGCATCAACAGCATACAATTCTTTCAAAAATGCAAATCCAAGCAATTTGGAATCTAAGTAAGACAAAAGAGTTTACCTCCTCGAAAGTGCATCAGCCACAATATTTTCCTTACCTTTCTTATATTTTATAACATAAGGAAAAGATTCTAAATACTCTACCCACTTGGCATGGCGCTTATTCAGCTTGTTTTGACCCTTGAGGTGCTTCAACGCCTCATGATCCGAGTGAATTACAAACTCCTTGGGCCACAGTAGTGCTACCAAGTCTCTAAGGCTCGAATGAGTGCATAGATCTTCTTGTCGTAGATCAGGTAGTTAAAAGTGGCTCCATTTAGTTTCTCACTAAAGTATGCAATGGGCCTCCCATCTTGAGTTAGAACGGCTCTGATTCCTACACCTGAGGCATCACATTCAATTTCAAATGTTTTAGAAAAGTAAGGTAAAACAAGTAAAGGTGCATTTGTAAGACAATCTTTAATGGAGTTAAAGGCTTTTCCTTATTCTTCGTTCCATTAAAAGGCTGAATTCTCCTTGATCACACTTATCAAAGGTGCGGCCAAGGTGCTGAAATTTGGTACGAAATGAGCCTATAGAAGCTTGCCAAGCCATGGAAGCTCCTCACTTGGCTTATGCTTGTCAGTCTAGGCCAATCTCGGATTGCCTTAACTTTTTCTTGGTCCACCTCGAGTCCTTCCGAACTGACCACAAAACCTAAGAAGACAACTTTGTTAGTACAGAACGTGCATTTCTTAAGGTTTGCATACAAGGTCTCCTTTTGAAGAACCTCTAAAATAGATTTAAGATGCAGCACATGTTCATCCAAAGTCTTACTATAGACAATGATATCATAAAAATACACAACGCAAAACTTACCAATAAAGGTCCGCAAAACATAATTCATAAGGCGCATAAATGTACTAGGTGCATTGGTTAGGCCAAATGGCATGACCAACCATTCATACAAATCGTATTTAGTTTTAAAAGAAGTCTTCCACTCGTCACCTTTACGCATCCGAATCAGGTGATATCCGCTTTTAAGATCAATTTTAGAAAATAAATTAGCACCACTCAACTCATCAAGCATGTCATCTAAACGTAGTATAGGATGCCTATACTCGATTATTATTTTGTTCACCGTACAGTAGTCAACACACATACGCCAAGTTTCGTCCTTCTTTGGCACCAATAACACAGGCACGGCGCACGGGCTAAGGCTTTCGCGGATGTAACCTTTTTCCATAAGTTTGTTAACTTGTCTTTGTAACTCTATCGTTTCCTCAGGGTTGCTTCGGTAAGCTAGCCGATTAGGAATGATAGCTTCAGAAACAAAATCAATTTGGTGCTCAAATCCTCAGATGGGTGGTAACCCGCTAGGGACTTCTTTCGAGAAGACATCATTGAAGTCCTACAAAAGAGACACAACAGAAGAAGGGAGATTTTCAACCAAGTCATTAGTATTCAAAACGTTTTCCTTGTACATAAGCACAAAGATTGGCTGTTTCATCAAGTAGGATTTTCGAAACTCCCTCTCTTTTGCATACACGTTTAATTTTTCTATCTCTTTTTCTTCCTTTTCATCTTTTTCTTTTCTCTCTTTCTTTTCACTTTCTTTGCTCTTTTCTCTCATTTTTCCTTTCTTTTTTTCAATTTTCTTTTCTTTTTCATTCTCACTCTTTTCTTTTTCCCTCGTTTGTTCAACAGAATTTTTTAATTTAATTTGGTCTTCATATACTTGTTTTTGTCCTAGCAGCAAGTGTCCCACATGCATGGGAACCACATCACATAGGACTTCATCCGTATACTTTCGAATCGAAAATGCCACCAGTACTTGTTTGGTCACCTTCAACTCGCCACCATCATTAAGCCATTGAAGCTTGTAGGGATGTGGGTGCTTAGTTGTTGGCAATCCCAATTTTTCCACCATCAAAGTGCTGGCCACATTGGTGCAACTCCCACCATCAATAATAACGTAGCAGACTTTACCTTGTACTTGGCATCGGGTGTGAAAGATATTTTCTCTTTGCTGCTCGTTCTCCACACTTTGAAGACTTAGGCTTCTTTTGATGACAAGGATTTCGCCATCAACAGCATACTCTAATTCCTCCTCCTCATCGATGATGGCATCAAGTTCTTCTCCTTTCTCCTCCTCTGACTCAAACTCTCCATTTGTGCGAACCACCATATTACTTCGATTAGGAATTGGCTGGCGATATGCCCCTCTCGAGGCATTTAAAACATTTTATGTCCCTTGAACGATTGGGGAATGATTCGGCCTTGCCTTCGCCAGATTCACCCATAGATTTGTTCGACTTTGCTGGCACCACTTGCTCCTTGGCACGGCTTGGTGGATCTTTCTTGCTAGTGCTTTGGCCCCATTTTGAGGCATTACGGTTGGAATAGCCTCGAACAGAACCTTTGCGCTTAAGTTGCTTCTCCACCTTGATGGTCATGTGCACCATGTCAGTTACTTCAACGTAGTGTTGAACATCCACAATGTTGGCAATATCTCGGTTAAGTCTGGCTAAAAATCTGGCCATGGTTGCCTCTTGATTTTCTTCCACATCCGCACGTATCATGGCAATCTTCATTTCTTTAAAATAATCTTCCATGCTCCTGGTACCTTGAGTAAGGTTTTGGAGCTTTTGGTAGAGCTCTCGATGATAGTAGGATGGAATGAATGGCTTACGCATCACAGCCTTCATTTCGGCCTAAGTGGATATTGGTCGTTCACCGTTCCTTCTTCGATTTGTGTAGTTAATTGATCCCACCAGATCATGGAATAGTCAGAAAACTCGATTGCTGCCAACTTCACTTTCTTAGTTTTCGAGTAATTGTGGCACTCGAAAATCAATTCAATCTTCTTCTCCCATTCAAGGTACGCCCTCCGGATCTGATCTACCTTAGAATGGTAGAATGGATAACTTTATATTCTTCAAATCATCGTCCACTCGTTCTCGCTCTCGAGGACCTCGATTTCTTTGGCCTCTTCGCCTTTCGCTTTGATTCGATGCTTGGTCGCTCTCCACATCGCTTGGCTCATATAGATCATTTTGATTGAACCTTGGACGGCCTCGCTCCCTTCGTGGACTTTAAGGAGTTCTCTCTCGCTAGACCCTCTCTTCAACTCGATCCAATTGTTCTTGCAAGGGCTCTAACTTTCGATCAAACATGCACTTCATCTCACGCATAAGGGCTTGGAGCGTCAAATCTGGTACTCTTCCACCAGCCGCGTCTCTTTCCGAGCTTCGAGACATGAGTTTTTTAATCCTCACCACAAATTCTCACAATTAACTCGCAAAGAAAAGAATAGATGACACTCCACTCGTGTTTGTACTCAATATTTTTGCTTTTTCTACTCTCTAATGAGCTCACCACTCTCGTGTCTTTTACCACTAAATTCTTCTCTCAAAGTTCGTAAAACAACTCATTTTAGACTTATAAGCTAGTCTAGGGGTCGTCTTCAAAGGGGTGCAAAGGTAGATGATGTCTTTGGCAATAGGTAGGCTGAAAGAAAAAAGAATGGTTTTTTTTGCTTGAAGTGTGGCGGAATGGGTTGTACATGAAACTTCTTAAAATCGAGTAAATAATCGCTATCACAAACTAGCCTATTTTTTTTATACTTTCGAAACTCTTTTTTTTTAATATTTCTAAATTTGCACTGCTAATATGCTATATTTTTTCAAGAAATTTTTTTTTCTTTTTTCTTTTTCAGGAACTTACTCCGGGAATGCTCGAACATCCGTACTCCTCTATTTTAGCTAGCTCTGATACCAAATGATACAATCTCGAGTTTGTGAAAGTATTCGATTCGTAGTTGTGCCCGATCGTTAAATGGAGAAGTATCGTTTTGAGTTTGAATTTGAAGGAATTCGACTAATTATGGATGTAGTTTGGCTAGGAATGAAACGAATTAAGGCAAAGATGAAAAGTTATAGTGGATAAGTAAGCTTAAGGTCAAGAATGAACCAATATTATGGAGTATTGACCCGAGACTTATAAGACACTTAAGGTTATGGAAGGGTGATAGAAAGGACCTTGACCCACTACCTATGAAGAGATAGAACTAAAGGTATCAAAGGTGAACGCCACACTCGATTTAAGAGTGATAAGTTCAAAGAAACAAGGATGACGCCACTTGCAAGATAGATAAGTCAACTTGAGTCTTAGACGAAAATTGAGAGTTGAATAAACTCACTAAGATATCAAAATTCATCAAAGTATCAAAGTATCAAAACTCACTAAGATATTGGTGAAGCTCTTTAGTTGTATTGTAGACATTTTTTATACTTTGATGAATTTTGATATCTTAGTGAGTTTATTCAACTCTCAATTTTCGTTTAAGACTCAAGTTGACTTATCTAGCTTGATAGTGGCGTCATCCTTGTTTCTTTGAATTTATCGCTCTTAAATCGAGTGTGGCATTCACCTTTGATACCTTTGGTTCCTATCTCTTCATAGGTAGTGGGTCAAGGTCCTTTCTATCACCCTTCCATTACCTTAAGTGTCTTTTAAGTCTCGGGTCAATACTCCATAGTATTGGTTCATTCCTAACCTTAAGCTTACTTATTCACTATAACTTTCCATCTTTGCCTTACTTCGTTTCATTCCTAGCCAAACTACATCCATACTTAGCTGAATTCCTTCAAACTCAAACTCAGAACGATACTTCTCCATTTAACAATCGGGCACAACTACGACTCGAATACTTTCACAAACTCCAGATCGTATCAACATGAGGCGAAATGATCAACTCTTTTGATTTGTGCATTACTCGAGACGAGCAATGAATTAAGTTTGGGGATGTGGAACGATGAAAATATATAGACTTTTTCATACCCTTTTTAACCCTAATTCAAGCAAATTTGGAGTAATTAATGTCAAAAAATATAATTCATTTATATAATAATTAATTTGGCTAAAATTTACAGCATACTGATTTTTAATTGTTTTTTTATAAATATTAAGCATGAATTTGATGATTTTTCGATAGTTTTGCACAATTGGTGAAAATCGGCCCGACAGACACTGTTGACAACTTAAACCATTGAGGGAATTTTTACACCGAGTTAATGAAGAGCTAAGAAGAATATTTTTCAAGTCAAGGGTCGGTCCAATATGAAGCTAAATTATGCTTTATAATTATATTTTTAGGCATAATTGTAAAAAAAAAAAAAAAGCCCTTAAACTTTGGGGACTTTTGGATAGATGCCCCTAACCTTTTTTCTGATTTTGTCCCTCAATGTAACGAAATTTTGTAGAACGGACCCCGTTGAAATGGTAACCGTCAACTGACCGTTAATAAACAGCCGAATGTTGTACATGTGGCATTCTAGGTGATCAGATGACATGGAATCAATTTTAAAAATAATGCTGACATGGCAAAAAATTAAACAAAATTAATAAATATAAAACAAAACCCTAAATCCCCAAATGATCTCATTTTCTCTCTTGCCAAACATCATTTTCTTCTTCAAACCACATGGTTGGCACATTTCATCTACAAGAATTCCATTACCATGATTATAGTCATGCTTTTGAGTAATTTTTGTAAACCCACACCACACTTTCAACTTAAAATCATTGTTTTTTTCTACTTCCATTTTTTTTTCTCTCATTTTCTCTGTTTCCAAACATCATTTTTCTTCTTTAAAACACATGGATGACTCATTTAACCTACAAGAATTTCCATTACCATGATTATAATCATGCTTGTAAACCCATACCACACTTTCAGTTTAAAATCTTCCCCCCCACTATCGGATGTCATTTTTTCTATCATTTCACAGTCTCTATAAATTTCAATCAAATTCCTTTGTTGCTGAAATCAACCATTTGTTTCATGTGAAATGTCAATGGTGCTTGATTCTCTTTTTTATAAATTTATTAGTAAGATTCTTAAGGCAATGTATATGTCTCAAAATTCTAAATCCTAGCATCCCATAAAAGATACCCAAATTCCATATTTCTTCTACTTTTCCGCCTTTTCTTAGAAACCAAACAAAATTATGAAAAATGAAAAAACCTTACCCCTAACCGTGCTCGATGTAGTGGAGAACAAAGTTTCATCAATGTCAAAAACTCAAGCGTGTTTCCCTATCTTCGCTCAGTTGTAAGCTCATTGCAAAAACCCTAAATCCAACCTCAATTGAAATCTTTTTGAGATCCACCTTATAACCTTGACCCATCGTGCAATATTTAACACAGAGGAAAAATAAAATCTGGGAATTGAATGGAAATGAAATAGAGGGAAAAGAGAAGGAAAATAAAATGCTTTTGTAACATAACGATTGTTGGTGTGATGAGGAAGAAAGAAAACACTTTTGACCACGAATTTAAGAGCATGCAATATAGACAGTGGAGGGAAATTTGGGTTTTTGAGGCTCAAGGGAATGAATTTGGGCATGTATGGGAGTGAGCCTGGGAAGAAAGAAAGGAAACACTTTTGCATTGTTTTGTTTATTTTGAAGCTTGTTTTTCGAATTGTAATTTATTTTATCTTCTTTAAAGGCTGTAGTTTATTTATTCTGTCTTTGAAGAAATGGGTTCTTCTCGTTTGTTCATTTTGCTTAAAATTTTGTTAAAGAAATGTGATTTGATTAGATTGGATGATTTGCATTGAATATTGGGTTTTAGTATAGTTATTAGCTTTGTTCCCCTTTTTTCCCAGGAAAATGGGTGTTTGGAAAGAGAGAATGCTGAGGAAATCCTTGAAGGAATGAAGGGAAAGTCTAAGAAGATAAAGAGTCATGGGAGTTTGGAAAGAGAGAAAAGTTGAGAAAATCTGAGAAAACAATTAGAGGGGAAGAGAGGAAGAAAGAAGAAGAAAAGAGATGGAAAAAAAGAAAAAAAATTATTAAAGCATGGTTTTTTATAAATGGTGTTTAGAAGAAGAAAAATAGTGTTTGGCAAGATAAAAAATAAGAGAAAAAAAAAGGGGAAGGAGAGAAAGAGGGAAGAAGAAGGAAGATGAAACAAAATGAAAAAAAATTAAATAGATGACATCATCTATGACGTTTTGCACTTATGTGGCATGCCATATGACTATTATGTTAACCTGCAATTTTTTTAACAGTCAACTCACGTTTGACCAATAAAATTTGTTGATTTATGAAAAATTGTAATGTTGAGGGCTGAAATTAGAAGAAAAAAAAAGGTTAGGGGCATATATCCAAAAGCCCCAAAGTTTAGGGGCTTTTTTTTACAATTATGCCTATTTTTTATTCAAATTAAATTGGATTAAAAATAAATTATAAAGGCTGAACTAAAGTGGCTCGATATTCATGCAACCGAGGGTCGAACCACCTCCAATTAGGCTAGCCATGTGCCATCCAAGTGTTGACCATATATTGACCAATTCAACCTTGCAAAACAGCCCTTGAAAGTTCCCAAAATTCCATTCCAACCCCTCCTCTTTTCATGGTTTCAAATTCTCACCCCTAGCTTATTTTAAGCAAGCTTTGAACAAGTCAAAGCTTGTGTGTGGTGGCCAGCCATGGGGGAGTGTGTGGCTGATATTTATTTGCTAAATATAGTCAACACCACAACAATTCATTCTCTCTTCTTTCTCTCTAGTGTTCTCTCTAGCTTTTCCATTCCATTTTCCTTCATTCCCTTGCCGATTTCCCCTCTTGAGAAAGAGTGGTTCTTCAGTCCTTCCATAGCCTTTGTTGAGTGGTCATCAGAGACCTCGATCTAAGAGGAATCAAGTAAGAATAACAAAGAACGTGACAACTGTTCTTAGAAATAGAAGGATTTAATCCTAGTCTTTTTCTTTATTTTAGATTCTTGTTTATTATTATGATGAACGCTATTATGAATGCTATTAATTATTTAATTGAAATGGCTTAAATTCTTTAAATGTTGCGTTGATTGTGTTTAATTGCTTATTTATATTTAATTCATGTTTTTATTGTTATAGGCCCTGAATATTCTATTTAAGTAAATATTATCATGCTTAAGTTATTATTGCATTACCTTTGTGATATAACTATTGAATTAATCATTTAAGCGCATTGAAATTGTGATTAATGGACACACTATTTAATTTGTGCATGTCTAATCTTCTAAGGGAGTTGAAGGTTAGAATTGTGATGGTATTAAACAATACATAGCCTTGCATAACTTGCAGGATTTTTGTGATTAAATTGTTTCAACATAGAGATATTATTGTTACTTCACTTGATCCTTTACATGCTTATGATTGTTACTTCACTTGATTCTTTACACGATTATGATTGTTAATTAGTCGGTTGAATTGGCATAGAGATATGTTTAAGAGATATGTTTAAGAGATGAATGAATTTTAGTAAGTGATGTTGTTCATAAGTTAACAGAGTACCAGGTTGCCGTGAATCTTATTTCGTAACAAGCATGAACATGAGTCAGACGTAATTAAGTAATTAAAGCAATTAACCTGACACATTTATGTCATATTGATTAAACCTTTAGCAATCGTGCAATTGGAATATAGTTTAGCTTAGCTTAGATTAATTTAATTTAGATACTTTAAATTAAATTCCTTCACTAATATTATCTTGTTCCTAACCATTTTGTTGATTAATATTTCATAAATACTTTTCATAGCACAGTCCCTGTGGGTACGATACTCGACATTACTTGTCACTTTATTACTTGAATACGATTGCATACACTTGCACATTTTCATCGTTCCAATACTATTAAAATTAGGATGCACGATGGGATGATTAAGACTCTCAGATGTCAGGTATGTACTTGATTTATGGAAGAATTTCATCTCCTTGAGTAGACTCGAAAGGTTGTAGGATCAACATCAAGTCTAGCGGCATTAAGGTTTCTCGTGGGGCTCTCGTTTTATTAAAAGGTAAAAGGACCGACATCTTTATATTGTGGAAGGTACTATAGTAACCAGTGAAATCAGACATCCCTCGTCTGTTACAGAGTTGAAGTCAACTCTTTTGGAGCGGAGGCAACTTGGTCATAAGAGTGAAAATGTATGACTATTTAGTTGAAGATAGGTTCTCTTTTGGATGCAGGTTTTGAAAAGTTAGGGCATTGTGTTCATGATAATCAGACCCAGGTTAGTTTTGATTTGGTAGTGCAAAAGTCGAAGGCTAGAAGTCTTTCAGCTTCTAAGCATAGATTCGACTCAGTTAATTCCCTACATAGTTCAAGATAGGCCCATGGCGGGCTTTGGTAAAGGTGGTGTTGTGGAAATACAAGTCAATGTGGAGATTTGTTGAATATGACTTATATTTCAGTTAAATATGAGAAATAATCTTCTAGTTAAACTTTGTTTATTTGTTTAAATTAAATTATAATTAGTCTAGATTATTTTATTATTATTTGACCTAGGAATATAACTTATAAATAGGCTCTTTTACAATCTTAGAAAATACACTCATTAAAGATTAGAACTGCTAACACTTTTGAAGAATTTTGTGTTTACGTTTTGTAGGTTCTTTGTTTTCGGGTTTTCAGGGTTTAGTTTTTTATCTCCATCTTTTGTACTCTTCTTTCTTTTGCCATTATAGTAAAATTATCTTTGTCTGTGGTTTTTTATTCTCTTTGGAAGGGTTTCTTCACGTTAAATTTGTGTGTTCAATTTCTCAATTTATTCTACTATTTTTACTTGTTCGTTACTTAATCGGGTCGATTCTCAACACATTTGTTATTTTTAATTAGTTTCAAATCATATATTTCATTATTTATTATATGTTATTCTGAAGCATAAATCTGTATTCTAAATACATGGTTCCGACAGTCATATTCATGTGATAGAGTTTCTAATTATACTATAAAATTTTTAGTTGAGTTAGTTTCACCCATAATCAGGTCCCAAGTTAGTTATTAAATTGCCAAAATGCTCTTATTTTAATAAATAAATAAATCTTAATTTAATGTTATTTTAGTCTTTTAAATATAAAATCTAGAAAAAAAATCATGCTTACAATTCAATTTGAAATCAAAACACCAAAATTATATTCTCCAAACTTTCCTATCTCAACTAATATTTCATTTTTATGTGAATTCTAAATAAACATTTTATTAATTATTTTTACTCGCATCGTGGGTATGCAATAATCGATCTTATTTCTATGTCGTTAATTAAATTAGTGTCACAAGTCAATTCGATATTAACTATGGAAAAATGACAATGCTATGATAAATAATTAGAGTGCATTTAATATTGGCATAATGACAAAATTAGCCCCTAACGTTTTTTTTGGAGCATTTTCATACATAACATTTATTTTTTTGGTCAAAATGGTCATTTTTTAACGATGTTGTTGATGTGGCCATGAAGGGACTAACGGCGTTGATTTGGAATTTTTTTTCCACCTAGGTGATTCGAGCACGAGTAGTGTGAACACGAATAATCCAAGCATGGACCTTGCAAGCTAGGAAGATGCGAACCTTGCAAGCTTGGAAGATGTGAGCACTGGTGTTGCGAGTACTCATGCTGCGAACACCCACATTGTGAACACTGATGTTGCGAACACTCACGTTTCGAGCATGGACAAAGGGCGAGTCTCGCACGATCCAATCTAGCTACCTAGAGGACCAATTACGCGAGCACAAGCCAAGAAGTTTAAAGAAGTTGTCATAGGTTTAATTAAACGAGTTTGGGAAAACACTTCATGCATTCCATGCATTTTATATAACTCGTGCACTTCTTGCAACACATGCATTTCATGCAATGTGCTACACATAAAACTTTAATTTATTTAGTTAATTAACTTGCTAAAAATAAGGTTTTAACCATTTAGTTATTTTTAGTCTAAGTCTTAATTATATTTTGTGTTATTTTGATAAGTTTTTAAATATGTCCTAAGTTAATTGTTAGTTTTAGTTAAATATTGTTACCCATTTAATATGTCCTAACCAGCATGTTTAATAAGTCTTAGCGATATCAATGGTTGGCCAACATAAGCTTTTAATGCACCTACAAACATTTAAAGTGTTGAAAACACCTCTCCAAAAGGGCATTTCGTGAACAGCAAAGGAAATCAATGCTCTCTTCATGCATGGTTGTTTGGTTTCATCAAAGGTCTCAAGATGTTTAAATGCTCAAAGGCTGATCATGGAAACATGAAAAATGGCTGTTTGGGTTACTCAAAAATCATTAATGCACCACCCACATTTATTCCAAGTGCATGAGAACTTCAGCCGAAATTAAAGAACACTTCTTCCTAGCCAACCAAGCACTAAATTCGACCAACTACTCCATTGAAGCAACCACCACATTAACTTAAAGTGCATGGGGAATATTGGATGAATTTATGGTGTAATTTTGATTAATTATTTCATGATTTTTCAGCTGGTCATTTGTAAGCCTTTAAATATGAGGCTTGGAACATTTTGTAACAACTTTTGAAGAATTTTAATCTTATTGTGAGTTTGCAAATTGCTTATTCTTATTTGACTCAATTTGACTTATCAAGTAACCCTTGTGGTGTCAATCTGATTCTTTCGAACTTATCACTTCTTCGAAGTGTGACGTTCACCCTTATACCAACTGGTTCCTATCTTGCTAGATAGATGGTCACGGTCCTTCTTATTTTCGTTCTAAGTACTAATATAAGGATTAGGTCAATATTCTCCTATAATATTGGTTCGTTCTTGAGTCCTTAAAACCGAATTCAAGACTATCCATCTATATCCTTTGCATATTCATTCATCCACCATTCCAAAGCCTATCATTTTCATTCACAACCTTTACTAAATTCATCTACGAACGATACTTCTTATTTTCGATCGGGAACTCTCGCGACTCGTAATTATCCTACGAGGATGAGCTCACATCACTAGGTGCCACATGTATGTAGATGCTGACGTGGCATAATGACAAAATAATATCACGTCAACAAATGAATTTAAACTTAAAAAATTATTAAAATTTTAAAAAAAAATTAGGGTTTGCCCATAATTAAAACAAGTTAACATCTTCCTTTTGTCTCGGTTTATATTCACCTTCCTCAATTGTTTCTTCCCAACTCTAGATGTTTTCTTCCCTAATTGTTGTATAAATCCCTTAATATTCATGGCATTTCACTCACCCTAATTCAAGTTTAAATCTCAATTTGATTTTAGTTGAGAACTTGAGCATGACCAAGAAAGAGTGATATTCAATCCCACAAACAAGATATGTGACAAATAAAGGAAGATCAAAGATGTATAAGAGATGAACAAAGAAAAATGGGACAAAAATTTAACCCTAAAATCAAATAAAGAACCCAACACATGCAAGGAACAAAATCTCAGTAGCAAACAAAGAACCTAACATTTTCAACCCAAAATCATTTCAAATAGAAAAAAAAAACCTAATATGATAGTAAGAACCCAAAATAGGAGCAAAAACCTAAAAAAATTACAATAATTTAAAATTGTTTGAAAATAAAAAATTTACAACCCAGAAAAAGAGAGCAAGAACTCAGAAAAATAAAATAAAATACAAGAAATTAAAAACCCTAAAAATCATTTGGATCCAATGAACAATAAAGGCATCGATTCTCTGTTGTTACCTTGGTAACGATGCTGCTACTGCTTCCTTTGGTTCCTCAACTCGCTCTCAGCATCACCAAAAGCCTCCTTAGCCTTTCATCAGTAGGTTTAAGGTTTTCAAAAGCTCAAGAATCAAACTTTGAATACGATATCCAAACCTAGAAATAAGTTTTGAAATGCTCAGAAAATCAAACCCAAATATTAGTTTTGAACACTTCTATTTTGGCCCAATTTTGAATTTGAAGTTAATTTGTTAGGACCGAAGAAAAAACATGAAAAAAAATTAAAATACAAAATCAGAATGGTATGTTGGATGATGAGAAAAAGAAAAAAAATACAAAGAACAAAAGAAAAAGGGGGAAGGGAAAAAGAAGGAAAAATGAAAATATTTTTTTTTAATTAATTGATTCAAAAGTTAGGGTTCAGTTTTTTGTTGTGATCGATCGGGCTTCTCTTTTTTGTTAGTGTTTAAGTTGTTTTAATTTTTTTAATTGTTTTAATTGTTTTAATTGTGCGTCAGCGGCTACATACATGTGGTGCCTAGGTCGAAAAAAAATTTCAAATCAATGTCGTTAGTCCCTTAACGGTCACATCAGCAACACCGTTAAAAAATGACCATTTTGACAAAAAAACAAATGTTATGTATGAAAGTGCTCCAAAAAAACCTTAAGAGTCAAAGTGACCCAACACTCAAACGTTAAGGGCTAATTTTGTCATTATGCCTTTAATATTCTTAATTTTATTTTTGGTTGGAGTATTATGTTTTCTGCATGTTTTACTCATTGCCTAGTTATAAACTAATTCCTATTGGTAATTTTTAACCACTTACTTAACTTATTTGTGACAAAAAAGGAAAAATTTTCGTTTATGTTCTTTCTAATTTGTTAAATTTGTACTACTTAATCTTTTTTTTAGTGAACACTACTTAATCTTATTTTATGTCTAACTATTTTAAAACATGTGTTAAATAAACTTTTTCTCATATTATTATACTATTAACAAAAAGCAGCTTAATATAATAATGCGAGCTCGTTCTCGAAGGATGATTACGAGTCATGTGAGTTCTCGATCGATATTAAGAAGTATCGTTAGTAAATGAATGTAGTGAAGGTTGTGAATGAAAATGGTAGGCTTTGGAATGGTGGATTAACGGATATGCAAAGGATATAGATGGATAGGCTTGAATTCGGTTTTAAGGACTTAAGAACGAACCAATATTATAAGAGAACATTGATCCAATCCTTATATTAATACTTAGAATGGAAACAAGAAGAACCGTGACTCTCATCAAGCAAAATAGGAACCAATCGGTATAAGGGTGAATGCCACACTTCAATGAAGTGATAAGTTTGAAAGAATCAAATTGACGCCATAAGGGTTACTTGATAAGTCAATTTGGGTTAAATAAGAACAAGGAGTTTGCAAACTCAAAATAAGATTAAAATTCATCAAAAGTTGTTACAAAATTTCCATGCCTCATATTTAAAGGCTTACAAATGACCAGCTAAAAAGTAATGAAATAATTAATCAAAATTACGCCATAAATTCGTCCAATATTCCCCATGCACTTGGAATAAATGTGGGTGGTGCATTAATGATTTCTGAGTAACCCGAACAGCCACTTTTCATTTTCCCATGGTCAGCCTTTGAGCATTTAAGTACCTTGAGATCTTTGATGAAACCAATCAGCCATGCATGAAGAGAATATTGAATTCCTTTGTTGATCATGAAATGCCCTTTTCGAGGGGTGTTTTCAGCACTTTAAATGTTGGTAGGTGCATTAAAAGCTTGTGTTGGCCAGCCATTGACATCCCTACATCATATTAAACATGCTGGTTAGGACATATTAAAGGGAAGCAATATTTGACTAAAACTAACAACTAACTTAGGACATATTTAAAGACTTACCAAAATAACACAAACATAATTAAGACATAGACTAAAATAATTAAATGGTTAAATCTTTATTTTCCAGTAATTTAATTAAATTAAAATTAAAGTTGAATGCGCAGCACATTGGATGGAATGAATGATGAGTTGGATGAAATGTATGGAATGCATGAAGTGTTTTCCCAAACTCGTGATAGCCTGATTGAATTTCTTGGCTTGTGCTCGCATAATTGGTCCTCTAGGTAGCTTGATTGGATTGTGCAAGGCTCACCTTCATCCATGCTTGCAACATGAGTGTTCACAACATTAGTGTTCGCATTGTGTGTGTTCGCAACATGAGTGTTCGCAGCTCCAGTGTTTGCAACATAAGTGCTCGCAACACCATTGCTCGCATCTTCCAAGCTCGCAAGGTCCATGCTCGCATTATTAATGTTCGTACTACTCATACTTTCATCATCCCCTCCCTCTTCAAAGCGATTTGACCTCAAATCGTTGCCTACATCATAAAGGGATAGATCAGCAACATTAAAGCTCGCACTAACAGTATACTCACCTGGAAGGTCCAATTTCTACGAATTTTCATTAATTCTTTCCAACACTTGAAAAGGGCCATCACCTTGTGGTAACAACTTGGATCTTCTTTGAGCTGGAAACCTTTCTTTTCGCATGTGAAGCCATACCCAATCTCCGAGTTCAAAGATTACTCATTTGCATCCCTTGTTGGCTTTACTTGCATACTGAGATTTTTCACGAAATCAGCCTTCTTTTTGCCATCTACATGAAAAAGTTGATTAGAATGTAAGGGAATTAAATCTAAACGAGTTAAAGATTAAAATCGTAAAGAACTTCAAATGGTGAATGCATGGTGGTTGAATGTACAGAATGATTGTAAGCAAACTCGATGTGCGGCAAGCATTCTTCCCATGTTTTCAACTACTCCTCTTACTACAGGACGCTTACCTAGCCAACATTTAGATCCGGCTCTACCCAAACTTTTCTGGTTCACCCCAACATTCCCCACCTGTCCGACTGTTGCTGAGCAGTTTTTGGATATCAAACGGACCTCCCCAGAAGGTAATTTTAATGTGGCCGATTTCCCCTCCTTTGCAATCAGTTTCGCAACAGCACCCGCTGCTCTAGCTAATTGTCCACCCCTTCAGTTTGGCCATCCATTTGTGAGTGGCATGTCGTAGAAAACAACAACGTAGTACCAAGTTTGCTTCATAGAGTCCTCCAAAAATGGCTAAAAAATTTAGCATCGCGATTGGATACAATTGTTCTTGGTACTCCATGCAATCGAACTTCCCTGGAAAACAAGTTAGCTACATTCAAAGTATCATCAGTTCTGTGGCATGGTATAAAATGAGTCATTTTAGAAAATCTATCAACTACCACAAAAACAGAGTCTTTTCCATTTTTTGTTCTAGGAAGGCCTAATATGAAGTCCATAGAAATGTCTACTTAAGGTGCTTTGAGAATGAGTAGTGACGTGTACAGACCATGGGGTTTAATGCGCGATTTTGCCTTCTTGCAAGTAATACATCGATTGCAAACCATCTCAACATCTATTCTCATCTTAGGCCAAAAGAAATGTTCATGGTGCATAGCTAACGTTTTGGCTACTCCAAAGGGTCCCATGAGACCTCCATCATACGCCTCTTTTACGAGCACATCTCGAATGGAACCTTGAGGAATATATAATTTACCTTCCTTGAAAAGGTAGCCATCATATTTATAGTATCTTTCAAAGGGCCCCTTTTTCGCAAGCTAACTTCACAAAAATCAGAATCATTTTTATAAAGCTCTTTAAGATATGCAAAAACAAGTAACTTAGAATCTAAGCTATTGAGAAACGTACCTTCGTGACAATGCGTCTGCAACAACATTCTCTTTACCTTTCTTATACTTGATCACATAGGAAAATGATTCTAAGAATTCATCCCATTTGGCATGTCTCTTGTTCAACTCGTTTTGCCCTTTGAGATTTTCAATGCTTCATTGTTAGTGTGAATGATGAATTCCTTAGGCTATAGTGTTGCCACATCTCCAATGCTCGGATTAGTGCATACATTTCCTTGTCATAAGTTGGGTAATTGAGAACAGTACCATTTAGCACGGCTCCAATCCCTATTCCTGATGCATCACATTCAATCTCGAAAGCTTTTGTAAAATCAGGTAAGGATAACAATGATGCATTAGTCAAACAATCTTTAATCCCATTAAAAGATTTCTCTTGTTCCTCACCCTAATGATAGTTAGAGTTTTTCTTTATAATTCCAGTTAAAGGAACAACTAAGGTGCTAAAATTAGTGATACGAAACGAATAGAAACAAAGGCGGAAGAGGATTGTCAAGTTGTCAAGTTACGGATCTACCCTAAAGCTCTAGAAAAATGTAATCTTAGACCTCAATAAATCATCCCAACCAAATCTGAAAAAATAAAAACACAAACAGATTCGTTAGAAGTGATTTAAAAGATGAAAGCAAACTGTTTAGGCAAGAATGATTGAAACAGCAAGAAAAGATTGAATCTCCTAATTTTTGATGTGTTTCTTGATGGATCAAGGTAGGAGAACGTCCCTCTTAAAGAAATTTCAACCTAGAATGAAAAAAAACTAAATCAGTAACCCAAAACAGTAAGAAATAAACTAGATCAAACAAGAACGATAAATTAAAGATAGAAAAGAGAAGATAACGTCCTAAGAAGCCTTGGAAATGATAAGAATCCACAACTCCCTTCAATGACTCTAATTCACCCTCCAAGAAAGAGATCTTGGCAAGAAAAAGCTTGAAGATGATTCCCACAACCTAAAAGATTGTCAAAACAACTTTTAAAAAAAACTCAAGAGCAATTCTTGAAGAAAAACTAAAAGAGAATTGTTATTAACTCAAAAGAATGAAAATCAAGTGTCTTGTTTACAATTCCAAGGCCTATATATAGGCAAGCTAAATAAATCTAAATAAAACTCTTAATTAAACTAGAACTCTAACTAATCTAAACAAGAAACTTTCTTGTTGACATAAAACTCCTAAAAACTTAAACTACTTAATAATTATTAAAAATTCGGAATAAAAAATAACAATAAAATAATAAGAGCTGATAATACAATATTGGGCTCATATATAATAAAAATTAAACCTAAAAATCGAACCCAATATGATTTAAACTCAAATTAAAAGCCCGAAACTTGTAATTCCTGTCATAATCATGTTCAGAAATTCTGCTTGCGCAGTCTTTATTAAAACGATCATAACTTGAACTCCCGAATTAGAAATCAAGTGATTCAAAGTGCGTTTCGAAAATAACAGATAGATCTTCAAAATCCATGAAAACATCTCAACCCATAATGATATGAGCTCATAATCAGTTTAGAATTACAAGTCACTCAATTGCCTGACCATTTCTAAACAGGTACTTGATAACTAAAGAAATATGATAGGAATCTTGAATCAATGACTTGTACGAGAAAAGAACCAGCATTATTGGAATATGACACTCTTTCTATATGACAAATAATCGAAAACAAGAATAGAATCGAACAGACCCCGACCCGTTGTTTATGAAATAAACAAGAACCAAAAGTATAGAAAAGAAAGAAGAACGCCACAAAGCAATAAGCCTTGATAAATTCAATTTTTTTGTTCTAAAGAACTCAAGAGAGAATTTCTCACAAATTGTATATTCATTCTTCATTGAACAAGGTTTTGTTTACAAATTATTTATACACTTTTGTGACTATTCAAATCCCTATCTGAGACCTTTCACATTCAGCCATTAACTAAAGTTAATACAAGCACTAATTTCATTTTAACTCTTGTAAGGAAGCTAATGAGTCATGTCTCTTCATTAGGATCTGATGTAGTTGAAAAGACATGGCAATTTCGTTTTTAACTCTTGTAGGAAAGCCAATGAGTCATGTCTCTTCATTAGGATCTGATGTAGTTGAAAAGGCATGGCATTTTTCCTTAATGATGACTTATTATATCCTTAATGTGTGTTTCTTCAGCACCCTTGAAACATTTGATACCTCAAGATTGGTTTGGAATAGCCTCGTTCTTTCTCTTACTAGGATCTACACTGAGCTTATTGGGCTTGGACGTCTCAATATTGTCTTTGGATCAGAAAGTGGTATCCTTTTTGTATAATCTTGTCCCCACTTTGATGTAGAAACAGAATTAGAAAAGGGTCAGGTGATACCTTTTCTCTTCAATTGCTTTTCCAGTTTAACTGTCATGTGAACCATATCAACCACTTCAACATTATGTTGTAGCTCAACTATATTTGAGATGTCTCGATTGAGGCCGGCTAAGAACCTCGCCATGGTAGCCTCTCAATCTTCCTCAACATTAGCACATATGATGGCTATCTCCATTTCCGTGTAGTAATCTTTCACACTACAATTTCCTTGATTGAGATTTTGTAGCCTTTGATGCAACTCTCGATGATAGTGAGTGGGTACAAACCTCTTTCCCATGATAGCTTTCATTTTAGCCCATGTAGACACGAGTCATTCACCATTTTGTCTCCAACTCAAGGTTAGTTGATCCCACCAAATAATATCATAATCAGAGAATTCAATGGTAGCAAGTTTTACCATTTTATTTTTCAAGTAGTTATGGTATTCAAAGACGAATTCTATTTTCCTTTCCCACTCCAAATAAGCTTCGGGGTCAGTTTTCCCTTGGAATGGAGGAATTGTCATCTTGATATTGCTAAGATTATCATCAATTTGATTTTCATCACTAGAACCTTGATTTATTTGTCCTCGACGCCTCAAACTTCGATTAGAGAATTAATTACTCTCCGCTTCACTTAGTTCATAGTAATCCTCTTAATTTGGTCTTGGAAGACCTCTCTATCTCCTTTGATCTTAAGGTGAACGTCCCCTTTGAGATCTTGCCTCTAATTGGTCCTATTGATCTTGCATTAGCTCCAATCGATATTGTAGCAATATGTTCATCTCGCGTATAAAAGCTTGGTATGCTAAATCGGGCACACCACCACCAGCAACATTAGTTCTTTCAGGTCTTCGAGACATGATGTTATCTTCAAAACAAAAAAGGTTAGCAATAAAAGATTTTGATTGAAAACTAATAAGTACCTTACCAAATATAAAAATCTCACGAGCCACTCAGAAAAGAAATCGCTCCACTCGTGTTTGCACTTGTATTAGCTTTTAATCTTCTCTAATGCTATTTTGCACTCTTGCCTTTTTCCACTCTTTGCTTGCTCGAAGTTCTTAGGTGACATCCTTAGACTTAACAACAAACCTCGTAGTATCGGCTTCAAATGTGATGTAAGGTAGGACTGATGATTAGGTGATAGGGAAGGCTTAGAAGAAAAATAAAGGGTAGGTAGAAATGTGTCTATGGAAAGGAAAACTTGAACTCGGGAATTGCACACTTTCAAACTCGCTCTTCTTCTCTTTTTTTTTATGTAAATTTCGAAATTCCCCTTCTATTTTTCACACTTGGGATGTAGATATGATGTAAATTTCGAAATTCCCCGAGAAAGATAAGAACGTCGAATAGTTACTTAATTTAGCTAGCTCTGTAGTCGCGCTGTAAATGTCATAGTAATTGTGCAAGCGACTTGTCAACGCAAGTATAGTTGATAAATGTAAAGCTATTAGATATCGATCCCACAGAGATGGTTGTTTATGTTTAAATCTGTCGAAGCAATTTGAGTCAAAATGATAATGAATTTTAATAATAATGTCAACGCAAATTGGTTAAAACTACACAAGTTAAGAATAAAAGTTACCAGTGTAAAAGTAATATAAAATGTCAACGCAAATTAATAAAAGATGAATTGGTTGTTGAGATGTTGTAAAGTAAACTCAGAAGTATAAAAGAAATATATCAAGTGTAAAGAAGTGGAAAGGATCATTGACTTGACAAGTACACAATGCTAAATGTGACTATAAGGTAATTTATAGATGAATTGTCGACGCAATTATGCTTCAATGAGATCATATTAATACCAATCCTTTATTTAACAAAGACTTAAGTACCCACAACTACCACACCTTCCAATGCTGGTAATATTGAGCACTCAAGAATAAGTGACCAGAATTTCTCCTAGTCTCAAGCAACTTTCACTGTCTTGCTTGTTAATTTAACTTGTCACTGCACCTTTCAGTGTCTGTGACTACAATTGAACTACCATGGTTAAATAGTTAAATCCAAAGTTAAGCAAATGAGAAGAATTGAATAAAACTCAAAGCAATTCTAACATTAAAAGACACTTCTGTGTTCAATCAATTGTCAATAGTATTCATCAACATTTAAGAGGGATTAATAAATGAATTGAAATATCCTATTCCTAGTCTATTAGAATTCTCCCTTAACCACTCCTCTTGCGTCGTACCAAGCACTTCTTGTCAGAAGCTGTTGCGTCCTTGTGGCCTCAGATCACCTTCCTTCAAGATTCAAGCTTCCATTGCAGCTATCGTCGAGAAGGAATAAGAGAAATTTTAGAGTTGAAATCTTCACACCTTGATCTTCATTTTCTCTTTCATCCTTCTATTTATAATCACTGGCCATTCTAGAAGCTGTTGCGTCCTTGTGGCCTTAGATCACCTTATCGCGACATTTTTGGACACTTTTGAATTTAATTTGCTACGACAATTTGTCATTCTCTTACGCTGGTGCTTCTGGATATGTTAGCAGTGTAGAGTTCCTGATAGAAACGTAGAAGCCTTCATGTGATGACATATTTCACCGCAATTAGGGATCAACTTGTGACTACACCTTTGAAAGCTTTCCTACTCTGATCTTCCCAGGTGGAATTTTGCGCTGACAACTTTAGACGCAAAACTAGTACTAAATACAGCTACATTAGAAACGCAAAAGAGATAAAATGAAAGAAATTAATATCAAACAACACTGAGTTAGAAAATGTAAATACTAAGTATGAAATGCTAATGATGCATGCTAAATATTACACAAAAGGAACAAATTATACACTAATTTAAGAAGAAATTAGATGTCATTTCTATTGCTATCACACCACCAAACTTGAGTTTTTACTTGTCCTCAAGTAAATAAAAGTTAGAAAAGTTATACTAAATTCATGTCACCACATTAATCATTCTAGTAACTTATATTCTCTGAAATCCTAATGTATAATTTGTATTCATATGCTACAATATTGCACCTACAATTTATAGCCGTGAATAATCAAAATTGCAACTTCACTAATACTACCATCATGCTTTAAATCTTAAATCTTCTTAACCAACACAACATTTATTGTATAATAATATATATATATATATATATATTTTTTTTATCAATTTTTTTCTTTCTTTTTTTTTCTTTTAAGCGATTGAGAGATGTCATTGCATTACTACACTCTTGTTCCTGGGCAGTAACGATAGGGTGCGACAAACCCCCAAAGAGCATGTAATTGCGTCGACACACACTCTTGCAGTGATAGCCTTTGGCTAGATAATTTTTCTAACACTTGCAACGGAGTGTTTCCCCTTGTTGAGTCACAATACACCAACATTGGAGTGTCTTTTATTTAATAAATATAATTATAAATATAGCTGCAAGATGGTAAGTTAATTCAAAATTCAAATAATGATGCTACTCATTTATTACTAATGCAATCTCAATCATTCATCCAAAAATGGAAGGATTCAACATTCACTCATATTCATCCAATTCACACATCAGCATTCCAAACAATTTAAGAATTTACGCATCAAATGAAAAAAATGTGGTCACAATCATTTTTCTTAACTTCGCTTACTTTCATTCAACTAAAAGAAACAAATATATTCCTAAACTTCTGGGTGTAATTGCATTTTCATTCCACATTTCCCCCCAAACTTAATGTTTGCATTGACAATACTTATACAAAAATAATGGAAATGCAACTACAATTCAACTATGAAAACAAATAAAATGCAGGGACAATAAAAATGCAATGATAATTTAAATGAAATGCATGTAACTAACTGCGGAAAAGTAAACTAACTCAGTGTGTTGCAGCCTCAGATATGGCTGCTTTGGATTTCTTTTTCTTCTTTAGGTGCTCTTCTTTGTTCTTCTTGTGTGCTTTTCGTTTGTGCCTCTTCTCTTTTTGTTCAACCGATGGAGTAGATTGCTCCTCCATTGCTGGTTGAATATTGACTTCATCGACCGTCACGTCCGATGGATGGAGTTCAGCAATTGGTGATACATATGGCACTATAGGTAGAGGATTGAAATCCTCTTTCTCAAATGTGACAGCCTCGGCCCAGCTCGCCTCAGTTGGCTCCAATTGTTCTTCAGATGCACCCACGCTTGTGGGTGCGTCGATAAATTTCTCAGACAAATTTGTCGAGGCAATATCTTCTTATTTTTCTTCCTTCTCTTCTTCTTCTTCTTCTTATTTTCTTCCTTCTTCTTTTTCCTTTGCCTCAATACCCACCGAGGAAACTGGTATGTGCTTTGTCATCGCAGCAGCTTCTCTCTCCGTCATGGTGGCCCCCAAACTGTTTGACAATTCATCTTCAAAGAGGCTAGCTATGTGTTGGAAACAGTCCTCTATGCCTTTGAAGTGTGCCTCTTGATCCTCATCATCAGAGATGTGGATTCGATTTGGAGATTGGACGGATTGGGTTCTGCCTTCTAAACCAAGCTGCTCCGATGATGGAGTGACTTCATTGATAATGGGAGGGAACACAGGGAATTCTAACATTGGGTTCCTGCTCAAGCATCACAATGTGGTGACAATGGCACTATTCCATGCTCTAGTATATGCATAGAATAGTTTCTATCTGACTTGTATCTCCTCCACTGCGTCGACAAGTCGGATCTATCTGGTGCTCATCTGATCGATAAAATTTTCAATCTCATCAAGCTTCCTCTAAATTTGAGGGTCTGTGGGCGCATGGGTCTGGGTGGCTTTCTTCTTTCCTTTTCCTTTTTCTCTCTTCTGCTAAACCTTCTTCATCATAGGGGTCTCTTGCCCCTCGTCATCGTCTCCACAGAAACATCATAGATTGGGCCCTTATTTTCCAAGGTCTCCTCCCCTTCACGAGGTAAAATACCTTGTTTACACAGCAACATTATCAGAGAAGGGAAGGGTAGGATACTTATTTGTTTCGTAGTAGCCTCAACAATTTCTTAATGAAGGATTACCTCGAAATCAATTTTGCGTCCCTTTGATATATAATGCAACAGACACATTATATCTAGTGTTGCAATGGTGCTATGGGTAGATGGCAGCTGATGGCAATTTATAAAATGGAACCATACCTTACTTTGAACAGTGAGAAAGCGCCAGTGCATGGTGTAGTTGTTTGGATTTTTGAACAGTGAGAAAGCGTCGGTGCATGGTGTAGTTGTTTGGATTGTTGCCAGTTCAAACTGCATCGTCGACGCACAAATCGTGTAGTAAAAGCTTAGTACCTTCCTCTATCAGATTTTCCAAAAACTTGATGTGTTTATCCTCTCCCTCGATAATATTGAAGAAAGCTTTTATGTGGTCGGCGCTCTAGGGCACCAACCCTTCTCGAACAAATATGAATTCCTGCTCGGAGTCCACCAAGTTAGCGTAAAATTCCCTTACCAGAGAGGGAGAATATCCGGTCAGATGTTTGCAAAATTCTCCCATCCCAAACGAGAGATTATCCTGTTGACTTGCTTCCCCAGCATCAAATGTGGGGACAACTAGGATCCTTGTTTAGGATGATAGATTCTTTTCAGCATAACTTCATGATAGCGGTCATTCGTCACTTATGATAGGAAGAGAATAGGCTCTTTGGGTTGTGGGTAGTTGGTATTCCTGACCATGGCATCCGAGGATTCAGTCGCTGATTTAGAGGGGGTTTTTGCTCCACGAGTTCTTGCCATTAGTGTTGAAATAGAAAGAGTGAGAGTAACTTACAGAAAAGATAGAAGGTTTAAGATGAAGAAAATATAATAGCAATAAAGGTTGTAAGTGTAAGAGAGTAGTCGGCACAACAATGGAGTTTTATAGATGTTGGAGGCCAAGAGACGTGATGATAGCAAATAGTACACTATGTCTGTAGTTAATAAATGCTACTACACAGATTGTGCTTTTTCAGAACAATCCAACAATTCGGGATTGGAGTGAATCAATTGGCATGATTCTTACCCAAAACGTTTCGCTGAGTCATCAAAGAAATGCACCGACAAATCGTGCTTTTGTGCGCGTCGACAAAAAGGAGTTCTTTTATTCCTGCAAAAAACTAAAGAAAACAAATTAAAAGTAAACAAAAGACAAAAAGTAAATATAAAAAATTACAACGACAATATTAAGAAAATGTGACCAGGTTAATGGTCTCTTTTTGTTCGTTGATGCCTGGGCTGCAGTAATGCTTCAATAGTTAGCCATTCACTTTAAATTGATGCCCATAATTCAAATCTTTAATTGTCACTGCACCATGTGAAAATGCTTTAACAAATTCAAAAGGTCCTGACCACCTTGAACGTAATTTCCCTGGATGCAATTTAAATGTGAGTTAAATAAAAGCACTAACTGACCAAGAGAAAATAGTCGCTGCAAGATGATGTTGTCGTGCCATTTTTTAGTTTTTTCTTTGTAAATGGACACAATTTCATAGGCATTGCGTCGAATTTCTTCCAACTCTGGAATATCCAACAACCTTTTCTGTCCAACAGCATCATAATCCATTTTCACTTGCTTTATTGCCCACATGGCCTTATGTTCAAGTTCTATAGGCAAGTGACATGATTTTCCAAACACCAGCTGATATAGCAACATTCCTAATTGTGTTTTGAAAGAGGTGCGAAGCGCCCATAACTTATCATGTAGTCGCGAGGACCAATCCCGTCTAGATGGGTTAACCACCTTCTCAAGACTACTTTTAATTTGTCGATTGGAGACCTCCGCTTGTCCATTCGATTATGAATGATACATGGTTGCCATGCGATGCTTCACACCGCAGCATTTCAAAGCTGTTGCCACCTGATTGCAATGGAAATGAGTGCCTTGGTCGCTTATTAATGCTCGAGGTGTTCCGAATCTTATAAGGATATATGTGTGAAAGAACTTTAACACCATCCGAGCATCGTCCTTTGGAACAGTAATTGCTCGATCCACTTGGAGACATAGTCAACAGCTACCATGATATACGCATTCCCAAAGGAATTTGGAAATGGTCCTATAAAATCTATACCCCACACCCAAAGAGCTC
The DNA here is from genome assembly GCA_039519145.1 of Kokia cookei. Lineage (NCBI taxonomy): Eukaryota > Viridiplantae > Streptophyta > Magnoliopsida > Malvales > Malvaceae > Kokia > Kokia cookei. Next base: position 17,589,621 of record CM076905.1, read on the forward strand.
AACCTCCATGATAGGTTGTTAAAGCATCTCATTGCATCGAGATATAGAATCGGTGCACTGACATTTGTCATACTATTGAGCAAAATTGTGTACATCTCGAAATAATGTAGGCCAGTAAAATCCTGATTATAGGACCTTTGCAACAGTCCTAACACCACCAAAATGGCCTCTATAAGGAGCATCATGGCAATGCTTTAGGATAGATAACATTTCCTCCTCAAGAACACAGTGATGAATGATGTTGTCGACGCATACCTTAAATAGGTATGGCTCACTCCAATCATACTTAGCAACATCCCTAAGAAATCTAACCTTCCTATGACCTGTTACACTTAGTGGTAGCTTTCCACAAACTAAGTAATTGACTATATCTGCATACCATGAAGATGCGTCTACAAAGAATTATTTCTCATCTGAAAATGCATCTACAATATGTGACTTATTTCCATCCTCGCTTCCAGCTTCCAAACGAGAGAGGTGCTCTGCTACTTGGTTTTCTGATCCTTTCTTGTTTTTAATTTCAACATCAAATTCTTAGAGTAAAGGATCCATCTTATCAGCCTAGGCTTGGCATTTTTCTTAGCAAAAAAGTATCTCAAAACAGAGTGATCAGTGTATACTGTAATTTTTGTGCCGACAAGATATGAACGAAACTTGTCAAATGCAAAAACTACTCCCAGCAACTCCTTCTCGGTGGTCGTATAATTCACCTGCGCTTCAATTAAAGTTTTACTGGCATAATATATTGAATGAAATACCTTAACTTTCCTTTGTCCCAACATAGCACCTACGATCAAGTCGCTCGCATTTTACATTATTTCAAATGGTTGTGTCTAATCTGGTGCGACAACAATGGGTGTTTGTACTAACTGCTTTTTAATATTTAGAAATGCTTCCATGCAAGCTTCATCGAACAAAAACTTTTTATATTGCACCAATAAGGAGCAGAGTGGTTTTGCAATTTTGGAGAAGTCTCGGATGAATCTTCAATAAAATCTGACATGGCCGAGAAAACTCCTTATTCCCTTCACATTATTCGGTGGAGGTAGCTTTTCAATGAATTCCACCTTCGCTTTATCCACTTCAATGCCTTGACAAGATATTCGATGACCAAGGACAATTCCTTCGGTTGTCATGAAGTGGCATTTTTCCCAATTAAAACCAAGTTTTTGTCCTCGCATCTTTTCAATACTTTTTCTAAATTATTAAAGCATATATCAAAATTTTGCCCATAAATAGAAAAATCATCTATAAATACCTCTAATGAATCCTCGATCATATTTGAGAATATAGCCATCAAACACCTTTAGAATGTGGTTGGGGCTTTACACAAACCAAATGACATCCGTCGGAAAGCAAAGGTTCTAAATGGGCATGTAAATTTCATTTTTGTTTGATCCTCCGGCACAATTATAATTTGGTTGTATCTAGAGTACCCATCAAGGAAACAGTAGTAGGCCTTGCCAGCTAGCCTATCCAGTATTTGATTAATGAATGGTAGTGGTAAGTGATCCTTCTTTATGGCCGCATTCAAATGACGGTAGTCCATACACACTTGCCAACCTGTAGCAATGTGAGTAGGGGTTAGCTCATTTTTATCATTACTTACTATCGTGATGTTGCTCTTTTTAGACACACATTAGATCGGGCTCTCCCATGTGCTGTCTGAAATAGGGTAGATGATGCCGACATCCAACCATTTGATAATCTCCTTATTCACCACTTCCTTCATTTTCTCATTCAGTCTTCGTTGTTGCTCAATTGACTGTTTGCTTTCATCTTCCAACCTGATTTTATGCATGCAGAAAGAGGGAACTGATGCCTCTGATGTCCGCTATGCTCAAGCTATGGCACTTTTATACTGCTTCAATATTCCGATTAATTTTTCTTCTTGGCCTCCGACGAGACTTGCGCTGACAATTACAAATAATGTCTCATTGTCACCTAAGAAAACATACTTCAAGTGTGTGGGCAATGACTTTAACTCCAAAGTTAGAGCTTCTTCAATTGATGGTTTAAAAACGAGGATCGTTCGATTTGTCAGATCCAAAGATTCTAATTGCCAGCCATGTTTCAACTCATAGACATTAGCCTCAACTGTGTGGTCACGTTCAAGTGGGATATTGTCGTCAGATGTCACCCATATTCTTCTGGCACTGCTGTGCTTCATTCATTAAACTCCTTTGTAATTAGCTTGTCCAAAATATCAATATGGTGACATTGTTCCTTACTGCGTGATTTAGATGCTTCAAAAATGTTGAAGGTTACATGCTCATCGTTATGATGCATAATTAGCTCGCCCTTGAAAACATCGATAAGAATGCATCCCGTTACGAGAAATGGGTGCCCAAGATAATAGGCACCTTCTTATCAGCTTCATAGTCAAGTATGATAAAGTCGGTTGGGAACACAAACTTGTCGACACGGATAAGAACATCTTTAATTTGCAAGTTGTAATGTCACAGTAGTGGGTTTCAAATGACCAATCCCTAATTTCCTGAAAGTTGACAGTGGCATAAGATTAATGCTAGCTCCTAGGTCATATAGAGCTTTACCTAAATAATGATTTCCAATAGAACATGTCATCATAAAACTGCCAAGATCTTTCATCTTTGGTGGCAATTTATTTGTCAGCACAACGCTACACCCTTCTGTGAGCGCAATTATCTCAATATTGGATAGCTTTTTCTTCTTTGATAATAGCTCCTTCATAAATTTCCCATAGCTAGGGATATGTACACGAGCATCAATTAGAGGTATATTAATATGTAATTGTTTCAAGGTAGATACAAACTTGTGATAATCTTTGTCATGCTCTTTCTCATTGAATCTTTGTGGAAATGGCAAAGGTATGTTCACTGTGGGTTGTTGTGTTGCAACTGGTTGTGTTGACATGGGTAGTTGCATCGACAACTTTCTTGGATGAATGGTTGGCATCGGTGTGACTACTGGTGGTTCCTCCTCATCTACTTTTGTTGTGTCTTCTTCAGCTGTAACTTCTTTTAGTTGCTTTGATTCGTTTACGTCGATAGGTGCTTGGTTGGAGCTGCTACTTTACTCTGTAGTTTGCTTTCCACTTCTCAATGTGATAGCCTTGCAATGCTCCTTCCCTTTCTGATTTGGATTCTCAGTATCACCTGGCAAAGCACTTGGTGGTCGTGTGCTCATGTTAGAAGCCAATTGTCCTAGTTATACTTCCAACACTCGGATGGAAGATGAATTTGCTTGTACAATTGCTTCCGTTCTAGTAATATGCTCAGGCATCAAAGCTTCAAGAGTAACCAAAGGATCTGCTCTTGATTGAGAATACTATTGTTGTTGTTGATGCTGTCCTTGCATATTTGGTAGCATAGTTTGTTATGGTTGCATCTGAGTATGCGACTGCATCTGGTTTTGTGATCGCATCTAGTCAGGTTGTGCATACGCTTGCGGATGATTATAGTTCTACTACTGTTGACTGTAACTCCCTTGTCTAAAATTACCTTGATTTGAGGAATTTTTATATCTATATGTGGCCGCATTCTAACTCCCCCAAAGTTGTTTAGCTCTTCCTGAAATATTGTATGAGTTACCATAGGAATTTCCACGGATGTTATTAACATAAAATGCATTTTCAGCATGCTGTGGGTAATCCTCGTAACTATGGTTGTCGTCGTAAATTTCACAGGAAAAAGGCTACTTGAATAAGGGCAATATCACTTGTTCCCTTCATGTTTTTGATCATATTCGCCAATGAGGATACCTGTGCACTTAAGGCTGAAATGACATCTAATTCCATAACTCCAGGATTTGTTTTTACCTGAGCAGCACGAGAAATCGGGTATTGATAGTCATTTTGTGCAATTCTCTCTAATATTCGTACGACTTCAGTGTAAGTGCAATCCAATAAAGGACCATTAGAAGATGCATCGATAAGATTTCTTGTCTGAGCAGTCCATTGTAGAATATCTCAATTTGTGTTTTTTGTTGAATTCCATGCATGGGCCAACGTCTCATCAGAGTTCTGTAACGTTCCCATGTAGTGTGTAAATTTTCACCATCCAATTGATGATATGTCGTGATATCATTCTGCAATCTAGCATTCATTATCGATGGATTGAATCGTAAAATAAATTGTGTTGCTAATGCATTCCATGAAGTAATAGATCCAACTGGTAAATCAAGGAACCCTGTTCATGCCCTTCCTTGCAAAGAGTAAAGGAACAGTTGATCTCACCAAATAATATCATAATCAGAGAATTCGATGGTAGCAAGTTTTACCTTTTTATTTTTCGAGTAGTTATGGTATTCAAAGACGAGTTCTATTTTCTTTTCCCACTCCAAATAAGCTTCAGGGTCGGTTTTCCCTTGGAATGGAGGAATTGTTATCTTGACATTGCTAATATTATCATCGATTTGATTTTGATCCCTAGGACCTCGATTTCTTTATCCTCGATGCCTCAAACTTCGATTAGAGGATTGATTACTCTCCACTTCACTTCGTTCATAGTAATCCTCTTGATTTAGTCTTGGAAGACCTCTCTCTCCCCTTTGATCTTAAGGTGAACATCCCCTTTGAGATATTGCCTCTAATTGGTCCAATTGATCTTGCATTGGCTCCAATCGATGTTGTAGCAACATGTCCATCTCACGTAGAAAAGCTTGGTATGCTAAATTGTGCACACCACCACCACCAACATTATTTCTTTCCGGACTTCGAGACATGATGTTATCTTCAAAATAGAAAATATTAGCAATAAAATATTTTGATTAAAAACTAATAAGTACCTTACCAAATACAAAAATCTCATAAGCCACTCGAAAAAGAAATCGCTTCACTCGTGTTTGCACTTGTATTGGCTTTTAATCTTCTCTAATGCTCTTTAGCACTCTTGCCTTTTTCCACTCTTTGCTTGCTCGAAGTTCTTAGGTGACTTCCTTAGATTTAACAACAAACCTCGTAGTATCGTCTTCAAATGTGATGTTAGGTAAGAGTGATATTTAGGTGATAGGGAAGGCTTAGAAGAAAAATAAAGGGTAGGTAGAAGTGTGGCTGAAATTTTATGGAAAGGAAAACTTGAACTCGAGAATTGCACACTTTCAAACTCACTCTTCTTCTCTTTATTTTTATGTAAATTTCAAAATTCCCCTTGTATTTTTCACACTTGGGATGCATAAATGATGTATTTTTTTTAAAAAAAAAATTTGAATGCTAATCCTGAGAGAGATAAGAAAGTCAAATACTTAATTTAGCTAGCTCTGTGGTCGCGCTGTGAACGTCACAACAATTGTGCAAGCGAACACTTGTCGATGCAAGTATAGTTGATAGATGTAAAGCTATCAGATATCGATCCCACAGAGATGGTTGTTTATGTTTAAATCTGTCGAAGCAATTTGAGTCAAAATGATAATGAATGTTAATAATAATGTCAACACAAATTGATTAAAGTATAAAAGTTGTCAGTGCAAAAGTAATATAAAATGTCAACGCAAATTAATAAAAGATGAATTGGTTGTTGAGATGCTGTAATGTAAACTCAGAAGTATAAAAGAAATAGATCAGGTGTAAAGAAGTGGAGAGGATCACTGACTTCACAAGTACACAACGCTAAATGTGACTATAAGGTAATTTATAGATCAAATGTCGACGCAATTATGCTTCAAAGAGATCATATTAATACCAATCATTTATTTAACAAAGACTTAAGTACCCACAACTACCACACCTTCCAGTGCACTTTAAGTTAATCAAAATTACACCATAAATTCGTCTAATATTCTTCATGCACTTTAAGTTAATGTAATGGTTGTTTTAATGGAGTAGTTGGCCGAATTTAGTGCTTGGTTGGTTAGGAAGAAATGTTCTTTAAATTCGGCTGAAGTTCCCATGCACTTAGAATAAATGTGGCGGTGCATTAATGATTTTTGAGTAACCCGAATAGCCACTTTTCATATTCCCATGATCAACCTTTGAGCATTTAAGTACCTTGAGACCTTTGATGAAACCAATCAGCCATGCATGAAGAGAACATTGAATTCCTTTGCTGATCACGAAATGCCCTTTTAAAGGGGTGTTTTCAGCACTTTAAATGTTGGTAGGGCATTAAAAGCTTGTGTTGGCTAGCCATTGACATCCCTACATCATATTAAACATGTTGGTTAGGACATATTAAATAGGAAGTAATATTTGACTAAAATTAACAACTAACTTAGGATATATTTAAAGGCTTATAAAAATAACACAAACATAATTAAGACATAGACTAAAAATACTAAATGGTTAAATCTTTATTTTCTAGCAATTTAATTAAATTAAAATTAAAGTTGAATGTACAACACATTGCATGGAATGCATGACAAGTTGGATGAAATGATGGAATGCATGAAGTGTTTTCCCAAACTCGTTTAATTAAACTCGTAACAGCATGATTGAATTTATTGGTTTGTGCTCGCTTAATTGGTTCTCTAGGTAACTCGATTAGATTGTGCGAGGTTCGCCCTTCATCCATGCTCGTAACACGAGAGTTCGCAACATCAATGTTCGCATTGTGTGTGTTCACAACATGAGTTTTAGCAGCTCCAATGTTCATAACATGAGTGCTCGCAACACCAGTGCTCACATCTTCCAAGCTCGTAAGGTCCATACTCGAATTATTAGTGTTCGCACTACTCGTGCTTGCATCATATAATATATTTACTTATTTAAAATTCATTTTCTTCGTTTGAACTAATTTTTATTTTAATATCGTTTATATATTTAAAATATTATTATTTTTTAATTTTCTATCATACATTTTTATTATTTATCGAATATTATTGTGAAACATGAATTATGTTCTAAATGTTATGCGTGCTAGAGTTTCTAGTAAATTGATTTTATTATTATTAGTTGTTTCCAAGTGCTCTCCGATCTGGTTCCACTTCACTGAAACAGTTTCTTTCGATGCGGCGTTGTCCTCATCTACGTCTCAATTTCCTTGCCGCCACTACTATAGCTGACACCGCCGCCATGTCCTCTTACCAACGTCCTGTACTTCATCTCTTCTCAAACACATTGCCCTGTGTATTATATCTCCATCTATGTGCACTAACATTCAAATTTCTAACTGTAACAGCATCGAGGCCGTCGAAATCAATGGGGCAGAAGCTTCTCCAACCGAATCAACAGCGGCGGAAGAGGCCATCTAGTTACAGGGGATTCGAACTTGGACACTGTTGGAGAAGCTAACCTAGGTTTCCGTCAAGGAAATTTCTCCAACCAAGACTCCTTTCAGTCCCAGCAGTTCGGTTATAACCCTAGGCCTTCATCTCTTTACAACCAAAACCAACAGTGTTTTTGCCAACCTCCTCCGGCTCGTCCGTACAACCGTTATCAACCGCCACGTCAACCGTTTGGTCAAAATCCAGCGGCTAGGCCTTTCCGTCCCCGCAATTCCAAGCCCTGGGATTACCGGGAATGGAAGTACGCAGAAACTCCGCCGCCTCCGCGTTCTGGTAGTTAATACCAATCCGCTTAATCTCTGTTTTCCATCGCTTTTGTTTCTTCAAAGAGAAAAAATAACTTTTAAAAAAGAAAACATCGTGAATTTGTTCCTTTTCTCTGTAAAAGAAATTTAGCAAAATTTTGAAGCAGACAAGAAAATAGCAGAGTAAGTAGTAACAGCAGAAACCAAATTGGAAGATTGCTTATTTAGTTGGTTTGATTAATTTGTATATAAATCATTTGCAGATAAGTTAGTTGTCCTTTCATATAATGTATTGGCGGATTATCTTGCTAGTACCCATCGGAATCTTTACTTCCATATACCTTTCCATATGATGAATTGGGAGTGGAGGATGAGGAATTTAATGTTTGAGCTCAGTTTATGGTCAGCTGATATTTTGTGCTTTCAGGTTATCCTTTATCCCTCTTTTATGTTTCAGAACCGTAATGAAGTTTGACATATGAGAACAAAATATGGAGGCCTGTAATTTGATTCTATTTTTATCTTGAAAATTATTGATTTGCTAGAAGCTTGTTCTATCTATAATTAGTATAATAAATAGGTTGTAAGTTCAGTCCTTAGCATCTCATGGAAAGGTTTTTGTTTTTGTTCTCTTACATCTGTTTACTTTCTGCATACCGCCACCAGCATTGATAAAGTTTTGAGGCCTTTGAGAAATAGATGAGCAGTAAATGAGTGTTTACGTTAGCGACTTAATTATGGACTATAACGACTATTATTCTCATGGTAAAAGCAATGTTGTAGGGTGTGCTACGGTTTATATTCTTGCTTGTTCCTCTTTTGGTGGGTAGCTAACTGGGTGTATTATTGTTTAATATGAAATGTTATGTTTCCTTTTACTATGTTTTCAGGAGGTTGATAGATTTCATGACATGGAGGAGCAGTTGAATTCCATGGGATATAATGGCATTTGGAAGGTTTGCTATCTCATGATTTTTAGAGATAAAAATTCTATCCTAACTGTGACTTCTGTCTTCTGTTTGTATTCAACACAGAAATGACATGCTTTTACTTGATGTGCATGCAAACAACCTTGCCCTGGAGAGCAGAACTCTTGACTTATTTATTGGCCCATTTTGCAGATGCGAACTGGGAGAGCAATTGATGGTTGTGCAATCTTTTGGCGAACATCAAGGCAATTATACCTTCACATTTTATTAATCTATAGTGGTGTGAGGTCTAATTTGTTGACTGGTGTGAGGTCTAATTTGTTGACTGGTGATTTGGTACTTTATTTTATTTACTGCATGAATCTTATCAATTATCATCTTAAACAGGAGGTCAGCTGTTTGTTTTATTGCTGCTGTTATGCATTTTGCTATTTTCAAGATCCATGCTACATAATACTTGCTTTTTTAATGTGCAAGCAGTTGATTACTTTCCACTTTAAAGCAATGAAATAATAGGTCATAGATTAACACTGAGAGAACACAAACCATATTTCTAAATCTATCTGCCATTATCTCAGAACAAGTGGCTGCAATAGCGAAATTACATATTTTTAAAATTAATATTTCCATATAAATATATTTATGTGAATGTAATTTAGATATATGTACATGTATATAATACACATTGAAAAATAATTAAAAAAAGCCGATAAACTTGAAACGATACATCGCAATACATCGTTACCAGTATATTCTAGTACCAGAACAAAAATGGTACGTTCGTACTGACTACTTTGGTTAAGCTACCTATTGCTTTTATCCATTTGAGATTTTGAATTCTTTGTTTTTCTTTCAGCCCTCTCTAACTTTTGTTTTAGATTATGTGGTAATTCCTTGTTGATGTCAGATTAGACCCCATATCACATATTTCATTGGGTATTGTAGCATTATTATTCATCTGATGATTTTCATATTAGGTTCAAGTTGCTTCATGAAGAATATATAGAGTTCAACAAGCATGAACTTCGAGATAATGTTGCCCAAATATGTGTTCTTGAGGTTCGCTACAACTTTCTCGTTCAATCTTGAAATTGCAATTTTATTATGGTTTTTGTGGTTGGATTTTATTGACTTTCTTTGTTTTCCTTGACATGGTTATATGTCCTCGCCTTAATTGCTATTTATTTACTCTTTTCCCATAGTTGTTGAGCCAAAGATCCCCCCAAAATACAACAGCACCATTAAAAAGGTAATAAAGGTAGTTTATGGTTTAAATTAATACCTTTATATCAAAATGTCATGTAATTGTTTCTTATTTAATTTGACTTGAAATTTTCTTTTAAGAGTAATCTTGAATCAAGTATTTATATTTAGAGACATTATATATGGAGTCCTCAAGGGGGATCCTGTAGATGTAGAAATTGAAACTCTAATATGGAAGTTCTGAGTTCAAATCTTGGGAAGGGAAGGGTGGAATATGTGATATGAGAGAGGGCTACCTTTTATTATATAGCATGACATCTTATGTGCCAAAAAAATTTAGATTACCTACTAGAAGAGATAAAATCCAGTTGTTTTCCTACCATTTTTCATATGCTTCTTTTGTTTTATCATAATGGCGCTTAATGTTAAGGATCATGATTTGGCCTTTTTGCTTGTACTCATATGCCATATGTGCTTTTTTATTAAAACAAAATTGAATTTTTGTATCTTTCAATTATTAAAAAATATTAGCATTTATTTGCAGCTCAACAAATTCAAATAAAGTTGTCATTTGTAACATTCATGTGCTATATAATCCAAGAAGAGGAGAAATTAAGCTTGGCCAGGTATTTAATTTTCTAGAGTTATTTGGTATCTTTCTTTTTCTACTTTTTGAAATGTTTTTTTTCTCACATCCTTGGAGGCCTTGATTCTTGATTACACCACATTCACTATAAGAATCAATCTTTTTGCTCATTTGCAAGATTTTCAAGATTGATCACTAAGCATTTTGTATAACTTGAGGTTATTTTGTCATGTCAAGTTCTTTATTTTTGTGTTCATATTTGGATTGAGTAGCTCAACCTTTTATGATGTAACTTATGTTGATTTTGTTGCAAATGTGGTGTAAAATCCCAAGATCTATCCAAATATCAATTGTGGATAGCATAGAGCTCAAAACCATTTGAATTACTTTGACCTTGCTTATTTAGTTGGAGAAATTATCAATTGCTTGGACTCACTAAAATAGGAGCCACAATCATGTCAACATGACATGCTAAGAATAAGGGTACCCGATATGGGTTGGATTTTTCAAACTTGTGATTGGGTGAGAAGAGCAAAAAAGAAAGAAGAAAATTGAGAGAAAAAGGATGAGAAAAGAAAGAAAAAGTTACATGAAAATAAAAAAAATCAAGGGAGTAAAAGTAACACATTAGAAATGTCAAGAGAAAGATGATATTTCTATTGATTTGTGTGGTAGTTATACACATGTTAGAGGTTTTGTACAAGGAAATAAATCAATGCAATTAATCTAATTAATCCCTAAAATCTGCTGTTCCTATTGATCAACTAATCTAATTGATTCTACTTGTAGCACTCCCTTCAAGCTGGAGCATAGACATTTATCACGCCCATCTTGTTACATGTATAATCAACTTGATTTCCATTCAATGTTTTTGTGAACAAATCAGTGGGTTCTCGTGTATTTACATAATCAATAGAGATTAAATTGTCAAGAATTTTTAACTAATGAAGTAAAAATCAATCTTGATGTGTTTGATTCTCTCATGATAGGATTTTAGGGTGATAAGAGCAACTTCATTATCAAAATGAAGTTTGCTGGTGATGAATGCTTCATCCTAGTTTCAGCTCACATATGATGTATTCACATGATCTCACACGTAGATTGAGAAATAACTTTATTTTTGATTTTGCACTTGATCGAGATAGAACATTTTGCTTCTTGCTCCATGATACTAAATTTTTGCCAAAATGATACAATTTTTAGTAGTAGATCTACAATAATAACAATATGAAACTACATACACCACAAGGAGATTGATACTAGTTTTTTTTCGTTTATAGAAAATTGAGTTGTTATAATTACACTTTTTTAGCCTAAACTCTTGAACTACCTCATTGAACTTGCTAAACCATGCTTGAGGACTCTACTTTAACTTGTGCAAAGATTTCTTCAAACGACAAACCTTCCCATACTCTTCTTGAGCAACAAACTTAAATGGTTGCTCCATATAGACTTTTTTAGATAACCATGAAGAAAAGCACGTAGCAGCTCCAGCTTTAAGTCGAGCCATTGAGCCATTTGGATTAACTTTGATCGAAAAGACCCATTTGCAACCTATTGCCTTACCCTCATGTAAATCCACCAAATCTCATGCGTGATTGTCATCGAGAGCTTATATCTCTCAAGCATTGCTTCATACCATCCAGGATGAGACAAGGCTTTTTTAATTATTTTCGGAACTGAGATTAGGCCTAAAAAGGCAACAAAGATCTAGAGGAAAAGGATAAGTGACCATAGAAAAACAAAACTAGCAATGGGATAAGTAGATTTCAGAAGGGTATGCTTAGCTTTTCGAATTCCAATTGGTAGATCATGATCATTTGGGAAAGGATCAAAGGATGAAATGATTGGTGTAGGCCATGCATGTATCATCGGTCTATTTTCTTCAAGAGTAGAATAATTGGTGGTTTATTTGAAACTTGATGAACATTGGCAACTATTTGCTCAACAGGAGAACTAGCAGACCCACCCTCGGATTGCTCAATAGAGTTTTTGATTCTTCTGTTATGAGCCTTGGCGTAGGATCTAGTCGTTGGTTTAGACAAGGAAGAATTCTTGCTTTGACCTATGGTTACTCAAAGAGGTAGTTTTGTCCTTGACTATACCCCTTTCAAAAATAACATTTTTTATAGAATAATTGCTTGCTCTTTATTTCATAGTGACAACCTTTTATAGGTTGTTAATAACAAAGGAAAGAGTCCTAATTGACATAAAATGAAATCCCTAACTTATAGGATCATGAATAACAAGACTAAATTTATAAAGGAAATAAAAACTTAATATGATAGAGAAAATAAATAAAATTAAAACTCTAATTGTTGTCGTCTCCCTTTTCTATTCCTTCTCTTATATTGTTTTCCAATAAAAGCATCCACATCATCTTCTTGATACTTTTGATTGGGAGAAATAGTCTATGAAAAGAATGGTATTTGCTTAGAAAAGGTCATATTAGTTGAGACTTAAGTATTTTTGAAAATTTGGAGAGCAGCACTGATAGCCTTTTTGAAATCAAGAGTGGCCCTTAAAAGCACATTTTAGTGGTTTGGGATCTAGCTTGGTGAGATGAGGTTGGACATCATGAGAATAGTCGATGCTTCTGAACACTTTGGACTTTACTAGAAACAGTGACTTAGTAGGAAAAAGGACAATGTAGGAAATCTCACCACTAAAGATGCATGTGATTGGGCAAGAAGTTGGTTGTAGAAATAAGATCTGCCCAAAATGGTTTGGGAACCTTCATTTGGAACGTTAGCACTCGAGCAATTTCGAGAAAATGCCTATTCTTTCTCTTTGCAACATCATTTTGAGATGGTGTATCAACATAGTAAGAAAATAGGAACACTGGTGAGGTATAAGTCATGCAATTCTTAAATACATTTGACTTGTATTTTTTAGATCATCACTTCTTGATACATGAAGAGGAACGTTGATTTGGGTCTTAATTTCAGCCTAAAGGGTAGTAAAATGTGAAAATGCCTCAAAGTGAGTTTCCATAAAATAAACCTAAGTCATACGAGAGAAATAAACCTTGAGCGTAGCTTGCTTGTTTTGCTAAAACTAAGAATTTTTTTTACACATAGACACAATGACTAACATTGCATTCAACATCCTTTCCTTTTAAATTGGTATAGGATTTTTGTTTATTTGAAGCGGCTTTTGTCTTTCCTTGATGAATTTCACCTTTTCTTTGATTTCCCTAGTTAAGTCTAGTCCTACCAGTCTATTTTCACTTAGCTCGATCCTATACAATGGAGTTTTTCATTTCCTTTCATATGAAGCTTCGTATGGTTCTATCTAAATGATAGATTGGTAACTAATTTTGTACGCAAATTTAACTAATGAAAGATATCTCTCCTAACTTTTGAACTCAATTGCATTCCCCAATAAGGTTTTGGAAGATTCACAAGTAACAAAAGGGATTTAGCAATTTCCAATAGATGGCTATTCTTGTTGGCCACTCCTTTTTGTGTATACAAGACAATTGGTTTGATGAATTATCTCATAGGACTTCTCATAAGTTCCAAACTTGTCTCTTGTGCTATTATCAATTATTAGAATATTTATCTTAGCATAAAATTGAGTACAAATCATCTTATTGAAAGCATGAAAAAAGCATAATTCTTTGATTTTATCAGACACCTTAGCCATCCTATTGCAATATTAAACAAAAGTAGCAAATCATCAATTACCAAACAATGATGTAGTCCCTTTTGGGCCTTAAACATTAGAATAGTCATAAAAGGTTTATTACTTCTATTATTTCGTAAATGAAAAAAGTTTCTCATATGTTCAACTTACTTACAAGTCTCACAAAAAAAAAAATCGAAGTGAGTCTTTAAAAACAAACTAGGATATGATTTTTCTTGAACAAAAAAAGATGGATGTCTAGTTTGTGCCACTGTTTTATTTCTTGGTTGACCTTATTTCTTCCAAAAGAACTTAATATGGAATAGAATCTCAACTCCCCTCTAACGTTTAAGCCATCATGCAACCTACCACTACCATTCCTTTTGTTTGAAGGTACTGAAAGACACAATGATCAAGAAAAAAAAACTCAATTTTACAATTTAGAGTTTTGATAATGGCATTGATGAGTAAAATATTTAACATGAAACGGAGGGACATGAAGTATAGAAGATTGTAAGATATTGGGGGCATAGGTAACCTGTTTTGGATACAGGAGTAAAAAAACCACTAGTCATTCGGACGCCATCTCTTTTTAGACATAGAGAGTAGTTAAAAGAGTCTTTAGTGGTTCTTGTTATGTGCCTATTCGCTTGATTCAAATACTCCATGAATCGGTTTCAAGGTGGGCATTAAAAGCATTACTTAAAGAAAAATTGGATGTTGCATTAGAGGAAGAGTCAATACAGGACATAAAATGCTTGAGATGCTGAATTTCATCAGAAGAAAAGATCTCAGTTATATCTGCCTCCTTAGATGTTTCTTAGATTCTTGACAAATTTGCTCGAGTCATTGTTGACTTGGCTGTTTTGCTCCACGACCTCTAGTGGCTCTGTCATGTAACTTTTAGGAAGTATCCTTGGTATGTTGCGACTTCCCACAATAATCATAACGCCATTGATCTTTCTCAAAATTGTTGGCTTTTAATTCTTGAGATCACTAGAGGTCAGCCCAACCTTCTCAACTAGTGCTGTTTATGAATAATAAACAAACAAATAATAAATAAATACATACACACAAATATTAATTTAACATTTTTGTAAGAGAATATCATTAATAAATATTAGAATCATTAACGAGTCAATAAATGAGCTTACAAATGAGCCAATAAACGAGTTTGTTCGTGAACATAAACGAACCGAACACACCTCTGTTCGTGTTTGTTTATTTATTAAATTAATATAAAAATTTTGTTCATACTCGTTTACTTATCTTCGTAAACGAACATAAACGAACGTTATACAAACGGTTCACGAACAGTTCATCAAGCGTTCTGTTCATTTACACCCCTAGCTGTTTAGAACATGACATTTGTACTTCTTGCTGGACGTGAGAATATGCTTTGCTCAAGAGAAGGAAAAAGGGGTTTTTCCAAGTTGAATCTTGATCTAATTGTTCTCATTGTTCAACTTGATGAGAAAATCATAAAGCCGCTCCTTTTCAACCAAAATTTGAATTGCATTTGATAATAATCAAGTTCCTGTCATAACCCACTCAATTCATAGAAAAGTGTTGAGAAATTGTCATCACCTTGCTTTGTGCTACGGACTTTATCTCAAAATTCAAAGATCTAAACTTCATTCTCGTTCATGAGTAGGTAAGAACGATTGCATTTCATGTTTCCAGTAATAAATATGCTCAAGAAATTTGGGGCTGCATAGAGTTGATAAGCCGTGCCATAATAAGTGAGTTCTCTAAGTCTCACTGACTAAAGGTAGGATCTTTTATCAACGGTTTCCTCTTATCACCATTAATATAACCTTGCAATCCTCTAGCCAAAAAAAAGGTGACACTGCAAGGTATTTGTTCCCATCAAACTTTGCAAGACTTATTTGCAAAGAAGGGTTAGTGGAACTAGTAGCAGCAATTTTCTTATCATCTGGTATTTCAAATAAAAATGCAAAAGAAAAATCAAACCCAAAAATATCCTTAAAAAAAATTAAGTTGGCCTGCGATGAGGTTGCGACTCCTTTGAGGGTGGTGGTGAGAACATAATTAAGTCTAAATGGAAAACTGCCAAATTTGGGCTATCTATGGTTTAAGAGAATCTGAAAAAAAAATTGGAACCCTAAATAAAGCTGATACCATGAAGAATCTTCAGGATTTTGAGAGAGAAAAACTGAATTGAATTCTTGTTTTGTTTGAACAGATTACAAAGGTATTTATACACAAAATTGGCGCCCAACTTAGGAAATAAAGTCAATACACTAAATAAAAAATCCCTACATATTAGCCTAAGAATCTGTCAAGAAACAGTACTAGGGTATCTATTAGTCAAAAGTGCTAAGCTGTAAATTAGTCAACTATGAATAATAATCATTTAAATGTTCTTACCTCTGTTTTTCTCAAACAGGTTAGGAGGCTCCTAGAAAGAGCTTATTCTGTTTCGAAGAGTTGGGATGATGCTCCAGTAGTTCTTTGTGGGGATTTTAATTGTACTCCGAAGGTTGTCATGTTGTTACATATTAAACTTTAGTTAAGCATGATTCACATGGTTCATTTCTGTTTATAAATCTTTGTATTTTTCTACTTCGGTAACTTACGAGGACCACACTTTACTTTCGTAACAGAGTCCATTGTACAACTTTATATCACAGCAGAAGGTAAATATGTTTATCCTTTCTCTCTTTATTTCCTTGATTGATGAATATTGTAATTATATATTGCTTGGTTCAGTTGGATTTGTCAGAAGTGGATAGAGATAAGGTGTCGGGACAAGCTTCTGCCGAAATTCCTCTGCAGACATATGATCTTAATTCAGGGTGGGTAAAACTTAAAATAACTTTTGGGTACACTGCTGATTACTGAAAATGAAAGCTCACAAAATATTACAGGGCTCAGTCTGGTAATATTCCTGCACAAGTTCCTCCTGCAGTAGATATCAAGCGAAATGATTCTCACTCTGACACGAAGAAACAAGATAATCTAGACAGAAATATGAAAGATGCTTCTGTGAACTTGTCTGGGTCCAGTGAGACAATGCAGGATTTGTCAGATATGGCCTGCAACAATTTGCGAATGGGAGGCAATGACAGTGCAGCATATGATGAAGTGACGGCAGAAATTCAGTGTGGTGCAGTTGATATGCAAAGGTTTTCTCCTGGCTGTTCTTCCTGTCTTGAAAATGTGTGCTCTGGCATCACTGAGATGGAGCATATAGGAACAGATGTTACCATCCATTCTAACAATGGAAAAGTGTTGGATGACATTGTGATGAACGATCATTGTAACAGGATCGCAACTGATCCTGAGTTGTTGAGTACCTCCCAGTCAGAGACTTCTTCAACTGAACTGTTATACCAAACTCACTCTCTTGACGCAATTAGGGTTTCCCCTCCGAACATCTTAACTTGTCAGTCACCAGAGTCAGTTGCTAATGATCACAGGGATAGACGTCCTGTTCCTTCTCAAGTAGACTTCTCCGGTCTGTCTGCTGGCACTGATATTGAGCTAGAAGAAAAAATGGATAATTTGTCTCTTGAAGAGCGTAGCAAAACTGGCACTGATATTGTGGTACAAGAAAAAATGGATAATTTGTCTCTTGAAGAGCATAGCAAAACTATGGTAGAAAGTGAAAATATTGTTGAAGACAATAATGCATTTGTTGATGCATTAAATGGTAATCAAGATAGACAGCCAACAAACTCCAGTCAATCGGTAACATCAGACTTAGATCATTCTTCCATGGAATTTTTGAGTTCCCAGGATTCCCAGTTTTTGCTACCAAGTGCTGATGTTCTGAATGATATATTGCCTTCCTTGGATCCCGAAGGTGCTGAGATTGAGCAGACTACTTACGATCCAACAGCATGGAGCCCAAAGGAATTAGCAACTGCAACAGGCAATGAGAACTGCAAGTTCATGGAGCACCCTCTGCAGCTTAAAAGTACATATACAGAAGTTAAGGTAGATAATTGTGGAGCTATACTTTCTTAGTCTTGTCAGTGATCATATCTGCAAGCATAATGAGTATAATGGGTTAAAATTTGGAACTCTTTTCCACAACTCAGGATTCTCCTGGTACTAGAGACTCTTATGGAGAACCCCTTGTGACAAGTTACAACAGGCGCTTCTTGGGCACGGTTGATTACATATGGTAAGTACTTCTGATCTCATGCTTAGATTATTGGATGTATTTGAGTCATCAGATATTGTTTAACAGTGTTCTTATGTTTTTCACTATACCATGGACATATTTGACCTGGATATAGTGTTGGACTTTTATACACCCTTTTTATTTGGATATATAGAAAAAAAATTCAATGCGGCATGGAATTTCAACCTTGGACTTGCCCACTTCCTTAGGAGGGCTGACAATGACTATGGTGCAACCTTGCCTACCTTACTTTCCTTTAGGGGATAGTATACATGTTATCCAAGCCTTGCATTTTATTTTCATAGTACCCCATCAATATGTGCTCATGGTTTAATCTAGTCAATTGAAATAAGCAACTAGCTTTTTCACTTTCATTTAAAAGTTTAGGGTTATAAAATAGTGCTGATATGCATGATTAGAATTGATTATATCAATCACGGTTATCTATATTCCAGGCGTTCTGAAGGTCTTCAGACTGTCAGGGTGCTTGCTCCAATTCCGAAACATGCTATGCAATGGACTCCAGGGTTTCCAACAAAGGTAAATCTAGTTCATACGAAAGTGCTATTTCTCTATGGTAAACAGCAAATACTCTTCTTCTGGGTAGTCATAGTACAAAAGTAGATAACGATTTATAATGACTTAAATTAGACATAAAAGAAAACAGAAGATTTAGATTCAAATTGGATTATATTAAAATTGTGTATATTACATGTACCTCTTCTTGAGGGAATTTTGTAATTTGTATTTCTCTTTGATTTTAGTCTGGGGGTATAATTTTTTCTCAGATTTAACTGGATTGCACTTTCAATAGGTATTTTCTTTTTTCTGTCTGTTTTCTCAGAAATGGGGTAGCGACCATATTGCATTGGCAGCAGAGTTGGCATTCACAAAAAGCTGGACCAATCAAGACCCCAAGAGTTAAGTGGCTAGAAAGGTTTTTTTTTTATGGGGGTTACTTGCGGGGTTTGGTAATCTCTCTTGTATTATTGTTGTTATATGACACTACAATTAGATGTTTTAATTTCATCAGTTATTAATTGTGGATGAGAATAAGTAAATACCAGATCCTCCTGGTGGTCATTTTGCATAATTATATATAGAGATCTTGCTAACATAGTTGGGACTAGTCTCAGGTTCAGCAGGTCACAGGGCAGATTTGGTTAGATTGTATTTACTTTGTCACAACATGCATGTTCTTTTATTACCTGTCGATACTATCTAGGCTTTGCTGTTGCAGTTGAGATTTCAATTCGAGCTTTTCCCTGTATTGCTTCCCCTAGCATATAATTATGGAATTGGAATTGGCTAGGCATGGCAACGCTGGAGTGGCGTTTTTGCTCGCCACGACCCCAAACTGCCTGCAAGCTCATATCGAATATATTTAACCCCTCCCCCCTTCTCACACGAACTAGTAGATTGTTGCATTGTTATTTGAATTGGATTGGATCGGTCAAATATCAGTTCACAAAAAAGACTTGTAAATCGGTATGGACTGATTAAATTTGACTAACAATTGGTTGAATTAACAATTGTATCAGTTTTCAATATTTTTTTTATTTTTAATGATTTATTTTGTTGAATTATGTCAACAAATTGGATTAACGAACTGATAGTTTAGTTGGTTTGATCATTAAATCGATTTTAAAAATATTAGATAGTTGAATGGAGTTGTTGGATCATAATCACTTACCATGAAAATTGTTGCATGCGTCACGACATCCATTATTAGAAATTTATCAATCCACGTTATGTGAATATAAATGTTCATATTTTTATTATTTAATAAAATATATTATTTCACAATCCTGACTAAAAAATAATATAATAAAAGACTTTCACATCATAATTAAATAATTGTATGATACTAAAAAAAATATATTTGTAAAATGTTTGAAAGATCAACATATTGCTTATTTATATATATATTTTTTCTATCAAAATTTTTTGTTTTTACAATTGATGTAAATAAATTAATGATATTATCAATGTGTTAAATACTAATGTTATGCTCAATAATAAACAAATGTCATTTGTGTTTGTATCGAAGTTATACCTTTTGTATATTACATTTTTTTGTCTCTTTTGAGGATAGAATTGATATATGTTTAAATAAAAAATTTATTAAATTGAAAAATTTAAATATAATAAAAGTGTAATAAAGATGAATTATTTAATATTTATTATGAATTTTAATAAAGGTGAAATAAATTTTAGCTGAAAATTTTATGTAAATATCTTGAAGAACTGAGATTATATTTTGATTTGATTTCGATGTATATCCTAATAATAAATAGAATTAATTATAACTTTAATGTATTGAAATTATGAAATTAACTATTAATTTTTAAATTTTGCATCAAAACATTAAATTCAATTATTTAGTGCTTTTGCCCATACTAGTAACTTTTTACGCAGTCTTTTTAGCTTATACAGTATAGAATCACTTGGGATTTCTCAAAACTGCTTTATCTTGTCTTTCAGAGACACCTTCATAGTCCACTAAGCTTCTAATAAAAAATTCCTAGGTTTCGATGACCCCTTAACTTGATCTGTGTTAATCAGAATTTGGCAATGATCAGAGAAAGAATGGGGTAAATGGCATACCTGGACATTGGAGAATTTTAGGAACCACACATCATTTGCCACCCTTTTATCCTATCGTTTTCTAATGTTTGTCTCCGATAAGTTACCTTGCTCCCAAGTGAACCAAGCACCACTGTATCCCATATCATTTAAATTGCATTCTTTGAGAACTGTTCGAAACTCCTCCATTCTTTGTTCATCCCTCAGTAACCCACAGACTTCTTCAAAAGAGTACAAAATTTCATTGAAGTTACCACAAACTAGCCATGAGAGACCTTGCTCTTGCCTCAAACATCTTAGCAAATCCCAAGAGACATTTTTATTGTTGAGGTATGGACTACCATAAAATCCGATGAATCACCATCCCTCCTCAGAATCGAACTCCTTCAGCAAAATATCGATGTGATTTTCAGAGTAGCATTTCAAATAAACATCCAGATTATCCTTCTAAGCCAAACATAGCCCACCATGAGAGCCCTCTGTTACCACTTCAACACCATTCGTATAACTACAACATTGATGTACTTTCTCCATACGTTTTCCGTCAAGTTTTGTCTCCATTATGAAGACCATTCGGGGATTGTACAACTTCAGCACATGTCGAAGCCTCCTACCAGCCCGTGGGTTCCCCAACCTAGAGACATTTCAACATAGGGTTTTCATAGTGCCCGATCAACTTGCCTTTTGGAAGTCGTCAAGTCACATTAAGAAGAGTCGGAGCAAAGCCCCATATTAACCAACACCTCATACCCTATCCACAATCCAACTGTATCATCTCCATCACTTTTCTTTCATTTACTGCCTTTGAATAACATTTTGACATCGACCACATCATCAAAACCTTCCACATCAATTTTGCGCTTAGCCGAACCATTGCTCTTTTTGCCTTGGTCCAACATTGCCTTCATAGTGATTATTTTCCATCTAGGCCACTTCACGATTTGAGGGATATCCACTAAGGTCGTCATGGACCCATCCTGACACTTCTTGGTATTTAGCCCTTCACTTTTTATTACACAATAATTTACGCACACATCAATCGCCACACTTTCCTCCTTAATTTTAGAAATTAAACATAATTCCTCATTCCTTAATTCACGCCTCTTACTTGCAGTGATTGAGTCAACTTTTAATTCTTACCCAACTATTCGTTCCTCTAGCTAGACGATAACTTTTGTTTCTTTTTCCAATGAGTCAACATCGCCCCCGGACTTGCGGTTCCTTCTGCTGCCCTTTTGGCTCCCATATAACAGCACTGTTTCATTAGTTTCTTACTTGAAAGTCCTAGTAAAAAACGCTCATTCACTAACAAATTGGATTATGCTCAAAGTGCCAATGAAGACGAAAATTCACCCTCCAAATTCTCTTTTGCAATGCTAACATTTAACACACACTCTTGGAACCCATGCCCTAACTTCCCACAGGTAAAACAAAACGTTGACAAATTATCATATTTGAATGGGACTCAAACCTTTTCTTGTACATCGCTTGAAACAAAAATCCCTCTGCGTAAAGGCATTTGTACATCTAAATTGACTCATAGCTTACAACACTCCCCTTTAATTTCTGATCCTAGCACCCTCCAAAGGTCAACCCACTAACGTGCATAAGATCCTCCTTGTCACACTTTGACAGGCAAGGGCCAATTTTCATCCAAAAAGGGGATTGTATAAGACAAATCTTATTATGCTCGATGGGAGCCAAAAGTCGATCAAAGAGAACTAACTGTTTCCGAAACAACCATGACCTCTCCTCCAAAATCAACTTCAGATCATTCTCATCCTCACAGGAAATTAAAAATAGATTCTGCCCTACCCCCTTAATATCAAACTTTTTCTTGGGCTTGCAAATACTTCTCATTTGTGCTCGAAAACTATCTGGGTTATTTCTTCATCCAAATTGAACATAACATTGACTCCTGGCCAATCAGCTCAACTATAGAACTCTTAACAGATAGAGGATCTTAGATCATGTAAATCTTGCACTTAACATACCCAAGGCACATGCCCGTGTGGCTACCTGTGTACCTTACACGGTCGTGTGACAGCCTGTGTCCTAGGCTGTGTGAGTCGATAAGTGACTAAAAAAAACTTGTTCATCAACCAAACCATTTGGAAATTAGGCCAAAACCTACCATATCATTCCCAACACTTTTAAGCACATCAAAACTATTATAACATACCAAATAATCAACGTAATATCTCTAACCAATATGCCTTGCATAGGCACCACAATCTAAAACATTTCATAACAACATAACTGATCGCGCTATGAACGTCACAGTAATAATGTGCAAGCGTACATTGTCAATGCAAGTATAGTAGACATAAATGAATCTGTCGAATATCGATCCCACAAATATGGTTGTTTATGTTTAAATCTGTGGAAGCAAATTGAGTTAAAATGGTAAGAAACGTTAATAATAATGTCAACACAAACCAGTTAAAACTGCACAGGTTAAGAGTAGAAATTGACAGTGCAAATGTAATACAAAATGTCAGAGCAAATCAATAAGACGAATTAATGGTTGAGATGTTGTAATGTAAATTTTGAAATATAAAAGAAATAGATCAAGTGTAAAGAAGTGTAGAGGATCACTAACTTCACAAATTAGCAACGCTCACTGTGACTACAGGGTAACTTATAGATGAATTGTAGCCGCAATTATGGTCCGATGAGATCGTACTAATTTTAAATCTTTGTTTAACAAAGACCTAAGTACCCACAACTACCACACCTTCCAATGCTGGTAATGCTTAGTAATCAAGAACAAGTGACCAGAATTCCTCCTAGTCTCAAGCAACTTCCGATGCCTTGCTTGTTAAGCTAATTGTCACCGCACCTTTCAGTACTGTGACTGCAATTGCACTTCCGTGGTCAAAACAGTTAAATCCAAAGATAAACAAATGGGAAGAATTGAATAGAATTTAAAGCAAATCTAATATTAAAAGATACTTCAGTATTCAATCAATTATCAATAGTATTCATCAACATTTTAAGAGGGATTAACAAATGAATTGAAGCATCCTATTCCTTGTTTACTAGAATTCTCCCTTAATCGCTCCTCTTGCTTCGCACCAAACACTTCTCGTAAGAAGCTGATATGTTCTTGTGGCATTAGATCACCTTTCTCTAGAATTTAAGCTTTCATAGCAACTATCTTCGAAAATAAATAAGAGAAATTATAGATTTGAAATCTTCACACCTTGATACCCATATTCTCTTTCATCCTTCTATTTATAATCATTGGCCATTCCAGCTCTTTCTCCCTTTTCAGATCTAACTTCTTGATGCAGCTGTAAAAGTTGTTATTGCCAGCTATGCACTCACTCAGATTTGGTTTGTTCATTGATCAATTGTAGATTGTCGCGACATCTTTGGGTGCAAATTATGAATTTAATTTGTAGTGACAATTTGTCATTCTCCTATGCTGATGCTTCTGGATATGTTAGCAGCGCGAAATTCCTGATAGAAATGTAGAAGCCTTCATGGGATGACATATTTCACTGCAATTCTGGATCAACTTGTGACCGCAACTTTGAAAGCTTTCCTACTCTGATCTTCCTAAGTGGAATTCTACGTTGACAACTTTAGACGCAAAACTTGTACTAAATACAACGACATTAGTAGCACAGAAGAGATAAAATGAAAGAAATTAAGATCAAACAACACTGAGTTAGAAAATGTAAATACTAAGTATGAAATGCAAATAATGTATGCTAAATATGATACAAAAGGAACAAATTATACACTAATTTAAGGAGAAATTAAGTGTCATTTCTAATGTCATTAATAACTCATAATAAGCTAACTTGCATTCAAAATTCACAATTTCACTCCATTTAACATAACAAAACTCAAAGATAACATATTAACCATTTCAAAATGACCATTTAAATATATTACTAAACCAACTTTACCTCTAAAACATATCTACTACGAAAATACCGAAACATTACACTCCTAACCAAACCACATCCTATTTACATGCCATTATAATAGATACTAGCATGGATAGTGCGAGCATGAGTAATTCAAGTATGGGCATTGCGAGCATGGATGAAGGACAAACCTCGCATGATCCAATCGAGCTACCTAGAGGACCGATCAGTTGCACACAAGACAAAAAAGTTCAAAGATGCTGACACGAGTTTAATTAAACAAGTTTGAAAAAAAACACTTCATGCATCCCATGCATTTCATACAACTCGTACACCTCTTGCAACACATGCATTCCATGCAATCTGCTGCACATAAAACTTTAATTATTTAGTTGGTTAAATTGTTGGAAATAAGGTTTTAACCATTTAGTTATTTTAGTTTAAGTTTTAATTATGTTTTGTGTTATTTTGATAAGTCTTTAAATGTGTCCTAAGTTAGTTGTTAGTTTTTAGTCAGATATTGCTGCCTATTTAATATGTCCTAACCAGCATGTTTAATATTTCTTAGGGACATTAATGGTCAGCCAACACAAGCTTTTATTGCACCTCCCAATATTTAAAGTGTTGAAAACATCTCCCCAAAAATACATTTCCTGAAAAGCAAAGGAAATCAATGCTCTCTCCATGCATGGCTGTTTGGTTTCATCAAAGGTCACAAGGTGCTTAAATGCTCAAAAGCTGCTCATGAGGACATGGAAAGTGGCTAGAAAATCATCAATGCACCGCCCAACAATTACTCCAAGTGCATGAGAATCCAACCAAGCACTAAAATCAGCCAACACCTTCATTGAAGCAGCCACCAGATTAACTTAAAGTGCATTAGGAATTTTGGACGAAATTAAGGGTAATAAACAAATTAAATTATTTATCATTTCATGCCTTTTCGAATGGTCATTTGTAAGCCTATAAATATGAGGCTTGAAACATTTTATAGGAACTTTTGAAGAATTTTAATCTTATTGTGAGTTTGCAAACTCCTTGTTATTATTTGACTCAAATTGACTTATCAAGTTATATGAAAATCAAAAAAATCAAGGGAGTAAAAGTAACACATTAAAAATGTCAAGAGAAAGATGATATTTCTATTGATTTGTGTGGTAGTTATACACATGTTAGAGGTTTTGTACAAGGAAATAAATCAATACAATTAATCTAATTAATCCCTAAAATCTTCTATTCCTACTGATAAACTAATCTAATTGATTCTACTTGTAGCACTCCCCTTAAGCTAGAGCATAGACATTTATCACGTCCATCTTGTTACATGTATAATCAACTCGATTTCCATTCAATGTTTTTGTGAACAAATCAATGGATTCTCGTGTATTTACATAATCAATTGAGATTAAATTATCAATAATTTTTAACTAATGAAGTAAAAATCAATCTTGATGTGTTTGATTCTCTCATGATAGGATTTTAGGGTGATAAGAGCAACTTCATTATCAAAATGAAGTTTGCTGGTGATGAATGTTCCATCCCAATTTTAGCTCACATATGATGTATTCACATGATCTCACACGTAAATTGAGAAATAACTCTATTTTTGATTTTGCACTTGATCGAGATAGAACATTTTGCTTCTTGCTCCATGAAACTAAATTTTTGCCAAAATGATACAATTTTTAGTAGTAGATCTACAATAATAACAATATGAAACTACATACACCACAAGGAGATTGATACTAGTTTTTTTCTCATTTATAGAAAATTGAGTTGTTATAATTACACTTTTTCAGCCCAAACTCTTGAACTACCTCATTGAACTTGCCAAACCATGCTTGAGGACTCTACTTTAACTTGTACAAAGATTTCTTCAAACAACAAACCTTCCCATGCTCTTCTTGAGCAACAAACTTAAATGGTTGCTCCATATAGACTTTTTTAGATAACCATGAAGAAAAGCACGTAGCAGCTCCAGCTTTAAGTCGAGCCATTGAGCCATTTGGATTAACTTTTATCGAAAAGACCTATTTGCAACCTATTGCCTTACCCTCATGTAAATCCACCTAATCTCATGTGTGATTGTCATCGAGAGCTTGTATCTCTCAAGCATTGCTTCATACCATCTAGGATGAGACAAGGCTTTTTTAATTATTTTGGAACTGAGATTAGGCCTAAAAAGGCAGTCAAAGATCTAGAGGAAAAGGATAAGTGACCATAGAAAAAAACAAAACTAGCAATGGGATAAGTAGATTTTAGAAGGGTACACTGATGCTTAGCTTTTCAAATTCCAATTAGTAGATCATGATCATTTGGGAAAGGATCAGATGATGAAATGATTGGTGTAGGACATGTATCATCGGTCTTTTTTCTTCAAGAGTAGAATAATTGGTGGTTTATTTGAAACTTGATGAACATTGGCAACTATTTGCTCAACAGGAGAACTAGCATACCCACCCTCGGATTGCTCAATAGAGGTTTTGATTTTTCTGTTATGAGCCTTGGCATAGGATCTAGTCATTGGTTTAGACAAGGAAGAATCCTTGCTTCGACCTATGGTTACTCAAAGAGGCAATTTCGTCCTTGACTATACCCTTTTCAAAAATAACATTTTTTTATAGAATATCTGCTTGCTCTTTATTTCATATTGACAGCCTTTTATAGGCTGTTAATAATAAAAGAAAGTCCTAATTGACATAAAATGAAATTCTTAACTTATAGGATCTTGACTAAAGACTAGAGTTTATGAAGGAAATAAAAACCTAATATAATAGAAAAAAGAAGTAAAAGTAAAACTCTAATAAAACCTGATATTATAAAGAAAATAAATAAAACTAAAATTCTAATTGTTGTAGTCTCCCTTTTCTATTCCTTCTCTAATATTTTCTCCCAATAAAAGCATCCGCATTAGTACTCCTCTCGGAGTTGAGCTTGTCCTTAAGCTCAAATTTAGAATAATCTTCAAACCATATCCAAAAACATCTACCTCATCGTCATCTTTGCTTGTTTTCAACGTTTGATACTTCTATCCAAAATAACCTTTTTACATTTGTGTCCTATGGAATAAGACTTGTCACAAGTATAACATAGCCCTTTAGCCCTTCTTTCCGTCATTTTTGCTCATGTTAATCTTTTAACAAATAGTGTAGATGAACTTATTACGTCGTTCCCTATTGGTTTCGTTATTTTCCCCCCTCCCTTTTGTGCTCTTATTGATTGGAGTGATTGAATTGTTGGAAGAGACCTTTTGTTTACGTTCTAATGCTCGAGCCATATTCAATGCAACTCCAAGGTTTTTCAGTTGTCGCATCTCAATATCAATTCTAAGTTCCTCTATCAACCTGACCGTAAAGAGGTTTACTTGTTGTCGAGGTTTAAAAGATCAGCAGTCCTCAGATGATAACACTTTTTGAAATGCCCCAAATCAAGATCTGCCTCTTCTTTCATTTGATCAAACCACAATTGCCCCTCTCCTAAGTGATGGAATGCAACTAAGCTTACTTTGTCTTCTTCGTTAGTTCGTTGATTGCAAATAAATTTTTTGCATCTTTTCAACCACCTTAGAGGGTCACTAACACCATCATAAGTGGGAAATTTCATTTAGAGTATCGTGGCACCATGCACCCACCTTGTTGCAAGTTTAAATTCTTTTTTTTTTTGCCTCTATTGTTGCCCTATACTTCATTATTTTTCTCTTAATACCCTTTCGCTATCTTTTGGACTGAAAAAGATAACACCGCCATCTACTCTTCTAATAATCGTTGCCTTGTAGTCATTTGTTCCATGAAAGCCTTTAGCATGGCTGCCAAAGTCTCTTCGCCACCCATGATAGAAAGGCTCCGATACCAAGTTATTATGAGCCTTGGTGTAGGATCTAGTGCACGGGCCAGAGTTCAGAGCCCATGACCATTGCACACAATGAGTCCCATGGGGGTCTGTAAATGATATTGGGATCATTTAGCTCACATGAGCTGGCCTGATTCAAAGAGTTGTTGGTCAAGCCTATCAAATTGAAACCTGTGTGGCCCAATAATGAAAATTTGGCAACATAAGGCATCTTGGCAAATATGGGAACTAATATTAAAAGATAAGGGAGAATCGTATCTTTAAGATTAGATAAGATTCTATTGATATTGAAATCTTGTAAATCCCATGAATTAAGGGATAGGTTAATCTCATTCGTCGATGTAGCTTGATCTTGACTGACGGTTGTGGGGGAGCTCAACTATAAATAGGAGCCTCTCCTCATTTGTAAATTATTCCATTCCATTCATTGTATTCTTTGTATTCTTTGAGATAAAATAATATAATTGAGAGCATTTACTTAAACACTTTGTGTTCTTTATTTTTGTGGCTTTCTATTGTCTTTTGAGCCTTCTTTTGGCTAGTCGCTTCCGCTATACAAGTTGGTGCCTTGGAGGAATTCCTTTAGTAAATCCTCAATCGTGGTGGTTAGGCTGACTAAAGCGTGTTTGCAAGAAAGGATCGCCTAAGCCCACATGAATTGCGTGACTAAAGATCTAGCTCCGTGACAAGTGGTATTCGAGCTAAAGATTACGAAGGCACCATTCGTGATGTTAAAAGAAGTTACTAAACAAAGTGAGCCAATGAAGACCTGTGGGAGGGGTAGACATAAGAGTCGTTCGAGGGACATACTGTCAACTTTAAATCGAGTGGTCACTCTCGAAGATCCATAAGGGACGTCAAGGAGAATCTTGATGAAGTTGAGGATAGACTCTTAAGTGGGTTGCAATCCATGAAGGAACAACTGAGAGAGTATGTATGGGATACTCTTGGTTCCTTGGAGAACAAGATTACGAGGAAAGATGATACTCTTGAGGCAATGGTGGTAGGCTTGAAGGAAGAAATCGTCGAGCTTAAGGGGGAGCTCAGGATTTACAAGGTTGCCTTGGGTAATGGAATGTTGGCTTTGACGCCAAAGCAATAGGTGATGGATGTGCCCAAACTGAAAGGGTTTAAAGGGGCAAGGTTCGCAAGTGAAGTGGATAACCTTTTTTTGGCAATGGAGCAATACTTTCGAGCGATGAACATCAAGGATGATGCTATTAAGGTAAATACTGTTGCTATGTATTTCACTAACGTTGCTTTATTATGGTGGTGGCGTTGGTCCATAGATGTGAAACGTGGTGAGATCAAGATTAGGACTTAGGTAGAGTTCCAGCAGAAATTTAAAGCGTAGTTTTACTCTGAATATGCCGAGGATGAAACTCGAGCAAAGTTGCAGCAGCATACGCAGTGAGGATCGGTTAGAGAGTATGTGTGAGAGTTTAATAAATTCATGCTTCAAATTTTTGATTTGAGCGAAAAGGAAACATTTTTCTCCTTCACAGATGGGTTAAAACCATGGGCGAATCAAGAATTGCAACGTCGATGAGTCAAAGAACTTACCAAAGCCTTGATGGTGGCAGAGTCCATTGGAGCTAGATCCAAGTAGAGACAGGTTCGAACCTTTCAAGCCCAATGAGAAGGGTAATGGTGGGGAAGACCATGATGAAAAAGAAGAGGGTCATAGCGATTATGGCAACGATAGTAGTAACGACGGTAGGAAACCACGACACGAGAAATGGAGATCCAACAACCCAAGGGAGAAAAGGAGCAAGATTAGATGCTACATTTATAAGGAACCGTATATGAAGAGGAACTGTCTGAAGGTATCTTCGTTTTCGACTATCAAGATGAAAGATGAGCCGGAGGAAGGGAAGCCTGTTGAGAAGAAAGCATCGATGGTTAATGCGATGGTACTCACTCTTGCCAAAAGAGATGGCAAGGAAGGGTTGATATTGGTGGATATCAATATTGCAGGTCAAAAAAAGAGTGCTCTTATTGACACGGGAGTATCTAACTTGTTGATATCGAAAAAAGTTACTAAGAAACTTGGTCTCTCAATTTGAAAATCGAATAAGAAGATCAAGATGATAAATTTCGAGGAGGCCCCAACTGTTGAAGTAGCTTGAAATGTGGAGCTACAAAAGGAAAGGCAAGCAAGACTTTAAGGTAATCAAATTAGACTATTATGATTTTGTGCTTGGCTTAAATTTCCTTGACAGGATTCAAGCTACTATGTTTCCATAGGCTGATCAAATTCATATTGTTATCAGTGTGTTATCACGAATCATTGTACCGGTATATTGAGATATAAAGGTTGGGATCCAGCTAGACAAGGATGTTTCGTATGGGAAGAACATCAACTCGATGGAACGGAGTGTTGCAAAAGCCCTTTCAGAAAGGTTAGTGGAGCTTGGGATCGATATGAGGCCTGGTGAGTCATCTGTGGTAATATCACATTTGGGTAAGGTAAAGTGTGCATCGGACTTCGAGGGACAAGAAGTGATGCAAACGGGATAGACGGGTCGAGTAAATGCAGCGAGTAAGGTACATCGTGAACACCTTGGTAGTGTTGTGAATTTTGACTTGTTAGCTTGACAAGATCGTAGGGACCCTTTCAAAGTTCTTGAGCAAGGAGGTCAAGGGATTGTGGGAATTACGAAGCCAATAGGTGAGAACAAAAAAGATTTCGAACGAGTTAGTCAAAATTGGGGTAAGTTGGAGTGGAGACTTCTTGTTAGCGAGATGTATGAACGAGTGCAACGGTTCAAGATAAGAGGCAACGGAAGTCGAGGCGGAAGTTTTGTAAGAAGGGACAACCCGATAGTAAGACTAGTCAGGAAGAAGCCGAGGCAATGAGACGAGATCAAGGCGAATCAAGTCAGTGCCATTCAGATGTCTCAATGAAGGCGTTGCGAGAATGGGAGGGGGAGAATGTCATGGGCCAGAGTTTAGAGCTCGTGACCATTGCACACGACAAGTCCCATGGAGGTCTCTTATTGACATTAGGATCATTTAGCCCATATAAGTTGGCCCGATTCAGAGAGATGTTGGTCAAGCCTATCAAATTGAAGCCTGGGTGGCTCAATAATCAAGATATAGCAACATAAGGCATCTTGGCAAATATGAAAAACTAATCTTAGAAGATAAGGGAGAATCATATAAGATTAGATTGATATTAAGGGAGAATCATATCTTAAGATTAGATTGATATTGTAATCTTGTAAATCCCATGAATTAAGGGATAGGTCAATCTCATCTGTCAATGTAGCTTGATCTTGACCAATGGTTGGTGGGGGCTCAACTATGAATAGGAGCCTCTCCTCATTTGTAACCCATTCCATTTCATTATTGTATTCTTTGTATTCTTTGAGAGAAAGTAATACAATTCAGAGCATTTACTCAAACACTTTATGTTCTTTGTTCTTATGGCTTTCTGTTATCTTTTGAGCCTTCTTTTGGCTAGTCGCTTCCGCTACAAGTTGATGTCTTGGAGGAATTCCCTTAGTGAATCTTCAAACGTAGTGGTTAGGTTGACTTCAACGTGTTTGCAAGAAAGAATCGCCTCAGGCCGCACGAATTGCGTGACTAAAGATCAACCCCGTGACACTAATCACAAGTACTCAAAGAGGAAGAATTCTTGCTTTGACTTATGGTTATTCAAAGGGGCAAATTCATCCTTGGCTAAACCTCCAAAAAAATAACGTAATTTTTGATAGAATAATTACTTGCTCTTTATTTCATATTGACAGCCTTTTATAGGTTGTTAATAACAAAGGAAAGAGTCCTAATTGACATAAAATGAAATCCCTAACTTATAGGATCATGAATACCAAGACTAAATTTATGAAGGAAATAAAAACTTAATATGATAGAGAAAATAAATAAAATTAAAACTCTATTTGTTTTCGTCTCCCTTTTCTATTCCTTCTCTTATATTGTTTTCCAATAAAAGCATCCACATCATCTTCTTGATACTTTTGATTGGGAGAAATAGTCTATGAAAAGAATGGTATTTGCTTAGGAAACGTCATATAAGTTGAGACTTAAGTATTTTTGAAAATTTGGAGAGCAGCACTGATAGCCTTTTTGAATTCAAGAGTGGCCCTTAAAAGCACATTTTAATGGTTTGGGATCTAGCTTGGTGAGATGAGGTTGGACATCATGAGAATAGTCGATGCTTCTGAACACTTTGGACTTTACTAGAAACAGTGACTTAGTAGGAAAAAGGACAATGTAGGAAATCTCACCACTAAAGATGCATGTGATTGATCAAGAAGTTGGTTGTAGAAATAAGATCTGCCCAAAATGGTTTGGGAACCTTCATTTGGAACGTTAGCACTCGAGCAATTTTGAGAAAATGCCTATTCTTTGTCTTTGCGACATCATTTTGAGATGGTGTATCAACATAGTAAGAAAATAGGAAGACTGGTGAGGAATAAGTCATGAAATTCTTAAATACATTTGACTTGTATTTTTTAGATTATCACTTCTTGATACGTGAAGAGGAACATTGATTTGGGTCTTAATTTCAGCATAAAGGGTAGTAAAATGTGAAAATGCCTCAAAGTGAGTTTCCATAAAATAAACCTAAGTCATACGAGAGAAATAAACCTTGAGCGTAGCTTGCTTGTTTTGCTAAAACTAATAATTTTTTTTTATGGTGACACTTTCTTAGACACAATGACTAACATTGCATTCAACATCCTTTCCTTTTAAATTGGTATAGGATTTTTGTTCATTTGAAGCGGCTTTTGTCTTTCCTTGATGAATTTCACCTTTTCTTTGATTTCCCTAGTTAAGTCTGGTCCTACTAGTCTATTTTCACTTAGCTCAATCCTATACAATGGAGTTTTTCATTTCCTTTTATATGAAGCTTCGTATGATTCTATCTAAATGATAGATTGGTAACTAATTTTGTACGCAAATTTAACTAATGAAAGATATCTCCCCTAACTTTTGAACTCAATTGCATTCCCCAGAAAAGTTTTGGAAGATTCGCAAGTAACGAAAGGGATTTAGCAATTTCCAACAGATGGCTATTCTTGTCGGCCACTCCTTTTTGTGTATCCAGGACAATTGGTTTGATGAATTATATCTCATAGGACTTCTCATAAGTTCCAACCTTGTCTCTTGTGCTATTATCAATTATTAGAATATTTATCTTAGCATAAAATTGAGTACAAATCATCTTATTAAAAGATTGAAAGCATGAAAAAAGCATAATTCTTTGATTTTATCAAACACCTAAGCCATCCTATTGCAATATTAAAAAAAAGTAGCAAATCATCAATTACCGAACAATAATGTAGTCCTTTTTGGTCCTTAAACATTAGAATAGTCATAAAAGGTTTATTACTTCTATTATTTCGTAAATGATAAAAGTTTCTCATATGTTCAGTTTATTTACAAGTCTCACAAAAAAAATCGAAGTGAGTCTTTAAAAACAAACTAGGATATGATTTTTCTTGAACAAAAAAAGATGGATGTCTAGTTTTTGCCACTGCATTATTTCTTCTAGAAGAACTTAATATGGCATAGAATCTCGACTCCCCTCTAACGTTTAAGCCATCATGCAACCTACCACTACCATTCCTTTTGTTTGAAGGTGCTGAAAGACACAATGATCAAGAAAAAAAAAACTCAATTTTACAATTTAGAGTTTTGATAATGGCATTGATGAGTAAAATATTCAACATGAAACGAAGGGACATGAAGTATAGAAGATTGTAAGATATTGGGGGCATAGGTAACCTGTTTTGGATACAGGAGTAAAAAAACCACTAGTCATGCCATCCCTTTTTAGACATCGAGAGTAGTTAAAAAAAGTCTATAGTGGTTCTTGTTATGTGCCTATTCGCTTGATTCAAATACTCCATGAATCGGTTTCAAGGTGGGCATTAAAAGCATTACTTAAAAAAAAATTGGATGTTGCATTAGAGGAAGAGTCAATACAGGACAAAATGCTTGAGATGCTGAATTTCATCAGAAGAAAAGATCTCAATTATATCTGCCTCCTTAGATGTTTCTTAGATTCTTGACAAATTTGCTCGAGTCATTGTTGACTTGGATATTTTCCTCCATGACCTCTAGTGGGTCTGTCATGTAACTTTTAGGAAGTATCCTTGGTATGTCGCGACTTCCCACAATAATCATAACGCCATTGATCTTTCTCAAAATTGGTGGCTTTCAATTATTGAGATCACTAGAGGTCAGCCCAACCATCTCAACTGGTGCTGTTTATGAATAATAAACAAACAATTAATAATTACATACACATAAATATTAATTTAACATTTTTATAAGAGAATATCATTCATAAATATTGGAATCACTAACGAGTCAATAAACGAGCTTACAAATGAGCCAATAAACAAGTTTATTCGTGAATATAAACTAATCGAACACACCTCTGTTCGTGTTTGTTCGTTTATTAAATTAATATAAAAATTTTATTCATACTCGTTTACTTAACTTCGTAAACGAACATACACGAACATTATACGAACGGTTCACGAACAGTTCATCAAGAGTTCTGTTCATTTACACCCCTAGCTGTTTAGAACATGACATTTCTACTTCTTGCTGGACGTAGGAATATGCTTTGCTCAAGAGAAGGAAAAAGGGGTTTTTCCAAGAACTTGAATCTTGATCTGATTATACTCATTGCTCAACTTGATTAGAAAATCATAAAGCCGCTCCTTTTCAACCAAAATTTGAATTGCATTTGATAATAATCAAGTTCCTGTCATAACCCACTCAATTCATAGAAAAGTGTTGAGAAATTGTCATCACCTTGCTTTGTGCTATGGACTTTATCCCAAAATTCAAAGATCTAAACTTCATTCTCGTTCATGAGTAGGTAAGAACGGTTGCATTTCATGTTTCCAGTAATAAGTATGCTCAAGAAACTTGGGGCTGCATAGAGTTGATAACCCGTGCCATAATAAGTGAGTTCTCTAAGTCTCACTGACTAAAGGTAGGATCTTTTATCAACAGTTTCCTCTTATCACCATTAATATAATCTTGCAATCCTCTAGCCAAAATGATCAATAAAAAAGGTGACACTGCAAGGTATTTGTTCCCATCAAGCTTTGCATGACTTATTTGCAAAGAAGGGTTAGTGGAACTAGTAGCAGCAATTTTCTTATCATCTTGTATTTCAAATAAAAATGCAAAAGAAAAATCAAACCCAAAAATATCCTTAAAAAAAATTAAGTTGGCCTGCGATGAGGTTGCGACTCCTTTGAGGGTGGTGGTGAGAACATAATATAAGTCTAAATGGAAAACTGCCAAATTTGGGCTATCTATGGTTTAAGAGAATCTGAAAAAAAAATTGGAACCCTAAATAAAGCTGATACCATGAAGAATCTTCAGGATTTTGAGAGAGAAAAACTGAATTGAATTCTCGTTTTGTTTGAACAGATTACAAAGATATTTATACACAAAATTGGCGCCCAACTTAGGAAATAAAGTCAATACACTAAATAAAAAATCCCTACATATTTGCCTAAGAATCTGTCAAGAAACAGTACTAGGGTATCTATTAGTCAAAAGTGCTAAGCTGTAAATTAGTCAACTATGGATAATAATCATTTAAATGTTCTTACCTCTGTTTTTCTCAAACAGGTTAGGAGGCTCGTAGAAAGAGCTCATTCTGTTTCGAAGAGTTGGGATGATGCTCCAGTAGTTCTTTGTGGGGATTTTAATTGTACTCCGAAGGTTGTCATGTCTTTACATATTAAGCTTTAGTTAAACATGATTCACATGGTCATTTCTGTTTATAAATCTTTGTATTTTTCTACTTTGGTAACTTACGAGGACCACTCTTTACTTTCGTAACAGAGTCCATTGTACAACTTTATATCAGAGCAGAAGGTAAATATGTTTATCTTTTCTCTCTTTATTTCCTTGATTGATGAATATTGTAATTATATATTGTTTGGTTCAGTTGGATTTGTCAGAAGTGGATAGAGATAAGGTGTCGGGACAAGCTTCTGCCGAAATTCCTCTGCAGACATATGATCTTAATTCAGGGTGGGTAATACTTAAATAACTTTTGGGTACACTGCTGATTACTGAAAATGAAAGCTCGCAAAATATTACAGGGCTCAGTCTGGTAATATTCCTGCACAAGTTCCTCCTGCAGTAGATATCAAGCGAAATGATTCTCACTCTGATATGAAGAAACAAGATAATCTAGACAGAAATATGAAAGATGCTTCTGTAAACTTGTCTGGGTCCAGTGAGACAATGCAGGATTTGTTAGATATGTCCTGCAACAATTTGCGAATGGGAGGCAATTACAGTGCAGCATATGATGAAGTGACGGCAGAAATTCAGTGTGGTGCAGTTGATAAGCAAAGGTTTTCTCCTGGCTGTTCTTCCTGTCTTGAAAATGTGTGTTCTGGCATCACTGAGATGGAGCATATAGGAACAGATGTTACCATCCATTCTAACAATGGAAAAGTGTTGGATGACATTGTGATGAACGATCATTGTAACAGGATCGCAACTGATCCTGAGTTGTTGAGTACCTCCCAGTCAGAGACTTCTTCAACTGAACCGTTATACCAAACTCACTCTCTTGACGCAATTAGAGTTTCCCCTCCTAACATCTTAACTTGTCAGTCACCAGAGTCAGTTGCTAATGATCACAGGGATAGACGTCCAGTTCCTTCTCAAGTTGACTTCTCAGGTCTGTCTTCTGGCACTGATATTGAGCTAGAAGAAAAAATTGATAATTTGTCTCTTGAAGAGCGTAGCAAAACTGGCACTGATATTGTGGTAGAAGAAAAAAATGGATAATTTGTCTCTTGAAGAGCATAGGAAAACTATGGTAGAAAGTGGAAATATTGTTGAAGACAATAATGCATTTGTTGATGCATTATATGGTAATCAAGATAGACAGCCAACAAACTCCAGTCAATCGGTAACATCAGACTTGGATCATTCTTCCATGGAATTTTTGAGTTCCCAGGATTCCCAGTTTTTGCTACTAAGTGCTGATGTTCTGAATGATATATTGCCTTCCTTGGATCCCGAAGGTGCTGAGATTGAGCAGACTACTTACGATCCAACAGCATGGAGCCCAAAGGAATTATCAACTGCAACTGGCAATGAGAACTGCAAGTTCCTGGAGCACCCTCTGCAGCTTAAAAGTACATATACAGAAGTTAAGGTAGATAATTGTGGAGCTGTACTTTCTTAGTCTTTTCAGTGATCATATCTGCAAGCATAATGAGTATAATGGGTTAAAATTTGGAACTCTTTTCCACAACTCAGGATTCTCCTGGTACTAGAGACTCTTATGGAGAACCACTTGTGACAAGTTACAACAGGCGCTTCTTGGGCACGGTTGATTACATATGGTAAGTACTTCTGATCTCATGCTTAGATTATTGGATGTATTTGAGTCATCAGATATTGTTTAACAGTGTTCTTATGTTTTTCCCTATACCATGGACATATTTGACCTGGATATAGTGTTGGACATTTATACACCCTTTTTATTTGGATATATAGAAAAAAAATTCAATGGGGCATGGAAATTTCAACCTTGGACTTGCCCACTTCCTTAGGAGGGCTGACAATGACTATGGTGCAACCTTGCCTACCTTACCTTCCTTTAGGGGATAGTATACATGTTATCCAAGCCTTGCATTTTATTTTCATAGTACCCCATCAATATGTGCTCATGGTTTAATCTAGTCAATTGAAATAAGCAACTAGCTTTTTCACTTTCATTTAAAAGTTTAGGGTTATAAAATAGTGCTGATATGCATGATTAGAATTGATTATATCGATCACGGTTATCTATATTCCAGGCGTTCTGAAGGTCTTCAGACTGTCAGGCTGCTTGCTCCAATTCCGAAACATACTATGCAATGGACTCCAGGGTTTCCAACAAAGGTATAGTAATAAATCTAGTTCATACGAAAGTGCTATTTCTCTATGGTAAACAGCAAATACTCTTCTTCTGGGTAGTCATAGTACAAAAGTAGATAACGATTTATAATGACTTCAATTAGACATAAAAGAAAACAGAAGATTTAGATTCAAATTGGATTATATTGAAATTGTGTATATTACATGTACCCCATCTTGAGGGAATTTTGTAATTTGTATTTCTCTTTGATTTTAGTCTGGGGGTATAATTTTTTCTCATATTTAACTGGATTGCACTTTCAGTAGGTATTTTCTTTTTTCTGTCTGTTTTCTCAGAAATGGGGTAGCGACCATATTGCATTGGCAGCAGAGTTGGCATTCACAAAAAGCTGGACCAATCAAGACCCCAAGAGTTAAGTGGCTAGAAAGGTTTTTTTTTTTTATGGGGATTACTTGCGGGGTTTATCTCTCTTGTATTATTGTTGTTATATGACACTACAAGTAGGTGTTTTAATTTCATCAGTTATTAATTGTGGATGAGAATAAGTAAATACCAGATCCTCGTGGTGGTTATTTTGCATAATTATATATAGAGATCTTGCTAACATAGTGGGACTAGTCTCAGGTTCAGCAGGTCACAGGGCAGATTTGGTTAGATTGTCTTTACTTTGTCACAACATGCATGTTCTTTTATTACCTGTCGATACTATCTAGGCTTTGCTGTTGCAGTTGAGATTTCAATTCGAGCTTTTCCCTGTATTGCTTCTCCTAGCATATAATTATGGAATAGGAATTGACTAGGCATGGCAACGCTGGAGTGGCGTTTTTGCTCGCCACGACCCCAAACTGCCTGTAAACTCATATCGAATATATTTAACCCCTCCCCCCTTCTCAGACGAACTAGTAGATTGTTGCATGGTTGTTTGAACTGGATTGAATCGGTCAAATATCAGTTCAAAAAAAAGATTTGTAAATCGGTATGGACTGATTAAATTGGACTAACAATTGGTTGAATTAACAATTGTATCAGTTTTCAATATTTTTTTTTTATTTTTAATGATTTATTTAATTGAATTACCTCAACGAATCGGATCAACAAACTGATAGTTTGATTGGTTTGATTATTAATTCGATTTTGAAAATATTAAATCATTGAATGGAATTGTTGGATCGTAATCACTTATCAGAAAAAAGATTGCATGCGCCACGACGTCCATTGTTAGAAATTTATCAATCCACGTGATGTGAATATAAATTTTTATATTTTTATTATTTAATAAAATATTTTATTTCACAATCGTTACTAAAAAATAATATAATAAAAAAATATATTTGTAAAATGTTTGAATGATCAACATACTGCTAATTTATATATTTTTATTTTCTATCAATTTTTTGATTTGTTTTTACAATTGATGTAAATAAATTAATGATATTATCAATGTGTTAAATACTAATGTTATGCTCAGTAATAAATTAATGTTTCATTTGTGTTTGTATAGTAGTTATAGCTTTTGTATATTACATTTTTTTGTCTTTTTTTGAGGATAGAATTGATCTATGTTTAAATAAAAAATTTATTAAATTGAAAAGTTTAAATATAATAGAAGTGTAATAAAGATGAATTATTTAATATTTATTATAAATTTTATGTAAATATCTTGAAGAACTGAGATTATATTTTGATTTGATTTCGATGTATATCCTAATAATAAATAGAATTAATTATAATTTTAATGTATTGAAATTATGAAATTAACTATTAATTTTTAAATTTTGCATCAAAACGTTAAATTCAATTATTTAGTGCTTTTGCCAATACTGGTAACTTTTTACGCAGTCGTTCCAGCTTATACAGTATAGAATCACTTGGGATTTTCCAAATCTGCTTTATCTTGTCTTTCAGAGAATCCTCCATAGTCCACTAAGCTTCAAATCGAAAATTCCTAGGTTTCGATAACCCCTTAACTTGATCTGTGTTAATCAGAATTTGGCAATGATCAGAGAAAGAATGGGGAAAATGGCATACCTGAACATTGGAGAATTTTAGGAACCACACATCATTTGCCACCCTTTTATTCTACCGTTTTCTAATGTTTGTCTCTGATAAGTTACCTCGCTCCCAAGTGAACCAAGCACCACTGTATCCCATACAATTTAAATTGCATTCTTTGAGAACTATTCGAAACTCCTCCATTCTTTGTTCATCCCTCGGTAATCCACAGACTTTTTCAAAAGAGTACAAAATTTCATTGAAGTTGCCACAAACTAGCCATGAGAGACCTTGCTCTTGCCTCAAACATCTTATCAAATCCCAAGAGACATTTCTATTGTTGAGGTACGGACTACCATAAAATTCGATGAATCGCCATCCCTTCCCAGAATCGAACTCCTTCACCAAAATATCAATGTGATTTTTAGAGTAGCTTTTCAAATAAACATCCAAATTATCCTTCTAAGCCAAACATAGCCCTCCATGAAAGCCCTCTGTTACCACTTCAACACCATTCGTATAACCACAACATTGACGTACTTTCTCCATACATTTTCCGTCAAGTTTTGTCTCCATTATGAAGACCATTCAGGGATTGTACAACTTCAGCACATGTCGAAGCCTCTTACCAGCCCGTGGGTTCCCCAACCCAGAGACATTTCAACATAGGGTTTTCATAGCGCCCGATCAACTTGCCTTTTGGAAGTCGTCAAGTCACATTAAGAAGAGTCGGAGCAAAGCCCCATATTAACCAACACCTCATGCCCTATCCACAATCCAACTGTATCATCTCCATCACTTTTCTTTCATTTACTGCCTCTGAATAACATCTTGACATCGACCACATCAACAAAACCTTCCACATCAATTTTGCGCTTAGCCGAACCATTACTCTTTTTGCCTTGGTCCAACATTACCTTCATAGTGATTCTTTTCCAACTAGGCCATTTCACGATTTGAGGGATATCCACTAAGGTCGTCATGGACCCATTCGGACACTTCTTGGTATTTAGCCCTTCGCTTTTTATTACACAATAATTTACGCACACATCAATCGCCACACTTTCCTCCTTAATTTTAGAAATTAAACATAATTCCTCATTCCTTAATTCACGCCTCTTACTTGCAGTGATTGAGTTAAATTTTATTTCTTTCCCAACTATTCGTTCCTCTAGCTAGACGATTACTTTTGTTTCTTTTTCCAATGAGCCAACACCGCCCCCGGACTCACGGTTCCTTCTGCTGCCCTTTTGGCTCCCATATAACGACACTGTTTCATTAGTTTCTTACTGGAAAGTCCTAGTAAAAAACACTTCTTCACTAACAAATTGGTTTATGCTCGAAGTGCCAATGAATACGAAAATTCACCCTCCAAATTCTCCTTTGCAATGCCAACATTTAACTCACACTCTTGAAACCCATGCCCTAACTTCCCACAGGTAAAACAAAACGTCGACAAGTTATCATATTTGAACGGGACCCAAACCTTTTCTTGTACATCGCTTGAAACAAAAATCCCTTTGCGTAAAGGCTTCTGTACATCTAAATTGACTCATAGCTTACAACACTCCCCTTTAATTTCTTATTGTAGCACCCTCCAAAGGTCAACCCACTAACGTGCATAAGATCCTCCTTGTCACACTCCGACATGCAAGGGCCAATTTTCATCCAAAAAGAGGATTGTACAAGAGAAATCTTATTATGCTCGATAGGAGCCAAAAGTAGATCAAAGAGAACTAACTGTTTCCGAAACAACCATGACCTCTCCTCCAAAATCAACTTCAGATCATTCTCATCCTCACAGGAAATTAAAAATAGATTCTGCCCTACCCCCTTAATATCAAACTTTTTCTTGGTCTTGCAAATACTTCTCATTTGTGCTCGGAAACTATCTGGGTTATAAGATTTCTTCATCCAAACTGAACATTACATTGACTCTTGGCCAATCAGCTCAACTATAGAACTCTTAACAGATAGTTGAACCAATTTTTCCTCCAGAAGGGAGATCTCGTCCCTCCCCATCATCGTAAAAAGCCACCACTCTCTTCCTCTATAACACCCCTAACCCGTCTCCGTCGCCAGATTAAGGTTACGGAGCATTATCGAACAATACAAACACTTAAACTTTGATTTATCAAATAATGTTATTTAAACATACATCTAGTTACTTCATTTCAAACATATACATTCACTTTGAATATGGGCTTTTAAAATTTTAGAGAATAGCTTGGGATTAAATCAGGACTAATTTAAAACAAATTAGAAAATTTAAGAAAAATTGAAAAGTTTTAGAAACAGGGGCACACGTAGTGTCCCAGCCCGTGTGTCCGCTCGTGTCGTTACTCGAAAAGGGTCACAAGACCCTCTTGCAAGTCGTTTGTGGCTTCAACTTGGGTCACACGACCATGTGCTAGACCGTGTAAATCCTACACTTAACATACCCAAGGCACATGCTCGTGTGGCTACTTGTGTACCTTACACGGTCGTGTGACAGCCTGTGTCCCAGGCTGTGTGAGTCCATAAGTGACTAAAACAAACTTGTTCATCAACCAAACCATTAGGAAATTAGGCCAAAACATACCATATAATTCCCAACACTTTTAAGCACATCAAAACTATTATAACATACCAAATAATCAACGTAATATCTCTAACCAATATGCCTTGCATAGGCACCATAATCTAAAACATTTCATAACAACATAACTGATCGCGCTATGAACGTCATAACAATAATGTGCAAGCGTACACTGTCGATGCAAGTATAGTAGACAAAAATGAATCTGTCGAATATTGATCCCACAAATATGGTTGTTTATGTTTAAATCTGTCGAAGCAAATTGAGTTAAAATGGTAAGAAACGTTAATAATAATGTCAACGGAAACCAGTTAAAACTACACAGGTCAAGAGTAGAAATTGACTGTGCAGATGTAATACAAAATGTCAAAGCAAATTAATAAAAGATGAATTGATGGTTGAGATGTTGTAATGTACATTTTGAAATATAAAAAAAATAGATCAAGTGTAAAGAACTGGAGAGGATCACTGACTTCACAAATTAGCAATGCTCAATGTGACTACAAGGTAACTCACAGATGAATTGTCGCCGTAATTATGGTACAATGAGATCGTAATAATATTAAATATTTGTTTAACAAAGACCTAAGTACCCACAACTATCACACCTTCCAATACTGGTAATGCTGAGTAATCAAGAACAAGTGACCAAAATTCCTCCTAGTCTCAAGCAACTTCCGATGCCTTGCTTGTTA
This sequence comes from Kokia cookei, assembly GCA_039519145.1. Lineage (NCBI taxonomy): Eukaryota > Viridiplantae > Streptophyta > Magnoliopsida > Malvales > Malvaceae > Kokia > Kokia cookei. Next base: position 17,633,034 of record CM076905.1, read on the forward strand.
AACTAACTTGTCACCGCACCTTCTAGTAACTGTGACTGCAATTGCGCACTTCCATGGTCAAAACAGTTAAATCCAAAGATAAACAAATGAGAAGAATTGAATAGAACTTAAAGCAAATCTAATATTAAAAGATACTTCAGTATTCAATTAATTATCAATAGTATTCATCAACATTTTAAGAGGGATTAACAAATGAATTGAAGCATCCTATTCCTAGTATACCAGAATTCTCCCTTAATCGCTCCTCTTGCTTTGCACCAAGCACTTCTCTTCAGAAGCTGTTATGTTCTTGTGGCATTAGATCACCTTCCTCCAGAATTTAAGCTTCCATGGCAGCTATCTTCGAAAATATATAAGAGAAATTATTGATTTGAAATCTTCACACCTTGATACCCATCTTCTCTTTCATCATTCTATTTATAATCATTGGCCATTCCAGCTCTTTCTCCCTTTTCAGATCTAACTTCTTGATGCAGCTATAAAAGTTGTTATTGCCAGCTATGCACTCACGCAGATTTGGTTTGTTCATTGATCAATTGTAGATTGTCGCGACATCTTTGGGCGCAAATTATGAAATTGATTTGCTGCGACAATTTGTCATTCTCCTGTGTTAGTGCTTCTAGATATGTTAGCAGCGTAAAATTCTTGATAGAAACGTAGAAGCCTTCATGTGATGACATATTTCACCGTAATTCTGGATCAACTTGTGACCGCAACTTTGAAAGCTTTCCTTCTCTGATCTTCCCAAGTGGAATTCCGCGCTGACAACTTTAGACGCAAAACTAGTACTAAATACAATGACATTAGTAGCGTAGAAGTGATAAAATGAAAGAAATTAAGATCAAACAACACTGTGTTAGAAAATATAAATACTAAGTATGAAATGCAAATAAATGTATGCTAAATATGATACAAAAGGAACAAATTACACACTAATTTAAGGTGAAATTAAGTGTCATTTCTAATGCCATTAATAACTCATAGTAAGCTAACTTGCATTCAAAATTCACAATTTCATTCCATTTAACATAACAAAACTCAACCATATTATGAACAAGACTTGACACCAAAAGATAACATATTAACCATTTCAAAATGACCATTTAAATATATTACTAAACCAACTTTACCCCTAAAACATATCTACAACGAAAATACCAAAACATTACACTCCTAACCAAACCACATCCTATATACATGCCATTATAATAGATACGAGCATGGATAGTGCGAGCATGAATAATGCGAGTATGGGTATTGCGAGCATGGATGAAGGACAAACCTCGCACGATCCAATCGAGCTACCTAGAGGACCAATCAGTTGCACACAAGACAAGAAGTTCAAAAAAGCTAACACGAGTTTCAAAAAAACACTTCATGCATCCCATGCATTTCATATAACTCGTGCTCCTCTTGCAACTCATGCATTCCATGCAATCTGATGCACATAAAACTTTAATTATTTAGTTAATTAAATTGCTGGAAATAAGGTTTTAACCATTTAGTTATTTTAGTTTAAGTTTTAATTTTTGTGTTATTTTGATAAGTCTTTAAATGTGTCCTAAGTTAGTTGTTAGTTTTTAGTTAGATATTGCTGCCTATTCCTAATCAGCGTGTTTAATATTTCTTAGGGATATTAATGGTCAGCCAACACAAGCTTTATTACACCTCCCAACATTTAAAGTGATGAAAACACCTCCTCAAAAAGACATTTCGTGAAAAGCAAAGGAAATCAATGCTCTCTCCATGCATGGCTGTTTGGTTTCATCAAAGGTCACAATTTACCTAAATGCTCAAAAGCTGCTCATGGGGACATGGAAAGTGGCTAGAAAATCATCAATGCACTACCCAACAATTACTCTAAGTGCATGAGAATTTTAGCTGAATTTGAAGAACACTTCTTCCTAGCCAACCAAGCACTAAAATCGGCCAACACCTCCTTTGAAGCAGCCACCACATTAACTTAAAGTGCACTGGGAATTTTGGATGAAATTAAGGATAATAAACAAATTAAATTATTTATTATTTCATTCCTTTTTAAACGATCATTTGTAAGCCTATAAATATGAGGCTTGAAACATTTTATAGGAACTTTTGAAGAATTTTAATCTTATTGTGAGTTTGCAAACTCCTTATTCTTATTTGACTCAAATTGACTTATCAAGTAACCCTTGTGGCATCAATCTGATTCTTTTGAACTTATCACTTCATTGAGGTGTGTTGTTTAACCCTTATATCGATTGGTTCCTATCTTGCTAGATAGAGGGTTACAGTTCTACTTGCAAATTCGTTCTAAGTGCTAATATAAGAATTGGGTCAATATTCTTCTATAATATTGGTTCGTTCTTGAGCCCTTAAACAAGTTTCAAGCCTATCCATCTTTATCCCTTTCATTTCCATCCATTCACCTTTTTAAATCCTACCATTCTCATTCACAACCTTCACAAATTTCATTTACGAATGATACTTCTTAATTTCGATCAAGAACTCTCGTGACTCGTAATCATCCTACGAGGACGAGCTCACATCATTTGGTATCAAAGCTAGTTAAATTAAGTAAGTATTCGATATTCTTATCTCTCCTAGGATTAGAAATTAAAAAAATAAATTCAAAAAAAGAAAAAAAAAAGAAATTCAAAAAGAAAGAAGAAAAATATACATCATATTTACATCCCAAGTTCAAAATACAAAGGGAGATTCGAAATTCTATAAAAAAAGAAGAAGAAGAGCTAGTTGAAAGTGTGCAATTCACGAGTACAAGTTTTCCTTTCCATAACAATTTCAGCTACACTTTTACTTACCCTTTATTTTTCTTCTAAGCCTTCCCTTTCACCTAATTATCATACCTACCTTACATCACATTTGAAGCCAATACTACAAGGTCCTTTTGTTTAAGTCTAAGGAAGTCACATAAGAACTTCAAGCGAGCAAAGAGTGGTAAAAGGCAGGAGTACGAGAGAGCATTAGAGAAATTAAAAGCCAATTCGAGTGCAAACACGAGTGGAGAAATTTCCTTTCTAAGTGGCTCGTGAGATTTTGTATTTGGTAAGATACTTACTAACTTTTAATCAAAATCTTTTGTTGCTAATCTTTTTTGTCTTGTAGAAAACATGTATTGAAGTCCCAATAGAAATGAAGGCGGTGGGGCACCAAACTTACAAATGCAAGCCATGATTTGCACCGAATTGGATCCAATCCAAGAACGACTCGATTGAGTCGAGGAAAGGTCACAACGAGGTTCTTCACCATGAGGGCCTAATGTACAAGGTGCTCGTGTTCATATGAGAAATGACAATGAAGAATATTGTAGTAATAAAAATGGTTGATAGTGATTGCGGGTCTGTTATTAGCATGAGATGACGAGGATGGAGAATGCGTGAAAGGGTCGATAATAACCTTGAGAATATTAAGCTAAAAATTCTGCCATTCCAAGGCTTGAGCTATCTTGAAGCTTATTCGGAGTGGGAAAGAAAGATTGAACTGATCATTGATTGCTACAACTACTCTGAGATGAAGAAGGTAAAACTTGCTGCCATTAAATTTATTGATTATGCTATGATATGATGGGATCAACTAACCATGAGTAGAAGACGAAATGGAGAACATCTCGTAAAAACTTGGAGCGAGATGCATGCCATCATGCGAAAATGGTTCATTCCTAACCATTATCAATGAGACCTCTATAAAAAATTGCAAGTCATGACCCAAGATAATCGAAGTGTTGAGGAGTATTTTAAGGAGATGGAAATAACCATGATCTGAGACAACATTAAAAAGATCGAGAGGTGACCATGATTCGATTTTTGGCTAGTTTGAATCATGAAATAGCAAACATCATGGAACTTCAACATTACATTAAATTAACTGGTATGGTGCATATGGCTATCAAAGTGGAGAGGCAACTTAAGCGGAAAGGTATGTCGACACTTGTGAACAATGTGGGGTCATCCTCACGATGGAATTCGAATGCCAACAAAAAAGATGTGATACCCTAAGTGAAAAATCCATCCAAAGCATCAAAAGTTAATAAGCCTTATGTTTCCAACGATAAGGGCAATAATGAAGTGCAACAAGGCTGAACTCGTGATGTGAAGTGTTTCAAGTGTTTGGGACATGGTCATATTGCTAGCTAATGTCCTAGCTGTTAAGGATAGTGGCGAGATTGAGTCTGAATATGAGAACGAGTAGGAGCTAATTCCACCAAATAAAGAATCAAACTATGTGGAATTTCCTGTTGAAGGATAACTCCTTATTGTCAAGAGGAGTTTAGCCATTCAATTCAAAGAAGATGAGAAGCAACGTGAGAACCTATTTCACACTTGTTGCCACATCAATGGTAAAGTGTGTAGTATGATCATCGATAGTGGAAGTTGTACTAACGTGGCTAGTTCTATCTTGGTCTAAAAGTTGGGTTTGTAATTTACGAAGCATCCACAATCGTATAAGCTTTAATGGCTTAATGATGGAGGAGAAATTAAGGTGACCAAGCAAGCATTAATTACTTTTTCGATTGGTAAGTATACCGATGAGATTTTATGTGATGTTGTTTGATAGCATTACAAATGACATATATTTTCTCCCTAAATTTGGGTATTAATTGTCTCTTTTGTGTCATATTTTGCATGCATCATAAGCATTTCATACTTAGTTTTTATATTTTCTAACTCATTGCTAGTTGGTTTAAATTCTTTGTATTTTTACCTCTTTTTGCACTAATGTCGCTACAAGTAGCCGATATATTGCACCTTAGAATTGTCAGCGTAAGAACTCATCTCAGAAGATAAATGCTGGAAGAAGAATGCATCCATAAGTATAGCTTGGAATTGAGACCAAAGATGTCGACGCATAGAAAGCTTTATTTTGTTTGAGTGAATTCAAGCCACAAGCACATCTGGAAGCACCAGCACAGGAATTTCACATGTTGTTGTCGCAATTAAAGATTTCAGATCGCGACCAAAGATGTGGCGACAATCTGTAGATTTATAAAGATCACACCAAATCCGCGTGAGTGCACAACTGAAATTTAACTAACTTTGACAGTTGTAATTAGATCTGGATCGAAGAAAAGATGAGATTTATCATTCTTGAAGCCAGAAAGCATTCAGTTGCGGCCATAGGTTGGTCCAGAAATGCGACAAATTGTCGGTGCAAATTATAAATTGTGCCGACATTCTGCAATAGTCCAGTAAACAAATCAGATCTGTATTGCTATCAATAACAAACTTTTATAGCTGTACAAAGTAGTTGGATCTGAGTATGGAGAAAATCTGCAATTTCTTGTGCCTATAAATAGAGGAAAGAAGATGAAGAAAAATCATCAAGAGTTGAAGAATTAAATTTGCAAATTACTTTGTGCTCGTTTGAATTTATTGCTGGAGACCAAAGAGCTGATTAAGCCGACGAGCAGCAACTCCTGACGAGGAATGCTTGATGCTGAGCGAGAGAAGCAGTTAAGAGGTAATCCGAATAGCCTAGAGATAGTATATTCCGATGTATTCGTTAACTCCTTTCTTATGGATGATGAACTATTAACAATATTGAATGAATACTAGAGTATCTTTCATTATTTGATTCCTTTGATTCTTATTTAATGCTTTTATTCTGTTTATTCTTGGATCTAACTGCATCAAACATGAGAGTGACTTTGCGGTCTACCGATATCGAGAGATTCGATGACAAGTTAGGTTAACAAGTAAGTTAGGCGAGAGCTCCTTGGGATTAGAAGAGATTCTAATCTATGACACTCAAAACTCTAAACCGTCGCCAATTAGGGTCTTGGTGTCCTACTGTTCATCTATCACTGTTTATTTTTTATTTTCATTTCAATCAGTCTTATTTTAATAAAGATGTACACTTAACATATCATAAATCATCAATCGATTAAAAATCACAACTCAACAAGGGCAAAAAGGTCGTTTCCATTATTTTTTTTGGACACTTCTATCTGTACCTGATGAACATGTACCGGTAGTTGTCAAGTCAGAAAATAGTTCAAAAATATTGCAGAGTTCTATCGATACTCAAGATGATTCTACTGATACATGTGACACAACTACTGAAACAATTCTTGCAACTACCGATACAAAAAACTCCAGAGACCACAAATCCTTATCCTGTAACTTCTACAGATACAATCATTCTTACTACCGATACATCAATGCCATAAACTACCGATACTTGTATCTTAACTACCGATACAACCCAAGTCAGAGAACAACCTCTCTCCTACCCTGCACTTCTACCGATACATGCATAAGTTCTACCGAAACAAGTATCCAGGATCTCAAGAGTAATGCCAAGATACAAGTTTAATATTTCAAACACAACCAGTATAAGTTATGCATTAAAACATCACATAACATACATAACTTCAAAGTCTTACAAACATTATAAGCCTGAGCATCTAAGTCATACATCATGCCATTTACGCAATCGAAATAGAAGAATTTCAACATCTTTTAGTTCAATCTCAAGTTAACATCATCCTAGTACATACCATATAACCAAGTGATGAAATAACTACTGAACAACTCCGAGATAGTTTGATGCTCCATGTTGATCCGATCCCCGAATAGCAAAAATTGAATCTACAAAACAACAGCAATTTCATAGGTAAGCACTTCATATCTTAGTAAGTTCATAAAGTTAAATAGATTTAACAAACTTCAAGAGTTGAAAAATCTAATCAACTGCATTGATTAAATTGTATACATTCGGGTAAGTTTCGATTTGCAATTGATACTCACGATGACACACAGTCATCGGATCTTTAATCCGCAATGGATTTCATTTCATTCATATACTCACGATGACACATACCCATTAGACCTCATAATCTGCAAAGGATTCATATACTCACGATGATACATAGCCATTGGACCTCATAATCCGTAAAGGATTCATATACCAACGATGATACATAGTCATCGGACCTTTCTCATTTACAGCACAAAGCCCATTAGCCTTTCCTTTCCTTTGTTCCGTCCACACTTCTGATCATCATTTCAATCTCACAGCAATTGTTTATAATATAAGAATATGATATTTAAATTGAAATTTAATCAAACGAACTTACAGGATTAATATGTAGTAACGACTCAAGTATAGGGAGTACCTATCAGTAAGACATCTAAGACTAGCTCCCGATTTTGTATAGCCCCTTAATGACATGTCCTGTATGTTCATTGCAATTAACTTTCATCATGTTATACCATTTTGAGCATACATCCGTATAATCCTTATTTACCAAATATAATATCGAATAACTATCAATGTCATTTAGTTGATTTACTATTTGTCATATATCAATCAAATTAATTCATTCGTAACATGAATAATAACTAACGCAGCACTTAATCATTTAAGTGTTTTGTTGTCACCTGATTTCAACTATATCATTTTGTTACTTTCAATCATGCTCCTCAATACCATTTCATTTAAATTTAATTTCATTTATCAATTTAATATTCACTAAGCAAACAAATTTAAATACAGCACACTTGAATTATTTCAATAATTTACAAACAAAAAATAAATCAAATATTTACTGTACGAACTTATAGGACGAAATTGTAATTAAAGTGAACTCTAGTGGCAAATCCATAATTTTCCTTTCTCCACGATCGAGACAAGATCTTGATCTATTACAATAATTTCATTAAATTATTTAAATCGACATGAATTTTTAATCATTTGATGCAATTAAGCATTTTGGTATTTTTACAAAATTACCCATAACTTTTCACTTTTATTCAATTTAGTCCTTTAGCTCAAACTTGCAAATTAAACATTTTATTTTAAATTCCAGCTTTGCCGAATGTTTAAGAGCATTTCTACAGCCCACTTTTTGTAATATTTCACCCCAAGTCCTTACAAATTTATCACTTTAACATTTTAGTCCTTAAACATTAAAATCATCAAAAATTACTTTACAAAATAATCAAATCTAACAACCAAGCTTATAAATCTTCCATAATCTTTCAAGAACAAGCTTATTCATAAATGGAAAAATTTATAACATTTGATAAAATCACAAATTGGTCCTTGGGTTAGCTATATTAAGCTAAAACGAACTCAAAAACATAAAAATTACTAAAAACGGAAGATATTTCACTCACCTATCATGGATGTAAGTTTGGCTGAATGTTGCTTTGTTGTCCTTAGGGTTTTTTGGTCTTAGAAGATGAAAAATGAAGAAGATGATATGTTTTCTTCACTTAATTCTTTTGTTAATTAAACCTTATTTACCAAATTACCATTTTATCCCTTGTTCACACATGTAATTTAGCTAAACTAATATCCAAAATCATCTACTAACTCTTCCAATGGTATAATTATCATTCTAGTACTTTACCTTACCTTTTAATTAGAATTTAATGCCTTCAACTAATAGAATACAACTTTTACACCTTTTACGATTTAATTCTTTTTACTTAATTGATTATCTAATCAACAAAATTTCGTAACCAAAATTTAATATCATACTAATGACCTTGTAAATATTAAATAATTAATATTGACAGTCTAACATATTGAATTTGTGGCCTCGAAACCACCCTTCTCGATCATACTAAAAATAGACTAATCAGTAAATTCTCATTTAATTAGGATTTAAAAGCAATTTATCAAAATCTAAAGAGTTTCACATCATTTCTATTATTAGGCCATCTAAAGAGGGTCAAATTTTAGAATTGGTCCTTCAATTATTTTAAATTCCAACTAAATAAACTTTATTTCAATTTAACCTTAAACTACTTAGGACTAAAAGAATAAATATTCCAAAAGTTATTGGAAGGTAATCATATCCTCCACCGCTTGGACTTTTTGACCATGGTGTAATTACTGCTTTGGTCCCTTTTATTTTAATCAATAGCAATTAACTTTTACCCTTTTACAATTTACTCCTTTTTCCTTAATTAAATAATTAATCATCAAAATTATCCAATTGAACTTCAATTCACATATAATAAGACTCTGTAAATATTTAATAAAAATATTTTCAACCCTAAATTTCAAAAATGAGGTCCCAATACCTCATTTTCTAAAATCGCTTGACTTTGAACCAAATCACTTATACTAACTTTTAATTCAATTATTAAAATTCTTCAATTCAAAATTCCATATAAAATTATTATTGACTTATTTAATTTAAACACTCATTATAAAATTTTCTCGTCGAGTTTGGGACTCAAAATTACTGTTTTCGACACCATTAAAAAATGAGCTTTTACATAATCACTAGTTCTTGGGTACACAACGTTGTTCACATCGAGAGGTGGAGTAATTGTGGGTACTTGAGTCTCAAGTAAATGGAAGACTGTTATTGGTAAGATTCCATTTAAGCCTCATTGCTACGATAGTTTATCTATTCGAAACCTTGTCGACGCATCCTGTGTGGTGACTTAGCAAAATCAGTGATCTACTCCAGATCTTTGCACTTGATCTCATTTACATTTCGTGCATTTAAATATTCAACACTCAACAGTCAACACATTTGATTTACTTTTAGTACATTGACATTCAACCTCTGACATTTAACTCTGATTAAATTAACAATATTGATTATTTTATTGTGCAGATCTAACAAAATTATGCTGACATCATTACTTACATTTCATCTAATTTCAGAATTAGTTGCTTCGACATTTAAACATCAAGAACCCATTTCCCTGAGGGATCGATATCCGATAGAATTGTCTATCAACTATTCTTGCATCGACGTTTGTTTGCTTGCACATTTCTATGACGTTTCAAACGCGATCATTGTTCCAATGCATGCTAGCACATTTTGCTTGGAAGATGATGGTAATACGATTGAAAGGTGATGCATGACGATTATACCAACTGATATACCTTCAATTTTTATAGCAAGTCTATTACACTTGTCGCTTTGATGCCAAAGCAAGTGAATGAAGATCAGATTTCAAAAGAGAGTGAAATGATGAAATCAAGTGACAATAGGTTGAGTAAAAAGAAAAGGAGAGTGAGAGAGAAAAAATTGTTGAAAATGAGGTGTTAAAAATCAAAGAGAAAGAGAAAGAGAAAGGTAAAAGTATTGAGAGAAAACAAGAGAGAATATCCAAAAAGAAGTTGAATTTTTTATCAAGGAAAATTGTGTGTGTGAAAGCTTTAGGGATAGCTTCAACAATGGAAGAAAAAAAAATGCGAGGAGTGTTATGATTTTCCTAACCCATTTCATAATTCTTTTGACTTATTTTAGGTACCTTCACATGGAAGCATGGAAATTATTGATAAGGAAAAATGCGAGGATCGGAGCTTCGACATGAACAACCAATCATTTGATTTGGAGGACTAAATTTTTGAAAAGAAAGCTTTGGATTTTGAAAACCTTTTTGATGTTTTTTTTGAAACTTAAACTTTGATTATTCGTTTCCTTATGATATAGGTATTTATTTGAGGACAAATTGCTTTAAAGAGGGAGGGGATGATGCAAGCATGTATAGTGAGAGCATGAATAATGCGAGTATGGTCATTGTGAGCATGGATGAAGGACAAACCTCGCACGATCCAATCGAGCTACCTAGAGGACCAATCACTCGAACACAAGACAAGAAGTTCAAAGAAGCTAACACGAGTTTAATTAAACGGGTTTGGAAAAAAAAACACTTCATGCATCCCATGCATTTCATACAACTTGTGCACCTCTCGCAACACATGCATTCCATGCAATGTGCTGTACATAAAACTTTAATTATTTAGTTAATTAAATTGCTGGAAATAAGGTTTTAAACATTTAGTTATTTTAGTTTAAGTTTTAATTATGTTTTGTGTTATTTTGATAAGTCTTTAAATGTGTCTTAAGTTAGTTATTAGTTTTTAGTAAAATATTGTTTTCTATCTACTATGTCCTAACCAGCATCTTTAATATGTCTTAGGGATATTAATGGCTGGCCAAGACAAGCTTTTATTACGCCTCCCAACATTTAAAAAGCTAAAAACACCTCCCCAAAAAGGAATTTTGTTAAAAGCAAAGGAAATCAATGCTCTCTCCATGCATGGTTGTTTGGTTTCATCAAAGGCACAAGGTGCTTAAATGCTCAAAAGCAGCTCATAGGGACATGGAAAGTGGCTGGGAAATCATCAATGCACCGCCCAGCAATTACTCCAAGTGCATGGGTATTTTAGCCGAATTTAAAGAACACTTCTTCCTAGCCAACTGATGGTATTACAAATGACATATATTTTCTCCCTAATTTAGTGCTTTTATTGTCTCTTTTTGTACTCCGTTTAGCACGCATCATTAGCATTTTATACTTAGTTTTCATGTTTTCCAACTCATTGCTAGTTAGTTTCAATTCTTGTTATTTTTATCTATTTTTGTACTAATGTCAACGTAATCAACCAATATATTGCGCCGTAGAATTGTCAACGTAGGAATCAGCCTAGGAGCTCAATTATGGAAGAAGAATGCATCCACAAGACCAGCTTGGAATTGCGACCAACAATGTCGACGCATTGCCTCAAATGAGTAGAGTTAAGTTGAATTTACACTGGAAACACCAGCTCAGGAATATCACAGATGTCGCTGCAACTACAATGTCAAATTGCGTCTAATAGTACAGCGACATCCTGCAGATCTCTAAAGAAAACAAGTAATTTATGTGAGTGCATAGCTGTACTCTAACTAACTTTGACAGCTGCAAAAATCTAGATCTGAATCTGAGAATGAAGGATTAAATATGTAAATTTTTAGAGGCTATATAAATAGACGAAAAAATGAGGAAAAAGAATCATCAAGAGTAAGGGAATTAAATCTTGAAAATTCTGTGTGAATCAAAGATTTGAGATGGAATTCAGTGAGTTGATGAACCAAGTCTGCAACTGCTTCTGATGAGAGGTGCTTGATGCCGAGCAAGAGGAACAAGTAGAGAGTAGACCTAGTATTCTAGAGTTAGTAAGCTTCTTTGTACTCTTTATTTCTTCTTGAACGATGATGGATTTTGTTGATATTAAATGAATGTGAGAGTATCTTAATATTATATCATTTTTATTCTTATTTACATTGCTTATCCACTTATTCTTGGATTTAACCGCTCTAAACACAAAAGTGAAATTGCAGTACATCGACATCGAGAGATGCGGTGACAGGTTAGAGTAACAAGTGGGTTAGGCGAGAGCTGCTCGAGACTGGGACAGACTCTAGTTACTTGTTCTTGGATACACATCATTGCTCGCATCGAGGGGTGGAGTAGTGTATTTGAGTCGGAATTAAGTAGGGAGTTATTGTGAGTAAGAACTCAAAGGGGCTTCATTGCTGTGACAATTTGTCTATATTATACCTTGTCGACGTATCTAGTGTTGCAACTTGTAGAATCAGTGGACCATTTTCACCCTTTTCACTTGATCATTTTTATATTTCCTGCATTTAAATTTCTAGCACTCAACACTCAACACATTTAGATTTATTTTCAGTACACTGACATTTAACCTGTAATATATAACTCTAATTGCATTGACAATAATGATTATTTTAGTGTGTAGATCTAACATAATTGCACTGACATCTTGATTCGCATCATACTGATTTTCAATATTAATTGCTCTGACATTAGGTCATCGAGAACCATTTTCTCGTAGGATCGATATCCGATAGCTTTATCTATCAACTATACTTGCATCGACATGTGTACGCTTGCACAATCGTTGTGTTGTAAAAACACCGATCAAGTTTTGGCACCATTGCCGGGGAAATTGGAATTTGTTCAATGTTTGCTTTTGTTATTGCAATTAATTTTATTTACTTAAATTTTAATTTTTATTAATTTGTTTATCATTCTTTCCTGATTTTAAGGTATTTTATATGTCCACAAGAAGAAATCCTAAGGACATTGTAAGCTTTGATCCAGAGCTTGAGAGAACACTTAAGAGGAGAAGGCATGAACAAAGGAAGATGGCTGGTAACAACAGCAATAATAATCTATTGCCATTACTACCACAAGACATCATTCCTCCAATGCTGCCACAAGATTTACCACCACCACGTCTACAAGAAGAGCAAATACAGAATAGGCCAATAAGAGATTTTGTTGTGCCTATACTCGATGATCTGCAACCAGGGGTTGTGAGACTAGCAATTCAGGCTGGTAACTTTGAATTGAAATCGATGATGTTTCAAATGCTCAATTCTAATGAATAGTATTTAGGTTTTCCACATGAGGATGCACGAGAACATTTGAAATCATTTTTACTTATTTGTGCATCCTTTAGTCAACATGGTGTCCCTGATGATGCTTTGAAAATGCAATTTCATCATTATTCATTGCAGGGAAAAGCTCGAATAAGGTTTTTAAGATTGTCGGCTGGATCTATCACATCCTGGAATGCGTTAGCAACATAATTTTTCTTAAGATTTAATCCCCCGACAATGAATGCAAGGTTACGAAATGACATCACTACATATCACCAACTTGATGTCGAGAATTTACATACAACATGGGAGCGCTACAAAGCATTGCTTCGATGCTGCCTAATGAATGGGATTCAATAAGAGACTCAGATTGAAATATTTTATAATGGTTTAAATGCTCAGACAAAGAATCTTGTCGACGCATCTGCAAACGGTCCATTCTTGGATTGCACATATGAAACGGTTCAAATTCTGGAGAGGATAGCCCAAAACTATTATCAATATCCGATTTCTCATTTTGCACAGGTAAAAACTAATCCTGGAGTTCTTGAATTAGATGCTATTTCTGCATTGTCAGCACAGGTATCTTCCTTGGTCAACATCATTAAGAACATGAATGGAACAAGCAACATTGCTTCGATACAAATGGCCCAGCATATGGGTGCGTCGATATTTTCATTTGAGATTTACGGTGACAACCACAGCTATGAAGATTGCCCACAGCATGCAGAAAATGCATATTATGTCAACAACATCCGAGGGGGTTCATTTGGTAACTCCTACATCAATCGTTCGCAGCAACCTTGGGGAAATCAAAATACATCCACATTTCAATATGGAAACTCTTCGAACCAATGAGGTTATAGGCAAGGAGGCTACAACAACCACCAATCGCAGAACTACCATCAAAATTCACAAGTAAATTCCCGTACTAAACCAATGCAGTCACATAGTCAAATGCAACCATGATCATGATTACAACCACAACCATCTGTTTTACCACAAATGCAAGGATAACATCATCAGCATCAACAGCAACAATTAATCAACCTAAGGTAGATTCTATGGCTGCTCTTGAAGTAATGATGCGCGAGCATATTACTCAGACCGAAGTAATAGTGCAAGGTAATTCTTCTTCAATACGAGCATTGGAAGCACAACTTGGATAGTTGGCCTTTAATCTCAGAACTAGATCACTGGGTACTCTACCTAGTGATACTGAAAATCCAACGCAATGAGGGAAGGAACATTGCAAAGGAATAAAACTAAGAAGTGGAAAACAGAGAGTAGAATTAAGTAATTCTGATCAAGATGATGTCGAAGCATCCACTTCACAGCAGCAAAAAGAGGTTATAATTGAAGAAAGTCAAGCACAAAAGAATGTGGAAGAACCAACTGTAGTACCATCTCTACCTACAGTTTGTCCAGATAAGTTGTCGACACAACCATCACTATCGAAGCAACAGAGTTATCCATACCCATCTACTGCAACCATGCCTTTGCCATTTCCGTAACGTTTCAAAGAAAAATTCCATGATGAAGAATACTACAAGTTTGTTTCTACTTTGAAACAATTGCATATTAATTTACCTCTAATAGATGCTATTGTGCAGATACCCAATTATGGGAAATACATGAATGAGCTATTATCAAAGAGAAAGAAACTATCTGACATTGAGACAATTACGCTCACAGAGGGGTGCAGTGCTATACTCATAAACAAGTTGCCAAAAAAGATGAAAGATCCTGGCAGCTTCACAATTCCATGCTCCATGAAAGATCATTATGTGATTTAGGAGCTAGCATTAACCTAATGCCTTTGTCTAATTTCAGAAAGCTAGGAATTGGATCATTGAAGCCCATTACGGTGACATTGCAATTAGCGGATAGATCTCTAGCACAACTGGAGGGACAAATCAAAGATGTTCTTGTTCGAGTTGATAAGTTGGTGTTCCCAATTGATTTTATCATCCTAGATTGTGAAGCAGATAATGAGGTACCAATTATTTTTGGGAAGGCCATTTTTAGCAACGGGATAGACACTTATCGACGTGTTCAAGGGAGAACTAGTGATGCATCATAATAATGACCAAGTAACCTTCAGTGTGTTTGAAGCAGCACTGTCAGGGTCCAAAGAAAATGTCACCAAGTTGATGTCAACGAAATGAAAGCGAAAGAGGATTGTAAAGTTATCAAGTCACGGATCTACCCTAAAGCTCTAGACAAAAGTAATCTGAAACGAAAACAAAGAAAACATATTAGCTGACAAGAAGAATAATCAAACGAAAATTAAAACACAAGAAAGATGAATGGCTGGTAAAGGATCCAATAGAGAACGAAATTAGGGTCTGTTGGATGAAAGAAACCGTACTTGGACCTCAAGAAAACATCCAAACAAGATCTAAAAATAAAAACGAAAAACAGATTCGTTAGAAGTGATTTAAAAGATGAAAACAAACTGTTTAGGCAAGAATGTTTGAAACAACAAGAAAAGATTGAATCTCCTAAATTTTGATGTGGTCCTTGATGGATCAAGGTAGGAGAACGTCCCACTTGAAGCAATTTCAACCTGGAACGAAAACAACTAAATCAGTAACCCTAAATAGCAAGAAATACACTAGATCAAACTAGAACGATAGGTTAAAGATAGAAAAGAGAAGATAACGTCCTAAGAAGCCTTGGAAACAATAAGAATCCACAAATCTCTTCAAAAGCTCTAATTTCCCCTCCAAGAAAGAGATCTTGGCAAGAAAAAGCTTGAAGATGTTTCCCACAACCTAAAAGATTGTTAAAACAACTTCTAAAAAAAACTCAAGAGCAATTCTTGAAGAAAAAACTCAAAGAGAATTATTATTAACTCAAAATAATCAAAATCAAGTGTTTTGTTTACAATTCCAAGACCTTTATATAGGCAAGCTAAATAAATCTAAATAAAACTCTTAATTAAACTAGAACTCTAACTAATCTAAACAAGAAACTTTCTTGTTGACATAAAACTCCTAAAAACTTAAACTACTTAATAATTATTTAAATATTCGGAATAAAAAATAACAATAAAATAATAAGAGCTGATAATACAATATTTGGCTCATATTTAATAAAAATTAAACCTAAAACCCGAACCCAATATGATTTAAACTCGAATTAAAAGCCCGAAACTCGTAATTTCCGTCATAATCACGTCCAGAAATTATGCTTGCGCAGTCTTTATTAAAAAATGATCATAACTTGAGCTCCCAAACTTGAAATCAAGTGATTCAGAGTGCGTTTTGATGATAAGAGATAGATCTTCGAAATCCATGCAGACATCTCAATCCATAAATTCCTGGATCCCAACCAAAAAGTCGTCACAAGCCTACTGATTTCCCCAACTTGAAAATTGACAGCTTTGGTTTCTTGGACCAAGATTTGGAATCTTGATTTTCTCGATCCTTGAAATTGTTTGGAATGACAAGATTGAACTAAGATTCGATTTCTTGATTTTCTTGAAAACAAGAAAGTGAATCTTGATTTTCTTTTTCGGTTGTGTTCGTATTTAGGGTCTTGGTAACGAAGTCTTGGATGATTCTGTTCAATCTTTCTAGAATTTGCTTGGCCTTCGACCTCGTTATTGGGCCTTGAGAAACTTTAATCCCATCATATTTATAAGCTTGAATTTGAGTCTTACGACTCGTATCATTCCCCACATCCTCAAAAGATTCGTCCTCGAATCTTTATCTCTCTCCCACAAGTAAAAGTGTCGATTGATGGTAGAGTAATGTAATTGGAAGTCCGCCAATGGATCTTTAAAATCCTGTAACAAGGAAATACCATTAAACAAATTCGAGTTATGGTTAGTTAAAACATAATCATTCCTCACTTTTGTATGGGTATCTTCTTGTTTTTCATTTTCTTTTTCCTCTTGAGAACTCTCCAATTTTACCTCATATGGATTTTCACTCACCAAGTTTGGACCATCAAGTAGACTTTTATCATTCATGGTCTCTTTTCTCTCGACCTTTTCACATATTTTTCCTTACTTCCCATATCCCCCTCATAAGTATTTTGAATATTCAATTCAGTACAAGGCATCTCAGTAGGAGAACATGACGTTTCTACTTCATCTATAGATTCAAGGGAAGATTTCTCATTATCATCCTTTTCTGGTTCACAAAGTTCGTCATCACAACTAATCTTTTTTTCACTAGAGTAAGAGTCAACAAAAGGCACAAAGTCATACTTACTTTCTTCTCTAGTTGAATATTGGATTGGACATCGAGAACTCTCATGATATTTTGAACTACACCAATAACATTGCTCAAAATGTGAGAGATCACTTGGAATCCTTCTTTTCTTTTGGCCATCTCTTCGTGAAGTACTCATCAACTGATCTACTTCCTTGAGCAAGTCGTCGAAGTCTGGTTTTGACCTCCATATAATAATGTGTTGGGGTAAAGTGTTTTCGCATAACTTGTTTCAACTCATCCTATGTGGTAATTTCTCTCTCATAGTTTTGTTGGTGACTTATACCAAGTTGAGTCCACCAACTCAACGCATAGTCTGAAAACTCAAGGGTCACCAATGGAACTTTCTCATATTCTGGGCATTTATAGTAATGAAACATAAACTATTTTTGATTCCCACTCACAGTATGCTTCGGGATCATTCTTTCCACGAAATCGAGGAATTGTGAACTTCGACTTTGCCAACGAAGGCTGTCCCCGATTATTGGGAACCAAAGGATCTTCATCCACATGAGGGAGACGTCTAGCTTGATGTCTATGAGCACGAGGTTGTTCAACCCCATCATCATCATTAGCACCCAAATGTTGAGTCCTTTGTTCAGTTCGCAACTGATTTAAGGTATTGCTCATTGTCTGAAATACAGTATCGCGTTGTCTTTGTTCATTTGATGGTCTAGACTTTGTTTCAACTGATTGAACATGGTTTCAAACTTATCAGTGATGGCATGGAGATCTAACTTTGTTGCAACACTAGCAAGATTTTCTATGTTAACTAGAGGTTTGTCAGTCTGGTCATCACTCCCTTTTCTACTATGAGACATTGTGACAAATCAGGAAAAAAAAACACAACACTCAAAAAGAAAAAATTAAACAAACCTCACCGTTATGCACTTAAAAAGAAAAATTAAATTCTCAATGAGTTAAGACTTAATCTTGTGAGTCCTTTAGAAGTATTTATATCAATCAATCAAGATGTATTAGAATCAAACTAACAAAGTAATCCTAATAGCACTATGAGTGCAAAATCAGCTAGACACCAAAGAATTGTGTTGCACGGAGGAAGGAAGGTGCAACATTCGTTAACCTACTAACACAAGAAATAAGAAAGTGTTAGAATGTGTAAAGAAACAATAAAAACAAAAACAAATGAAAACCTAAAACTAAGAATCAATAAAATTGCAGAAACCTGAAACCTAAAAACTGAGAAGCAACTTGACAAACTTTGTTCGAGGTGTTCCTGATTTCAAAAAATCATGAAATTTAAATTGGAGCCTCTCTAGATAATGTGTTTTTGATCTGGAAATTTTCGGCACAAAATTCAACCCAAAATTTTTTTTTTTATTTTTCTCATATTTTTCTTTTTTTCTCGACTTTTTGATCACTTTTTTTTTTGTTGGAAATATTTTTTTATATTTTAATATAGTGCCAAGAATCAGTATATAAAATTTTAGAACAATTGAAAAACGTTTACCCACTCAAAATATATTTTTTCGAAAAAATTACTAGGTAAAAACTGTTTGTTGGCTGTTTGTAATGAAAATCAGTGTAGAAAGCAACGAAGAACACCTAAAATGCCCAAAATCTGATACCAAATGATAGAAAACGAAAGTAGAAGAGGATCATAAAGTTGTCAACTCGCGGATCTACCCTAAAGCTCTAGACAAAAGTAATCTGAAACGAAAACAAAGAAAACAGATTAGCTGACAAGAAGAATAATCAAACGAAAATTAAAACACAAGAAAAATGAATGGTTGGTAAAGGATCCAATAGAGAATGAAATTAGGGTTTCTTGGATGAAAGAAACCGTTCTTGGACCTCAAGAAAACATCCCAACCAGATCTGAAAATAAAAACACAAAACAGATTCGTTAGAAGTGATTTAAAAGATGAAAGCAAATTGTTTAGGCAAGAACGTTTGAAACAGCAAGAAAAGATTGAATCTCCTAAAATTTGATGTATTCCTTGATGGATCAAGGTAGGAGAACGTCCCTCTTGAAGCAATTTCAACCTAGAACGAAAACAACTAAATCAGTAACCATAAACAGCAAGAAATAAACTAGATCAAACTATAACGATAGATTAAAGATAAAAAAAGAGAAGATAATGTCCTAAGAAGCCTTGAAAACAATAAGAATCCACAACTCCCTTCAAAGGCTCTAATTTCCCCTCCAAGAAAAAGATCTTGGCAAGAAAAAGCTTGAAGATGATTCCCACAACCTAAAAGATTGTTAAAACAACTTCTAAAAAAAACTCAAGGCAATTCTTGAAGAAAAAACTCAAAGAGAATTATTATTAACTCAAAAAAATCAAAATCAAGTGTTTTGTTTACAATTACAAGGTCTATTTATAGGCAAGCTAAATAAATTTAAATAAAACTCTTAATTAAACTAGAACTCTAACTAATCTAAACAAGAAACTTTCTTGTTGACATAAAACTTCTAAAAACTTAAACTACTTAATAATTATTTAAAAATTCAGAATAAAAAATAAAAAATAATAATAAGAGCTGATAATACAATATTGGACTCATATAATAAAAATTAAACCTAAAACCCAAACCCAATTGATTTAAACTCGAATTAAAAGCCCGAAACTCGTAATTCCCGTCATAATCACGTCCAGAAATTCTACTTGCGCAGTCTTTATTAAAATGATCATAACTTGAGCTGCCGAACTTGAAATCGAGTGATTCAAAGTGCGTTTTGAAGATAAGAGATAGATCTTCGAATTCTATGCAGACATCTCAATCCATAAATTCCTGTATCCCAACCAAAAATTCGTCGTAAGCGTACTGATTTCCCCAACTTGAAAATTGGCAGCTTCGGTTTCTTGGACCAAGATTTCCAATATTTGAAATCTTGATTTTCTCGATTCTTGAAATTGTTTGGAATGACAAGATTGGACCAAGATTCGGTTTCTTTATTTTCTTGAAAACAAGAAAGTGAATCTTGATTTTCTTTTTCGGTTGTGTTCGAATTTAGGGTCTTGGTAACGAAGTCTTGGACGGTCCTGTTCAATCTTGCTCGAATTTGCTTGGCCTTCGACCTCGTTATTGGGTCTTGAGAAACTTTGATCCCATCATATTTATAAGCTTGAATTTGAGCCTTACGACTCGTATCATGATGTTTGGAAGAAATTATTTTCGAAGAATTTCATATCAAGAATTCAACATTGGTTGATATTGATGCGGTGACATTTACTGATGATATCCTAGATGACTGTGTTAACAAAGAGGAGGTGAACAATTATGAGTTGAGAAGATATTGGCAAATGGAGTCGTTAGATTTGTCTAACAGGATAATTCCAGTTTTTAAATCATCTACAGAGCAAGCTCCTACCTTGGAGTTAAAACAATTTCTGACACATTTGAAATATGTATTCCTTGGTGACAATGAGACACTACCTGTCATTGTCAACGTATCCCTCAATGCAACACAAGAAGAGAAGCTTATTGCAATCCTGAAAGAACATAAGAAAGCCATAGCTAGGAGCTTCATAGACATCAGAGGCATCAGTCCTTCTTTCTGCATGCATAAGATAAGGTTAGAAGAAGAAGGGAAGCAATCCATTGAGCAACAAAGATGACTCAACGAGAAAATGAAAGAAGTGGTAAAGGAAGAAATCATCAAATGGTTGGATGCAGACATAATATACCCTATTTCTAACAACAATTGGGTAAGCCCTGTTCAATGTGTTCCAAAAAAAAGTGGTTTTACTATTGTGACCAACGATAAAAATGAGTTAATCCCTACTCGTATCACAACTGGATGGAGTGTGTACATGGATTATCGACGATTGAATGTGGCCACAAAGAAGGAAAATTTTCCACTTCCTTTCATCGATCAAATGTTAGATAGACTAGCTGATAAAGCCTATTATTTCTTTTTGGATGGCTACTCTGGATACAACCAAATAGCTATTGCGCTGGAAGATCAAGCAAAAACCACATTTACATGCCCTTTTAGGACTTTCACTTTTCGACGGATGTCGTTTGGCTTGTGTAATGCACCAGCAACGTTCTAGAGAGGTATGATGGCGATATTCTCAGATATGATTAAAGACTCACTCGAGGTATTCATGGATGATTTTTCAGTCTATAGACAGAGTTTCGACCAATGTGCCGATAACTTGGTAAATGTCCCTTTCATGTTCTTTATCATAATTGCTAACGAAGATACCTATGCATTTAACGCTGATATAACGTCTATCTCGATAACTCCAGGGTTTGTTTTAACTTGAGCGGCTCGAGAGATCGGATATTGTAGTCATTCTGAGTGATCCTCTCTAAAATCCTCACAACTTCATCATAAGTACAGTCCAACATTCACAGATACATCGATAAGATTTCTTGTCTGCGCATTCAACCCATTGTAAAAGATCTCAATTTGCATTTCCTGTTGAATTCAATGCATGGGACAGCGTCGAAGCAGGGTTTTGTAACGCTCCCATGTGGTGTGAAAATTCTCATCATCTAATAGATGATATGCAGTGATATCAATCGAGCATTCATTGTTGGTTGGTTAAACCGTAAAACAAATTGAGTCACAAGTGCATTCCATGATGTAATTGATCTAGCAAGCAATCCAAGGAACCAGGTATGAGCCCGTCGTTGCAAATAGTAAGGAAACAATTGCGTCTTCAAGGCATCATCAGGAACACCATGCTGACTAAAAGAAGCACAAGTTAGTAGAAAAGATTTAAGATGCTCTCTTGCATCCTGATGAAGCAAACCAACATACTGCCCATTTGAATTTAACATTTGAAACATAATCGGTTTTAACTCAAAATTTCTAGCTTGAATAGCTGGCCGAACCACCCCTGGCTGCAACATCTAATACAGGAACAACAAAGTCTCAAATCGGTCTATTTTTCACTTGTTCTTCTTGTGGTAGCTCTGGATTATTTATATTTTGTGGTGTATCAAAGGGATAAGATTTTTTGGTGGCAATGGAGGTATGACTGCATCATTTCCAAGCAAAGCCATATTCCTTTGTTCTTGTCTTCTCCTTCTAATAGTTCTTTCGATTTTCAGATCTAAGCCAACAACAATTTTAGAATTGCTCCTGGTCATAGAACACCTAAAGAAAAAAATTGAGAAAGAGTCAACAAAAAGTAAAACAAGTTAGTAACAGGTAAAACTAACAAAATGAAAAATAATTGCAAGAGCAAGAATAAACATTAAACAAATGCCATCCCTGATAATGGCGCCAAAACTTGATTGCGCTATGAACGTCACAGCAAATATGTGTAAGCGTACACTGTCGATGCAAGTATAATAGATAGATGAAAATCTATCAGATATCGATCCCACAAGGATGACTGCTTATGTTTATAATTGTCGATGCAAAGAAAGTTAAAACTAAAAAGATTGTGATGAATAATGTCGAAGCAAATTAATAAGAAAATGAAGTAAAGGTTTGAGAATTATTTGTCGAAGAAATTTAAGAAGTAAAAAAAACAGTGATAATGAGATGGGGTTCCCTGACTTGAAAACTTGGCAAACAGCTAAATGTGATCACAAGGTAATTGATAGATAAATTATCGTCGCAATTAGGTTTAATGAATCTTACCAACCTCGACTTCCCTGTTTATCAAAGAGTTAAATACTCACACTAACCACAACTTTCAGTGCTGGCAATGCAAAATATTCAAGAACAAGTGGATAGGATTCCTTCAATCCTCAAGCAACTTTCATTGACTTGCTTGTTAACTTAATTTTTCGCTGCACTTTTCAATGATAGTTACTGCAATCACACTTTCGTGGTCAAACAATTAAATCCAAAGATAAACAATGAAGGAAGATTGAAATAGATATCATACTTGATCTGAAATTAAATTTTACTTTCATACAAATTCAATTGATAAAAAATTCATTAGTGTTTAAAGAGAGAATAAAAGAATGAATTGAAGCATCCTATTCTTAGTCTACTAGAACTATTCCCTTACACTCCTTTTGCATCGTAATTAAGCATGCTCCTCTTCAGGAGTAGATTTGCCTTCTTGTCACAGTCAAGTTGCCCTCAAGAAAATTAAGCTGCCATGGAAGCAAGCTTAAGAAAATGTTGAAGAGAAAATTTTTATGCCTCAAACATTTGGAAGATGAAGCCCCCTTCTTTGAAGATTCTCTCTCATCAGTATTTATCAACCATTGTCAATCACAAGTGTCCTTTCTTTCAGATCCAACTTCCTCTAGTTGTACAAGTTGATTATACCAGCTATACACTCACGCAGATCTGGTGTGTTCATCAGATAGTTATCGATTGTGGCGATATTTCTGGGCGTAAATTTGGATTCAATTTTGTGGCAACAAGCCTGGATACCTTCATGCATTTATCTTTCTGGTTAGACACCTGTACTAACATCTTTGGATGCATTATTGAGCACTAATTGTGGTGACATTAGTAGCAAAAACAAGATAAAATTAAAGAAAATTAAACCTAGCCTCACTAAGTTAGGAAATGCAGTGCTAAGTTAAAAATGCTAAAAATGCATGCTAAAAAAATGATAAAATGGGAACAGATTACAACCTAAGTTAGGAGAAATTAGTGGTCTTTTGTAATGCTATCAGTCACGTCATTATTGGACTTGTCGCGACATTCTCCTCATCTCAGATTTTTGTCGATTTTGTCTACTTTGTCCCGACGAGAGGGTATCCATGTCTCGTTGTCAACTTCAGTCTTGCTCTTTCCTGATTTTGTCACTTTTGTTGCGACAAAGCTGATAGTATGTCGTAACAAACCCCTGTTTTCTATTAAAAACAAAAAAAAAACATGTTAGAGTGATATAAAATATTATACATAAGTTAGTACCACCTTTTTCCTTTAACTCTTACTACTGGACTCATCCTATACGCTTACCCTTGTTGAACGGATCCGATTTTGTTCACCTTTTGTCCATTTCTCATGAGGTCTTTTCAAGTCCTTCAATTGAGCCCTTTCCTTGAATCGATTAATTCTTTCTTTATTCATGAATGAGATTCGATTGTGCCCTTCTCCCTTATTTAACCCGAGCAGACGACATCTTTCGTTGTGCTCCTTGGTTTCATCACTTTTATCCCCATAGTTGAAGGTTTCTACCTCACCATTTATCCTCATAGTGAGCTCATTATTATTTAGGTCCATGGTGGACCAAGACGTGGCTAAGAATGGTCTTCCTAGCAAAATACAGATATCCCTGTCTTCTTCAAAGTTTAGAACAATGAAATCCGTGAGGATGATAAAGCTCCTTTGCTGAACTAAGATGACCTCTAAAATTCCCCTCGGTCGTACAGAGGATCGATTTGCAGTTGTAAAGTAACTTGGGTATTCTTAAGATCTGCACTGCTAAGCTTATTAAATATTGACAAAGGCATTAAGTTTATGCTTGCACCAAGATCGTACAGAGCCTTGTTAAACTGAAGATTCCCAATTTTATTTGGAATAGTAAAACTGTTGAGATCTTTTAGTTTTTGGGGAATTACCTTTGAGATAATAGCACTACAGGATGTGTTCACCTCCACTTGCTCACATACCTTTATTTTTCGATGCCGTGTCATGTTCTCCTTTAAAAATTTGGCGTACTTGGGTACCTTTTCTATCAGTTCAATCAAAGGTAGATTAATATTAAGGGATTTGAAAAGGTTGAGAAAACTTAAAAATTCGTCTTCATCTTGTCACTTCTTCTCTTCTAACCTTTTCGAAAATTGAACTGAGGCGTTCTTTCCTTCTTTAAGCACATCTTCCTTTGTTTTTAATGCCTATTTCATTGACACCTCCTTAGGCTTGATAACTTCAGAGTCATCGTCAGATGGGATGTTTATGACCTCATGTGGTTTCTTAGGCTCTTCTTCATCTTAGGTCATTTTGGGCTACTCAGTACTTTGCCTAATCTCAATTTAATCACTTTAATCTACTCTTTACCTTCCCTACGGAGATTATTTTCGGTGTTGCTAGGGACTCATTATACTTATCAATTGATCCATTCTTTCCTCTACCTTTCCCATAAATCAGGTGGTGGTATTAGCACAATCAGACTGTACTTGTTTTACGTCTACCCTCATGGAGTGCATCTCCCCTTCAATTCTATCCATTCGTTGACCACATACAGTATGGTCACCTTGATTTGCTTTTTCTGACCGTCTCTACAGAAATGGAGGTTGATAACTAGGATTTCTCGCATGATTATTGTTACTATTTCCCCTTGGCTTCTACCCTACCTAAAATTGGGGTAATCTTTCCATCCTAGATTGTAAGTATTTGAATAGGGATTTCGAGTACTTACGTAATTAGCCTCTTTCGGGTTTATGAGATAGTTATAAATAGGCTTATATTCTCTATTGGATGATGGTGCTATTGTAGCAGACTCAATTCGATTTAGTCTCTCTAACACTTGCTGGTATTTGTCATCCTCTTTTATCATTTTCACCGAAGCGAGTTTCTACGCATAAGTGAACCTCTCAGTAGGCCACTGACATGAATTCATCGTCATATTTTCTATGAGCTCGTAAGCGTCCTTATATGTTCGGCTCATTAAGGCTCCTCCTACCGCAACGTCTAGAGTAGATCTGGTGGATGCATCCAACCCATTATAGAAAGTTTATAGTTGCGTCCATTCCGACATACCATGATTAGGGCATTTACATACTAACATCTTAAACCGTTCCCATGTTTCGTGGAACCCTTCACTCTTGAACTGCTAGAAGGTTGACAGTTCTCTCCTAAGATGAATTATTTATCCCATGAGGAAAATTTTTTGAAAAAATTTTCTTGCCAGTTCGTCCCAAGTTGTGATGGATCCAAGTGCCTATGCATCCAACCATGAAAAAGCATTGTCAGTTAAAGAAAAGGGAAAGAATCTTAAACGAATGACATTTCAGTAATACCATTAAACCTAAAACTATCGTACAATTGTAAAAACTGTTTCAAATGTAAACTGAGATATTTAGACTTTATCCCCCTAAATTGTAAATTATTTTGAATCATTTGAATCATAGTTGGTTTTTTTTCAAAGTTATTAGCGGTGATTGCAGGTCTCGTAATACTCTCATGAGTTAGATCTAGAGTAGGTAAAGAGTACTCCCTTATAGTTCTTTGTTCTTCTGCCATCGATTTGTTTGTAGGAATTGTGGAGGAATAAGATGTATTTTACGTTAACCGCAGGATCTTTTATTAGATCTACTTGTTCTTCTGTCTCCTTCAGTGGTGGGTTTTACATAACCTGTTTGTTTCTACGGTTGCGTCTGATTAGTGATTCGGGGTTAAAAATAGGTTCAACCAAGTTCCCTTAGCTTCGAGTCATAAACCAAAATCGAATAAAAAGTAAGGGAAACAAAATACGAAAAATAAAAGAAAATAAAATCGTATCTATAACCTAAAACTTTTCTAATTATTTTAATACAAAAAAAGAATAGAACTTACTAAAGCATTGTCTCCCTGAAAATGGCGCCAATGACTTGACCACCCTTGAACGTACTCCCGTTTGGTGTAGATTTAGACTTTTCGCTAGTATTCGAGTCAGGTTATAAATATAGTGTGTTTACAACTGAACATTGGGTAATATTCCGAGGATTGTACCTAAAGGAGGCACAACCAATAATAAATAAAACCTCTGCAAAGAATAAAATCAGTTAGTACTGATTTTTGGGTTTATAGTATGATTAAAAATAAGAGAGTTGTTTGAAAGCATAAAAATAAAAAGATAAAAAATAAAGTAAGTTTAAGTTGTAGAAATTCTTATAGACAGCTTTGAGGAGATTAGGTCGTTTTCGTATGATTTCTTAAATTGTTAGGTTTTGGGGATTTTCCTCTAATCAACTAGTCACTACACCAGTTGGATCTCTCTATCTTCCATCGACATAGCAAGTCGATAGAGATTACTTATCACTAGATGTCGCAATCTAAACCGATTTTGGGAAAAGGTGTTCACAGATAGGAAATACCAATTTTGAGTTCAATCCCACCTAAATGACTTTCTAAGGTTGTCAGGCCTTGTGTTTGTTTGATGCTCTTCCTTTCCCAAACAGCTGATTTGAAAGGTAAAATCCCCGTAAAACAACAATTAATAATTCAACTTCCACTCCTTAATTCCCTAAAATGGAATTAGTTCCTCATAGTTTCTTTATTCATTAATGAAATAATATATCAAAACATATAAGTGCAAAAGAGAATGAAAAAGAAACATTGTATTAAGAAATCTGTCGAGAAAAACTCCTTGATCGTTTACGTGAATTTCTAAAATCTCGTTTCAAAAGCTAAAAAATAAATAAAACTAAAACTGAAAACTAAAGCCTAAGTAATCATGTGTAAAGCCCTAGTGCTAAAGGTCCTATATATAGCTTTAGATGGTCGTTTTCCCTCAACCCTAAGTCAGCTACAGTTCCTCATGTTTTAGTGGCATTGTAAAGACCAAAGCACCCTTCGTTTAATGTGAGATCTGCGTCCAAGGATCGATGTCGCGACACACCAGGTCCTGTGTCGCGACATAGGCATCAATGTCCATGTGAAGCGTCATCCTATAGGCGATGTCGTGACATAGCTCATGTATGTCATTATAAAGAAGTCAGTCTTTGAGTTGCTTTAAATTTGGTCCCTTGGTTGCGACGTAGCTCAGCCTATGTCGTGATGAAGTGATCAGTATCCTATTAGTACAATTCTTGTGGTCTCCTGCACACTAACCAAGTGCATTAGCTAACGTTTAGGCCTTATTTGGCCTTAGAGACAAAATAAAATGACATTTTAACTCTTAGATTACACAATTTATTTAAATAAGAAATCTAAACTAAATCCTATGATAACATAATGAAAATACTTGATTTCAAGCTCTTCAAGTGTGAAAAATAGTTTAATCTACTAGGTATAAAACTTGCATATCAGGTATTGTTCCAATTACTCCACCAAAACACACAAAGATGGGTCATCATAAGAGGTTGGGAATGTATATTAATTTGAATCTCCTTATATTATTAAATATTTTTGAGCTATTAATTTGAGATTTAGTTATGACATGAGTTGTCAGTTAACATTAGGGGGAGAGAATAAAAAGTTGGATTAATGAAGTACTTGGAATGAATTATCAATGTCTAAGATCCTTGTCCAAAGCAATGTGAACAAGAAGTTCAATAGATAATTCATTTTACAAATCAACTACCAAATTCATTAAATCTAACATACCAGCTGAAATTGCTCCAATACGAATTGATGTCCCAATAAGGCAAACTATTAATACAAAAGAAAGTAATTCACGCTTGAAGCGTGGAAGATCGATTGGTTCCAAAGATAAAAATCTTCATAAAAGAAAAGGAACAAACATTCAAGATAGTCATATAATGGAGGCGGGGGTTCCTGAAGAGACTCATGATAATGCTAGCTTGTCCTAGAAGGATGACTACGAGTCGTGTGAGTTCTCGATCAAAATTAAGAAGTATCGTTCGTAAATGGATGTGTTGAAGGTTGTGAATGAAAATGATAGGCTTTGGAATGGTGGTTTAATGGATATACAAAGGATATAGATGGATAGGCTTGAATTTGGTTTTAAGGACTTAAGAACGTACCAATATTATAGGAGAATATTGACCCGATTCTTATATTAGTTCTTCGAATGAATTGCAAGTAAGAACTGTGACCCTCTATCTAGCGAGATGGGAACCAATAGGTATAAGGGTGAATGCCACACTTCAAAGAAGTGATAAGTTCTAAAGGATCAAATTGACGCCACAAGGGTTACTTAATAAGTCAATTTAAGTAAACAAAGAACAAGGAGTTTGCAAACTCACAATAAGATTAAAATTAATCAAAAGTTGTTACAAAATGTTCCAAGCCTCATATTTATAAGCTTACAAATGACCAGCTAAAAAGTCATGAAATAATCAATCAAAATTACACCATAAATTCGTCCAATATTCCCCATGCACTTTAAGTTAATGTGGTGGCTGCTTCAATGAAGTAGTTTGGTGAATTTAGTGCTTGGTTGGCTAGGAAGAAGTGTTCTTTAAATTCGGCTGAAGTTCTTATGAACTTGGAATAAATGTGGACGGTGCATTAATGATTTTTTAGTAACCCGAACAACAACTTTTCATGTTCCCATGATTAGCCTTTGAGCATTTAAGTACCTTGAGACCTTTGATGAAACCAATCAGCCATGCATGAAGAGAACTTTGAATTCCTTTGCTGATCACGAAATGCCCTTTTGGAGAGGTGTTTTCAGCACTTTAAATGTTGGTAGGTGCATTAAAAGATTGTGTTGGCCAGCCATTGACATCCCTACATCATAATAAACATGTTGGTTAGGACATACTAAATGGGCAGCAATATTTGACTAAAACTAACAACTTAGGACATATTTAAAGACTTATCAAAATAACGCAAACATAATTAAAACATAGACTAAAATAACTAAATTATTAAATCTTTATTTTCTAGTAATTTAATCAAAGTTAAAACTAAAGTTGAATGTGCAGCACATTGAATAGAATGCATGACGAGTTCGATGAAATGCATGGAATGCATGAAGTGTTTACTCAAACTCGTTTAATTAAACCCATGACAGCTTGATTGAATTTCTTGGCTTGTGCTTGCGTAATTGGTCCTCTAGGTAGCTCAATTGGATTGTGCGAGGCTCGCCCTTCATCCATGCTCGTAACACGAGTGTTAGCAACATCAATGTTCGCAACATGAGTGTTTGTAGCTCCAGTATTCACAACACCAGTGCTTGCATCTTCTAAGCTCGCAAGGTCCATGCTCAAATTATTAGTGTTCGTACTACTCGTGCTCGCATCATCCCTTCCCTATTCAAAGCGATTTATCCTCAAATCGTTGCCTTCATCATAAGGGGATGGATTAGTAATATTAAAGCTTGAACTAATAGTATATTCATCTGAAAGGTTGAATTTGTACGAATTTTCATTAATTCTTTCCAGCACTTGAAAAGGGTCATCGCCTCATGGTAGCAACTTGGATCTTCTTTGAGCTAGAAACCTTCGTTTTCGTATGTGAAGCCATACCCAATCTTTGGGTTCAAAGACTACTCGTTTACGTCCCTTGTTGGCTTGACTTGCATATTGCTTGGTCCTCTCCTTAATGTTTTCCCTCACTTTTCAGTGTAGATTTTTCACGAAATCAACCTTCTTTTCGCCATCAACATGCACAAAGTTGTTTAGAAGGTAAGGAATTAAATATAAAGGAGTTAAAGGATTAAAATGTAAACAAATTCAAATGGCGAATGCTTGGTGGCCGGATGTACAGAATGGTTGTAAGAAAACTCGATGTGTGTCAAGCATTCTTCCCATGTTTTCAAATCCTTTCAAATGATTGCTCTTAACAATGTAGAGAGCACTTGATTCACTACTTCAGTTTGACCATCCACTTGTGGGTGGCATGTTGTAGAAAACAGAAACTTAGTACCAAGTTTGCTCCATAGAGTCCTCCAAAAATGGCTAAGAAATTTAGCATCGCGATCGGATACAATTGTTCTTGGTAATCATGTAATCGAACAATTTCCCTAAAAAAAAAGTTAGCTACATTCAAAGCATCATCAAGTTTGTGGCATGGTATAAAATGAGTCATTTTAGAAAATCTATTAACTACCACAAAACAAAGTCTTTTCAATTTTTAGTTTTAGGAAGGCCTAATACAAAGTCCATAGAAATGTCTACCCAAGGTGCTTCGGGAATGGGTAGTGGCGTGTACAGACCATGGGGTTTAATGCACGATTTTACCTTCTTGTAAGTAATGCATTGATTGTAGACCCTCTTAACATCTCGTCTCATCTTAGGCCAAAAGAAATGTTCATGAAGCATAGCTAACGTTTTGGCCACTCCAAAATGTCCCATGAGACCTCCCCCATACGCCTCTTTTATGAGCACATCTCAAATGGAACCTTGAGGAATACATAATTTATTTTCCTTGAAAAGGTAGCCATCATGCTTATAGTATCTTTCAAAGGGCCCTTTTTCATAAGCTTTATAAACATCACAAAAATCAGAATCATTTTCATAAAGCTCTTTAAGATATGCAAAACCAAGTAACTTAGAATCTAAGCTATTGAGTAATGCTTACCTTCGTGACAATGTATCCGCAACAACATTCTCTTTACCTTTCCTGTACTTGATCACATTGGGAAATGATTCTAGGAATTTAACCCATTTGGCATGTCCCTTGTTCAACTTGTTTTGCCCCTTGAGATGTTTCAATGCCTCATGGTCAGTGTGAATGACAAATTCCTTAGGCCATAGATAGTGTTGCCTGATCGCGCTATGAACATCACAACTATAATGTGCAAGCATACACTGTTGATGCAAGTATAATAGATAGATGTGAATCTTTTGAATATCGATCCCACAAGGATGGCTATTTGTTGTCTATAATTTTCGGTGCAATGAAATAGTAAATGTAATAAAATTGTAAGATGGATTGTCGAAGCAATAATGTAAAATTAAAGATAAAATGCAACAAGAATGAAATGGGGTTCTTGACATGAAAAGTTGACAGAAATTAAGTGTAACTAATAAGGTTTAAAATGTCAGGTAATTTGTCGTTGCAAATAAGCACAATGAAAATCTTACCAAACTTGACTCTCCTATGAGATCTAAGACTCAAACATGCACAATAACCACACCTTCCAGTGTTGACAATGCAACATATTCAAGAACAAGTGGATTAAATTTCTTCAATCCCCAAGCAACTTCAGCTGTCTTGCTTGTTAACATAATTTTTCGCTGCACCTTTTAGTGATAGTGACTACAATCACACTTCTGTGGTCAAATAATTAAATCCAAAGATAACAGTAAAGGCAAGATTGAAATAGATATCATTCAGTTCCAAATTTCAAATATACTTCCATACAACTTGATATAACAAGAATTACCAATGTTTAACAAAGAGTAATAACAAAACAATTGGGGCATTCTATTGCTAGTCTACTCAAATTGCTCCCTTACTCTCCTCTTATAGTTCACTTAGGATGCTCCTCGTCAAGAGCAGTTCAACCTTCTCTTTTGCGTTAGGTCACCCTTGGTAAGTTAAGCTGCCATGGATGCAAGCTTTAAGAAAATATAGATTGAAGAAGAAAATCAAATTTGGCCGAGGAAGAAGATCTCTTCTCTCTCCTTCTCTTGAGTATTTAATAGTAACTTAATAATACAGGTGTGCTTCCTTTCAGATCTAGTACTAGTTGGTTATACCAACTGTAGAACTCATACATTTCTGGTGTGTTTACCAGACAGCTGTCAGGTGCTGTGACAATTCTGGGCACAATTTTGGATCCTCTTATGTAGCGACAACTTTGGACACATTCATGCATTGATACTTCTAGATAGGTTCCTGCAGTAACATGTCTAGGCACAATGCTAAACAGACTAATGCAGCGACATCAGTAGAAAAAATATCATAAATTCAATGGAAATTAGGCTAAGCTTCATTAAGTTAGAAAATGTAATAACAAAATTAAAAATACTAAAAATGTATGCTAAAATGCCCAAATGGGAACAAATTACACAATAAATAGGGAGAAATCAATGATTCTTTCTAATGCTATCACACACCCAAACTTGAGTTTTTACTTGTCCTCAAGTAAAACAAAAACTAGCAAGGTTATAGCAAAAATTTTATAAAAGCAATGATTATTCTAGAAACTTGAATCATCTAAAATCCTAATGAATGAGTTACATTCAATGATAGAAAATTGCACCGAAAATTCATAAGCATGAATAACTAAGATTGCGACTTCATCAAAGCCAACATCATGCTTCAAATCCTAAATTCTATCTACCAATACAACATTTACTGTACAGTAATATATACATATATATTTTTATTCTTTTACCTTTTTTTAAAAGTGACTGAAGGATATCATTACATTACTATACCCTTGTTACTGAGAAGTAACGATGGAGTACAACAAAGCCCCAGGGAGTATTTAATTGCACTGACACACACTCTTGCAGTAACAGCCTTTGGCTAGATTACTTTTTATAACTCTTGCATTAGAGTGTTTCCCTTGAGTAGTTCATAATACACCTACATTGGAGCATCTTTTATTTATAACTATGTATAAATACAAGCAATTGTAAACGACAGATTCATTCAAGATTCAAGGAATGATGCTAGTCATCCATTACTATTGCAATCTAAATCATTCATCAAAGAATTGAAGATACAACATTCAATCAAATTTATCTAACTCATTCATTGACAGTTCACATGATTCAAAAATTAAGCATCAAATGAAAAAAATTCAATCACATTTGTAATAACCTTGCATGCTTCATTAAACTCAAAAAGAAAATTTTTTGAAATGTGGGTGCAATTGCTTTTGCAGCCCCATATACATTCCCCTCAAACTTAAAGTTTGCATTGTCCTCAATGCACTGACTCTAAATTACAATGACAAATGGAAATGCAATGATAACGCAAATGAAGTGACAATTAAAATGTAATGACAATGGGAATGTGATGACAATGCATACTAACAGACTAAGAATTACAGCTACATTCTATGCATGAAAACTACAGCTAAAACCTTAAATAAAACTAACTCAATTTTCCACAGCCGTCAATGTGGCTGCATGGTTGCATCGACAAGGAGATCCAAATGCGTCAACAAAATAATCAACTTTATTATGAAAGAAATAC
The DNA here is from genome assembly GCA_039519145.1 of Kokia cookei. Lineage (NCBI taxonomy): Eukaryota > Viridiplantae > Streptophyta > Magnoliopsida > Malvales > Malvaceae > Kokia > Kokia cookei. Next base: position 17,667,007 of record CM076905.1, read on the forward strand.
GAAATGAAATAAACTTAAACAAACACAAAAGAAACTAAAATTACAGGATAAAAATTTCAAGAAAGTTTAGAAAATTTTGACCAATTTAATGGTCTCTTCCTATTTGTGATCACTATGGCCAAAATAATGCTTTAGCCATTGTCCATTAACTTTAAACTAGTGCCCATCATGTAGGTCCTTAATTACGACTGCACCATGAGAAAATGCTTCGACAACTTCAAATGGTCCAGACTAACGTGAGCGCAATTTACCTGGGTGTAATTTCAGTCCCTGTTGACCTACAATAAATTGTTGTTGCAAAATAATTTTATCACGCCAGCACTTGGTCTTTTCCTTGTAGATTACCGTATTTTCATAGACATTTCGCCTAATTTCTTCAAGTTCAGTGATGTCTAATAGCCTCTTCTTCCCAGCAGCTTCATAATCCATGTTCACTTGCTTAATTGCCCACATTGCCTTGTGCTCCAATTCAACAGGTAAGTGACATGCTTTTCCAAAGACAAGCTGATACGACGATATCCCAAGTGAGGTTTTGTACGTTGTCTTTAATGCCCACAATGCATCATCAAGTCTAAAAGACCAATCTTTTCTTAATGGGTTCACCACCTTCTCGAGAATATTCTTGATTTTTCGATTGGATACCTCAGTTTGTCTGTTGGTTTGCGGATGGTAAGTTGTCGCCGTTCTGTTATTGACTCCATACCGCTTCAATGTGACTATTACCTGGTTGTAGTGGAAAGGAGTACCCTGATTGCTGGTCAATGCATTAGGTGTGCCAAAACGAGTAAGTATATGCTTGTGGAAAAACTTCAGCACTATCCTTGCATCATCTTTTGGGACTGCAATGGCTTTCAGCCACTTCGATACGTGTCAACAGCAACTAGAATATAGACTTTTCTAAATGAACTTGGAAATGGTCCCATGAAGTTCATACCCCAAACGTCGAAGAGTTCAACTTCCATGATTAACTATTGTAACATCTCATTGCATCGAGATATTAATCCGGTGCGCTGACATTTATCATATTGGTGCACCAAGTTGTGGGCGTCTTTAAATAATGCTTCAGGATTGAAAGCATCTCTTCCTCCGGAACACAACACCTAATTATATTGTCATTGCATACCTTGAATAGGTATGGCTCGTTCCAGTAATATTTCTCTATGTCGTGAAGAAATCTTTCTTTCTTGTGGCTTGTGACACCCAAGGGTAGTTTCCCACATACCAGGTAATTGACTATATCCACGTACAATGAGGTTGTGTCGATAGCGAACAGCTTCTCATCAAGAGATATGTCAACAATTTGAAGTGTTTATCCATCTTCACTACCGACTTCTAAATGAGACAGGTGATCTGCCACTTGGTTTTTCGATCCCTTTCGATCATTGATCTCTATATCAAATTCTTGCAATAACAGGATCCAATGTATTATCCATGGGTTAGCATCCTTCTTTGTAAAAAGGTATCTTAACGCTGAATGGTCAGTAAATACAATAACCTTTGCACCGACAATATATGAGTGAAAGCAAAGACTAAAACCAATAACTCTTTCTCTGTGGTTGTGTAATTAATCTGAACTTCTGTGAGAGTCTTCCTTGCGTAATATATAGCGTAACATACTCTTTCCTTACGTTGTCTTAATACTGCACCCAAAGCTAAATCACTTGCATCACACATTACTTCAAATGATTGCGACCAATCTGGTGCAACGACAATGGATGCCTGCAAGAGCTGCTTCTTTATTTGCATAAATGCATCCACACATGCATCATCAAACATGAATTTTTTATTTTGCTTCAACAAGGAGCAGAGAGGTTTTGTAATTTCGGAGAAGTCTTGAATAAATCTTTGATAAAAACCTGCGTGTTCGAGAAAACTCTGAATACCCTTTACATTAGCTGGCTGGGGCAACTTCTCAATGATTTTACCTTCGCCTTATCCACTTAAATACCTTGACTAGAAATGTGATGACCTAAGATAATGCCTTCGGTTTCCATGAAGTGGCATTTCTCCCAATTCAACACAAGATTTGTGTCTTCACATCGCTTTAAGACTTTAGCCAAGTTGTCAATGCATTGATTAAAAGTATTTCCATAAATTGAAAAGTCTTCCATAAACACATCTAGCATCATGTCTGAAAATATTGCCATCATGCACTTTGAAATGTGACCGGTGCATTGCAGAGGTCAAACGACATTCGGTGAAACACAAAAGTTCCAAAAGGACAAGTAAACATTGTTTTCGCTTGATCCTCTAGCGTAATAACAATCTGATTGTAGCCAAAATAACCATTGAGGAAGCAAAAGTAGGCTTTTCCAGCAAGCCTATCCAGCATTTGATTGATGAAAGGAAGTGGAAAGTGGTCCTTCTTTGTGGCTGCATTCAATTTGCGATAATCCATGCATACACGCCAACCCATAGGAATGCGAGTGGGGATTAGCTCACTCTTATCATTACTCACCATAGTAATGCCACTTTTCTTAGAGACACATTAAACTAGACTTACCCAATTGCTATAAAAAATTGGGTAAATGATGTCCATGTCCATCCACTTGATGATCTCCTTTTTTACCACCTCCTTCATTTTCTCATTCAATCTCCTTTGTTGTTCAATTAATTTCCTTCCTTCATCTTCCAATCTTATTTTGTGCATGTAGGAAGAAGGACTAATGCCTCTAATGTCGGTAATACTCTAGGCAATCACAGGTTTATGCTGCTTTAATATGGATCAATTTTTCTTCTTGAGTTGCGTCGAGGTTTATAGAGACAATAACTGGCATTGTATTATTGTTACCAAGAAAAACATATTTCAAGTGCGTAGGTAGTGGCTTCAACTCCAAGGTAGGAGCTTCTTCAATAGATGGCTTAAACATTGGAGCCATTCTATTGGTCAAATCTAAAGATTTGATTTGCCATCCATGCTTAAGCTTGATGTTATGCGCTTTAGCTTTGCTATCGCAGTCAACTAGAAATCTTCATCCAATGTCACTGCAAATTCTTTTGGAATTGTTATGCTTTGCTCATTGAATTCCTCCCCAATTAATGTGTCCAGCACATCAATGTGGTGACATTCTTCTTTATCTTTGTAGGGAATGGCCTCAAACAAACTGAAAGTGACGTGTTCAACATTATGTCGCATTGTCAATTCACCTTCATACACGTCGATGAGAGTGCATCCAGTGACGAGGAATAGGCATCCCAAAATTATATTTACCTCTTTATTTGCTTCGCAGTTGAGGATAATGAAATCCGTTGGGAACACAAACTTATCTACGCGAACTAGGATGTCTTTAATTTATCCTTCAGGTTGCATAAATTATCTGTCTCCCACCTGCAATGTCATTGTAGTAGGCTTCATATGGCCAATCCCTAATTTTCTAAATGTAAACAGTAGCATCAGGTTGATACTCCCGCCTAAATCACATAAAGCTTTTCCCAAGTAATGATTTCCAACCGAGCATGGGATTGTAAAGATTCCAGGGTCTTTCATCTTAGGTGGCAACTTATTAGTCAGGACTACACTGCATCCTTCTGTGAGCATAATTGTCTCAGCATCAGTCAGGTTCTTCTTCTTATATAGGAGCTCCTTCATGAATTTCCCATAACTGGGAATCTGTACTAGAGCGTCCACAAGAGGGATATTGACATGCAGTTGTTTTAATGTGGTTTGAAAATACTAATATTGTTGTTTATCATGTTCCTTCTCTTTAAACTGCTGTGGAAATGGCAACGGTATGGATACATCAGGTTGCCTTGACATAGCCGATTGTGTCGACATTGGTAGTTGCGTCGACAATTTTGTTGGTCTAACAATAGGCATGGGAGTAACAATTAATGGAGCCTTTTATTTGGTTCTTGTATAACTTCTTCAGTCACAACTTTTTCCCCTTGATTTGCTTCATTCGTGTCTATAGGTGCTGCATTGGAGCTGATAGCTAGCTCGACAGTTTGTTTCCTACTCCAAAGAGTAATAGCCTTGCAATTCTCCTTCCCTTTTTTATTTAGATTTTCTGTGTCGCTAGGTAAAGTACCTCGTTGTCTTATGTTCAAATTCGAAGCTAATTGTCCCAACTGTTCTTCCAATGCTCGGATGGAAGATGAATTTCCCTGTACAATGGCTTTTGTTCATGTTATATGCTCACACATTAGGGCTTCAAAGGCTATTAAAGGATCAACTCGTGGTTGTGTGTGTTGCTGCTGTTGTCCTTGAGCATTCAGATATGGCATTGAAGATTGTTATGGCTGCTGATATGAGTCGCAAGGCCCAAATTCAAGCTTATAAATGTGATGGGATCGTAAAGTTGTCAAGTCGTGGATCTGCCCTAAAGCTCTAGACAAATTTAATCTGAAACGAAAACACCGAAAATAGATTAGATGACAAGAAGAATAATCAAATGAAAATTAAAACACAAGAAAAATGAATGGCTGGTAAAATATCCAACAGAGAACAAAATTAGGGTTTTTTGGATGAAAGAAACCGTCCTTGGACCTCAAGAAAACGTTCCAACCAGAAAAGAAAATAAAAACACAAAACAGATTCGTTAGAAGTGATTTAAAAGATGAAAGCAAATTGTTTAGGCAAGAATGTTAAAAACAGCAAGAAAAGATTGAATCTCCTAATTTTTGATGTGTTCCTTGATGGATCAAGGTAGGAGAACATCCCCCTTAAAGCAATTTCAACCTAGAACGAAAACAACTAAATCAGTAACCCTAAACAACAAGAAATAAACTAGATCAAACTAGAATGATAGATTAAAGATAAAAAAGAGAAGATAACGTTCGAAGAAGCCTTGGAAACAATAAGAATCCACAACTCCCTTCAAAGGCTCTAATTTCCTCTCCAAGAAAGAGATCTCGGCAAGAAAAAGCTCGAAGATGATTCTCACAATTTGAAAGATTGTTAAAACAACTTCTAAAAAACACTTAAAGAGCAATTCTTGAAGAAAAAACTCAGAGAGAATTATTATTAACTCAAAATAATCAAAATCAAGTGTCTTGTTTAGAGTTCCAAGGCCTATATATAGGCAAGCTAAATAAATCTAAATAAAACTCTTAATTGAACTAGAACTCTAACTAATCTAAACAAGAAACTTTCTTGTTGACATAAAACTCCTAAAAACTTAAATTACTTAATAATTATTTAAAAAATTCGGAATAAAAAATAACAATAAAATAATAAGAGCTGATAATACAATATTGGGCTCATATTTAATAAAAATTAAACCTAAAACCCGAACCCAATATGATTTAAACTCAAATTAAAAGCCCAAAACTCGTAATTCCCGTCATAATCACGTCCAGAAATTCTGCTTGCCCAGTCTTTATTAAAATGATCATAACTTGACCTCTCGAACTTGAAATCGAGTGATTCAAAGTGCGTTTCGAAGATAAGAGATAGAAATTCGAAATCCATGCAGACATCTCAACCAATAAATTCCTGGATCTCAACCAAAAAGTCATCGCAAGCCTACTGATTTCCCCAACTTGAAAATTGGCAGCTTCGGTTTCTTGGACCAAGATTCAGTTTATTGATTTTCTTGAAAATAAGAAAGTGAATCTTGATTTTCTTTTTTGGCCATGTGTGCATTTAGGGCCTTGGTAACGAATTATTGGATGGTCCTGTTCAATCTTGCTCGAATTTGCTTGGCCTTCGACCTAGTTATTTGGCCTTGAGAAACTTTGATCCCATCACATTTATAAGATTGAATTTATGCCTTGCGACTCGTATCATTCCCCACTTCCTCAAGAAGATTTGTCCTCGAATCTTTATCTCTCTCCCACAAGTAGAAGTGTCGATTGATGGTAGAGTAATGTAATTGGAAGTCAGCCAATGGATCTTTAAAATCCTGTAACAAGGAAACACCACTAAACAAATTCGAGTTATGGTTAGTTAAAACATAATCATTCCTCACTTTTGTATGGGTATCCTCTTGTTTCTCATTTTCTTTTTCCTCTTGAGAACTCTCCAATTTTAAACTCATATGGATTTTCACTCACCAAATTTGGACCATCAAGTAGACTTTTATCACTCATGGTCTCTTTTCTCTCGTCCTTTTCACATATTTTTTCCTTACTTCCCATATCCCCCTCACAATTATTTTGAATATTCAATTCAGTACAAGGCATCTCAGTAGGAGAACATGACGTTTATACTTCATCTATAGATTCAAGAGAAGATTTCTCATTATCATCCTTTTCTGGTTCACAAAGTTCACCATCACAACTAATCTTTTTTTCACTAGAGTAAGAGTCAACAAAAGGCACAAAGTCATACTTACTTTCTTCTCTAGCTGGATATTGGATTGGACATCGAGAACTCTCATGATATTTTGAAATACACCAATAACATTGCTCAAAATGTGAGAGATCACTTGGAATCCTTCTTTCTTTTTGTCATCTCTTCCTGAAGTACTCATCAATTGATCTACTTCCTTGACCAAATCGTTGAAGTCTGGTTTTGACCTCTCTATAATAATGTGTTGGGATAAAACATTTTCGCCTAACTTGTTTCAACTCATCCCATGTGGTAATTTCTCTCTCGTAGTTTCGTTTGTGACTTATACCAAGTTGAGTCCACCAACTCAATGCATAGTCTGAAAACTCAAGGGTCGCTAATGGAACTTTCTCATCTTCTGGGCATTTATAGTAACGAAACATAAGCTCTATTTTTGATTCCCACTCATAGTATGCTTCAAGATCATTCTTTCCATGAAATCGAGGAATTATGAACTTCAGCTTTGCCAACGAAGGCTGTCCATGATCATTGGGAAATAAAGGATCTTCATCCACACGAGGAACACGTCTTGCTTGATGTCTACGAGCATGAGGTTGTTCAACCCCATCATCATCATTAGCACCGAAATGTTGAGTCCTTTGCTCAGTTCGCAACTGATTTAAGGTATTGTTCAATTGATTGAACATGGTTTCGAACTTATCAGTGATGGCATGGAGATCTAACTTTGTTGCGACACCAGCAAGATTTTCAATGTTAACTAGTGGTTTGTCACTCTTGTCATCACTCCCTTTTCTACTATGAGACATTGTGACAAATTTGGAAAAAACAACACAACACCAAAAAAAATTAAACAAACCTCACTGTTATGCACCCAAAAAGAAAATTTAAATTCTCAATGAGGTAAGAATTAATTTTGAGAGTCCTTTAGAAGTATTTATGTCAATCAATCAGGATGTATTAGAGTCAAACTAACAAAGTAATCCTAATAGCACTATGAATCCAAAATCAGCTAGACACCAAAGAATTGTGTTGCACGGAGGAAGGAAGGTGCAACGTTCGTTAATCCTACTAACACAAGAAATAAGAAAGTGTTAGAATGTGTAAAAGAAACAATAAAAAGCAAAAACAAATGAAAACCTAAAACTAAGAATCAATAAAATTACAGAAACCCTAAAACCCAAAAACTGTGAAGCAACTTGACAAACTTCGTTCAAGGTATTCTCGATTTCCAAAAAACACAAAATTTAAATTGGAGCCTCTCCAAAGAATGCGTTTTTGATCTGGAAATTTTTGGCACAAAATTCAACCCACAGAATATTTTTTTATTTTTTTATTTTTCTCGTATTTTTCTTTTTTTCTCAACTTTTTAATCACTTTTTTTTGTGGGAAATATTTTTTATACTGTAATATAGTGCCAAGAATCAGTATATAAAATTTTAGAACAATTGACAAACGTTTACCCACTCAAAAATATTTTTTTTCGAAAAAATTATTAGGTAAAAACTACTTGTTGGTTGTTTGTAATGGAAATCAGTGTAGAAAGCAACGAAGAACACCCAAAACGCCCAAAATCTGGTACCAAATGATACAAGACGTAGTGGAAGAGGATCGTAAAGTTGTCAAGTCCTAGATCTGCCCTAAGCTCTAGACAAATTTAATCTGAAACGAAAACAAAGAAAACAGATTAGATGACAAGAAGAATAATCAAACGAAAATTAAAACACAAGAAATATGAATGGCTAGTAAAAGATCCAATAGAGAACAAAATTAGGGTTTCTTGGATGAAAGAAACCATCCTTGGACGTCAAGAAAACGTCCCAACCAAATCTGAAAATAAAAACACAAAACAGATTAGTTAGAAGTGATTTAAAAGATGAAAGAAAACTGTTTAGGAAAGAACGTTTGAAACAATACACATTTCACCCCAAACTTAGATTTTGCATTGTCCCCAATGCATTGACAATAATAAACAAATATATATGGAAATGCAACTACAATGCAAATGCGTTGACAAATAAAATGTAGTGACAATAAAGATGTGATGACAACTACATGATATGCATGAAACTAAACTAAGTACTGAAAAGTAAAGACTAACTCAGTGTGTTGCAGCTGAATATGTGGCTGCCTTGGTCTTTTCTTCTTTTTTGGGCACTCCTCTTTGCACTTGTTTTTGTCTTTGTGCTTACGCTTCCTTTTCGTTAGTTCAACCGGGGTGGTGGATTGCTCCTCTAAGTTCGGTTGTATGTTGGCTTCATCGACTATAACAATCGAAGGATGAATTTCAGCAAGTGGTGCCATATAAGGCATAATAGCCAGAGGATTAAAATCCTCGTTACTGAATGTCACAACCTCAGCCTATCTCGCAACAGATGGCGCTAGGTCTTCAGCAGCAACTACCTTGGCAGCCATATTTGCCCCTAAACTATTAGATAATTCATCTTCAAAGAGGTTAGCAATATTACAGATACATTCCTTAACATCCTTTGAATTTACATCCTGGTCCTCATCAACAAAAATGTGGACCATACGCGGAGACTTGACAGAGTGATCCTTCCTCTCTGAAGTAGCTTTCTCGGTTGATGGTGTTGCTTCCTTAATGATAGGGGAAACATTGAGAATTCTAGCAAGGGTTGCTTGCTCATGTTGAGAAATTGGCTGACGATTACAGTATTCCATGCCCTAGTGTAGGCATGGAATAAGTTCTATGAGTACTCCATATCTTCCACTGTAGCGACAAGTTGAAGTTGTTGCAGACTCATTCAGTCAGGCAACTTCTCAATTTCTTTAAGTTTCCTACAAAGTTGTGGATCTATGGGAGCATAAGGCTGCTTGTCTTTTTTCTTTGCCTTCCCTTTCTCCTTCCTTTGTGTAGCTTCATTTACTATAGGGTTTCATACCCCCTCGTCATGCGCTCAACCGAGACATCATTAATGGAGCCTTTATTTTCCAAGAACTCTTCCCCCTCGCGAGGTACAACACCCTTCTATCTACACAATTACATGATAAGAGTGGGGAATGGAAGTATACCTGTTTGTTTTGCTGTAGATTCAACAATCTCTTGATGGAGAGTTGCACCGACATCTATCCGGTGACCTTCAATGATGGAATGGATAAGACACATTCTATCCAAAGTGACCGTGGTGCTATGAGTGGAGGGAAATAGGTGACAATTGATGAAATGGAACCAGACTTTGCTCTAGACCATGAGGAAACGACAATGCATTGTATACTTGTTAGGACTGTTTTCGGTCTAGACAACACCATTGATGCACAAATCATTCAGCAGCAAGTCAACACCTTCCTCTATTAGTTGTTCTAGGAAAGTGACATGCTCATCCTCCCCATCAATACCCCATGATACCAACTCCTTTCAGACAAAGACAAATTCTTGATCCCTATCTATCAGATTGGCGTAAAATTCTCTTACCAAGGACAAATAATACCTCTCGGGATGATCGCAAAACTTCTCCCACCCTAGGCGCGAGATGGTTCTGTTGACTTGCTTTCCCAACATGAGCAGTGGAGATAGTTGGAATCCTTACTCTGGGTGGCAGTTTCGCTTCAACATAGTGTCATGAAAGCAATCTTTGGCAGCTTTGGTTAAAAATAGGACTGTCTTTTTGGGTGGTGGCTGCTCGGCGTTATGAACCACCGCTGCAGATGATTCAGTGACAGGTGTCAAAGGAGTTCTTACTCCTCTAGTTCTAGACATGGCTATATGAAAGAAAGAAATTAAAAATTTCAAGAAATTTGAAGATTGAAGAAAAGAAAGGTTTGCAACAATAATGGTGGATGTGGTTGTGTAGAACACCGTCGACATAATGGGGTGTTTTATAGAGGATAAAGATGAAGAGGCGTGATGCTTTCCATTACAATGATAGGACACTGTGTTTGCATCCAATAAATGCAATGACACGGATTGTCCTTTTTTTTTAATCGATCCAACGGTTGGGGAACAGGGTGAATCAATCGGCGTGATTCTTTCCTGAAACGTTTCATAGTGGCGAGTCAGCAATTAAAATGCATCTACAAGTTGTGTTTGTGTGCATCAACTGATAGCATTAGAAATGACACTTAATTTCTCCTTAAATTAGTGTATAATCTGTTCCATTTGTATCATATTTAGCATACATTTTTAGCATTTCATACTTAGTATTTGCATTTTCTAACTCAGTGTTGTTTGATCTTACTTTCTTTCATTTTTATCTCTTTTGTGCTACTAATGTCGCAGTATTTAGTACTAATTTTATGTCTAAAGTTATCAGTGCAGAAATCCACCTCGAAAGATCAGAGTAGGAAAGCATTCAGAATTGCAGCCACAAGTTTGATCCAGATTTACGGCCAAAGATGTCACTACATAAATGCTCCTACATTTTATCAAAGATTTTTAAGCTGCTAACACATTTAGAAGCACCAGCGTAGGAGAATGTCAAGATTGTCGCAACAAATTTAAATCATAATTTGCGTCCAGAGATGTCTCGATAATCTGCAACTGTATTACGAATAAAACAGATCTACGTGAGTGCACAGCTGGCAATAACAAACTTATATAGCTACAAAAAGGGAAATTTAGATTTGAGAAGAGGTATAAAATCGGTGCTGTGAAGAGATTATAAATAGAGGGAAGAAAAGGGAGATCGATATCAAGCAGTGAAGAATTCAATTCCATAAATTTTCTCATCTTTTCTCAAGGTCAACTGCCATGGAAGCTTGATTCCTAGGAGGGTAAACTAACGCAACAAGGAGGTAACCGCATCCTGACGAGGACTACCTATGTGTGACACAAGAGGAGCATTGTGGAAGAGTTCTAGTAGGCTAGGAATAGAATACTTCAACTTGTTGTTTATTTCCTCTTAATTGCTGATGAATTCAGTTGATTATTAATTGTATACGGAAGTATCTGTTCATGTTAGATTTACTTTGATTCCTACTCAATTCCTCTTATCTGTTTATATTTGGACTTAACTGTTTTGACCATGGAAGTGCGATTTCAATCACGTTCATTGGAAGGTGCGGTGACGAGTTAGATTAACAAGCAAGATAATCGGAAGTTGCTTGAGGCAAGAAGGAATTCTAGCCACTTGTTCTTAAGTGCAAAGCATTACCAGCACTGGAAGGTGTGGTAATTGTGAATACTTGGGTTGTAACAGCCCGTTTTTCAATGGTGTCGAAAATAGTGATTTCGGGACCATAAACACGACGAGAAAATTTTATAATGAGTGTTTAAATTAAATAAGTCAATAATAATTTTATATGGAAATTTGAATTAATGAATTTTAATTATTAAATTAAAATTTAGTATAAGTGGTTTGGTTCCAAAAACAAGTGGTTTTAGAAAATGAGGTATTGGGACCTCATTTTTGAAATTAAGTGCCGTAAATATTTTTATTAAATATTTACATAATCTTATTATATATGAATTGAAGTTTGGTTGGGTAATTTTGATGATTAATTGCTTCATTAAGGAAAAAGGAATAAATTGTAAAAGAAGTAAAAGTTAATTGCTATTGATTAAAAATAAAAGGGACCAAAGTGGTAATAACCCATGGTCAAAAAGTCCAAGCGGTGGTGGATATAATTACCATCCACTAACTTTTGGGTTATTTGTTCATTAAGTCCTAATTAGTTTAGGACTAAATTGAAAATAAGTTTGTTGTATTAAAATTTAATATAATTGAAGGACCAATTATGAAATTGGACCCTCTTTAAATGGCCTAATAATAGAAATGTATGAAACTCTTTAGATTTTGGTAAATTGTGATTAAATCCTTTAAAATGAGGATTTACTAATTAGTTTAATTTAGTATGCTTAAGAATAGTGGTTTCAAGGCCACAAATTTGATGTGTTAGACCGTAAACATTAATTATTTGATATTTATGAGGTCATTAGTATTTTATTAAATTTTGGTTAAGAAATTCTATCGTTTAGGTAGTTAATCCAGTGAAAAGGATTAAATCATGAAAGGTGTAAAAGTTATATTCTTTTAATTAAGGGCATTAAATGCTAAATTAAAAGTAAGGTAAAGTACTTGGATGATAATTAAACCATCCAGAAGGTAAGTGGACGGTTTTGACTTCTTATATGGCTAGATTCCATGTTGATTAAAAAGGAGTAAATAGGTAATTATGTAAGTTAGGTAATTAAATTAAAACAAAGGCTAAAATTTCATGGTTTTTCTTTTCTTCTTCTTCCTTAACAAGCTAAAACCCTAAAGGAAAGGAAGGAAGCATATTTGGCCATGCTTTAAGCTTTGATTGGCAGGTGATTTCTCATCCGTTTTTAGTAATTTTTATGTTTTTGAGTTCGTTTTAGCTTAATCTAGCTAGATCAAGGACCAATTTGTGATTTTTTCAAATATTATAAATTTTTTCATTGATGAATAAGCTTATTATTGAAAGATTATGGAATATTTATAAGCTTGGTTGTTAGATTTGATTATTTTGTAAAGTAGTTCTTGATGATTTTAATGTTTAAGGACTAAAATGTTAAATTGATAAATTTGCAAGGACCTAAGGTGAAATAATTGTAAAAGTGGGCTGTATTGAAGTACTATAAGTTTAGGGTTTAAGGACTAAACTAAATAAAAGTAAAAAGTTAAGGGTAATTTTGTAAAAAATACCAAAAATACTTAATTTCAGCAAATGATTAAAAATTCATGTTGTTTTAAATATTTAAGTGAAATTATTGTAATAGATCAAGATCGTGTCCTAATCATGGAAAAGGGAAAATTTCGGATTTAGCCCTAGAGTTCACTTTAACTGCAATTTCATCCGATAAGTTCGTAACGTTAAATTTACATTTAAATAGTTTATTATTTGTATTCTTTATGATTGTTATAGAACAGGTTATGGTACGTGAAATTGTGAAAGAGGATAAAAGAAACAAATGAAAGAGATATCAAGCTTTGAACAGATGATTTGAAACTGACGCGATGGTTGAGGTACCGCATATGTTGCGAATCCTCGACAGCTCATGTGAGTAGCATCATGAGTCAAGAAAAGAGAAAAGGATCCAAGAATGGATTACAGGCCCTACGATGGCTGAGATTTATGCATAAGTGCATATTCTCGACAGCTCGTGTGAGCAACATTGTTAGGGAACAGTTTATATGCACAGATATCGTAACAATGGCTGAGGTATCGCATATGTTACGAGTCTTCGACAGCTCGTGTGAGTAGCATCGTGACTCAGGAAGGAGATATGGATCCTAAATGGATTATAGGCCCTACGATGGCTGAGACTATGTTTTATGCATACTCTCGACAACCCGTGTGAGCAGCATCGTTAGGGAACAATTTATAGTATAGATAGGCATAGTACCGATGGTTGGGGTACTACATACATTGTGAGTCCTTGACAGCTCGTGTGAGCAGCATCGAGTATTGGTAACAGAAAAGTTAAAGATAGGAAAGTCAGAACACCAAATATGGCTTGAGGAAGCAACAGTTCATCCTAGCTCGGTTGAGATATAATTTCTTTATGCATATGATTGGTAACTCTTTAAACTCTTCGAACTTACTAAGCTTTGAAGCTTACCAAAGATGTTATTGTTGTTTTGTACATTGTTGCTGGTTGAATATCGGATCATCTTGAAGAAATCACACTACCTCAGGAGCTCACTCGATAGTATTTACATTACTTGGTTATATGACATGTACTAGGATGATGTTACCCTTGAAATGCTTAATTCTGGATTGTTGGGTTCTTGGTTGAACTAAACTTGCTTTCTTGATGTTGTAATTGAGCAAATCTGTTTAGTAAAGGACTGACATGTGAGTTTAAGAATACTTGTGATGATTGGTTGTAATTTGTGTTATATGATGAAACAAGTATTGTCATGTATAGATTTTGCAGGATGAGAATTTGAATAAAAATCATGTGCTGAATGATGGTTGATAAACTTGAAGACTTGTGTGAATAATCGAATTCTATATACTTGTTTCGGTAGAATTCTTGCATGTATCGGTAGAAGTATAGAGTAGGGGAGAGGTTGGTTACTGACCTACACATTGTATCGGTAGTAATATACGAAGAATTAGTAGTTCTGTTCATAGTAGTACCGGTAGTCTGAATACTTGTACCGGTAGAAGTTCTAGGGTAAAACTTCTTAGCTCTCTGGAGTTTTTAGTATCGGTAGAAGCATGACATGTTTTGATAGAAGTCATACTTGTATCGGTAGTATTGTCTCAAGTATCAGTAGAAGTTTGCACTATTCATGAGCTATTTACTAACTTGATAACTACCGATACTTGTCCAACAAGTACTGGTAGAAGTATGGTAAAAGTATCCAAAAATCATGAAAATGACCTTTTTGCATTTGTTGAGTTATGTTTATATTTAAATGATTATGTATGACATGAAATTAAAAGATGAACAGTGATAAATGAATAGAAAGACACCAGGACCCTAACTGGCGATGGTTTTCGGGTCTTGAGTGTTACAAACATGAAAAATGGATGTCATGATTTGTAAAATGAGTATTGATTCCTTCTACGATGTAATGATAAGTATGTTTGGTTATAGTTTGGTTAGCTAATGGTGAGAACTGCGTGTTTGAGATACAGGACCATGTGATCCCTGATGGGAAATATTTGTACGTGATTCTTAAGTTCTTGCATGATTGAATTTAATTATTGATTTATGGATTGATTGATTGATTGAAAGGTTGTAAATGAATGTGTAAAATTAAATATAGTTAGTATTCTGAGCTACAAGTTATAATTGTATAAATTGAGATTGAATTGTATGTAAAAAAAAACTTGAAAAGTTCTGTAAACCCTGAGACCTTAGACCGAAGATGGTTTTGGGTTTTTGGGTGTTACATGGGTCTTTGTTAAACAGAGAAGTTGATAGTAGTAAGATCTCATTAGAACTTAATTGCGGTGACAATTCATCTATCAGTTACCTTATAGTCACATTCAGCATTGCCAACTTGTGAAGTTAGTGATCCCCCTATTTCTTTACACTTGATTTATTTCTTTTAATTGTCTTAATTTACATTTACAACATTTTCCACAACAATTCATTTTCTATTTGCTCTGACATTTTATACTATATTTACGTTGACAAAATTAATTATTTGATTTGTGTAGTTTTAACCAAATTGCGTTGACATTTCTCTTAACAATTCTTTTCATTTTAACTCTAATTGCTTCGACAAATTTGAACAACAAGAACACCATCCTCGTGGGATCGATATCCGATAGATTCATATACTTGCATCAACAGTGTTTGCTTGCACAATTGTTGTGACGTTTATAGGTCGATCATTGACAAAAAAGATAACTTTTATTCCTGCAAAGAACTAAAGAAGAGAGTTAAAATAAAATAAAATACAAAAAGTAAATAGAATAAATGTGATGACATGTTAAGGAAATGTGACAAGGTTAATGGTCTCGTTCTACTCATGGTTGTTTGGACTCAGATAATGCTTCAATCGTTGGCCATTTACCTTGAATTGGTGCCCATCATTTAAATATTCAATTGTCACTGTACCATTAGGAAATGCTTCGATAACTTCGAATGACCCTGACCATCTGGAGAGCAATTTACCAGGATACAGTTTTAAGCATGAATTAAATACAAGAACTAACTGACCTGTAGAAAATTGTCGCCGCAAGATAATGTTGTCATGCCATCACTTCATTTTTTCTTTGTATATGGCAGCATCTCGTAAGCATTGCATCAAATTTCCTGTAGTTCCGAAATGCCCAACAATCTCTTTTTTCCAGCAGCACCATAATTCATATTCACTTGATTAATTGCCCACATGGCTTTATGTTCAAGTTCCACAGGCAAGTGACAAGATTTACCAAAAACCAGTTGATACGATGACATTCCTAATGGTGTTTTGTATGTTGTACGAAGCGCCCATAATGCATCATTGAGCCGTGAAGACCAATCGCGTCTAGATGGATTAACCACCTTTTCAAGAATTTTTTTTATTTGTCATTGGATACTTCAGTTTGGTCATTTGTTTGCGGATGATATGTGGTTTCCATTTGATGTTTAACACCATAACGCTTTAAGGCTGTCGTAATTTGATTACAAGGAAAATAAGTGCCTTGATCAATTATTAATGCTCTAGGTGTGCCGAATCGAGTGAGGATATATATGTGAAAGAACTTAAACACTATCTAAGCATCATCTTTAGGAACAACTATTATTTCAACCCACTTTTAAACATAATCAACAGCGACCAGAATTTACACATTTCTAAAAGAATTGGGAAATGGTCCCATGAAATCCATACCCCAGATATTGCAAATCTCAACGTCCATGATAGGGTGTTATAGCATCTCGTTGCGTCGAGATATTGATCTGGTGCGCTAACAATTATCGCATTGTTAAACAAAATTGTGGGTGTCTCGAAACAATGTTGGCCAATAAAATCCTGACTGAAGGACCTTTGCAACAGTCTTAACACCACCAAAATGACCGACATAAGGTGCATCATGGCAATGCTTCAGGATAGAGAACATTTCTTCTTTAGGGATGCAGAGACGAATAATATTGTTGTCTCATACCTTGAATAGGTACAGCTCATTCCAATGGTACTTGGCAGCATCTCGAAGAAATCTAACCTTTCGGTGACCATTTGCACTCAGTGGTAGCTTCCCACGAGCCAAATAATTTAAAACATCTGCATACCATGGAGATGCATTGACAAAAAATAGTTTCTCATCTGGAAATGCATCAACAATTTGTGATGTATTTCCATCTTCACTCCTAGATTCCAGACGAGATAAATGGTCTGCTATCTAGTTTTTCGATCTTTTTCTATCTTTAATTTCAACATCAAATTCTTGCAATAACAGGATCCATCTAATCAGCTTAGGTTTGGCATCTTTTTCGGTAAAGAGGTATCTCAATGTAGAATGATCAATATAAACTATAACTTTTACGCTGACAAGATACAAACAAAACTTGTCGAATGCAAAAACTACTACCAGTAACTCTTTTTCTATGGTTGTATAATTTACCTGCACTTCAGTAAGAGTTTTGCTAGCATAATATATTGTATGAAATACCTTGTCCTTGCGTTGTCCAAGCACAGCACCTACGGCATGGTTGATATAATTTTGGAGAAATCTTAAATGAATTATCGATATAATCTGACATGGTCGAGAAAACTCCTTATTCCCTTGACATTGGTAGGTGGGGGTAGATTTTCAATAATCTCCACCTTTTCTTTATCAACTTCTATGCCCTAACAAGAGATACGATGCCCAAGGACAATGCCTTCAGTTGCCATGAAGTGGCATTTTTTCTAGTTTAGTATCAGATTGGTGTCCTTGCATCGCTTCAACACTTTAGCTAAATTGTCAGTGCATTTATCAAACGTATGACCATAAACAGAGAAGTCATCCATAAATACCTCCAACGAATCCTCAATGACATAGAAAAAGATGGCTACTATGCACCTCTAGAATGTGGCCGGTGCATTGCATAAACCAAATGCCATTTGACAAAAAGCAAAGGTACCAAATGGACAAGTAATACTTGTTTTGGCTTGATCCTTCGGCACAATCCCAATCTAGTTGTAGCCAGAATATCCATCAAGAAAATAGTAAAAGGCCTTACTAGCTAGCCTATCCAGCATCTGATCAATGAATGGAAGTGTAAAATGATCTTTTTTTGTGACAGCATTCAAACGACGATAATCCATGCAAACTCGCCAACCTGTAGCAATGCAAGTAGGGATTAATTCATTTTTGTCATTACTTACCACTGTGATACCACTCTTCTTTAGAACACATTGGATCGGTCTCACCCACAAGAAATCGGGTAAATAATGCTTGCATCCAACCATTTTATGATCTCTTTTTTCATTTAATCAACGCTATTCAATGGATTGTTTTCCCTCATCTTCTAGCCTGATTTTGTGCATGCAAAAAGAGGGACTAATGCCTCTAATATCCGTAATACTCCAGGCGATGGCTCGCTTATGCTGCTTCAATATTTCAATTAATTTCTCCTCTTGATGTACATCGAGATTTGCGCTGACAATTACTGGCAAGATATCATTGTCACCAAGGAAAACATATTTTAGATGCGTTGGCAATGGTTTCAATTCCAAAGTTGGAGCTTCTTCAATTGATGGTTTGAAAGCAAGTATCGTCCTATTTGTCAGATCCAAAGATTCCATCTGCCAGCCATGTCTAAGCTCACAAATATTTGCATCAACCTTGTGGCCGCAATCAGTTGAGAAATTGTCTTCAGATGTCATCGCAAATTCTTCAGGTGAAATTGTTCTTTACTCTCGTAGGGAGTTGCTTCAAAAACACTGAAGGTAACATGTTCATCTTTATGCCTCATATTTAACTCACCTTTGAAAATGTCTATAAGAGTGCACCCAATTCGAAGAAATAGGTGTCCCAAAATTATAGGCACCTCCTTATCAGCTTCACAATTGAGTATGATGAAATCTACTGGGAACACAAACTTATTGACTTGGACGAGAACATCTTTTATCTGTCCTTTAGGTTGTGCTAAAAATTTGTCTGCTAATTGCAATGTCACCATTGACTTGGACGAGAACATCTTTTATCTGTCCTTTAGGTTGTGCTAAAAATTTGTCTGCTAATTGCAATGTCACCGCAGTGGGCTTCATTTGACCAATTCCCAATTTTTTGAATGTTGACAAAGGCATAAGGTTGATGCTTGCTCCTAGATCACAAAGAGCTTTTCTTAAAAATTGGTTTCCAATAGAGTATGGAGTTGTAAAACTGCCAAGATCTCCCATCTTGGGTGGCAGTTTATTTGTTAGTACAACACTGCAACCTTTTGTGAGCGTAATTATCTCGATGTCGAATAACTTCTTTTTCTTTGATAAGATCTACTTCATAAATTTCCCATAGCTGGGAATCTGCACATGAGCATCAACAAGAGGTATATTAATATGTAATTATTTCAAGGTAGTCACAAAATTTTGATATTCTTTGTCATGTTCTTTCTCCTTGAATCATTGTGGAAACGACAAAGGTATGGAGACATTAGGCTGTTGTGATTGAAGCGGCTACGTCGACATTGGCATTTAAGTCGACATTTTTGAAGGTCGAATGGTTGGCATGGCTGTAATTATTGGTGGTTTCTCATTTATTTCTACTACTTCTTCGGATACAACCTTTCCTTGTTGCTTTGGTTCATTTGCGTCAACAGGTATTGTATTGGAAGCTTCTGCTTTGGTTAACAGTTTGCTTCCCTCTCCATAGAATAATAGCCTTGCAATGGTTCTTCCCTTTTTTATTTGGATTCTCAGTGTCACTAGGTAAGGCACCTAGTGGTCTTGTGCTCATATTGGAAGCCAGCTGTCCTAATTGTGCTTCCAATGCGCAGATGGAAGAAAAATTTCCTTGTACGATAGCTTTCGTTTGTAATATGCTCACGCATCAAGGCTTCAAGGGTAGCTAATGGATCCGATCTTGGTTGAGAATACAGTTGTTGTTGTTGTTGATGCTGTCCTTGCATGTTTATATTTGGCATTTTAGTTTGTTGTGGTTGCATACGAGCATGTGACTGCATCTGATCATGATGTGCCTGCACTTGAGGATTATGGTCGCAATTCTGCTGCTACTGATTGTAACTCCATTGTCTAAAATTTCCTTGATTCGAAGAATTTTTATATCAGAATATGGACGCATTTTGATTCCCCCAAGGTTGTTGAGTCATACTGGAATTATTGTAAGAGTTACCATATGAGTTCCCTCGTATGTTATTGACATAAAACGCATTCTCTGCATGCTGTGGACAATCCTCGTAATTATGTTTGTCGTCGCAAATTTTACAACAAATGTCGGGACATCCATTTGCTAGGCTACTTGAATAGGAGCAACATCACTCGTCCCCTTCATGTTCTTAATCATGTTAGCCAATGAAGATACCTGTGCACTTAAAGCTGATATGACGTCTAACTCAATAACTCCAGGATTTGTTTTCACTTGAGCAGCTCAAGAAATCGGGTATTGATAATCATTTTGTGTAATTCTCTCCAAAATATGCACAGCTTCATCATAGATGCAATCCAACAAAATACCATTTACAGATGCATTGACAAGATTCCTTGTTTGCGCAAATCCATTGTAAAAGATTTCGATCTGAGTTTCTTGTTGGATTCCATGCATGGGGCAACGTCGAAGCAAAGTTTTGTAACGCTCCCATGTAGTATGCAGGTTCTCATCATCCAGCTGATGGTAAGCAGTAATATCATTCCGCAATCGAGCATTCATTGTGGGTGGATTAAATCGCAAAATAAATTGCATTGCAAGCACATTCCACGATGTAATAGATCCAGCAGGTAATCCTAGAAACTAGGTACGCACCCTTCCTTGCAAGGAATAAGGAAACAGCTACATCTTCAAGGCATCATCAAGAACACCATGCTGACTAAAAGAAGCACATATTAGCAGAAAAGATTTAAGATGCTCCCTTGTATCTTCATGAGGCAAACTAGCATATTGACCATTCGAGTTTAACCTCTGAAACATCATCGGTTTTAACTCAAAATTTTTCGCTTGGATTGTTAATCTAACAAACCCTGGCTGCAAGTCATCTAACACGGGAACAACAAAATCTCTAATTGTTCTATTCTATATTTGTTCTTCTTGTGGCAGTAGTGGATTATTCACATTTCATTGCTGTATTGGAGGGATAGGATTTTGTGGTGGTATGACATTATTTTAGGGTAAAGCCATATTTCTTTATTATTGTCTTCTCCTCTGACTGGTTCTTTCAATTTCTAGATTTAAACCAACAATATTATTAGGATTTCTCCTAGTGGTCATACAATACCTAAAAGAGAGCTAAAAAGAATTAACAAAAATAGAGTAGATTAGTAACAAATAAAAGTCAGGAAATAAAGAATAATTGCAACTACAAAAATAAACATTAAATAAATGTCATCCTCGGCAACGGGGCCAAAACTTGATCACGCTATGAATGTTACAGCAAATGTGCAAGTGAACACTTGTCGATGCATGTATAGTTGATAGGTGTAACCTATCAGATATTGATCCCACAAAGATGACTGTCTATCAAAATAATGTCAGCGCAATTAAGTAAAGACTGCACAAATATAGGAGTTAAAACTATTAGTGAAAATTTTGTAAAACTGTAATACAAAATGTCAGAGCAATTTAATAGAAAATGAAATGAATGTTGAAGATATTTTGTCAATGCAAATTAAGAAAATTAAAGAAGTAAAAAAATGATAAAAAGATGAGGATCCATAAGTTGATAAGTTGGCAAACACTAAATGTGACTACAAGGTAATTGGTAGATAAATTGTCGCTGCAATCAAGATTAATGAGATGTCACTTCTTTCGACTTCCTTGCTTATCAAAGACTCAAAACACTCACATTAGACACACCTTCCAGTGCTGGCAATGCTTTGCATTTGAGAACAAGTGGCCAGAAGTCCTTCGTGCCTCAAGACAACTTCTGTTGTCTTGTTTGTTAATTTAACTTGTCACTACACCTTCCAAAAATCAAAATAGATCTAACATTAAGAGGTACTTCCATACACAATTAAAGTCATCAGAATTTATCAACGTTTAAGAGGAAATAAAGAACAAGTTGAATCATTCTATTCCTAGCCTACTAGAACTTTTTTGTAAATGCTCCTCTTGCATCGTACTTAGAACACTCCTCGTCAGGAGTAGATGCTACCTTCTCGTCACGTCAGTTCACCCTCCAAGGATTTAAGCTTCCATGGCAGCTTGCTTAAGAAAAATCAAAAATGGAATTAAATTTGTCACAGGCTTAATGATCCCCTTTTCTTCTTCTCTCTCCTCAGTATTTATCTTTACTGCCCAGTATAGGTGTCCTCCTGCTCTCAAATATAACTTCCTTGCTGCTGTAAAAGTTAGTTAATCCAGTTGTACACTCATGCAGATCTGGTTTATGTAGTAAGCAGTTGCAAGTTGTCGCAACATTTCTGGACGCAAATTTATACTTTAATTTGCTGTGACAACTTTGACATCCTTATGCACTGGAACTTCTAAATATGTTCACACAGAAAAATCCCTGATGTAATCTGGAAGTACTTATATGGTGACATGTTTGGGTGCAAATCTGGATCAAACTTGTAGCGACAGCTTTGAACACTTTCCTACTTTGATCTTCCAAGATAGATCCTTGTACTGACATCTCTAGACGGAAAACTGACACTAAATGTAGCGGCATTAGTAGCATAAGTGAGATAAAATAGAATAAAATTAAACCAAACATCATTGACTTAGAAAATGCAATTACTAAATATAAAATGCTAAAAATGCATGCTAAACATAATACAAATGAAACAAATTATACTCTAAATAGGGAGAATTTAATGGTCTTTTCTAATGCTATCAGAGAGATAAAAACGTCAAAAACTTACTTAATTTAGCTAGCTCTGATACCAAATGATGCAAGCTCATCCTTGAAGGATGATTACGAGTCGTGTGAGTTCCTGATCGAAATTAAGAATCATTGTTCATAAATGAATGTGTTGAAGGTTGTGAATGAAAATGATAGGCTTTGGAATGGTGGATTAATGGATATGCAAAGGATATAGATGAATAGGCTTGAACTCGATTTTAAGGACTTAAGAACGAACCAATATTATAGGAGAATATTGACCCGATTTCTATATTAGTTCTTAGAATAAATTATAAGTAAGAACTGTGTCCCTCTATCTAGCGAGATAGGAACCAATCAGTATAAAGGTGAACGCTACCACTTTAAAGAAGTGATAAGTTCGAAAGAATTAGATTGATGCCACAAAGGTTACTTGATAAGTCAATTTGAGTCAAATAATAATAAGGAGTTTGCAAACTCACAATAAGATTAAAGTTCATCAAAAGTTTTTACAAAATGTTCCAAGCCTCATATTTATAGGCTTACAAATGACCAGCTGAAAAGTCATGAAATAATTAATAAAAATTACACCATAAATTCATCCAATATTCCCCATGTAGTTTAAGTTAATGTGGTGGTTGCTTCAATGGAGTAGTTGGCTGAATTTAGTGCTTGGTTAACTAGGAAGAAGTGTTCTTTAAATTTGACTAAAGTGTACACTTCTACCGATACAAGTGATAGTTCTACCGATACAAGTGACTCTTTTACCAAAACAAGTCCTACTTCTATCGATACTAAAAAATCTCAAAGAGCTAAAAGTCTCACCCTGTAACTTCTAAAAATACAAGTTTGCAAACTACGTATACTTCTAAACACATAACTATTGTACTTGCTATTCAGCTATCGATACAACCCAAGTCAGTGAACAACCTCTCTCCTACCCTGTACTTCTATCGATACAAGCATGGGTTCTACCGAAACAAGTATGCAAAATCTCAAGAATCATGTCAAAACTCAAATTTATCAACACAAAACATTCATGACTTCAATATACATTAAGCCAACACAAAATACATAGATTCCAAGTCATTACCTAGTACTTTTAAGTCTATACTCCAACTTGCATAACATGCATTATTACATTCATCATTTCATTGACATAACAAGGTTTTCACAATCTCAATTACATAAAGCAAAAGATAATATCATCCTAGTACATGCCATAAGACTGAGTGATGTAAAACTACCAACGAGCTCTGCGATAGTGTGACATTTGAGAGATGATAATCCGATCATTAATCAGTGAAACAATCTACAAAACAACAACATTTTTGGTAAGCTTCATAGCTTAGTAAGTTTGATAGTTTTACAAAATTACCAAACATTTGTATAAAGCAGCTATAACTCAATCGAGCGAGGATAGTCCTATTGCTTCCTCGAGTCAATTGTAAACATTCACTTTCCTATCTATAACTTTTTGTTACTAGTACCCGATACTACTCACACGAGCTCTCAAGGACTCGCAACATATACAGTACCCCAACCCTTGGTACAGTGTTTGTCTGTAAACTATCCCCTAATGATGTTGCTCGCAAGAGTTACCGGGAGTATGCATAAAGCATAAGTCCCAATAATCGAAGGGCCTATAATCCATTTAGGATTCATATCTCTTTTCTAAATCACAATGCTTCACATACGAGCTATCGAGGACTCGTAACATATGCAATACCCCAGCCATCGTGTCGGTACCTTTTTAACGACATAAAGCCTACTATCTCTTTCATTTCATTTCTTCGTTCTCTTCAATTTCAAGTGCTTCCAATTGTTGAACAATGATAATATACATACAAGACTTTAGACTTTAGGGATAAAAATTTATATTACGAACTTACTGTACTAACTTCCAATTACGATTAGACTTTAGGGATTACTCCCCTAATCCCCCTTTTTCGCGATCTGAAGCACGATCGTATTCTACATCCACAAGTAATCCAATTCTCACATTAAATCACATAATTGAGTCACTCAACACAATTTAGTCATTTTTAGAAAAAAATATAGTTTTACCCCTAATATTTTCCTTTTATTCAATCTAGTCCTTTCAACACAAAACATACAAAACAACCCTTCTCTTACACAATCAACCTTAGCCGAATTCTCTAGGGTGTTTATCCAACCCCTTCACACATTCATTTGCATAACAATACATGTATTTTCATCATTTTCACATTTTAGTCCCTGACCTCAATTTAATAAAAAATCTCTTTACAAAAAATCTAACCCAAGTATCAAGCATTCAAATCGTTCAAGAGATTTCAAGAACAAGCATTTTTAACAATGGCAAGTTTCATAACATTTGATAGATTCACAAATTAGTCCTTGCATAAGCTAGATTAAGCTGATACAGACTCAAAAATAAAAAAAAATACAAAAAACAATCAAGGTTTTCTTACCTAAATCAAAGCTTAAAGTAAGAAATGTAAAACCCTAACTTCTTTCCTCTCTTAGCCGTATGGAGGAAGGAGATGAATGAAATAATGAAAATTTTCCTTTAATTTCTTTTATCTTTAATATATATATTAATGGTAATTTTGTAAATTTTGACACTTTCATCATTAAGCTTTTAATTAACCCCTTTTTGCCTTTATTAAACTCACCCATAATCACTTAATATCATGACATTCCACCCACTTAACTTCTTTTAGTTAATTTACCTATTTGGTCCTTCTAATTAAATAATTCTACTTTTGTACCTTTTACGATTTAATCCCTTTTACGTAATTAACTATCTAGTCGATAGAATTTCCCAACCAAATTTTCATATGACACAAATGATATCATACATGTAAAAATAAATAAATTTATAACTCAACTCATCGGAGTTGTGATCCCAAAATCACTATTTACGACACCACTAAAAATCGAGCAGTTACAACTCTCCTTCTTAGGGAAATTTCATCCGAAAATTTCTTACTAGTGAAGAAGTTAGGGTACTGTGATCTTATCAAAGCCTCTGTCTCCCATGTGGCTTCCTCTAACCCATGACGGTTCCACAATACTTTCACTAACGGTACTCTTTTGTTTCGCAACTCTTTTACCTTGAGAACCAGAATCTTAACCGATTCTTCTTAATATGACAAATCTAACTGTATGTCAACCTCACAAGGTGTAATCACATGAGAAGGATCTATTTGTACCATCTCAACATCGAAACATGGAACACATTGTTAATCTTTTCAAGTTTCGGAGGTAAAGCTAGTTTATAAGCTACAAGGCAACTCGTTTGATGATCTCATACAGCCCGATAAATCGTGGACTCAACTTTCCTTTTCTGTCAAGTCACAACACCTTCTTCCAAGGTGAAACTCTCAAGAAGACTCAGTTTCCCACTGCAAATTCTATATCCTTCCTTTTAAGATCTACGTACGACTTTTGCCGATCAGTCGTTGCTTTCAAGCAATCACAAATTATTCGAACCTTATCTTTCATCTCATGAATCAAGTCGATTCCAACCAACTTAGGCTCACTAACTCTGACCAGTACAAAGGTGTTCTGCATTTCCTACCATATAATGTCTCGAATGGTGCCATTTTAATACTGGACTAGTAGCTACTATTATATGCAAACTCTACCAACGGTAAATATTTCTCCCAGCTACCCTTACTCTCAAGTATACATCATCGTAGCATATCTTTAATAATCTGTATCACCCGCTCTAACTGATCAATCGTCTACGGATGATAAGTAGTAATGAAATTTAGCCTGGTTCAGAAAGCTTCATGTAACTTACCCCAAAACCTCAAGGTAAAACGTGAATCCCTATCTGAAATAATAGATGTTGGTATTTCACGTAATCGTATGATCTCTGACACGTATAACTCAACCAACTTCTCAAGTGGATAATCTACTCAAATAGGGATGCAGTGAGTTAACTTCGTCAATCTATCTACAATCAACCAAATTGAAAATTTCTTCCTCGGTGTTATCGAAAGTCCTGTGACAAAATTCATAGTGACTCGCTCCCACTTCCATTCCAAGATTGAAATTGGCTATAATAACCTAGATGGTACCTGGTGTTTTGCTTTTACTTGCTGACATACCAGGCATCTAGTCACGAACTCTAAAATCTCTTGTTTTATACCTGGCTACAAATACATTTTCTTCAAGTCATTGTACATTTTCACACTTCTCGAGTGATGGAATAAGTGTTGCTGTGAGCTTCCGTCAAAATGTATCGTCTCAAATATGGATCATTTGGAACACACACCCTGCCTCTGTAATACAACATACCCTCTGTATCCACTGTAAACTCTACAGTGGCATCGCTCAGTATCTGCCCCTTTTTAGTTATAAGCTTTGGATCATTTCCCTGTAATTCTTGAATTCACTGTAGAAATAATGGTCTCGTCTTAAGTTCAGCAGTGATAGAACCATCATTCTCTAGGGACAACCAAGCATTCATTACTCTCAGTGCAAATAATGACTTTCGACTCAAGGCATTGGCAAGAACGTTAGCTTTTCTCAAGTGATAATCAATCACAAGGTCATAATCTTTAAACAGCTCTAACCACCGGCTCTGTTGCAAATTCAACTCCTTCTGTGTCATCAAAAACCTCAGGCTCTTATGATCAGTAAACACATGTCATCTCTCCCCATATAGATAGTGACACCAAATATTTAATGCAAAGACTATGGTAGCTAACTCCAGATCATGAGTCGAACAAATCTTTTCATGTGGCTTTAACTGACCGCTATCACTTTCCCATCTTGCATCAAAACGCATCCTAACCTACTCAAAGATGCGTTACCATAAACAACAAACCTTTTCCTTGATTTTAGCTTTGTCAAAATCGAAGCTTCTATTAACAACTTTTTAACTAATCGATATTCTTTTGGCACTTGTCAGACTAAACAAACTGAATATTTTTTTGTAGCAGCTTCATTATCTGTAAAGCTATGATAGAGAAATCTTTTACAAATTGACGGTAATAACCTACTAATCCTAGGAAACTACGTACCTCTGAGACTTTGCTCGAATCAACCCGTATTCCTTCCGAAGATACTATATGCCCTAAAAATCCAACCTCTCAAAGCCAAAATTTACATTTGCTGAATTTTACATACAATTGTTTTTCTCGCAAAATTCGTAACACTTCTCTTAGATGTTGAGTATGCTCTGATGCTATCTTGGAATAGATTAATATATCATTAATAAACACAACTAAAAACCTAACCAACTGAGGCTGGAACACTATTCATCAGCCCCATAAATGCTATTGAGGCATTAGTCAACCCAAATGGCATAACCATGAACTAATAATGTCCATACCAGGTCCTGAATGTTGTTTTCATTATATCACAATCTTTCACTCGCATTTGGTAGTAACCTGATCGGAGGTCTATCTTGGACAATATGGTTGTACCCTTTAACTGATCAAATAACTCATCAATTCGAGGTGACGGGTACTTATTCTTAATTGTCACCTTATTCAGCTGCCTGCAATCAATACACATCCACATCGAGCCATCTTTCTTTTTCACGAATAACACGGGCGCAGCCCAAGGTGATGCACTTAGTTATATGAATCCTCTATCTAACAATTCTTACAACTGTGCTTTCAACTCTTTCAACTCGGTCGGTGCCATTTTGTATGGTGGAATTGAGATTGGAGCAGTTCCAAGTAGCAAATCAATACCAAACTTTACCTCTTGATCGGTGGAAAACCCGATAATTCTTTTGGAAACACATTTGTAAACTCATTAATAACCGAAACTTGTTCTAACTCTGTCTTTATACCTCGAGTATCTAGTATGTATGCTAAGAATACTTTACAGCCTCTGCGGACCATTTTTTACGTTTCACTATTCAATCTATCGGACTCAACTATGATCACTTCACTTATCAGGCATTTCAGATTAATCTATCTTCGTTTGCAGTTTACCAACTATATCATGCTCAGATAAACAATCCATACCCAAAATCACATGAAACTCGATGAATGGCAATAACATCAGGTCAGTAAGAAATTCACAACCTTGGGCTTTCAATGGACATTTACGACATACCTTAACAACGACACTATGACACAATAGGTTCGTGACTTGTACATCAAATTCAGTCGACTCGATAGATAAATTCTTATTTGTTGCTAAGGTAGTACAAATATACCAAATGAGTCGATCCTGGGTCAATCAAAGCACATACAATATCATTAAAAAGAAAGAATATACCAATCACAACATTGAGAGTGATAGCCTCTAGCTTTGATGACATATGTCCCTACAGGTGCTTGGGCTTCCGAACTGTTTACAGTATCTTTGTTTTCATTTCGGTTCCCACCTGCATTACTGCTTTGCCCTGGGCATCTACCTTCCTGTGGAGTAACTGGAGGGTTTACACTTCGATCTTTCTTGATTCAGAATTCAGTGAGCAATTTCGCATGAAGTGATCGATACCACCATATTGGAAACAAGCTCCCTTAATCAATCGACATTGGCCTGAATGGATCCTTTTACAATGCTCACATATTGGTTTCGGTGCGTTTCGGACACTAGCCACACCGTCAGATGGTCGATTCTAAAATCTGGACTCTGGTGGCCTTGACTGTCTCCTACTCAGAATTATGGAAGAGACTGCTCCCTAAGATTCACTATCTCTGAATTTTTTCGGTGGTGGCATACAGAAGGTTCTAGTAAGATTCTTCTTTTTGATCTCTCGAAGCCTCTTATCTCTCTATCTATTCTGATTATGTATTTCCTCCCTTTTCTGTACTCTATCTACCAAGACAACAAATAGTCGTATTTCTGAATCACCTACCATCATCTTTATCTCATCATTCAAATCGTCCTTAAATCGAACACACATAGCCTCATTTGTAGGTACAATCTCCCGTGCATACTTGCTGAGAAGTACAAATTCTCATTCGTAATCTACTATTGTAGTGTTTCCCTACCTCAACTCTAGGAATTCCTCCTTTTTATCCAGGTACCGCTTGCTGATGTATTTCTTTCTGAACTCAGCTTGGATAAAATTCCCAAGTAACTTCATTTTCAGGCGCCACTACTACAATAATCATTCACCTATTATGTCTCGTCTTTCAGTAACGAAACAGCACTCCTAACATAGTCTAACCAATACTTAGCCCTGGAAGGATCATTGTTCGTGCCATGAACGTCACAGCAAATATGTACAAGCGTACACTGTCGATGCAAGTATAATAGATAGATGAAAATCTATCGGATATTGATCCCACAGGGATGGCTGCTTATGTTTATAATTGCCGATGCAAAGAAAGTTAAAACTAACGAGATTGTGATGAATAATGTTAGAGCACTAAAATAAAAAAATGCAGTCAAAGTATGAGACTAATTTGTCAACACAATTTAAGAAAATTTAAGAAGTAAAACAGTGATAAAGAGATGGGTTTCCCTGACTTGAAGAGTTGGCAAACAGCTAATTATGATCACAAGGTAAATGATAGATAAATTTTTGCCGCAATTAAGTTTAATGAATTCTTACCAACCTTGACTTTCATGTTTATCAAAGACTCAAACACTCACACTAACCACACCTTCCAGTGCTGGCAATGCAAAATATTCAAGAACAAGTGGACAAAATTCCTTCGATCCTCAAGCAACTTCCGTTGACTTGCTTGTTAACTTAATTTGTCGCTGCACTTTCCAGTGATAGTGACTGCAATTACACTTTCGTGGTCAAGCAATTAAATTAAAAGATAAACAATGAAGAAAATATCGAATAGATACCATACTTGATCTAAAATTAACTTGTAATTCTATTCAAAATTCAATTAATCAAAATTCATCATCATTTAAACAGAAAATAAAAGAATGAATTGAAGCATCGTATTCCTAGTCTACTAGAATCATTCTGTTACACTCCTATTGCGTCGTAATTAGGAATGTTCCTCGTCAAGAGTAGATTTGTCTTCTCATCACAATCAAGTTACCCTCAAGTTACCCTCGTCAAGAGAAAGTTTTTATGCTTTAAAAATATCGAAGATGAAGCTCCTTTTTTGAAGATCCTCTCTCATCAGTATTTATCAACCATTTCCAAGCACAGGTGTCCTTTCTTTCAGACCCAACTTCCTCTAGCTCTACAAGTTGGTTATACCAGCTGTACACTCATGCAGATCTGGTGTGTTCATCAGACAGTTATCGGTTGTGGCTATATTTTTGGGCGTAAATTTGGATTCTATTTTACGACAACAACCCTGGATACCTTCATGCGTTGATCTTTCCGGACAGACTCCTGCACTGACATCTTTGGATGCAATACTGAACACTAATTGTGGCGACATTAGTAGCAAAAATAAAATAAAATTGAAGAAAATTAAACCTAGCATCTCTGAGTTAGGAAATGCAATTACTAAGTTAAAAATGCTAAAAATGCATGCTAAAAAAATTATAAAATGGGAACAAATTACAACCTAAGTAAGGAGAAATCAGTGGTCTTTTCTAATGCTATCACACCCCCAAACTTGAATTTTTACTTGTCTTTAAGTAAACAAAAGCTAGTGAAGTCATAGCAAAAGGTTTTGTCAAAGCAATAACCATTCTATCAACTTGAATCTTCTGAAATCCTAATGTATGAATTACATTAACAAGACAGAATATTGCGCCGACAATTTATAGGTATGAATAACTAAAATTACAATTTCATCAATGCTAGCGTCATGTTTTAAATCTTGAATTTATTCTACCAAAATAGCATTTATTGTACACTAATATAAATATAATTCTTTTTCTTTTCTTTTCTTTTCTTTTCGTCTTCTCTTTTTTTTTATATGTGATTGAGGGATGTCATTGTATTACTATACCCTTGTTCTTGGGAAGTAACGATGAGGTGCAATAAACCCCCAGGAAGTATATAATTGTGCCAACACACACTCTTGCAGTGACAGCCTTTGGCTAGATTACTTTTTCTAACACTTGCATTGGAGTGTTCCCCCTTGATAGTTCGCAATACACCCACTTTGGATTTTTTTATTCATAATTATACTTATATAAAAGTAGCTGTAAATGGTAAATTTATTCAAGATTCAAATAATGATACTACTCATTCATTACTAATACAATCTCAACCAATCATCCAAAAATAAAGACACAACATTCAATCACATTTATCCAACTCATTCATTAGCATTTCATGTGATTCAAGAATTAAGCATCGGATGAAAAAAATTGCAATCACATTTCCCATAATATTACATGCTTTCATTGAATTCAAAAGAACAAAATTTTTTCAAATGTGGGTGCAATTGCATTTCCAATCCATATACATTCCCCCCAAACTTAGAGTTTGCATTGTCCCCAATGCACTGACATTAATATACAAATATATATGGAAATGCAATGATAAATGAAGATGTAGTGACAATGAAAGTGCAGAGACCAAAGAAATGTGATGACAATGATATTACAACTACATGATATGCATGAAATCAAAACTAAGTGTTGAAAAATAAAGACTAACTCAGCGTGTTGTAGTTGAGGATGTGGCTGCGTGGGTTTTCTTCTTCTTTTTGTGTTCCTTCCTTTCTTTCTTCTTAGCTTGATCCTTGGATTGCTCTTCCAAATTAGGCTGTGTCCCGACTTCATCGATCGTGACGTCAGAAGGGTGTA
The DNA here is from genome assembly GCA_039519145.1 of Kokia cookei. Taxonomy (NCBI): domain Eukaryota; kingdom Viridiplantae; phylum Streptophyta; class Magnoliopsida; order Malvales; family Malvaceae; genus Kokia; species Kokia cookei. Next base: position 17,699,220 of record CM076905.1, read on the forward strand.
TCTCAGCAAGTGGTGCCACATAAGGCACTATGGCCAGAATATTAGAATCCTCATTGTTGATCGTCATGGTCTCCGCCTGACTCCCATCAGGTGGCGCCAAGTCTTCAACATTTGCACCCACAACTTCGAGTGCAACGACAAATTCCTCAGATGAATTTGTCATGACAGTAGGTTCTTCCTTTCTTTCTTCTTTCCCTTCCTCTTCTTGTTCTTTTTCTTTTCCTTCTTCTTTCTCCTCATCAATCTCCATAACCTCCAAAGGTGTGTCTCCTCCCTCAACATTAACCTCTTTTGTAACCATATTAGCCCCTAGGCTGGTATAAGAATTGTCCTCGAACAGGTTGGCAAGATTTCAGAAGCAATCTTCAACATTCTTGGAGTTTACCTCACGATCATCATCAGAGATGTGGACCATCTGCGGAGATGTGATAGAATGGTCCCATCCCTCTAAGGTAGCCCTCTCAGTTGAAGGTGTACCTTCCCTGATAATTGGAGGAACACCGAAAACTCTAGTAGAGGATTTTTGCTGAGATTGCCTAATGTCGTCACAATAGCACTGTTCCATATTTGTTCGACCACTATTATTTTGCGTCATAATTGAGGGTCTGTGGTGACATGAGTTTGCTTTTCCTCCTTCTTCGCTTTGCCTTTCCCTTTCTTAGTTATAGTTTCTTTCACTATAGGAGTATCCTTTCCCCTAAACATGCGCTCAACAAATACATTATTAATTAGCCCTTTGTCGTCTAATAACTCTTCTCCCTCACGAGGCACCACGCCTCATTGTTGGCATAGTTCATGATCAGTGAAGGGAATGTTAGAATGCCTATTGGCTTTACTGCACAATCAGTAATTTCTTGGTGCAGAATTCCACTGACATTAATATGTCTCCCTTTAATTATCGAATCAATTAAACACATTCGATCCAAAGTAACTGTGGTACTATGGGTAAATGGAACTAAATGGCAGTTTATGAAATGGAACCAAACCTTACTCTAAACAGTGAGGAAATGGCGATGCATGGTATAGTTGTTTGGATTATTACCTTTCCAAACTGCTCCATCAATACACAAGTCCTGTAGCAAGGTGTCAGCACCTTTTTTAGTGAGTTGTTTGAGGAAAGCAATGTGCTCGTCTTCTTCGATATCAATGTTGTACAACGCGTTGATATGGGAACCATCCCAAGGTACCAACCCTTCTCGAACGAAGATAAATTCTTGGTCCTTGTCGGTCAAATTAGCATCAAATTCCCTCATAAGGGATGATGAATACCCCTCAGGATTAGTACAGAAGGTTTCCTACCCCAATCTCGCAATGGTCTTATGAACTTACTTCCCCATGTTTAGATGTGGCGACAGCTGGAAGCCTTGTTCTGGGTGGCAATTATGCTTCAACATGTTGTTATAGAAGCGATCGTTAGCAGCTTTAGTAAAAAATAGCACTGGCTCCTTCGACGATGACTGCTCTGTATCATGTACCATTAAAGTGGAGGATTTAGTAGGAGATTTGGAAGGAGTTTTGGCACCTCGTGTTCTGGCCATGGCTCTGGGATCAAAAGATAAAAGCCATAAAATGAGAGCTTGAAGAGAAAAATTTGCAGTAACAATGGAGGTGTTGTTTATGAGGAACACCGTCGACACAGTAAGGTTCTTTATAGGGAATGAAACGTGAAGGTGAAGAGGCGTGTTCTTTGGCACTGTAGAGATAAGACACTTAGTCTACATCTAATAAATGCAATGACTTGGATTATCCTTTTTTATAACGATCCGATAATTGGGGAGAAAGTGAATAAAACATTGTGATTTCTTTCCTAAAACATTTCACTATATGATGAATTAGCAGAAAATAAGTAAGAACTTTGTTCCTGCAAAAGACTATTAAACAGAACTAAAATATAACTAAAACAACAAAAAGTAAATAATACGATTGTAAAGAAAGGTTAGAAAAATGTAACCAAGTTAATGGTCTCTTTATGATTGTGATCATCTGGACTAATGTAGTTCTTCAACCGTTACCCATTTACCTTGAATTTGTGCCCATCATTGAGGTCTTTAATTATGACTGCACCATGAGGAAATGCTTCGATAACCTCGAATAAACAAGACCATCTTGAGCATAATTTACCTGGATGTAGTTTTAATCATGATTTAAATAAAAGCACTAGCTGACCTGTAGTAAATTGTCACTGCAAGATAATATTGTCATGCCATCTCTTGGTTTTTTCTTTGTATATTGTAGCATTCTCATATGCATTGCATCAAATCTCCTCCAACTCAGTAATGTCCAATAACCACTTTTTCCTAGCAGCATCATAATCCATTTTTACTTGCTTGATTGCCTACATAGCTTTATGTTCAAGTTCCATGGGTAAGTGACATGATTTCCTGAACACAAGTTTATATGAAAACATTCCCAATAGCATTTTATATGCTATGCAAAGTGCCCACAACACGTCATTAAGCCTTGAAGACCAATCTCTCCTCGATGGGTTTACTACTTTTTCAAGGATATTCTTAATTTGGCGATTGGAAACTTGAGTTTGGCCATTTGTTTGAGGATGATATGTAGTCGCCATTCGATGCTTAACACCATAATGCCTCAATGCGGCCGTAACTTGATTGCAATGAAAGTGAGTGTCTTGATCACTAATTAATGCTTTAAGTGTGTCGAAACATGTGAGTATGTATGCATGGAAAAATTTTAGCATTGTCCTAGCATCGTCTTTTGGAATAGCAATTGCTTCCACCCACTTGGACACATAATCTACAGTGACCAGGATGTAAGCATTTCCAAAAGAACTTCAAAAAGGCCCCATGAAATCCATACCCCAAATCAAAGAGCTAACGCTCCATAATAGGCTGTTACAACATCTCGTTATGTCGAGATATCGATCCAGTGTGCTGACATTTGTCACATTGTTGCACAAAATTTTGGGCATCTCTAAATAATAAAGGCCAGTAGAATCCTGATTGAAGGACCTTTGCAGCAGTCCTTACACCACCAAAATGACCTCCATAGGGAGCATCATGGCAATGTTTCAAGATAGGAAGCATTTCTTCTTCTGGCACACAGCATCGAATAATATTGTCGTTGCATACCTTGAATAAGTAAGGCTTATTCTAGTAATATTTTTCGATGTCGCGAAGAAATCTTTCCTTTCTGTGGCCTGTTGCATTCAATGGTAATCTTCCACACACCAAGTAGTTTACAACATCCGCATACCGTGGGGATGAGTCAACAACAAAAAGTTTCTCATCCGAAAATATGTCGATAATTTGTGATGTATTTCCATCTTCACTTCTTACCTCCAAACGAGATAAATAATTTTCTATTTGGTTTTTAGATCCTTTTCGATCTTTAATCTCAATGTTAAATTCTTGAAACAGCAAGATCCAAGAAATCAATCTTGGTTCGACATCTTTTTTAGCAAAGAGGTACCGTAATGCAGAATGATCAGTATAAACTGTAATTTTTGCACCGACAAGATACGCACGAAATTTGTCAAAAGCAAAAACTACTGCTAACAACTCTTTTTCTGCGGTTGTGTAATTGATCTGCGCTTTAGTAAGAGTTTTGCTAGCATAATATATTGCATGAAATACCCTTTCTTTGCGTTGACCTAGCACGGCACCTATTGCATAATCACTCGCATCACACATAACCTCAAATGGTTGTGACTAGTCCGATACAATGACAATAGGTGCCTTCACTAGTTGTTGCTTAATTTGCATAAATGCGGCCAGACATGCAGCATCAAACAAAAATTTTTTATTTTGCTCTAACAAGGAGCAAAGAGGTTTTGCAATCTTAGAGAAATCTCAATGAATAGTCGATAGAAGCTCGCATGGTAAAAAAAACTCTTAATACCTTTTACATTTGAGGGCCGAGGTAACTTCTCAATGATCTCAACTTTTGCTTTGTCCACTTCAATGCCCTGATAGGAGATAGGATGACCAAGGACAATGCCTTCTGTTGCCATGAAGTGGCATTTCTCCCAATTCAGCACTAGATTTGTGTCCTCACATCGCTTTAGAACTCTGGCTAAATTGTCAGTGCATTTATCAAAAGTATTACCATATACAGAATAATCATCCATAAATACCTCCAATGAGTCTTCAATCATATATGAGAAAATTGCCATCATGTAATCTTTGAAATGTAGCCGACGCATTGCATAGACTAAATGAAATTCGATGGAAGGCAAAGGTACCAAAAAGGACAAGTGAAAGTCGTTTTTGCTTGGTCCTCTGGTGCAATTTCTATTTGATTTTAGCCAGAATAGCCATCGAGAAAACAATAATAAGCTTTACCAACAATCCTGTCTGGCATTTGATCAATGAAGGGAAGTGGAAAATGTTCCTTCTTTGTGGCTACATTCAAACAGCGATAATCCATGCATACTCGCCAACCTGTAGGAATGCGAGTAGGGATTAATTCATCTTTGTCGTTACTTACCACCATGATACCACTCTTCTTTGGGACACAATGGATTGGGCTCACTCACGTACTATCAGAAATTGGGTAGATGATGCGTGCATCTAACCACTTAATGATCTCTTTTTTAACAACCTCCTTAATTTTTTCATTTAATCTTCTTTACCGTTCAATGAACTACTTTTCCTCAACTTCCAGCTGGATCTTGTGCATATAGAAAGAGGGACTAATGCCTCTAATATCTATAATACTCCAGGAAATAACACGCTTGTGTTGCTTCAACATTTGGATTAATTTTTCTTCCTAACTTGCATCGAGAATTGCAGACAATTACTAGTAGGGTGTCATTCTCACCAAGGAAATCTTACTTCAAATGGGTAGGTAATGGTTTCAACTCCAAAGTAGGAGCTTCTTCAATGGATGGCTTAAATACAAGAGTCGTTCTATTAGTCAAATCCAAAGATTTCATTTGTCATTCGTGCTTAAGCTCAACATTATTTGCCTCAACCTTGTAGTCACAATCACTTAAAAATTCTTCTTAAGTTGTCACCATAAATTCTTCTGGGACTGTTGTACGATGCTCATTAAATTCCTCCTTTATTAATTCGTCTAACACATCGATGTGGTGACATTCCTCTTTATTTTCACAGAGAATCGCTTAAAAAACACTGAATGTGACATGTTTGTTGTTATGTCGCATTATCAATTCACCTTTGAATACGTCTATAAGAGCGCGGTCAGTGGTAAGAAATGGGTGCCCCAAGATTATGGGAACTTCCTTATCAGCTTCACAATCAAGGACAATGACATCCGTTGGGAACACAAACTTTTCTACTCGAACTAGAACTTCTTTAATTTACCCTTCAAGTTGTGCTAAAGATCTATCCGCCAACTACAATTTCACTATAGTGGGCTTCATGTGACCAATCCCCAATTTTCAAAATGTTGATAATGGCATGAGGTTGATATTTGCTCCTAAATAACAGAGAGATTTTCCCAAGTAATAATTTCCAATGGAACATGGAATTGTAAAACTGTCAAGACCCTTCATCTTCGGTGGCAATTTACTTTTTAAGACTGCGCTGCATCTCTCTGTGAGCGCAATTGTCTCAATATTAGTAAACTTCTTCTTCTTGGATAAGTGCTCCTTCATGAATTTCTCGTAGCTAGGAATTTGTATAAGAGCATCCACAAGAGGTATGTTGACATGTAATTATTTTAATGTGGCAAGAAACTTTTGGTATTCTCTATCATCCTCCTCCTCCTTATTCTTTGTGGAAATGGAAAAGGTATTGACACATCAGGTTGTCATGACAAAACTGGTTGCATTGACATCGATGATTGTGTCGACAATTTTGTTGGTCTAATGGTAAGCATGAGAGTAACAACTAGTGGCTCCTTTTTATTTGGTTTGTCTGTTTCTTCTTCAGATACAACTTTTTCTTCTTGATCTGCTTCAATTGCATCGACAGGTGCTATACTAGAGCTACTACTTGGCTCGACAGTTTGCTTTCCACTCCTAAGGGTAATAGCTTTGCAATGCTCCTTCCCCTTTTGATTCGGATTCTCAGTGTCACTGGGTAAAGCACCTAGTGGTCTTGTGCTCATATTTGAAGTTAGTTATCCTACTTGTGCTTCCAATGCTCATATGGAGGAGGAATTTCCTTGCACAATAGCTTCTATTCTCATGATATATTCCTGCATCAAGGCTTCAAGAGCTACTAATGGATCAGCTCGTGGTTGGGAATACTGCTGTTAGTGCTGTTGTCCTTGCATATGTAGATTTTGCATTGAAGATTGTTGTGGCTACAACTGATATTGATGTACATGCATCTGAGGACTTTAATTGAAATTTTTCTATTGTTGATTATAATTCCCTTGTCGAAAATTTCCTTGCCTCGAATAATTTCCATATCTAAATGTGGTTGCATTTTGATTTCCCCAAGGCTGTTGGTTTCGAGCTAAGCTGTTGTAGGAATTACCATAAGAATGTCCTCTGATATTATTAAAATAAAACGCTTTCTCTGCATGCTGCGGCCAATCTTCATAGCTATGATTGTCGCCATAAATTTCGCAATAAAATGTCGGGACATCCATTTGGTGGGCAACTTGGACAGGAGCAACTTCACTTATTCCCTTCATGTTTTTTTTATCATATTTGCTAATGAAGATACCTATTCACTCAGAGCTGATATAACGTCTAACTCGATAACTCCAGGGTTTGTTTTAACTTGAGCAGCTCGAGAGATCAAATATCGATAGTAATTTTGAGCGATCCTCTTTAAAATCCTCACAGCTTCATCGTAAGTGCAGTCCAACAAAGGACCATTTGTAGATGCATCGACAAGATTTCGTATCTGCGCATTCAACCCATTGTAAAAGATCTCGATCTACATTTTCTATTGAATTACATGCATGGGACAGCGTCGAAGCAGGGTTTTGTAATGCTCCCACAAGGTGTGCAAATTCTCATCATCCAATTGATGATATGCAATGATATCATTCCTCAATCAAGCATTCATTTTCGGTGGATTAAATTGCAAGACAAACTAAGTCGCAAGCGCATTCCACGATGTAATTGTTCTAGCAAGCAATCCAAGGAACCATCAAGAACGCCATGCTGACTAAAAGAAGCTCAAATTAGTAGAAAAGATTTAATCGGCTCCATTGCATCCTCATGAGGCAAAACAACATACTACCCATTCAAATTTAACATTTGAAACATAACCGATTTTAACTCAAAATTTCAGCTTGAATGGCTGGTCAAACCACCCTGGTTGCAAATCATCTAATACAGGAACAACAAAGTCTCGAATCGGTCTATTTTGCACTTGTTCTTCTTGTGGTAGCAGTGGATTATTTATATTTTGTGGTTGTATCGGTGGGATAGAATTTTGTGGTGGCAATGGAGGTATGACTGTGCCATTTCCAAGCAAAGCCATATTTCTTTGTTCTTGTCTTCTCATTCTAATAGTTCTTTCGATTTCCGAATCTAAGCCAACAACAATTTCAGAATTGCTCCTAGTCATAAAACACCTAAAGAAAAAATTGAGAAAGAGTCAACAAAAAGTAAAACAAGTTAGTAACAGGTAAAACTAACAAAATGAAAAATAATTGCAAGAACAAGAATAAACATTAAACAAACACCATCCCCGACAACGACGCCAAAACTTGATCGCTCTGTGACGTCACAACAAATATTTGAAAGTGTACACTGTCAATGCAAGTATAATAGATGGATGAAAATCTATCGGATATCGATCCTACAACGATGGCTGCTTATGTTTATAATTGTCAATGTGAAGAAAGTTAAAACTAAAGTGATTGTGATGAATAATGTCGGAGCACTAAAATAAGAAAATACAGTAAAAGTATGAGACTAATTTGTTAATGCAATTTAAGAAAATTTAAGAAGTAAAGCATTGATAAAGAGATGGAGTTCCCTAACTTGAAGAGTTGGCAAACAATCTAATTGTCATCACAAGATAAATGATAAATAAATTGTCGCCACAATTAAGTTCAATGAAATCTTACCAACCTTTACTTTCCTGTTTATCAAATACTCAAATACTCACACTAACCACATCTTCCAGTGTTGGTAATAATCAAGAACAAGTGGAAAAAATTCCTTTGATCCTCAAGCAACTTCCGCTGACTTAATTTGTCGTTGCACTTTCCAGTGATAATGACTACAATTACACTTTCGTGGTCAAGCAATTAAATTCAAAGATAAACAATGAAGAAAACATTGAATAGATACCATACTTGATCTGAAATTAACTTATACTTTCATACAAATTCAATTAATCAAAATTCATCATCGTTTAAAGAGAAAATAAAAGAATGAATTGAAGCATCCTATTCCTAGTCTACTAGAACCATTCCCTTACACTCCTCTTACGTCGCAATTAAGAATGCTCCTCGTCAAGAGCAGATTTGCCTTCTCGTCTCAGTCAGGTTGCCCTCAAGGAAGCTAAGCTTCCATGAAAACCAGCTTAAGAAAATGTTGAAGAGAAAGTTTTTATACTCCAAAATTATCGAAGATGAAGCCCCCTTTTTAAAGATCCTCTCTCATCACTATTGATCAACCATTGCCAAGCACAAGTGTCTTTTCTTTCAGATCCAACATCCTCTAGCTGTACAAGTTGGTTATACCAACTGTACACTCATGCAGATTTGGTATGTTCATCAGACAGTTGTCGGTTGTGACGATATTTTTGGGTGTAAATTTGGATTCTATTTTACGACGACAACCCTGGATACCTTCATGCGTTGATCTTTTCGAGCAGACTCTTGCACTGACATCTTTGGATGCAATACTGAACACTAATTGTGGCAACATTAGTAGCAAAAATAGGATAAAATTAAAGAAAATTAAACTTAGCATCATTGAGTTAGGAAATGCAATTACTAAGTTAAAAATGCTAAAAGTGCATTCTAAAAAAATGATAAAATGGGAACAAATTACAACCTAAGTAAGGAGAAACCAGTGGTCTTTTCTAATGCTATCAATCATCCTCAACATTTTCGTGAAATTCTTCTGCCTCATATTTTCTTACCCTATTCATCGTTATACGACGCCTCTCTTCTATCACAAGAGGAGGTGGAGGCCTTACTGGAGGTGCCATAGGTCGAGCAATAGGCTATGTGGCCAGAGGTGGAGGAGGTGGCGATATAGGATTGTTTTACATAATTTCTAAGAACCACTGTCCCATTAAGCCGAAGAACATGTTTTCGGCTTCACTTTCTGTTATTGGCAAGATAGGTGCCGCATAACTAGCCCCGAAATCACTTGTCTAGTCATTGCTATTTACCTCGTTGGTCTTGTCTCTTTCAAAATCTGACATTTGTACCTTTATCTGTAAAAATTGTGAGTAGATCAGATTCATCTATATCACACTATCACAGGTCCATATGGCATGTACTACTAGATCATTTAATGCAATCATTACAGTCCAAGAAACGGCTAAATCATAAGTTCTGATACCACTAAATGTAACACCTAAAACCCGAAAACCATCATCAATTAGGGTTCCAATTCTTACTATTCATTTATCATTGATTATCTTTAACATCATGTTATTTAGTCTTATTTTATTTAAAGAATTTCACTGTACACATCATATATCGTCATTTGATTATAAACATTATTTAACAAGGGCAAAAATGTCATTTATGATATTTTTAGAGACTTTTACTAATACTTGTTGGACAAGTATCGGTAATTGTCAAGTCAGTAAATAGTTCAAGAATAGTGCAGACTTCTACCGATACAACTGACTCTTCTACCGAAGCAAGTCTTACTTCTATTGATACTAAAAACTCCAGAGAGCTAAAAGTCTCACCCTACAACTTCTACCGATACAAGTATACAAACTATCGATACTTCTAAACACATAACTATCGATATTTGCTATTCAACTACCGATACAACCCAAGTCAGTGAACAACCTCTCCCCTACCCTGTACTTCTATCGATACATGCATGGGTTCTACCGAAACAAGTATGCAGAATCTCAAGAATCATGCAAAAACACAAGTTTATCGACCCAAATCTCAAGAATCATGCAAAAACACAAGTTTATCAACCTAAAACATTCATGACTTCAATATGCATTAAGCCAACACAAAATACATAGATTCCAAGTCATTACCTAGTACTTTTAAGTTTATACTACAACTTGCACAACACGCATTACGACATTCATCATTTCATCGACATAACAAGGTTTTCACAATCTCAATTACATAAAGCAAACGATAATATCATCCTAGTACATTCCATAAGATTGAGTGATTTAAACTACCAACGAGCTCCGTGATAGTGCGACTTCTAAGAGATGATGACCCGATCTTCAATTAGCGAAACAATCTACAAAACAACAACATCATCTTTGGTAAGCTTTATAGCTTAGTAAGTACGATAGTTTTCAAAATTACCAAACATTTGTATAAAGTAGCTATAACTCAACCGAGCCAGGATAGTTCCATTGCTTCCTCGAGTCAATTATAAACTTTCACTTTCTTGTCTATAACATTTTGTTACCATTACCTGATGCTACTCACACGAGCTGTCGAGGACTCGCAACATATGCAGTACCCCAACCATCGCGTCAATACCTTTTCAACGACATAAAGCTTACTATCTCTTTTGTTTCATTTCTTCGATCTTTTCAATTCCAAGTGCTTCCAATTGTTGAACAATTATAATATAAAAACAAGAAATGTTAAGTAACAATTTACATTACAAACTTACCGGACTAATTTGTAGTTACGATTAAACTTCAGGGACTACTCTGTTAATTTCCTTTTTCTGAGATCTAAAGCACAACCGTAGTCTACATCCAAAAATCAACCAATTGTAAAATTAAATCACATAATTGAATCATTCAACACAATTTAGTCCTTTTTGGGAAAAATTACAATTTTACCTCTAATATTTTCCTTTAATTCAATCTAGTCCTTTCAACACAAAACATGCTAAATAACCTTTCTCTTACACAACCAACCTTAGCTGAATTCTTTAGGGTGTTTATCCAACCCCTTCACACATTCATTTGCACAACAATACATGTATTTTCATCATTTTCAAGTTTTAGTCCCTAAACCCTAATTTCATCAAAAATCTCTTTATAAAAAGATCTAACCCAACTATCAAACATTCAAATCTATCAAGAGCTCTCAAGAATAAGCATTTTCAACAATGGTAAGTTTCATAATATTTGACAGATTCACAAATTAGTCCTTGCATAAGCTAGATTAAGCTGATACGGACTAAAAAACAAAAAATTACTAAAAACGGTCAAGGTTTTCTTACCTAAATTAAAGCTCAAAGTTTGAAATGTAAAACCCTAACTTCTTTCCCCTCTTAGCCATACTGAGGAAGGAGATGAATGAAATGATAGAAATTTTTCTTTAATTTCTTTTATCTTTAATATATATATTAATGGTAATTTTGTAAATTTTGAGAATTTCATCATTAAGCTTTAATTAAACCCTTTTTACCTTAATTAAACTTACCCATAATCACTTAATATCATGATATTTCACCCACTTAACTTTTATTGGTTAATTTACTTATTTGGTCCTTCTAATTAAATAATTCTACTTTTGCACCTTTTACGATTTAATCCCTTTTACTTAATTAACTATCTACTCGATAGAATTCCCCAACTAAAGTTTCATATGAAACTAATGATATCATAAATGTTAAAATAAATAAATTTACTACTCGACTAGTTGGAGTTGTGATCTCGAAATCACTGTTTTTTAACACCACTAAAAATCAAGCTATTACAGCCCTTTTGGAGGGGTGTTTTCAGCACTTTAAATGTTGGTAGGTGCATTAAAAGTTTGAATAAGATATTTATTTACATATGGAGGTATTACCATACCATGGCGTTCAACAAAGCAGACATTAGTTGTTGCCTCTTCAAATCATGCTGAAATAATTGCAATGCATGAGATAAGCCGATAGTGTGGCTAAGGTTATTCACCCAACATATCAAGAAGATATGAAATTTTCCTTTACAGTAAAAGATTTCAACTATTTTATATGAAGATAATGCAACATGTATAACTCAATTGAAGGGTGGTTACATCAAAGGTGACATAACGAAACATATTTCACCAAAATTATTCTTCACTCATGATCTTGAGAAGAAAGGTGACATTGAAGTTCAACAAATTTGTTCTAGTGATAATTTAGCATATCTTTTTACTAAGGCGTTGCCAACTTCAACGTTCGAAAGACTACTACACAAGATTGGAATGCACCAACTGCAAGATGTAATGTGATGTTACCATTAGGGGGAGTTACAAACATGTTGCACTCTTTTCCTTTAACCAAGGTTTTGTTCCATTGGATTTTCATGGTAAAGGTTTTTAATGAGGTAAATTGTAATAGGAGATTGTGTACTCTTTTTCCTTCATTTGGTTTTTATCCCACATGGTTTTTCTTGATAGAGATTTCAATGAGGCACATTTTTATTTAAAAGACATCCAAAAAGGAGTGTTGTAAATACATTAAATGGATGTCTAACCCCTTTAAACCCTCATTAAACGAATTAGATAAAACCCTCTAGTTCATTTATGACCATGAGAGTAAATTAGATGTTTCAATTAAGAAACTAAAGAGGTTTCATTTACATGTACTTTATTGAATGCAAATGAGCTTATAAATAAAGCCCCTTGAAATGAAAGTAGAATAAGAGAAAATTCTTTGTTGATTTGATCTATTGGTTACTTTAAGTGTTCTTTTATTTGATATTTCATAAAAAATCATTTTAAAAAAAATACATAAACTAATTCATTATTAAAATATATTTTTTTTGGTGAATTAATAAAATATATATTAAATGTACAATGTATAATAACAATTGAAAATTTTTAAAATTTTACAATCAAATATTATTTTATTAATAATAACTAATAGGTCTTATTATAATTTATTCTCTAACATTAATACATGAATTTAAGAGTGTGATGGGGCAATAACGTTAATTGGAATAATACACCTGATTGAAATTAGCATCTTGGACCGTCTCATTCGAAGGAAAGGTAGGGGTCCATAATTTTAAGGGACTACTCCCCTTCACTCTCACCCAAATTTTCATCTGATAACTGACTTGCATCACCAAAATACAAAACCAGGATCGATCTGTAGAAAGTTTTATTTAGGTTAATGGACTTTAGAAGTTGAATTTTTTTTGTTCAAGTCCTAAAGAGTGGTTTAACCATTTTATTTATTCCTACTAATGGACCAAAATAATAATAATAAATTGTCTAGTAATAAAATTAAAGCACTGCTTTGTGTAAGTTATTGTTCCCAATGCCATGCTTCGTAATCTTCATATAACACCCCAAACCCGACCGGGATGGACCGATTCAAATTCGAAGCATTACATTAGCCATCGAAGTGACTCTCCAGCTAACGACCACCTAACGTACACCCCAATCTTATAACAACTCATTTATGACAAATTAACTATCATTTATTAATGTTGAAGCAATTTATGAACCATTTTAAAACTTTTTCTAAATATTAGAAAGCAAAGAAGAACACCCAAAACGCCCAAAATCTGATACCAAATGATACGAAATGAAAACGAAGAAAGACAGATTAATTGACAAGAAGAATAATCAAACAAAATTAAAATGAAAGAAAGATGAATGGTTGGTAACGGATCCAATAGAGAACGAAATTAGGGTTTCTTGGATGAAAGAAACCGTCCTTGGACATCAAGAAAACATCCCAACTAGATCTGGAAAACAAAAACACAAATAGATTCGTTAGAAGTGATTTAAAAGATAAAAGCAAAATGTTTAGGCAAGAATGATTGAAACAGCAAGAAAAGATTGAATCTCCTAATTTTTGATGTGTTCCTTGATGGATCAAGGTAGGAGAACGTCCCTCTTGAAGCAATTTCAACCTAGAATGAAAACAACTAAATCAATAACTCTAAACAGCAAGAAATAAAGTAGATCAAACTAGAACGATAGATTAAAGATAGAAAAGAGAAGATAAGGTCCTAAGAAGCCTTGGACACAACAAGAATCCACAACTCCCTTTAATGGCTCTAATTTCCCCTCCAAGAAAGAGATCTTTGCAAGAAAAAGATTGAAGATGATTCCCACAACCTGAAAGATCGTTAAAATAACTTCTAAAAAAAAAGACTCAAGAGCAATTCTTGAAGAAAAACTCAAAGAGAATTATTATTAACTCAAAATAATCAAAATCCAGTGTTTTCTTTCTACAGTTCCAAGGCCTATATATAGGCAAGCTAAATAAATCTAAATAAAACTCTTAATTAAACTAGAACTCTAACTAATCTAAACAAGAACTTTTTTGTTGACATAAAATTACTAAAAACTTAAACTACTTAATAATTATTAAAAATTCGGAATAAAAAAATAACAATAAAATAATAATAGCTGATAATACAATATTGGGCTCATATATAATAAAAATGAAACCTAAAAACTGAACCCAATATGATTTAAACTTGAATTAAAAGCTCAAAACTCGTAATTCCCATCATAATCACCTTCTTGCGCAGTCATTATTAAAATGATCGTAACCGGAGTTCCCAAACTTGAAATCAAGTGATTCAAAGTGCGTTTCGAAGATAAGAGATAGATCTTCGAAATCAATAAGACATCTCAACCCATAAATTCCTGGATCCCATCCAAAAACTCATCGTAAGCCTACTAATTTCCAAGATTTCCAAGATTTGAAATCTAGATTTTCTTGATTCTTGAAATTGTTTGGAATGGCAAAATTGGACCAAGATTCGGTTTTTTGATTTTCTTGAAAACAAGAAAGTGAATCTTGATTTTCTTTTTCTGTCGTGTGCACATCTAAGGCCTTGCTAACGAAGTCTTGGATGGTCCCGTTCAATCTTGTACGAATTTGCTTGGCTGTCGACCTCATTATTGGGTCTTGAGAAACTTTGATCCCGTCACATTCATAAGCTGAATTTCGTCCTTGTGACTCGTATCATTCCCCACTTCCTCAAGAAGATTTGTCCTCGAATCTTTAGCTCTCTCCCACAAGTAAAAGTATCGATTGATGGTAGAGTAATGTAATTGGAAGTCTGCCAATGGATCTTTAAAATCCTGTAATAAGGAAACACCACTAAACAAATTCGAGTTACGGTTAGTTAAAACATAATCATTCCTCACTTTTGTATGGGTATCTTCTTGTTTTTCATTTTCTTTTTCTTCTTGTTATTCATTTTTCATTTTCTTTTTCCTCTTAAGAACTCTCCAAATTTATCTCATATGGATAATCACTCACCAAATTTGGACCATCAAGTAGACTTTTATCACTCAAGGTCTCTTTTCTCTTGGCCTTTTCACATATTTTTTCCTCACTTCCCATATCCCCCACACAAGTATTTTGAGTATTCAATTCAGTACAAGGCATCTCAGTAGGAGAACATGACGTTTCTACTTCATCTATAGATTCAAGGGAAATTTTCTCATTATCATCCTTTTCCAGTTCACAAAGTTCACCATCACAACAAATCTTTTTTTCACTAGAGTAAGAGTCAACAAAAGGCACAAAGTTATACTTACTTTCTTCTCTAGTTGGATATTGGATTGGACATCGAAAACGCTCATGATCTTCTGAACTACACCAAATACATTCCTCAAAATGTGAGAGATCATTTGGAATCCTCCTTTCTTTTGGTATCTCTTCGTGAAGTACTCATCAACTGATCTACTTCCATGATTGAATCGTCGAAGTCTGGTTTTGACCTCCCTATAATAATGTGTTGGGATAAAAAGTTTCCGCATAACTTGTTTCAACTCATCCCATGTGGTAATTTCTCTCACGTAGTTTCGTTGGCGACTTATACCAAGTTGAGTCCACCAACTCAACACATAGTCTGAAAACTCAAGGGTTGCCAATGAAACTTTCTCATCTTCTGGGCATTTATAGTAACGAAACATAAGCTCTATTTTTTATTCCCACTCACAGAATGCTTCGGGATCATTCTCTCCACGAAATTGAGGAACTGTGAACTTTGGCTTTGCTAATGAAAGCTGTCAGCTATCATTGGGAAATAAAGGATCTTCATCCACACGAGGGACACGTCTAGCTTGATGTCTACGAGCACGAGGTTGTTCAAACCCATCATCATCATTAGCACCCCAACATTTAGTCCTTTGCTCAATTCGCAACTGATTTAAGGTATTGTTCAACTGACTGAACATGGTTTCGAACTTATCAGTGATAGCATGGAGATCTAACTTTGTTGCGACACCAGCAAGATTTTTTATGTTAACTAGCGATTTGTCACTTTGGTCATCACTCCCTTTTCGACTATGAGACATTGTGACAAATCTGGAAAAAAAACACAACACTAAAAAAAACAGAAAAATTAAACAAACCTCACCTTATGCACTCAAAAAGAAAAATTAAATTCTCAGTGAGGTAAGAATTAATCTTGTGAGTCCTTTAGAAGTATTTATATCAATCAATCAGGATGTATTAGAATCAAACTAACAAAGTAATCCTAATAGCACTATGAGTCCAAAATCAGCTAGACACCAAAGAATTGTGTTGCACGGAGGAAAGAAGGTGCAACGTTCGTTAACCTACTAACACAAGAAATAAGAAAGTGTTAGAATGTGTAAAGAAACCATAAAAAGTAAAAACAAATGAAAACCTAAAACTAATAATCAATAAAATTGCAGAAACCTGAAAACCCAAAAACTGCGAAGCAACTTGACAAACTTTGTTTGAGGTGTTCCCGATTTCCAAAAATCACGAAATTTAAATTGGAGCCTCTCCAAGTAGTGTGTTTTTTATCTGAAAATTTTTGTCACAAAATTCAACCCATAGAATATTTGTTATTTTCTTATTTTTCACGTATTTTTCTTTTTTTTCTCGTCTTTTTTATCACTTTTTTTGTGAGAAATATTTTTTATACTGTAATATAGTGCCAAGAATCAGTATATAATATTTTAGAACAATTAAAAAACAATTACCCACTCAAAAATATCTTTTTCCAAAAAAAATTATTGGGTAAAAACTACTTGTTGGCTGTTTGTAATGGAAATCAGTGTAGAAAGCAACGAAGAACACCTAAAAGGCCCAAAATCTGATACCAAATGTTATGAAAAGAATGCGGAAGAGGATCGTAAAGTTGTCAAGTTGCAGATCTACCCTAAAGCTCTAGATAATGTAATCTGAAAAGAAAACAAAGAAAGACAGATTAGTTGATAAGAAGAATAATCAAACGAAATTAAAATGAAAGAAAGATGAATGGCTGGTAACTGATCCAATAGAGAACGAAACGAGGGTTTCTTGGATAAAGAAACCATTTTTGGACCTCAAGAAAACGTCTCAACCAGATCTGGAAAATAAAAACTCAAACAGATTCATTAGAAGTGATAAAAGATGAAAGCAAATTGTTTAGGCAAGAACGATTGAAACAGCAAGAAAAGATTGAATCTCCTAATTGTTGATGTGTTTCTTGATGGATCAAGGTAGGAGAACATCTCTCTTAGACCAATTTCAACCTAGAACGAAAACAACTAAATCAACAACCCAAAACAGAAAGAAATAAACTAGATCAAATAAGAACGATAAATTAAAGATAGAAAAGAGAAGATAACGTCCTAAGAAGCCTTGGAAACAATAAGAATCCATAACTCCCTTCAATGGCTCTAATTTCCCCTCCAAGAAAGAGATCTTGGCAAGAAAAAGCTTGAAGATAATTCCCACAACCTAAAAAATTGTTAAAACAACTTCTAAAAAAAACTCAAGAGCAATTCTTGAAGAAAAACTCAAAGAGAATTATTATTAATTCAAAATAATCAAAATTAAGTGTCCTTTGTTTACAATTCCAAGGCCTATATATAGGCAATGTAAATAAATATAAATAAAACGTTTAATTAAACAAGAACTCTTACTAATCTAAACAAGAAGTAGTTTTAAACTAAACTTTCTTGTTGACATAAAACTCCTAAAAACTTAAACTACTTAATAATTATTCAAAATTCGGAATAAAAATAACAATAAAATAATAAGAGTTGATAATAAAATATTGGGCTCATATATAATAAAAATTAAACTTAAAACCCGAACCCAATATGATTTAAACTTGAATTAAAAGCCAAAAACTCGTAATTCCCGTCATAATCACGTCCAGAAATTCTGCCCAGGCAGTTTTATTAAAACGATCATAACTTGAGCTCCCGAACTTGAAATCAAGTGATTCAAAGTGTGTTTCGAAGATAAGAGATGGATCGTCGAAACCCATGCAGACATCTCAATCCATAAATTCCTAGATCTCGTACAAAAATTCGTTGCAAGTCTACTGATTTCCCCAACTTAAAAATTGGCAGCTTCGGTTTCTTGGACCAAGATTTCCAAGATTTTAAATCTTGATTTTCTCGTTTCTTGAAATTGTTTGTAATGGAAAAATTGGACCAAGATTTGGTTTCTTGATTTTCCTGAAAACAGGAAAGTGAATCTTGATTTTCTTTTTTGGCCATGTTCGCATCTAGGGCCTTGGTAATGAAGTCTTGGATGGTCCCGTTCAATCTTGCTCGAATTTGCTTGGCCTTCGACCTCGTTATTGGGCCTTGAGAAACTTTGGTCCCATCACATTCATAAGCTTGAATTTGAGCCTTGCGACTCGTATCATTCCCCACTTCCTAAAGAAGATTCGTCCTCGAATCTTTAGCTCTCTCCCACAAGTACATGTGTCGATTGATGGTAGAGTAATGTAATTGGAAGTTTGCCAATGGATCTTTAAAATCCTGTAACAAGGAAACACCACTAAACAAATTCGAGTTATGATTAGTTAAAACATAATCATTCCTTACTTTTGTATGGGTATCTTCTTGTTTTTCATTTTCTTTTTTAGGTTGCTTAGAAGGTACTAGCATCTTCATAAGAGCCCCACTCTTCCAATCTGATTTCTTAGTATCACCACTTGAAGAAGACTTATTAGTAGTAAAAGGTGGTTTTGAATACCTACAGTCATAATTGGAACTGTTACCTTTGTAATACTATGAAGTAGAGAATGAAAGAGGACCCTGTTCCCTCAAGTGTTGTTCAATTTCAATGGCTTTATCAACTGCCTCTTTGAGATCTATATAAGTTTGTAACCGCAAAGTGTTGGCTATGGGTTTGTTCATACCATCAATAAAATGTATCATAGTGGTCTCATCATCCTCTTCCACATTTGCTCGTTGAATGAGCATTTCCATCTCCTTGAAGTACTCATCAACTGATCTACTTCCTTGAACAAGTAGTCGAAGTCTGGTTTTGACCTCCCTATAATAATGTGTAGGAATAAAGCGTTTTTTCATAACTTGTTTCAACTCATCCCATGTGGTAATTTCTCTCTCGTAGTTTTGTTGGTGACTTATTCCAAGTTGAGTCCACCAACTCAACGCATAGTCTGAAAACTTAAGTGTCGCCAATGGGACCTTCTCATCTTCTAGCATTTATAGTAATGAAACATAAGCTCTATTTTTTATTCTTACTCACAGTATGCTTCGGGATCATTCTTTCCACGAAATTGAGGAATTGAGAACTTCAGCTTTGCCAACGAAGGTTGTCTGCGATCATTAGGAAATAAAGGATCTTCATCCACATGAGGGACACGTCTAGCTTGATGTCTATGAGCACAAGGTTGTTCAAACCCATCATCATCATTAGAACCCCAACATTGAGTCCTTTGCTCAGTTCGCAACTGATTTAAGGTATTGTTCAACTAATTGAACATGGTTTTGAACTTATCAGTGATGGCATGGAGATCTAACTTTGTTGCGACACCAGCAAGATTTTCGATGTTAATTAGCAGTTTTTCACTCTAGTCATCACTCCCTTTTCTACTATGAGACAATGTGAAAAATCTAGAAAAAAAACACAACACTCAAAAAAATTAAACAAACCTCACCGTTATGCACTCAAAAAGAAAAATTAAATTCTCAATGAGGTATGAATTAATCTTGTGAGTCCTTTAGAAGTATTTATATCTATCAATCAGGATGTATTAGAATCAAACTAACAAAGTAATCCTAATAGCACTATGAGTCCAAAATCAGCTAGACACCAAAGAATTGTGTTGCACGGAGGAAGGTAGGTGCAACGTTCGTTAATCCTACTAACACAAGAAATAAGAAAGTGTTAGAATGTGTAAAAGAAACAATAAAAAGCAAAAACAAATGAAAGCCTAACTCTCATACGAGCTCCTGGCGGTTCATTCATCTGACCGTAGACTAAAGCCACTTTTGATTCCGCAAGATTTTGTTCATTAATTACTCCAGATTCTTACTAAGAATCAATAAAATTGCAGAAACCTGAAAACCCAAAAACTGCGAAGCAACTTGACAACTTTGTTCGAGGTGTTCCCGATTTCCAAAAATCACAAAATTTAAATTGGAGCCTCTTCAAATAATTTATTTTTGATCTGGAAATTTTTGGCACAAAATTCAACCCACAGAATATTGTTTTTATTTTTTTTATTTTTCTATTATTTTTCTTTTTTTCTCGACTTTTTGATCACTTTTTTTGTGGGAAATTTTTTTTTATACTGTAATATAGTTCCAAAAATCAGTATATAAAATTTTTGATCAATTGAAAAACGTTTACCCACTCAAAAATATCTTTTTTCGAAAAAATTATTGGGTAAAAACTGCTTGTTGGCTGTTTGTAATGGAAATCGGTGTAGAAAGCAACGAAGAACACCTAAAACGCCCAAAATCTGATACCAAATGATACGAAACGAGGGTAGAAGAGGATCGTAAAGTTGTCAAGTAGCGGGTCTACCCTAAAGCTCTAGATAAATGTAATCTGAAAAGAAAACAAAGAAAGATAGATTAGTTGACAAGAAGAATAATCAAATGAAATTAAAACGAAGGTAAGATGAATGGTTGGTAACGGATCCAATTGAGAATGAAATTAGGGTTTCTTGGATGAAAGAAACCGTCATTGGACCTCAATAAAACATCCCAACCAGATCTGGAAATTAAAAACACAAACAGATTCATTAGAAGTAATTTAAAAGATGAAAGCAAATTATTTAGGCAATAACGATTGAAACAGCAAGAAAAGATTGAATCTCCTAATTTTTTATGTGTTTCTTGACAGATCAAGGTAGGAAAACGTCCCTCTTGGACCAATTTCAACCTAGAACGAAAACAACTAAATCAATAACCCAAAGCAGTAAGAAATAAACTAGATCAAATAAGAACGATAAATTAAAGATAGAAAAGAGAAGATAACGTCCTAAGAAGCCTTAGAAACAATAAGAATCCACAACTCCCTTTAATGGCTCTAATTTTCCCTCCAAGAAAGAGATCTTGGCAAGAAAAAGCTTAAAGATGATTCCCACAACCTAAAAGATTGTTAAAACAACTTCTAAAAAAAAACTTAAGAGCAATTCTTGAAGAAAAACTCAAAGAGAATTATTATTAACTCAAAATAATCAAAATCAAAGTGTCCTTTGTTTACAATTCTAAAGCCTATATATAGGCAAGCTAAATAAATCTAAATAAAACGCTTAATTAAACTAGAACTCTAACTAATTTAAACAATAAACTTTCTTGTTGACATAAAACTCCTAAAAACTTAAACTACTTAATAATTATTAAAAATTCGGAATAATAAATAATAAGAGCTGATAATATAATATTGGGCTCATATATAATAAAAATTTAACCTAAAAACCGAACCCAATATGATTTAAATTCAAATTAAAAGCCCGAAACTCATAATTCCCATCATAATCACGTCCAGAAATTCTGCTTGAGCAGTCTTTATTAAAACGGTCATAGCTTGAGCTCCCGAACTTGAATTCCAGTGATTCAAAGTGCGTTTCGAAGATAAGAGATATATCTTCGAAATCCATGAAAACATCTCAATCCATAAATTCCGGGATCCCGTCCAAAAATTCGTTGCAAGCCTGCTGATTTCCCCAACTTGAAAATTGGCAGCTTCGATTTCTTGGACCAAGATTTCTAAGATTTGAAATCTTGATTTTCTTGATTCTTGAAATTGTTAGGAATGAAAAAATTGGACCAAGATTTGGTTTCTTGATTTTCTTGAAAACAAGAAAGTATTTTCTTTTTCAGCCGTGTGCACATCTAGGGCCTTGGTAACGAAGTCTTGGATGGTCCTGTTCAATCTTGCTCGAATTTGCTTGGCCTTCGACCTCATTATTGGGCCTTGAGAAACTTTGATCCCATCACATTCATAAGCTTGAATTTCGTCCTTGCGACTCGTATCATTCCCCACTTCCTCAAGAAGATTCGTCCTCGAATCTTTAGCTCTCTCCCACAAGTAAAAATATCGATTGATGGTAGAGTAATGTAATTGGAAGTCTGCTAATGGATCTTTAATATCCTGTAACAAGGAAACACCACTAAACAAATTTGAGTTATGGTTAGTTAAAACATAATCATTCCTCACTTTTTTATGGGTATCTTCTTGTTTTTCATTTTCTTTTTCCTCTTGAGAACTCTCCAATTTTATCTCATATGGATTATCACTCACCAAATTTGTACCATCAAGTAGACTTTTATCACTTAAGGTCTCTTTTCTCTCGGCCTTTTCACATATTTTTTCCTCACTTCTCATATCCCCCTCACAAGTATTTTGAATATTCAGTTCAGTACAAGGCATCTCAGTAGGAGAACATGATGTTTCTACTTCATCTATAGATTCAAGGGAAAATTTCTCATTATCATCCTTTTTCGGTACACAAAGTTCGCCATCACAACAAATATTTTTTTCACTAGAGTAATAGTCAACGAAAGGCACAAAGTCATACTTACTTTCTTCTCTAGTTTTTCTCATGTTTGAACCACTAGAACTGAGTTGCTTAGAAGGTACTGGCGTCTTCATAAGAGCCCCACTCTTCCAATCTTATTTCTTAGTATCACGACTTGAAGAAGACTTATTAGCAGTAAAAGGTGGTTTCGAATACCTAAAGTCAGAATTGGAACTGTTACCTTTGTAATACAATGAAGTAGAGAATGAACGAGGACCTTGTTCCCTCAATTGTTGATCAATTTCAATGGCTTTGTGAACGGCCTCTTCGAGATTTATATAAGTTTGTAACCACAAAGTGTTGGCTATGGGTTTGTTCATACCATCAATAAAACGTATCATAGTGGTCTCATCATCCTCCTCCACATTTGCTCGTTGAATGAGCATCTCCTTCTCCTTGAAGTACTCATTAACTGATTTACTTCCTTGAACAAGTCGTCGAGGTCTGGTTTTGACCTCCCTATAATAATGTGTAGGAATAAAGCGTTTTCACATAACTTGTTTCAACTCATCCCATGTGGTAATTTCTCTCTCATAGTTTCATTGGCGACTTATACCAAGCTGAGTCCACCAACTCAACGCATAGTCTAAAAACTCAAGGGTCGCCAATGGAACTTTCTCATCTTTTGGGCATTTATAGTAATGAAACATAAGCTCTATTTTTTATTCCCACTCACAGTATGCTTTGGGATCATTCTTTCCACAAAATTGAGGAATTGTGAACTTCGGCTTTGCCAACGAAGGCTGTCCGCGATTATTGGGAACCAAAGGATCTTCATCCACACGAGGTACACGTCTAGCTTGATGTCTACAAGCACGAGGTTGTTCAAACCCATCATCATCATTAGGACCCTAACATTGAGTCCTTTGCTCAGTTCGCAACTGATTTAAGGTATTGTTCAACTGATTGAACATGGTTTCAAACTTATCAGTGACGGCATGGAGATCTAACTTTGTTACGACACCAGCAAGATTTTTGATGTTAACTAGCGGTTTATCACTCCGGTCATCACTCCCTTTTCTACTATGAGACATTGAGACAAATCTAGAAAAAAACATAGCACTCAAAAAAGAAAAAAAATTAAACACACCTCATCGTTATGCACTCAAAAAGAAAAATTAAATTCTCAATGAGGTAAGAATTAATCTTGTGAGTCCTTTAGAAGTATTTATATCTATCAATCAGGATGTATTAGAATCAAACTAACAAAGTAATCCTAATAGCACTATGAGTCCAAAATCAGCTAGACACTAAAGAATTGTGTTGCATGGAGGAAGGAAGGTGCAACGTTCGTTAATCCTACTAACACAAGAAATAAGGAAGTGTTAGAATGTGTAAAAGAAACAATAAAAAGAAAAAACAAATAAAAACCTAAAACCAAGAATCAATAAAATTGCATAAACTCGAAAACCCAAGAAGTACGAAGCAACTTGACAAACTTCATTCGAGGTGTTCCCGATTTACAAAAATCACGAAATTTAAATTGGAATCTCTTCAAATAATGTGTTTTTGATCTGGAAATTTTCGGCACAAAATTCAACCCGGAAAATATTTTTTTATTTTTTTATTTTTCTCGTATTTTTTTTCTTGACTTTTTGATCACTTTTTTTTGTGGTAAATATTTTTTTATACTGTAATATAGTGCCAAGAATCAGTATATAAAATTTTAGTACAATTGAAAAATGTTTACCCACTCAAAAATATTTTTTTCCGAAAAAATTATTGGGTAAAAACTGCTTGTTGGCTGTTTGTAATAGAAATTAGTGTAGAAAGCAACGAAGAACACCCAAAACGCCCAAAATCTTATACCAAATGATACGAAACAAAATACGAAAGAGGATCGTAAAGTTGTCAAGTCGTGGATCTAGACAAATTTAATTTGAAACGAAAACAAAAAAAAACAGATTAGCTGACAAGGAGAATAATCAAACGAAAATTAAAACACAAGAAAGATGAATGGCTGGTAAAGGATCCAATAGAGAATGAAATTAGGGTTTCTTGGTTGAAAGAAATCGTCCTTGGACCTCAAGAAAACGTCCCAACCAGATCTGAAAATAAAAACACAAAACAGATTCGTTAGAAGTGATTTAAAAGATGAAAGCGAACTGTTTAGGCAAGAATGATTGGAACATCAATAAAAGATTGGATCTCCTAATTTTTTATGTGTTTCTTGATGGATCAAGGTAGGAGAACGTCCCTCTTGAAGCAAGTTCAACCAAGAATGAAAATCAACTAAATCAGTAACCCTAAACAATAAGAAATAAACTAGATCAAACTAGAACGATAGATTAAAGATAGAAAAGAGAAGATAACGTCCTAAGAAGCCTTGTAAACAATAAGAATCTACAACTCCCTTCAATGGCTCTAATTTCCCCTCCAAGAAAGAGATCTTGGCAAGAAAAAGCTTGAAGATGATTCGCACAACCTGAAAGATTGTTAAAACAACTTCTAAAAAAACTCAAGAGAAATTCTTAAAGAAAAACTCAAAGAGAATTATTATTAACTCAAAATAATCAAAATTCAATGTTTTATTACAATTCCAAGGCCTGTATATAGGCAAGCTAAATAAAACTCTTAATTAAACTAGAACTCTAACTAATCTAAACAAGAAGTTGTTTTAAACTAAACTTTCTTGTTGTCATAAAACTCCTAAAAACTTAAACTACTTAATAATTATTCAAAATTCGGAATAAAAATAAAAATAAAACAATAAGAGCTGATAATACAATATTGGACTCATATATAATAAAAATTAAACCTAAAACCCAAACCCAATATGATTTAAAATCAAATTAAAAGTCCGAAACTCGTAATTCCCGTCATAATCACGTCCAAAAATTCTGTCCGCCCAGTCTTTATTAAAACGATCATAACTT
Organism: Kokia cookei; assembly: GCA_039519145.1. Taxonomy (NCBI): domain Eukaryota; kingdom Viridiplantae; phylum Streptophyta; class Magnoliopsida; order Malvales; family Malvaceae; genus Kokia; species Kokia cookei. The sequence continues at coordinate 17,724,826 of CM076905.1, forward strand.
GAGCTCCCGAACTTGAAATCAAGTGATTCAAAGTGTGTTTCGAAGATAAGAGATTGTTCTTCAAAATCCATGCAGACATCTCAACCCATAAATTCCTGGATCCCATACAAAAAGTCGTTGCAAGTCTGCTGATTTCCCCAACTTGAAAATTGGCAGCTTCAGTTTCTTGGACCAAGATTTCCAAGATTTAAAATCTTGATTTTCTTGATTCTTGAAATTGTTTGGAATGACAAAATTGAACCAAGATTCAGTTTCTTGATTTTCTTGAAAACAAGAAACTGAATCTTGATTTTCTTTTTCGACCGTGTATGTGTCTAGGGCCTTGGTAATGAAGTCTTGGATGGTCCCGTTCAATCTTGCTCGAATTTGCTTAGCCTTCAACCTCATTATTGGGCCTTGAGAAACTTTGATCCCATCACATTCATAAGCTTGAATTTCGTCCTTGTGACTCGTATCATATTTAACCTAAGGGTATTTGGCAATTCTACCACCTAAGTTTAAACAATCCTGATTTTACTTCTAAATAGTTACCGACCTTCTTTTAGTCAAATTATACAAGCCCTAAAAATTTCAGCTTAATTCGAGTTCATTTACTATGTCTAATTCAAGTTTTATTATTAGGGACTAAATCATAACTTTTACAAACTTTTAATTCATTTACTTTTAGTACAATCATCTTTTAACATATAAACATTCAATTATATTGGCACAATCAATCAATTATATTGGCATAATACATCCATGGCAATAAGTAAACATGTGATCATACATTGGATAAACGGATCTTCGAATTCCCACAAATCAAATACAGTTCTCCGAATTGAGCAGGTTGAAGTCATACGCTCCCTTATAGCACCTCAAAAAACCCGATGACTGGAGACTCAAGCTTAACACTCCCTTATCTACTCTAACAAATCAGTCCACCATGAGCCATATGCTCACAATATCACAATAATGGTGAGTACTCACAAATCCTATGACATGCCAACTATATCCAATGGATCCACCATGCAATGTTACCAATATAATCATACATACAAGTCATTAAATCTGTTGTTTAATCACTTAATTTAGGATGTTAAAATGCAAGTAAAAGCATGATGCTAAGCAATTTTAACATCAGCAATTAGAACACCTTTATCAAATGTTCAATAATCAGCAACTCATGCTCCAAATATCAATTTATTCCATACAATTTAATCATGCTAAAAGCATAATACACAACTTTCCAAACCAATTGCCATTTTGCTTTTTTATAAATAAACCTATTTTTGCAAATCCAACCATCCAATATGCAATTAGTGAGTAATAACACCAATTAAACCTTTAATTTAACAAAAAATCAGGCCAATTTACCAAGTTGCCCTTAATATCACTCACCTCCCCACTTAGCTCTTTAAGCAAAAATGTGTTCAAACAAGCAAGTTTGAACTTCAATTATGGTTTGCACGTTCCTCCTCTTGATGTGGAGCTTTAACAGAGATAAAGTGTTCATTACAAACTAACAATAGCAACAAGAAACACAAAATTTGATAAAGTATACGAATCTAAATCATTTCTAAACTACCTTATTGATGTTGCACACTAAGCCGAAATATGGAATTCCTCAACTAAACTCCCTTTTTAGCGCCTCAAACCACTTCTAATCTTCATTCCTAGTCCAATAACATGTATTCTAAGTTTTAGTGTCATCATTTAATCTGTTTCATGATTTTTCGAAAAAATAATCCATGTTCTTGATCAAATTCGAATTTCTCAAAATTGATCCATAAAACGTGTTTGATCTTTTGGTTTAAGATTAAAAACCTCTTATTGTATCTATTTTGAACTTAAACATCCATTAATATTTGGATTCCAACTCAAAATTAAAGATCCACTATTATTGATCCTCAAGTTCAAGAAAGAACAAATTAAAGTTGAAAATCCATGATAATCACCTTAATTAACAAATAATGATTGAAATCAACTTAAAAAAGGTTTAGAGATGAGGATTACCTTTAATTGAACTGAAATCAGTGATTTGTAAGTTTGAATCAAAATGCTTGAAGAAATTCTAATGACTTTTTTTGCCTAACTTCGAAAATTATTTGGAGAGATTTTAGAGAGAATTTTGGGAGAGAAAAGGTTTAGATCTATTCTTTAATATTTGGTTTATGAAAATAAACAAAAGATAAAAAGCTCCCAATTCGCGTGAAAAATGAGTGAGAAGTGAGGTAGTTGTAGAGCTTTTAAAAATGAAAAATCTCCACCTGATTTTCAAATTTTGAGGAATTTGCCATCAACCCACTCCTCATTTTCTCTTGTTTTACAATTTGCTCCTTCCCCTCCAAAATTCCAAAAATATGGTTTATTTGCTATAAAGCCTCTTGCACATTTCTCTTATTTTTTAAATTAGTCTCATTTAATTAATGTTTTAAATAACTTAATTAAACCCCCATTTTAAATTATTTTAAAATTCCAATTTAACCTAAAATATTTATTTTTACCCAAAATTATTTAAAATCATAAAATTTATTTTTCTAAAAATATTTTATTTTTCGGAATATTATTTACCAATTTTTAGATAAAATTAAGCTAACTAATTAATAATATAAATCACTAATTAACCCGATTAATTACCATTTTTCACTCGGAACTCAGTAAACTTACCTGAAACTACTAGACCTATTTTTGAGGCCTTACAACTCTCCCCCTCTTAAAAGAAATTTCGTCCTCGAAATTTACCTAAATCGAACAGGTATGGATATTAACGATTCATGATATCTTCTGATTCCCAAGTGGCTTCCTTAGTCTTGTGGTTACGCCGCAAAACTTTCACCAATGGAACCGTCTTATTGCTAGCACCTTGACCTCACAATCTAGGATCGCAATCGATTAATCCTCATACAAAAGGTCAAACCAAACCTCAATCTCCTCAACAGGAACAACGTGGGAAGGATTCAATCTATATTTTTGTAGCATGGAAACATGAAAGGCATCATGAATGCGCTCAAGCTCAAACGGCAACAAATGACGATAAGCAACCAGTCCAATCCGCTCAATAACCTTGTAAGGGCTAATGAACCTCGGATTGAGTTTACCTTTCCACCCGAACCTCAAAACCTTCTTCCAAGGTGAAACCTTCAAAAACACCTTATCTGATACTCAATATCTCGATGTCTCAAGTCAGTATAAGATTTTTGCCTATCTGAAGTAGCCTTCAACCGCTCACAGACCAGTTTCACCTTGTCCTCGACCTCACGAACTAAATTAGGACCCAAATTCCTCTTCTACTCCATGTTAGACCAACATAGTGGAGTCTTACACTTCTTACCATAAAGTGCCTCAAACGAAGCCATCTGAATACTCATTTGATAACTATTATTATACGCGAACTCAGCTAATAGCAAATGACGATCCCAATTTCCACCAAAATCGACAGCACAACTCCGAAGCATATCCTCGAGAATCTGGATCACTTTCCTAGACTAACCATTTGACTGTGGATGATACGTTGTACTGAAGTGAAGCTTCGTACCCAAAACCTCATGCAACATCTTTCAGAATCTCGACATAAACCGTGGATCTCGATTCCATATGACAAAAACTAGAACTCCATGCAATTTGACAATCTCCCTGATATAAAGCTCGGCCAACTGTTGCAAACTAAAGGTCGTACGCACAAGTAAGAAATGCGCACACTTCGTAAACTGATCCATTATCACTCAAACTGAATCCTTCCGAGATAAAGTCAACAGCAAAGTCAAAACAAAATCCATCATGATCCGCTCCTATTTCCACTTTAGAATCCTGATTGGCTGAAGTAGCCCAAACGGACATTGATGCTCAACTTTAACCCATTGGCAGACTAAACATCTAACAACAAAATCAGCTACATCCTTCTTCAACCCTAGCCACCAATACAAAACTCAAAGATCCTTATACATCTTGTTCCTACCAAGATGCATAGCACATGGACTACTATGAGCCTTGGTAAGAATCAAGTGTCTCTGAACCTCGTCCATCGAAACACACATTCGACCTCGAAAATAAAGAACACCATCAGAATTGAGATCAAAATCTCCAAGAACACCCAACTCAACCTGATGGACACAACATGCCAAACTCTCATCGAACGTATGTCTCTCTCGAATCTGCTACGAAAGAGTCAGCTTCAACTAAATCTCAGCCAACAAACCACCATCCTTCGAAATCGACAACTTCGCGAACAATTCCCTTAAGTCAACTAAAGACTTGCTACTCAAAGCATCAGCGACAACATTCACCTTTCTCAAAAGATACTCAATCACATAGTCATAGTCCTTCAACAACCCAATCCAACGCCTCTATCTCAAGTTCAACTCCTTCTAGGTAAGGAGAGATACTTAAGACTCTTGTGGTTGGTGTAAATCACACACCCCTCACCATACAAGTAGTGACGCCAAACCTTGAGTGAAAAGACTATAGCAGCCAACTCCAGATCATAGGTTAGATAGTTACACTCATGGGGTTTCAACTACCTCGATGCATAAGCTACTACCTTTCCCTCCTACATTAGCACACAACCCAATCCCGTGTAAGAAGCATAACTGAAAACAACATACTCACCAGATTCCAACTATGTCAATACAGGCACTTCAGTCAAAATTGATTCAGCTTCTCAAAACTCTTCTGCCTCTCATTAATCCACTCAAAGGCAGAGTTCTTCTGAAGCAACTTCATCAACGGAGCAGCAATACTCGAAAAACCCTCGACAAAACAATGATAGTAACAAGCTAAGCCCAAGAAACTCCTGACCTCAAACACAATCTTTCTACAGCTTCTAATCCAAGATCACCTTAACTTTCTTTGGATCAACCCAAATACCCTCGGCTAAAACGACATGACCAAGAAAAACCACCTCACGAAGCCAGAACTCACACTTGCTCAACTTAGCATACAACTGCTTCTCCCGTAAAACTTGAAGAACCACTCTTAAATGCTCGTCGTGCTCATCTTCCAATAGTGAATACACCAATATATCATCTTTGAAAACCATAACGAACCGATCTAGATAGGAAAGGAATACACAATTCATCATGTCCATAAATGCAACAGGTGCATTCATAAACAAAAATTGCATGAAAAGAAACTCAAAATGCCCATAACAAGTCCTAAAAGCCGTCTTTATAACATCCACATCCTTAACCTTCAACTGATAATACCCAAACCTCAAATCAATCTTCGAGAAAACTAAAGCTCCTCAAAACTAGTCAAACAGATCATCGTTCCTCGAAAGTGGATACTTATTCTTGATAGTCAACTTATTCAATTGGCGATAATCAATGCACAGCCTCAAAGTCCCATACTTCTTCACAAGCAAAACCGACACTCTCCATGACGACACATTTAGTCGAATGAAACCCCAATCCAATAACTCTTATAACTGAAGCTTCAACTCTTTTAATTCATTAGGTGTCATGCAATAGGGTGTAATTAATATCAAAGCTATATCGAGATAGAGCTCAGTACCGAACTCAACTTCTCTATCTGGCGGTAAACCAGACAACTCCTTAGGAAACACATCTAGAAAATCACAAATAGCTCGAATCTCATCCAACCTCAACTCCTTACTATCGACATTCAGGATATAGGCTAGATAAGCTTCGCAACCTTTTCAAACCAACTTCTCAACTCTAGGCAAAGAAATCACGTTAGAAAGCAACATGAACTTCTCTCCAATAACAATAACTTCGTAACCATCTACATAACACAAAGTCACCATCTTCACCTTACATTCAACATTCGCCCGATGCTCGGTCAACGAATCCATCCCAAGGAAAACATTAAACCCCCAAAACAACAATTCTAAAAGATCTACAAGAAACACTTGTCCCTGAACCATTAGAGGATAATGACGATAAACACGATCCGCCATTACACTATCTCCTAGAGGGCTCCTAACCGTAACACCCAACCTAGATGTCTCTACAGGAATCACTAACTCTCTAACTACATCACTCAAAATAAATGATCTCGTAGCACCCAAATCAACTAAAGCTAGAAGAGGAAAAGACTGTAACGTAAAAGTACCTATGATGACATTCGTGGCTTCTCTAGTTTAGGGCTCTCTAACTGCATAAACTTTGGTTGGACCTCCATTACCACCTCGAGCAACTCCATGCTGACTAACTCCTCTACCACCATCAGCTTTTCCACAACCCCTCCCTCGAGCCAGAGTAGGTACAGCAGCAACAATAGTAGCAGGAGGTTAGTCTTGAACCATAACTGCTCTCCTCGTGTAATCATTAACACGTTGCTCCATCGATCCGTAAAAAAGACAAGTGCCAATCATCCTCTAGCACTCACTACGATGATGACGACCATAATGCTCACATAACGGCCATGTAACAACTCCCTGATCACCGTACCAGCCTCAACTCTCGCGACTTGCCTATCCTGACCTCCCAAAAGGACCTCTCTTGCCTTTATGGCCAAATCCACTAATAGACTTAGACGCAATACCAACGACAACAACTTTGGGCTCCTTCCCCAAAGTCTCCTCTAAAGCACGGGCCTTCACAACCAGATCTTCAAAGACATCAACAGATTGTGCTACCAAATACAACTTAATCTCACGGCTTAGTCCAAACTTGAACCTCCTACAATGACTCACCTCGTGAGCCACCAACTTAGGTGCATACCGGCTCAAATTCACAAACTCAACTTCATACTCATCCATAGCGCCCTGCAGTAAATCTATGAACTCGCGTCTCCTTACCTTCAAATATTGCTCTCCCATAAACTTCTTCTGGAAAGACTCTAGGAAAAAGTCCCAAGTTCACTCTCTCGGGTGTAGTACCACACTCGACAGTCATCCACCAACGATGAGCCTCATTTACAAGCAATGACATGGCATATTCGAGCTTATCCTCTTTAAAACAGCTCATCTGACCAAAGATACGAACAACTCCTTCTAACCAATACTCAGCACGAGTCTCCACCCCTAACTCCTCGAAATTCCTTACCACTTAGAGATCACAAACGCTCCAATGGTAATCCCTGACAAACAGAAGCAGCATTGGCACCAACAATACGTTGCAATGCCCTGACCATCTCTGAAATAAAATTCTCAACTTGACCCATTTGAGCATCATCACGTGGCTTTGGTAGCGCATCATCATCTAGATTACCACGCTCGCATCTTGGAGGCATAACGTAAATCGTATACTAAAGAATAAGTAGAGAAAACGAAGTAGGAGTGAGCAGCGACAAGTGATCCAGGACTTAACTAAGTATAATTTCCTATAGGGCACTATGTTCCCAAATCCTGCCCCATAAAATAATTTATATCACAAAGAATATGTATACGCAAAACATACAATTTAAAGTAATATTTATAGATAAGTTGTACTTTAATATTACAAAATCCATGATCTCTTATGTTTAACAAAACCTAGGCGAAGCCATCTGAATACTCATTTGATAACTATTATTATACGCGAACTCAGCTAATAGCAAATGACGATCCCAATTTCCACCAAAATCGACAGCACAACTTCGAAGCATATCCTCGAGAATCTGGATCACTCTCCTAGACTAACCATTTGACTGTGGATGATACGTTGTACTGAAGTGAAGCTTCGTACCCAAAACCTCATGCAACGTCTTTCAGAATCTCGACATAAACCGTGGATCTCGATTCCATATGACAAAAACTAGAACTCCATGCAATTTGACAATCTCCCTGATATAAAGCTTAGCCAACTGTTGCAAACTAAAGGTCGTATGCACAAGTAAGAAATGCGCACGCTTCGTAAACTGATCCATTATCACTCAAACTGAATCCTTCCGAGATAAAGTAAACGGCAAAGTTAAAATAAAATCCATCATGATCCGCTCCCATTTCCACTTTAGAATCCTAATTAGCTGAAGTAGCCCAAACGGACATTGATGCTCAACTTTAACCCAGTGGCAGACTAAACATCTAACAACAAAATCAGCTACATCCTTCTTCAACCCTAGCCACCAATACAAAACTCAAAGATCCTTATACATCTTGTTCCTACCAAGATGCATAGCACATGGACTACTATGAGCCTTGGTAAGAATCAAGTGTCTCTGATCCTCGTCCATCGAAACACACATTCGACCTCAAAAATAAAGAACACCATCAGAATTGAGATCAAAATCTCTAAGAACACCCAACTCAACCTGATGGACATAACATGCCAAACTCTCATCAAACGTATGTCTCTCTCAAATCTGCTACGAAAGAGTCAGCTTCACCTAAAGCTCAACCAACAAACCACCATCCTTCGAAATCGACAACTTCGCGAACATTTCCCTTAAGTCAACTAAAGGCTTGCGACTCAAAGCATCAACGACAACATTCACCTTTCTCGAATGATACTCAATCACATAGTCATAGTCCTTCAACAACCCAATCTAACGCCTCTATCTCAAGTTCAACTCCTTCTAGGTAAGGAGAGATACTTAAGACTCTTGTGGTTGGTGTAAATCACACACCCCTCACCATACAGGTAGTGACGCCAAACCTTGAGTGAAAAGACTATAGCAGCCAACTCCAGATCATGGGTTAGATAGTTACACTCATGCGGTTTCAACTACCTCGACACATAAGCTACTACCTTTCCCTCCTACATTAGCACACAACCCAATCCCGTGTAAGAAGCATAACTGAAAACAGCATACTCACCAGATTCCAGCTATGTCAATACAGGCGCTTCAGTCAAAATTGATTCAACTTCTCAAAACTCTTCTGCCTCTCATCAATCCACTCAAAGGCAGAGTTCTTCTAAAGCAACTTCATCAACGGAGCAGCAATACTCGAAAAACCCTCGACAAAATAATGATAGTAACAAGCTAAGCCCAAGAAACTCCTGACCTCAAACACAATCTTTCTGCAGCTTCCAATCCAAGATAACCTTAACTTTCTTTGGATCAACCCAAATACCCTCGGCTAAAATGACATGACCAAGAAAAACCACCTCACAAAGCCAGAACTCACACTTGCTCAACTTAGCATACAACTGCTTCTCCCGTAAAACTTGAAGAACCACTCTCAAATGCTCATCGTGCTCGTCTTCCAATAGTGAATACACCAATATATCATCTTTGAAAACCATAACGAACTGATCCAGATAGGAAAGGAATACACGATTCATCATGTCCATAAATGCAACAGGTGCATTCATAAACAAAAATTGCATGACAATAAACTCAAAATGCCCATAACAAGTCCTAAAAGCCGTCTTTATAACATCCACATCCTTAACCTTCAACTGATAATACCTAAACCTCAAATCAATCTTCAAGAAAACTGAAGCTCCTCAAAACTAGTCAAACAGATCACCGTTCCTCGAAAGTGGATACTTATTCTTTATGGTCAACTTATTCAATTGGCGATAATCAATGCACAGCCTCAAAGTCCCATACTTCTTCTTCACAAGAAAAACTGACACTCTCCATGACGACACATTTAGTCGAATGAAACCCCAGTCCAACAACTCTTGTAACTGAAGCTTTAACTCTTTTAAGTCATTAGGTGTCATGCAATAGGGTGTAATTAATATCAAAGCTATATCGAGATAGAGCTCAGTACTGAACTCAACTTCTCTATCTAGCGGTAAACCAGACAACTCCTTAGGAAACACATCTTGAAAATCACAAATAGCTCGAATCTCATCCAACCTCAACTCCTTACTATCGACACTTAGGACATAGGCTAGATAAGCTACGCAACCTTTTCAAACCAACTTCTCGACTCTAGGCAAAGAAATCACGTTAGAAAGCAACATGAACTTCTCTCCAATAACAATAACTTCGTAACCATCTACATAACACAAAGTCACCATCTTCACCTTACATTCAACCTTCGCCCGATGCTCGGTCAACGAATCCATCCCAAGGAAAACATTAAACCCCCCGAACAATAATTCTAAAAGATCTACAAGAAACACTTATCCCTGAACCGTTAGAGGATAATGACGATAAACACGATCCACGATTACACTATCTCCTAGAGGGCTCCTAACCGTAACACCCAACCTAGATGTCTCTACAGGAATCACTAACTCTCTAACTACATCACTCAAAATAAATGATCTCGTAGCACCCAAATCAACTAAAGCTAGAAGAGGAAAAGACTGTAACGTAAGAGTACCTATGATGACATTCGTGGCTTCTCTAGTTTAGGGTTCTCTAACTGCATAAACTTTGGTTAGACCTCCATTACCACCTCGAGCAACTCCATGCTGACTAACTCCTCTACCACCATCAGCTTTTCCACAACCCCTCCCTCGAGCCAGAGTAGGTACAGCAGCAACAATAGTAGTAGGAGGTTGGTCTCGAACCATAACTGCTCTCCTCGTGTAATCACTAACACGTTGCTCCATCGATTCGTAAAAAAGACAAGTGCCAATCATCCTCTAGCACTCACTACGATGATGACGACCATAATGCTCACATAACGGCCATGTAACAACTCTCTGATCATCGTACCAGCCTCAACTCTCGCGACCTACCTATCCTGACCTCCTAAAAGGACCTCTCTTGCCTTTATGGCCAAATCCACTAACAACCTTAGACGACCTCTTAGCAGTACCAACGATAACAAATTTGGGCTCCTTCCCCAAAGTCTCCTCTAAAGCACGGGCCTTCACAACCAGCTCTTCAAAGACATCAGCAGATTGTGCTACCAAATACAACTTAATCTCACGACTTAGTCCAAAGTTGAACCTCTTACAATGACTCACCTCGTGAGCCACCAACTCAGGTGCATATGGCTCAAATTCACAAACTCAACTTCATACTCATCCATAGCGCCCTGAAGTAAATCTATGAACTCGCGTCTCCTTACCTTCAAATATTGCTCTCCCACAAACTTCTTCTGGAAAGACTCTAGGAAAAAGTCCCAAGTTCACTCTCTCGGGTGTAGTACCACACTCGACAGTCATCCACCAACGATGAGCCTCATTTACAAGCAATGACATGGCATATCCGAGCTTATCCTCTTTAAAATAGCTCATCTGACCAAATATACAAACAACTCCTTCTAACCAATACTCAGCACGAGTCTCCACCCCTAACTCCTCGAAATTCCTTACCACTTAGAGATCACAAACGCTCCAATGGTAATCCCTGACAAACAGAAGCAGCATTGGCACCAAAAATACGCTGCAATGCCCTGACCATCTCTGAAATAAAATTCTCAACTTGACCCATTTGAGCATCATCACGTGGCTTTGGTAGCGCATCATCATCTAGATTACCACGCTCGCATCTTGGAGGCATAACGTAAATCGTATACTAAAGAATAAGTAGAGAAAATGAAGTAGGAGTGAGCAGCGACAAGTGATCCAGGACTTAACTAAGTATAATTTCCTATAGGGCACTATGTTCCCAAATCCTACCCCATAGAATAATTTATATCACAAAGAATATGTATACGCAAAACATACAATTTAAAGTAATATTTACAGATAAGTTGTACTTTAATATTACAAAATCCATGATCTTTTATGTTTAACAAAACCTAGGCTAACCTAAAGTTAAACCTCGCTCTGATACCACCAAATATGACACCCTAAATTCGATCGAGACGGACCGACCTAAATTCGAAGCGTTACATTAGCCACCGAAGTAACTCTCCAACTAACGACCACCCGACGCACACCCTAACCTTATAACACCTCATTATAATAAATTAACTATTAATGCAGAAGCAATTTGTGAACCATATTTAAACATTAAGTACTTAACCTAAGGTTATTTTGGTCATTCTACCACCTAAGGTTAAACTATCTCGATTTTACTTCTAAATAGTTATCGACCTATTTTTAGTAAAATTATGCAAGCCCTAAAAATTTCAACTTAATTTGAGTTCATTTACTATGTCTAATTCAAGTTTTATTATTAGGGACTAAATCTTAACTTCTACAAACTTTTAGTACATTTTCCAAGTTAAAAATTAAGTGTTTCTACCAAATATTAATAGTTACATGTCTAATCCTAAAATATTACCAAGTTTCCCTATCATTAAAGGCTTGAATTAATCTAATCAAGTTTTAGGACTAAATTATAAATTAAGAAAATTAGAATACTAGATTACAAAACCAAAAATCAAACCCCCAAAAATCCACACACCCGTGTGAAAAGACACATGCCCATGTACAAACCACTACACCTATTTTGTCAAAAATTCATTTTAATTACTCGATTTTACATATTTTACTTACTCATTAAACTTGAAATACCTACAATTAATCACCATAAACATCCACTCATCTCCAGTTTAATTTATTTACAACAAATATGCAAAAATTAATCAAAATTTAACAATCAATTACACACTTAGTAAACACCAATTAATTTACACAAGCTACATGCCTTAGTCGCAAGCAATCCACTCCATGGTAAGCTTCAACTAAACATTATTAGTATAAAATACATGCCTCATACAGCGTGTTATCAACCACGATACAAACACTCATCAACATACCATAAATCAAATATCAATTAGACATAAAATCATGTACTAAAGCTATTATAAGATCGCTAAAATTAAAGTCCAAAATTTATTATCCAATGTTCATTACAAGTAATATAACACTAGTCCCAAAAGCATCACGATGCCCCTATATAGTCTATAAAGTAAATTTCTTAAGCCACTATCGAGCCTTATTCTTGAATCATCCTTGCACTCGCTTCTCGACTCCTTACACCCTAAAAATTCTCTGCATGAAATGTGAGAGTGTGAGCTTAAAAAGCTCAATGATGATAATAAAAACTCAAGTAATTTGTACCCAATCTTTCATAAATCAAAGCAATTAAGCATTAATTTTTCAATCACAACATGTTAACATTCATCATAACCTCACATGCTATTTTAAGAATAAAGAATCAATTTTTTAATGGCGTGTACAATAATCTTTTAACATATAAACATTCAATAATATTGACACAAACAATCAATTATATTGGCATGATACATCCATGGCAATAAGTAAACGAGTGATCATACATTGGATACCAGATCTCTGAACTCCCACAAATCAAATACAGTCCTCTGAATTGAACAGGCCGAAGCCACACACTCTCTTATAGCACCTTGATCGGCCTGTAACGTCACAATAGTTGTGCAAGCGGACACAGTTGAAGAAAGTATAGTTGATAGAAGAATTCTATCAGATATCGATCCCACAGAGAATGGGTTCTTTATGTCTATATGTTGAAGCAATTAAAACTAAGATTAGAGATAATGTGAATAAAGATGTCAGCGCAATTAAATTAGATTTGCACACTAAAATATTCAAAATTGTCAATGTATAAAAGTTAATTGTCAGTGCAACTGAAAGTAAATCAAATTGTTGTTTGAAGGTTTGGAAATTTAAATGCAGTAAAGTAAAATGATGATCAAGTGTGAAGAACTGGAGGGGATCACTAACTTCACTAATTTCAAGCTGAATTTCTGGCTGTATTTTTCAGATTCTTTTTGGCTTGGTCTTCTAAGATGGATCTTTGCGCTGACAATTCTAAGACGCAATACATGTATGCTACATGTAACAACATTAGTGCACAAAAAGAGATAAAATAACAAGAATTTAAACCAAGCATAAATGAGTTAGAAAACATGAATATTAAGTACGAAATGCCTAAGATGCAAGCTAAATATATGGTACAAAAGAGACAAGTAATACACAAATTTAGGGAGAAAATAGGTATCATTTCTAATGCTATCACACCCCCAAACTTGAGTGTTTACTTGTCCTTAAGTAAACAAAAATCAACAAAATCATAGACAAATATGTCACCACAATTATTATTCTCACAGCTTAATTTTTCTGGGATCCTAATTTACAAATTGCATTCACATGATATAATAATGTGCCGACAATTTAGAGGCATGAACAATTAAACTGCAACATCACTTATGTTAGTAACATGCTTTGAATCTTTCCCTTTCTTAAACTAATACAACTTTTATAGCAATATTTGTTTTCTTTTCTTTTTCTCATTCAACATTTTTTTATATTTGACTGAGAGATGTCATTGTATTACTCTACCATGGTTCCTGGGCAATAACGATGGGATGCAACAAACCCCCAGGAGGTATGTAATTGCACCGACACACACTCTTGCACTGACAGCCTTTGGCTAGATAATATTTCTAACACATGCAGTGGAGTGTTCTCTCTTGATGTCACAATGCACTCACCTTGGATTGTTCTTTATTAATATAATGTCACTACAATTGGTAAGTTAGTGCAAGATTCAAAGATTACTACTATCAATTCATTACTGAAGTAATTCAATTATTCATTCAAAAACAGACGAGCTCAATATTCATTCTCATTCATCCAATTCATATGTCAACATCCCAATCAATTCAAGATTTACGCATCAAATAAAAAATTATGGTTACAGTTTTGTTGAAATTTAGCATATTTTTATTAACTAAAGAAACAAGTAAAATTCAAATATGTAGGCGCAATCGCATTTCCATTTCACACAATATCCCTCCAAACTTAATTAATGTTTGCATTATTCCCAATGCACTAACAATATTATACAAATAAGAATGAAAATGCAACTACAATGTAGTTAAACTAATATGAAAAATGTAGTGACAGATAACAATGCAATGACAATGAAATGTATGCAACTACCTATAGAAAAGTAAACTAACTCGTTTATTCAATAACCGATGTCGTGGCTGCTTTAGTTTTCTTTTTCTTCTTCCTTGGGTGCTCTCCTTCCTCTTTGTGCTTCTTCTTTTTGTCCTTGTGCTTCCTTTTCTTGTCCTTCGAACCAACCGGAGCAGCGTATTATTCTTCCATAGTTGGTTGGGTGGTTGGCTCATCGACAGTTACATCTGATGGGTGGATCTCAGCAAGCGGTGCCACATAGGGCACAATGGCAAGAGGATTGAACTCCTCTATGTTGCTGGTAACTGCCTTAGCCTGACTCGTATCAGGTGAAGCCTTATCGTCACTAGATGCCACCACACTTACGGGTGCTTCGATAATATCCTCAGCGATATCTGTCAGGGCATCGTCTTGCTTTTCTTCCTGCTCTTTTACAGAGTCCTTCTTCTCTTGTTCATCTTCCTCCCTTTTTTTCTCTTTCTCATGACCTTTTTCTTGTTCTGCATATTCTTCCCCAGGCTGTTCTTGCTCAATAATGGTTTTGTCGATGCCTTCTTCTACATCTATACCCATAGATACAATCGGGGTATGCACCTCCTCAATTATAGTCACTCGCTCTGCCATATTAGCTCCAAGGCTTTTGGAGAACTCGTCTTCGAACAAGCTAACTATATTTCTGAAGCAATCTTCCATAGCATTAGAATGCCCTTCATGCTCCTCGTCATCTGAAATGTGGATTCTCGTTGGGGAAGAGACATGTAGAGGCCTACCATCAAGAGTAGGTTGTTCAGAAGATGGGGGAGCTTCCCTAACAACAGGTGGGAAGATAGGGAACTCAAGTAGAGGATTTAGGCTCAAACTTCTTAATGCATTGACAATAGCTTTGTTCCATATTCTTGTGTATGGATAAAATAGATTTTGTTTGCAGTTCATCTCCTCCAATACGCTGACAATACGAACGCATGTCGATGCAATTAATATTTACTTCCATTACAGCCAATTTCTTCCCTAACTGAGGGTCCGTGGGCGCATCTGCTTATTTTTCCTACTTCTTGTCTTTCCATTTTTCCTGCTTCTTGGGTGTTTCCTTCACCAACGGCATCTCTTGGCCCTTTTTCATTCTCTCTACGGAGATATCGTTGATAGGGCTCTTGTTCTCTAGTACTTCCTCACCATCTAGGGGTACAATCGCCTTTTATTTACACAACAACATTATTAAGGAAGGAAAAGGTAGTATACCTATTTGTTTGGATGCTGCTTCAGCAGTTTGGTCATGGAGGATTGCGCTGACATCGATATGATGGCGCTTTAAGATTGAGTACAGAATGCACATGCGATCTAATGTCGCCATTGTGCTGTGTGTAGAAGGTAAGATATGACTATTGATAAAGTGGAACCACACCTTACTTAAGTTGTCAGATACCTACAATGCATGGTAAAGTTGTGTGGCCTCGTGCCCGTCTAGACGGCACCGTGAACACAAAGATCTTTTAATATCTGGTCTACATCTTCATTGGTCAATTTTTCTAAAAACACTTTGTGGGTGTCTTCTTTTTCAGCCATCCGGAATAGAGTATTGATATGGGCGGCACTCCATGGTACTAAGCCCTCTCTGATAAAAATGAACTCTTGTTCAGTGTCAACAAGGTTGGCATAAAATTCCCTTACCATTTTAGAGGAATATCCAGTTGGGTGTTCATAGAAGAATTCCCAGCCTAGCCGACGGATTGTTCGTGCGATTTGCTTCCCCAAAGTTTAGTGTGGGGACAGTTGTAAACCCTACTCCATATGGCAGTTTCTTTTCAGCATCACATTATGATAGCGATCCTTGTCCGCTTTACACAAAAATAGGACCGGTCTTTTGGTGGAGGTTGGTTACTGGACTGAACTATTGTAGTAAAAGTTTCAGGGGTTTTAGAAGGAGTTTTCGCACCTCTAGTTCTGCCATAATAACTCAGTAAAAAGGTTAAATGAAACTAGTAGAGAAAGAAATAAACTTGTGAGATGAGAACAAAAATAACAAAGAAGACGAGTTAAAGCACAATGGCGATTGTGAGTGGAAAAAGAAAGTCGACAGAGAAGAGTATTATAACCTTTTAATGGCAAGAGTTGTGATTATTACAAGGAACATGGGAAAACGTTATATCTGTAGCCGATAAATTCCATTTTATATATCGTACCCTTTTGGTTGATCGAACGGATAAGAAGAGAGAGAAATCAATCAACGCGATTCTTGCTGAAAATGCTTTGCTGAGTCATCACAGAATGTACCGACAAGTTGTGCTTGTGATGCATCGACAAAAAGACAATTTTTATTCCTGCATAAAATTGAAAATGAAACAACTAAAAGTGAAAATAGAATGAAATATAAAATGCATTGACATTATTCAAATGTAACCATATCGATGGTCTCGTTTGGTTCTTTGACTTCTGGGCTCACATAATGCTTCAGACGTAAGCCATTCACCTTGAATTGTTACATATATTTTAGAATTTCAATTGTCACTGCACCATTCTTGAATGCTTTGACAATCTTAAAAGGGCCCGACCATCTTAAATGCAATTTACCTGGATGTAGTTTTAAATGTGAATTAAACAAAAGTACTAACAGACCAGGGCTAAATTGTCGATGCAAGATGATATTGTCCTACCATCTCTGGGTCTTTTCTTTGTATATTACGATATTCTCATAGGCAATGTGGCGAATTTGTTCTTGTTAAGCAATGTCTAACAATCTCTTCCTTCCAGCAGCGTCGTAATCCAAATTCACTTGTTTGATTACCCACATAACTTTATGCTCAAACTCAACTGGCAGGTGACATGACTTACCAAACATGAGTTGATTTGTGACATCCCCAACGGGGATTTATATGCGGTGTGAAGCTCCCACAAGGCATCATGTAGCCGCGAAGACCAATCCCTCCTAGATGGATTAACCACCTTCTCAAGGATGCTCTTAATCTACCGATTGGACACCTCCGCTTGGCCATTTTTCTGTATATGGTATGTTGTGGCCATACGATGCTTCACACCATATCTTTTCAATGTTTTCACAACTTGATTGTTATGCAAGTGAGTTCCTTGATCACTTATTAATGCTCTAGGTGTTCCAAATCTTGTAAGGATGTAAGTGTGGAAGAACTTCAACACCGTTCGAGCATAATGAATGCATCCAGACAGGTGTTATCAAACACAAACTTTTTATTCTGCTCTAGCAATGAGCATAACGATTTAACAATCTTGGAAAAGTCTCAAATAAATATCCTATAGAAACCAGCATGTCCAAGAAAGCTTCTTATTCCTTTAACATTAGTTGGTGGTGGAAATTTCTCAATGATTTTGACCTTTTCTTTATCTACCTCAATGCCCTGACATGATATGCGATGGCCGAGGACAATGCCTTCAATTGCCATGAAGTGACATTTTTCCCAGTTCAGAACTAGATTTGTGTCCTCACATCTCTTAAGAACTTTCACCAGGTTGTCAGTACATTGGTTAAAAGTTTGCCCATAAACTGAAAAATCGTTCATGACCTCTAAAGAATCCTCGATCATGTCTGAGAAGATAGCCATCATACACCTCTGGAATGTGGTTGGTGCATTGCACAATCCAAATGGCACACGTTGAAAGGTAAAGGTCCCAAATGGGCATGTGAACGTGGTCTTCGCTTGATCTTCCGACGCAATGGCAATTTGGTTATATCTAGAGTAGCCATTTAGGAAATAATAATAGGCTTTACCAGCTAGCCTATCCAGCATCTAGTCACTGAATGATAGTGAGAAGTGGTCCTTCTTTGTGGCCACATTGAGTCAACGATAATCCATGCATACTCGCCAGCCAGTCGCAATGCGAGTAGGGGTCAACTCATTCTTGTCATTGCTTACAACTGTGAAACCACTCTTCTTGGGCACACATTGGATAGGGCTCACCCAGTTGATATTAGAAATGGGGTAGATGATGTCTGCATCTAGCCACTTGATAATCTCCTTCTTCACTACTTCTTTAATCTTCTCTTTGAGTCGTTGTTGTTGCTCAATGGATTGCTTCCCTTCATCTTCCAACATGATTTTGTGCATGCAAAAAGAGGGACTAATGCCTCTGATATCTATAATGCTCCAAGCAATGGCTCTTTTGTGCTCCTTCAAAATAGCGATGAGCTTCTCTTCTTGTGTTGCGTCGAGCGTTGTGCTGACAATTAATTTGTAATGTTTCAATGTCACCCAGAAAGACGTATTTTAAATGAGTCGGCAATGGCTTTAACTCCAAGGTAAGAGCTAGTTCAATCGATGATTTAAACACGGGGATTGTCCTATTAAACAAATCCAAAGATTCCAATTGTCAATTCTATCTCAACTCACAACTATTAACCTCAGCATTATAGTCACATTCAGTTAGGACTTTATCAATGGATGTCACTGCATCTTCATCTAGGACTACTGAACTTTGTTCATTAAACTCTTCGATAATTATTTCATCCAGGACGTCAATATGGTGACACTACTCTTTACTCTTGGATGGATATGCCTCGAACACACTGAAGGTAACATGTTCGTTGTTATGACGCATGACAAGCTCACCCTTGGAAACATCAATAAGAGTGCATCCTGTTGCCAAAAATGGTCACCCCAGAATGATGGGCACTTTTTTATCTGCCTCGCAGTCAAGAATTTTAAAATCGACAGGGAACATAAGCTTATCAACTCGCACAAGGACATCTTTGATCTGGCCTTCAGGTTGCGCTAGAGATCTGTCCGCAAGTTGCAATGTCACCGCAATGGGCTTCATTGATCCTATTCCTAATTTCCTGAACGTGGACAAAGGCATGAGATTAATATCAGCTCCCAAATCACATAAAGCTTTACCTAGATAACGATTTCCAATGGAGCATGGGATTGTGACAATTTCTTCTTCTTTGATAATAGCCCCTTCATAAATTTCCTATAACTGGGTACCTGCACAAGAGCATCTACAAAAGGTATATTAATGTATAATTGTTTCAAAGTAGAAACAAACTTTTGATAGTCCTTATCATGGTCTTTCTCTTTAAATCTTTACGAAAATGGCAAAGGTATACTGTCAGTAGGTTGTAGTGGAATAATCGGTTACATCGACACAGGCAATTGCATCGACTATTTTGTTGAGTGAATTGTAGGCATATATGTCACTACAGTTGGCCCTTCCTCGTTTATTTCTACTGCGTTTCCTTCAGTTGTAACTTCTCATTGTTGCATTGATTCGGATGCATTGACATGCTCTTGGTCGAAATGTCTGCTTGGTTCAGTCTTTTATTTTCCACTTTGCAGTGTGCTAGCTTTACAATGCTCCTTCCCTCTTTGCGTTGGATTCTCAGTATCACTAGGTAGAGCACCTAGTGACCTTGAACTTAGATTAGAAGTCAACTGTCCTAGCTGGGCTTCTAATGCTCGAATAGAAGAAGAATTGCATTGGACTATTGCTTCAGTCCGCGTGATATGCTCTCGTATCAGCGCCTTAAGAGCAGCCATAGGGTCTGACATTGGTTGAGAAAACTATTGTTGTGGTTGCTGGTGCTGTCCTTGCATATATGGTAGTGCATTCTGTTGCGGCTGCATTCGCTTTTGTGGTTGCATCTGGCTGTGTGCCTACAATTGATCATTATGCGAATGTACCTACGAATTCTGATTAAAATTCTACTGTTGATGATTGTTGTAACTCCCTTGTTTATAACTCCCTTGGGTTGAGGAATTTCCATATCTATATGTGGAAGCATTTTGATTCCCTCAAGTTTGTTGTTTTCGATTAGAATTATTGTATGAGTTACCATAAGAATTTTCTCTAATGTTGTTGACATAGAATGCATTCTTAGCATGTTGTGGGCAGTCCTCATAACTGTGGTTGTCACCCCAAATTTCACAGGAAAATGTCGGGACATCCATTTTTTGGGCCACTTGGATAGGGGAAACATTACTTGTCCCCATCATGTTCCTTATAATATTTGCCAAAGAGGATACCTGAGCACTCAAAGGAAAAATAGCATCTAATTCAAGAACACTAGCATTAGCTTTTACCTCAGAAGATTGAGAGATTGGATATTGATAATTATTCTGTGCAATTCTCTCTAAAATTTGTATAACTTCATTGTAGGTGCAATCCAACAAAGAGCCGTTAGCAGATGCGTCAACAAGATTCCTTGTTTGAGCATTCAATCCATTATAAAAGACCTCTATCTGGGTCTCTTGTTGAATTTCATGCATTGGGCAGCATCTAAGTAGAGTCTTATAATGCTCCCATGTTGTATGTAAGTTTTCATCATCTAATTGATGGTAAGCTGTAATATCATTGCGCAATCTTACATTCATTGTCAGCGGATTAAAATGCAAAACAAATTACGTTGCTAACGCATTCCAAGA
Source organism: Kokia cookei (assembly GCA_039519145.1). Classification (NCBI taxonomy): domain Eukaryota; kingdom Viridiplantae; phylum Streptophyta; class Magnoliopsida; order Malvales; family Malvaceae; genus Kokia; species Kokia cookei. The sequence goes on from CM076905.1 coordinate 17,745,842, forward strand.
TGTAATAAATACAGTCGACAATCCCAAGAACCATGTCCTCGCTTTACCCTACAGCGAATAAGGAAATAATTACATTTTCAAGGCATCATCAGGGACACCATGTTGACTAAAGGACGCAAATGTTCTCTTGTGTCTTCATGAGGCGAACTAAAATATTTCTCATTTGAATTAAGCATCTGAAACATTATTAGTTTCAGCTCAAAATTTCTAGCCTGTATAACTGGCCGTACAACCCCTGGTAACAACAAAATCTCTAATTGTCCTATTTTGAACTTGTTCTATTTGTGGAGGTGGTGGTGGTAAATTATTGATTCGTTGTGGCTGTATTGGAGGAACTTCATATTGTGGTAGCAATGGTGGTAGGTTGTTGTTGTTGTTGTTACCAGCCATTTTCTTTTGTTCTTGTTTTCTACTTCTAAATGTTCTCTCGAGATATGGGTCAAAACTTACAATATCCTTAGAATTTCTTCTTGTGGACATGCAATTCCTAAGAAATTAATAGAAAATTAACAAAAGAAAGTTAAACAGATTAGTAAAAAGAAAAAGATAAGTAAGAAAGAAAGAATAATTGCAACTACATAAATGAGCATCAAACAAACGCCATTCCCCGGCAACGGCGCCAAAACATGATCGGCTTCTAACGTCACAACAATTGTGCAAGCGGACACACGTCGAAGCAAATATAGTTCATAGAACAATTCTATCAGATATCGATCCCATAGGGAATGGGTTCTTGATGTCTATATGTCGAAGCAATTAAAACTAAGATTAGAGATAATGTGAGTAAAGATGTAAGCGCAATTAAATCAGATCTGCACACTAAAATAGTTGAAATTGTCAATGTATAAAAGTTAATTGTCAGTGCAACTGAAACTAAATCAAATTGTTGTTTGAAGGTTTGAAAATTTAAATGCAGAAAAGTAAAATGATGATCAAGTGTGAAGAATTGGAGTGAATCACTAACTTCACTAATTCGCAATGTTGGATGCATTGACAAGGTATTTTATAGATGAATTGTCACAACAACAAAGTTCCAATGAAATCTTACTAACTACATCTCTCTATTTAATCGAGACTCAAGTACCCACAATTACCCCATCTCTCAATGTAGTCAACACTGTGCACTCAAGAGCAAGTGATAGAATCTCTTTCAATCCCAAGCAACTCTCGTTGTCTTGCTTGTTAACCTAACTTGTCACAACATCTCTCGAGGTCGGTAGATTGCAATTTCACTCTCGTGTTTAATGCAGTTAAGTCCAAGAATAAACAGATGAGAAGAATCAAATAAGAATCAAAGTAATCTAACACTGAAAGATATTCTCATATTCATTCAATTGTTAATAATAATCCATCAGCATAAAAGAGGGGTTAATGAATACATCGAAGCTTACAATCTTTAGACTACCAGGACTACTCCTTAACCGCTCCTCTTGTGCTTGCACCAAGCACTCCTCGATAGGAGTTGTTGCTCGTCAGCTCAGTCAGCTCACTGATCTCCAATAAAACTTCAAAAACACAAAGTAATTGCAGATTTAATTCCTTCCCTCTTGATATCTTTCTTCATCTTTTTCTCCTCTATTTATAGGCTTAAAGAATGGTAAACCTTCTCTCTTCTTAGATCCAGATCCAATTTCAACTGTAAAAGTTTATTACAATCTAGCTGTGCACTCACGCAGATCTGGTGTGAACTTTCTGAATCTGTAGGTAGTCGCGACATCGCTAGGTGTAATCTGAAACCTTCAATTACGGTGACAACGTGCTCTTCCCTTACGTTGGTGCTTCCAGTTGTGATTGCAGCTTGAATTCTCTCAATTCAAGTAAAGATTCCTATGCGACGACATCGCTGGTCGTAATTTCAAGTTGAATTTATGGCTGCATTTTTCGGATTCTTTTTGGCTTTGGTCTTTTGAGATGGATCTTTACATTGACAATTCTTAGACGTAATATATATACGCTACATGTGACGACATTAGTGCAAAAAAAGAGGTAAAATAACAAGAATTTAAACCAAGCATAAATGAGTTAGAAAACATGAATACTAAGTATGAAATGCCTAACATGCATGCTAAATATAGTACAAAAGAGAAAAATAATACACAAATTTAGGAAGAAAATAGGTGTCATTTCTAATGCTATCACGCCTCAAATAACCCGATGAGTGGAGACTCAAGCTTAACACTCCCTTATCTACTCCAACAAATTCGTCCACCATGAGCCATTGATCTGTCGATTTCATACCTAGCAGATTGAACTATTTTTCACACTTAAAGAGCTTGTAATCAAGTATTTTTGTTATGTTTTCTTAGGATTTAGTTTATATTTCTTATTTGAATAAATTGTGTAACCTAAGTGTTAAAATGTTATTTTATTTGTCTTTAATGTCGAATAACGCCTAAAGTTTAGCTAATATACCTGGTGAGTGTACAAGAGACCGCAAGAAGTGTAACAATAGGAGTTTGATCACTTCGTCACGACATAAGCTTAGCAATGTCGTAACCAAGGGACCAGACTGAAGCAACTCGAGGACTGACTTCTTTATCGCGACATACATGGGCTATGTCGTGACAACACCTACAAGATGATGCTTCACATAGAGGCTGATGTCTTTGTCACAATACAAGACCAGGTGTGTCGCAACATCGACCCCTAGACGTAGATCTCACACTTACTAAAGGGCATTTTAGTCTTTACAATGCCACTTAAACACAAGGAAAGACAACTGACCTAAGGTTGAGGAAAAACTGCCATCTAAAGTTATAAATAGGACCTTTAGCATTAGGGTTTTACACACCCATTCATTTGGTTTTAGTTTTTAGTTTCATTTGTATTTTCAATTTTTGAAGCAAGATTGCAGAAACTCACGTAAACGATCAAGAAGGTTTTCCCGATAGATTGCTAATATAATTTTAGTTTCTTTTTCATTCTATTCTTCACTTATATGTTTACATATATTGGTTTATTGCTGAATAAAGAAACCATGAGGAACTAATTCGATTTTGGGGAATTAGGTAGTGGACGTATGAATAATTAATTATTGTTTTACAGGGATTTTACCTTTCCGATCTACAGTTTGGGAAAGGAAGAACATCGAACAAACACTAGGCCTGACAAACCTAGAAAGTCATTTAGGTGGGAATAAACCCAAAATTGGTATTTCCTATCCGTGAACACCTTTTCCCCAAATTGATTTAGATTGTGACATCTAGCGATAAGTAATCTTTATCGACTTGCAAATGCCAATGAAAGATCGAGAGATCAAACTGAGGTAATGTCCAGTTGATTGGAGGAAAATCTCCAAAACCTAACAATTTAAGAAATCATACGGAAACGACCTAATCTCCCCAAAGCCGTTTATAAGATTTTTAACATCTCAACTTTTGCTTGTATTTTCTATTCTATTTTATCTTTTTATGCTCTCAAAACTACTCTTTTATTTTTCGTACTATAAACCCTAAAATAAAGTATAAAATAATTTTATTCTTTGCAGGGATTTGATTTTCTATCACCTTAAGCCTCATTTGGGTACGATCCTCGGAATACTACAAAGTGTTTCGTTGTAACACACTATATTTACAATTTGTTCCGTATACTTACAGAAAGCCTAAATCTACACCGAATAAAAGTACGTTCGAGGGTGGTCAAGTTGTTGGCGCCGTTGTCATGAAGGCAATGCCTTAGTAAATTTTATTCTTTCATCGCTAATAAAATAATTAGGAAATTTTTAGGTTATAGATACAACTTTATTTTATTTATTTTTCATATTTCATTTTTACATTTTATTTGATTTTGGTTTATGACTTGAAGCCAAGGAAAATTGGTCGACCCTATTTCTAACCTAGAATCTCTAATCAAACATAATCTTAGAAACCAATAGGTTATGCAAAACCAACCACTGAAGGAAAGAGAAGAGAAAGTCAATTCAATAGAAGATCCTGATGCTAACGTGGAAAACATCCATATACTCCACAACTCCCTGCGAATGAACCAATGGCTGAAGCACAAAGAACTTTAATCGAGCACTCTCTATCTACTCTAGATCTAACTCAAGGGAGTATTGCTAAACCTACGATCGTCGCTAATAACTTTGAAATAAAACTGGCTATGATTTAAATGATCCAGAACAATTTACAATTTAGAGGGACAATGGTTATAGATCCTAGTTTACATTTGAAACGATTTTTACAATTATACAATACTTTTAGGTTTAATGGTATTACTGATGATGCCATTCGTTTAAGATTATTACCTTTTCACTAACTGACAATGCTTTTTCATGGCTAAATGCACAAACACCTGGATCTATCACAACTTGGGATGAACTGTCAGGGAAATTTGTTCAGAAATTTTTCCCTATGGGAAAAGCTATCCAACTTAGGAGAGAATTGTCAACCTTACGGTAATTCGAGGGATAGGGGTTCCACGAAACGTAGGAATGATTTAAGACACTAGTGCACAAATGCCTTAATCACAGTATGCCGGAATGGATGCAATTACAAACTTTTTACAATGGGTTGGATGATCTGCAGATCTACTCTAAATGGTGTGGTAGAAGGAGCCCTAATGAACGGAACGTATAATGATGCTTATGGGCTAATAGAAAATATGGCGATGAAGTTATGCCAGTCGCCTACTAAGAGGTTCACTTATGAATGGAAACTCGCTTCGGTGAAAATAATACAAGAAGATGACAAATGCTGACAACTGTTGGAAAGGCTGAACTGAATTGAGTCTGCTACAGGGGCACCTCCATCTCATGGAGAAAATAAGCCTCTTTATCATTATCTCATCAATCCGGAGGAGGCTAATTACGTGAGTAGTCGAAATCCCTATTCAAATACTTACAATCCAGGATGGAAAGATCATTCCAACTTTAGGTGGGAAGGAGGCCAATGGGGAAACAATACCAATAATACCCAAGCAAAAAAACCCTAGTTACCAACCTTTATTTTTACAAAGATAGCCAAAAAAAGTGAGTCAAGGTGACCATACTGCTTATGGTCAAAGAATGGATAGAATTGAAAGGGAGATGCACTTTATGAGGACGGATGTAAAACAAGTACAGTCTGATTGTGCTAATACTATCAAATTTGTAAGAAAGTTAAGAGGAAAGAATGAACCAATTAATAAGTATGATGAGTAATCTTTCAAGATAGATTGGTTCAGGAATACTTAGCAATACTGAAAATAATCCCCATGGGGAAGGTAAAGAACAAGTCAGGGTGATCGAGCTAAGATCGAACAAAGTACTGAGTAGCCCAAAACGACCTAAGGACGACGAAGAATAGCCTAACAAGCCACATGACATCATAATCATCTCGTTTGATGATGACACTGAAGTCATCAAGCCCAAGGAGGTGTCGACAAAAGAGGCATTAGAAACAGAGGGAGATATGCCTAAAGAAAAGAGTACTTCAATTCCTTTCCCAAAAAGGTTGGAAGAAAAGAAGCGACAAGACGAAGATGATTTTGTAAGTTTTCTCAACCTTTTCAAATCTCTTATTATTAACCTACCTTTGATTGAATTGATAGAAAAGGTACCCAAGTATGCCAAATTCTTAAAGGAAATCATGACACGGTATCGAAAAATCAAGGTAGGTGAGCAAGTAGAGGTGACTGCATCTTGTAGTGTTATTATCTCCAAGGGAATTCCCTAAAAACTGAAGGATCCCAATAGTTTTACCATTCTAATTAAAATCAAGAATCTTCAATTTAACAAGGCTCTGTGTGATCTCGGTGCAAGCATAAACCTAATGCCTTTGTGAATATTCGAGAAGCTTAGGAGTGGAGATCTTAAGAATACCCAAGTTACTTTACAACTAGTAGATCGATCATTTATATGACTAAGGGGAATTTTAGAGGAAGTCTTAGTCTAGGTAAGGAGTTTCATCATCCCTGCTGATTTTGTTGTTTTGGATTTTAAAGAAGACAGGGATATCCCCATCTTGTTAAGAAGACCATTCCTAGATACATATCGATCCACCATCGATTTGAACAATAACGAGCTTACTATGAGAATCAATGGTGAGGTGGAAATGTTCAAGTGTGGGGACAAAAGTGATGAAATCCAAGAGCACAAAGAGCGATGACATCTGCTAGAATTAAATAAGGAAGAAGGGCACAATCAAATTCCTTTCATGAATACGGAAAGAATTAATGATTCAATGAAAGGGATCGATTGAAGGAGTTAGCAAGATCTCATGAGAAGTGGAAAAAAGGTGAACAAAGTTGGATCTGCTCGATAAGGGTAAGCATAAAGAATAAGTCCGGTAGTGGGAGTTAAAGGTAAAGAGGTGGAACTAACTTATGTATGTTTCTGTATATCATTCTAACATGTTTTTCTTTTAGTATTTAATAGAAAATAAGGGCATGTTATGACACACTATCAGCTATGACGTAACAAAGGTGACAGAATCCAGAAAGAGCAAGACTGAAATCGACGTCGTAACATGGACACCCTGTTGTCGTGATAAAGAAAACAAAATCGAAAAATACTAGATACATATCAATCCACCATCGATTTGAACAATAACGAGCTTACTATGAGAATCAATGGTGAGGTGGAAATCTTCAAGTGTGGGGACAAAAGTGATGAAATCCAAGAGCACAAAGAGCGATGCCATCTGCTAGAATTAAATAAGGAAGAAGGGCACAATCAAATTCCATTCATGAATAAGGAAAGAATTAATGATTCAATGAAAGGGATCAATTGAAGGAGTTAGCAAGATCTCATGAGAAGTGGAAAAAAGGTGAACAAAGTTGGATTTGCTCGATAAGGGTAAGCATAAAGAATGATTTCGGTAGTAAGAGTTAAAGGTAAAGAGGTGGAACTAACTTATGTATATTTCTGTATATCATTCTAACATGTTTTTCTTTTAGTATTTAATAGAAAATAAGGGCATGTTATGACATACTATCAGCTATGACGTAACAAAGGTGACAGAATCCAGAAAGAGCAAGACTGAAATCGACGTCGTAACATGGACACCCTGTTATCGCGATAAAGAAAACGAAATCGACAAATATCGGGGCTAACAAGAATGTCGCGACAAGCCTCCAAATATGTCGTGACATAAAGGAATTGAAGGGTATGTCATGATAAAAACTACCTGTCGTACATCGATCGCAAATTCTACAGGGTTGACCCAGCCCAAACTATGCAACCTAGCGGCTAAGGGTTTATTTTTTTTGAATTTTTACACCTTAAAACCCTAAATACTAACCCCTGTAAATATTAAAACATCATTCTAACTTATTCTATTTTACTTCAACTCATTAAAAACCTAGAAACCCTTTACTTTCTCTATTTTCTCTTTTAACATTTCAGGTTTTCAAGCAAAGGAGAAAGGCACACCCATCGAGGATTAAAGTTCCTACCTTATATCTTTATTATTTAGAATACCTCCTAGAAAGGTTAGACGTATGGTAGAATCTGAACCATCATTGGATACAACTCCTTCGAATTTTCTAAATCTGAATGTAAAAAAATGTTTTAATGAACTTTAAGGAAAAACTTTAATTCAAGAGAGGGGTTTTGATCCATTGATAGTACCATAGATGGGAACATTTTTTTACAATCCCTATAGAACCTACTATTATCCCTGTAGTCTAGGAATTTTATGCTGCTTTAAAAGATCATATCTTTAGAACTAGTGACGAACTTAATTGGGAAACCTTAGTAATTAGGGGAATTAGTGTTAAGGTAAACCCTAAAATATTTTATAGTTTCTTTAATTCTTATTCATTTAGTGGTATGAAATCCAAGTTAGGGGGTTTAAAACTTTAAGTTAGCTTAAGGTTGTTGAATATTAAAATAATTACGATCTTGGATTTATGATATTTGTTTGCTTATGTTGTTTGAAACTACATATTTTGCCTATGCATTTTCTTTGCGATATAAATTGTTATTGGTAGGATTCGGGAACACAATGTCCTATAGGAATTATTCTTAGTTAATATTGGATCTCTTGCCGCAACTCACTTTGGTATGTTTTCTTTACTCCTATCATTAGTATACGATAGTTGTTATGTCTCTGCGTCACGATTGGGGCAGTATGGAGGATGATGTGCCGCCACAAGATAATGCTCAGATAGGCCGTGTCGAGCACTTCATGTCAAAGATGGTCGGGACACTATAGCATATCGTTGGTGCTAACGCTGCTTTAGCTCGTTAGCATTTGCCATTGGAGCACTTACGAGCTCTAGGTGGTAAAGAGTTTTGTGATGTTAGGGGAGGTGATCCAACACATACCAAGTACTGGTTAGAGGGCTTTGTTCACATTGTCGGTCATATGGGTTAATATAACGAGGATAAGTTGGGTTGTGTTGTATCACTACTGACAGACGAGACTCACAAATGGTGGTTGGCTATCGAGAGGGGTACTGTGCCAGATTGTTTGACTATGGACTTCTTTTTATCTTCGTTCTGAAGGAAGTTCATGGGTGAGTAATATCTCGAGGGTAGGAGACGATAGTTTATAGATCTTGTCCAGAGTACTCTATTAGTAGACGAGTACGAGGCTGAGTTTGTTCGGTTGAGTGAGTATGCTTTTGAGTTGGTGGCTCATGAGGTGAGTTGTTGTAAGAGGTTCAAGTTTGGACTGAATCGTGAGATTAAGCTCTATTTGGTTGCTAAGAATATCGAGGTCTTCGACGAGTTTGTTGAGAAGGCTCGTGCGCTTGAGGAGACTTTGGGGGAGGAGCCTAGAGTTGTTTCATCTGGAGTTTCTAAGAGGACTATCGGTGCTGCTAGTGGTTCTGGTCGTAAGGGTAAGAGAGGTCATTTCGATAGATCTGGATGACATGTTACTGGTGGTCGTGGTCAGGATGGACAGGTCGCGAGAGTCATGGCTAGTCTTACTGATCAGAGTCGTGTTGTGTGGACTCTATGTGAGCACTGTAATGATCAACATTTGGGAGAGTGTTGAAGGTTGATGGGTGCTTGTTTGGCTTGTTGTTCAATGGAGCATCGAGTTAGCGACTTCCCGAGGAGAGCGCTTGTTCGCGATTAGCCTGTTGTTACTACTGCTGCACCTGCTCCGGCTTGAGGTAGAGGTCGTGGCAAAGGTGATGATGGTAGAGGTGCTGGTCAACATGGTGTTATTCCAAGTGGTTATAGTGGTCCAGCTAGATTTTATGTAGTGAGTAAGCCTCGAACTAGAGAGGCCACTGATGTTATCATAGGTACTTTCATGCTACAGTCTTTTCCACTTCTAGCTTTGTTGATTCTGGTGCGACGAGATCATTTATTTTGAGAGACATAGCTAGAGAGTTAAGGATTACTGTAGAGACTTCTAGTTCGAGTGTTATGATTAAGAGCCCCCTAGGTGATAGTGTAGTGGTGGATTGGGTGTATCGTCGTTATCCTCTGATGGTTTAGGGACAAGTGGTTTTGATTAATTTGCTTGAGTTATCATTTTAGGGTTTCAATATCATTCTTGGCATGGATTGGTAAGCATTGGACGAAGGTGGATTGTGAGGCGAAGTTAGTGACTTTACATGGTTCTAGTGGTTCCGAAGTGGTTGTTATAGGAGAGAATCTTGAGTTGTTGTTGAATGTTATATCTTCGCTCCCTGCTGAGAAGTTGGTTTGGAAAGGTTGCAAAGCTTATCTAGCTTATGTCCTGAATGTCGATACTAGGGAGATGAGATTGGATGAGATTCGAGCTGTTTGTGATTTTTCGGATGTGTTTTCTGAGGAGTTGTTTATTTTATCATCGGATAGAGAAGTCGAGTTCGGTATTGAGCTCTATCCTGATACTGCTTCGATGTTTGTTACACCCTACTGCATGGCACCAAAGGAACTTAAAGAGTTGAAGTTGCAGTTGCAAGAGCTTTTGGATCGTGGGTTTATTCGTCCGAGTATATCTTCTTGGAGAGCACTGGTGTTGTTCATTAAGAAGAATGATGGGATTTTGAGGCTGTGCATCGACTATCTCCAACTAAATATGTTAACCATCAAGACTACGTATTCGTTGCCAAGGATAAATGATCTTTTTGATTAGTTTCGGAGAGCTTCGATTTTCTCGAAGATTAATCTACGGTATAGGTACTACCAGTTGAAGGTTAAGGATTCAAATGTGATGAAGTCTGCTTTCAGGACTCGGTATGGTTACTATGAGTTTCTTGTCATGCCATTAAGAATGATGAATGCACCACTTAAAGGTAGTTCTGTAAGTTTTGTGGAAGAAGCAGTTGTATGCGAAGTTGAGTAAGTGCGAGTTTGGGCTTCAAAAGAAGCCGTCGGGGTCTGTTTTTTAGGTCAATTTTTTAGGGTTAGTTGGTTATTACCGTTGCTTTGTCGAGCAGTTTTTTAGCATAGTTGCTCCTTTGATGAAGTTGCTTCAAAAGAACATTGCCTTTAAGTGGACTGATGAGAGGCAGAAGTGTTTCGAGAATCTGAAGTCGGTTTTAATCGAAGCGCCTATGTTAAAACAGTCGAAATCTGGTAAGGAGTATGTCGTCTACAGTGTTGCTTCTTATACGAGTTTGGGTTGTGTGTTGATGCAGTAGGGTAGGGTAGTTCCTTATACGTTGAGGCAGTTGAGGCCACATGAGTGTAACTATTCGACTCATGATTTACAGTTAGTAGTCGTAGTCTTTGTGCTCAAGATTTGGCATCACTATCTCTTTAGTGAGAGGTGTATGATTTACACTAATCACAAGAGTATTAAGTATCTCCTACCTTAGAAGGAGTTGAACTTGAGACAAAGGCACCGGGATTGTAAGTATTTGAATAAGGGTTTCCACCCCTATTTCCAACATAATTAACATCCTTAGTGTTAGTGAAATAGTGGTAAAGGGGCTTATCTTCTGCTTGTGATGATGGTGCCTTTGTTGTAGATTCAATTCGGTTCAATCTCTCCAATGATTGTTGGTATTTTTCATCTTCTTGGATCATTTTAATCGAAGTAGATTTCTAACCAAATATGAACCTTTCAGTAGGCCACTAACAAGAGTTCATCGCCATGTTTTCAATTGACCCATATGCATCATTATATTTTCTATTCATTAGGGCTCCTCCTGTTGCATCATCTAAATCAGATCTGAAGGATGCATTCAACTCGTAATAAAAAGTTTGTGGCTGCAACCACTCCGGCATACCATGATGTGGGCACTTTTGCAACAACGCTTTAAATTGTTCCCATGTCTCATGGAACCTTTCGCCTTCGAATTGCTGGAATGTTGAGATCTCCCTCTAGAGTTGGACTATTTTACTGATGGGAAAGAAATTTTGTAAGGAAAGAAATTTTGTAAGAATTTCCCTATGAGCTCGTCCCATGTGGTAATAGATCCTGGTGGCTGCGCATCCAACCAAGAAAAAGCATTATCAGTGAAAGAGAATGGAAATAATCTAACACGAATGACATCATCAGTAACACCATTATAATGGAAAGTATCACATAGTTGTAAAAAGTGCTTTAATGTAAATCAAGATCTTAAGCCATGGTTCCTTTAAATTGCAAATTATTTTGAATCATTTGGATCATGGCCGGGTTGATCTCGAAAGTATTAGCGGCTATTATGGGTCTAGCGATACTCCATCATGTCAGATCTATATTAGGTAAAGAATACACCCTCAAAGTTCTTTGTTCTTGTGCCATTGGTTTGTTTGTTGGGAGTTGGGGTGGTATTCTAACGTCTTCCACGTTATTATTAACAGGATCAACAAGTGGTTCTTCTTGTTCTTCTCTTTCTTTAGGCGATAGTGGATTTTGCATTGACTGTTGAGTCCTTTGTTTCGCCTAATCAATGCTTCGGTGTTAGAAATTGGTTCTACCAAGTTTCCTTGGCTCCGAGTCATAAATTGAAATTAAAACAAATATAATAGAGTAATAAAAAAATAAAATAAGAAAATAAAAAGATCATATCTATAACCTAAAATTTTTTTAACTATTCAAATAACAGTGTAAAAAATAAAAATCACTAAAAACGTTACCTCCCCGGCAACGACAACAATAACTTGACCACCTCCGAACGTATTCTCGTTTGGTGTGTATTTTAGGGCTTCTGTAAGTATACGAGTCAAATTGTAATATAACTTGTTTATAACGAAACACTTTGACAACTATTTCGAGGATCATACCTAAGGGAGGCAAAGTTATAGTAATTAAAATCCCTACAAAGAAAAGAAGTAATTAGTATTCTTTTTAGGGTTTATAGTATGAAGGTAAAATAAAAGAATGTGGTTTTAAACTAAAGAACATAAAAGTAAAAGAGATAAAGTTAAGGAAATAGATAAGGAAACTCAATAAATAATTTTGGGGGGATTAGCTCGCTTCAGTATGAATTCTTCAATCATCGGTTTTGGGGACTTTTCTTCAATTGACTACTCACTACACTAGTAGGATCTTCCGATCTTTTACTAACATAATGAGTTAACAAAGATTACTTATCTCCCAATGTCACAATCTAGATTGGTTTGGGGTGAAGGTGTTCACGAATGGGAAATACTAATTTTGGGTTAATTCTTACCTAAATAACTTCTTAGGGTTTGTTTCACATTCTTCCTTTTCCAAACAATCGATCCGTTGAAAATCCATGTATTCTATAATTAAGTAACCATACTTTCACTCCCTAATCCCCACAATGGGATTAGTTCATCATGACTGCTTTAGACATCATAATTTCAATAATAAAAGTAAACATTAAATTCGAGACTGAAAATACGAATTGGAAGAAACTCAAGACTTGTATAGCAATCTGTTGGGACTAATCCACAATCATTTATGTGAAGTTACAAATCTTGTTTCCACAAAACGAAAATAAAATAACAAAGGAAATAAAATGACTAAACCTACATTACGAAGGAAATTAAATGCTAAGTTAAAGATGTGTAAACCTAAGTGCTAAAAGGCCCTATTTATAGCCTTGGACAGTCGTTTTCCTCAACCCTAGGTCAGCTGCCATTTTTCGTGTTTAAGTAAAGACTGAAATGCCCTTCACATGGTGTTAATTCGGCGATTAGGAGGTGATGTCTTAACACATAGGATCCGTGTCGCGACATAGTAGTTAGTTCGCTCCTTTGGCATGTTTCCCAGGCATTGTCACAACACACACTGCCCGTGTCGCAACATAAAAGTCAGTTTTGACAATCTTCAGGTTTGTGTCGTGACATAGTGATCAGCTTCATGTTCTTTCATCTTCTAAAGGTCTCTTGCATACTCATAAAATTCGTTAGCTAACCCTTAAGCCTCACTCAGTCTTAAAGCCAATAAAAAAAACACCTTTTTACACTTTTTACATTTTTTACACAATTTATTCAATATAAGAAAGCTAAACTAAACCTAAGCAAACATAAGGAAATAATTAATTTCAAGCTCCTAAAGTACGAAAAGTAATTCAATCTATTAGATCGAAATCTAATAGATTAATAGCTTTCAATAAAATTCTTTTGTTCTTTATAGGATTTTAGGATTTCTTTTTAGCTATCAGGATTATAGAATGATGGGCAATTTGATGGACTAACTTGCTCTTTAGCATCCTCTAATAGCTAACTTAATTATTTGGCTAATGAGTGCATATATTATAACAATGACAATGTAGTAAAATTTCCTCTTAAGTAATCTTACATTCTGTTGACCAAATACCTAAATTTTACGTTCTGATCAAATGAACTAAATAAGATAATCTCATATTCCACCTATAATTTTATGTTATCTTAATTCTATTACGAAACATAATTTAATTTTCGATGAACTAAATGCCTTAACAAATTATTTAAACAATCAATCTTTATATTGTGTCGAAAAAAATTTACACAATATAAAAAAAATTAATGTGTTATTAAAAAATTAATTTGTTGGTGATAAAATTGAAATTTTTTAATTTGACAAACAAAAAAGAACACGTAAAGAGTTGAGTCACTAAAACATAGTATTTCTTTCAAGAACTTAAAAACATAGTATTTCTTTCAAGAACTTAAATACGTTTGTATTTTTTAAGAGAAAATATTTAAATTTATATAAATTTTAAAAGAAAAAACTTAAATTTTATTAATTTATTTTCTATATTAAAAAGAAAAAAACTTATTCGCATATAATTATTGACTTGAAACTAAGAACATCTTTTATTAGTATCCCTAAGTAGGCAGCCTAAGAGGGAATCTAACTTTTTACACCCCCCCCCCCCCAGAAACTGAGTTCTTCGGGGAGAAGACTGAAAAAACAAACACGTTAAAGGAAAGACTCGAATGAATTCTTGGTCAGGATCAGGAAGAAGGCCCAGAATCATGGCTTCCTCATTGTCATTAGCTCAAAATACCATCACCGACATCCTTTCTAGATTGCCCGTCAAATCCCTATCACGATTCAAATCCGTTTCCAAAAACTGGGCCGACCTCACTTCAGCCCCTGCTTTCATCGCCGCCCATCTACGCCGCTCTTCTACTGACCCATCTCTCCTCATCCGCCGCTACCACTCCCAGTCTGGTTGGGACTACGGGATCTGGCTCATCACTAACCCCACACTAAGTTCCGCCACCCGGCTCTTGCGTATTCCCCTGGAAGAATCACTTCCTCTGTTCCCGAAAATCGTGGGTTCCGTCGATGGTTTGGTTTGTCTTGATATTTCCCCTTGTTATGCTTCTGATTTCGCTATGTGGAGCCCTGGAACTAAACAAATTAAACGTCTCCCTTTGCCTTTGATTACTTCCTCCAGAGATAACCCTATTTGGATGGTCTTTCATGGCTTCGGCTTTGATTCTTTCAACAATGATTATAAACTAGTCAGGATAGTTTCTTTTAGAGGAAATGATGCGTCGCCTTTTCTAAGGGTTGAAGTTTATTCATTGAGGGAAGCGGTTTGGAAAGAGATAGAAGAACTGTTTCGAGTTAGCTCTGTTATGTGGAGGACAAGACGGAGTGGTTGTTGATGGTAGTTTGAATTGGGCTGCCATTGGATTACAAGGATTCGCGGATCGGAAGGTTGTTATCTCCTTCGATATGGGAAGAGAGGTGTTTAAGACCATACCATTGCCACCCGTTACTCGATATGGTAATGTTAAAGTTGTGTCTTACATGGGATTATTGGCTGTTGCTGTATATCCGTTAGTATTTGCTGCTAATGGTAATAATATGAACCGCTTCGAGTTTTGGGTACAAAGCGATTGTGAAGATGGGATGAAGCGTTGGTCTAATATGGTTGTGGTCGAGAATTTTTCCAAGTCTTTGGTTCCATTGGGGACTTGGGGAGATCGTGAACTGGTGTTTAAACATGTGGGAGTTAGAGATAGAGAAAGTCAGTCTAGTCTCTTTTTGTTTGATCCAGTCGATCATACAACTAAAAGGCTTCCGGTTGACTTTGTTGATATCTGTTTTCAAGGTTTCAGTTATGTGGAGAGCTTGGTCTCGGTCAGTTGAAGAATCTAAAGATGGTAGTGCCGTGGTGCAAAAGCACATCAGAAGATAGGTCATTTTGGTCGATTTCGACTTGCTTAGGCTTTCAGTTTAGTAAGTATAAACTGGTAGAACACTTTAGTATGAAGTATCTTTTTGTTTTACATATGAATATGGATGGATATTGAGTTTATAATGTTTGGCATAATACAGGGTACTTATCAAGAGATAAGAATGGTTTTCTCTTTCCTTCCATTATTGCATGTTTTCTGATGAGATTTTCTTTTATTATTTTCGTTCACTCTTTATATGATAATGTGTTGATTTCCTTGCCCCATTCTTTCGCATTGATCCCCATAAATGTAAAAAGCCAAGCATTGCAAATCAAGTTCAGTGGCGAAGGGACCAGATTTGTGACCTTGTTGCAGTGTGACACAACCAGAGAACTACCAACAAGTAAGCCATTTGATTTTGATCCCTTGGCTATGCAGAGCATGTTTGTTGCGGGGTATCGAAATGATAGCCAATACCCATTGCCCACTCTCACAGCTGATCGTGCAGAAAACCTTTCCTTCTTCGTGAGTATATATGGTCGTCTACCCCAAAAAATCAATGTCTCTTTGGGTAGCTGGAAAGCTTAAAATTTTGTTACAGTGGTAGGCAACTGCTGTACTATTCTGTTACAAACATGTTTTTTGGTCCTTACTCTTTTCACATGAATATGATTAGTTACTATGTCAATATAACAAAGAGGATTCGTAAATTGTGATTTCATTGTGAAAATTAACGCACTTTTGGATGCCCAAGGGTTAACGTTTTAACAGTAATACGCATTAACAATTGTGAAAAACCTTAGGCAAGGATACGAAATCCTTCCCTCTTGTTTTTGGGCACTAACTCTACCACTGCCATCTCCTTTGTTGTCCCGCAGTGGGTTACTTAGCAAGCAAGCTTTGAGCATTTCACGAACCAACGCAGCTTCCAAGTCGCATTTTCCATTGTTTATCTTAACTTGATTCTGACTTGATTTTCTTGGGAACTTTTGTTTGATTGGATTATGGAATACCCCATACCACAGCTGTATTTCTCTATAAGCTAGTGGTTCACTGGGCTGGACACTTGAAAGGTTTCTCCTCCCTAACTCGGGAAAAGACTTGAGAATTTTGTCAATGTTCATTTCTGGCTGGCTGTTTTAGATGGCAGGAAACATTGAGAATTTATAAACCGAGTGTTTACCTATATTAAAAGAATTTGAGTGCGTGCTAGGAATATGTTGCATATATTCAATCTATGTATTTAACCTTGTTTTAAGTATTTATTTGGTAGATTTCGTTCAATCGATATATTTATTTGGTTAAAACAATAATTGAATAGTCATTAATCTATTAATTGAATTTAGTTAATGTATCAATTAAAATATTTAAAATTTTAAAAATCAATTAAAGAAAAAATAAAACAATTAAGTAGATTATATATGAGTTTGTAATTTTTTCTGTAAAAAAGAATAGCCCTTAAGTGATTACATCAAAAGCACACCATTAAAGCATTATAGAACTGCTAGGATCCACCAACAATAAACTATGCATTGAATTTGGGGTTCCTCAAATAGTTGTAGGCTTACGGATCTAGTATTAGCATATTTGGCCATGTGATCAGCAACTTCATTATAAGACTTTGGAACATGGTGTGTTGTACTTTCCACCTTCGGCGTATAAGTTCATGTATTAAGCATAATTCCACCATTCTACTACTGGCAGCTATAATATCTTCAACCCGATCCGATTTGTCGAAACCAGATCTCGGGTATTACAAGACATATTTGGGTTTTCACAAATTCATTTATACAAAATCTTTTTTTTCACTTGATTTGTGAATAATCAAACAATTGAAATACATCAAAGGGCGCAGCAGTTAATAACATTGTTCAGAATGGACTTTTAAATTTCTATAGCTTACGAGAGGGTAGTAAAACTTAATTACATGTCTCTAATTGTTCGCTTCAAAGTGATAATATTGGCATGGTTTGTTTTCACTACTAAGTCTCACAGATGGATCTCTCAGCTTGTTTACAATATTCTCGTTATTACTTGATCACACCAACCCAAGCTTGCTCTATACGAACAACAATCCATCATGCCATTCCTGTTGTGGTAGCCCAGACATTGTCCCTCTTGCACAGACTCAAATCCATTTACCTATAACAATAAAACACAGATATAAGTTCGATAGAACTTAGTGAGTAAAACCTCATTTCCTTGAATTTTATTCGAGCACTCATTTATCTATCTCCTTGTTCTTACTCTTAAACTTGACTCTGGCGAGTACATTTCTTTGATTCCAATCATACACAATAGATGTCATGTAATGGCCCGGTTATCAATCGTGTTAAAAACAGTGGTTTCGAGACCACAATTCCAACAAGTCGAGTCATAAATATTATTTAATTAATATTTATGATGTTAATATCATCATGTTAAATTTTTTTGCGAAATTTTATCATTTAGATAGTTAATTGAGTAGAAAGGATTAAATTGTAAAAGTGTAAAATTTGAGTTAAGAGATTAGAATGACTAAATAAGTAAATTAACCAAAGAGACTTTAGTGAGTGAATTTTCATTATTAATAGGATTAATTAGAGTTAAAATATGATTAAGTAAGTTAATCATGAAAGTTGTTAAATTTACAATTATACCATTTAGTAAAAATTTAAAATTTAAGAAGAAAGAAGGGTATTTTCACCCAAACTTCATCTTCTTCACGGAAAAACAAGAGAGGAATTAGGGTTTCAATTGTTGAACTTGTGTGCTTGATTTGGGTAAGTAAACCTTGATCGTTACTTTAGCAATTTTTATGTTTTTGAGTTCGTATTAGCTTAAATATAGCTATAATCTAGTAACCAATTTGTGAATCTGTCAAATGTTATAAAACTTTCTATTATTGGAAATGCTTGCTCTTGAAAGATTTTCATAGATTTGAATGTTTGATGCTTGGGGTTAGATCTTTTTGTAAAATATTTTTTGATGAAATTAGGATTTAAGGACTAAAATGTAAAAGTGATGAGATTGTGTGTCTTTAGTGGAAATAAATTGCTTGTAGAGACCTGTATGAGAATTATGAGCATTCGGTTAGAGAGTGTTTATAGAAAAATAAGTATTTTACATGTTTTGTGTTGAAAGGACTAGATTGAATAAAAAGAAAGTATTATGGGTAAAATTGTAATTTTTCCAAAAAGGACCAAAATATGTTAAATGATCTTATTGAGTGATTTAATGTGAGAATTAGATGATTTTTAGATGTAGACTACGATCGTGCCACAGATTGCGGGAAAGGGAAATTAGCGGAATAGTCTCTAAAGTCTAACCACAACTTCAATCCAGTCTGGTAAGTTCATAATATTAAATCCTTACTTGTAACTACTTATAACTACCTTCTTTATGGTTGTTGATGATTGGAACGACAAATTGAAGATGTGCAAGATAGAAACGATAGAAGAAGAATTTCTCGGCTTTGTACTAAAGTTAATGGTCCGATGATCGAGATCCTACAATTGTTGTGGATTCTCTACGGCATCGTGAGTCACTGTAAAGTGAATAGAATCCAAAAATGGATTACAAGCACTACGATAACTAAGATTTATGCTTGATTGCATATTCTCGTCAACTAGTGTGAGTAGCATCGTAGGGAACAGATTTACCGTATCGATGGCTAAGAATAGCATCGTATATTGGTAATAGGCATGACCTTTGGGTCAACAGGGAGTAAATTGAGGATTATGACCTTTGGGTTAATAGGGAGTAAAATGAGCATCACGGCCTTTGAGTCAACAGGAGTTAAACGAATAACGATAACTAAAGTTCAGTCCTGTTTTGGTTCGTCAGATTTATAGAGTTGTTTACCACATGTTATTCGATAAATTGATAAACTTTGCAAACTTATTAAACTATGATGCTTACCAGTGAAATTATTGTTATTTTGTAGATTCCATTTTGCGACTTGAAGATCGGACCATCTTGAAGACATCACACTATCCCGGGAGCTTATTTGGTAGTATTTACATCACTCGGTTATTTAGCATGTACTAGGATGAATTCACTTGTACTACTGGTATGAATAAATGAATCTATTGTTTTAATTCTATATAAATGTTGAACAAGTTGGTATGTTAGTTAAATGTGATAAACATAATATATATGTTATATGCAAGGTCTTAGAAACCATGTATAATGTATTGGTATACTTCTTTGAAGTTATGAACTAATGAATGTTTGATAAACTTGTAGTTTATGCATGATTTATTGATTTCTGTATACTTGTTTTGGTAGAACTCACGCATGTATCGGTAGAAGTATAGGGTAAGAGAGAGGTTGTTTACTAAATTGGGTTGTATCAATAGTTGCATAGTAAGTTTCAGAAGTTCTATGTATGCTTGTATCAGTAGATAGGATGCTTGTATCAGTAGAAGTTGCAAGGTAGGACTTCTTAGCTTTCTAGAGTTTTTAGTATCGGTAGAAGTATAACTTGTTTCGGTAAAAGTTACACTAGTATCAGTAGAACTTTCCTAAGTATCGGTAGAAGTGTATACTGTTTCTAAATTACTTACTGACTTGACTACTACCGATACTTGTCCAGCAGGTATCGATAGAATTTCACAAAAATCGTGGAAATGACATTTTTGCACTTTTGAGTTATGTTGCCATTCAATTGGTGATTCATGTTGTGTACTTTGTATTAGTCTATTAAATAGGATTAAACGAAACAAAAATATGGGAATAAATGCTATATAAGATCGGACAGACCTCGGAACCCAACCGGTGACAGTTTCAGTTTTTGAGTGTTACATTTAGTGGTATCAAAGCTTTCGATTTAGCCGTTTCTTGGATTGTATGGACTGTGTTTTATGTTTTAGAAGTACATGCCATTTGAACCTGTGATAGTGTGATATAGATGGATCTAATCTAATCTAATCATAGTTTTTGTAGATAATCATAGAATGTTTGACTCAAAAAGAGAGGAAACTAATGAAGTAAACATCAACGTCCTGACTAATGATTTTGGGGCTAATCACGGTACATCGATATTATCGATGACAAGAAATGAAGCAAAGAACATTATCTTTGGGTTGATGGGACAGTAGTTCTTAAAGTTTATGAGGAACAACCCGATAGCACCACCTCCTCCACCCCCTGTTGCACAGCCTGCTACCCGACCAGTAGTACCTCCAACTATGCCTCCACCTCCTCTAGTGGTGGAACAAAGACGTCGCATTCCGATGGACAAGGTTAGAAAATATGTTGCAGAAGAATTTTGAGGAAGCATAGAAGATGATCCTTCTAGAGCTGAATACTGGTTGGAAAACACATTAAAAGTTCTAAACGAGATGGCTTATCCTCCAAAAGACTATTTGAGGTGTGCGACTTTGTTACTGAAAGACGAGGCCTACAGTTGGTGGATGACGATTTTAGCAGTGATGCTTGAGAATGAGGTTACCTAGGAATTTTTGGAAAAAGACAGGGAAATAGGGAAACAAAATAGTGGCAGAATATGAGCGAGAATTTGTTCAACTCAGTAAGTATGTTCAGGAGATTGTATCGACAGATGAGAAAATGTGTGTTCGTTTCAAAGATGGGTTGAATGAAAATATCAAGATGATGGTAAGCGGATCTAAGCTACGATCGTTTGTCGTTCTTGTAGATAGAACTCAAAAGATGGAAGAAATTTACAATAATAAAAGGCAAAGAGAGAAGAGGTTTCGAGAGTCTGGGAAGAAAAGTATCACCAGAACTTTTTTTATGCCACCACCGAAGAAATTTAGAGAAAATGAAACTCATGGGGCAATCCCTTTTGGACTTCTAAGTAGGAGTAGACTAGGACTAAATTTCAGAACCGTCCTACAGCCAGTGTAGCTAGTGCCTGGAATGCGCTGAACCCATCATGTGATCATTGCGAAAGGTACCATGCTGGTGAATGTCGAAAGATAAAAAGAGCTTGTTACCGATATGGGGGTACAAATAATTTCATGTGAAACTACCCGATGATTTCGGAAGTGAAAGAGGATCAGAGTGTGAAACCCCCATTACTCAATCAAAAGGTAAACGTCAGGGATAGAGCAACAGTATAGGTGGAAATCGAGGCAATAATAGGGGTAATGTATATTGATTTGAGGCTCGAGCAATTGCACGAACATATGCCATCAGAGCTAGAGAAGAGGCTACCGTTCCCGATGTACTACATTAGCAACTAATAAGAAACTGTCATTAGAGTCTTCTAGATTTGATGTTCAAGTCACAAATCCATTGGGTCGTAGTGTCATTATTAATTTGGTTTGTCGTAAATGTCCACTAAAAGTTTAGGATTGTGAATTTCCTATTGATCTAATGCTATTACCTTTTCCCGAGTTTGATGTGATCTTAGGTATGGATTGGTTATCTGAACATGATGCGGTAGTGAACTGAAAATGAAGAAAGATTAATTTGAAAGGCTCGATAGGTGAAGTGATTACAGTTGAGTTCGACAGATTGAACAGTGGAACTAGAATGATCTAAACTATCTCAGCATAGAAAATGGTCTGCAAAGGCTACAAAGCATTTTTGGCATATATTCTAGACTCACGAGTTTCAGGGACAGAATTGAAACAAGTACTGGTAATCAATGAGTTTATAGATGTATTTCTAGAAGAGTTATCGAGTTTGCCACCGATAAGAGAGGTAGTGTTTGGTATTGATCTATTACCGAGCACCGCACTGATCTCAATTCCACCATACAAAATGGCACCAACAGAGTTAAAGGAATTAAAGGCTCAGTTGCAAGAATTGTCAGATAGGGGCTTTATACGATCGAGTGTGTCGCCTTGGGGTGCGCCAGTGTTATTTGTGAAAAAGAAGGATGGCTCGATGAGAATGTGCATAGATTATAGATAGTTGAACAAGATAACAGTCAAGAATAAGTACCCGTTGCCTCGTATTAACGAGTTATTTGACCAGTTGAAAGGTGAAACAATATTTTGCAAGATGGATCTCCGATTAGGGTATTTTCAGATGTGAGTAAAAGATTGCGATGTGATGAAAACAACATTCAGAGCTAGGTATGGACATTATGAATTTCTGGTAATGCCATTTGGGTTGACCAACGCTCCAGTAGCATTTATGGATTTGATGAATCGAGTGTTCCAGCCTCAGTTGGATAGATTTGTGGTTTATTTATTGATGACATACTAATTTATTCTAGAATAGAGTCAGAGCATACTCAGCATTTGAGGGAGGTATTATAGATTTTGCGAGAAAAATAGCTCTATGCAAAATTTAGCAAATTTGAATTCTGGCTTCGAGAAGTTAGATTTTTGGGCCATGTGGTATCCACAAAAGGAATACGGGTTGATCCGAACAAAATTTTAGCTATCCTCGATTGAAAGGTTTCGAAGAACATTATTAAAGTACATAGCTTTCTGGGATTGGTAGGTTACTACTGTCAGTTTGTGAAAGATTTCTCTATCATAGCTTTCCTGTTGACGAAGTTTCTACAAAAGAACATATAGTTTGTTTGGTCAGAGAAGTGTCAACAGAGTTTTGATTTGCTTAAGAAAATGTTAATAGAAGCTTTGGTACTGACGCAGCCTGAATTGAGAAAGGAATTCGTGGTTTACAGCGATGATCTTTGAATGGTTTGGGTTGTGTGTTGATGCAAGATGGAAAAGTAATAGCTTATGCCTCCCGACAATTAAAGTTTCATGAAGGAACTATCCGACTCATGATTTAAAGTTAGTTGCCATTATCTTTGCACTGAAGATATGACGTCACTATCTGTATGGTGAGAGATACCACGTATACACTGATCATAAGAGCTTGAAGTATCTAATGATGTAGAGGGAGTTGAATTTACGGCAACGTCAATGGTTGGAGCTGTTGAAGGACTATGATCTTGTGATTGACTATTTGCCGGGGAAAGAAAAGTTGTTGCGGATGCCCTGAGCTAGAAGTAATTATTTGCCTTGGGAGCAATGAATGCTCACTTGTCACTAGGGAATGATGGTTCTATCACTGTTGAGCTCAGGACGAGACCGTTATTTTTACAGCAAATTCGAGAGTCGTAGAGAAATGATCCGAAGCTTGTGGCTAGAAAAGAGCATGTACAAAGTGATGCCACCACGAGATTTACAGTTGATATGGATGAAATGTTTTATTTCAAAGGTAGAGTGTGTATTCCTAATGAATCAGACCTGAGACATGACATTCTGACCGACTTATTCCATTCACCCGGGAAGTGTGAAAATGTATAATGACCTGAAAAGATGTACTGGTGGCCAGGTATGAAACGAGAAATCTCTGAGTTCGTGACTAGATGTCTGGTGTGCTAGCAAGTAAAAGCTGAGCATCAGGTACCGTTTGTATTGTTGAAGCCTATCACTATTCCTGAGTGGAAATGGGAGCAAGTCACAATGGACTTTGTTATAGGATTGTCGGTGACACTAAGGAAGAAGGATTCGATCTGGGTTATAGTTGATAGATTGGTTAAGTCAGCTCACTTTATTCCTATTTGAGTGGATTATCCATTAGAAAAGTTGTCTGAATTGTATGTATCTAAGATATTGCGACTGCACGGGGTACCAATATCTATCATCACTAATAGGGATCCACGTTTTACCTTAAGATTTTAGGGTAAGCTACATGAACCTTTGCGAACCAAGTTTAATTTCAGCATTGCATATCATCCGCAGACAGATGATCAGTCTTAGAGAGTGATACAGATCTTGGAAAACATGTTACGATGTTGTATCCTAGATTTTGAGGGCAGTTGGGAGAGGTATTTGCCATTAGTAGAGTTTTCTTATAATAACAGCTATCAGGCTAACATTAAAATGACACCGTTTGAGGCACTATATGGTAAAAAATGCCGAGCATCTCTGTATTGGTCTGAGTTGAGCGAGCCTAAGTTGGATGGGATCAACTTGGTGCACGAGATTGAAGATAAATTCCAAGTAATCCATAACTGTTTAAAAGTCGCGTCTGATCGACAAAAGTCTTATGCAAATCTGAAGAGGAAGGATATAGAATTTGTCGTCAGAGATCGAATTTTCTTGAGGGTTTCACCTCGAAAGAAGGTGTTACGATTTGGTAGAAAGGGGAAGCTGAGTCCGTGATTTATCAGACCATATGAAATCATAAAACGGGTTGGCCCTGTAGCTTATAAATTAGATTTACCTCCGAAACTTGAAAAGATTCATAATGTGTTTCATTTTTCAATGCTGAGATGGTATAGATCAGATCCTTCTCATGTAATTACACCTTGTGAGGTTGAGATACAGCCGAATTTTTCATACTCAGAGGAATTGGTTGAAATATTGGCTCGTGAGGTAAAAGAGTTACAAAGTAAAAGAGTGCCACTAGTAAAGGTCTTGTGGAATAGACATGGGTTGGAGGAAGTCACGTGGGAAACAGAGGCTTCAATAAGATCTCAGTACCCTAACCTATTTACTGGAATGAAATTTTGGGACGAAATTTTCCTAAAAGAGGGAGAGTTGTAACAACCCAATTTTTAGTGATGTCGAAAATAATGATTTAGGGACCACAACTTCGACGAGTGGTTTCGGGACCACAACTCCAATGAGTTGAGTTGTAAATATTATTTATTTAATATTTATGATGCCAATATCATCGTTTTAAATTTTGTTTGAGAAATTTTGTCGTTTAGATAGTTAATTGAGTAGAAAGGATTAAATTGTAAAATGTGTAAAATTTGAGTTAAGAGATTAGAAGGAGCAAATGAGTAAATTAACCAAAGAGACTTTAGTGACTGGATTGTCATGACTAATATTGACTTATAAATAGGATTAATTAGAGTTAAAAGATGATTCAGTAAGTTAATCATGAAAGTTATTAAATTTACAGTTATGCCATTTAGTATAAATATAAAATTTAAGAAGAAAAAAGGGTATTTTCACCCAAACTTAATCTTCTTCACGAAAAAAGAAGAGACGAACTAGGGTTTCTATTGTTGAACTTGTGTGCTTGATTTGGGTAAGCAAACCTTGATCGTTTTTAGTAATTTCTATGTTTTTGAGTTCGTATTAGCTTAATCTAGCTAATCTAGGGACCAATTTATGAATCTGTCAAATGTTATAAAACTTCCCATTGTTGGAAATGCTTGGTCTTGAAAGCTTTTGATAGATTTGAATGCTTGATGCTTGGGTTAGATCTTTTTGTAACGTAATTTTTGATGAAATTAGGATTTAGGGACAAAAATGTAAAAGTGATGAGATTGTGCCTTTAGTGGAAATAAATTGCTTGTAGAGACTTGTATCAGAACTATGAGCATTTTGTCAGAGAGTGTTTAGTGACAATGAGTATTTTACATGTTTTTTGTTGAAAGGACTAGATTGAATAAAAAAATATTAAGGTTAAAATCATAATTTATTTAAAAAGGACCAAATTATGTTAAATAATCTTATTGAGTGATTTAATGTGAGAATTGGATGATTTGTGGATGTAGACTACGATCGTACCACAGATCGCGGGAAAGGGAATTTAGCAAAATAGTCCTTAAAGTCTAACCACAACTACAATCCAGTCCGGTAAGTTAGTAATGTTAAATTCTTACTTGTAACTACTTATAACTGCCTTTATGGTTGTTGATGATTGGAACGACAAATTGAAGATGTGAAAGATAGAAACGATAGAAGAAGAATTTCCCGACTTTGTACCAAAGTTAATGGTCTGATGATCGAGATCCTGCATTTGTTGCTGATTCTCTACGGCATCATGAGTCATTGTAAAGTGAATAGAATCCAAGAAAGGATTACAGGCCCTACGATGGCTGAGATTTATGCCTGATTGTATATTCTCGTCAGCTTAGTGTGAGCAGCATCGTAGGGAACAGATATACCGTATCGATGGCTAAGAATAGCATCGTATATTAGTAACAAGCATGACCTTTGAGTCAATAGGGAGTTAATTGAGCATAATGACCTTTGGGTCAATTGGGAGTAAAATGAGCATCACGACCTTTGAATCAGCAGGAAGTAAAATTAATAACGGTTACTGAAGTTCAATCTTGTTTTGGCTCGTCAAATTTATAAAGTTGTTTACCACATGTTATTCGGTAAATTGATAAACTTTGCGAACTTATTAAGCTATGATGCTTACCAGTGAAATTGTTCTTATTTTTTAGATTCCATTTTGAGACTTGAAGATCGGACCATCTTGAAGACATCACACTATCCTGAGAGCTCGTTTGGTAGTATTTACATCACTCAGTTATATGGCATGTACTAGTATAAATTGACTTGTACTACTTGTATGAATGATTGAACCTATTGTTGTGAATTCTAGATAAATGTTGAACAAGTTGGTATTTAGTTAAATGTGATAAACATACTATATGTGTTGTATGCAAGGTCTTGGAAACCATGTATAATTTATTGGTATACTTCTTTGAAGTTATGAAGTAATGAATGTTTGATAAACTTAGAGTTTATGCATGATTTGTTGATTTTTGTATACTTGTTTCGGTAGAACTCACGCATGTATCGGTAGAAGTACAGGGTAGGAGAGAGGTTGTTTACTGACTTGGGTTGTATCGGTAGTTGCATAGTAAGTTTTGGTAGTTTTGTGTATGCTTGTATTGGTAGATAGGATGCTTGTATCGGTAGAAGTTGCAAGGTAGGACTTCTTAGCTCTCTGCAGTTTCTAGTATCGGTAGAAGTATGACTTGTTTCAGCTGAAGTTACACTAGTATGGTAGAACTTTCCCAATTATCAGTAGAAGTCTACACTATTTCTAAATTGCTTACTGACTTGACTACTATCGATACTTATTCAACAGGTATCGATAGAAGTCTCCAAAAATCGTAAAAATGACATTTTTGCCCTTTTTGAGTTATATTGACATTCAATTGGTGATTCATTTTGTGTACTTTGTATTACTGTATTAAATAGGATTAAACGAAACAGAAACGTGAGAATAAATGTTATATAAGATCAGACGGACCTTGGGACCCTAACCGGTAATGGTTTCGGATTTTTAGTATTACATGTCACCCTTTATACTAAGATCATAACTTGCCTATTACACTTTGATACTTCGTTCATGTTATTTGCGTTGCTCTTTCATTATTTTTCAACTATACCCTTTTTAGAGGACTATACTAACAAAATACTATTGATTTATACATTCCTGTGGTATAGTTCTCGGGTTCGCCTAATACTTTGGCGCGTTCTAGCTTCACTGCTCATATCTTATTACTATATAGGGATCACCATATCATTTACCTACCGGGCCTTTCTTTTAAAGTTTTCCAAATATGTTATTCCTTTAGAAATTACCATACTCATTATTCTATCATAGTTAGTCATGCCTACCCCTTCTTCAGGGTACCGCATATGCCATTTCTTCAATGTTCGCCCATATTTTCTTTCCTTTTGTTCAAGGTCCGCCACATCAACACTCCCTTCAATTGATTTCCACAAGGGCCATTCTTTTAACAGAGATCTCCACAAAGGCTTCCTTTAATAGAGATCGTCATAAAGACATTCCTTTTAGGATTTACCTCCAAATGCACTAACATTCAGAGTATAATTAGGGCTTTCCGCAAGTATACAAGTCAGGTTGTAATATAGTTACAACGAGGTATGTGAACAACTTTAATTCCTGCATTAACAAGATGTAATTAATACTTTATTTAGGTTTATAGTATGAGATATAAGTAAAATTTTTGGGGTTTTAATGAGAATAAAAATACTGAAAAAAAACAAGTAAATAGTGTAAATTGAAAATGAGATTGGAGAGTTTCTAGATCTAATCATGGGAGTTAGCTCGCTTTGGCATGTTTCATCAACCGTTGCTTCAGGTTTCTCGTCAATCAACTAGTCGCTATCCTAGCAAGATCTTTCGATCTTCTACCAACATAAGGAGTTAGCAAGAACTATACTTATCTTTCGACTTCACAATCCAGACTGACTTAGGGTAAAAGTGTTCACGAATGGGCAATACCAATTTTCGATTAATTCCCATCTTGATGACTTCCCAAGGTTGTTAGGCTTAGGGTTTGTTTCATATTCTTCCTTTTAAAAATAGTTGATCCATAGAGAAACCCTACACAATAGTTAGATCAACATGCCTACACTTGTTAATCCCCCATAAAAGGATTAGTTCCTCATGGGTTTCATAGGCAATATAATTTAAATATAAACAATGTGAATGATAAATAAATCAGAATTATAATAAAGAGTAAGAAAATCCTTAATTTGTATTAAGAATTGGAAGGAATCCCCCAAGCATCTATGCACGTATGCAAATCACATTTCCGAAGACAAAAGAACAAAATGAAATAAGTAAAACCTAAGAAAGAAAATAACCAAAAACCTAAATCTAAGAAAAAGAGAAAATTATTTAAGGAAATGGAGTGTGTAAAATAGAGGCTCAAGGGCCTATTTATTGCCTTCAGATGGACATCGTCCTCAGCCCTAGCTCAGCTATCGTTCTTGAGTTTAATGATGCATTATGAAGACTAAAATGCCCCTCACTTGGAGTAATCCCGCGTCCAAGAATCAATGTCACGACACTCAAGTCCCGTGTTGTGACATAGCAGGCAGTGTATAACATGTATTTTCCCAACAAAGACTTATCTCACCCTTAATGAATGCAACTTATCTTTTAGAGACACTACACATATCTTACGATACATGCTTATTACACTGATTTATGCTTGATCGTGCTATGAACGTCACAACAATTGTGCAAGCAAACACTTGTCAATGCAAGTATAGTTGATAGACTTAAAACTATTAGATATCGATCCCATAAAGATGGTTGTTTATGCTTATAATTGTTGATTCAATTAAAGATAAAATAAGAGAAACTGTATGAATATGTCAGCGCAATTAAAATAAAGAGTGCAAAATGAATGAATTAAACTATCAGAGCAAAATATTGCAAGATTGTAATAAAATATATCGAAGCAAATTAATAAGAAATGTAGTGAAAGTTTGAAGATAATTTGTCAATGCAATTTAAGAAAATTAATGAAGTAAAAACAATGATAATGGAATGGGGGATCCCTAACTTGATAAGTCGACAAACCACTAAATGTGATCACAAGGTAAATAATAGATAAATTGTCGCCGCAATTAAGCTTAATGAGATCTTACCAACTTCAACTTTATTGTTTATCAAAGACCCAAATAGTCACATTAACGACACCTTCTAGTGCTGGCAATGCTTTGCATTCAAGAACAAGAAGCCAGAATTCCTTCATTCCCCAAGCAACTTCTGTTGTCTTGCTTGTTAATTTAATTTTTCACTGCACTTTCTAGTGTCAGTAACTGCAATAGTACTTCCGTGATCAAGCAATTAAATCCAAAGATAAATAGATAAGAGAAAATGGAGCAGAAACCAAATTAGATCTAAAATTGAACGGTACTTCCATACACATTTAACTTCATCAGAATTTATCAGCGTTTGAGAGGAAATAAAGAACAAGTTGAAGCATTCTATTCCTAGCCTACTAAAACTCTTCCCTAATGCTCCTCTTGTGTTTCACTTAGGAACATTCCTCGTCAGGAACAGGATTTTGCCTTCTCGTCATAATTAGTTCACCCTCAAAGAAACTAAACTACCATGGAGGCAAGCTTAAAGAAAAGATGAAAAATCGAATTGATTTTTGTCACGAGCTTCAAGATTCCTCCTTTTTCTTCTTCTTTTCTTCAGTATTTATCTTTAATGCCAAATATAGATGTCCTTCTTCTTCAGATCTAACTTCCTTACAGCTGTACAAGTTAGTTAATCTAGTTGTACATTCACGCAGATCTGGTGCATTCAGCAAGCAGTTAAAGGTTGTCGTGACATCTCTGGACACAAATTTAGATTTTAATTCACTGCGACAACCTTGATATTTTCAAGCACTAGTACTTCTGGATATGTTCATGCGGCGATAGGTTTGGGTGCAATTTTGGATTCTAAATTGCAGTGACAACCTTGGACACCTTTCTGCATTGATCTTTTGGAATAAATTCCTGCATTGACATCTTTAGATGCAAAACTAAACACTAAATGTGGTGACATTAGTAGCAAAAGTAGGACAAAATTAACCAAACATCACTGACTTAGAAAATGCAATTACTGAATATAAAATGCTAAAAATGCATGCTAAACATGATATAATGGGAACAAATTATACTTTAAATAAGGAGAAATTAATGGTATTTTCTAATGCTATCACACCCTCAAACTTGAGTTTTTACTTGTTCTCAAGTAAACAAAAGCTAGCAAGGTCATAGGAAAAGTCTTGTCAAAGCAATAATCATTCTAGAAACTTAAATTTTCTGAGATCCTAATGTATAAATTACATTCATATGATAGAAAATTGTACCAACAATTTATAGGTATGAATAATCAAAATTGCAACTTCACCAATGCTAGCGTCATGCTCTAAATATGAAATTCTCTTGACCAACGCAACATTTATTATATAAATATATAAAATCTTCTTTTTCTTTCTTTTTTTTTTTGATTGAGGGATGTCGTTGCACTACTATACCCTTGTTCCTGAGAAGTAACGATGGGGTGCAACAAATCCTAGGGAGTATGTAATTGCGTCGACACATACTCTTGCAGTGACAACCTTTGGCTAGATTACTTTTTCTAACACTTTCATTAGAGTGTTCCCCCTTGATAAGTCACAACGTACCCACATTGGAGTGTCTTTTATTAATAGTTCTAATTATATATACATAGCTGCAGATGACAAGTTATTTCAAGATTCAAATAATGATACTACTCATATATTACTAATGCAATTTCAAACATTCATCCAATAACAAAGGGATACAACATTCAATCACTTTCATCCAATTCATGTATTAGCATCTCACATAATTCAAGAATTAAGCATCAAATGAAAAATTTGTAGCCACATTTTTCATAAATTTGCATACTTTCACTAAACTAAAAAGGACAAATTTTTTTAGAAACGTGGGTGCAATTGCATTTTGAATCCATATACATTCCCCTCAACTTAAAGTTTACATTGTCCCCAATGCACTGTCATTAATATACAAATATACATGGAAATGCAACTACAATACAAATGCGTCGACAAATTAAATGCAGGGACAATTAAAATGTGATGACAATGCAATTACAACTACATGATGTGCAACTAAATTATGTACTAAATAAATTAAAGACTAACTCAGTGATGTGCAGCCGAAGATGTGACTGCTTTGGTATTTTTCTTCTTCTTGTGGTGCTCCTCCTTGTGCTTGCATTTTTGTTTTGTTGGCTCAACCGGGTCGACAGATTGCTCCTCCACATTTGTTTGTATACTAGCTTCATCGACAGTGACATCAAAAGGATGTATTTTAGCAAGAGGTGCCACATAAGGCACTATACCTAGAGGATTGAAATCCTCGTTACTGACCTGTCACTACCTCGGCTTGATTCGGATCAGGTTACACCAATTCTTCATCTCATCTTTGGGTGCGGGGATAAATTCTTCAGACGAATCTATCGTGACAAAAATTCATCCTTCTCTCCTTCTTTTCCTTCTTCCTTTTCCTCCTCTTTCTCTTATTCTTTTTCTTCCTCAATACCCACAAATTCCATATTTGTGTGTTCCTCATCAACATTAGCTTCCTTTTCAGCCATATTTGCTCCTATGCTATTGGAAAATCCATCTTCAAAAAGGCTAACAATATTGTGGAAGCAATCTTCAACATCCTTTGAATTCACGTCCTAGTTCTCATCATCAAATATTTGGACCATTTGTGGAGAAGCAGCAGATTGGTCCTTCCCTTCCAAAGTAGCTCTTTCAGTTGATGGCATTGTCTCCCTAATGATAGGAAGAAACATTGGGAATTCTGGTAGAGGATGCTTGCTAATGTTGCGTAATGTGCTAACAATTGCACTATTCCATGCCTAGGTGTAGGCATAGAATAAATTTTGTGAGTGCTCCATGTCCTCAATTGTGGCGATAAGTTTGATTTGCCGCACACTGATTCTGTCAACCAACTGCTTGATCTTTGCAATTTTCCTCCATAATTAAATATCTGTGGGGCCACAAGGTTGTTTTTCTTCCTTCTTTGCTTTTCCCTTTTCCTTTCTTTGTGGCAGCTTCTTTCTCCATAGGGGTCTCCTTCCCCCTTGTCATACGCTTTACCGACACATCGTTGATTGGTCCCTTATTGTCTAAGAACTCCTCTCCCTCACGAGGCACAACATCTCGTTATCGACATAATTACATTATAAGAGAGAGGAATGGCAAAATACCTGTTTGTTTGGCTGCACATTCTGCAATCTCCTTATGCAGGATTGCACTGACATTTATTTTACGGCCTTTAATAATCTAATGGATGAGACACATTCGGTTTAATGTCATCGTGGTACTGTGAGTTGAAGGCAATAATTGATAATTAATAAAGTGGAACCAAACCTTGCTTTGCACGGTGAGGAATCGACGATGCATGGTATAGTTATTGGGGTTGTTGCCTGTTTAGATGACACCATCAACGCATAAATCACTCATTAACATTACAACGCCCTCTTTAGTCAGTTGCTTTAGGAACGCGATACGTTCATTTTCCCTAGCATCAATGTTATACAGGGCATTGATGTGTGCAGCACCCCAGTGCACCAGTCCCTCTTGAACAAAAACAAACTCTTGATCCTTATCAATAAAGTTAGCATAAAATTCCCTAACAAGGAATGGAGAATATCCTTTAGGATGGGTACAAAATGTTTACCACCCTAGTCGCGAGATGGTCCGGTGGACTTGTTTTCCCAGAGTGAGAAGTAGTGAAAGTTGGAACCCCTGTTCTGGATAACAGTTCCACTTTAACATGATATCATGAAAGCGGTCCTTAGTAGCCTTAGTAAGGAATAAGACTGGTTCTTTGATAGGCAGATGTTTATTATCGCAAACCATCGTAATAGAAGATTCGACAATCGATTTGGAAGGGGTTTTTGATCCTCTCGTTCGTGCCTTGATTCTATGATATAAAAAAAATAAAAGTTGCAGGATATTGGAAAGCTTAAGAAGAGAAGTTTTGCAGCAACAACGAAGATTGTGGTTGTGGAGAACACCGTCGGCACAGTGGGGTGTTCTTATAAGGAATGGAAAACGAAGATGAAAAGGCGTGTTGGTAGCCATTGTAGGGATAAGATGTTGTGTCTGCATCCAATAAATGCAATGACACGAATTACCCTTTTCCAAATTGATCCGACGGTTGGAGAGAAGGGTGAATCAGACATTATGATTCTTTCCTGAAACGCTGCACTGTGATGAGTCAGCAATTAATTTGCGTCGACACGAAGGGTTTTTTTTGCGTCGACAAAAAGAGTAGCTTTTATTCCCACAAAATAACTAAAGAAGATAATTGAAATAAAATAAAATACGAAAAGTAACTGGAATAAATGTAATGACAAATTAAGTAAATGTGGCCAGATTAATGGTCTTCGTTCTGCTCGTGGTCATCTGGGCTGAGATAATGCTTCAGTCGTTAGCCATTTACCTTGAACTAGTGCCTATCATTTATGTCTTTAATTGTCACCGCACCATAAGGAAATGCTTTGACAACTTCGAATGGCCCTGACCATCTGGAACACAATTTTCCAGGATGTTGTCGTGCCATCTCTTTGTTTTTTCTTTGTATATGGCAGTATTCTCGTATGCACTTCATCGAATCTCCTCTAATTCAGAAATTTCCAATAGTCTCTTTTTTCCAGAAGCATCATAATCCATATTTACTTGCTTAACTGCCCACATGGCTTTATGTTCAAGTTCCACTGGCAAGTGACAGGATTTACCAAACATAAGCTGATACGACGATATTCCTAATGGTGTTTTATATGCTGTGCGAAGTGCCCATAATGCATCATTGAGCCTTGAAGACCAATCTCGTCTGGATGGATTCACCACCTTTTCAAGGATATTTTTAATTTGGCGATTAGATATTTCAATTTGGCCATTTGTTTATTGATGATATGTGGTTGCCATTCAGTGTTTAACACCATAATGTTTTAATGTGGTCACAACTTGATTGCAATGAAAATGAGTGCCTTGGTAACTAATTAATGCTTTAGGTGTGACGAATTGAGTGAGGATGTATGTGTGAAAGAATTTTAACACTGTCTGAGCATCATCTTTAGGGACAATAATTGCTTCGACCCATTTGGAGACATAATCGATAGCGATTAGAATATAACATTTCCAAAAGAATTGGGAAACGATCCCATGAAATTCATACCTCATACATCGAAAAGCTCAACTTCCATAATAGGTTGTTGCAACATCTCATTGCATCGAGATATCGATCCAGTGTGCTGACATTTATCGCATTGTTGAAAAAAGTTGTGGCCATCTCGAAACAATGATGGCCAATAAAATCCTGACTGAAGGATCTTTGCAGCAGTCCTAACACCACCAAACTAACCTCCATATGAAGTATCATGGCAATGC
Organism: Kokia cookei; assembly: GCA_039519145.1. NCBI lineage: Eukaryota > Viridiplantae > Streptophyta > Magnoliopsida > Malvales > Malvaceae > Kokia > Kokia cookei. The sequence continues at coordinate 17,780,617 of CM076905.1, forward strand.
TTCAGGATAGGAAGCATTTCTTCTTCAGGGACTCATTGATGAATAATATTGTCGGTTCATACCTTAAACAAATATGGCTCGTTCCGGTAATACTTTGTAGCATCTCGAAGAAATCTTACCTTTTTGTGACCAGTTGAACTCAGTGGTAGTCTTCCACAGACAAAATAATTGACAACATCCGCGTACCATAGGGATGCATTGACAGAAAAGAGCTTCTCGTCTGGAAATGCATCGATAATTTGTGAGGTATTACCATCTTCACTCCCGAATTCTAGACGAGAGAAATGATTTGCTACCTGATTTTTTAATCCTTTTCGACCCTTAATTTCAATATCGAATTCTTGTAACAGTAGGATCCATTGAATCAGTCTTGGTTTGGTATCTTTTTTGGCAAAGAGGTATCTCAATGCAGAGTGATCAATATATACTGTAACTTTTACACCGACAAGATACGAACGAAACTTGTCGAATGCAAAAACTACTACTGCCAACAACTCTTTCTCTATGGTTGTATAATTGACCTGCGCTTTAGTAAGAGTTTTGCTAGCATAATATACTGTATGAAATACCTTATCTTTGCATTAACCAAGCACCGCACCTACTGCATAGTCGCTCGCATCACACATAACTTCAAACGGTTGTGACCAGTCTGGTGCAATGACAATAGGTGCCTACACTAATTGCTACTTAATTTTCAAAAATGCTTCCATACAAGCAACATCTAACATAAACTTTTTATTTTGCTCTGAGCAGAGAGGTTTTGCAATTTTCGAGAAATCTTAGATGAATCATGGATAGAAACCTGCATGACCGAGAAAAATCCTTATTCCTTTGACATTATTAGGTTGGGGTAGCTTCTCAATGATCTCCACCTTTGCCTTGTCCACTTCGATGCCTTAACAAGAGATACGATTCCAAGGACAATACCTTCAGTTGCCATGAAGTGGTATTTCTCCCAATTTAGTACTAGATTACTGTCCTCGCATTGCTTTAAAACTATAGCTAAATTATCAGCCCATTTGTCAAAAGTGTGACTATAAACAGAAAAATCATCCATGAATACCTCCAATGAGTCTTCAATCATATCTGAAAAATCGCCATCATGCGCCTTTGAAATGTGGCTAGTGCATTGCATAGACCGAATGGCATTCGGCGAAAAGCAAAGGTACCAAATGGACAAGTGAAAGTCTGTTTAGATTGGTCTTCTGGCATAATTACAATCTAGTTGTAGCTAGAATAACCATCAAGGAAGCAGTAATAGGCTTTACCAGTAAGCTTGTCCAGCATCTGTTCAATGAAAGGAAGTGGGAAGTGATCTTTTTTTGTGATAGCATTCAAACGGTGATAGTCCATGCAAACTTGCCAACCCGTAGCAATGCGAGTAGAAATTAATTCATTCTTGTCATTACTTACCACCATAATACCGCTCTTCTTTGCAACGCATTAGACTAGGCTCACCCATTTGATGATCTCCTTTTTAACAACTTCATTTTTTCATTTAACCTCATTTACTGATCAATGGACTGCTTTTCCTCATCCTTCAACTTTATTTTCTGCATGCAAAAAACGAACTAATGCCTCTGATATCCGCAATGCTTTAGACGATGGCATGCTTTTGTTGTTTCAGTATTCAGATCAATTTCTCCTCTTGACTTGCGTTGAGATTTGTGAAGACAATTACTGGTAGGGTATCTTTGTCACTAAGGAAAACATAATTTAAATGTGTTGGCAATGGTTTCTACTCCAAGATCGGAGCTTCTTCAACAGACGTCTTAAATTCAGGTACCTTTCTATTGGTCAGATCTACGGATTCCATCTACCAACCATGTCTAAGCTCAACAATATTTGCATCATCCTTGTGGTCGCAGTCAGTTAGGAAATTGTCTTCAATTTTCACCACAAGTTCTTCTAAAGCTACTGTACTACGCTCATGAAATTCTTCTGCAATTAATTCGTCTAGTATATTAATATGGTGACATTCTTCTTTACTCTTGTAGGGAATTACTTCAAAAACACCAAAGGTAACGTGTTCATCATTCTGTCGCATAATTAACTCACCTTTGAATACGTTTATAAGAGTACGACCCATAGCAAGAAGTGGGCATCCCAAGATTATGGGAACCTCCTTATCACCTTCGCAATCAAGAATAACGAAATCTGCTGGGAACACAAACTTATCTACTTGGACGAGAACATCTTTGATTTGCCCTTCAGGTTTCGCCAAAGATCTATCCACCAGTTGCAATGTCACTATAGTGGGCTTCATATGACCAATTCCCAATTTCTGGAATGTTGATAGTGGCATAAGGTTAATGCTTGCTCACAAATCACAGAAAGCTTTTCTAAGTAATGATTTCTAATGGAGCACAGAATTGTAAAACTGCCAGGTTCTTTCATCTTGGATGGTAATTTATTTGTCAACACAGCGCTGCAGCCTTCTGTGAGCGTAATTATCTCGGTGTCAATTAACTTCTTTTTCTTGGATAAGAGCTCCTTCATAAATTTTCCATAGCTAGGAATCTGTACAAGAGCATTGACAAAAGGTATATTAACATGTAAATTTTTTAGGGTACCAAAAAATTTTTGATATTCTCTGTCATTTTCTTTTTCCTTAAATTTTTGTGGAAACGACAAAGGTATTGAAACATTAGGTTGTCGTGACATAATCAGTTGCGTCAAAATTGGCAGTTGCGTCGACAATTTTGTAGGTCGAATGGTTGTCATGGGAGTAAGAACTGCTGGCTTTTCTTCATTTAGCTCTACTACTTCTTCTTTATGTACAACTTTTCCTCGTTGCTCTACTTCATTTGCATCGATAGGTGCTATATTGGATTTGCTACTTTGTTCAACAGTTTGCTTTCCACTCTGAAGAGTAATAGCTTTTCAATGCTCCTTCCCCTTTTGAATTGGATTTTCAGTATCACTGGGTAAGGCACTTGGTGGTCTCGTGCTCATATTAGAAGCTATTTGTCCTACTTGTGCTTCCAATGCTCAGGTGGAAGAAGAATTTCCTTGCACAATAGCTTTAGTTCTTGTGATGTGTTCATGCATCAGAGCTTCAAGGGTAGCTAATGGATCAGCTCATGGTTGAGAGTACTATTGTTGTTGTTGTTGATATTGTCCTTGCATATTCAGATTTGCCATTGTAGCCTACTGTGGCTGCATCTGATCATGATGTGCATGCATCTGAGGACTGTGGTTGTAGTTTTGCTACTGCTGATTGTAACTCCCTTGTCAAAAATTTCCTTGGCTTGAGGAATTTCCATATTGAAATGTGGAAGCATTTTGATTCTCCCAAGGTTTTTGATACTTGGTTGAACTGTTGTAGGAGTTATCACACGAATTTCCTCTAATGTTATTGACATAAAATGCATTTTCTACATGCTGTGGGCAATCCTCGTAGCTATGATTATCACTGTAAATTTCACAACGAAATTTTAAGACATTCATTTGGTGGGCAACTTGAATGGAAGAAACTTCACTCGTCCCCTTCATGTTTTTAATCATGAGTCTAATTCAATAACTCCAGGATTCATTTTTACTTGAGAAGCTCGAGAAATTGGGAATTGATAGTCATTCTGAGCGATTCTTTCCAAAATTTTCACAGCTTCATCATAGGTGAAGTCCAACAAATGACCGTTTGCAGATACATCGACAAGATTTCTTGTTTGCGCATTTAATCCATTATAGAAAATTTCAATCTATGTTTCTTGTTGGATTCCATGCATGGGACAACGTAGAAGCAAAGTCTTGTAACGCTCCCATGTGGTAATGCAGATTCTCATCATCTAGCTGGTGGTAAGCAGTAATATCATTCCTCAATCGAGCATTCATCATGGGTGGATTAAATTGCAAAACAAATTGAGTCGTAAGTGCATTCCACAATGTAATTGATCCAGTAGGTAATCCAAGGAACCAGGTATGGGCCCTTCCTTGCAATGAATAAGGAAACAGTCGCATCTTAAAAACGTCATCAGGAACACCATGCTGACCAAAAGAAGCATAGTTTAGTAGAAAAGATTTAATATGCTCTCTCACATCTTTATGAGGCAAACCAACATATTGCCCATTCGAATTTAACATTTGAAACATAACCGATTCTAACTCGAAATTTCTAGCTTGGATAGCTAGTCTAACAACCCCTAGCTACAAATCATCTAGCACAGGAGCAACAAAGTATTTAACCGTTCTTTTTTGCATTTGTTCTTCTTGCGGAAGTGGTGGGTTGTTTAAATTCTGTGGCTGTATTGGAGGGACAGGATTTTGTGGCGATAATTATGGTATGGCATCATTTCCAGGCAAAGTCATATTCCTTTGTTCTTGTCTTCTCCTTCGAATAGTTCTCTCGATTTCCGGATCTAAGCCAACAATCTTTTCAAGATTTTAAAACACCTAAAAGAAAATTAAAAAGGAGTCAGCAAAAATTGAAACAAATTAGTAGCAAATAAAAGTTAAGAAATAAAGAATAATTGCAACTACAAAAATTAACATCAAACAAATGCCATCCCCGGCAACGATGCCAAAACTTGATCGCGATATGAACGTCACAGTAATTATGAAAGCAAACACTTGTCGATGCAAGTATATTTGATAGACTTAAAACTATCAGATATCGATCCCAAAAAGATGACTATTTATGCTTATAATTGTTGATTCAATTAAAGTTAAAATAAGAGAAACTGTATGAATAATGTCAGCGCAATTTAAATAAAGAGTGTAGAAATGAATGAATTAAACTATCAGAGCAAATATTGCAAGATTGTAATAAAATATGTTGAAGCAGATTAATGAGAAATGCAATTAAAGTTTGAAGATAATTTGTCGATACAATTTAAGAAAATTAAAGAAGTAAAAACAATGATAATGAAATGGGGGATCCTTGACTTGATAAGTCGACAAACTACTAAATGTGACCACAAGGTAAATAATAGATAAATTGTCCCCGCAGTTAAGCTTAATGATATCTTACCAACTTCAACTTTCCTATTTATCAAAGACCCAAATACTCACATTAATCACACCTTTTAGTGCTAGCAATGCTTTGCATTCAAGAACAAGTGGCCAGAATTCCTTCGTTGCCCAAACAACTTCCGTTGTCTTGCTTGTTAATTTAATTTGTCAATGCACTTTCCAGTGTCAGTAACAACAATAGCACTTTCGTGATCAAGCAATTAAATCCAATGATAAACTAATAAGAGAAAATTGAGCAAAAATCAAATTAGATCTAAAATTAAAACGTACTTCCATACACATTTAACTTTATCAAAATTTATCAGCGTTTGGGAGGAAATAAAGAACAAGTTGAAGCATTCTATTCCTAGCCTACTAGAACTCTTCCCTAATGCTCCTCTTGTGTTGCACTTAGGAACACTCCTCGTCAGGAGTAGGATTTTGCCTTCTCGTCACAATCAGTTCACCCTCTAAGAAACTAAGCTACCATGGAGGCAAGCTTAAAGAAAAGATGAAAATCGAATTGATTTTTGTCACGAGCTTCAAGATTCCTCCTTTTTCTTCTTCTTTTCTTCAGTAATTATCTTTAATGCCGAATACAGGTGTCCTTCTTCTTTAGATCTAACTTCCTTACAGCTATACAAATTAGTTAATCCAGCTGTACATTCATGCAAATCTGGTACATTTAGCATGCATTTAAAGGTTGTTGCGACATATCTGGACTTAAATTTAGATTTTAATTTGCTTGCAACAACCTTGATATTCTCAAGCACTGGTACTTCTGGATATGTTCAAGCGATGATAGGTTTGGGTGCAATTTTGGATTCTAAATTGTGGTGACAACCTTGCACACCTTACTGCTTTGATGTTTTGGAACAAATTCCTGCATTGATATCTTTAGATGCAAAACTGAACACTAAATGTGGTGAGATTAGTAGCAAAAGTAGGACAAAATTAACCAAACTTCACTGACTTAGAAAATGCAATTACTGAATATAAAATGCTAAAAGTGCATGCTAAACATGATATAATGAGAGCAAATTATACTTGAAATAAGGAGAAATTAATGGTCTTTTCTAATGCTATCAATGCTCCAACAAATCTATCTTACTTTCAATCGAGATTATGCACACGCAAAACAAGAGCTCATTCCTAAGATTGCTAGCATGTAGAATTAAAAATGATTGAACATAAATCAAATGAAGAGATTCATTAGAAAGATATCGGTAATAATTCATAAAAGTAAATAAAGTATTAGAAATATTCGACCCTTAATTCATCAGAAAAAAGGTGCAAAATGTTGCTTAAACAAAATGACATTCAGACTTAAAGATCAAGAGTACTCCTTGTTGAGACCCAAAAAGAACATCAGGCTCGCATCCTGATTCTGCTCTATTTTGCCATAACAACATATCTTTACTTTGGTGGTTTTGCTATAACAGCCTCAAGGCTCAACTCTCAACGATGGCTTGCCAACTCTACCTTTGCACTTCCGATCTGCCGTGTGACTCTCCCGATTCTCCTCCTTTCAAAGTATATTGCACTAACACTTTGCCTTATCTTGATTTAATTCTTCGATATTGATTTCTTCATCAGAATGCTACTTTTATAGGAGCTTAGCCACACAATACACATTGTCAGATTCAAATTTCTAGAGGTTTTAGTGCCCTCGTAGATCTTTCCAGTACAGGCCACACAAATTTGGCTTGCTGTAGCTGAATCTTGTGAGACTGGTACTGCCAGAACGTTTAGTAGTTGTAATCTTTTATTGCTTTCGCTCCCCAACAATCCTTCATTATTAGGTCTCGTACTCTCTCTCCTTCACCTATTCTTGCATCGTGAAAACACATACCAACAAGCGTAATTTTTGCTACAGCAAAAGGGTAAAAATGTATAGATTTTGCCAATTGAGCGTAATGCAGCTCTGAAGACAAAACTACATAAAAATACTATTAATGTTATAACAAATTTACTAAAGAGCAGACAAAATATTCTAGCAAAAGCATGTAATATAACTCTTTTTCAAGAGTTATCAACAATCTCTTCAAATCTGACTTTGCTACAGCAGAATCTGTGAACCTGGTATTGCCAAAGCATTCGACGACAAAGTCCATCAACCTCTTTGCTCCCAACAATACTTCAGTCCCTGGGTTCCATGACACCTTCCTTCCTGCACCATACCACGTCATACCACTATCACAAAAAGAGTAAAAACAACTAAAATAATCCTTTAAGCTCAAATAAGCTCTAATATGCAAAACACATTAAAAACACTAAAAATGCAACTAAACTCTACTTAAGAACAATCTAATAACTCGAATAAGAGTTTGCCATATAACTCTTTTCAAGAGTTATCACCCCCCCAAACCTGAGTTATTACTTGTCATCAAGCAAAAATATGCAAATGCATGAATGAATGAATGCAAAATATACTGCCTTGACATATGTTTCTAGAATATTATCGTACCTTTCTAAGTATAATGTACATTTCAATTCTCAACAGCCTTATGTTGCGTTTAAATGTATAATGTTGTAGCAAATGTGCAAGTGTACATGACGTTCAAGTAATAGAAGTGATAAGTCAAGTATTATAATCATAGCGATTGGTTTTCAATTAGAATTATCCTAAGCTGTTGATAAAATAATTGTTCATAACAAAATATTTTTGATAGCAAATGCGTGTCATAATAATAAAAGTTTGAAGCAAGAAATAAATCTACTAAGTACTTATCAACCTTAGCAGAGATATTGGCAAGATCTAAATACAGGACTAAGTTGTGCTTGCTAAAATTGGGAATCCTTAGATCTTAAAATCCAGATCTACAAATGCTATGGCAAATCTTCTCTCTACCAACTGTCTTAAATGATTAAGTGATGGCTTACCAGTGTCATGGCAAATTTTATAGCCGATCAATAGTATATTTCTAAAGCATGAATCTTCCAACAAAACTTAACTCACTCTTAATGAACGTAGCTCTATGTCTAGAGTCACTACAAGTATCTTTTGAATAACTTGCTTATAACACCGAATTATGCTCTAGCAAATCTAACCTTTTCAGTATTAGATTATGCACATGACAATCAAGTGCCTATGTCTAGGATTTTGCATGCAAGTAGAGTTAACAACAAAGAGCATAATTCAAGTGAAGCAAATTAGCAAAAGACGATTAACCAAACATTTATAAAAATGGAATTAAGCATCTACATCATCCAACTAGTTGAATGGTTAGTTCAAGGGCATTAAAATATCGTTTGAAACTTCAACATTCAGAATTAACAAACAAGAGTACTGAATTGAAACCTAGGATAAACATCATATTCGCACCCGATTTTACTTTCATAATGCCACAAAAAAGTATCATTGCTCAGATGGTTGCTACGGTGTCGTAGAGGCTCAACTTCCAGCATCTGTTGTCAACTCCACCACTGCACTTGGGTCTGTCGGTGTGACTCTCTAAATTTCCCTCTTTTCAGAGTTTATCCTCTATCACTCTTTTCTAGCTTATTGTCACACGTTTTACATGTTAGATCCAAATTCTAAGGGATCCTTCTAGTGCTTCCCTTAGATCCTTCTAGTGCACAACCTTATCAGATTTGGCTTTGCTACAGCAGAATCTGTGAACCTGGTATTGCCAGAGCAGCCAACAATAGAGTCCTTTTACTGCTTCAACTCCCAACTTCACTCTCTGGGTTCCGTACTTCCTTCCGACCTGCAACATCCCACAACACATACCACCAGTGTAATATTGCCACAAAAAGGGAAAAAACAACTAAAAATAATCGTTAAGGCTCAAACCAACTCCAATATGCAAAAACACCTAAAAACACTAATAAAGCTAATACAATTTACTTAAGAACAATCAAATAATTCTGACAAGGATTTGTTATAACTCTTTTTAAAGAGTTATCACACCCCAAGCTTGAGTTATTCTTGTCCTCAAGAAAAAATATTCTAATGCATGAATGCATCAAGATATTGCCATGACAAATATTACCAAAGTATTGTCGTACCTCTCTAAGTATAGCATATATTTCAATTCTCAGCAGCCTTTTGTATTCTCAAAATTTTACATTAGTTTTGTAGGTAAATTCAACAAAATCAGTGCAAAATATCCTTCTAAAAATAAAGAATTTGAATTTCAAATGCAGTTTACATCTATAGCAGATAATTCCTAATATACTTATCTCATTTCTTTAGCTAAGTTCACTTTTCTTTGCATTTCTTTCGAGCAAAATTTTATTACAGTAGATAGGGAATTCATTTTGTCGTACGATTTCTATACTTGATAATCACAGTGGAGCAAACACTAAATTGCCATGTCATTCATCATATCACAATCTAAATATATTTCACTCATGCAACTAAGGTTTTCAACTAAAAAGATGGGTGGAGCAAACAACTACCTCTTTAGCTTACTTTGCTTAAAGCTACAGCGGAGTGTCCCTAAAAAGAATTTTTCTTTTTCTATACTTTTTTCTTTAAACACTCATAGTTAGACACACTTTTCTCATTAGCAACACAATGGAGCAAATAAAGTGCTGCTGATGAACTCAATATTGTCAAGTAGTGGAGTGACAAAATTTCCTATCAATTTGCCTTAACATTTTTTATTTAATTACTTAGGTTAAAGAAAATTTAAGTTTTATTAAGAAAAATCTACTTTCAAGTTTTTATTTTTAGAAAATCAATTTTAAAGCAACTATCCTAAGCTAAATCACCTAATCCACTTCGAAAAAAATTAAATTTGTAAAGGCTTTGTTTCCTCATTTAACATCAACAACATATCCATACTTTTTTGGTTCCTCGTTGTTATATGCCTTGGCATAGGATCTAGTCACAGGTCTAGACGAGGAAGAAGCCTTGCTTCGACCTATGGTTACTCAAAAGACAAATTCTTCCTTGACTAAACCCCCTCTCAAAATAACATTTCTTTTTTGTAGAATAATTGCTTTCCCTTTATTTCATATTGGTAACCTTTTTATAGGCCGTTAATAAAAAAGAAAAGAGTCCTAATAGAATTCCTAACTTAAAGTTTATAAGGGAAATAAAAACCTAATATAATAAGGAAAATAACTAAAACTAAAACTCTTAATAAAGCCTAATATAATAAACAAATTAAATAAATCTAAAACTCTAATTGCAATAAAGTGTCCATATCATTACTCCCCCTCTTGGAGTTGAGCTTGTCCTCAACCTCAAATTCAGAATAAGCTTTAGAACTTATCCAAAATCATCTATCTCATCGTCATCTTGTCTGCCTTAAACATCTGGTACTTCTATCCAAAATATGCCATGGAAACTCTATATGACAACTAAATGTAATGAAAATGCAAAACAAGCTACACAAAACATATGCACACCAAAATGCAACAACACACCCCCAAAGATAAGGGATGCATTTTCCTCAATGCATGAAATAATGAATGCAAACAAAAATATGTTTTGACAAAATAAAAACATATGCCTAATCAAACAAAAAAAGTTGGAGCTATAAAAAGTTAGATATTACCCTAGTTGATGCAAAGGGATTTTCAGGCTGGTCGCTTGCCCTTCAATTTACGCTTCCATGGCATCAATAATGTGTCCTCCTCCTTGTTCTCATTGTACATTCTCATCATCTCATCGATCAGTTAATCGACGACATTGTCTTGATCAATATCCTGGGATAATGGCATTGTGGCTATCAGCTTTGGTGTGGTGGTTTTCTTTTGGTGTCAACAAATTTTCCTTCTCAAGTGGGCTCTCTTTTATTACTTGAACGTCAGTCTCTATTTTTTCCTCATCCTCCAGAATAAACTCCTCGTTAGAAGAAGATTTACAAGATATAGACTGAACCCCAATGTCGTCCGTATCTCGTTCAACCTCAACTATTTCATCATATAGCACCCTAGGAAAATTTGGAAACTTGGGGACCTTAACATTATTTTATTGCAGCGCTTGGCGAGTTATATCATCTCGAATTCGTATGTACCCCCATAAGGCTTCTATCTTGCATTGGAAAGCTTCCAACACAATATCAATTTTCCTGATCTAGTCTCAGAGATCACGATCATTATCTTCAATGCTGCTCAAGGATGATAATTTTTGGAGCTCGAATGGAGTGTTGGATGATAGTGTAGTAAATAATGGTGCAATAGATATGGAAGTTTGGCCTTGTGGTGTCACCACAAGAGTTTCTTCCTTTCATATTCTTACTACTGATTGCTTTGTAAAAGAACCTTTATTTTCTATAACATCCTCATTCTCTTCAAGTGGCACTTTTGCTTGCAAACACATTGCTATAATCAAGTTCAGAAAAATTAGACTTTTCGAATTCTTTTTTGTGCATTTGTGCACTTCCTCACAAATAATTGCTCCTACATTAATTTTGAAGCCCTTCATGATAGAATGTAATAGCAATAACCTTTCCTTCCTAACTATTATCCTGTGCGTAGTAGGCATTAATCGTGACTTCAAGAAGTTAACCCAAACACAACATTTCGGATTCAGCGAAGTCCTCTCAATCATATGCCGATCATTTTTCGACTTGTCCCACTGATAACTCTTGAAAAAGAGTTATATAACAAACTATTGTTGGAGCTTTTTTTTGTTCTTAAGTAAATTGTTACAACATAGTTAGTGGTTTTACATATTTTTGTCTTTGGGAGCTGTCTTGAGCTTTAACGAAAAATTCTATGTGTTTTTACCTTTTTTTGTCATGGCAATGTTACACTTTTGGTATGCTGTGGTATGGTGCAAGAAGGAAGGTGCTATGGAGTCTTGAGAATAAAGCATTGTTAGAGCAAAACAATAGAAGGACTTTGTCGTCGAACGCTCTAGCAGTACTAAGATCACCGACTCAGCATAGTACAACACAACATAGCTAGCTGTCAAAGGCACTAGAAGAATCCCTTAAAAATCGAACCTAAATATCAGCTCAAATATGCTGTAGAAAAGTTAGATTTGCAGAGGTTGCTGGACTAGAAGGATCCTTTGAATTCTGGATTTGACATGCAAAATGTGGGGCAAAGCTCCTATTATAGCAGCACTTGGGAGAAGAAATTAGAATCGAATCAAATATAGCATAGGTCGAGTGCTAGATCAAAATACTCTAAGAGGAGGAGAATTAGGAGAGTCACACGACAGATCGAAAGTATAGAGGTGAAGTTGACAACCAATGCTAGGAACGGAGCCTCGATGAAGCCATCCCTAACCACCTGAGCAAAGATACATTGTTGTGGCAATGCGGAGCAGAATCGAGCAGCGAGCTTTATTTTCATTTTGGGTCTCAACGGGAGTACTCTTAATTTTTAAATCTGAATGTTGAAATGTTTAAACAATAATTTGCACCCTTTAATTAACCATTCGAGGGTTAGATGTTTTTAGATCTATTAATTCTATTTTTATGAATGTTATTAAAATATTCTTCTAATGAATTTCTTCACTTGTGTTATGTTCTTTGTTGTTAATTCTACATGCTAGCAATCCTAGACATAGGCTCTTGTTTTACATATGCATAATCTCGACTGAAAGCAGAAAAATTTACTGGAGCATAATTTGATATTGTGAGCAGGTGTCGAGAGATATCTGTAGTGACTCTAGACATAGAGCGCGTTCATTAAGAGTGAGATAAGTTTTTGTTGGGAAAATTCATGTTATAGACATATAATGTGGATCAACCGTAAAAGTTGCTATGACATACCAAGCCATTGTTTAGTCATTCTGGGGAATTTGTAGAAGTAGAGATTTGTATTAGCATTTGTAGATTTGGAGTTTAGATCTGAGAGATCCCAGGTTTAGCGATCACAACTTAGTCTTGTACTTAGATCTTGCCAATCATTTCTGTTAAGATTGATAAGTACTTAGTAGATCTGATGCCTTGTTTGTTTTATCCATTTATTGTATTTGCATTTGTTATAACATGCAAGTTTCATTTACAAAACTATCTGTCATTACATTTACTTTGCTTGCACAATTCTTTTGTCAACAGTTTAAGGGATTTCCTCAGAATACCAATGTCTTTGTGGGTACGTGATAACTCTTGAAAAAGAGTTATATTACATACTATTGCTAGAACATTTTGTTTGCTCTTTAGTAAAATTGTTATAACATTAGTAGTATTTTTATGTAATTTTGTCTTCGGAGCTACATTGCACTTAATTGGCAAAATCTATACATTTTTACCCTTTTGTTGTAGTAAACTATGCTTGTTGGTATGTGTTTTCATGATGCAGGAATGAGGCCCAATAATAAAGGACAGTTGGGGAGTGGAAGTAGCAAAATATTGCAGCTGCTAAACGTTCTGGCAGTACCAAGCTTGCAAGATTCTATTGGTGCAAGCCAAATTTATGTGGTCTGCACTAGAAAGCTCTAGGAGAGTGATGTTATTACAAATGACATATATTTTCCCCCTAATTTAGTGCTTTTATTGTCTCTTTTGTACTCCATTTAGCATGCATCATTAGCATTTTATACTTAGTTTTCATGTTTTCCAACTCATTGTTAGTTAGTTTCAATTCTTGTTATTTTTATCTATTTTTGTATTAATGTTGACGCAACCAGCCAATATATTACGCCTTAGAATTGTCAGCGCAAGAATCAGCCCAAGAGCTCAATTATGGAAGAAGAATGCAGCCACAAGACCAGCTTGGAATTGCGACTAGCAATGTCGACGCATTGGAATTGAACCTCAAATGAGTAGAGTTAAGCTGAATTTACACTGGAAGCACCAGCATAGGAGTATCATAGATGTCGCTGCAATTATAATGTCAAATTGCATCTAACAGTACAACAACAACTTGTTGATCTCTAAAGTAAACATGTAACCTGCGTGAGTGCACAGCTATACTCTAACTAACTTTGACAGCAGCAAAAATCTAGATCTGAATCCAAGAATGAAGGATTAAATCTGTAAATTTTTAGAGGCTATAAATAGATAAAAAAGGAGGAAAAGAATCATCAAGAGCAAGGGAATTAAATCTTGAAAATACTTTGTGAATCAAAGATTTGAGCTGGAATTCGGTGAGCTAATGAACCAAGTCTGCAACTGCTTCTGACGAGAGGTGCTTGATGCCGAGCAAGAGGAACAAGTAGAGAGTAGACCTAGTAGTCTAGAGATAGTAAGCTTCGTTATACTCTTTATTTCTTCTTGAACGATGATGTATTCTGTTGATATTAAATGAATATGAGAGTATCTTTTAATATCATATCATTTTGATTCTTATTTACATTGCTTATCCGCTTATTCTTGGATTTAACTGCTCTAAACACAAAAGTGAAATTGCAGTACATCGACATCGAGAGATGCGCTGATAGGTTAGATTAACAAGTGGGTTAGGCGAGAGCAGCTCTAGACTGGGACAGACTCCAGTTACTTGTTCTTCGATACACATCATTGCTCGCACCGAGAGTTAGAGTAGTGTATTTGTGTTGGGATTAAGTAGGGAGTTATTGTGAGTAAGAACTTAAAGGGGCTTCATTGTTGCAACAATTCGTCTATATTATACCTTGTCGACTCATCTAGCATTGTAACCTATAGAATCAGTGAACCATTTCCACCTTTTTCACTTGATCATTTTTATATTTCCTGCATTTAAATTTCTAGCACTTAACATTCAACACATTTGGATTTATTTTCAGTACACTGACATTTAACCTTTAATATATAACTCTAATTGCATTGACAATAATGATTATTTTAGTGTGTAGATCTGACATAATTGCGTTGGCATTCTGATTCGCATCATACTGATTTTCAATATTAATTACCCTGGCATTAGGACATTGGGAACCATTTCCTCGTGGGATCGATATTTGATAGCTCTGTCTATCAACTATACTTGCATAGCCGTGTGTATGTTTACACAATAGTTGTCTCGTAAAAACACCGATAAAGTTTTGGCACCGTTTCCGGGGAAATTGGCATTTGTTCAATGTTTGCTTTTGTTATTGTAATTAATTTTATTTACTTAATTTTTAATTTTTATTAATTTGTTTATCATTCTTTTATGATTTTGAAGGTATTGTATGTCCACAATGGGAAATCCTAAGGACATTGTCAGCTTTGATCCAGAGCTTGAGAGAACACTTAGGAGGAGAAGGTAAGAACAAAGGAAGATGGTCGGTAACAACAACAATAATAATCTACCACCATTACTGCCACAGGACAACATTCCTCCAATACTGCCACAAGATTTACCACCACCACATCCACAGAAAAGAAAATACAGAATAGGCCAATAAGAGATTTTGTTGTGCCTATACTCAATAATCTGCAACCAGGGGTTGTGAGACCAGTAATTCAGGTTGGTAACTTTGGATTGAAACTGGTGATGTTTCAGATGCTCAATTCTAATGGACAGTATTCGGGTTTTCCATATGAGGACGTGCGAGAACATTTGAAATCATTTTTACTTATTTGTGCATCCTTTAGTCAACACGATGTCCCTGATGATGCTTTGAAAATGCAATTATTTCCTTATTCATTGCAGGGAAACGCTCGAACATGGTTTTTAGGATTGCTGACTGGATTTATCACATCCTGGAATGCGTTAGCAACATAGTTTGTCTTAAGATTTAATTCCCTATAATGAATGCAAGGTTGCGAAATGACATCAATGCATATCACCAACTTGATGATGAGAATTTACACACAACATGGGAGCGCTACAAATCATTGCTTCGACGTTGCCCAATGAATGGGATTCAACAAGAGACTCAGATTGAAATCTTTTATAATGGTTTAAATGCTCAGACAAGGAATCTTGTCGATGCATCTGCAAACGGTCCATTTTTGGATTGCACATATGATGAAGCGGTTCGAATTCTAGAGAGGATAGCCCAAAATGATTACCAATATCTGATTTCTCGTTCTGCACAAGTGAAAACTAATCTTGTGGTTCTTGAATTAGATGCTATTTCTGCATTGTCAGCACTGGTATCTTCCTTGGCCAACATCATCATTAAGAACATGAATGGAACAAGCAACATTGCTCCGATACAAATGGCCCAGCAAACAGATGCGTCGATATTTTCATGTGAGATTTGTGGCGACAACTACAGCTATGAAGATTGCCCACATCATGAAAAAAATGCATATTATGCCAACAACATCCGAGGGGGTTCATTTGGTAACTTCTACTACAATCGTTCGCAATAACCTTTGGGAAATCAAAATTCATCCACATTTCGATATGGAAACTCTTCGAACCAAGGAGGTTATAGGCAAGGAGGTTACAACAACCACTAATCACAGAACTACCATCAAAATTCATAAGTAAATTCTCGTACTGAACCAATGTAGTCACATAGTCAAATGCAACCACAATAACGATCGCAACCACAACCATTTGTTTTGCCAAAAATGCAAGGACAACATCATCAGCATCAACAGCAGCAATTTAATCAACCTTAGGTAGATCCTATGGCTGCTCTTGAAGCAATGATACGCGAGCATATTACTCGAACAGAAGTGATAATGCAAGGTAATTCTTCTTCAATACGAGCATTGGAAGCACAACTTGGACAGTTGGCCTCAAATCTCAGCACTAGATCATCGGGTACTCTACCTAGTGATACTGAAAATCCAACGCAACAAGGGAAGGAGAATTGCAAAGCAATAACACTAAGAAGTGGAAAACAGACGGTAGAATTAAGTAATTCTGATCAAGATGGTGTTGAAGCATCCACTTCACAGCAGCAAGAAGAGGTTATAATTGAAGAAAGTCAAGCACAGAAGAATATGGAAGAACCAATTGTAGTACCATCTCTACCTACTGTTTGTCCAAATAAGTAGTCGACACAACCATCACTATCGAAGCAACAAAGTTATCTACACCCATCTACTGCAACAATACCTTTTCCATTTCCACAACATTTCAAGGAAGAAGTCCATGATGAAGAATACTACAAGTTTGTTTCTACTTTGAAACAATTGCAAATTAATTTACCTCTAATAGATGCTCTTGTGTAGATACCCAGTTATGGGAAATACATGAAGGAGCTATTATCAAAGAAAAAAAAACTATCTGACATCGAGACAATTGTGCTCATAGAGGGGTGCAACGCTATACTCAGAAACAAGTTGCCAACAAAGATGAAAGATCCTGGCAGCTTCACAATTCCATGCTCCATTAGAGATCATTACTTAGGTAAAACATTATGTGATTTAGGAGCTAGCGTTAACCTAATGCCTTTGTCTACTTTCAAAAAGCTAGGAATCGGATCAATGAAGCCCACTGCGGTGACATTGCAATTAGCGGATAGATCTCTAGCACAACCGAAGGGATAAATCAAAGACGTTATTGTTCGAGTTGATAAGTTGGTGTTCCCTGCTAATTTTATCATCCTAGATTGCGAAGTTGATAAGGAGGTACCCATTATTTTGGGAAGGCCATTTTTAGCAACAGACGGACACTTATCGACGTGTTCAAGGGAGAACTAGTGATACGTTATAATAATGACCAAGTAACCTTCATTGTGTTTGAAGCAACACCATCAGGGCCCAAAGAACAATGTCACCAAGTTGATGTGTTGGACAAAATTATTTTCGAAGAATTTCATATTATGAATTCAACATTGGCCGATACTGATGCGGTGACATTTATTGATGATATCCTAGATGACTGTGTTGACAAAGAGGAAGTGAACAATTGTGAGTTGAGAAGATATTGGCAAATGGAGTCGTTAGATTTTTCTAATAGGACAATTCTAGTTTTTAAATCATCTACAGAGCAAGCTCCTACCTTGGAGTTAAAACAATTACCGACACATTTGAAATATGTATTCCCTGGTGACAATGAGACACTACTTGTCATTGTCAATGCATCCTTCAATGCAACACAAGAAGAGAAGCTTATCGTAATCTTCAAAGAACATAAGAAAGCCATAGCCTGGAGCATCGCAGATATCAGAGGCATCGATCCTTCTTTCTGCATGCATAAGATAAGGTTAGAAGAAGAAGGGAAGCAATCCATTGAGTAACAAAGATGACTCAATGAGAAAATGAAAGAAGTGGTAAAGAAAGAAATCATCAAATGGTTGGACGCGGGCATAGTATACCCTATTTTTGACAATAATTGGGTAAGCCTCATTAAATGTGTTCCAAAAAAAGTGGTTTTACTATTGTGACCAATGATAAAAATGAGTTAATCCCTACTCGCATCGCAACTGGATGGCGTGTGTGCATGGATTACCGACGATTAAATGCGGTAAAAAAAAAAGGACCATTTTCCACTTCCTTTCGTCGATCAAATGTTAGATAGGCTAGCTGGTAAAGCCTATTATAGCTTTTTGGATGGCTACTCTAGATACAACCAAATAGCTATTGCACCGAAAGATCAAGCAAAAACCATATTTACATGCCCTTTTGGGACTTTTATTTCCCGACATATGCCATTTGGCATGTGTAATGCACCAGCAACATTCTAGAGATGTATGATGGCGATATTCTCAGATATGATTACTCACTCGAGGTATTCATGGATCATTTTTCAGTCTATGGACAGAGTTTTGACCAATGCGCCGACAAGTTGGTGAATGTTTTGAGAAGATGCGTGGAAATAAACTTGGTTTTGAATTGGAAGAAATGTCACTTCATGGCAACAGAGGGGATTGTCCTTGGCCATCGAATCTCATGTCAAGGCATTGAAGTCGATAAAGCAAAGGTAGAAATCATCAAAAAATTACCACCACTTACTACTGTCAAAAAAATAAGAAGCTTTCTTGGACACACAGGCTTTTATAGAAGATTTATCAAAGTTCTCCAAGATAGCTAAACCTTTATGCTCTTTATTAGAGCAAAATAAAAAGTTTGTATTTGATGACATCTGTTTGGATGCATTTACAATAATAAAGACAAAGTTGGTGCAAGCTCCAATTATCGTTGCACCGGATTGGATGCAACCATTCGAATTAATATGCGACGCTAGCGACTTCGCTGTAGGAGCTATTCTCGGACAAAGGAAAGAAAAGGTATTTCATGCTATCTATTATGCTAGTAAAAGACTAACTGAAATGCAGGTTCATTACACAACAACTAAAAAAGAGTTACTAGCAGTGGTCTTCGCATTTTGACAAGTTTCATTCTTATCTTGTCGGGGCAAAGACTACAGTCTATACGGATCACTCAGCTTTGAGACACCTTTTCAACAAAAAAGATGCTAAGCCTAGACTTATTAGATGGATCTTACTCCTCTAAGAGTTTGATGTTGAAATCAAATATAGAAAGGGATCTAAGAATTAGGTAGCTAACCATTTGTCTCAACTAGAAAGTGGGAGCAAAGATGGACAATAGACTCAGATTGTCGAAGCTTTTCTTGATGAACAAATTATTTACTGTCGACACATCACCATGGTATGCTAATGGAGTCAACTATCTTGTGTGTGGAAAGCTACCCATGAGTGCAACTGGTCATAGAAAAATCAGGCTCATATATGATGCTGCTAAATATTATTGGAACGAGCCATATTCATTCAAGGTATGTGCTGGCAATATAATTCGTCGTTATGTTCCTGAAGAAGAAATGATGTCAATACTGCGACATTGCCAGGATGCCTCTTCTAGAGGTCATTTTGGTGGAATAAGGACTGCTGCTAAGGTCCTGCAATCCGGATTCTATTGGCCCAATTTTTTTCGAGATGCCCACAATTTCACTTAATAATGTGATCGTTGTCAACGTACTGGTAATATTTCTTGACATAATGAGATGCTCCAACAACCTATCATGGACGTATAACTTTTTGATGTTTGGGGTATTGATTTCATGGGACCATTTCCAAACTCTTTTAAAAATATGTATATACTAGTAGCTGTTGACTATGTATCCAAATGGATCGAAGCTATTGCGGTACCAAAAGACGAAGCTCAGACAATGTTGAAATTCTTTCACATATACATCCTCACGAGGTTTGGAACCCCGAGAGCATTGATAAGCGACCAAGGTACTCATTTCTACAACAATCAAGTGGCAACTGCATTGAAACGATATAGTGTGAAGCATCGTATAGCTACTACGTATCACCCACAAACAAATGGTCAAGCCGAAGTATCCAATCATCAAATTAAAGGTATACTAGAGAAGGTGGTTAATGCGGTTACATGATGCATTATGGGCACTTCGCACTGCTTATAAAACTCCATTGGGAATGTCGCCATATCAGCTGGTATTTGGAAATTCTTGTCACCTATTTGTTGAACTTGAACATAAAGCTATGTGGGCAATTAAATAGGTGATACGACCTCGAGTTTGTGAAAGTATTCGAGCTGTAGTTGTGCCCGATCGTTAAATGGAGAAGTATCGTTCTGAGTTTGAGTTTGAAGGAATTCAGTTAAGTATGGATGTAGTTTGGCTAGGAATGAAACGAAGTAAGAGAAAGATGGAAAGTTATAGTGGATAAGTAAACTTAAGGTCAAGAATGAACCAATACTATGGAGTATTGACCTGAGACTTATAAGTCACTTAAGGTGATGGAATGGTGATAGAAAGGACCTTGACCCACTACCTATGAAGAGATAGGAACCAAAGGTATCAAAGGTGAACGCCACACTCGGTTTAAGAGTGATAAGTTCAAAGAAACAAGGATGACGCCACTAGCAAGCTAGATAAGTCAACTTGAGTCTTAAACAAAATTGAGAGTTGAATAAACTCACTAAGATATAAAAATTCATCAAAGTATCAAAAGGGTCTAGAATACAACTAAAGAGCTTCATATTTGTAGCTCAATTACATGGCTAGCTGAATAGACACTTAGGGAACTAAATGGGCCGCATGTGTTCAGCTTAATGGAGCTGGAAACTTCCTTGAACCTTCTCTAGCATTGATTAGACAAGTCCCTTGATGTTTCCAACCAGCTTAAATTAAATTAAATTAAGTAAGGAGCTGAATGGAGCTAAAAGGACTAGGCTAGATTCAGCCAAGAGGTCTGAAAGGCTTTTAAGGGGCTACCTTGAATATTTGGAGAGTCTTGGACTTCAAATGGTAGCTTGGGACACTTCAACAGCCTTGTAGTGTGAACACACAAATTTGAACGGCCATGAGTGTGAAAGGAACCTCTAGCAAATGTGAAAGCACTTAAGCAACTAAATGGATAGCTTTAGGGAGATAAATCAGTAGCTCAATGGCTCTTGGCATACACAAAGAGGTGCCTGGAGCATTTCAATCAACAGCACACCATATTCAAACCATCCATACATGTACCTGAAATATATTAATCAGCTAATTGCATGTGCCTGAAACATATTAATCAGCTAATTAATTTCAGCTAGGACATATTAATTCAAGCATGAAATTAATTTGTCTCAAACTTAGACACCTTAAAAACAACTATTAAATATGTATCAAAATAAGATACATTAAAAACAACTATTAAATATGTATCAAACTAAGACACATTAAAACCCTATTTAATAAAAAATGTCCAGATTATGACACATTTAATAACTTAAACTAAATAACTAAATTAACTAAAACAAATTAAATATTTATTCCAGCAAAATAATGTTAAGTTAAAAACGAGCTGAAGTTAAGTTCAATGAGCTACAAACGAGCTAGATGAACTTGTATGAGGTTGCAAAGCCGACTTAGTTGACTTGTCCAAGATTGATCGATAAGCCCCATAACGGTTTTTGCCCACGCTCGATCAATTAGAGCTGAAACAGCCTCCTTGAAATGTTTGGCTCGTGCTCGAGTTATAGGTCCTAAGGGAATCTCCAAAGGTTCCTTGTTAGCACTTGGTAAGTCTCGGACCGTGGCCGTATCATTCCCCATCTCTTCAAAGCGATTTGTCCCCAAATCGTTGCCTACATCATAGGGAGATAAGTCAGACACGTTAAAGCTTGCGCTGATGTTATACTCACCTGGAAGGTCGAGCTTATAAGAGTTCTCATTGATCCGTTCTAGCACTTGGAATGGACCATCTCCCCTCGGTAATAATTTGGACCTTCGTTGGGCTGGGAAACGCTCCTTTCTCATGTGAACCCAAACCCAATCTCCGGGTTCGAACACAACACGTTTTCATCCCTTATTTGCCTTGTGCATGTAGCTTTCGGTTCTAGCCTCAATATTGGCTCTCACTTTTTGATGTAGCTGCTTCACGTACTCAGCCTTCCGCTTAGCATCTACATGAATAAGCTGATCGTTAGGCAAAGGAACTAAGTCTAATGGAGTCAAGGGATTAAAACCATAGACAATTTCAAAAGGTGAGTGTTTGGTTACCGAATGAATGGATATATTGTAAGCGAAAAGGTTGACAAAACACGATTCACCACCTCTGTTTGGCCATCCGTTTGGGGGTGAAAAGTTGTTGAAAACAGTAGCTTCGTTCCAAGCTTTCCCCTACAATGACCTCCAGAAATGACTAAGAAAATTCGTGTCTCGGTTAGATACGATGGTTCTCGAAATGCCATGCAATCGAACGATTTCCCTAAAGAATAAATTGGCAATATGAGCAGCATCGTCAGTTTTTGTGTAAGCTATAAAATGAGACATCTTAGAAAATCTATCTACAACAACAAAAATTGAATCCTTTCTAGTTTTAGTTCTAGGTAATCTAAGGACAAAGTCCATGGAAATGTCGACCTAAGGCTCTTCGAGTATTGGTAGTGGTGTGTATAGCCCATGCGGTTTGATCTTTGATTTTTCTTTCTTGCATGTCATGCATCGAGCACAAACTCTCTCGACATCCCTTTTCATCTTTGGCCAAAAAAAATGCTCTTGAAGCATTGCCAAGGTTTTCCCTACTCCAAAATGGCCCATGAGACCCCCACTATGTGCCTCATTTACCAATAATTCCCGAATGGAACTTTGCGGAATGCAAAGCTTGCCTTCTCTAAAGAGGAAGCCTTCGTACCTAAAGAACTTGTCAACAACAACATTTTCAAAAAAGCATACAACTCACCAAAATCAGCATCAGAAGCATACAATTCTTTTAAAATTACAAATCCAAGCAATTTGGAATCTAAGTAAGATAAAAGAGTATACCTCCTCGAAAATGCATCAGCCACGATATTTCCTTACCTTTCTTATATTTTATAACATAAGGAAAAGATTCTAAATACTCTACCCACTTGGCATGGTGCTTATTCAGTTTGTTTTAGCCCTTGAGGTGCTTCAATGCCTCATGATCTGAGTGAATTACAAACTCCTTGGGCCACAAGTAGTGCTGCCAAGTCTCTAAGGCTCGAATGAGTGCATACATTTCCTTGTTGTAGATCGGG
This sequence comes from Kokia cookei, assembly GCA_039519145.1. Classification (NCBI taxonomy): domain Eukaryota; kingdom Viridiplantae; phylum Streptophyta; class Magnoliopsida; order Malvales; family Malvaceae; genus Kokia; species Kokia cookei. Next base: position 17,803,761 of record CM076905.1, read on the forward strand.
TAATTCAAAGTGGCTCCATTTAGTTTCTCACTAAAGTATGCAATTGGTCTCCCATCTTGAGTTAGAATGGCTCTGATTCCTACACTTGAGGTATCACATTCAATTTCAAATGTTTTAGAAAAGTTAGGCAAAACAAGCAAAGGTGCATTAGTAAGACAATCTTTAATAGAGTTAAAGGCTTTCTCTTGTTCTTCGTTCCATTGAAAGGCTGAATTCTTCTTGATCACACTTGTCAAAGGTACGGCCAAGGTGCTGAAATTTGGTACGAAATGCCTATAAAAGCTTGCCAAGCCATGGAAGCTCCTCACTTGGCTTATGCTTGTCAGTCTAGGCGAATCTCAGATTGCCTTAACTTTTTCTTGGTCCACCTCGAGTCCTTCTGAACTAACCACAAAACCTAAGAAGACAACTTTGTTAGTACAGAACGTGCATTCTTAAGGTTTGCATACAAGGTCTCCTTTCGAAGAACCTCCAAAATAGATTTAAGATGCAAAACATGTTCATCCAAAGTCTTACTATAGACAAGGATATCATCAAAATACACAACGCAAAACTTACCAATAAAGGTCCGCAAAACATAATTCATAAGGTGCATGTACTAGGTGCATTGGTTAAGCCAAATGGCATGACCAACCATTCATACAAACCGTATTTAGTTTTAAAAGCAATCTTCCACTCGTCACCTTCACGCATCCGAATCTTGTGATATCCACTTTTAAGATCAATTTAGAAAATAAATTAGCATCACTCAACTCATCAAGCATGTCATCTAAACGCGGTATAGGATGCCTATACTTGATTGTTGTTTTGTTCACTGCAAGGCAGTCAACACGCATACGCCAAGTTCCGTCCTTCTTTGGCACCAACAACACAGGCACGGCGCACGGACTAAGGCTTTCGCGGATGTAACCCTTTTCCATAAGTTCGTTAACTTATCTTTGTAACTCTTTGGTTTCCTTAGGGTTGCTCTGGTAAGCTGGCCGATTAGGAATGACGGCTCCAGGAACAAAATTGATTTGGTGCTCAATTCCTCGGATGGGTGGCAACCCGCTAGGGACTTCTTTTGGGAAGACATCATTGAAATCCTGCAAAAGAAACACAACAGAAGAAGGGAGATTTTCAGCGAAGTCATTAGTATTCAAAAAGTTTTCCTTGTACATAAGCATAAAGATCGACTGTTTCATCAAGTAGGATTTTCGAAACTCCCTCCCTTTTGCATACATGTTTAATTTTTCTATCTCTTTCTTTTAACTTTCTTTGCTCTTTCTCTCATTTTTCCTTTCTTTTTTTCAATTTTCTTTTCTTTTTCATTCTCACTCTTTTCTTTTTCCCTCGCTTGTTCACAAAATTTTTCAATTTAATTTGGTCTTCATATACTTGTTTTGGCGTCAAGGGAGCCAAATTTACATTTTTACCCAAACGTTTGAAAGTATACCGATTGGTATAGTCATCGTGAATAACTCACCTATCAAATTGCCATGGTTGTCCAAGCAGCAAGTGTCCCACACGCATGGGAACCACATCATATAAGACTTCATCTGTATACTTTCCAATCAAAAATGCCACGAGCACTTGTTTGGTTACCTTCAACTCGCCACCATCATTAAGCCATTGAAGCTTGTAGGGATATGGGTGCTTAGTTGTTGGCAATCCCAATTTTTCCACCATCAAAGTGCTGGACACATTGGTGCAACTCTCACCATCAATAATAACACAACACACTTTACCATGTACTTGGCATTGGGTGTGAAAGATATTTTCTCTTTGCTACTCGTTCTCCACACTTTGAAGACTTAGGCTTCTTTTGATGACAAGGATTTCTCCATCAACAGCATACTCTAATTCCTCCTCCTCATCGGTGATGGCATCGAGTTCTTCTCCATTCTCCTCCCTCGACTCAATCTCTCTATTGGCACGAATCACCATGTTACTTCGGTTAGGACATTGGCTGGCGATATGCCCTCTCCCGAGGCATTTAAAACATTTTATGTCCCTTGATCGATTAGGAAATGATTCGACCTTGCCTTTGCTAGATTCACCCATAGGTTTGTTTGACTTTGCTGCCACCACTTGCTCCTTGGCACGGCTTGGTGGATCTTTCTTGCTAGTGCCTTGGCCTCATTTTGAGGCATTGGGGTTGGAATAGCCTCGAACATAACCTTTGCGCTTAAGTTGCTTCTCCACCTTGATGGCCATGTGCACCATGTCAGTTACTTCAACGTAGTGTTAAAGTTCCACAATGTTGGCGATATCTCGGTTGAGTCCGGCTAAAAATCTGGCCATGGTTGCCTCTTGATCTTCTTCCACGTCCACACGTATCATGGCAATCTCCATTTCTTTAAAATAATCTTCCACGCTCCTGGTACCTTGAGTAAGGTTTTGGAGCTTTTGGTAAAGCTCTCGATGATAGTAGGATGGAATGAAGCGCCTACCATCACAGCCTTCATTTCGACCTAAGGGATATTGGTCGTTCACCTTTCCTTCTCTGACTTGTAGTTAATTGATCCCACCAGATCATGGTATAGTCACAAAACTCGATTGTTGCCAACTTCACTTTCTTAGTTTTCGAGTAATTGTGGCACTCGAAAACCAATTCAATCTTCTTCTCCCATTGTACCGCCTCCGGATCCGATCTACCTTAGAATGGTGGAAGGGATAACTTTATATTCTGCAAATCATCGTCCACTCGTTCTCGCTCTTGAGGACCTCGATTTCTTTGGCCTCTTCGCCTTTCACTTTGATTTGACGCTTGGTCGCTCTCCATATCACTTGGCTCATATAGATCATTTTGATTGAACCTTAGACGGCCTCGCTCCCTTCGTGGACTTTGGGGAGTTCTCTCTCGCTGGCCCCTCTCTTTGACTCGGTCCAATCGTTCTTGTAAGGGCTCTAGCTTTCGATTAAACATGCGCTCCATCTCATGCATAAGGGCTTCGAGCATTAAATCTGGTACTCTTCCACCAGCCACGTTTCTTTTCGGGCTTCGAGACATGATATTTTTTAGTCCTCACCATAAATTCTCACAATTAACTCGTAAAGAAAATAATAGATGACACTCCACTTGTGTTTGTACTCAATATTTTTGCTTTTTCTACTCTCTAATGAGCTTACCACTCTCGTGCCTTTTACCACTCAATTCTTCTCTCAAAGTTCGTAAAATAACTCGTTTAGACTTATAAGCTAGTCTAGGGTCGACTTCAAAGGGGTGCAAAGGTAGATGATGTCTTTGGTAATAGGTAGGCTGAAAGAAAAAGAATGGGTTTTTTTTCTTGAAGTGTGGCGGAATGGGTTGTACAGGAAACTTCTTAAAATCGAGAAAATAATTGCTATCACAAACTAGCCTTCTTTTTTTTTTTATACTTTCGAAACTCTTCTTTTTTTTAATATTTCAAAATTTGCACTGCTAATATGCTATATATATATATTTTTCATGAATCTTTTTTCTTTGTTTTTCTTTTTTTTTTCAGGAACTTACTTCGGGAATCCTCGAACGTCCGTACTCCTCTATTTTAGCTAGCTTTGATGCCAAATGATACGATCTCGAGTTTGTGAAAGTATTTGAGTCGTAGTTGTGCCCGATCGTTAAATGGAGAAGTACTGAGTTAGAGTTTGAAGGAATTCGGTTAAGTATGAATGTAGTTTGGCTAGGAATGAAACGAAGTAAGGCAAAGATGGAAAGTTATAGTGGATAAGTAAGCTTAAGGTCAAGAATGAACCAATACTATGAAGTATTGACCCGAGACTTATAAGACACTTAAGGTGATGGAAGGGTGATAGAAAGGACCTTGACCCACTACCTATGAAGAGATAGGAACCAAAGGTATCAAAGGTGAACGCCATACTCGGTTTAAGAGTGATAAGTTCAAAGAAACAAGGATGACGCCACTAGCAAGCTAGATAAGTCAACTTGAGTCTTAAATGAAAATTGAGAGTTGAATAAACTCACTAAGATATAAAAATTCATCAAAGTATCAAAAGGGTCTACAATACAACTAACGAGCTTCATATTTATAGCTCAATTACATGGCTAGCTGAATAAACATTTAGGGAACTGAATGGGCAGCATGTGTTCAACTTAATGGAGCTGGAAACTTCCTTGAACCTTCTTTAGCATTGGTGATGCCATTAGACAAGTCCCTTGATGTTTCCAATCAGGTTAAATTAAATGAAATTAAGTAAGGAGCTGAATGGAGCTTAATGGACAAGGCTAGATTCAGCCAAGAGGTGTAAAAGGCTTTTAAGGGGCTGCCTTGAATATTTGGAGAGTCGTGGACTTTAAATGGCAGCTTGGGACACTTCAACAGCCTTGTAGTGTGAACACACGAATTTGAACAACAATGAGTGTGAAAGGAACCTCTAGCAAATGTGAAAGCACTCAAGCAACTAAATGGACAACTTTGGGGAGACAAATCAACAACTTAATGGCTCTTGGTATACACGAAAAGGTGCTTGGAGCATTTCAATCAATAGCACACCATATTCAAGCCATCCATACATGTACCTAAAATATATTAATCAGCTAATTGCATGTACCTGAAACATATTAATCAGCTAATTAATTTTAGCTAGGACATATTAATTCAAACTTGAAATTAATTTGTCTCAAACTTAGACACCTTAAAAACAACTATTAAATATGTATCAAAATAAGACACATTAAAAACAACTGTTAAATATGTATCAAACTAAGACACATTAAAACCCTATTTAATAAAAAATGTCCAGATTATGACACATTTAATAACTTAAACTAAATAACTAAATTAACTAAAATAAATTAAATATTTGTTCCAGCAAAATAATGCTAAGTTAAAAATAAGCTGAAGTTGAGTTCAATGAGCTACGAATGAACTAGATGAACTTGTAGGAGGTTGCAAGGCCGACTTAGTTGACTTGTCCAAGATTGATCGATAAGCCCCGCATTGGTTTCTCTCCACGTTCGATCAATTAGAGCCGAAACAGCCTCCTTGAAATGTTTGGCTTGTGCACGAGTTATAGGTCCTATGGGCAGCTCCAAACGTTCCTTGTTAGCACTTGGTGAGTCTCGAACCGTGGCCGTATCAACAAGTAAATTTGTATTATGATGCAGCTGGTAAAAAATGAATGTTGGACATCACAGAATTAAAAGAGATTTGACGCCATGCCTATTAGAATGCAGCGATATACAAGGAAAAGACAAAGAGATGGCATGACAACATCATTTTGCGTCGACAATTTCATCCTGGTCAGTTGGTACTTTTATTTAATTCACGTTTAAAATTGCATCCAGGGAAATTTTGATCAAGGTGATCAGGTCCTTTTAAAGTTGTCGAAGCATTTAAAAGTTGTGTGGTGACAATCGAAAATTCACAATATGGACAACAATTCAAAGTGAATGGCCAACGTCTTAAACATTATGTGAGCCCAGATGTTCAAGAACCAGATGAAATCATCAACCTGGTGAAATTTAATTAATGTTGACACATTTCTTTATTTTCTTTTAGTTATTTCAATTTTAGTTGTGTTGTTTCATATTCTTAGCAGAAATAAAGGTCAACTTTTTGTCGATGCATTATAGCAAAGATTGTTTGCACATTCGACGATGAGTCAGCATTACTTTTTCAGCAAGAATCGCGTCGATTGATTCTTTCTTATCCCAGCCATTGGATTAAAATGAAATCGGTTTGATCTGCAGCCTGACAATTAATGGCTGCAGACGCCTTGTTTCCCCATAGTTTTTCACTCATTACACTTAGGTTATAAAACCCCCACTGCAATTATCTTCTTCTTCACAATCACCATTGTTACTATCAATCAACCTTCTCTGACGATTTCTTTTTTCTTACTCGAAGGCAATATTTTTTTCCTTTCTTGCAATCTTTCTTTACTCTTTGATAGTGCACCATGGCTAAAACCCGTGCATCCAGAAACACCCCAAAACCTTCATCTCAAAATACTCCAAGCACCCTTATTGTGATTTCGTCCACAACAGTTTCATCCATAGGCTCGGTTTTGTTTTTAACGACTGTGATTAAAGACAAATATCACAACATAATGCTGAAACGTAATATACATCCTGAATAGGGCATCCAACTTTCACTAAACTTGGCCATAGGAAAACAGGTCCACCGTACCAGGAATTTTTCTGCGACCATCCATCTGGTTATTCCCCTACTTTGGTTCAGAATTTTATGCTAACTTAGTGGACAAAGAACAATAATTTATTTTTGTTCGAGAAGGGCTTATACCATGAAGTACGACGCATATCAATGTCTTGTTACGAATACCGGAATGGGTAGACAGTCACTCACTCTTCATGCATAACATGGATGAAGATAACCTGGTTGCAATGATTAATGACCTTTGCGTTGAGAATGCTTCATGGACTGGCAGCGAATTTCACAATTTTACAATGCATCGGCGTTATCTGACGACTATCTATTTCACTTCATTAATGATCGTGTCATGCCCTCTACACATAGTACTACGGCCACATTGGACCGCATGTGTTTGTTGCATTCAATCTCGCACCATCATCACATCGACATTGGGGAGATCATACATGATCAGATTGTGGAAGCTGTTGGAAAACAAAATGGTATTCTCCCTTTCCTTTCTCTTATTATGCTCATGTGTCAACATAAAGGCATTGTGCCAAAAGATGATGAGGAGGTTATGGAAAATAAGGGTCTGATAAATGATATATCGGTCAAAAGGATGTCAAGAGGCCAAGATATGCTAGTGGCCAAAGAAATTTCGACAAAGAAAGAAAAAGAAAAAGGTAAAAAGAAAGAAGAATTGTCTAATGAACCCACAGATCCACAAATATTAAGACGATTGGTTAGTTTTGAAATTCTTCTTGACCGTGTTGATGTGCGTACAATCCGTCTTTGGAGTATTTTAGAAGATTTGGATTACAGACAACATATATTTTATTCATATACAAAAGCCTGGAATGAGGCCATTGTCGCTGCATTGTGTCATATCAGCACCAGACCACTGCCAAAATTTCCAAAATTACCTAATATCTTCTTTCATATGAAACAATCTTCATCTGACAGACATATCACTGATGGTAGGAACAACCAAATGCCAACAAGAGTTCACATCTCTGATGATGACAACAACGAAGGGCATTCAAACGCTGAGGAGGATTGTTATCGCAATATAGCTGATCTGTTCGAGGATGAATTCTCAAACAGTTTAGGAGCAAATATGACTGACAGAGCAGATATTGCAAGAGGAGATATCGATGTAGTCAACTATGATGATAAGGGCCCAACCGAGGATGAATAACCTGTGGAAGAGGAAGTAAATTAAGAAGATGAGCAAGAGAAGGAGGAAGAAAATGAAAATGAGAAGGAAGAAAGAGAGCCTGCAGAGGTGCAGGAAAAGAAGGAATTTGATGATGCTCCAGCACTGATCGTGAAGGATGATATGGGAGCATCCAACCTAAAAGTGACTCGACCTACTGCGAGTCAGGTTGAAATTGTCACGGCGAAATAGAGGAACTGAATCCTCTCGTTATTGTACCATACATAGCACTACTCGCCGAAATCCATCCATCTAATGTGACAATTGATGAGGCCGTCACCCAACCTGTCGAGGGAGAGCAATCTACTAAGCTAGTTGGTTCGAAGGACAAGAAACTAAGAGGCGAAAGGGCAAGAAAGTGAAGAAGAACCATGACGAGGGGGAGAGCCCAAAGAAGAAAAAGAAGAAACTAAAGGCAACCACTATATTAGCTGCTCATGAATGACTTGGTACATTTTTTTTAAGTTTTACTGCATTTTTATTATCACTGCATCATTTTGTTAACTTAGTTGTATTGTAGTTGTATTTCCATTATTTCTGTGTATTATTGTTAGTGCATTGGGGACAATGCAGACATTAAGTTTGAGGGGGAGATAATGTGAAATGGAAATGCAATTACACTCACATATTTAAATTTTATTTGTTTCTTTGATTAATGAAAATTCACAAAATTTCAACTTGAATGTGCTTACAATTTTTATCTTAATGCGTAATTCTTGAGTTGTTTGGATGCTGATGAACACATTGGATGAATATGAATCAATGATGAGTCTGCTATTTTTAAATGAATGATTGGAATTGTTTCAGCAATGAATGATTAGTGTTTATGTTTGAATCTTGAACTAATTGACCCGCTATAACAACATTATATAAATAAAAGACACTCCAATGTGAGTACGTTATGACTTTTCAAGGGAGAACACTCAGTTGTAGGTTTAGAAAAATCATCTAGCAAAAGGCTATCACTGCAAGAGTGTGTGTCGGCGCAATTACAGACCTCCTGGGGGTTTGTTTCACCCCATCATTACTACTCAGGAAAGGTATAGTAATGCAAGGACATATCTCAATCATTTGAAAAGAAAAGAAAATATTAATGATAAATGCTGTATTGGTTCAAGGAAGATTAGGATTCAATGCATGTCACTAACATTTATGAAGTTGTAGTTCTTAAATATTCATTTCTATAAATTGTCGGTGCATTATTCTATCATATGAATACAATTTGTACATTAGAAATTTAGAGAATTCAAGTTGTATGGATAATGATTGCGGTGACATTTTTGCTTGTGATTTTGTTAATTTTTGTTTACATGAGGACAAATAAAAACTTAAGTTTGGGGGTGTGATGATATTACAAATGACATATATTTTCTCCCTAATTTAGTGCTTTTATTGTCTCTTTTGTACTTCGTCTAGCATGCATCATTAGCATTTTATACTTAGTTTTCATGTTTTCCAACTCATTGTTAGTTAGTTTTAATTCTTGTGATACGAATAACAAGACCCATATTCAAGCTTATGAATGTGATGGGATCAAAGTTTCTCAAGGCCCAATAACAAGGTCGAATGCCAAGCAAATTCAAGCAAGATTGAACGGGACCATCCAAGACTTCGTTACCAAGGCCTTAGATGCACACACGACCGAAAAAGAAAATCAAGATTCACTTTCTTTTTCTCAAGAAAATCAAGAAATCGAATCTTGGTCCAATTTTTCCATTCCAAACAATTTCAAGAATCAAGAAAATCAAGATTTTAAATCTTGGAAATCTTGGTCCAAGAAACTGAAGCTGCCAATTTTCAAGTTAGGGAAATCAGTAGACTTGAAACGACTTTTTGTATGAGATCCAGGAATTTATGGGTTGAGATGTCTGCATGAATTTCGAAGATCTATCTCTTATCTTCGAAACACACTTTGAATCACTCGATTTCCAGTTTGGGAGCTCAAGTTATGATCGTTTTAATAAAGACTGTGCGGACAAAATTTTTGGACGTGATTATGACGGGAATTACGAGTTTCGGGCTTATTATTCGATTTTAAATCATATTGGGTTTGGGTATTAGGTTTAATTTTTATTAGATATGAGCTCAATGTTGTATTATCAGCTCTTATTATTTTATTGTTATTTTTATTCCGAATTTTGAATTATTATTAAGTAGTTTAAGTTTTTTGGAGTTTTATGTCAACAAGAAAGTTTAGTTTAAAACTACTTCTTATTTAGATTAGCCAGAGTTCTAGTTTAATTAAGAGTTTTATTTAGCTTGCATGTATATAGGCCTTGGAATTGTAAATAAAACACTTGATTTTGATTATTTTGAGTTAATAATAACTCTCTTTGAGTTTTTCTTCAAGAGTTGCTCTTGAGTTTTTTTTAGAGGTTGTTTTAACAATCTTTTAGGTTGTGGGAATCATCTTCAAGTTTTTTCTTGCCAAGATCTCTTTCTTGGAGGAAAATTAGAGCCATTGAAGAGAGTTGTGGATTCTTATTGTTTCCAAGGCTTCTTAGGACGTTATCTTCTCTTTTCTATCTTTAATCTATCATTCTAGTTTGATCTAGTTTATTTCTTACTGTTTAGGGTTACTGATTTAGTTGATTTTCGTTCTTAGTTGAAATTGCTTCAAGAGGGATGTTCTCCTACCTTGAACCATCAATAAAGACATAAAAAATTAGGAGATCCAATATTTTCTTGCTGTTTCAATCATTCTTGCCTAAACAGTTTGCTTTTATCTTTTAAATCACTTCTAACGATTCTGTTTGTGTTTTTATTTTCCAGATCTGGTTGGGACGTTTTCTTGAGGTCCAAGGATGGTTTCTTTCATCCAAGAAACCCTAATTTCATTCTCTATTGGATTCGTTACCAGCCATTCATCTTTCTTTCATTTTAATTTCGTTTGATTATTCTTCTTGTCAATTAATCTATCTTTCTTTGTTTTCGTTTCAGATTACATTTGTTTAGAGCTTTAGGGTAGATTCGCGACTTGACAACTTTACGATCCTCTTCCACATTCGTATCGTATCATTTGGTATCAGAATTTGGGCGTTTTGGTTGTTCTTCGTTGCTTTCTACACTGACTTCCATTACAAATAGCCAACAAGCAGTTTTTACCCAGTAATTTTTTCGAAAAAAAATATTTTTGAGTAGGTAAACTTTTTTCAATTGATCTAAAGTTTTATATATTAATTATTGGCACCATATTATAGTATAAAAATATATTTCTCACAAAAAAGTGATAAAAAAAGTAGAGAAAAAAAGAAAAATAAAAAATATTATGTGGGTTGAATTTTATGCCAAAAATTTCCAGCTCAAAAACACATTACTTGTAGAGGCTCCAATTTAAATTTCGTGATTTTTGGAAATCAACAACACCTCGAACAAAGTTTGTTAAGTTGCTTCGCAGTTTTTTTGGGTTTTCGAGTTTTTGCAATTTTGTTGATTCTTAGTTTTAGGTTTTCATTTGTCTTTGCTTTTTATTGTTTCTTTACACAATATAACACTTTTTTGTTTCTTGTGTTAGTAGGTTAACGAACGTTGCACCTTCCTTCTTCCGTGCAACACAATTCTTTAGTGTCTAGCTGATTTTGGACTCATAGTGCTATTAGGATTACTTTGTTAGTTTGATTCTAATACATCCTGATTGATTGACATAAATACTTCTAAAGGACTCACAAGATTAATTCTTACCTCATTGAGAATTTAAATTTTCTTTTTGAGTGCATAACGGTGAGGTTTGTTTAATTTTTTCTTTTTTTTAGTGCTGTGTTTTTTTCCAGATTTGTCACAATGTCTCATAGTAGAAAAGGAAGTGATGACCAGAGTGACAAACCACTAGTTAACATTGAAACTCTTTCTGGTGTCGCAACAAAGTTAGATCTCCATGCCATCACTGATAAGTTTGAAACCATGTTCAATCAGTTCAACAATACCTTAAATTAGTTGCGAACTGAGCAAAGGACTCAATGTTTGGGTGCTAATGATGATGATGGGTTTGAACAACCTTATGCTCATAGACATCAAGCTAGACGTGTACCTCGTGTGGATGAAGATCCTTTGGTTCCTAATAATCGCGGACAGCCTTCGTTGGTAAAGCCGAAGTTCACAATTCCTCAATTTCGTGGAAAGAATGATCCTGAAGCATACTGTGAGTGGGAATAAAAAATAAAGCTTATGTTTCGTTACTATAAATGCCCAGAAGATGAGAAAGTTCCATTGGTGACCCTTGAGTTTTCAGACTATGCGTTGAGTTGGTGGACTCAACTTGGTATAAGTCGCCAACGAAACTACGAGAGAGAAATTACCACATGGGATGAGTTGAAATAAGTTATGCAATAACGCTTTATCCCAACACATTATTATAGGGAGGTCAAAACCAGACATCGACGACTTGTTCAAGGAAGTAGATCAGTTGATGAGTACTTCACGAAGAGATGGCCAAAAGAAAGGAGGATTCCAAGTGATCTCTCACATTTTGAGCAATGTTGTTGGTGTAGTTCAAAAGATCATGAGAGTTTTCGATGTCCAATCTAATATCCTACTAGAGAAGAAAGTAATTATGACTTTGTGCCTTTTGTTGACTCTTACTCTAGTGAAAAAAAGATTTGTTGTGATGGCGAACTTTGTGAACCGAAAAAAGATGATAATGAGAAAATTTCCCTTGTATCTATAGATGAAGTAGAAACGTCATGTTCTCCTACTGAGATGCCTTGTACTGAATTGAATATTTAAAATACTTGTAAGGGGCATATGGGAAGTGAGAAAAAAATATGTGAAAAGGCCATGAGAAAAGAGATCTTGAGTGATAAAAGTCTACTTGATTGTCTAAATTTGGTGAGTAATAATCCATATGAGATAAAATTGAAGAGTTCTCAACAGGAAAAAGAAAATGAAAAACTAGAAGATATCCATACAAAAGTGAGGAATGATTATGTTTTAACTAAGCATAACTCGAATTTGTTTAGTGGTGTTTCCTTGTTACAGGATTTTAAAGATCCATTGGCAGACTTCCAATTACATTAATCTACCATCGATCGACACATTTACTTGTGGGAGAGAGCTAAAGATTCGAGGATGAATCTTCTTGAGGAAGTGGGGAATTATACAAGTCGCAAGGCCCATATTCAAGCCTATGAATGTGATGGGATCAAAGTTTCTCAAGGCCCAATAACGAGGTCGAAGACCAAGCAAATTCGAGCAAGATTGAACAGGACCATCCAAGACTTCGTTACCAAGGCCCTAGATGCATGCACGACCGAAAAAGAAAATCAAGATTCACTTTCTTGTTTTCAAGAAAATCAAGAAACCAAATCTTAGTCCAATTTTTTCATTCCAAAAAATTTCAAGAATCAAGAAAATCAAGATTTTAAATCTTGGAAATCTTGGTCTAAGAAACTGAAGCTGCTAATTTCAAGTTAGGGAAATCAGCAGACTTACGATGACTTTTTGTATGGGATCCAGGAATTTATGGGTTGAGATGCCTACATGGATTTTGAAGATCTATCTCTTATATTCGAAACACTTTGGATCACTTGATTTCAAGTTTGGGAGCTCAAGTTATGATCTGCACGGACAAAATTTCTGGACGTGATTATGACGGGAATTATGAGTTTTGAGCTTTTAATTCTATTTTAAATCATATTGGGTTTGGATTTTAGGTTTAATTATTATTATATATGAGCCCAATATTATATTATCAACTCTTATTATTTTATTGTTATTTTTATTCCGAATTTTGAATAATTATTAAGTAGTTTAAGTTTTTAGGAGTTTAATGTCAACAAGAAAGTTTAGTTTAAAACTACTTCTTGTTTAGATTAGTTAGAGTTCTAGTTTAATTAAGAGTTTTATTATTGTATTATCAGCTCTTATTATTTTATTGTTATTTTTATTCCGAATTTTGAATAATTATTAAGTAGTTTAAGTTTTTAGGAGTTTTATGTCAACAAGAAAGTTTAGTTTAAAACTACTTCTTGTTTAGATTAGTTAGAGTTATAGTTTAATTAAGAGTTTTATTTAGATTTATTTAGCTTGCCTATATATAGGCCTTGGAATTGTAAATAAAACACTTGATTTTGATCATTTTGAGTTAATAATAATCCTCTTTGAGTTTTTCTTCAATAATTGCTCTTGAGATTTTTTTAGAAGTTGTTTTAACAATCTTTCAGGTTGTGGGAATCATCTTAAAGCTTTTTCTTACCAAGATCTCTTTCTTGGAGGGGAAATTAGAGCCATTGAAGGGAGCTGTGTATTCTTATTATTTCCAAGGCTTCTTAGGATGTTATCTTCTCTTTTCTATCTTTAATCTATCGTTCTAGTTTGATCTAGTTTATTTCTTGCTATTTAGGGTTACTGATTTAGTTGATTTTTGTTCGTGGTTGAAATTGCTTCAAGAGGGACGTTCTCCTACCTTGATCCATCAAGAAACACGTTAAAAATTAGGAGATCCAATATTTTCTTGTTGTTTCAATCATTCTTGTCTAAACAGTTTGCTTTTATCTTTTAAATCACTTCTAACGAAACTGTTTGTGTTTTTATTTTCCAGATATAGTTGGGATGTTTTCTTGTGGTCCAAGGACAGTTTCTTTCATCCAAGAAACCCTAGTTTCATTCTCTATCGGATCCGTTACCAGCCATTCATCTTTCTTTCGTTTTAATTTTGTTTTGATTATTCTTCTTGTCAATTAATCTATCTTTCTTTGTTTTCATTTCAGATTACATTTTTCTAGAGCTTTAGGGTATTTCTGCGACTTGACAACTTTACGATCCTCTTCCATATTCATTTTGTATTATCTTGTTATTTTTATCTATCTATTTTTGTACTAATGTCGACATAATCAGCCAATATATTGTGCCTTAGAATTTTTAGCGCAGGAATCAACCTAGGAACTCAATTATGGAAGAAGAATGCAACCACTAGACCAGCTTGGAATTGAGACCAACAATGTTGACACATTGGAATTGAACCTCAAATGAGTAGAGTTAAGCTGAATTTACACTGGAAGCACTAGTGCAGGAATATCATAGATGTTGCTACAATTACAATGTCAAATTTCGTCAAACAGTACAACGACAACCTGCAGATCTCTAAAGAAAACATGTAATCTGCGTGAGTGCGCAATTGTACTCTAACTAACTTTGATAGTTGCAAAAATCTAGATCTGAATCTGAGAATGAAGGATTAAATAAGCAAATTTTTATAGGCTATAAATAGACGAAAAAAGGAGGAAAAGAATCATCAAGAGTAAGGGAATTAAATCTTGAAAATTTTGTGTGAATCAATGATTTGAGCTGGAATTCGGTGAGCTGATGAACCAAGTCTGCAACTGCTTTTGACGAGAGGTGCTTGATGCCGAGCAAGAGGAACAAGTAGAGAGTAGACTTAGTAGTCTAGAGATAGTAAGCTTCGTTGTACTTTTTATTTCTTCTTGAACAATGATGGATTATGTTGATATTAAATAAGTATGAGAGTATCTTTTAATATTATATCATTTTGATTCTTATTTACATTGCTTATCCACTTATTCTTGGATTTAACCGCTCTAAACACAAAAGTGAAATTGCAGTACATCGACATCGAGAGATGCGGTGACAGGTTAGATTAACAAGTGGGTTAGGCGAGAGCTGCTCGGGACTGGGACAGACTCCAGTTACTTGTTCTTGGATACACATCATTGCTCGCACAGAGAGGTAGAGTAGTGTATTTGAGTCGAGATTATGTAGGGGGTTATCGTGAGTAAGAACTGAAAGGGGCTTCATTGTTGTGACAGTTCATCTATATTATACCTTGTTGACGCATCTAGTGTTGCAACCTGTAGAATTAGTGAACCATTTCCACCCTTTTCACTTGATCATTTTTATATTTCCTGCATTTAAATTTCTAGCACTCAACACTCAACACATTTGGATTTATTTTTAGTACACTGACATTTAACCTTTAATATATAACTCTAATTACATTGACAATAATGATTATTTTAGTGAGTTGATCTGACATAATTAAGCTGAATTTTGATTCGTATCATACTGATTTTCAATATTAATTGCTCTGACATTAGGACATCAGGAACCATTTCCTTGTGGGATCGATATCTAATAGCTCTGTCTATCAACTATACTTGCATCGACGTGTGTACGCTTGCACTATCGTTGTGTCATTAAAACACCGATCAGAGGACACTAGAAATCTGAATCTGACAAATGTGTATTGTGTGGCAAAGCTCTTATAAAAGCAGCATTCTGATGAAGAAATCAATATCAAAGAATTAAATCAAGCTAAAGCTATAGTGCTAGTGCAGTATACGCTAGAAGGAGGAGAATCGGGAGAGTCACATGGAAGATCAAAAGTGCAAAAGATAAAGTTAACAACCATCGTTAGGAGCGGAGCCTTGATGCTGATGTAGCAAAACCACCAAAGCAAAGAAATGTTGCTATGGAAGAGCAAAGTAGAATCGAGATGCGAGCTTGATGTCATGCTGTGCCTTACAGACGACATTTTGGAGGATAAAGAATTGTTGCTAGAGTTTTGCAATTAGGTTTCTTTTGGCCTACTGATCGCGCTATGAACGTCACAGCAAATGTGCAAGCGTACACTGTTGATTCAAGTATAGTAGAAAGAAGTGAATTTGTTGGATATCGATCCCATGAGGATGGGTGTCTGTTTTTTAAAATTGTTGGTGCAAAAGAAGTTAATGTAATAAAAATTGTCAGAAATAATGTCAGCGCAATTAAGTAAAAAATCTGCACAAATAAAGAGTTAAAATTGTCAATGTAATTTTTGTAAAACTGCAAAATACAAATGTCAAAGCGATTTACTAGAAAATGAAATGAATGTTGAAGATATTTTGTCAATGCAATTAAGAAAATTAACGAAGTAAAACAATGATAAAGAGATGGGGGAATCCCTAACTTGATAAGTTGGCAAATACTAAATGTGACTACAAGGTAATTGATAAAAAAATTGTTGTTGCAATTAAGCTTAATGAGATCTCACTACTTTCGACTTCCCTATTTACCAAAGACCCAAACACTCACATTAACCACACTTTCCAGTGCTGGTAATGCTTTGCATTCGAGAACAAGTGACAAGAATTCCTTTGTGCCTCAAGCAACTTCCGTTGTCTTGCTTGTTAATTTAACTTGTCACTACACCTTCTCGTGACTATGACTACAATAGCACTTCCATGGTCAAAACAATTAAATCCAAAGATAAACAGTTAAGAAGATTTGAGCAAAAATCAAAATAGATAAAACATTAAGAGGTACTTCCATCCACAATTAAAGTCATTAGAATTTATCAACATTTAAGAGGAATTAAAGAATAAGTTGAAGCATTCTATTCCTAGCCTACTAGAACTATTCTGTAAATGCTCCTCTTATGTCTTACATAGAATAGTCCTCATCAAGAGTAGATGCTGCCTTCTTATCAATGTCAGGTTCCTCCGAATGGTCTCAAGCCTCCATAGCCGAAAAGCTCAAAAGCTAGGTTGAAGAAGATAATATTGCAAAATGGGAGACTAAAGGAACAAGAGACACCTTTCTCTTTCCTTATGAGTGTTTATACTTAGACCAAATTGTACAAGTGTCTATTCTGCAAAATTAAACTGTACAAGTTGGTTATACTAGATTGGACAGCTCACACATTTCGATTCTTATCAAACGACTATCAGATGTGGCAACAATTATGGGTGCAATTTTGGACACGTTCATGCAGCGACAATTCTGTACATGTTCATGCAGTGACATTCCTAGGTGCAATTGAAGAATACTTATGCATTGACAGTTTTGAATGCAACTTGCAGAATATTTATGCAGTGATAGTCTTGGGTGCATTCCGAAAATATTCCTACGGCGACAATTTTGGGTGCAATCTAGAAGTGCTCATGTGGCGATAGTTTTGGGCCCAAATTTAAATGTTATTTTGTAGCAACAACTCTGTACAGCATTGATCCTTCTAGACAAGTTCCTGAAGTGACATCTCAAGATGCAATACTGAACACTAAATGTGGCGACATTAGTAGAAAAAGTAAGATAAAATGAAAGAAAATTAAACCAAACATCACTGACTTAGAAAATGCATGCTAAACATGATATAATGGGAAAAAATTATACAATAAATGGGGAGAAAACATATGTTCTTTTTAGTACCACCACACCCCCAAACTTGAGTTTTTACTTGTCCTCAAGTAAAACAAAAACTAGCAAGGCTACAAAAGAGCTTTTTGTCAAGGCAATAATCATTCTAGCAACTTGAAGCATCTAATATCTTAATGCTTGAATTACATTCAAATGACAGAATATTGCATCGACAATTTATAGGTATGAATAACTAAAATTGCAATTTCATCAATGCTAGAATCATGCTTTAAATCTTAAATTCATTCTACCAAAACAATATTTATTGAAAATTAATGTACACATATATATTTTTTCTTCTTTTCCTTTTTTTATTTCACTAAGAGATGTTGTTGCATTACTATACCCTTGTTCCTGGTAAGTAACGATGGGGTACAACAAACCCTCAGGGAGTATGTAATTGCACCGACACACACTCTTACAGTGACAGATCGAAAAAGAAAATCAAGGCCCTAGATGCACACATGATCGAAAAAGAAAATCAAGATTCACTTTCTTGTTTTTAAGAAAATCAAGAAATCGAATCTTGGTCCAATTATGCTATTTCAAACAATTTCAAGAATTAAGAAAATTAAGATTTCAGTTCTTGGAAAAAGAAACCGAATCTTACAGCCAAGGCACATTGGATTTCTTGTACGACCTTGAACGAGCCAATTTCGAGAGCAAACGGATCACAAGACCAAGTTCTTGAAAAAAGGCCCATTAAGATATCTACAAGTACATCTTGAAGTTTAGAAAGTAATTTAATTGAATATCAGGCCAAATATTAAAGCGGCCCAAATTGAAAAGTATTTAAATTTAGGTCCAATTTTTATTTAAATAAGTGGATCATCATGTAAGAATTCAGCCCAAGGAGCCTATTCAAAGCCCTTTGGCCGAAATTCCCCATATCTACACTTAAATTTATTTTGTTTTTTATTTTATTTGATCAACTGTCAAGGTTAGAATTCTATTAGGGTTAGGAAAGCTTATTTTGGGGGCCTATAAGTAGCATGGTCGTTCCCCCTTTGAAAAAATAGTTGATTTTGATTATTTTGAGTTAATAATAGTTCTCTTTGAGTTTTTTCTTCAAGAATTGCTCTTGAGTTTTTTTTAGAAGTTATTTTAACAATCTTTCAGGTTATGGGAATCGTCTTCAAGCTTTTTCTTGCCAAGATCTCTTTCTTGGAGGGGAAATTAGAGCCTTTGAAGGGAGTTGTGGATTCTTATTGTTTTCAAGGCTTTTTAGGACGTTATCTTCCCTTTTTAATCTTTAATCTATCGTTCTAATTTGATTTTGTTTATTTCTTGCTCTTTAGGGTTACTTATTTAGTTGTTTTCGTTCTAGGTTGAAATTGCTTCAAGAGGGACGTTCTCCTACCTTGATCCATCAAGGAACACATCAAAAATTAGGAGATTCAATCTTTTCTTGTTGTTTCAAACGTTCTTGCCTAAACAGTTTGCTTTCATCTTTTAAATCACTTCTAACGAATCTGTTTTGTGTTTTTATTTTCAGATCTGGTTGGGATGTTTTCTTGAGGTCCAAGGATGATTTATTTCATCGAAGAAACCCTAATTTTGTTCTCTATTGGATCTTTTACCAGCCATTCATCTTTCTTGTGTTTTAATTTTTGTTTGATTATTCTTCTTGTCATCTAATCTGTTTTCTTTGTTTTCGTTTCAGATTACTTTTGTCTAGAGCTTTAGGGTAGATCCGTGACTTGACAACTTTATGATCCTCTTCCGCCTGTGTCTCGTATCATTTGGTATCAGATTTTGGGCATTTTAGGTGTTATTCATTGCTTTCTACACTGATTTCCATTACAAACAGTTAACAAGAAGTTTTTACCCAGTAATTTTTTTCGAAAAAAGATATTTTTGAGTGGGTAAACGTTTTTCAATTGTTCTAAAATTTTATATACTGATTCTTGGCACTATATTACAGTATAAAAAATATTTCCCACAAAAAAAGTGATCAAAAAGTCGAGAAAAAAAGAAAAATACGAGAAAATTTAAAAAATAAGAAAATATTGTGTGGGTTAAATTTTGTGCCAAAAATTTCCAGATCAAAAACACATTATTTGGAGAGGCTGCAATTTAAATTTCGTGATTTTTGGAAATTTGAAACACCTCGAACGAAGTTTGTCAAGTTACTTCACAGTTTTTGGGTTTTAGGGTTTCTGCAATTTTAGGTTTTCATTTGTTTTTGCTTTTTATTGTTTCTTTTACACATTCTAACACTTTCTTATTTCTTGTGTTAGTAGGATTAAAGAACGTTGCACCTTCCTTCCTCCGTGCAACTAAATTCTTTGGTGTCTAGCTGATTTTGGATTCATAGTGCTATTAGGATTACTTTGTTAGTTTGATTCTAATACATCCTGATTGATTAACATAAATACTTCTAAAGGACTCACAAGATTAATTCTTACCTCATTGAGAATTTAAATTTTCTTTTTGAGTGCATAGTTTGTTTAAATTTTTTTTGAGTGTTGTGTTGTTTTTTCCAGATTTGTCACAATGTCTCATAGTAGAAAAAAGAGTGATGACCAGAGTGACAAACCGCTAGTTAACATATAAAATCTTGCTGGTGTCGCAACAAAGTCAGATCTCCATGCCATCACTAATAAGTTCAAAACCATGTTCAATCAGTTGAACAATACCTTAAATCAGTTGCAAACTGAGCAAAGGACTCAACATTTCGGCGCTAATGTTGATGATGGGGTTGAACAACCACATGCTCGTAGACATCAAGCTAGACGTGTTCCTCATGTGGAACAAGATCTTTTGGTTCCCAATGATCGCGGACAGCCTTCGTTGGCATAGTCAAAATTTACAATTCCTCAATTTCGTGGAAAGAATGATCCCAAAGCATACTGTGAGTGGGAATAAAAAATAGAGAATGTTTCGTTACTATAAATGCCCAGAAGATGAGAAAGTTCCATTGGCGACCCTTGAGTTTTCAGACTATGCGTTGAGTTAGTGGACTCAACTTGGTATAAGTCACCAACGAAACTATGAGAGAGAAATTACCACATGGGATGAGTTGAAACAAGTTATGCGAAAACGCTTTATTCCTACACATTATTATAGGGAGGTCAAAACCAGACTTCGATGACTTGTTCAAGGAAGTAAATCAGTTGATGAGTACTTTAAGGAGATGGAAATGCTCATTCAACGAGGAAATGTTGAGGAGGATGATGAGACCACTATGATACATTTTATTGATGGTTTGGACAAACCCATAGCCAACACTTTGCGGTTACAAACTTGTATAGATCTCGAGGAGGCAGTTCACAAAGCCATTGAAATTGAACAACAATTGAGGGAACAAGGTCCTCGTTCATTCTCTACTTCTCAGTATTACAAAGGTAACAATTCCAATTCTGACTTTAGGTATTCGAAATCACCTTTTACTACTAATAAGCCTTCTTCAAGTGGTGATACTAAGAAATCATATTGGAAGAGTGGGGCTCCTATGAAGACGCAAGTATCTTCTAAGCAACCCAGTTCTAGTGGTTCAAACACGAGAAAAACACGTGAGATAGAGTGTTTCAAATGTAAAGGGCGAGGACACTATGGTAGAGATTGCCCTAACACGAGACTTCTTCTTATCAAAGAAAATGGTGAATATACTTCTGATTCAGACAATCCAGATATGATAGACTTTATGGAGAATATTGTCCATACCAGTGATTTGAATGAGAGATCGTAGAACCACCAAATGAGGAGGAGGATTTTTTTGAATCACATTGCTTAGTAGTGCGTCGCACTCTCAACATCCAGATGAAAGATGATCTTGACAGTCAAAGGACTAATATCTTCCATTCTTGGTCTTTCATTAAAGGTACACTATGTTCGCTTATTGTGGATAGTGGGAGCTGTGCTAATGTTGTTAGTAGCTATCTTGTAGACTCTTTGAAGTTACCTTGCTCAAAACACCTTAAGCCATACCACCTTCAATGGCTTAATGAATGTTCAGAATTGCGAGTTACAAAATAGTCCTTGATTACATTTAAACTCGTTAATTATGAGGATGAGGTATAGTGCGATGTTGTCCCCATGCATGCCGCACATTTACTGCTTGGAGGACCATGGCAATATGATCGTGATGTGATACACCATGGCAAACATAATTGGTATTCCCTTATCTTTAAAGGGAACAAATTTACTCTAGCTCCTTTGAATCCCAACGATGTGTATAAAGATCAAATAAAAATGATGAAATTCTGTGAGGAGGTTAAGGGGAAAGGACAAACAAAAAAGATTGAGAGAAAAGAGGTCATTAGTATTAAAAGTCAAAATTCAAACGACCCCATGGTGAGTGAATCCTCTAGTGGTAAAAATAGAGTGCAAAGTCTATTTGCAAGTGTAAAAGACGTGCGGAGATCCCTGTTAAACAAACAGCCTTGTATCCTTGTGAGGATTAGGTAAAATTATTTATCTTTAGTTGACCTTGACAAAACTTTGCCTAGTGTGTTTAACTCTCTTTTGCAGGATTATGCGGATATTTTCAATGAGACACCTAAAGGTTTACCACCTTTACGAGGAATTGAGCACCAAATTAATTTAGTACTTGGAGCATCCATTCCAAATCGACCAGCTTATCGAAGTAATCCTGAGGAGATAAAGGAGTTGCAAAGGCAAGTTGAGGAACTATTAGCCAAAGGGTACATTAGAGAGAGTTTAAGTCCTTGTGTCGTTCATGTCTTGTTGGTGCCTAAGAAAGATGGTTCATTTCGAATGTGTGTTGATTGTCGTCCCATCAAAAAAATTACAGTAAAGTATAAACATCCAATCCCTAGACTTGATGACATGCTTGATGAATTACATGTATCAATGATTTTCACAAAACTTGACTTAAAAAGTAGTTACCATCAAATTCGTATGAGGGAAGGAGATGAATGGAAAACAACCTTTAAAACTAAGCTTGGATTGTGTGAATGGCTTGTTATGCCTTTTGGTCTAACTAATGCACCTAGTATGTTCATGAGGTTAATGAATCATGTTTTAAGACCTTATTTGGGTAAATTTGTGGTGGTATATTTTGATGATATTCTAATTTACTCAACTTCTTTGGTTGATCATGTTTTCCATGTTAAATCCGTTTTGGACATTTTGCGTGCTGAACAATTATTTGTCAACCTTGATAAATGCACTTTTTGTTGTGATAAGCTAATCTTTTTAGGGTTTATAGTAAGTGCTCAAGGTATTCATGTCGATGAGGACAAAGTAAAGGCAATAAGGGAGTGAGCCACTCCTAAATCGATTACTGAGGTGAGATCTTTCCATGGTTTAGCAAGTTTTTATAGATGTTTTGTGAAGGATTTCTCCACTATTGATGCCCCATTAACTGAGGTTATTAAAAAATTAGTGGGCTTCAAGTGGGGTGAAGCTCAAGAAAAGGCATTTCAAGCCTTAAAGAATAAGTTATGTTCTACTCCAGTTCTTAAATTACCTGATTTCTCTAATACTTTTGAACTTGAATGTGATGCTTCAGGTATTGGAATTGTTGTCGTCTTGATGCAAGATGAAAGGCCAATAGCATATTTCAGTGAAAAACTAAATGGGGCACAACTAAACTACTCAACGTACGATAAAGAATTATTGGCATTGGTGTGAGCTCTCCAAGAGTGGCAACATTACTTGCTGCCCAATGAGTTCGTTATACATACGGATCATGAGTCCCTCAAATGGCTAAAGGGACAAGGTATGTTGAGCAAAAGACATGCAAGATGGGTGGAATTTATTGAAACATTCCCATATGTAATTAAGTACAAAACAGGTAAAGAGAATGTAGTTGCTGATGCCTTATCTCATAGATATTCTTTGATAATAACTTCATTACATTCTAAAGTCTTAGGATTTGAGCATATAAAAGATTTGTACCCAAATGATGCTGATTTTTCAAATATCTTTACTAATTGTAGGAATAGTGCCCTTGATAAATATTATCTTGTAGATCAATTTTTTTTCGCCTAAAAACAGGTTATGTGTGCCACATTGCTCCATGAGGGAGTTACTAATTCGTAAGGCCCATGATAGAGGTTTAATGGGACACTTTGGTGTCGCCAAAACACTAGATGTTCTACAACAACACTTTTATTGGCCACACATGAAGAAGGATGTTGACAAGGTATGTTCTAAATGCATTGCTTGTAAACAAGAAAAATCTAAGGTAATGCCTCATGGACTCTATACTCCTTTGTTGATTCCTTCTTCACCATGGGTAGATTTATCAATGGATTTCATTCTTGGTTTGCATTGAACTAAAAAAGGTCGAGATAGTATTTTTGTTGTTGTTGACAAGTTCTAAAAAATGGCACACTTTATTCCTTGTCACAAAACAGATGATGCTACACATGTGGCAGACTTATTCTTTAGAGAGGTGGTGCGACTACATGGGATACCTTGCACAATTGTCTTTGACAGAGGCGTAAGATTCCTCAGCCACTTTTGGAAGGTATTGTGGGGTAAGCTTGGTACTAAATTATTATATTCCACTACATGTTACCCCCAAACTGATGGACAAACAGAAGTAGTAAATCGAGTTTTAGGCACTTTGTTACGAGCTGTTGTGGGTAAGAACCTTAAGAATTGGAAAGAATGTTTACCATTTGTTGGATTTGCATATAATCGATCTATTCACTCTACAACTGGCTATTCACCATTTGAACTTATTTATGGTTTTATCCCACAAACTGTACTTGATCTTGTATCATTGCCTATAGAAAATATTTCTAGTTTGGATTGTGGGAAGAAAGCTGAATTGGTTAAGTCAATGCATGAAAAGGCAAAACAACGGATTGCCGAAACAAATGACATGAATTCCAGCAAAGCTAACAAGGGGCGCAGACAAGTTATCCTTGAACCCGGTGATTGGGTTTTGGTCCATATGCGTAAAGAGCGATTTTTGAGTAAAAGGAGGACTAAATTGGACCCTAGGGGTGACGGACCTTTCCAAGTGCTAAAACGAATCAATGACAACGCCGATCAAATAGATCTACCCGGTGAGTACAATATAAGTTTTACTTTTTGTATTGCTGAATTGTCTCTCTTTGATGTTTTAGATTCGAGGATGGATCTTTTTGAGGAAGAGGGGAATGATACGAGTTGCAAGTCCAAAATCCAGCATATGAACATGATGGGCTCAATCTCCCTCAAGGACTAATAACAAGGTCAAAAGCCAAGCAAATTCGGGCAAAATTGAAAGACCATCCAAGACTTCGTTATCAAGGCCCTAGATGCGCACATGATCGAAAAAGAAAATCAAGATTCACTTTCTTGTTTTTAAGAAAATCAAGAAACCGAATCTTACAGCCAAGAAACCGAATCTTATAGCCAAGACACATTGGATTTCTTGTACGACCTTGAACGAGCCAATTTCGAAAGCAAACGGATCACAAGACCAAGTTCTTGCAAAAAGTCCCATTAAGATATCTACAAGCTCATCTTGAAGTTTAGAAAGTAATTTAATTGAATATCAGACCAAATATTAAAGTGATCCAAATTGAAAAGTATTTAAATTTAGGTCCAATTTTTATTTTAATAAGTGGATCATAATGTAAGAATTCAACCCAAGGAGCCTATTCAAAGCCCTTTGGCTGAAATTCCCCATATCCACACTTAAATTTATTTTGTTTTTTATTTTATTTGATCATCTGTCAAGGTTAGAATTCTATTAGGGTTAGGAAAGCTTATTTTGGGGGCCTATAAGTAGCATGGTCGTTCACCCTTTGAAAAGACAGTTGAATTTTATTATTTTGACTTAATAATAATTCTTTTTGAGTTTTTTCTTCAAGAATTGCTCTTGAGTTTTTTTTTAGAAGTTGTTTTAATAATCTTTCAGGTTGTGAGAATCATCTTTAAGCTTTTTCTTGCCAAGATCTATTTATTGTAGGGGAAATTAGAGCCTTTGAAGGGAGTTGTGGATTCTTATTGTTTCCAAGGCTTCTTAGGATGTTATCTTCTCTTTTTAATCTCTAATCTATCGTTCTAGTTTATTTCTTACTGTTTAGGGTTACTGATTTAGTTATTTTCGTTCTAGGTTGAAATTGCTTCAAGAGGGATGTTCTCCTACCTTGATCCATCAAGGAACACATCAAAAATTAGGAGATCCAATCTTTTCTTGCTGTTTCAAACGTTCTTGCCTAAACAGTTTGCTTTCATCTTTTTAATCACTTCTAACAAATTTGTTTTGTGTTTTTATTTTCAGATCTGGTTGGGACATTTTCTCGAGGTCCAAGGACGATTTCTTTCATCCAAGAAACCCTAATTTCGTTCTCTATTAGATCTTTTACCAACCATTCATCTTTCTTGTGTTTTAATTTTCGTTTGATTATTCTTCTTGTCATCTAATCTGTTTTCTTTGTTTTCGTTTCAGATTACTTTTGTCTAGAGCTTTAGGGTAGATCCATGACTTGACAACTTTACGATCCTCTTCCGCATTCGTTTTCGTATCATTTCCATTGTCGAGATTTGAATTATCTTCCTTTACAACTTCAATTAGTTGAGTCTCACTTTTAGGAGCGATTCTCTCACAATTCTCTTGCCCTTGTGATATCAAATTCTCAATATCAATCGGCAAAGATTCTTGTGGTCGCAAATTTATTGCGCTTTCAATCTGGCCAAATTGATATTCTAGAGCTCGTATGGATTCAGCTTGACTCTAAAGCATAGCTTCAGTCTTGGCAAAATATTGCCTTAGCAAATTTTCAAATAGTGAAAATTTTGATGCTTCGTCTTTTTGGGTATTTTGCCTTGACAAGAGTTGATCATAATTAGGTAGTGTCCAATCAGATCTAACATTGTTGTTTATACTTCCAGGGTCTTGATTGTTCCAACAAAAATTTGGATGTTGCTTTCACTATGGCGTGTAGGTGTTGGAATATGGGTTTGCATTTCGACTAAAATTCCCCATGTGGTACACATTTGCTGGATTTGATGGGCATCGTTTAAAATCATGGTTGCTTCCATAGTAATAGCAAGTTGTTACTGCAAATTTCCATTCTACAACTACTGTAGCATTTTGAATATTAGTCAACGAAGATACCTGAGCTGTTATGGTATCGAGCTCCATTTCTACAGCATCACTCATGTCAATCCAAAATCTTGAGGTTCTATATACCTCATTCCTAGCCATATTTCACTAAAAAAAATGTAAAAGTAAACAACAAAAAGGGAACAAGTTTTATTGACAAATAAAATTTAGATAATAAAAAATAAATGAAAAGACAAAAATAGACATCAAACAAATGCCATCCCCGGTAACGACGCCAAAACTTGATCGCGCTATGAATGTCACAGCAAATTTGCAAGTATACACTGTCGATGCAAGTATAGTAGACAGAAGTGAATCTGTCGGATATCGATCCCACGAGGATGGATATCTATTGTCTAAAATTATCGATGCAAAAGAAGTTAAGATAAGAAAAATTGTTAGAAATAATGTCAGCACAATTAAGTCAAAATCTGCACAAATAAAGAGTTAAAACTGTCAACGTAATTTTTGTAAAATCGCAATACAAATGTCAGAGCGATTTACTAGACAATGAAATGAATGTTGAAGATATTTTGTCAATGCAAGTAAGAAAATTAACGAAGTAAAACAATGATAAAGAGACGGGGGGATCCCTAACTTGATAAGTTGGCAAACACTAAATGTGACTACAAGGTAATTGATAGATAAATTGTCACCACAATTAAGCTTAATGAGATCTCACTACTTTTGACTTCCCTATTTATCAAAGACCCAAACACTCACATTAACCGCACCTTCCAGTGCTGGTAATGCTTTTCCTTCAAGAACAAGTGGCTAGAATTCCTTCATGCCTCAGGCAACTTTCGTTGTCCTGCTTGTTAATTTAAGTTGTCACTGCAACTTCTAGTGATTGTGACTGCAATCGCACTTCCATGGTCAAAACGATTAAATCTAAACATAAATAGTTAAGAAGATTTGAGTAGAAATAAAAATAGATCCAACATTAATAGGTACTTCCACACACAATTAAAGTCATCAGAATTTATCAACTTTTAAGAGGAATTAAAGAATAAGTTGAAGCATTCTATTCCTAACCTACTAGAACTATTCCATAAATGCTCCTCCTGTGTTAAACTTAGAACACTCCTCGTCAAGAGTAGATGCTGCCTTCCCATCAATGTCAGGTTCCTCCAAATGGTCTCAAGCCTCCATAGCCGAAAAGCTCAAAAGCTAGGTTGAAGAAGATAATATTGCAAAATGGGAGACTAAAGGAAGAAGAGACACCTTTCTCTTTCCTTTTGAGTGTTTATATTTAGCCCAAATTGTACAAGTGTCTATTCTGTAAAATTGAGCTGTACAAGTTGGTTATACCAGATTGGACAGCTCACACATTTTTGTTCTTATCAAACAGCTAGCAGATGCGGTGACAATTCTGGACGCAATTTTGGACACATTTATGCAGCGACAATTCTGGACATGTTCATGCAGCGACATTCCTGGGTGCAATTGAAGAATACTTATGCAGTGACAGTTCTGAATGTAATTTGAAGAATATTTATACAGCGACAGTCTTCGGTGCATTCCGAAAATATTCCTACGGCGATAGATTTGGGTGTAATCTGGAAGTGCTCATGTGGCGATAATTTTGGGCACAAATTTGGATGTTATTTTGCAACGACAACTTTGTACACCTTTATGCATTGATGCTTCTGGATAGGTTCCTACAGTGACATCTCAAGATGCAATACTGAGCACTAAATATGGCGACATTAGTAGAAAAAGTAAGATAAAATGAAAGAAAATTTAACCAAACATCACTGACTTAAAAAATGTAAATACTAAATATAAAATGCTAAAAATGCATGCTAAACATGATATAATGGGAACAAATTATATAATAAATGGGGAGAAAACATATGTCATTTTTAGTGTCGTCACCTACTTTGTTTAGAGATGCACATAATTTTTGTCGTTCTTGTGATAGGTGTAAAAGAACATGTAATATTTCGAGAAGGAATGAGATGCCATTGCAAAACCTTGTTAAAGTTGAATTATTTGATGTATGGGGTATCGATTTTATGGGACCATTTACACCATCATGGGGAAATATTTACATTTTGGTCGCTGTTGATTATGTTTTGAAGTGGGTTGAGGCAGTTGCACTCCCTACTAATGATGCAAAGTCGATACTGAAGTTTTTGTACCAGCATATTTTTCCACGATTTGGAATGCCAAGAGCAATTATCAGCCATGAAGGTTCACACTTCGATTGTCGTTACATCGAGGATGCGTTAATAAGGTGATACGGCCACGGTCTGAGACTCACCAAGTGCTAATAAGGAACCTGTGGAGCTGCCCTTAGGACCTATAACTCGAGCACGAGCCAAACATTTCAAGGAGGCTGTTTCGGCTCTAATTGATCGAGCGTGGGGAGAACCCATTGCGGGGCTTATCGATCAATCTTGGACAAGTTAACTAAGTCAACCTTGCAACCTCCTACAAGTTCATCTAGCTAATTCATAGCAAGTTCATCTAGCTCATTCATAGCTCATTGAACTCAACTTCAGCTCGTTTTTAACTTAGCATTATTTTGCTGGAATAAATATTTAATTTGTTTTAGTTAATTTAGTTATTTAGTTTAAGTTATTAAATGTGTCATAATCTGGACATTTTTTTATTAAATAGGGTTTTAATGTGTCTTTGTTTGATACATATTTAATAGTTGGTTTTAATGTGTCTTATTTTGATACATATTTAATAGTTGTTTTTAAGGTGTCTAAGTTTGAGACAAATTAATTTCATGTTTGAATTAATATGTCCTAGCTGAAATTAATTAGTTGATTAATATGTTTTAGGTACATGCAATTAGCTAATTACTATATTTCAGGTACATGTATGGATGGATTGAATATGGTGTGCTGTTGATTGAAATGCTCCAAGCACCTCTTCTTGTATGCCAAGAGCCATTGAGCTACTGATTTGTCTCCCCAAAGCTGTCAATTTAGTTGCTTAAGTGCTTTCACATTTACTGGAGGTTTCTTTCACACTCATGGCTGTTCAAATTCGTGTGTTCACACTACAAGGCTGTTGAAGTGTCCCAAGCTGCCATTTAAAGTCCAAGACTCTCCAAATATTCAAGGCAGCCCCTTAAAAGCCTTTCACAGCTCTTGGCTGAATCTAGCCTAGTCCATTCAGCTCCTTACTTAATTTCACTTAATTTCAGCTGATTGGAAACATCAAGGGACTTGTCTAATGGCATCACCAATGCTAGAGAAGGTTCAAGGAAGTTTCCAGCTCCATTAAGCTGAACACATGCTGCCCATTCAGTTCCCTAAGTGTCTATTTAGCTAGGCATGTAATTGAGCTATAAATATGAAGCTCTTTAATTGTATTGTAGACATTTTTGATACTTTGATGAATTTTGATATCTTAGTGAGTTTATTCAACTCTCAATTTTCGTTTAAGACTCAAGTTGACTTATCTAGCTTGCTAATGGCGTCATCCTTGTTTCTTTGAACTTATGACTCTTAAATCGAGTATGGCGTTCACCTTTGATACCTTTGGTTCCTATCTCTTCTTAAGTAGTGGGTCAAGGTCCTTTCTATCACCCTTCCATCACCTTAAGTGTCTTATAAGTCTCGAGTCAATACTCCATAATATTGGTTCATTCTTGACCTTAAGCTTACTTATCCACTATAACTTTCCATCTTTTCCTTACTTCATTTCATTGCTAGCCAAACTACATCCATACTTAGCCGAATTCCTTCAAACTCAAACTCAGAACGATACTTCTCCATTTAACGATCGGGCACAACTACGACTCGAATACTTTCACAAACTCGAGATCGTATCATTTGGCATCAAAGCTAGCTAAATTAGAGGAGTATGGACGTTCGAGCATTCCCGGAGTAAGTTCCTAGAAAAAAAAGAAAAAAATTTCATGAAAAAAAAATATATATAGCATATTAGCAGAACAATTTTGAAATATTAAAAAAAGTAAGAGTTTCGAAAGTATAAAAAAAGGGCTAGTTTGTGATAGCGATTATTTTCCCGATTTTAAGAAGTTTCATGTACAACCCATTCTGCCACACTTCAAGCAAAAAAAAAACCATTCTTTTTTTTTTCAGCCTACCTATTACCAGAGACATCATCTACCTTTGCACCCCTTTGAATCGACCCCTAGACTAGCTTATAAGTCTAAACGAGTTGTTTTACGAACTTTGAGAGAAGAATTGAGTGGTAAAAGGCACAAGAGTGATTAGCTCATTAGAGAGTAGAAAAAGCCAAAAATATTGAGTACAAATGGAGTGTCATCTATTCTTTTCTTTGTGAGTTAATTATGAGAATTTGTGGTGAGGATTAAAAAAATCATGTCTCGAAGCCCAAAAAGAAACGCGGCTAGTGGAAAAGTACCAGATTTGACGCTCCAACCCCTTATGCGTGAGATGGAGCACATGTTTGATTGAAAGCTAGAGCCCTTGCAAGAACGATTGGACCGAGTCGAAGAGAGGGGCCAACGAGAGAGAACTCCCCAAAGTCCACGAAGGGAGTGAGGCCGTCCAAGGTTCAATCAAAATGATCTATATGAGCCAAGTAATGTGGAGAGTGACCAAGCATCGAATCAAAGCGAAAGGCAAAGAGGCCAAAGAAACCGAGGTCCTCGAGAGTGAAACCGAGGTCCTCGAGAGTGAGAACGAGTGGACTATGATTCAAAGAATATAAAGTTATCCATTCTACCATTCCAAGGTAGATCGGATCCGGAGGCGTACCTTGAATGGGAGAAGAAGATTGAATTGGTTTTCGAGTGCCACAATTACTTGAAAACTAAGAAAGTGAAGTTGGCAGCAATCGAGTTTTCTGACTATGCCATGATCTGGTGGGATCAATTAACTACAGGTCGGAGGAGGAATGGTGAATGACCAATATCCACTTGGGCCGAAATGAAGGCTGTGATGCGTAGGCGCTTCATTCCATCCTACTATCACTGAGAGCTTTACCAAAAGCTCCAAAACCTTACTCAATGTACTAGGAGCGTGGAAGATTATTTTAAAGAAATGGAGATTGCCATGATATGTGTGGATGTGGAAGAAGATCAAGAGGCAACCATGGCCAGATTTTTAGCTGGACTCAACCGAGATATCGCTAACATTGTGGAACTTCAACACTACGTTGAAGTAACTGACATGGTGCACATGACCATCAAGGTGGAGAAGCAACTTAAGCATAAAGGTTCTATTCAAGGCTATTCCAACCTCAATGCCTCAAAATGGGGCCAAGGCACTAGCAAGAAAGATCCACCAAGTCGTGCCAAGGAGCAAGTGGTGCCAGCAAAGTCGAACAAACCTATAGGTGAATCTATCAAAGGCAAGGCCGAATCATTCCCCAATCGGTCAAGGGACATAAAATTTTTTAAAAGCCTCGAGAGGGGGCATATCGCCAGCCAATGTCCTAATCGAAGTAACATGGTGGTTCGCACAAACGGAGAGATTGAGTCAGAGGAGAAGAATGGAGAAGAACTCGATGCCATCACCGATGAGGAGGAGGAATTATTGTATGATGTTGATGGTGAAATCCTTGTCATCAAAAGAAGCCTAAGTCTTCAAAGTGTGGAGAACGAGCAACAAAGAGAAAATATCTTTCACACCCGATGCCAAGTACAAGGTAAACTGTGCTGCGTTATTATTGATGGTGGGAGTTGCACCAATGTGGCCAACACTTTGATGGTGGAAAAATTAGGATTGCCAACAATTAAGCACCCACATTCCTACAAGCTTTAATGGCTTAATGATGGTGGTGAGTTAAAGGTGACCAAACAAGTACTCATGGCATTTTCGATTGGAAAGTATACGGATGAAGTCCTATGTGATGTGGTTCCCATGCATGTGGGACACATGCTACTAGGACGACCATGGCAATTTGATAGGCGAGTTATTCACGATGGCTATACCAATCGGTATACTTTCAAACATTTGGGTAAAAATGTAACTTTGGCTCCCTTGACGCCAAAACAAGTATATGAAGACCAAATTAAATTGAAAAATTCTGTTGAACAAGCGAGGGAAAAAGAAAAGAGTGAGAATGAAAAAGAAAAGAAAATTGAAAAAAAGAAAGGAAAAATGAGAGAAAAGAGCAAAGAAAGTGAAAAGAAAGAGAGAAAAGAAAAATATGAAAAGGAAGAAAAATAGATAAAAAAATTAAACATGATGCAAAAAAGAGGGAGTTTCGAAAATCCTACTTGATGAAACAGCCAATCTTTGTGCTTATGTACAAGGAAAACTTTTTGAATACTAATGACTTGGTTGAAAATCTCCCTTCTTTTATTGTGTCTCTTTTGTAGGACTTCAATGATGTCTTCTTGGAAGAAGTCCTTAGCGGGTTGCACCCATCCGAGGGATTGAGCACCAAATCAATTTTGTTCTTGGAGCCGTCATTCCTAATCGGCCAGCTTACCGGAGCAATCCTGAGGAAACCAAAGAGTTATAAAGACAAGTTAATGAACTTATGGAAAAGGGTTATATCCGCGAAAGCCTTAGCCCGTGCGCCGTGTTTGTGTTATTGGTGCCAAAGAAGGACTGAACTTGGTGTATGTGTGTTGACTACTGTGCGGTGAACAAAATAACAATCAAGTATAGGAATCCTATACCGCATTTAGATGACATGCTTGATGAGTTGAGTGGTGCTAATTTATTTTTTAAAATTGATCTTAAAAGCGGATATCACCAGATTTGGATGCGTGAAGGTGACGAGTGGAAGACTGCTTTTAAAACTAAATACGGTTTGTATGAATGGTTGGTCATGCCATTTGGCCTAACCAACGCACCTAGTACATTTATGCGCCTTAGGAATTATGTTTTGCGGGCTTTTATTGGTAAGTTTTGCGTTGTGTATTTTGATGATATCCTTGTTTATAGTAAGACTTTAGATGAACATTTGTTGCATCTTAAATCTGTTTTAGAGGTTCTTCGAAAGGAGACCTTGTATGCAAACCTTAAGAAATGCATGTTCTGTACTAACAAAGTGGTCTTCTTAGGTTTTGTGGTTAGTTCAGAAGGACTCGAGGTGGACCAAGAAAAAGTTAAGGCAATCTGAGATTGGCCTAGACCGACAAGCATAAGCCAAGTGAGGAGCTTCCATGGCTTGGCAAGCTTCTATAGGTGTTTCGTACCAAATTTCAGCACCTTGGTCGCACCTTTGACAAGTGTGATCAAGAAGAATTCAGCCTTTCAATTGAATGAAGAACAAGAGAAAGCCTTTAACTCCATTAAAGATTGCCTTACTAATGCACCTTTGCTTGTTTTGCCTGACATTTCTAAAATATTTGAAATTGAATGTGATGCCTCAGCTGTAGGAATCGGAGCCGTTCTAACTCAAGATGGGAGGCCCATTGCATACTTTAGTGTGAAACTAAATGGAGCCGCTTTGAACTACCCGATCTATGACAAGGAGATGTATGCACTCATTCGAGCCTTAGAGACTTGGCAGCACTACTTGTGGCCCAAGGAGTTTGTAATTCACTTGGATCATGAGGAGTTGAAGCACCTCAAGGGCCAAAACAAGCTGAATAAGCGCCATGCCCAGTGGGTAGAGTATTTAGAATCTTTTCCTTATGTTATAAAATATAAGAAAGGTAAGGAAAATATCGTGTCTGATGCACTTTCGAGGAGGTATACTCTTTTGTCTTACTTAGATTCCAAATTGCTTGGATTTGCATTTTTGAAAGAATTGCATGCTTCTGATGCTGATTTTGGTGAGTTGTATGCTTCTTGTGAAAATGTTGCTGTTGACAAGTGAGAGCGAATATTGAGGCTAGAACCGAAAGTTACATGCACAAGGAAAATAAGGGATGAAAACGTGTTGTGTTTGAACCCGGAGATTGGTTTTGGGTTCACATGAGAAAGGAGCGTTTCCCAGCCCAACGAAGGTCCAAATTATTACCGAGAGGAGATGGTCCTTTTCAAGTGCTAGAACGGATCAACGAGAACTCTTATAAGCTCGACCTTCTAGTTAAGTATAACATCAGCGCAAGCTTTAACGTGTCTGACTTATCTCCCTATGATGTAGGCAATTATTTGGGGACAAATCGCTTTGAAGAGGGGGAAATGATATGGCCACGGTCCGAGACTCGCCAAGTGCTAACAAGGAACCTTTGGAGCTACCCTTAGGACCTATAACTCGAGCACGAGCCAAACGTTTCAAGGAGGCTGTTTCAGCTCTAATTGATCGAGCGTGGGGAGAAACCGTTGCGGGGCTTATCGATCAATCTTGGACAAGTCAACTAAGTCGACCTTGAAACTTCGTACAAGTTCATCTAGCTCATTCGTAGCTCATTGAACTCAACTTCAGCTCGTTTTTAACTTAGCATTATATTGCTGGAATAAATATTTAATTTGTTTTAGTTAATTTAGTTATTTAGTTTAAGTTATTAAATGTGTCATAATCTGGACATTTTTTATTAAATAGGGTTTTAATGTGTCTTAGTTTGATACATATTTAATAGTTGTTTTTAATGTGTCTTATTTTGATACATATAATAGTTGTTTTTAAGGTGTCTAAGTTTGAGACAAATTAATTTCATGTTTGAATTAATATGTCCTAGCTGAAATTAATTAGTTGATTAATATGTTTCAGGTACATGCAATTAGCTGATTAATATATTTCAGGTACATGTATGGATGGCTTGAATATGGTGTGCTGTTGATTGAAATGCTCCAAGCACCTCTTCTTGTATGCCAAGAGCCATTGAGCTACTGATTTGTCTCCCCAAAGCTGTCCATTTAGTTGCTTAAGTGCTTTCACATTTGCTGGAGGTTTCTTTCACTCTCATGGCTGTTCAAATTTGTGTGTTCACACTACAAGGCTGTTGAAGTGTCCCAAGCTGCCATTTAAAGTCCAAGATTCTCCAAATATTCAAGGCAACCCCTTAAAAGCCTTTCACACCTCTTGGCTGAATCTAGCCTAGTCCATTCAGCTCCATTCAGCTCCTTACTTAATTTCATTTAATTTAAGCTGATTGGAAACATCGAGGGACTTATCTAATGGCATCACCAATGCTAGAGAAGGTTCAAGGAAGTTTCCAGCTCCATTAAGCTGAACACATGCTGCCCATTCAGTTCCCTAAGTGTCTATTCAGCTAGCCATGTAATTGATCTATAAATATGAAGCTCTTTAGTTTTATTAAAGACCTTTTTGATACTTTGATGAATTTTGATATCTTAGTGAGTTTATTCAACTCTAAATTTTTGTTTAAGAATCAAGTTGACTAATCTAGCTTGCTATTGGCGTCATCCTTGTTTCTTTGAACTTATCACTCTTAAATCGAGTGTGGCATTCACCTTTGATACCTTTGGTTCCTATCTCTTCATAGGTAATGGGTCAAGGTCCTTTCTATCACCCTTCCATCACCTTAAGTGTCTTATAAGTCTCGGGTCAATACTCCATAATATTAGTTCATTCTTGACCTTAAGCTTACTTATCCACTATAACTTTCCATCTTTGCCATACTTCATTTCATTCCTGGCCAAACTACATCTATACTTAGCCGAATTCCACCAACTTAAACTCAGAACGATACTTCTCCATTTAACGATCGGGCACAACTACGACTCGAATACTTTTACAAACTCGAGATCGTATCATATGGTATGGAATAAACCATAAAATTACGACCGCATATCATCCCCTGATGAATGGACAAGTGGAGATACCGAGTAGAGAAATTAAATCGATTTTAAAGAAGGTTATTGATCCTACATGCAAGGATTGGGTGATTAAAAATTTAAATGCTTTAGGGATATCAACGTTTAAACTTGTCTATAGAAAGCCTTGTCATTTAACTGTTGAGTTAGAGCATAGAGCTTTTTGGGTGATTAAAATTTTAAATGCTGATTGGTTGGTTTCAGGAGAGAAAAGGATGATGGATTTAAATGAGATATAGGAGTTTCAATTACAGGCATATGAAAATGATAGGATTTATAAAGAAAAAAAAAAGAAAAGATGGCATGACAACAAGATTTTGCCTAAGCATTTTGAACTAGGACAGCAAGTTTTGCTATTTGATTCGAAGCTCAAATTATTCCCAGGAAAATTGAAATCTAAGTGGACAAGGCCATTTGAGGTAGTTTTTGCTTATCCATATGGTGTTGTTGATATAAAAAATGTCATGACAGGGAATATGTTAAAAGTCAATGGACAACATCTGAAGAGCTAATATAACGATCTGATGTTGTAACAGAATTTTGTTATTACATTGCGTGATGTTAGAAGAGTTTGAATTTGTTTTATTTTTATTTCGATTTTGTGTTAACTTTGATTTTGAATTTTTGAATTAGTTACAGCTAGTGAAACGACGTTAGCTTTAGAAATAAATGAGTACGGTGTGGGGTTTTGCTGGACCAATCAGAAGCAATTGCTTCTTTGTCATAACAAAGTTGAAATGGCAGAGCAATAGACGCAAATTTCGCACCCACGTGCCATACGTTTTAGTTGATTTATTGTGATATTAAATTCCTTCTATTTAGCCTTTTATTTTTGTTTCCTTATATATAACCTTTGTTTCTTTATTTGTTTGGTTATTTTTCTTTAAAAGTTTATGTTTCCTCTTAACAGTTTGCTAGTCCAAAAAATGAGACGCAAGGGGAAGATGCCACAACAACCAAAAACCATTATCGCAGGAAAGCTTTATGATCAGAATGTGAAGGCGAATTTCCAAGAGAACTATTTGAAGTGCCAACCTCTACTGGAGAAAGGGCTCGCATTTAAACAAGAAAAATATATGGGTTTTGATGAAGACATTGCGCGCGTAATTGAAACTCATGGATGGGAAATATTCTGTTGCCATCCGAATGAGGTATATCCAAAGATGGTAAGGGAGTTCTATTCGTACTTAAGTACTGACAACTCATTTGTATACATTCGAGGCATTGCTATTCTTTTTTATGCAGATAAAGTAAATGACGATTATGGACTCTACAACATAAAAGTTGAGAACACGAGATTTGTGAAAGGAATTTCAGAGGATAATTTGGAAAAGGTGTTAAAAGACGTATGTATTCTGGGAACCACTTGGGAAAAATTGAAGATTGATCGATTTACGATTGATAAGCAATATTTGAAGCCCGAGTGTAAAATCTGGATGAGTTTTCTGAAGACCAAATTGATACCTACTGTTCATACAACCACTAAGCGATTGTTGCTGTTTCATTCTATTATGACAGGGAGAAAGATTAATGTGGGGCAGATTATTCAAGATGAAGTTCAAAAATGTGCCTAGAAAAACTCATGTAATCTAATTTGTCCTAATGATCGGTGTTTTTACGTCACAATAATGTGCAAGCATACACACGTCGATGCAAGTATAATTGATAGACAATTCTATCGAATATCGATCCCATGAGGAATGGGTTCTTGATGTCTAAATGTCGAAGCAATTAATACTATAATTAGGTAAGATGTGAGTAAGGATGTCAGTGCAATTATGTCAGATTTGTACACTAAGATAATCAGGAATGTCAACACAATGAGAGTTAAACTTCAGAGGTTAAATGTCAGTGTACTGAAAATAAATCCAATTCTGTTGAGTGTTGAGTGCTGAATATTTAAATTCATAAAATGTAAAAAAGATCAAGTGTATAAGGGCAGAAATGGTTCACTAATTCTGCTAAATTGCGATGCTGGATGCGTCAACAAGGTAAAATATAAATGGAATGTCGCTGCAATGAAGTCCCTTTGAGTTCTTACCAACAACAACTTTCTACTTAATCCCGACTTGAATATCCACAATCACTTCACTTCTCGGTGTGAGAAACGATGTGTATTCAAGAACAAGTAACTATAGTTTGTCCTAGTCCCAAGCAGCTCTCGCCTAACTTACTTATTAACCCAACCTGTCACCACATTTCTTGATGTCGACGTACTACAATTTCACTCTCATGCTTAAAGCGGTTAGATCCAAGAATAAACAAATAAGCAGTGTAAAAAAAGAATCAAAATGATTTAACATTAAAAGACACTCTCGTATTCATTTAATATCATGAAAATCCATCATCGTTTGAGAAGAATTAAAGAGTACAACGAAGCTTACTATCTCTAGACCTAGGCCTACTCCCTAATTATTCCTATTGCTTTGCATCATGCACCTCTCGCCAAAAGTGGTTGCATACTTGCTTCATTAGCTCTTCGATTTTCAGCTCAAATCTCCAATTCACATAGAATTTTTAAAATTAAATCCCTTCGCTCTTGATGATTTCTTCATGTTTTGTTCGTCTATTTATAACCTCTAAAATGTTACAGGTTTCAGCCTTCATTTTTAGATCCAGATCTAGATCTTCCAGCTGTTTGTGCACTCATGCAATTCTAGTATGTTCTTCAGAGATCTACAGATTGTCACTATATCGCTGGGCACATTCTGAAATAATAATTGCAGCGACATCTATGAAATTCCTGCGTTGGTGCTTCCAACTGTTAATTCAACTTGATTCTACTCATTCGAGGTTCAGTTTCAATGCGACGACATCTCTTGGTCACAATTTCCAGTTAATCTTGTGGCTACATTTGTCTAACATTAAGCTTCTAGACTGAGTTCCTGCATTGATAATATTAAGACGCAATATATCAACTGCTTGCGTCGACATTAGTACAAAAATAGATAAAAATAACAAGAATTTAAACTAACTAGAAATGAGTTGGAAAATATGGAAACTAAATATAAAATGTTAATGATGCATGCTAAATGAAATACAAAAGAGACTATTAAAACATTAAATTGGGGAGAAAATCTATGTCATTTGAAATACCATCACACCCCCAAACTTGAGTTTTTACTTGTCCTCAAGTAAACAAAAAATAACAAAATAACAATTAGAAATGTCACCTCAATCATTACTCATACAACTTGAATTCTCTAAATTCCTAATGTTTAAACTGCATTCATATAATAGAATGATGCGTTGACACTTTATCGGTATGAACAACTTAAAACTGCAACTTTATCAATGTTAGTATTATGCATTGAATCTTATCCTTCCTTGAACCATTTCAGCAAATTATTCTTCTTTTTCTTTTCTTTCTTCTTTTTCTCATTTTTGTTTTTCAAGTGACTGATAAATGTCATTGCATTACTCTACCTTTGTTCCTAGGCAGTAACAATGGGTGCAACAAACCCCCAGGAGGCATGTAATTGCGCTGACACACACTCTTGTAGTTACAGCCTTTGGCTAGATGAGTTTTCTTTTCTAAGACTGCAGCGGAGTGTTCTCCCTTAAAAGTCACCATGCACTCATATTGGAGCGTCTTTTATTAATACAATGTCATTGTACTGGTCAGTTAGTTCAAGATTCAATAGCAATACTATCCATCCATTACTTAAGCAATTTCAATTATTCATTCAAAAATAGCAGACTCATTATTCAATCATATTCATCCAATTTCCACATCAGCATTCAAACAATTCAAGAATTACGCATCGAAATAAAAGTTGTGGGAACATTTCTATTAAAATTTTTTAATTTTTTATTAACTGAAAAAGCAAAATAAAAGTCAAAGATGAAGGTGTAGTTGCATTTACCATTCACATTATCTTCCCCCCCCAAACTTAATGTATGCATTGTCCTCAATGCAATGATAACAATTATACAGAAATAATGGAAATGAAGCTACAATGCACTAAACTAAAAGGAATACAATGACAATTAAAATGCAAGCACAATAAGAATGCATGAAAACTAATTAAAAACAAATGTACCAAATTATTCAACAGTAGCCGACGTAGAGGCTGCTTTGGTTTTCTTCTTCTTTTTCTTTGGGCGCTCTCCCTCGTCATGGTGCTTCTTCTTATTCTTGTCCTTGTACCTCTTCCACTTTTTATCCTTTGTTTTAACCGGCTCGACGGATTGCTCCTCTTCGATAGGTTGGGTGGCGGCCTCATCAATTGTCACCTCTGATGGGTGGATTTCTACGAGTGGTGTCACATAGGGCATAATAGCCAAATGATTTAGTTCCTCTATCTCGCTAGTGACAACCTCAACCTGGCTCATAGTAGGTAGAGCCTCATCTGAGCTGGATGCCCCCACAACATCCTCAACGATCATTATTGAGGCATTGGATTCCTTCTCTTCTTGCACCTCGGAAGGTTCTTTTTCTTCTTTTTCTTCTTCCATTCCTTCTTCTTCTTCTTCTTGATCTTTCTCCTTCAACTAATCCTCCCCCTGGTTCACATCCTTTTCCACCTGCTGCTCAAGTTTAACTGGGACAGTGTAGGCACAGTCCACTTCGTTGACATCCTTCCCCACAACGCTGCTTGTTCAGCCATATTTGCGCCCTGAATGTTGGAAAACTCATCTTCGAATAAGTGGGCGATTTGGTGATGATTATTGTCATCAGTCTGTGAGTGCTCGTCATCCTTCTCATCATCGAAAATTTGAATCCGGATTGGTGTAGGTACAAGTGTAGGCCTACCTTCAAAAGTAGGTTACTCGGAAGATGAGCACTTCATTGGACGATATATTGATGGGAAGGTTAGGAAGTCTGGTAATGAAGTCTTGTTTATCTAGCCTAATGTAGCAACAATGGCTTCATTCCACGCCTTACTGTAGGCATAAAACTTGTGGAGCCGAAGATCCATATCATCCACTATACTATCAGTGTGGATGGATCGAATGTCGATGTGGTCCAAGTGTAATTCCATCAATGCCAGCTTCTTTTTCATTTGGGACTTTATCTACGCATCAGATTGGTCAACCTTCTTCTTACCCTTTCCTCTATCCCTTTTCTTGGAGGTTTCCTTAGCCACTGGTGTATCTTGGCCTCATGTCATCCTCTCAACCTAGATATCGTTGATTGGGCCTTTGTAATCCAAAACCTCCTCACCATCTTTAGGCAAATATCCTTGTGTTGACAAAGCAGCATAATGAGAGAGGGAAAAGGCAGGATACCAAATTACTTTCCTGTAGCATCTACGATCTAGGCGTGTATGATGTCACCGATGTCGACGTATCGATGGTGTAGAATGGAATATAAGAGACACATACGGTCCAATGTTGCCGTAGTGCTGTGATTCAAAGGCATAACACGGATGTTGATAAATGAAACCATACCTTGCAAAAAATTGTAAGGTACCATCTGTGCATTGTAAAGTTATGAAATCCATTACCTATCCATGTAGCACCATCGATGCAGAGATATTTCATCATCTGGGTCATACAATAATCATCCAAACAATGCAAAAAGGGTACATGGTCATCCATCCATTCCGGAATCCTTAGCAATACATTGATCTGTATAGCGCTCCATGGAACAAGCCCCTCTCGTACAAAGACAAACTCCTACTCCTAATCCACCATATTTGTATAAAACTCCCTAACCAATATGGGGGAGTAGCCAGAAGGATGGTTGCAGAAATATTCCCACCCGAGACGGCTAATGGTACGGTGAACTTGCTTTCCCAAGGTCTGGTGTGGAGAAAGTTGGAGTCCCTATTCAGGATGAATGTTACATTTTTACATGATATTGTGGTAACGGTCTTTGGCGACAGTTGTTAGAAATAAGACTGGGCCTGTGGAAGAGGGTGGTGGTGCTATGGACGAAGCCACAGTAGAAGTGGTCAGGGTGTTCTTTGAAGGGTTTTGGGAGTGTTTCTTGAAGCACGGGTTTTGGCCTTGGTGAGAAATTGAAGAAGTTTTGCAGAAAAGGATTGCTTTGTAATTAGAAAAGAAAATATGCAGACAATGGAGAAGATGAAAAGCAGTAACAATGTAGGATGTGAAGAGAAAAAGTATTTGCGAAGGGGAGACTTTATAACCTAGGCGTGATGATTGGAAAATTTTGGGGAAATGTTACGTCTACAACCATTAAATGTCAGGCTACAGATCATACCGATTTGTTTTAATCCAATGACTGGGAGAGAAAGAAATCAATCGGTGCGATTCTTGCTGAAAAAGCAATGCTGACTCATCGTAGAATGCACAAAAAATGTGCTTAAATGCGTCGACGAAAAGATGATTTTTATTTCTACTAGGAATCTAAA
Source organism: Kokia cookei (assembly GCA_039519145.1). NCBI lineage: Eukaryota > Viridiplantae > Streptophyta > Magnoliopsida > Malvales > Malvaceae > Kokia > Kokia cookei. The sequence continues at coordinate 17,846,153 of CM076905.1, forward strand.
ACAACACTTCAAAAAGTGAAACAAATAAAAGGAAATAAAGAAATGTGTCGACATTATTTAAATGTCACCAGGTTAACAACTTTATTTGGTTCTCGAAAATTTATGGTCACATAATGTTTAAGATGTTGGCCATTTACTTTAAATTATTGTCCATCCTTTAGGTTTTCGATTGTTACCGCACCGCTTTGGAACATTTTGACTACTTTGAATGGACCTAACCACCTTGATCACAATTTCCCTGGATGCAATTTCAAACGTGAGTTAAAAAAAAGTACTAACTGACCAGGATGAAATTGTCGATGCAAGATAATGTTGTCATGCCATCTCTTTGTCTTTTCCTTGTATATCGCAACATTCTCATAAGCATGGCGTCAAATTTTTTCTAATTCCATGATGTCCAACAGTCTTTTCTTTCCAGCAGTATCATAGTCCAAATTCACCTGCTTAATTACGTACATGGCCTTATGTTCAAGTTCGACGGGCAGATGACAAAACTTTCCAAACACTAGTTGATATGGCGACATCCCAAACGGGGTTTTGTAGGCAGTGCGAAGCACCCACAATGCGTCATGTAGCCGCGCAAACTAATCCTTCTTAGATGGATTAACCACCTTCTCAAGTATGCTTTTTATTTGACTATTGGATACTTCGGCTTGACCATTGGTTTGTGGGTGATATGTGGTAGCCATACGATGCTTCACACCATATCATTTTAATGCAGTCGCCACTTGGTTATTATAAAAATGAGTGCCTTGGTCACTTATCAATGCTTTCGATGTTTCAAATCTCATGAGGATGTAAAGATGAAAGAACTTCAACACCATCCTAGCATCGTCTTTTGGCACCGCAATAGCTTCAATCCACTTTGAGACGTAGTCAACAGCCACTAATATATACACATTTCCAAAAGAATTTGGAAATTGTCCCATAAAGTTTATACCTAATACATCAAAGAGCTTTACCTCTGTGATGGGTTGTTGGAGCATCTCGTTGCATCAAGATATGGAACCAGTGCATTGACAACGATCACATTGGTGTGTGAAATTGCAAGTGTCTCGAAATAATGTGGGCCAATAAAATCTTGACTGTAAAACTTTAGTAGCAGTCCTTGGTCCACCAAAATGTCCTCCATAAGGGGCATCATGGCGTGTCGTAGGATTGAAATCATTTTTTCTTCATGGACACAGTGATGAATGATATTGTTGGCGTATACCTTGAATAGGTATGGCTCATTCGAATGTTATTTGGTAGCATCGCGTATGAACCTGATCTTCTTGTGACCAATAACACCCATGGGTAGCTTCCCACATACAGGGTAATTGACGACATCGGCATACCATGGTGATGCGTCGACAAAGAATAATTGCTCGTTAAGAAATGCCTCGACAATCTGGGACATTTGCCCATTCTACTTCCAGTCGAGATAAATGGTTAGCTACTTGATTCTCAGATCCTTTCCTATCTCTGATTTCAACGTCAAATTCTTGATGGAGTAGGATCCATCTGATGAGTCTAGGTTTGGCATATTTTTTTTAAAAGGTATTCCAACGGTAGGTGGTCCGTGTAAACAATAGTCTTTACACCGACAAGATAAGAACGAAACATGTCTAATGCAAAGACTACTACTAGCAACTCCTTCTCAATCATGATTAACCTACGTTTCAGTTAGGGTTTTACTAGCATAGTAAATAGAATGAAATACCTTTTCTTTTCTTTGGCCTAGGACAGCTCCTATAGCAAAGTCGCTTGCATCGCACATTATTTCAAACAGTTGTGTCCAATCTGATGCAACGACAATTGGGGCTTGTACTAGTTGATTCTTTATTGTCATGAATGCGTCCAGACAAATATCATCAAACACAAACTTTTTATTTTGCTACAACAATGAGCATAATGGTATCTTGGAGAAATCTCGGATGAATCTTCTATAAAAGCCAGCGTGTCCAAGAAAGCTTCTTACTGCTTTGACGTTGGTGGGTGGTGGTCGTTTTTCGATGATTTCTACTTTTGCTTTATCAACTTCAATGCCCTGACAAGATATCTGATGCTCGAGAACAATGCTTTTAGTTGCCATGAAGTGGCATTTCTCCTAATTTAGAACTAGATTTGTGTCCTCGCATCTCTTCAAGACTCTCGCCAGATTGTCAGTACATTGGTTGAAAATCTATCCATAGACAGAGAAATCATCCATAAATACCTCGAAGACCACTGCTAACAACTCGTCCGTTGTTGTGTAATTAATCTGCGAATCATTAAGGGTCCTACTTTAATAATAAATCTCATGAAACATTTTCTCCTTTCTTCTCCTTAGCACTGCTCCAACAATAAAATCACCAGCATTGCACATTAGCTCAAATGGAAAATCCCAATCTAGTGCTATGACAATAGGTGCAACAACTAATTGGTTCTTCAAAAGTTCAAAGGCTTTTAAACTCATCAAAATCAAATACTCTACTATGCTCTAGTAATGCACAAAATTATGCTATGACAAAATAAAAACAAATGCAAAATTAGAGCAAAGTTTAGAGTTACCCCTTAATTGATGCAGACACAGGATTTGTTCCTTCTTCTTCAATTGCTTAAGTCCGTAATTTGCAGCAGCAAACTGGGTAAAAATTATTATTATTATTATTTTTTTCTTAAGCTACCTCTTATTCTCCACATGGTTTAATTTTTTTTTACTCTTTATTGTGTTTTTTCCAATTCTATAACTTAATTACGGATCTAGGCATCAAAATTATGCTTGCATTGAAATCACATAATGCCTTTCCAATATACCAGTTGCCAATCGAATAGGGTATTGTGAGGCTCTTGGGATCCTTAAATTATGGAAACAATTTATTTTTCATGGCAGTGCACCCTTCAGTAAGTTCGAGTGCTTCATCTTCTACCAATTTTTTCTTCTTTGCCAATGTATCTTCAAGTTTATGAGGTTGTTTTGTTGTAGCATTTATGTCAACAAAACGATCTGATTTTACTTCAGCAATATTTTGTTTAACCTCTTTAGCTTCAGTTTGCTTTTCAGATTGTTCTGACGTCTTTCCATGGTTGAGATCTTAATTATCTTCTTTTTCTGTAGCATATTTAATAATTTCATTCAGTTGAGTTTCACTTCTGGGAATGATTTCCTCTTAATGCTCTTGCCCTTGTGATCTTGAATTCTCAATATCAATCGAAAAAGTTTCTTGTGGTCTCGAATTTATTACATTCACAATCTGGCCAACTTGATATTCAAGAGCTCATAGGGATTTAGCTTGACTCTAAAGCATAGCATTATTCTTAGCAATATATTATTTCAGCGAATTTTCAATTGATGAAAACTCTGGTGCTTCATCTTGCTAGACATTTTGTGTTGACAAAGGTTGGTCACAATTGAGCCACTCGACATTTTGTTTGACATCATTGTTTATACTTCAAGCATTTTGATTTCTCTAACAAAAATTTGGATGTTGCTTCCACCCTGGTGTGTAAATGTTGGAATAAGAATTATCATCTCGGTAGGAATTCCCCATGTGGTACACACTTGCTAGATTTGATAGGCATTCTTCAAACTCATGGTTGCCTTCACAATAATCACAATATGTCACGGAAAATTTCCATTCTGCATGTTATTACTATATTCGTCAAAGAAGATACCTAGGATGTTGTGGCATCGAGCTCCATTGCTCCAGCATCACTCATTCCAGTCCAAAATCTTGAGATTTTAAGATATAGATAATCTAAAATAGGAATTAGATATTCTCGTATTGGTCAATCCCGATCATCAAACACCTCGTTCCTTGCCATATTGTGCAATTCTCTTTTTCTTTTTCTTAAAAAAATTGCTCTTTTTTTTTATCCAAAGACAAATTTTCCTAAAATCTCATGTTAATACACTATGACAAATTCTGCAAAAAAAAAAAAAACAAAAGCAAAATTAAAAATAAGAAAAAACAATTGTTAGCTCAACAATTTAACAAAAATCTTATTGAATTACACCGATCTCCCCGACTATGGCACCAAAAACTTGTCGCATGTAAAATAATATTGCAATTGCAAATGTGCAAGTGTACACAACGTTCAAGTAATAAAGTGATAAGTAGAGTATCTTACCTACAAAGAGATTGGTATTAAAAAGAAATTGCTAAACTGTTGACAAAAGAATTTGTGCATACAAAATAAATGTGATAACAGATAGATTGTGTTTGCAAAGTGCTTTTCATAAAACAATGCAAAATAGTAAAGTTGGTCAAGATTTATCCAAGCAGGGCATCAAATCTACTAAGTACTTATCAAGCTTAGCTGAGATGAGTGGCAAAATCTTCAGTACAAGACAAGGTTGCAATAAATAAATATGGAATATTGCATCTCCATGTTCTAGATCTATGAACGCCTTAACAAATATATGCTTCTACAAAATTATCTCAGATTGACTAAGTAATGACATGCCTGTTTAATGTAGCAACATTTTACAATGAACACACATTATATTCCTATAACATGCTTCTACCAACAAAATTTATCTCATCCTTAACGAATGCAACTCATAAGTGTTACTACACATATCTTCTGATATATGCTCATTACATTGACTTATGCTCCAACAAATCCATCCCGCTATACTTTAAGATTATGCACATGCAAAACAAGAGCTTATTTCTAAGATTGTTAGCACATAGAATTACCAACAACTGAGTCACAAATCAATGAAGACATTTAATAGAACAATATCGTTAATTCATTCATAAACATAAAACAAAGTTTCAGCAATATTCATCCCTTAACTCGTAAGTGTAAGGGTGTGATAGTACTAGAAAGAACCATTGATTTCTCCTTACTTATTGTTTAAGTTGTTCCCATTTAGTTATCCTTAGCACATATTTTAGCATTTTTTAGTTTCGTTTATTGCATTTTCTAACTCAATGGACCTTAGCTTAGTTTCTCTTAATTTTGGCATATTTTACTACTAATGTCGCTGTATTAGTCTATTTAGCATTGTACCCAGAATTGTCGTCACATATGACAACTGTTCGGATAAGAACATAAATGCATGAGCTGTCCAATCTGGTATAATCAACTGGTTCAACCATAGACAACTCATTTTTTATGATAGAACGACTGCACAAAACAGCTGAATATAAATGCTCACTAAGGAAGAGAAAAAGGGGGGAGTCTTCTTCAGGATTTGCTTCCTTCTTGAATCCATTTTTTTCGTAGCTTGCGTCCATGGCAACTTAACTCTCTCAAGGGTGACCTGATACAGAAGAGGAGGCATATCTGCTCTTGACGAGGAGCTCCTAAGTGCAACATAAGAGGAGACTAAAGGAGCAAGTCGAGTGGCTTAGGAATAATATTCTCCATTTGTTCTTTTATTTCTCTTAATTAAACGTTGGTGATTCATGTTCATTTCAAGTTTGTATGGAAGTACTCTTGATTTTAGACTAAATGGTATCTTATTTAATCTTGCTTTTACTATTAAATCTTTGTGTTTGATTGTGTTAATCACGAAAGTGTAATTACAGCTACTGTCACTGGTAGGTGCAGCGACAAATTAAATTAACAAGCAAGACAACGAAAGTTTCTTGGGGATTGAAAGAATTTGATCCACTTATTCTTGAATATATTGCATTGTCAGCACTAGAATGTGTGGTTAGTGCGTATGTTTAAGTCTTATATTGAATAGAGAAGTCAAATTTGGTAAGACATTCTTTATGCTTTATTGTAGCGAAAATTATCTAATATTTTAAAGCCACACTTAGTTTTCTGCCGACTATTTACATCAGGGACCCCATTTTACTATTATTGCATTACTTTATAAATTTTATATTATTGCTTCGACAATTCATTCTGACAATTCATTTTCATTTTCAAGTTATTGCTCCGACAACTATTATAACAAATTATCACATTTTAATTGCATTGACATTAATAGATAGAAGATTGTCATCCTTATGGGATCGATATCTGATAAACTCGTATCTGTCTACTATACTTGCATCAACAGTGTATGCTTGCACATTATTGCTGTGATGTTCATAGCGCGATCAAGTTTTGACGCCATTACTGGGGATGGCATTTTTTTATGTTTATTTTTGTTTTCGTACTTATTCCTTTTTGTCTAACCTTTATTTGTGACTAATTTGTTTTCTTTTTGTTACTGCTTCTACATTTTTCTTTTAGGTGTTTTATGATCTGGAGAAATCCTGAATTTATTGTTGGCTTAGATCTTGAAATCGAACTGATAGCATTAGAAATGACACTTATTTTCTCCCTAAATATATGTATTAACAATCCCTTTTGCATTATATTTAACATGCATGATAGTCATTTACTACTTAGTATTTACATTTTTTAACTCAATCTTATGTGGCTTAAATTCTCGTTATTTTATCTCTTCTTTGCACTAATGTCGCAATATGCAGCATATGTATTGCATCTGAGATTGTCAGTGTAGGGATCTATCTCAGAACATCAATGCTAAAAAAAGTTCAAAGATACAACCACAAGTTTAGCTTGGAATTACAGCAAAAAATGTCACCGTATGGAAACATCTACTTTATATGAGTGAATTAATGCTACAAACACATCTGGAAGCACAAGCGCAGGAGAATAATACGTTGTCGTCGCAATTAAAGATTACAGATTGCGCCCAGCGATGTCACGCCAACCTATAGATTTATAAAGAACACACCAGATCTGCGTGAGTGCACAGTTAGATTTTAACAAACTTTTACAGCTGCAAAAGAAGTTGGATTTGAAAAGAGATGGGAACTGCAATAATCAAAGCTTATAAATAGAGGAGAGAAGAAGGAGAGAGAATATCAAGAGGTGAACAAATTAATTCTGAAAATTCTCTAAAAGCTTTGAAGCTTGGTTCTGAAGTCCAGTGAGCTGATCGAGCAAGTGTGCAACAACTTCTAATGAGGAGTGCTTGATGCGATAATAATCATAGTAGCCTAGGAATAGTATGCTTTGATTTATTTGTTAATCCCTCTTTTAATGCTAATGAATTCTTATTGACAATTGATTGTATATGGAAATATCTTTCAATGTTAGATTACTTTGATTCCTATTCAATTCTTCTCATCTGTTTTTCCTTGGATTTAACTGTTTTGACCACGAAAGTGCAATTACAGTCTACCGACATTGGAAAATGGGGTGACAAGTTATGTTAACAAGCAAGTCAGTGGAAGTTGCTTGAGGCTAGGAGGAATTCTAGCCACTTGTTCTTGAGTGTAAGGCATTGCCAACACTGGAAGGTGGGTTAAATGTAGGCGCTTGAGTCTTGGTTAAATAGAGAGTTGTTATTGGTTTGATTTCATTAGAACCTTTTTGCTGTGACAGTTCATCTACAAAATACCTTGTTGTCACATCTAGCATTGCTACTTAGTGAAGTCAGTGATCCACTCCATTCTTTGCACTTGATCACACTTTTACTTTTCTGCATTTAAATTCTCAATATATCAATAACAATTTATTTTACTTTCAGTTGCTCTGACATTTTATTTTTATCTTTGCATTGACAACTTTTATTAACTTAGTGGTGTAGATATGATTTAATTGATCTGACTCCTTACTAGCATTTTCTTTAAGTTTAACTTTAGTTGCTTCGACAATTGAGCATCAAGAACTCTATCCTCACGGGATTGATATCCGATAGAGCAATTCTATCAACTATAGTTGCATCGTTGAGTGTCTACTTGCACTTAAATGCTGTGACGTTTATAGGCTGATCAAGTTTTGCCTCCATTATCGGGGATGGCGTTTGTTTGATGTTTACTCTTGTAGTTGCAGTTATTCTTTCTTACTTGACTTTTAAGTTTTACTAATCAATTTTTGTTTGTCGTTTCTTCCATAATTCTTTAAGTATTTTATGTCCACAAGGAGCAATCCTAAGGATATTGTGAGCTTTGATCCAGAAATCGAATGGAGTATCGAAGGAGGACGTAAGAACAAAAGAAAATGACTGGAAACAACAATATCTTCCACCATTGCTGCCACAGAATGTAGTTCCTCCAATACAGCCACAAAGAACTAATAATTTACCACCAACGCTGCCACAAGTGGAGCAAATTCAAAATAGGACAATAAGAGAATTCGATGTTCTTGTGCTTGATGACTTACAGCCAAGGGTTGTTAGACCGATAATACAAGCTGATAAATTTGAATTGAAACCAGTTATGTTTCAAATGTTGAATTCTAATGGGCAGTATGCAGGTATACCTCATGAAGATGCTAGAGAGCATCTCAAATCGTTTCCACTCATATACGCTTCTTTTCGTCAACATGGTGTTCCTGATGACGCCTTGAAGATGCAGTTGTTTCCTTATTCTTTGCAAGGAAGGGCACGAACATGGTTCCTTGGTCTACCGGTTGGATCCATTACTTCCTGAAATTTGCTAGCAACCCAATTCGTTTTGCGATTCAACCCACCAAAAATGAACGCAAGGTTACAAAATGACATCACAGCATGTCATCAGTTGGATGATGAGAACCTGCATACAACGTGGGGATGATATATGACTTTGCTTAGACATTGCCCTATGCATGGAATTCAACAAGAGACTCAGATCGAGATCTTTTATAACGGATCGAATGCTCAGACAAGAAATCTTGTCAATGCATCTACAAATGGTCCCTTGTTGGATTGTAGTTACAATGAAGCTGTACGAATTCTATAGAGAATTGCACAAAATGATTATCCATACCCGATCTCTCGTTCTGCTCAAATAAAAACTAATTTTGGTGTTCTTGAATTAGATGCAATTTCAGCCTTAAGTACACAGGTATCCTCTTTGGCCAACATTATAAAGAACATGAAGGGGACGAGTGATGTTGCCCTTATTCAAGTGGCACAACAGATGGATGTCTCGACATTTTCCTGTGAAATTTGTGACGACAACCACAGTAATGAGGATTGCCTACAACATGCTAAGAACGCGTTCTATGTCAATAACATCGAAGGACATTCTTATGGTAACTCATACAATAATAGAACTCAACAGCCTTGGGGAAATCAGAATGCATCCACATGTAGATATGAAAATTCCTCATATCAAGGGAATTATAGACAAGGGAGTTAAAACAACAATCAGCAACAGGACTATAATCATAATGCTTAGGTAAAGTCACATCCTGATCAAATGCAAGCACATAGACAGATGCAATCACAAGCTACAATGCAGCCACAACAGATTGCGCTGCCACATATGCAAGGACAACATCATCAACAACAGCAACAATTTTCTCAACAAAGATAAGATCCTATGGCTGCTCTTGAAGCACTGATGCGAGAGCATATTACGTGAACTGAAACAATCATTCAAGGCAATTCTTCTTCTATCCATGCATTGAAAGTCTGGCTAGGACAATTAGCTTCTAATTTGAGTACAAGATCACCAGGCACTTTACCCAGTGACACTGAAAATCTGACGCAGAAGGGGAAGGAGCATTGTAAGGCTATCATGTTGCGGAGAGGAAGACAAATTGTTGAACCAAGCAGAAATTTCAACCAAGAACATGTCGATGCATCTGAGCCATAGCAATAAGGAGAAATTGAATTTGATGAGAACCCAACAGAAATAAATTAGGAGGAACCACCTGTAGTGACCTTTATGCCTACAATTCACCCAACAAAGACGTCGATGCAACTGTGTATGTCGATGCAACCTGTTATTCCACAACAACCCACTGAGACTATACCTTTTCCATTCCCATAGAGATTTAGGGAGGAAGAGAATGATAAAGATTACCACAAGTTTGTTTCTACCTTGAAGTAATTACACATTAACATACCTCTTATAGATGCTCTTGTGTAGATACCAACTATGGGAAAGTCATGAAAGAGTTGTTATCAAAGAAGAAAAAGTTGTTCGAAATCGAGACGATTGCGTTCATAGAGGGGTGCACTACTGTGTTAACAAATAAGTTGCCACTAAAGATGAAAGACCCTAGCAACTTCACAATCCCATGCTCCATTGGAACCCATTATCTAGGTAAAGCCTTATGCGATCTAGGAGCTATTATTAGCCTTATGCCTTTGTCCACATTCAAGAAGTTAGGAATTGGTTCCATGTAACCCACTACGGTGACATTACAGCTTGCGGACAGATCTTTAGCACAACCTAAGGGCCAGATAAAAGATGTACTCGTTCAAGTTAATAAGCTCGCGTTCCCTACCGACTTTATTATCCTTGACTGCGAAGCAGATAAATAGGTGCCCATCATATTAGGACGCCCATTTTTAGCAACGGGACGCACGCTTATTAATGTTTTCAAGGGCGAGCTCATTATGCATCATAATGACGAGCATGTTACTGTCAGTGTGTTTAAAGCAGCTCCGTTTACAAGTAAAGAGCAATGTCACCATATTGATATGTTGGACGAGGTAATTATAGAAGAATTTAAAGAACGAAGTTCAGTAGTTCCAAATGAAGATGCAGTGACAACCACTAATGATATCCTAACTGAATGCAACCATAGAGCTGAGGCTAATAGTTGTTAGACGAAACAGGGTTCACAATTGGAATTCTTTGATTTGTGCAACAAGATGATCCCTGTGGTTAAACCATCAATCGAACAAGCTCCAACCTTGGAGTTAAAGCCATTGCCAATGCATTTGAAGTATGACTTTCTAGGTGACAATGACACAATACCTATGATTGTCAGTGCAAGCCTTAATGCAAGTCAAGAAGAAAAACTTATCGCAATTTTAAAGCAATACAAACGAGACATAGCCTGGAGCAATGCAGACATCAGAGGAATTAGTCCCTCTTTCTGCTTGCACAAGATCAGGTTTGAAGATGAAGGGAAGCAATCCATTAAGCAACAGTGAAGGCTTAATGAGAAAATGAAAGAGTTAGTGAAAAAGGAGATTATTAAGTGGCTCGATGCGGGAATCATCTACCCCATTTTAGACAACACATGGGTAAGCCCTATCCAATGCGTGCCCAAGAAAAGCAGCATCACTGTGGTGAGTAATGATAAGAACGAGCTGATCCTTACTCGTATTGCTACTGGTTGGTGAGTGTGTATGGATTATCGTCGTCTCAATGCGACCATAAAGAAGGATCACTTCCCACTACCATTCATTAATTAGATGTTGGATAGGCTAGCTGGTAAAGCCTACTATTGCTTCCTAGATGGCTACTCTGGATATAATCAAATTACCATTGCATCGAAAGATCAAGCAAAGACCACATTTACATGCCCATTTGGAACCTTTGTCGTCCGACGTATACCTTTTGGATTGTGCAATGCACCAGCTACATTCCAATGCTGCATGATGACTTTTTCTTGGACATGATTGAAGATTCATTAGAGGTATTCATGTATGATTTCTCTGTGTATGGGTAGAATTTTGACCAATGCGCCGATAATCTGGAAAAAGTATTGAAAAGATGCAAGGACACAAATCTAGTACTGAACTGGGAAAAATGCCATTTCATGGCAATTGAAGGCATTGTCCTTGGTCATCAAATATCATGTCAGGCCCTTGCAGTGGACAAAGAAAAGGTAGAAATGATTGAGAAATTGCCACCACCCACGAATGTCAAAGGAATAAGAAGCTTTATTGGTCACACTGGTTTCCATAGGAGATTTATCCGAGATTTTTCCGAGATTGCCAAACCACTATGCTCGTTGCTAGGGCAGAATAAGAAGTTTGTGTTTGATGACGCATGTCTAGATGCATTTGTCACAATAAAGAAGCAGCTAGTACAAGATCCAATTTTCATCGCACTAGATTGGATACGACCCTTTGAATTAATGTGTGACACGAGTGATTTTGCTGTAGGAGTTGTGTTGGGATAATGCAAAGAGTAGGTATTTCACTAAATTTACTCTGCTAGTAAAACCTTAACTGAAGCACAGGTGAACTATACAACTATTGAGAAGGAATTATTAGCAGTAGTTTTTGCATTCGACAAGTTCTGTTCATACCTTGTCGACACAAAAATTACAGTGTACACAGATCATTCTGCATTGAGATATCTTTTTGCGAAGAAAGATGCCAAACTGAGATTGATCAGATGGATCCTGCTCTTAGAAGAGTTTGATATTGAAATTAGAGATATGAAAGGATCCAAGAATCAAGTAGCTGACCACTTGTCTTGCCTAGAAGTTTAAAGTGAGGATGGGAATAAATCCCAAATTGTCGATGCATTTCCAGATGAGTAATTATTTTATGTTGACGCATCTCCATGGTATGTAGATGTTGACAATTATCTTGTTTGTGGGAAGCTACCCGTGAGTGCCACTGGTCACAAGAAGATCAGATTTATGTGCGACGCTGCGAAGTACCATTGGAACGAGCCATACTTGTTCAAGGTATGCGCCGACAACATTATTCATCGTTGCGTTCCTAAAGAAGAGATGACTTTCATCCTGAGACATTGCCATTATGCTTCTTACGAAGGCCATTTTGGTGGAGTGAGGACTACTGCAAAGGTCCTACAATTAGGATTCTTCTGGCCCACATTGTTTCGAGATGCCCACAATTTTACGCAATAGTGTGACAAATGTCAACGCACAAGTTCTATATCTCGATCCAATGAGATGCTCCAACAACCTATCATGGACAACTTTGATTAACTTAGTGGTGCAGATCTGATTTAATTGAGCTGACATCCTTACTAGCATTTTATCTATTTTTAACTACAGTTGCTTTGACAATTGAACATCAAGAACTCTATCCTTGTGGGATCAATATCCGATAGAGCAATTCTATTAACTATACTTGCATTGACGAGTGTCTACTTGCACTTAAATGTTGTGACGTTTACAGACTGATCATGAATGCACGAAGGATATGACAATAAGAGCGAAGTATGGCTCTACCAGGAAATAATGTAGCCATACCACAATTGACGCCACGAAATCCTGTTATACCTTCGATACAGCCACAAAACATGAATAATCAACCGCTGCTGCAAGAAGATCAGATGTAAAATTGAAATTTTCGAGATTTGGTTTTTCCAATTTTCGATAATTTGCAGCCAGGTGTTGTTAGACCAGCTATTCAAGTTGGAAACTTCGAATTAAAACCAATCATGTTCCAGATGCTAAACTCCAATGGGCAGTATGTTGGGCTGCCTCATGAAGATGCGAGAGAGCACCTTAAATCCTTTTTACTAATTTGTGCTTCTTTCAGTTAGCATGGCGTTCCTGATGACACCTTGAAGATGCAACTATTCCCTTATTCATTGCAAGGATGGGCTTGTACTTGGTTCCTTGGATTGCCTGTTGGATCGATCACTTTATGGAATGCGCTTGCAACTCAATTCGTTTTGCGATTTAATCTAACAACGATGAATGCTCGTCTTAGGAACGACACCACTACGTATCATCAACCGGATGATGAAAATTTGCATACTACGTGGGAGCGCTACGAAACTTTTCTTCGATGTTGTCCCATGTACGAAATTCAACAAGAGACTGAAATCTTTTACAATGGGCTGAATGCACAGACAAGAAATCTCTTGACGCATCTGCTAATGGTCCTTTGTTGGACAGTACATACATGGAAGCTGTCAGAATTCTAGAGCAAATTTCTTATAATGATTATCAATATCCAATCTCTTGAACTGCACAAGTAAAAGAAAATCCTAGAGTTATTGAATTGGATGCTATATCTGCTCTAAGTGCATAAGTTTCTTCGCTCGCAAACATGATAAAAAACATGAAGGGGACTAGTGATATTTCACCCATTCAAGTTGCTCAACAAATTGATGTCCCTACATTTTGCTATGAAATTTGCGGTGATAACCACAGTTATGAAGATTTTCCATAGCACGCGAAGAATGCTTTCTATGTCAATAACATCCGTGGAAATTCTTATGGTAATTCCTACAATAATTCTGTGAGGAGTCAACAACCTTGGGGAAATCAAAATGCCGTGACATTCACGTATGAAAATTCATCCAATCAAGGTAGTTATTGACGAGGGAATTACAATCCGCAGCAGCAGAACTACAACCACAGTAATAAGATGCATTCACATCAAGATCAAATGCTGCCACATCAAAGTCGTGTACAGCCAAAACAGCCTTCAATGCCACATCTGAATGCTCAAGGACAACAGCAATAGCAATACACACAACCACGATCTGATCCTTTAGCAGCCCTCGAAGCCTTAATGTGTGAGCACATAACTCTAACGGAAGCCATTGTGCAAGGAAATTCATCCTCCATCCGAGCATTGGAAGCACAATTGGGGAAAATCGCTTCGAATTTGAACACACGACCACCAAGTACATTACCCAGCGGCACAGAAAATCCAAATTCGAAAGGGAAGGAGCATTGCAAGGCAATTACTCTTCGGAGTGGGAGACAAACTGCCGAGCCAATTACCAGCTCTACTGCAACACCTATAGATACTAGTGAACTGAACCAGGGTGAGAGAGTTGTGTTTGAAGAAATTGTAGATGAACCAGAAAAAGAGGCTCCATAAATTGTCACCACAATGCCTATTATCAAACCAATGAAATTTTCGGTGCAATTGCGATGTCGATGCAACTTGAGCAACTTCATGTTAATATCCCTCTTAAGAAAGCACTAGTACAGGTGGTTTGGGAAAATTCATGAAGGAGCTATTGTGCAAAAAGAAGAAGCTGACTGATATTGAGACAATTACGATCACAGAAGGATGTAGTGCTATCTTGACAAATAAGCTGCCGCCTAAGATGAAAGACCCAAAAAACTTTACGATCCCACGTTTGATTGGAAACCACTACTTAGGTAAAGCTTTATGTGATTTAGGCATGAGAAATAACCTTATGCTGCTGTCTACGTTTAGAAAATTGAGGATTGGTCATATGAAGCCCACTGCGGTGACATTGTAGCTGGCAGATAGATCGTTGGTGCAACCTGAAGGACAAATCAAGGAAATGCTAGTTCGCGTGGATAAGTTTGTGTTCCCGAAAGATTTCATTATACTCGACTGCGAAGCAGATAAAGACGTACCCATAATCTTGGGACACGCATTCCTTGCTACAGGATGCACTCTCGTGGACGTGTACAAAAGTGAGTTAACCATGCGACATAATGATGAACATGTCACTTTCAGTGTTTTTGAAGCTATTCCCTACAAGGACAATGAAGAATATCACACTATTGATGTGTTGGATGCATTAATTGAGGAGGAATTCAATAAGCGAAGCACAATATTTTAAGAAGAATTTGCGGTGACATCGGATGAAGAATTTTTAACTGATTATGACAGCAAGGTTAAAGTGCATAACATTGAACTTAGGCGAGGATGGCGAATGGAATCTTTAGATTTGACCAATAGAACGGCTTTAGTCTTTAAGCCATCTATTGAAGAGGCTCCTACCTTGGAGTCAAAGCCATTGCCTACTCATCTGAAGTATGTCTTTCTTGGAAACAATAATACACTGTCAGTTATTGTCTCTACAATTCTCAACGCAACTTAGGAATGAAAGTTGATCCATATATTGAAGCAGCATAAACGTCCGATTACTTGGAGTATTGCTGACATTAGAGGCATTAGTTCGTCTTTTTGCATGCACAAAATACGATTGGAAGATGAAGGAAGGCAATCAATTGAACAACAAAGGAGATTGAATGAGAAAATGAAGGAGGTGGTTAAAAAAGAGATTATCAAGTGGCTTGACGCGGGCATTATCAACCCAATTTCTGATAGCACTTGGTAAGCCCAGTCCAATGTGTCCCTAAGAAAAGTGGTATTACTTTGGTGAGTAATGACAAGGATGAACTAATCCTCACTCGCATTCTTACGGGTTGGCGCGTATGCATGGATTATCGCAAGTTGAATGCAGCCACAAAGAAGGACCACTTTCCACTTCTTTTCATCGATCAAATGCTGGATAGGCTTGCTGGAAAAGCCTACTATTGCTTCCTTGATGATTATTCTATTTACAATCAAATCGCCATCACACCAAAAGATCAACCAAAAACAACGTTCACTTGCCCTTTTGGCACTTTTGCTTTTCGTCAAATGCCGTTTGGTCTTTGCAACGCACCGGCCACATTTCAAAGGTGTATGATTGAAATATTTTCAGACATGATTGAGTACTCATTAGAGGTATTTATAGATGATTTTTCTATTTATGGAAATACTTTTGATAAATGCACTGACAACTTGGCCAAAAGTTTTGAAGCGATGTGAGGACACAAATCCTGTGCTAAATTGGGAGAAATGCCAGTTTATGGCAATTGAAGGCATTGTCTTAGGTCATTGCATTTCTAGTTAGGGCATTGAAGTGTATAGGACGAAGGTAAAAATTATTGAAAAGTTGCCTCCGTCAACTAATGTGAAGGGTATCCGGAGTTTTCTTGGACACGCAAGATTTTATGCAGATTTATTCAAGATTTCTCCAAAATTACAAAACCTCTTTGCTCATTACTGGAGCAAAATAAAAAGTTCATGTTTGATGATGCATGTGTGGATGCATTCCGACAAATAAAGAAGCAGCTCGTGAAGGCACCCATTGTCATTGCACCAGATTAGTCACAACCGTTTGAAGTTATTTGTGATGCAAGTGACTCCGCTGTGGGTGCAGTCCTAGGGAAACACAAGGGAAAAGTATTTCATGTTATATATTATGCTAGTAAAACTCTTACAGAGGTGCAGATCAATTACACAACCATAGAGAAAGAATTGTTGGTGGTAGTCTTTGCTTTCGACAAATTTCGCTTATATCTTGTCGGCACAAGGGTTAGTGTATTTACTAACCATTCAGCATTGAGATACCTTTTTGCAAAGAAGGATGCTAAACCACAGCTAATACATTGGATCTTGTTATTGTAAGAATTTGATTTAGATATCAAGGATCAAAAGGGATCAGAAAACCAAGTGGCAGATCACTTGTCTCGTCTAGAAGTCGGTAATGAAGATGGAAATACACTTCAAATTGTCGACGCATTTCCTGATGAGAAGTTGTTCACTATCGATGCAACCCCGTGGTACGCGGATATAGTCAATTACCTAGTATGTGGTAACGAGCCATACTTATTCAAAGTATACAATGATAATATCATTAGATGTTGCGTTTTGGAGGAAGAGATGCTTTCAATCCTGAAGCATTATCACGATGCTCCTTATGGAGGGCATTTTGGTGTCATGAGAACTACTGCAAAGTTTCTTCAATCAGGATTCTATTGGCCTTCATTATTTAAAGACGCCCACAATTTTGTGCATCAATATGATAGATGTCAGCATACTAGTTCAATATCTCGATGCAATGAGATGTTACAACAACCAATCATGGAAGTTGAACTCTTTGACGTTTGGGGTATGGACTTCACGGGACCATTTCCAAGTTCATTTAGGAATGTTTATATTCTAGTTGCTGTTGACTATGTATCAAAGTGGGTGGAAGCCAATGCTATTCCAAAGGATGATGCGAGGACAATGCTGAAGTTTTTTCACAAGCATATACCTACTCGTTTTGGCACACCAAAAGCATTTATCAGCGACCAAGGCACTCACTTCCACTGCAACCAGGTAACAACCGCACTGAAGCGATATGGAATCAATCATAGAATGGTGACCACTCACCATCCACAAACCAATGGACAAGCTGAGGTATCCAATTGACAAATCATGAATATTCTCGAGAAGGTGGTGAACCCATTAAAAAAGATTAGTCTTTTATACTTGATGATGCGTTGTGAGCATTAAGGACAGTGTACAAAATCCCACTTGAGATGTCACCGTATCAGCTTGTCTTTGGAAAAGCATGTCACTTTCCTGTTGAATTGGAGCATAAAGTAATGTGGGAGATTAAACAAGTTAACATGAATTATGAGGCTGCTGGGAAGAAGAGGCTGTTAGACATCACTCAACATAAGGAAATTAAGCGAAATGCCCATGAAAATGTAGCAATTTACAAGGAAAAGACCAAGCGTTGGCACGATAAAATTATTTTATAGTGACAATTTACAGCAGGTCAACAAGTGTTATTATTCAATTCTCGACTGAAATTGCACCCAGGTAAATTGCGCTCATGTTGGTCTGGACCATTTGAAGTTGTTGAAGCATTTCCTCATACAGTAATCACAATTAAGGACCTACATGATGGGCACCAGTTTAAAGTGAATGGATAACGGCTAAAGCAGTATTTTGGCCATAGTGATCTGATCGCGCTATGAACGTCATAGCAAAATGTGCAAGCGTACACTGTCGATGCAAGTATAGTTGACAGGTGTAAAACTATCAAATATCGATTCCACAGAGATGGTTGTTTCTGTTTAAATCTGTCGAAGCAATCTAAGTTCAAATGATAAGAAATGTTAATAATAATGTCAACACAAATTGATTAAAACTACACAGGTTAAGAGTAAAAATTGTCAGTGCAAAAGTAATATAAAATGTCAGTGCAAATCTAATATAAAATGAATTTATTGTTGAGGTGTTGTAATGTAAACTCAGAAATATAAACAAAATAGATCAAATGTAAAGAAATGGAGAGGATCACTGACTTCATAAGTTAACAACGCTCAATGTGACTACAAGGTAACTCATAGATGAAATGTCGCCGCAATTATGTTTCAATGAGATCGTACTAATATCAACTCTTTGTTTAACGAAGACCTAAGTAACCACAACTACCACACCTTACAATGCTAGTAATGTCAAGGACTCAAGAACATGTGACTAGAATTCCTCCTAGTCTCAAGCAACTTCTCCTGTCTTGCTTGTTAATCTAACTTGTCACCGTACCTTCTAGTGACTATGACTGTAATCGCACTTTCGTGGTCAAAATAGTTAAATCCAAAGATAAACAAATGAGAAGAATTTAATAGAACTCAAAGCAAATCTAATATTGAAAGATACTTTCGTATTCAAACAATTATCAATAGTATTCATCAGCAATTTAAGAGGGATTAACAAATGAATTGAAGCATCCTATTCCTAGTCTACTAGAATTCCCCCTTAACCGTTCCTCTTGCATCATACCAAGCACTTCTCGTCAAAAGTTCTTGCGTCCTTGTGGCATCAGATCACCTTCCTCCAGAAATTAAGATTTCATGGCAACTATCTTCGAAAATGAATAAGAGAAAATATATATTTGAAATCTTCACACCATGATACCCCTCTTCTCTTTCATTCTTTTATTTATAATTATTGGCCATTTCAAATCTTTCTCCCTTTTCAGATCTAACTCCTTACTCCAGCTGTAAAAGTTGTTATTGTCAGCTATGCACTCACGCAAATCTAATTTGTTCATTGATCAGTTGCAGATTGTCGCGACATTTTTGGACGCAAATTATGAATTTAATTTGCTACGATAATTTGTCATTCTCCTGCGCTGGTGCTTTTGGGTATGTTAGTAGTGTGAAATTCCTGATAAAATTGTAGAAGCCTTCATGTGATGACATATTTCGCTGTAATTTTAGATCAACTTGTGACCGTAATTTTTGAAAGCTTTGCTACTCTGATCTTCCCAGGTGGATTCTTTACTGACAACTTAAGACGCAAAACAAGTATAGAGTTAGAAAATGTAAATACTAAGTATTAAATGCTAATAATTTATGCTGAATATGATACAAAAGGAACAAATTATACACTAATTTAAGGAGAAATTAAGTGTCATTTCTACTGCTATCACACCCCCAAACTTGAGTTTTTACTTATCATTAAGTAAATAAAAGCTAGCAAAGTTATATCTAAATTCTTGTCACCACAATTATCATTCTAGCAACTTATATTCTAAAATCCTAATGTACAAATTGTATTCATATGCTGGAACATTGCGTAGATAATTTATAGGTATGAATAATCAAAATTGCTACTTCACTAATGCTAGCATCAAACTTTAAATCTTAAATCTCCTTAACCAATACATCATTTATTGTATAATAATATACATATATATATATATACATATATATTTCTTCTTTTCAACTTTTTTTCTTTATTTCTTTCCATTTTCTTTTATGTGATTGAGAGATGTCATTGCATTACTATACTCTTGTTCTTGGGTAGTAACGATGGGGTGCAACAAACCCCCAGGGAGCATGTAATTGCGTCGACACACACTCCTGGAGTGATAGCCTTTGGCTTGATAATTTTTCTAACACTTGTAGTGGAGTGTTCCCCCTTGCTTATTCACAATGCACCCACATTAGAGTGTCTTTTATTTAGTAAATATAATTATAAACATAGCTGTAAGATAGTAAGTTAATTCAATATTTAAAGAATGATACTACTCATTTATTACTAATGCAATCTCAACCATTCATCCAAAAATAAAAGGATTCAACGTTCAATCATATTCATTAAATTCACGCATTAGCAGTCTAAATAATTAAAGAATCACGCATCAAATGAAAAATTATGATCACATTTTTTTCTTAACTTTGCATACTTTCATTCAACTAAAGAAACAAATATATTCCTAAACTTGTGGGTGTAATTGCATTTCCATTCCACATTTCCCCAAGCTTAATTCTTCATTGTCCCCAATGCACTGACAATACTATACAAATTATAATGGAAATGCAACTACAATGCAACTATGAAAACAAATAAAATGCAATGACAATTTAAATGAAATGCATGCAACTAACTACTGAAAAGGAAACTAACTCAGTGTATTGCAGCCTCAGATGTGGCTGCTTTGGATTTCTTATTCTTCTTTGGGCATTCCTCTTTGTTTTTCTTGTGTGCCTTTCATTTGCAACTCTTCTCTTTTTGTTCAACCGATGGAGTAGATTGCTCCTCCATTGTTGGTTGAATATTAGCTTCATCGATCGTCACATCTGATGGATGGAGTTCAGCAATTGGTGCTACATATGGCACCATAGCTAGAGGATTAGATTCCTCATTTTCAGATGTGACTGCCTCGACCCAGCTCACCCCAGTTGGCTCTAGTTATTCTTCTAATGCACCCACACTTGTAGGTGTGTTGACAAATTTCTCAGATAAATTTTTCGGGGCAATTCCTTCTTCCTCTTCCTTCTCTTCTTTTCTTTCTTCTTCTTTTACTTTCTCTTCTACTACAATACCCACAGAAACAGTTGGTGTATGCTTCTCCACCGTAGCAGCCTCTCTCTCTGCCATGTGGCCCCCAAACTGTTTGACAGTTTATCTTCAAAGAGGTTAGCTATGTGTTGGAAACAATCTTCCATGTCTTTGGAGTGCACCTCTTTATCCTCATCATCAGAGATATGGATTCAATTTGGGGACTGGATGGATTGGGTCCTACCCTCTGAACCAGTTTGCTCCAATGATGGAGTGGCTTCATTGATAATGGGAGGGAACACAGGGAATTTTAGCATTGGATTCCTGCTCAGGCCGTGCAATGTGGTGACAATAGCATTATTTCATTCTTTAGTATATGCATAGAATAAATTTTGTCTTAATTATATCTCCTCCACCGTGCTGACAAGTCTGATTTATCTGGTGCTAATTCGATCAACAAATTTTTCAATCTTATCAAGCTTCCTCCAAATTTCAGGGTCTATGGGTGCATGGGTCTGTGGGGCATTCTTTTTTCCTTTTCCCTTTTCTTTCTTTTGTGGAAGCTCCTTCATCATAGTGGTCTCTTACCCCATGTCATTCTCTCCACAAAAACATCGTTGATTGGGCCCTTATTTTCCAAAGTCTCCTCCCCTTCACGAGGCACAATGCCTCTTTGTTTACACAACAACATTATCAGAGAAGGGAAAGTGATGGTACTAAAAAGAACATATGTTTTATCCCCATTTATTCTATAATTTGCTCCTATTATGTCATGTTTAGCATGCATTTTTAGCATTTTATATTTAGTAATTGCATTTTCTAAGTCAGTGATGTTTGGTTTAATTTTCTTTCATTTTATCTTACTTTTTCTACTAATGTCACCACATTTAGTGTTTACTATTACATCTTGTGATGTCACTGCAGGAACCTGTCTAGAAGGACCAATGCATAAGGAGTACAGAGTTGTCGCTGCAAAATAACATCCAAATTTGTGTCCAAAACTGTCGTCGCATGAGCACTTCTAGATTTCACCAAAATTGTCGCCGCAGGAATATTTTCGGAATGCACCTAAGACTATCGCTGCATAAATATTCTTCAAAATGCATCCAGAAATGTCGCAACATAAGTATTCAATTGCACCCAGGAATGTCGCTGCATGAACATGTACAGAATTGCACCCAGTATTTTCGGCACATCTGGCAGCTATCTAAAAGAAATAGAAATGTATGAGCTGTACAATCTAGTATAACCAACTTGTACAACTCAATTTTGGAGAATAGACACTTGTACATTTGGGGCTAAATATAAGGAAGGTGTCTCTTCTTCCATTAGTCTCCCATTTTATCATCTTCTTCAACCTAGCTTTAGAGCTTTTTGGCTATAGAGGCTTGAGACCCCTCGGGTGAATCAACGTGAAGGCGATGTAGACCTGCTCCTCACTTCAGGTGTGTGGGCAATGGCTTTAACTCTAGAGTCGGAGCTTCTTTAATCGATGGTTTAAAAATAAGGATCATCCGATTTGTCAGATCCAAAGATTCCAATTGCAGCCATGTTTCAACTCACAAACATTAGCCTTAATTGTGTGGTCACATTCAAGTGGGACATTATCATTAACTCACCGCATATTCTTCTGGCACTATTGAGCTTCGTTCATTAAATTCCTCTATAATTAGCTTATCTAGAACATCAATGTGATGACATTGTTCCTTACTACGTGATGGAGATGCTTTGAAAATGATGAAGGTTACATGCTCATCGTTGCGAGAAATGAGCATCCTAGAATAATGGGCACCTCCTTATCAGCTTTGCAATCAAGTATGATAAAGTCAACCGGGAACACAAACTTGTCGACGCGGACAAGAACGTCTTTAATTTGTCCTTCAAGTTGTGCAAAAGATTTGTCCACAAGTTGTAATGTCACCGCAATGGGTTCCAAATGACCAATCCCTAATTTCCTAAAAGTTAATACTGGCATAAGGTTCGTGCTAGCTCCTAGGTCACATAAAGCTTTACCTAAATAGTGATTTCCAATAGAGCTTGGGATCGTAAAATTGCCAAGATCTTTCATCTTTGGTGGCAATTTATTTGTCAACACAACGCTACACCATTTTGTAAGCACAATTGTCTTAATATCGAATAACTTTTTCTTCTTCAATAAAAACTACTTCATAAATTTCCCATAGCTAGGGATCTACACAAGAGCATCAATTAAAGGTATATTAATATGTAATTGTTTCAAGGTAGATACAAACAGTTGAAAATCTCTGTCATGTTCTTTCTCCTTGAATCTCTGTGGAAATGGCAAAGGTATGTTCACAATGGGTTGTTTTGTTATAACCGGTTGTGTCAACATGAGCAGTTGCATCGACAATTTTTTAGGATGAATGGTTGGCATCGGTGCGACTACTGGTGGTTCCTTCTCATCTACTTTTGTTGTGTCTTCTTCAGGTGCAACTTCTCTTTGTTGCTTTCATTCGTTTGCGTCGACAGGAGCTTGGTTGGAGCTGCTACTTTGCTCTACAGATTGCTTTCTATTTCGCAATGTGATAGCCTTGCAATGATCCTTTCCTTTCTAATTTGGATTTTTAGTATCACTTAGCAAAGCACCTGGTGGTTGTATGCTCATGGTAGAAGTCAATTTTCCTAGTTGATCTTCTAACGCTCGGATGGAAGATGAATTCCCTTGTAAAATTGCTTCTGTTCCAGTAATATGCTCACGCATCAAAGCTTCAAGAGTAGCCAAAGTGTTTGCTCTTGATTAGGAATACTGTTGTTGTTGTTGTTGTACTTGCATATTTGGTAGCACTATTTGTTGTGGTTGCATTCGATCTTGTGGCTGCATTTGAGCATGCGACTGCATCTGTTCTGTGATCGCATCTGGTCAGGTTGTGCATACACTTACAGATGATTATAATTCTACTGCTGTTGACTGTAACTCCCTTGTCTAAAATTACCTTAATTTGAGGAATTTCCATATATGTATATAGACATATTTTGACTCCCCCAAGGTTGTTGAACTCTACTTGAACTGTTGTATGAGTTACCATAGTATTTCCATGGATGTTATTGACATAGAATGCATTTTTAGCATGTTATGGGCAATCCTCGTAACTATGGTTGTCGCCGTAAATTTCACAGGAAAATGTTGGGACATCCATCTGTCAAGCTACCTGAATAAGGGCAACATCACTCGTTCCCTTCATGTTTTTGAACATATTCGCCAATGAGGATACCTGTGCACTTAAGGCTGAAATGGCATCTAACTGCATAACTCCAGGATCTATTTTCACCTGAGCAACACGAGAGATCGGATATTGATAGTCATTTTGTGCAATCCACTTTAATATTCGCACGACTTTAGTGTAAGTGCAATCCAACAAAGGACCATTAGCAAATGCATCAACAAGATTTCTTATCTGCGCATTTAATCCATTGTAGAAGATCTTGATTTGTGTTTCTTGTTAAATTCCATGCATGGGGAAACGTCTTAGTAGAGTTTTGTAACTTTCCCACATACTGTGTAAATTCTCATCATCCAGTTGATGATATGCCATGATATCATTTCGTAATCTATCATTCATTTGTCAGTGGATTGAATCGCAAAACGAATTGTGTTGCTAGCGCATTCTAAGAAGTAATAGATCCAGTTTGTAAGCCAAGGAACCATGTTTGTACCCTTCCTTGCAAAGAGTAAGGGAACAGCTGCATCTTTAAGGCATCATCAGGAACACCATGTTGACTAAAAGAAGCACATATAAGTAGAAAAGATTTAAGATGCTCCCTCGCATCTTCGTGAGTTAAACCTGTATATTGTCCATTCTAGTTAAGCATTTGAAACATCACCAGTTTTAATTCAAAATTACCAACTTGTATTGCTGGTCTAACAACCCCTTGTTGTAGATCATCGAGCACAAGTACAACGAAATCTCTAATTGTCTTGTCAGGAATTTGCTCTCTTTGTGGCAGCGGTGGTATATTATTGACTACTTATGGCTGCACTAGAGGAACAACATTTTGTGGCAGCAATGGTGGTTAATCATTGTTATTTCCAGCTATTTTTCTTAGCTCTTGTCTTCTCCTCCGAACTGTCCTTTCAAGTTCTAGATCAAAGCTAACAATGTTGTTAGGATTTCTCCTTATGGACATAAACACCTAAAAAATTGAAAATAATTAACAAAAGATCAGTAATCAATAGAAGTTAGAAAATAAACAAATAAATGCAACTACAAAAATAAACATCAAACAAATGCCATCCCCGACAACGGTGCCAAAACTTGATCGCGCTATGAATGTCAAAGCAAAATGTGCAAGCGTACACTGTCAATGCAAGTATAGTTGATAGGTGTAAAACTATCAGATATCGATTCCATAGAGATGGTTGTTTATGTTTAAATATGTCAAAACAATCTGAGTTAAAATGATAAGAAATGTTAATAATAATGTCAACACAAATTGATTAAAACTACATAGGTTAAGAGTAAAAATTATCAGTGCAAAAGTAATATAAAATGAATTGATTGTTGAGATGTTGTAACGTAAACTCAGAAATATAAATGAAATAGATCAAGTGTAAAGAAGTGGAGAGGATCACTGACTTCACAAGTTAACAACGCTCAATGTGACTACAAGGTAACTCATAGATGAAATGTCACCGCAATTATGTTCCAATGATATCGTACTAATATCAACTCTTTGTTTAATAAAGACTTAAGTACCCACAACTACCACACCTTCAAGTGCTAGTAATGTTGAGCACTCAAGAACAAGTGACCAGAATTCCTCCTAGTCTCAAGCAACTTCCACCACCTTCCAGTGACTGTGATTGCAATCGCACTTCTGTGGTCAAAACAGTTAAATCCAAAGATAAACAAATGAGAAGAATTGAATAGAACTCAAAGCAAATCTAATATTGAAAGATACTTTTGTATTCAAATATTTATCACTAGTATTCATCAACAATTTAAGAGGGATTAACAAATTAATTGAAGCATTCTATTCCTAGTCTACTAGAATTCTCCCTTAACCTCTCCTCTTGCGTCGTACCAACACTTCTCGTCAGAAGCTATTGCGCCCTTATGGCATCAGAACACCTTCCTCTAGAAATTAAGCTTCCATGGTAGCTATCTTCGAAAATGAATAAGAGAAATTATAGATTTGAAATCTTCACACCTTAATACCCATATTCTCTTTCATTCTTCTATTTATAATTACTGGCCATTCCAGATCTTTCTTCCTTTTCAGATCTAACTTCTCGCTGCAGCTGTAAAAGTTATTATTGCCAGCTATGCACTCACACAGATATGATTTGTTCATTGATCAGTTGCAGATTGTCACGACATTTTTGGGCACAAATTATGAATTTCATTTGCTGCGACAATTTGTCATTCTCTTGCGCTGGTGCTTCTAGGTATGTTAGCAGCGTGAAATTCCTGATAGAAATGTAGAAGCCCTCATGTGATGTCATATTTCGTCATAATTCTAGATCAACTTGTGACCACAACTTTTGAAAGCTTTCCTACTCTGATCTTCCTAGGTGGAATTCTGCGCTAACAACTTTAGACGCAAAACAAGTACTAAATACAGCGACATTAGTAACGCAGAAGAGATAAAATGAGAGAAATTAATATCAAATAGCACTGAGTTAGAAAATGTAAATATTAAGTATGAAATGCTAATAATGTATGCTAAATATGATACAAAAGGAACAAATTATACACTAATTTAAGGAGAAATTAAGTGTCATTTCTAATGTTATCATGATCACAAAAAGGAAGAGACCAATAAATTAGTCAAATTTTTCTAACCTTTCTTAAAATATTTATCCTATAATTTTAGTTTCTTTTGTTTTTATTTAAGTTTATTTCATTTCGTATTTCTTGCAGAATAAAGTTGATTATTTTCTTGACTCATTTGGATCTTCTTGTCGACACAACCATGTAGCCACATTGACGGTTGTGGAAAATTAAGTTAGTTTTATTTAAGTTTTTAGCTATAGTTTCTATGCATAGCATGTAGCTATAATTCTTAGTCTATTAGTATGCATTGTCATCACACTCCCATTGTCATTACATTTTAATTGTTACTGCATTTGCGTTATCATTGCATTTCCATTTGCCATTGTAATTTAGAGTCAATGAATTGAAGACAATAAAGACTGTAAGTTTGGGGGGAACGTGTATGGGGCTGGAAATGCAATTGCACCCACATTTCAGAAATTTTTCTTTTTGAGTTTAATGAAGCATGCAAGGTTATTGCAAATGTGATTTAATTTTTTCATTTGCTGCTTAATTCTTGAATCATGTAATCTGTTAATGAATGAGTTAGATAAATTTGATTGAATGTTGTATCTTCAATTCGTTGATGAATGATTTAGATTGTATCAGAAATGGATGAATAGTATCATTCCTTGAATCTTGAATGAGTCTACCATTTATAATTGGTTGTATATATATGAGTATAGTTATAAATAAAAGACACTCCAATGTGGGTGTATTGTGAACTGTTCAAGGGGGAACACTCCAATGCAAGTGTTAGAAAAAGTAATCTAGCCAAAGGCTTCACCGCAAGAGTGTGTGTCAACACAATTACATACTCCCTGAGGGTTTGTTGCACCCCATCATTACTTCTCAAGAACAAGAGTATAGCAATGCAACGACATCCCTCAGTCACATATATATAAAAACAAAGAAAAGAGAAAAAGGGAAAAGATAAAAAAATATATATGTATATTACTGTACAATAAATGTTGTTTTAATAGAAAGAATTTAGTATTTAAAGCATGATGCTAGCATTGATAAAGTTTCAATTTTAATTATTCATGCTTATGAATTGTCGGTGCAATATTCTATCATTTGAATGTAATTCATGCTTTAGGATTTTAGATGATTCAAGTTGTTAGAATGATCATTGCCTTGATAAATTTTTTGCTATAAGCTTGCCAATTTCTATTTTACTTGAGGATAAGTAAAAAAACTCAAGTTTGGAGGTGTGATAGTACTAGAAAGAACCATTGGTTTCTCCTTACTTATTGTTTAAGTTGTTCCCATTTAGTCATCCTTAGCACATATTTTAGCATTTTTTTAGTTTAGTTTATTGCATTTTCTAACTTAATTGAGCTTAGCTTATTTACTCTTAATTTTGGCATATTTTACTACTAATGCCGTTGTATTAGTCTGTTTAGCATTGCGCGAAGAATTATCGTCGCATTTGACAACTATCCAGATAAGAATAGAAATACGTGAGCTGTCCAATCTGGTATAATCAACTGGTACAACCATGAAAGAACAACTGTACAAATCAGCTGAATATAAATGCTCACTAAGGAAGAGAAAAAGGGGGAGTCTTCTTCCGAATTTATTTCCTTCTTGAATCCATTTTTTTTTAAGCTTGCATTCATGGCAGCTTAACTCACTCAAGGGTGACCTGACGTAGAAGAGGAGGTAGATCTGCTCCTGACGAGGAGCTCCTAAGTGTAACACAAGAGGAGAGTAAGAGAGCAAGTCGAGTAGCCTAGGAATAGTATTCTTCATTTGTTCTTTTATTTTTCTTTCTTAAATGCTGGTGATTCATGTTCATTTCAAGTTTGTATGGAAGTACTCTTGATTTTAGACTAAATGATATCTTATTTAATCTCACTTTTACTGTTAAATCTTTGGGTTTGATTGTTTTGACCATGGAAGTGTGATTGCAGTCACTATCACTGGAAGGTGTAGCTACAAATTAAATTAACAAACAAGATAATGGAAGTTGCTTGGGGATTGAAGGAATTTCACCCACTTGTTCTTGAATATATTGCATTGTCAACATTGGAAGGTGTGGTTAGTACGTATGTTTATGTTAGATTGAATAGAGAAGTCAAGCTTGGTAAGACATTCATTGTCCTTTATTGCAGCAACAATTATCTGATATTTTAAACCTTGTGAGCCACACTTAGTTTTCTGCCGACTATTTATGTCAGGGACCCCATTTTATTATTATTGCATTACTTCTTAAATTTTATATTATTGCTTCGACAATTCATTCTCACAATTCGTTTTAATTTTCAAGTTATTGCTCCAACAACTATTATCGTGGGATTGATATCCGATAGACTCACATTTGTCTACTATACTTGCATCAGCAGTGTACACTTGCACATTATTGTTATGATGTTCATAGCACGATTAGGGCACAAATTCGTTGCTCAAACAAATTTAACAAACAGATTCAAAGATAAAAAGTACTCCTTATTGAGTCCCAAAAAGGACATCAGGCCCGTATTCCTGATTTTGCTTTGCTTTGCCACAGCAACATATATTTCTTTGGTGGTTTTGCTACAGAATTATCGAACTCCGCTCCTAATGACGGCTGACAACTCTACCTCTACACTTCGGATCCATCGTGTGACTCTCCCAATTTCCCTCCTTCTGGATTCTAATGCAACAACACTCTAGCCTTACTTCAATAAAATCTTTAATATTTGATTTCTTCATCATGATGCTACTTTTATAGGATCTTAGCCACACCTTTTTCATGTCAGATCCAGATTTCAAGGGATCCTTTTAGTGCTTATCTTAGATTTGTAGATCTGGTTTTGCTATAGCAGAATCTTGTTGCTAGATCATTTTTGCAGCAACATCTACAGATCGGACTTTGCTATAGCATATTTGAGCTGGCATTTAGATACGATTTTTAAGGGAATCTTCTAGTGCATTTGACAGCTAGCAAATGTTTTGTTGTACTATACTAAGTCATCAATCCTGATTTTGCTATAGCGTTCGAGTGTAAAGTTTTGCTCCAACAATTCTTCATTCTCTGAACTCCATAAAACCTTCTTCCTACACCATACCATAGTACACCAAAAGCGTAATATTTCCATAGCAAAAAGGGTAAAAACACATAGAAATTGTCGCTAAAGCATAAGAGAGCTCCTAAGACGAAAATACATAAAAACACAAACAATGCTATAACAATTTTACTTTAAAACAGACAAAAAGTTCTAGCAAAAGTATGTTATATAACTCTTTTTAAAGAGTTATCAGTGATGTAATTGCATCCAACTCCATTGTACCAGTATTTCTTCTTCTAAAATTCATTCTTGCTATTGGATATTGATAATCATTATTCACAATCCTTTCCAATATTTCATATGCCTCATAAAGTGTTTCATCATCCAATTGCTTAAATGAAGATACCTGTGCACTTAAAGCTGATATGGCGAATAATTCAATAACTCCAGGATTCATTTTTACATGAGCAGTTTGAGAAATTGGGTATTGATAATCATTCTGCGCAATTCTCTCCAAAATTCGCACAACTTCATCATAGGTGCAGTCCAACAAAGGACCGTTTGCAGATGCATCGACAAGATTTCTTGTATGCGCATTTAATCCATTGTAGAAAATTTTGATCTGTGTTTCTTGTTGTATTTTGTGCATGGGACAACATCGAAGAAAAGTTTTGTAACGCTCCCATGTGGTATGCGGATTCTCATCATCCAGCTGGTAATAAGCAGTAATATCATTCCTCAATCAAGCATTCATCGTAGGTGGATTAAATCGCAAAACAAATTGAGTTGCAAGTGCATTCCATGATGTAATAAATCCAGCAAGTAATCCAAGAAACCAAGTACGAGCCCTTCCTTGCAATGAATAAGGAAATAATTGCATCTTCAAGGCATCATCAGGAACACCATGCTGAATAAATGAAGCACAGATTAGTAGAAAAGATTAAGATGCTCTCTTGCATCTTCATGAGGTAAACCAACATATTTCTCATTTGAATTTAACATTTGGAACATAAATGGATTTAACTCGAAATTCCCAGCTTGGATAGCTGGTCTAACAACCCTTGGTTGCAAGTCATCTAACACAGGAACAACAAAGTCTCTGATTGTTTTCTTTTGTATTTGTTCTTCTTGTGGCAGCAGTGGGTTGTTTAAATTCTGTGGTTGTATTGGAGGGACATAATTCTGTGGCAGCAACTCTAGTATAGAATCATTTCCAGGTAAAGCCATATTCCTTTGTTCTTGCCTTCTCCTTCGAATTGTTCTCTTGATTTCCAGATTTAAGCCAACAATATTTTCAGAATTTCTCCGAGTGGTCATAAAACACCTAAAAAGAATAATAATAATAATAAACAACTCAGTAACAAATAAAAATCGAAAAATAAGAAATAATTGCAACTATAAAAATAAACATCAAACAAATGCCATCCCCAGCAATGGCGCTAAAACTTGGTTGCGCTATGAACGTCACAGCAGTTGTGCAAGCAAACACTTGTCGATGTAAGTATAGTTGATAGATTTTAGCTATCAGATATCGATCCCACAGAGATGGTTGTTTATGCTATAATTGTCGAAGCAATTAGAATTAGAATAAAAGAAGTTGAAAGGAATAATGTCAGTGTAATTAAATCAAAGTCTGTAGAAATAAATGAATTTAAACTGTTGAAGCAAATGTCGTAAGACTATTATACAATATGTCAAAGCAAATGAATAAGAAAATGTAATGAAAGTTTGAAGATAATTTGTTGATGCAATTAAAGAAAATTTAAGAAGTAAAAACAATGATTATGCGATGGAGAGGATCCCTGACTTGAAAAATTAGCAATCACTAAATGTGACTACAAGGTAAATTATAGATAAATTGTCGTTGCAATTAAGCTTAATGAGATCTTACTCACTTCGACTTCTCTATTTATCCAAGACCCAAACACTCACATTAACCACACCTTCCAGTGCTAGCAATGCTTTTCATTCGAGAACAAGTGACCAGAATTCCTTCGTGTCTCAAGCAACTTACGTTGTCTTGCTTGTTAATTTAACTTGTCTGCACTTTCCAATGTTAGCAACTGCAATAACACTTCTATGATCAATCAATTAAATCTAAAGATAAACATATATGATGAATTGAACAGAAATCAATTTAGATCTAAAATTAAAAGGTACTTCCATACACAATTAAGTTCATCAGAATTTATTAGCGTTTGAGAGGAAATAAAGAACAAGTTGAAGCATTCTATTCCTAGCCTACTAGAACTCTTCCCTAATGCTCCTCTTGTGTCACACTTAGAACACTCCTCGTCAGGAGTAGATGTTGTATTCTCTTCACAGTCAGTTCACCTTCCAGGAAATTAAGCTTCCATGGAAGCAAGCTTGGAGAAAATTACAGAGCAGAATTAATTTGTTACCAGATTTTCCTTTCTCCTCAGTATTTATCCTTTCTCTCTCTCTCTCCTCAATATTTATCCTTAATGCCCAGTATAGGTGCCCTTTTTTCTTTAGATCTAACTTCCTTGCAACTGTACAAGTTAGTTAATGCAGTTGTATACTCACACAGATTTGATATATGCAGCAAGCAGTTATAGGTTGTCGCGACATTTCTGGACGTAAATTTTGATTTTAATTTGCTGTGACAACCTTGATATCCTCATGTACTTGTACTTCTGGATATTTTCATGTAGCAACATCCTTGGGTGTAATCTAGAAGTGCTCACGCGACAACAATTTTAGGCGCAAATTTGGATGTTATTTTGCAGCAACAACTCTGTACACCTTCATGCATTGATCCTTCTGGACAGGTTCCTGTAGTGACATCTCAAGATGCAAAATTGAACACTAAATGTGGCGACATTAATAGAAAAAGTAAGAAAAAATGAAGAAAATTAAACCAAACATCACTAACTTAGAAAATGCAATTACTAAATATAAAATTCTAAACATGATATAATGGTAACAAATTATACTCTATATAAGGAGAATTTAATGGTCTTTTCTAATGCTATCACCAACGACGGTGATAGGTTTTGGGTGTTACATTTAGTGGTATCAGAGCTTACGATTTAGTCAATTCTTGGGACTGAATTTACAAATTAAAGACTTTAGAGACTACATTCCATATAAACCTATGATACTGTGATTTTGATAGATCCAATCTAACCTTGAATTTTTGTAGATAAGTAAAATGTCTTACTCAGAACGAGGAGAAACCAACGAGGTGAATAGTAATGTTCCAGCCATTGATTCTGACACGAGTCGAGGGGTATCGATTATATCAATGACAAAAAATGATGCTAAAAATATATTCTTCGGCTTGATAGGCCAACGGTTCTCTAAGTTTATGAGAGGCAATCAGACAGTTTCATAGCCTCCACCTCTACCTATGAACCTGTTGTACGACCTGTGGTACCACCAGTTGTACCTCCACCTCCTCCTATAGTTGAACAGTGACGTCGCATACCAACAAATAAAGTTAGAAAATATGGGGCGAAAGAATTCAGGGGAATTATCGAGGATGATCCGTCCAGAGCTGAGTACTGGTCAGAAAATACCTTGAGGGTCTTGAATGAATTGGCCTGCCCTCTTGAAGATTATCTGAGATGTGATGCATCACTTCTAAAGGATGAAGCTTACAGTTGGTGGACGATGATGTTAGCTATGGTTCCTGAGAATGAGATTACATGGGAATGTTTCCAGACTGAATTCAAAAAGAAATATATCAACAAACGGTATTTGGATCGTAAGAAGAAAGAGTTCCTAGAAATGAAGTAAGGAAATAAGTCTGTTGCTGAATACGAGCGGGAGTTTGTGTATCTTAGTAAGTACTCCCGAGAGATCGTACCAACCGATGAAGCTATGTGTATCCCTTTTGAAGACGGGTTAAATGATGAAATCAAGATGATGGTTGATGGTTTAGAGTTGTGACCATTTGTGGTTTTGACAGATCGAGCACAGAAAATGAAAGAAATCTACAAGCATTAACAGCAGAGAGAGAAGAGATTTAGAGAGTTCAGTAAGAAAGTTCCTTCTAAAACTTTTTCCATGTCGCCTTTGAAGAAGTTCAAAGAGAATGAGAATCGAGCAGTGGCATCGTCTAGTTTTCATGGAAGTAGTAGATCGAGACAGCCTGGATCGAGATTCCAAAACTGACCTATGGATAGTATGGCCAGTGTTCGCAATGCACCAAACTCTTCACGTGAGTATTGTGGCAAATTCCACTATGGTGAGTGCCGAGTTAAGAAGGAAGCCTGTTTTAGATACAGAATGACTAATCATCAAGTTCGTCATTGTCTGGTAGCACCTAAAGAAAAAAAAGATCAAACTATAAAGCCTCCAATCACACCCAAAAAGGGTCGATGTGCAAGTCAGAGCAGTCATGTCGACGAAAATCATAATGATAATAAAGATAATACGAACAGGTCTGAAGTTCGCGCAGCTGTCAAAACCTATGCCATCCGAGCCAGGGAAGAGGCTACTGTACCAGATGTTATGAGTGGTATATTCTATCTTTTTTATGTAACTGTGTGTGCTTTGATTGACCCAAGGTCGACTGAAAGTTCAAGGCTGTGAGTTTCCTGCTGATCTTATGTTGCTACCCTTTTATGAGTTCGATATGATTCTGGGTATGGATTGGTTAACTGAATATGATGCAGTGGTTAACTGCAAGCAAAGACGGATCGGTTTAAAATGCCCGACTAGTGAGATAATTATAGTTGAGTCTGGTAAATGGAACTATGATGCTAGAGTGATTTCAACCATTTGTGCACAGATACTGGTTCGTAAGGGCTATAAGGCATTCTTAGCTTACATACTTGATACTCAGGGATTGAGAACAGAATTGAATCAGGTACTACTTATTAATAAATTCACAGTTGTGTTTCTTGAAGAGCGATCGGGTTTGCCACCGATTAGAGAGGTGAAATTTGGTATTGATTTGATACTAGGTACCACTCTGATATCGATTCCACCGTATAGAATGGCACCAACTGAGTTGAAAGAACTCAAGGCACAATTGCAAGAATTACTGGACAGGGGTTTTATACGATCGAGTTTATCACCTTGGGGTGCACTAATGCTATTTGTAAAGAAAAATGATAGTCCGATGAGGATGTATATAGATTATTGGCAGTTGAATAAAGTTACAGTAAAGAATAAGTATCTGCTGCCACGTATAGATGAATTATTTGATCAACTAAAAGGTGCAACTGTATTTTCAAAGATAGATCTTCGATCAAGTTACTATCAGATGCGAGTAAAGGACTGTGATATGTCGAAGACTGCCTTCAAAATGAGGCACGGGCACTATGAGTTTCTGGTAATGTCGTTTGGGTTGACTAATGCACCAACAGTGTTTATGGATTTAATGAATAGAGTTTTTCAGCCTTAGTTGGATAGATTTGTGGTGGTATTTATCGATGATATATTGATCTATTCCAAGACAGAGGATGATCATACACAGCATTTGAAAGAAGTACTTCAGATCTTGCGAGAGAAACATCTGTACTCCAAATTCAGTAAGTGTGAGTTTTGTCTTAGGGATGTTCTATTTTTAGGGCATATCGTATCTTCGACAGCAATTTGGAAGGTTCCGAAGATTGTTCCAAAGGTACATAGCTTTCTAGGGTTCGAAGGGTATTATCGTCGATTTATAAAAGACTTCTCTATTACAGCTTTGCCAATGACGAAGTTGCTAAGAAGAATGTTCAATTTGTTTGGTTAGAAAAGTGTCAGCAAAGTTTTCAATAGTTGAAGAAAATGTTAACAAACGCTTCAGTTTTGACGCAGCCTGAGACAGGAAAAGAATTTGTTTTTTATAGTGATGCATCATTGAACGGATTAGGTTGCGTGTTTATGCAAGCTGGGAAGGTAATAACGTATGCTTCCTGACAGTTAAAATATCACGAGAGAAACTACCCGACTCATGATTTAAAGTTATCTGCCACTATCTTTGTGATAAATATTTAGCGACATTATCTGTATGGTGAGAGATGTCACATCTTCACAGATCACAAAAGCCTGAAATATTTGATGACTAAAAAAGAATTGAATCTAAGGCATCATTAGTGGTTGGAACTACTAAAAGATTATGATTTAGTGATTGATTACCATCCTAGAAAGGCTAATGTTGTTGTCGATGCCTTGAGTCGAAAATCACTATTTACTTTAAGAGCGATGAATGCACACTTATCGTTTGAAGGCGATGGATCGGTTGTAGCTGTACTCAGGACAAGATTATTATTTCTACGGTAGATTCGAGAACTACAGGAACATGATTCGAAGCTGGTAGCTAAGAGAGAGCAGATTCAGAATGATCCCACTACTGGGTTCACTGTTGATAGTGGGGGTATGATACACTTTCGAGATAGAGTATGTGTTCCTAGCGACTAGAAATTGAAGCAAGATATTTTATCAAAGGCTCATAGTAGCACTTACTCCATTCATCCGGGAAGCTTGAAAATGTACAATGACTTGAAGAATATGTATTAGTGACCTGGTATGAATCGCAAGATTTTTGAATTTGTAACCAAATGTCTGGTATGTCAACAGGTAAAAGCCGAGCATCAGGTACCATTTACGTTACTACAGCCTATTTTCATTCCCAAGTGAAAGTGGAAAAGGGTTACTATGGACTTTGTTACAGGGTTACCAGTGACACCGAGAAAGAAAGATTCGATCTAGGTAATTATTGACAGATGGACGAGGTCAACTCACTTCATTCCTATCTGGGTAGATTATCCACTTGAGAAGTTGGTTGAGTTGTATGTATCTTAAATCATACAACTGTATGGAGTACCGGTATCTATTATCTCTGACAAGGATCCACGTTTTACCTTGAGATTCTAGAGTAAGTTGCATGAAGCTATGGGAACCAGGTTCAACTTCAGTGCTGCATATCATCCATAGACAGATGGTCAATCGGAGCGAGTGATACAGATTATGGAAGATATGTTGTGATGTTGTATACTCGAGTTCGAAGGTAGTTAGGAGAAATACCTACCGTTAGTGGAATTTTCTTATAATAACAACTATCAGTCCAATATTAAAATGGCACCATTTAAGGTATTGTATGGTAGAAAATGCAGAACACCTTTGTATTGGTCAGAGTTGAGTGAGCCTAAGTTGGTTGGGGCCGACTTAATACATGAGACTGAAGATAAAGTTCTGGTAATCCGTAATTGTATAAGAGCGGCGTCTGATCGACAGAAGTCCTACACAGATCTAAAGAGGAAGGATATAGAGTTTGCTATTGGAGATCGAGTCTTCTTGAGGGTCTCACCTTGGAAGAGGGTGTTACGATTTGGAAGAAAAGGGAAGTTGAGCCCACGATTCATTAGGACGTATGAGATCCTCGAGAGGGTTGGTCATGTAGCTTATAAACTGGCTATACCATCGAAACTTGAAAAGATTCACAACGTGTTTCATGATTTGATGTTGAGACGGTACAGATCAGATCCTTCTCACGTGAATACTCCCTGTGAGGTTGAGATACAACCTGATCTATCGTATTCAGAGGAACCAATCAAAATACTGGCTCACGAGGTAAAAGAGCTACGAAACAAAAGAGTACCATTGGTGAAAGTATTGTGGAATCGACACAAATTAGAGGAGGCCACATGGGAGACAGAGGTTTCGATAAGGACACAGTACCCTAATTTGTTTACTGGTAATAAATTTTGGGATAGAATTTCCCTAAGGGGGAGAGTTGTAATTGTCTTGTTTTTAGTGGTATCGAAAATAGTGGTTTCGAGACCACAACTCCGACGAGTCGAGTTAAAAATATTAATTATTTAATACTTGTGATGTTATTAGTAGCGTATTAAGTTTTGGTTAGGAGACTTTATCATTTAGATAGTTAATTAAGTAAAAAGAATTGAATCGTAAAAGGTGCAAAAGTAGAGTTGGTTGATTAAAAGGACCAAAAGAGCAAATTAGCCAAAAGTATATTAGTGGGTGGTTTATCATGGAATATATTGATTATGAAGGGAATTAATTAAAGTTAATTCAATGGTTTAATTAGTTAATCATAAAAGTCTTAAAATTACAAGTTTTTCATTAGGTATATATATGGATTAAAAGAAAGAAAAATGAGAAATTTCCTCTAATTTCTCATCATCTTCTTCTTCATTCGGTAAGAGGGAGTGATACCACTAGAAAGAACCATTGTTTTCTCCCTACTTATTGGTTAAGTTGTTCCCATTTAGTCATCCTTAGTACATAATTTAGCACTTTTTAGTTTAGTTTATTGCAATTTCTAACTCAAGGAACCATAGCCTAGTTGCCCTTAATTTTGTCATATTTTGGTACTAATGTCGCTGCATGAGTATTTTTCAAATTGCATCCAAAATTGTCGCTGCATCTGATAATTGTCCGGATAAGAACAAAAAAGTGTGAGCTGTCCAATCTAGTATAACCAACTAGTACGACCATAGACATCTAAATTTTGATGAAAGGACACCTCCACAATTTGGCTGAATATGAATGCTCAATAGGAAAGAGAAAAATAAGGGTCTTTTGGTGAATTTTCTTCTTCAACCTAGCCTTTGAAGCTTGCGACTATGGAGGCTTAAAGCTCTCACGGGTGAATCGATGTGGGAAAGATGCAGAACAGTTCCTAACAAGGAGTCCTAAGCACGACACAAGAAGGAAAATGAAAGATCAAGTCGAGTTCTTCTAGGAATAGTATTCTCCACTTGCTTCTTTTACATTTCTTTTCTAAAACGTTGGTGATTACTATTTATTTCATGTTTGTATGGAACTACACATGATTTCTAGACTAAATCTTATTTTACTCAATCTTGCTTTTACTATTTAATCTTTGTGTTTGAATGTTTTTACCACAGAAGTGTTATTGTAGTCACTGTTATTGGAAGGTGCAGCGATAGTTTAAACTAACAAGCAAGACAACGAAAGTTTCTTGGGGATTAAAGGAATTTGAACCACTTGTTCTTAACTGTGTTGCATTTCCATCATCGAAAGGTATGGTTAATATGCATGTTTAAGTCTTAGATCGAATAGAGAAGTCATGTTGGGTAAGATATTCATTGCACGTTATTGCAGCGACAATCACCTATCTTGTAAAACTTGGTGAGCTACATTTAGTATTCTACTGAACATTCACCTTGGGGATCCTAGTTTATTATTATCACAGTTCGTTTTTATTTTCACATTATTGCTTCGACAACCACTCTCGCAATTTATCGAATTTTACTTACTCATTGCACTGACATTAATAGACAAAATACAGCAATCCTCGTGCAATCGATATTCTACAGATTCACATGTATCTACTATACTTGCATCGACAGTGTACACTTGCACATTATTACCGTGACATGAAACAGCCGATCAAGTTTTGGCGTTGTTGCCAGGGATGGCGTTTGTTTTATGTTCATTTTTGTTTTTGCACTTTATTTTTATTATTTAATCTTTAGTTGTTACTAACTTATTTTTTTATCACTACTTTTACATTTTATTTTAGGTGTTTTATGACCCGAAGCGATTCAGAGGAAACTTCACGAACAAAGAAATATGGCTTTACCAAGAAACAATGCAACCATACCCTCGATACCTCCTCAAAATGTTGAAGACCCACCACTAGCGCAAGAAGATCAAATACAAAATAGGACTATACGAGATTTTATCGTACCTGTTTTGGATTATTTGCAACCAGGAGTTGTTAGACCAACAATCCAAGCTGGGAACTTCGAACCCAAGCCAGTAATGTTTCAAATGTTGAATTCTAATGGGCAATATGCTGGACTGCCACATGAAGATGCACGAGAGTATCTCAATCATTCTTATTGATTTGTGGTTCCTTTAGTCAACAAGGCGTTCCTGATGACGCTTTGGAAATGTAGTATTTCCTTATTCGTTGCAAGGAAGAGCTAGTACCTGGTTCCTTAGGCTACCTACAAGTTCAATTACTTTGTGGAACGCACTCACAACATAGTTTGTTTTGCGCTTTAACACGTCGACAATGAATGCTCGTCTCCGAAATGATATTACAGCTTATCATCAGCTGGATGATGAGAATCTTCACACTTACATGGGAACGTTATAAATCTTTGCTTTGACGTTGCCCCATTCATGGCATTCAACAAGAAACACAGATTGAGATTTTTTATAATGGGCTAAATTCACAAACGAGGAATCTTGTCGACATATCAGCCAATGGTCCTTTGCTGGATTGTACTTATGATGAAGTCGTCTGAATTCTTGAGGGAATTGCTCAAAATGATTATCAAATCCTATTTCTAGAGATACACAAGCAAAAGTTACTCCGAGAGTTATTGAATTGGACGCAATATCTGCACTTAGTGCTCAAGTTTCTTCTCTCATGAATATGATAAAAAATATGAAAGGGACTAGTGAAATTGCACCTATACAAGTCGCTTAACAAGTTGATGTTCCTACATTTTATTGTGAGATTTGCAGTG
This sequence comes from Kokia cookei, assembly GCA_039519145.1. Classification (NCBI taxonomy): domain Eukaryota; kingdom Viridiplantae; phylum Streptophyta; class Magnoliopsida; order Malvales; family Malvaceae; genus Kokia; species Kokia cookei. Next base: position 17,886,273 of record CM076905.1, read on the forward strand.
ACAACCATAGCTATGAAAATTATCCACAACATGCAGAGAATGCTTTCTATGTCAATAATATCTGCAACAATTCTCATGGCAATTCTTATAATAATTCTGCATGCAACCAACAGTCTTGGGGAACTCAGCATGCTAGACAAAATGCTGCGACATTCTGATATGAGAATACATCTAATCAAGGCAATTATAACCCAAGACAAGGGAATTACAGCCATTTTCAACAGTAGAATTACACTCAGCATACTCAAATGCATCTACAATAAAGCCAGATGCAGCCACATTAGAGCCAGATGCAGCTACAACACACTTTAATGCAGAATCAGAATGTTCATGGACATCGACAACAACAATATACGCAAGCTTCCCGTTTGATCCATTAGCGGCACTTGAAGCTTTAATGCGAGAGCATATCACTCGTACGGAAGCTATTACACAAGGGAATTCATCTTTTATTCGAGTATTGAATGTGCAATTGAGACAAATTGCTTCGAATCTGAATAGTCGACCACCAGGCACTTTACCTAATGACATGGAAAATCCTAATCCGAAAAGGAAAGAGCACTGCAAGGCTATTACTCTTAGGAGTGGTAAACAAACTGGCGAGCTGACTACCAACTCTACTATAGCACCTTAAGACACTAGTGAAGTGACTCATGGTGGGAAGGTTGAATTTGAAGAATTTGTCTATGTACCAGACAAGGAAGTTCCATAATTTTTCACTCTTATACCTAATGTCTGACCTTCAAAACTGTCGACGTAATTGAAGGTGTCAGCGCAATCTAATGTATCTCCACCTTTGCCTTTTCCACAAAGATTCAGAGAAAATGAGCATGATAAACAGTATCAGCAGTTCCTAAACACACTAAACCAACTTCATGTCAATATTCCTTTAGTGGACACTTCTATGCAAATTCCTAATTTTGGGAAATTTATTAAAGAGCTCTTGTCCAAGAAGAAGAAGCTCAGTGACATTGAAACTATTGCACTCACAAAAGGTTGTAGTGTTGTTTTGACAAATAAGTTATAGCCCAAAATGAAAGACCCTAGGAGCTTTACTGTCCCATGTTCAATCAACAACCATTATTTGGGCAAGGCTTTATGTGACTTGGGAGCTAGCATTAACCTCATGCTGCTGTTTACTTTTAGAAAGTTGAGAACTGGTCACATGAAACCTACTGCAGTGACATTACAATTAGCCGATCCATCCTTGGCTTAACCTGAAGAGTAGATCAAAGACATCTTAGTTTAAGTAAATAAGTTCATTTTCCCAGTTGATTTTATTATACTTAACTGTGAGGCAGACAAAGAAGTCCCCATAATCCTGGGACGGCCATTTTTAGCCACCAGTCGAACTCTCATTGATGTCTACAGAGTTGAATTGACCATGTGACTTAATTATGATCATGCTACCTTCAGTGTTTTTGAATCTATTCCATGCAAGGATAAAGAAGAATGTCACACTGTTGATCTGCTAGATGATTTAATTGAGGAATAATTCAATGACCAAAGCATATTACTATCTGAAAAATTTACGGTGACATTTGATGCTGAATTTTTAGCTAATTGTGATAGCATGGTTAAAGCTAAGGTATGGATGGTAGATTGAATCTTTAGACTTAGCCAACAGAACGACTCCAGTTTTTAAGCCATCTATTGAAGAAGCTCTTACTGTGGAATTGAAGCCACTGCCTGCTCATCTTAAATATGTCTTTCTTGGAGACAATAGAACTCTCCCAATAATTTTCTCTGTAACATTGGACGCAACTCAAGAAGAGAAATTAATCCATATTCTTAAGTAGCATAAATGAGTTATTGCTTGGAGTATTGTCGATATTCGAGGAATTAGTCCATCTTTTTGCATACACAAAATCAAGTTGGAAGACAAAGGCAAGCAATCAATTGAGCAACAAAGAAGATTGAACGAGAAGATGAAGTTGTTAAGAAGGAAATTATAAAGTGGCTCGACGCGGGCATTATTTACCTGATTTCTAATAGCAATTGGGTAAGTCCAGTGCAATGCATTCCTAAAAAGAATGGCATCACTGTGATATGCAACGACAAAGATGAGTTAATTCCTACATGCATTCCTATGGGATGGCGAGTATGTATGGATTATTGCAAACTTAATGCAGCCACAAGGAAGGACCACTTCCCACTTCCCTTCATTTACCAGATGTTGGATAGGCTTGCTGGAAGAGCCTGCTATTGCTTCTTAGACGGTTATTCTGGCTACAATCAAATTGCCATTACACCAGAGGATCAGGTGAAAATAACTTTTACCTGTCCCTTTGGTACTTTTGCTTTTCACCATATGGCGTTTTGTCTTTACAACGCACCAGCCACGTTTCAAAGGTGCATGATGGCAATATTCTCATATATGATCGAGCATTCTTTAGAGGTCTTTATGGATGATTTCTCAGTCTATGGGAATAGTTTTGATTAATGCGCTGATAATTTCGATAAAGTCTTGAAGCGATGTGAAGACACACATCTTGTGCTAAATTGAGAAAAATTCCACTTCATGGCAATTGAATGCATTGTGTTAGGCCATGTATCTCTAGTCAAGGTGTCGAAGTGGAAAGAGCTAAGGTGGAAATTATTGAGAAGTTACCTCCACTAACAAATGTGAAGGGTATTCGTAGTTTTCTTGGGCACGCGGGGTTTTACCAATGATTTATTAGAGATTTTTCAAACATTGCAAATCCCTTATGCTCATTGTTAAAACAAAATAAAAAATTTCTCTTTGACAATGCATGTTTGGATGCATTCCTTTAAATAAAGAAGCAGCTAGTAAATGCACCCATTGTCGTTGCACTAGACTAGTCTCTACCTTTTGAAGTTATGTGCGATGCAAGTGACTTTGTTGTGGGTGTTGTCCTAGGACAACAAAAGGGAAAAATATTTCACGCCATCTATTATGCCTCCAAGACTCCTACAGAGGCTCAAATCAACTATACAACTACAGAGAAAGAATTGTTGGCTGTAGTCTTTACTTTCTACAAATTTCGTTCATACCTTGTCGGCGCAAAGGTTACCGTATTTACTGATCAGTCGACGTTGAGATATCTTTTTATGAAAAAGGATGCAAAACCACGACTCATATGCTGGATCCTATTACTGCAAAAATTTGATATAGAGATCAAAGACCGCAAGGGTTCAGAGAATCAAGTTGCAGACCATCTATCTCGTTTGGAAGCTGGCAGTGAAGATGGAAACATACTTCAAATTGTCGACGCATTTCCAGATGAGAAGTTATTTGCTATAGACGCAACCCCTTGGTATGCGAATTTGGTTAACTACATAGCGTGTGGAAAAATACCCTTGGGTATCATAGGCCATAAGAAACAAAGATTTCTTCGTGAAGTAGTGAAATACCATTGGAATGAGTTGTATTTATTCAAGGTATAGAATGAAAAAATCATTTGGTGTTGTGTTTCGGAAGAAGAAATGCTTTCAATCCTAAAGCATTGTCACGATGCTCCTTATGGAGGTCATTTCGGTGGCATGAGAATTGTTGCTAAGGTTCTTCAATCAGGATTCTACTGGCCTTCATTATTTAAGGACGCCCACAATTTTGTGAATTAATGTGGTAGATGTCAGCGCACTGGTTCTATATCCCGACGCAATGAAATGTTACAGCGGTTAATTATGGGGTTAAACTTTTCGATATTTGGGGTATAGACTTCATGGCACCATTTTCAAGTTCATTTGGAAACCTTTATATACTTTTAGCTGTTGACTACGTCTCAAAGTGGGTTAAGGCAGTTGCAATCCCAAAGGATGATGTAAAGATAGTGCTAAATTTTTCCACAAGCATATACTTACCCGCTTTGGCACACCAAAAGCATTGATCAGTGATCAGGGTGCACACTGCCATTGCAACAAATTAGCAGCCGTACTGAAGAGATATGGAGTCAATCATAGAATGGCTACCTCTTATCATCCGAAAACCAACGGACAAGCTGAGGTGTCCAATCGACAAATTAAGAACATTCTTAAGAAGCTTGTAAACCCTTCAAGAAAAGATTGGTCCTCCAGACTTGATGATGTTTTATAGGCATTACAGACAGCATACAAAATTCCATTAGGGTTATCATCGTATCAGTTAGTTTTTGGAAAAGCATGTCACTTTCCAGTTAAAATGGAGCATAAAGCAATGTGGGAAATTAAACAAGTAAACATGGATTAGAAGTTGCTAGAAAGAAAAGACTGTTGGACATCATTGAACTTGAGGAAATTAGGTGAAATGCCTATGAAAATGCTACAATTTACAAGGAAAGACTAAACAATGGCATGATAGAATCATTTTATAGCAACAATTTACCGCGGGTCAACAAGTTTTATTATTCAATTCTAGGCTAAAATTTCACCCAGGTAAATTGCGCTCACGTTGGTCTGGACCTTTCGAAGTTGTCGAAGCATTTCCTCATGGTGTAGTCACAATTAAGGATCTACATGATAGGCACCAATTTAAAGTGAATAGACAACGATTAAAGCATTATCTTGGGCATAGTGATCAAAAGAAGGAAGAGACCATTAAATTTGTCAAATTTTTCTAATTTTTCTTGAAATTTTTATCATGTAATTTTATTTTCTTTTGTTTTTGTTGAAGTTCATTTCACTCCGTGTTTTTTTTTTGCAGAATAATTCGATTTCCATTATTGACAGATTCGGCCTTCCTTATCGACACAATTCGTATGTTTGTACTGCAACTGCTGACTCATAAAAAAATTAGAGCATATCAGGGAGCATATCCCATTGTTTCATCAACAGGCACCCAACCGTTGGATCTATATGAACGAGTGTAATTCCTATTGGACATATTTATTCACGCCAAACTTTATGTCATTTTCTCTGCTACAGAAAAAACACACCTTTACATCTTCCTTCTTCACTCACTATAAACACCCTCCTTTGTGTCGACTATAGAAATCACAAAGAAACCATTTTTATTCACAATCTTTCTTAAAGCTCGTACCTTTACGCATTAAAACCTTCTCTACTTACAAATCCATGGCAATAACTCGATGAGCATTTAAGAAAGCAACCAAATCTGTCGTGGAACCTTCATCTTTTGCAACAGCTGTCCGTGAAACATAGCCTTCCATATCCAAAGAGTCGTTGATATTCCTTACAAAGTGGCCAAATATCGTTTTCAGGTAGACACGCTGAAAAGAAATTGTCACCCAAAACAAGGCTTTCTCTTGTCGTGACAACAAGACCTCGAAAAACAAGTCCACAAGACCATCGCAAGGTTGAAATGGGAAACCTTTTGCACTCACCCTAGCAGCTACTCTCTATCTCTAGTACGTGAGTTCTATGCTAACCTTACTAACCTTGAGTCAAATTTTATCCTTGTTCGTGAAGGATTAATCCCCTGGGACGCTAAACACATCAATGAGTTGTGTAACACCAAGGTGGATAGGGATGAACACGTGGCGTTCATTAAAGAAATCACTGATGATAAGACAAACCTCTTGGTGTAGGATCTTTATGTCAACAGAGCAACATGGATGGGTTCAAATCACAACAACTACACCATGTATAGAAGCTTCTTAACGCTGCAAAGCAAAGTCTAGCTCCATTTTGTAAATTGCAGATTGAAGTCTTCTACGCACAGCACCACTATCACCCTAGACAGAATGTGTTTGATACATTCCATTATCAAGAGAAGGAAAATAGATGTTGGGGCAATACTTCATGAAGAAATTGCTGAATGTGCTACAAGGCGAATGGGCAACTTGGTTTTCCCATCACTGGTAATGCAACTATGCCAGCAAAAGGGAATCATGCCCCAAGATGGAGAAGAAATCCTGGAGAACAAGGGTCCAATCAATGAAGCCTCGATTGAGAGAATGACTCGCGGTAAGGATATACCCACAGTGAAAGAGACCGAAGCAAGCAAAAGGAAGGGCAAAGCAAAAGCAGAAAACAAAGTAGCAACCTTGCCTGTAAAGACATCCCTGTGGCATAAAATGAAGGATGTCAAGAAGTTAGCCGATTCCATCAATGTTAGGCAGATCAAGCTTGTCATTACAATAGAGGACATGGAAGGATCTCAAAATTTGTTCTACCCCTATACCAGGGCCTGGAACAATTTTATTGTAGCCACATTAAGGCAGCTGAGCAAAACCCCATTACCAGAATTCCCAATATTTCCACCAATCATCAGAGAGTATGAATCTTCATCAGAAGAGGCTGACTTTGGGAACAAAGACTAATCGGTGGCTTCCCCTCCCATAGTGCACGTTTCTGATAATGAAAAGGAAGAGGAATCAAGGGATGTCGAGGAATGCTTGCAAAAATTTGAGATTCTGTTCGAGGATGATTTCATGGTTAGTAAAGAGGAGCATGTTGCTAAAGAGGAAGACACCCATGTTGATGATGAGAAGGAGAAGGGTGAAGAAAAAGAGGCTGAGAAAGAATCAGCGAAAGAAATTGTCAGTGCACCCGAAGTTGTGGATGCAACGATTGAGGACTTGGAGCAAGATGGAGTGAGTCAGGCAAAAGCTGCGGAGGAAACTAATGAGGAACATCACAATCCCTTGGCAATAATGGTCTACACTGGACCACTTGAGGTGATCCATCTGACATAAGATGCAACTGATGATGCCGAGGCAATATCGGATGTTGAGAAGCAATCCGAGGACTAGGTGAAACCCAAAGAAAGGAAGAGAAAGTGCTCCAAGGACAAGAAGCGTAGAAAGGAAGAGAAGAAGAGAAGGAAGAAAAGGCACCATGCAGCCACATCGAAAGCTTCGAAAATTTGAGTTAGTTTTGTTTAAGTTTTTAGCTGTAGTATTCATGCATAACATGTAGCTGTAATTTTTAGTTTGATTAGTAAACATTGTCATTGCATTTCCATTGTCATTGCATCTTAGTGTAAGTGCAATAGGGACAATGTTGACTTTAAGTTTGGGGAATGTATATGGGGTTTGGAAATAAAATTGCACCCACATTTCAATTTTTGTTTTGAGTTTAATGAAGTATGCAAGGTTATGAATGATTATTGCAAATGTCTTTGAAAATTTAAAATTTTTGTTACATTCGATGCTTAATTCTTGAATCATGTGAACTGTCAAGGAATGAGTTGGATAAATTTGACTGAATGATGTATCTTCAATTCTTTGATAAATAATTTAGATTGCATTAGTAATGAATGACTATATCATTCTTCGAATCTTGAATGAATTTACCCTTTACAACTGCTTATATGTATATATATTTGTAAATAAGAGACACTCCAATGTAGGTGTATTATGAACAATTCAATGAGGAACACTCCAATGCAAGTGTTAGAAAAACAAATCTTGTAAAATTTGTAACCCGTAACCGTCGTCGATTTAGGGTCTCAAAGTATTACCGAAAATTATAAGATCATTAAATCTTTCCAAACAAACATTCAAATTTAATTAATACAATCACACAATACATATAAATCATACATTACACATGTGTTATATTTCAGTTTAATCATACATATAATGTACTAACATTTTATAACATCACGATTCAATACGTTCTTTATCAAACAATTCAAAACAGGGGCACATGACCGTGTGTCTCGAACATACGCCCGTGTATCCACTCACACACGCCCACTAGCCTTGGCCCTGCACCACGTTGTGTTCCTACACAAAAAGCATTCCCACAGCTGTTTCATAGACCGTGTGACAAGCCGTGTACTTATTCTGACTTGAATCACACGCCCGTGGATGGGACTGTGTGCCAGATATTGTGTCTATTCGAAATGGGGCCACACGGTCGTGTAACAACCCGTGTGTCTATTCGTGAGTTCTATACTGCACCTAAACACAGCACACGACCGTGTGACAGCCCGTGCCACAGGCCGTGTATACCGAATTTGGCTTTCTAATCAAGTCAACTCTTAACCTAACTTCTTCTTCAAGATGCATAACTTATTAAAGTGAAATTTCTAAGCTTAACTACCCTTTAAGCATCAACCTAACCCGACGACTATAATGATCATCTACCTATTCTTTACTCAAATCATTCACCAAGCATATCAACATTCAATCACCAAAACCAACATATATGTACCAAGCATAAATCAATACAATTCCATTATGGCTAAAGTATTTACATACTTCGTAACTTATCAACTCATTATGTGTATATATATAATATCCAAAATGAGTTCACATCAAAACAACTACATTATAACTAATATTCACATGTATTCATTTCATACAAGACTTTTAAGCATAAACTAGTCCTAGGTACATGCCAAAATGACCAAAAGATAACCTCACTAACTTTGAGTTCGGGATTCCTGCTTTGATGCTGAGTTGTAATCTACTGTTAAATTAACTTGAAATCATGAGAAATTCATTTACATTAGTAATTTTTCATTCACAACATAACCATTCACATGAATATTTGAAATCCTCAAAATCAATGCTTCCATTTGACAAATCATGGACAAATCATAGTTCCAACTTCAACTTAGCACATAATGCAATCAACCAACTATGCATAATACTTCCATTCATTCCCTTTCATTCTCCATAAGTATAGATTTGTAAATTGATGGTTCTTTCCACCATCTATTCATTTATTGTTTATAATTTCCGTCAATTCATAGCACCCGGTGCCTAGCGAATAAACCGCAACAATGAGCCCAGCTCTAGTTGGATTAACCAATGGTTTGCGCCCAGTGCTAGTTTGGTAAACTGACGATTATTGCATCCAATGCCTAGCAGATAAACCGCAAATGTGAGCCCAGCTATTGTTGGTTTAACCAACAAATATCTGTCAATTCCTAGCACCCAGTGCCTAGTGGATAAACCGCAAATGTGAGCTCAACTCTAGTTACTTTAACCAACAAATATCCGTCAAATCCTGACACCCAGTGCCTAGAAAATAAACAGCGAAAGTGAGCCCAGCTCTACTGAGTTAAACTAGAAAACACTTCATAATTCATTCCCACAATTTACTTCATTCATACTCAAGCACATTAATTCAATTCAACCATTCCATCATCTCAAGGTTCATTACCATTTAAATCACATATTCACAAGGTTTGCTATACATGAGTCAAAGTTCCATCACAATTAGACATAACTAAGTTTTAAACACAATGAATAGAAATAATAGGTTCGAAAATACGAACTTACCTAACTACATAATCAATAATTTCTCATTTCATAATTCAGCCATTTAATAACAGATGACTATGAGTAATTCTTGATCTATTTCATATTAATACATGTTTGTTTATATATTTCCATTATTTTTCATTCAATGGGATTTTTCAAATACTCATATAAGAACCTAATTAAAACCAAATAACATAACTCAAATAAACTGACAAATGCATAAATACATCATTCCACCTTTCATCACATTATAATTTAAATCCTTTGTATTACTCAACTATATCTAATATCTATGATACATTTCTTAATCATTTTTTATATACTCAACCAACCATTTAAGTATATATAATTGGATATCAACTTAATTAATAACATAACTAATTAAATAATTAAAGTTCAAGTTTTAAGGACTACGAACTTACCAAAAGTTTACATTAACTCCCGATAATTGAGTTCATTATTTTGTCCACTTTCTCCTTTCCCTGATTAACAGCTGATCTAATCGTTTCACGATCTAGATATGGTAATTTAATTTAATCAATTACTCAATAATCATAATCACACGTTTAACCATTACCATTAACATTTTGTATTTAATTCAACTTATTTATTGCTACAAATAACAAAACCAATCAATTAAATATTTATATTTATTCCTCAACCTATCGAATATACATATACAACTATATAATTCCCAAAAAGTTCTTAAACTCTTAAAATTCACTACTCTTTACCATGTTATTTTAGTTTTTGAGAACCCCCTCCCTAACAATTGATTCCATCATAATCCATCATAAAAATTTAACTAAAATATCAAATGAATTTAATACTCCCTTTCCATTTTCTTTTCAGCACACGAATATGCTAGTAAATCAACCCCTTGTACGCCCAAAATTTCACTCAACCACATCATGTTCAAATTAATTATTCAAATAAATTACTACATTTATAAACTATGACACTTTCATAACAAAAATCTCTTCATAAAAGATCCATGCATAAAAGTTATTTCAAACTCAAAAACATAATCAAAATGAAAAATCAATTTAAAATTTAAATAGTACTTACATGCAAGCACTTCAAGACCAAACTCACTTAACAACGGCTTCTTTTTCTTTCTTTCTTCTCCAGATTCGGCAACCCCAAGAAGATGACTCCCCCCAACATTTTGTTTATTTTCTTTTATTATTTCTTCCACTTAATTAATTAATTACTCAATTACCCTTACTTTAAAATTCAAAAATCAACTAAACTAGTCCTAAATTGTCCACCAACATTTCTCATGGTTCAATTTCCATTTAGATCCTCCAACTCCAAATTTACTAACTACTTATTACTTTTATCAAATGGAACGTACTTTTCAATTTTTTTACAATTGAATCCTTTTTAACTAAATACTCCAATCAACTCCAAATTTTTCTTAACTCGATTTATATGCTACTCTATTCCAATTAATTAAACATAATTAATTTGAAATTCCGGGACTCATAATTCAAAATTAAAGTCTCACAACCAATGTTTCTGGTACCACAAAATACAGGTCGTTACAATTCTCCTCCCCTAAAGAAATTTCATCCCCGAAATTTACATTTTAATTACGACAACAGCTAATCATGCAGTTTAGCTACTAAAACTTGGATTAGAACACCTTATAGCCATGTATTGCATCATCGAATGAACCAAATACTAACACATAAGGAAATGTCCGATTACCGAAAAAATTTATTTAACACATAAACTTACTTATGCATTCAATTACCACAATCTCAAGTTCCCGATCAAATAGTTATCACTAATTCATTAGAAGCAGATACTACATATCTCATGTTATGCCACTTTTAACCACTTTTCTCAATGGATTGGTTATGCACCAACAATATATTTATCTACTATGTACTTAATACTCGAAGTTACTACGCTATATATTTATATTCAACTTGAACATGTTAAGTACCCAAGACTAAATATAATTCTTCCCATTTCAGTACAATTTATATAAACAAATCATTATATTTGTACTAGTAAACATTCAATTTGTCTAGTTTTAGTCACTACAAGCAGCAATTACATGTTGAATTAGGCAGCAAACGCAATAGATTTGTCTTCTTTGGTATATCATACAATTACCAACCATTATAAGGTACAATTAAATACATTTCTAACATAATTATTGCATCTTGATACAAAACACAACTGTTGCAACCTTATTATACTACAACATCTCGTTTCAACATTTGAACAACATAATTTTTTTTCATTTGAACCCCTTCAATATACTTTAATTGGATCATATTTAATTCTCGATCATGTCAACCTTATTTTCATATTATCCCAACAACTCAGACAACTTAAACGGTTTATAATTGAACAACATTTATCCTCGAAAATAGAAACAATATGATGGCCCAATGAACATTAAATTATGCAACCTAAACAATCTCCATTCAAACAGAGTTTGTTCACACAAATAGACCAACCTTACGACTCATTAAGATGTCCAAAATGGATAGCTTGAACAACCTTAATCCAGACAGTATTTTGACTTACTTAAACATCAAAATAAACAACAAAAATACATCATTAAAACATCATAAATTACAACTTTCAAACACCATATCTTGCAACGTTTAACACATAAATTTTCAGCTTACTATCATCATAAATTCGCATCCATTTGGACATTATTAATTAACATTTAACAATTCAGTCTCACACTATTCAGACCATTTAATATTCTTGATCACTTGGATGATTTTTATTTAATATTTAGACGATAGTAAACAACCATCAATCAGATCACATGAATGGTTAAGAAATTAGACAGCATGATACAAACTGTATAGGTTAATAGCTTCCTCGATAGCCAAAATTTTCACTGAAATTCCTCTTAATTCCATCACTCATATCAATATAAAGATGCAACAAAACAATCAATGAAGAAAAGGTAAAGAACTCACCATTTTTTACTTAATTAAGTAAATAACATATGCAATTGTTGAATTTTCAACAAGTTTTAAAAACATCTTTAAACAATAAAATCAAATGTTGAAAATCCAACATTTGGACATAGGCTAAAGTTAGCATATTAACCTCTCATAATTCCCCATTATTTCAGCCAATAGCAACCCATCCCCTCAACAATTTAAATATGTTCAGTTCAACAATTTCATACTTGAATTTAAACATGCTTAACAATGGTTATTAACAATTAACTTAACATTTTTTTATCTCGAACAACAAATACATTAATTTCAAACCTCAATATATTATCCTTATTTAACTACAATGTACCATATACAATCCGAACAATTAGCACTAAATTTCCAGCGACTAAACACTTAAATTTGTAATATAATAGAGCACTAAAAGTACAAAGCAACAACAACATCTACTTCACTTAAGCAGTAGGAAATCCACAACATTAGCATTTTAATTACATAAAAACCATAAATTGCCTTAATTTGGACAGCCAATGATTTACAATATAACAACACATATTAATTAGTATTAATCTGTATTAAGTTCAACTTTAACTCCCTCAAATGTGATTGTTAGACTATAATGTACCATTCAACCCCCCAAATAGCTATTATCACAAATTTTTTAATCTTTTTATTCATCTAAAATTAAAAGTATACCTTCAAACAAATTTAGTTGGAAACAATTATAAATAAACATTTAAATAAATAAAATTTTACAGTATGGAGTTCAAGAACTCACTAAAATCAGCAGATTAAGTAACCCTTAGATATAGTTAAGCAACCTATGCTTTTTATTTATGCTCACCAAAAAGCCCTCGTGATGGCAACATTAACCATATAAATGACCAAGTTTCAACCATTTTAAAGCACAAACTAATTTTCACAACATTAATTCAGTACATTAGATCACATTCAGACAAGAATCCAATGACATTAAGTACATCACTACTATCTATTTCCTTCCATATCAGTCGAATTACAACACACTCATATATATACATTAAAAATATAATTCATTAAATTAAGAGAGGTACTATGAACCTCATCTTTAGGCCTAAGAAACTCTAGCATATTATGATTAGTACCTTGATCGATAACTAGAACATAATACTTAGCTTTATTGGTATTGGCTCAATTGGATGAAATCTTTTATCTATAAAAGAAACAGAGAATGGTGTTTCGTACCTCTCAATTCTTTAATGAAAGCTTTCTTAACCACCAGTGCGGCATCATCGGAGGACTAATTCCTGCTACTTTTTGAAGAGCTTCGAAAATAGCACGTAAAATATTTGTATAATCACCTTTCCCTTCATTAGGGCCTCTATTAACATTTTGTGTTAAGTACCATCAAAATGAACACTCGATGTTACCGACTCGATTCCATCTAATTCTTCAATAGTATTATCATCAGCATAGATTTTGTGATCTACCACATTATTAAATTCATTCGACATCTTTAACTATAACAAAAACAATAATAATCAGCATTCAAATCCCGACTCAACTTTGACATGTGCCTCTAGACACAATTTCGAGCTCGATTTAGTCCGAGAATCGACTAAACTTGTAAGCTCTAATACAACTAATTGTAACACTCGTAACTCATAATCTTCATCGATTTAGGGTCTCAAAGTTTATCAAATATTACAAGATCATTAAATCATTCCAAACAAACATTCAAATATAATTAATATAATCACACAATACATATAAATCATTCATTACACATGTGTTATACTCCAATTTAATCATACATATAATGTACTAACATTTTATAACATCACAATTCAATACATTCTTTATTAAACAATTCAAAACAGGAGCACACGGTTGTGTCTCTCGAACACACGCCTGTGTATCCACTCACACATGCCCACTGCCCTTGGTCGTGCACTAAGAAGTGTTCCTACACGAAAAGCATTCCCACGGCCATGTCACAGACCATGTGACAAGCCGTGTACTTATTCTAACTTGAATCACACGCCCTTGGATGCGACCGAGTGCCAGACCGTGTGTCTATTTGAAAAGTGGCCACACAATCATGTAACAGTCCATGTGTCTATTCGTGTGTTTTGTACTACACCTAAACACAGCACACGACCGTGTGACAGCCCATGTCACAGGCCGTGTATACCCAATTTGGCTTCCTAATCAAGTCAACTTTTAACCTAACTTCTTCGAGATGCATAACTTATTAAAGTGAAATTTCTAAGCTTAACTACCCTTCAAGCATCAACCTAACCCGCCGACTATAACGATCATCTACCTATTCTTTACTCAAATTATTCACCAAGCATATCAACATTCAATCACCAAAACCAACATATACGTACCAAACATAAATTAATACATTCCATTATGGCTAAAGTATTTACATACTTCATAACTTACCAACTCATTATGTGTATATATATAACATCCAAAATGAGTTCACATCAAAACAACTACATTATAACTAATATTCACATGTATTCATTTCATACAAGACTTTTAAGCATAAATTAGTCCTAGGTACATGCCAAAATGACCAAAAGACAACCTCACTAACTTTGAGTTTGGGATTCCTTCTTTGATGTTGAGTTGTAATCTACTATTAAATTAACCTAAAATCATGAGAAATTCATTTACATTAGTAATTTTTCGTTCACAACATAACCATTCACATGAGTATTTGAAATCCTCAAATTAATTCTTCCATTTGACAAATCATGGACAAATCATAGTTACAACTTCAACATAGCACATAATACAATCAACCAACTATGCATAATACTTCCATTCATTACCTTTCATACTCCATAAGTATAGATTTGCAAATTGATGATTCTTTCCACCATCTATTCATTTATCATTTATAATTTTCGTCAATTCATGGCACTCAGTGCCTAGCGGATAAACCCCAATAATGAGCAAAGCTCTAGTTGGATTAACCTATGGTTTGCACTCAACGCTAGTCGGGTAAACCGACGATTATGGCACCCAGTGCCTATCGGATAAACTGCAAATGTGAGCCCAGCTCTAGTTGGTTTAACCAACAAATATCCGTCAATTCCTGGCACCCAGTGCCTAGCGAAGAAACCGTAAATGTGCCAGCTCTAGTTGGTTTAACCAACAAATATCCGTCAAATCATAACACCCAGTGCTTATCAGATAAACCGCGAAAGTGAGTCTAACTCTAGTCAGTTAAACTGACAAACACTTCATAATTCATTCCCACAATTTACTTCATTCATGTTCAAGCACATCAATTCAATTCAACAATTTCATCATCTCAAGGTCCATTACCATTTAAATCACATATTCACAAGGTTTGCAATGCAAGAGTCAAAATTCTATCACAATTAAACATAACTAAGCTTTAAACATAATGAATAGAAATAATAGGTTCGGAAATAAGAACTTACCTAACTACATAATTAACAATTTCTCATTTCATAGTTAAATAATTTAATAACAGATGACTATGAGTAATTCTTGATCTATTCCATATTCATACATGTATGTTTATTTATTTCCATAATTTTCCATTCATTGGGATTTTCCGAATACTCATATAAGAACTTAATTAAAACCAAATAACATAACTCAAATAAACTGACAAATGCATAAATACATCATTCCACCTTTCATCGTATCATAATTTAAATCATTTGTATTATTCAACTATATCTAATATCTATGGTACATTTCTTAATCATTTTTTTATATATACTAAACCAACCATTTAAGTATATATAATTGGATATCAACTTAATTAATAACATTACTAATTAAATAATTAAAGTTCGAGTTTTAAGGACTACGAACTTACCGAAAATTTACATTAGCTCCCGATAATTGAGTCGATTATTTGTCCACTTCCTCTTTTCCCCGATTAACAGCTGATCTAATCGCTTCTCGATCTAGATATGGTAATTTAATTTAATCAATTACTCAATAATCATAATCACACGTTTAACCATTAACATTTTTTATTTAATTCAACTTATTTATTGCTACAAATAACAAAACCAATCAATTAAATATTTATATTTATTCCTCAACCAACTGAATATACATATACAACTATATAATTCCCAAAACAGTTCTTAAACTCTTAAATTTCACCACTCTTTACCATGCTATTTTAGTGTTTGAGAACCGCCTCCCTAACAATTGATTCCATCGTAATCCATTATACAAATTTAACTAAAATATCAAATGAATTTAATACTCTCTCTCCATTTTTTTTCCAGCACACGAATATGCAAGAAAATCAGCCCCTTGTTTGCCAAAAATTTCACTCAACCATATAATGTTCAAATTAATTAGTCAAATAAATTACTACATTTATAAACTATGACACTTTCTTAACAAAAATCTCTTCATAAAAGATCCATGCATAAAAAGTTCACTAACACATCCCAAAAACCTTATATATTCATCAATGGCATGATCTAATACTTCTAGCATTTTCACTTTCTAACCCATGGATTAGCTTGAGTAAGTTGTTTCAAACTCAAAAACATAATCAAAATGAAAAATCAATTTAAATAGTACTTACATGCAAGCACTTCAAGACCAAACTCACTTAACAATGGCTTCTTTTTCTTTCTTTCTTTTCCAGATTTGGCAACCCCAAGATGCTGACTCCCTCCCCCATCTTGTTTCTTTTCTTTTGTTATTTCTTCCATTTAATTAATTAATTACTCAATTACCCTTACTTTAAAATTCAAAAGTCAACTAAACTATTCCTAAATTGTCCACCAACATTTCTCATGGTTCAATTTCCTTTTAGATCCCTCAACTCCAAATTTACTAACTCTTATTACTTTTAACTAATGGAATGTACTTTTCAATATTTTTACAATTGAATCCTTTTTAACTAAATACTCCAATCAACTCCAAATTTTTCTTAACCCGATTCATATGCTACTCAATTCCAATTAATTAAAAATAATTAATTTGAAATTCCTGGACTCATAATTTGAAATTAAAGTCTCACAACCAACATTTTCGGCACCGCAAAATACGGCTCATTACAAATCTAGCCAAAGGCTATCTCTACAAGAGTGTGTGTCGGTGCAATTACATACTTCTTGAGGGTTTGTTGCACTCCATCGTTACTTCTCAAGAACAAGGGTATAGTAATACAATGACATCCGTCAGGCACATTAAAAAAGGAAAGGAAAAAGATATATGTACAATAAATGCTCTATTGGTAGATGAAATTTAGGATTTGAAGCATGATGCTGGTTTTGATGAAGTTGCAATCTTAGTTATTCATACTTATGTGTTGTCGATGCAATATTCTGTCATTTGAATTTGATTCATTCATTGGGATTTTAGATGATTCAAGTTGCTAGAATGATCATTTGCCTAAGTTAATTTTTTGTGTAGCCTTGCGAGTTTCTGTTTTACTTGAGGACAAGTAAAAACTCAAGTTTGGGGGTGTGATAGTACTAGAAAGAACCATTGTTTTCTCCCTACTTATTGCTTAAGTTGTTCCCATTTAGTCATCCTTAGCACATATTTTAGCACTTTTTAGTTTAGTTTATTATATTTTCTAACTCAATGAACCTTAGCCTAGTTGCCCTTAATTTTGTCATATTTTGGTACTAATGTCACTGCTTAAGTATTTTCAAATTGCATCTAGAATTGTCGCTGCATCTGACAGTTGTCGAGATAAGAATAGAAAAGCGTGAGCTGTCCAGTCTGGTATAACCAACTGGTACGACCATAGAAAGCTCAATTATGATGAAAGGACACCTGCACAATTTGGCTGAATATAAATGCTCAATATGAAAGAGAAAAAGAAGGGTATTTTGGTGACTTTTCTTCTTCAACCTAGCTTTTGAAGCTTGCGACTATGGAGGCTTAAAGCTCTCATGGGTGAACCGATGTTGGAAGGATGCAGAACAACTCTTGACGAGGAGTCCTAAGTGCGACACAAGAAGGAAAACGAAAGATCAAGTCGAGTTCTTCTAGGAATAGTATTGTTCTCCACTTGCTTCTTTTACATTTCTTTTCTAAAACACTGGTGATTACTGTTTTTTTCATGTTTGTATGGAAGTACACATGATTTCTAGACTAAAGGTTATTTTATTCAATATTGCTTCTACTGTTTAATCTTTGGGTTTAAATGTTTTTACCACGGAAGTGTTATTCCAGTCACTGTCACTGGAAGGTGCAGCGACAGCTTAAACTAACAAGCAAGACAACAAAAGTTGCTTGGGGATTTGAGAAATTTGATCCACTTGTTCTTAACTGTGTTACATTGCTATTATCGAAAGGTGTGGTTAATGTGCATCTTTAAGTCTTAGATCGAATAGAGAAGTAAAGTTGGGTAAGATATTCATTGCACTTTATTGCAACAACAATCACCTATCCTGTAAAACCTTGTGAGCCACATTTAGTATTCTGCTAAACATTTACGTTGGGGATCCCAGTTTATTATTATCACAGATCGTTTTTATTTTCACATTATTGCTTCAATAACCACTCTAGCAATTTATCGCATTTTATTTACTCATTACACTGAAATTAATAGACAAAAGACAGTCATCCTCGTGGGATCGATATCCGACAGATTCACATCTGTCTACTATACTTTCATCGGTAGTGTACGCTTGCACATTATTGCTGTGACGTTAAACAGCTGATTAAGGAGAATTAGCGTTTCCTTTATTCTCAACTTTAAGCTTTGATTTGGGTAAGAAAATATTAATCGTTTTTTGTAATTTTTATGTTTTCGAATCTGTATTAACTTAATCTAGCTAATCTAAGCACAAATTTGTGATTCTATCAAATGTTGAATATTTCACCAATGATGAATATGCTTATTCTTGAAACATTAAGATGTATTAGTATGCTTGGTGGTTGGGTTTCATGTTTTTGTAAAGTGATTTTTTATGAAATTAGGGTTTAAGGACTAAAATGTTAAAATGATGATATTATTGTAGTTGGTATGAAATAAATGGATTTTGGGGACTTGTTTGATGGTTATGAATGTTCAGCTGGATTGTGTGTTGAGAATATATCTATTTTATATGTTTGTGCTTAAAGGACTAAATTGAATAAAAGTTAAAGTATAAGGGTAATTTTGTAAATTTCCTAAAAAGGACATAACTGCAAGAAACAATTTAAATTTCATAATTAATATGGAAATGTGATGACTTGTTGATTTAGATCACAAGCGAGTGGCAGATCAAGGAAAAGGGAAAGTTACAGAGTAATCCCCGGAGTTTCCTTTTTGCTACAAATTCGCCCGATAAGTTCTTGTAATTATATTCTACTTGTTAAATGCTAACCTTTCTTGTCTTATTTTAATTCTTGATGTTGAACGTGAGGGAAGAAGCGAAAGGAATAGCATACTGGCTCGTTAGAGCATATTGGCTCGTTTGAGCATACTGGCTCGTTAGAGCATACTTGCTCGCTTAAGCATACTGGCTCGTTTGAGCATACTGGCTCGTAAGAGCATTACTAGATCGTAAGAGTTATTTCACTGGAAGACTCGAAAGGGGTATTGAATAGTGAAGACGGAAGGAATGGAAATGATAGTTCACATTCACGTTCTCATTTTTGGTTATTACGTAAGTTAATTGTACAACGAACTTACTAAGCTCTGTAAGCTTACTTGTGTATTGTCTCTGTTTTGTAGATTCATTTTTCTATTGGAGATCGGATCCCCGCGAAGAATCACACTATCTCGGGAGCTCATTTGGTAGTCTTTATTATCACTTGGCTTATATGGCATGTAGTAGGATCTGTGAACTTTATATGATTTGTTGTAAAAACCTCTAGAATGTTTTCAAAATGTATGGCTCGATTGTATCAAGTTAGTATGACTTCTTTTGACCCCTTGTAATCTTGTTTTGAGTCATTTTGGATGAATATCATATAAATCTATACCTATGAAATGTTTTGTTATAGTAGATTCAATACCTAGAAGAATTGTATGCATTTTTGGAAATCTGCTTACTTGTTTCGGTAGTTCTTGCATGTATTGGTAAAAGTACAGAGTAAGAGAGAGGTTAGATTTTGTCTTGTGTTGTTTCGGTAGTAGAATTTGATGTATTGATAGTTCTAGACATACAAGTATCGGTAGAACATCTACTTGTATCGGTGGAAGTTACAGGGTAAAACTTCCTAGCTCTCTGGAGTTTTTAGTATCGGTAGAAGCATGTGAAGTATAAGTAGAAAGTACACTTGTATCAGTAGAACTTTTTGAAGTACCGGTAGAAGTCTGCTACTATTTTAACACTATTTACTAACTTGACTACTACCGATACTTGTCCAATAGGTACCGGTAGAAGTCTTCCAAAATTATGAAAATGACCTTTTTACCCCTATTTGAATTGTATTGACTTCTCATTTGTAATTCATGATGTGTATAACATAAAACCTTATTAAACTATGAATAAAGGCATTAATATTGGAAATTACTCTGAGATTGTTGCACGTAGGGACCCCGAGCCCTAACCGTCGATGGTAATGGGTTTTGGGTGTTACAAACTTGTTCAGTGACACAACAACGAATTTGGGTATCGAGAAGTTTGATAAGATCACAAATTTTAGTTTTTGGAAGTTTTGGATAATTATGAATGTAACACCCCGTTTAACGAAGTCTCGGCAGACAGTTGTTGTTTTATTGAAATACGGTATTTAGAGTGAATTTTAAGTGGATAAGGTATTAGATTTGACAAAGTATATGAACTCTTTGAATGCGTCTTCGGGCGAAGTCTGTATTTGGTGAGCTTGGTGGTTAAGTGGACTCGTCTGAAGAGTATACGCCACCCTAGCTATTAGACACATGCTAAGTCCTCAATTCGATGGAACCATTTTCTTTATTGTTATATTATTATTCTGATTGAACAACTTAGTTAGACAAATGATAATTTGGTTAGTATAGAACTAAGTTCTATAGTCAATCAGACCCTCATTTACGAGGACAAAGAAACTACTTAGTCACGTGAAACAAGGAATTGGAAGGAATTCAGACTTATCTAATAAGCTTAACTTCCGTGTATTTTTGTATAAAGAAGGGTATTAGCTTCCTAAGAAAGTTTTGTATCTTCACTTGCACTCATAATTTCTTCTCAAAACTTTCTTTGCATCTCTTCTATAAAAAAAAACCTTAGAACCAAGACTTGCTTGAAGATTTGGGTTTGCAATATTCAGCCAACTCCTTCGATTGTTTAGCACCTGGTAAATATCAATGAACTTAGGTTATTCTTATGGTTATTTGCGTGACATTAGAGTCAATTTTAAGAGTAAGGAAACTTCCTGACTCCAAGTCGTCTATTGATGTTATTGTAAGCTTGTTTATTTTTCTAATATAAAGATCTAAGAATCTCAAGTATCTATATTATAGCTCATGACACTCTTGAGGGTTATTGTGACAAGGGCAAAGGTCTTGCTATTTGAACTTGTTGCATACTCTGGTGAGTTCCTTCTTACTCCATGCGTGTGTGATGCCTTTGCTTATGTTTGTGTAAGGTAAGTGCTTGTGTTATCCAAAAGTGTTGTGTTTTCCCATGAGTGATGAAAGTATGGTGTTACGAGTCTCGATTGATTTGTCTGTGTAAATGAAGTAAAAACCTTTCTTCATGTTTTTAAGCCACTACCCTCTTTGATACGAGTTGGAAGGACCAATTTCAAGCTTATGAACATGATGGGCTCAAATTACCTCAAGGCCAATTAACGAGGATGAAGGCCAAGCAAATTTGAGCAAGATTGAACGAGATCATCCAAGACTTCTTTACCAAGGCCTTAGATGTGCACACGACCGAAAAAATCAAGGGTCATTTTGCAGGTCGTACCGGAACCGGCTACTAAAGGAAAAGTTGGAGATTAGGACGTTCTTCAATGCTATAACTAGCTTATCGATTAAAAAGGGAAGATTAATTTTCAAGGATCGATTCAGGTTCGGAAATAATTGAGGTTGAGGCTAAGCTTATTATATAGTTTTTCTCATTTCTTTATCTCGATTAATTATTTTGCGTCAAGATTTACTTCACTTTGTTTATTTCATTTTTGTTTTATTTTAATTTTATCCCTAAAAAACACCCCATCATTTATTTTTATTTTGTAGGAGACAATCACGAGTCGTGGGCACGCCCTTCAACACAACATTCAAGAGAAGAACACAAGAGTAGATTGCAGCAACCAGTCCCTATGGAATCGACCCTATTGCCTTATACTATTGTTCTATATTACTTGTCATAGGAATATTTATATTTGGTGGATTCGACACCCATCAAATTTTGGCACCGTTGCTGGCAACAGGTAACATTTTTCTAACTTTCATTTGTTTTTCTTTATGACAAGGTTTGAAGAGACACCTGTCAATGACTTTGTACCAGAGATAGAGAAATTAGCCCAAAGGTTGAGAAAGGAAGTTTACGGTAAACGTCCACAGACAGAGTTTGAAGAAGAAGCTTTCACTAGAGAAATTTTTTGTGACGACGAAACAAAGAAAATGGAAGATCAGACTATTCGTCAACTTGCAGCAGCACTAGACGAACAACAGTCACTGTGTATAACTTATCCAACGGAAGGAACACCGTTTGAGTTAAAGTCGGGCTTAATCCATCTATTGCCCACTTTTTGCGGGTTCAAACTGAGAATCCACACAAGCACTTAAAGAAATTCCATATGGTTTGCACGAGCATGGAACCTTAGGGAGTAACAGAAAACCAAATTAAACTTAATGCATTTCCTTTTTCATTAGCAGACTTTGCTAGAGAGTGGCTGTTTTATTTACCACCAGGATCTGTTAACACATGGGTTGATATGTCTTGTTTATTCCTTGACAGGTTTTTTCCAGCAGCACAAGCAGTCGAGCTGAGACAAGATATAGTGGGAATTCGGCAAAAGGAGACTGAAACGCTTTATGACTACTAGGAGCGATACAAAAAGTTGTGTGCAAGTTGCCCACAACACGGTCTTCCTGAACAGTCATGATTGCAATACTTCTACGAGGGATTGCTCCCTATGGAGATGAAGATGATTGACACAGCTAGTAGAGGAGCACTTGTTAACATGACCCCTCAAAGAGTAAGAGAGTTGATTTCAACGATGACTGCGAACTCTTAACAATTTCGACCAGCTACAGAACCTACAAGATGGGTTCATGGGTTAAGTACTCTTAACAAGTAATAGTTTGCTTGCAGTGAAATCAAACAAAAGCTGTGCGAAATTTGTACCATGTCAGATCACCCGACAGACGCATGTCTTATCTTACATGAGGATTCAGCAGAATAAGCAAATATTGTCAAAAACTTTTCAGGTCCACCCCAAAGGCGACACAATCCTTATTCAAATACATACAATGCAGGGTGGAGGGACCATTCGAATCTAAGTTATGGATCGAATCTTCGATTCAATCAATCGTATCAGTAAAGGTCGCCTTTGAATAAGTAGCTACCACCTCCAACGACATCTTTGGAAGCTATTATCGAAAGGTTAGCCACTAGTACTGAAAAAATTCAAGAAAAGACTGACATGCATTTGCAGGAGTTAGACAAACAAATGAGCAAACTGGCACTCACGGTTAGCCGATTGGAGTCTCAAGGAAGGTTACCATCCCAAACGGAACCCAACCCTCGACATAATGTAAGTGCTATGACATTGAGAAGTGGTGCGGTTTTGAAACCCATGATTAGCACGATTTGTTCCCACGACGCTGAACACGAAAAGAAGGAACTCGACTTAGACACTCCAACCGAGTCAACACCGCGGAAATCATTTACAGTACCACCTCCATTTCCTGGAAGGTTCGTTAACCATAAGAAGGAGTGAGAAGAGAAGGAGATTCTGGACACTTTTTGAAAAGTAGAGATAAACATTCCCCTTCTCGATGCGATCAAACAGATACCACGCTACATAAAATTCTTGAAGGAATTATGCACAAGTAAGAAGAAGCTCTTCGATAATGAGAAGGTAAGCATTGGAGAAAATGTTTCCGCTTTGTTGCAAAAAAAGATACCTCCAAAATGCAAGGACCAAGGTAACCAAAAGGAGTATTGGAGGATGTTCTTTTGAAACAGGTGTAATTATTCAGCTTGCAGATCGATCCATGGTGTATCTGAAAGGAATATTGGAGGATGCTCTTGTCAAGGTAAACAAGTTAATTTTTCCTGTATATTTTTATATCATTGACATGAAGGATGATAACTCAAAAAACTCTTCTAATATTCTACTTGGAAGATTGTTCCTTAGCACTGCGTGTACAAAGATTGATGTTTGTAGTGGGACACTCACTATGCAATTCGACAGTGAGGTTGTAAAATTTAATTTTTATGACGCAATGGGCCGACCTAGTACAATGTTGAATGTTTCTTGTGTTGATGTTGTTGAACCACTAACGAAATTGCATTTTGAATATTGTGAGGTAGATGGGTTACAAATTGTCTTATGCAGGAGTTTAGACTCGAAACTATGAAAAAACTGGAAGAACTCAGGAAGGGCTTCGAGAACAATGGGCAAAAGTCGAAACCTTTCTACAAGAACTTTCAAGTGCACGTAATGGAAGGATTGACCTACAATATGCCAAATGGATAACATTTAAGTTCATCGAGCTAACGACATTAAACAAAAGCACTGTTTGGTAGGCAACCCAAATTCATTTTTATTTTTAATTTTTAATTTTCAAGTTTAATTTCAGTTGAATAAAGATTGTCGTTTAATCTATTTCGTGTGTCATTTTCAGGGTGCATCGTGGCATTTTACGAAAATCCAATATTAGTCGTGGCATGGACACGCCTTGTTAAATTTCAGTGTTGCAATGTGTTGAAACATACACCTAAGATTGAACCAGTCAGAACCAACCCAAACTGCCTAAACCATCCCCCGCCTCATAAAAAACACGGGGAGTACACTTTGCCCAATCTTTTTTCATTAATTACATTTACACATTGAGGGCAATGTGAATTAAGTGGGGGGAATTTATTTCCATGCCATGCTATATTCTTTCTTGCAATATGATTATTTTATGTTAATTCTATTTGATAATTGGTTTTGCAAATGCATTTTTCTTTTATTGCTAGGTTAATTTAAATAATTTAAAAATCATGAATAAATGATTGCTTATTTTTAATCAAATATGCATTTTATAAACTTGAAAATATTATGAAAGAAGTCAAACATTTCACAATATTAGAGTTTTTTTTTGGACTTGCCTAAGAATGTACCCAAAGCATGTGAATAAATAAAATTTAGATGTGAATAAATAAATTAGATTTGGTTATAAGTGAAGACTCAGAAATGTGACCGAATTGAGTAACCGGGTTGAGGTGCTTGGCTTGTCATCTCAATTCGTGTAAAAAGATTTGAGTAACGAACCGAAGCTTGTAACACTCCACTAGCCAGGCTACCTTGAAAAATAAGCTAACGACTTTTTCAAATTGAGTAACCGGGTTGAAGTGCTTGGCTTGTCATCTCAATTCGCATAAAAAGATTTGATTAGGTCACAAATAAAAATACAAGAAAAATCAAGAAAAAAGAAAAAAAAATGTGTACATATTAAATAAAGTTGGGTACAATCATTTAGCAAGTGTAATTAGGTTGCAATTTTGTGAAGTGATTTATTCTATTTCATAGTATTTGAAAGTTTATAAAATGTGGTTTGAGTAGACATAAGTAATTATTTATTTTTAATTTCTCTAATTATTAGAAAGAGATTTGGATATAAAATAGTTTTAATATAAAATAAACATTATGCCTGAGGACAAGCATAGGCTAAGTAGGGGGATTTTGATAAGTGAATTATTTAAGTAATTTATTTGTGTATTTTGGATTAATTTTGAGGAAAGTACTTCTAATTTTCCATATTTTCTTATCAGATACACAAATTGGTGTTTCTCCACCTAAAAGCAAGCAAAAGTGGATTAAATTGAAGACATGTGTGAAGAGATGGGCTCTATTTGAATTTGGGGGACTTTGAGGGCTTAATTGCAAAAGAAATTCTTAGTTGAAATGGTCAAACAAGCTTATTCAAAGTTGTTATTTTATTAATTTTGTGTTGACTAAATTTGTTATTTTCTTAATTTTATTTTGACAAAATTATTTATTTTAAGTAAATAGGGTAATTTAGTTTAGAAGGACTCAAGCTATTTTTAGTAATCCAATTGTGTATAAATAAGGCTCTTTGGGTTCAATTGAAAGATGTACTTGATTTTTATGAGCAATTAAAGCAATTGAGCATTTATTTATTTTTCAATTCTTTTTCTTCCAAATCGAAAGTGCTCTTTCTCTGCCATTTTTATTTCCATTTCATTCTTTTGCAAATTTGCCTAATTGCTATATCAATCCTTCCCTCTTTTCATTCTACATAATCACAAACAATTCACCACATTCATCCATTAAGCATGATTAAAATCATGTGTCACTAAATTCCTTTTTAGCCTTAGTCTAGTTATCACTCCATCAAGAAATAATCGTGAGTTACAAAACCGTGCTAAAAACCTTTTTAACAGTACTCGCTATCACTCCAGTTTATGGGATAGTACAAATTCGTCCCTTAAAGTTAATTCTACTTCGACTCAAAAAGTGCACATTGGATTGAAATAGGTTGGCGTACAGTTGGGAAGTAGAGTCGGTTGTGCTGCATTCAAGTTTCTGCGAACAAATTGGTGTGTCCAGGTGGGAAAAAGCTAGTTGGATTCCATCAAGGGTGGTAGAGATCGGATTTAAACGACCCACGCAATTGATGCCGTTAATTCGAGTTGGGCTTTTTAGAGCGCAAGGCTGTTGAAATCTTAAATCGCGAGCACGTGCGACGTGGTTAGACATTCGGCAAGGGTCGATTTGCAGGTCGTACCGAAACTGGCTACTAGAGGAAAAGTTGGCGGTTGGGACGTTCTCGAGCGCTATAATCAGCTTATCGATTAAAAAGGGAAGATTAATTTTCAAGAATCGATTCAAGTTCGGAGAAAACCGAGGCTGAGGCTAAGCTTATTAAATATAGTTTTTCTCATTTTTTTATCTTGATTAATTACTTTGCGTCAAGATTCACTTCACTTTGTTTATTTCATTTTCGTTTTATTTTAATTTTATCTCTTAAAAATCCCCCATCATTTATTTTTATTTTTTAGGAGATAATCACGAGTCGTGAGCACACCCTTCGACACGACGTTCAAGAGAAGAACACAATAGTAGATTGCAGCAACCAATCCCTATGGAATCGACCCTACTACCTTATACTACTGTTCTATATTATTTTTCATAGGAATATTTATATTTGGTGGATTCGACACCCATCATTAGGTTTGAGTTTTAAGTTAATTTTTATTATATATTAGTCCAATATTGTATTTATCATCTCTTATTACTTTATTATTAATTTATTTTGAATTTGTAATAATCATTAAATAGTTTAAGTTATTTAGGAGTTTTATGTCAATAAAAAAGGTTAGTTTAAAATTACTTCTTGTTTAGATTAATTAGACTTCTAGTTTACTAAATAACATAGATGGAAAAGATGAAAAGTGACGTTTAGAAGTCCTAAGAACTCCACAACTCCCTTCAAGCAGCTCTAATTTTCCCTTCAAGAAAGAAAATTTGGCAAGAAAAAGTTTGAAGATGATCCCCACAATCTCAAAAAGATTGTTAAAACTCTTCTAAAAGAAAACTCAAGAACAATTCTTGAAAAGAAAAACTCAAAGAGAATTATTATTGAATCAAAAGTATAAAAATTAAGTGTATTTTGTGTACAATGTCAAGGCCTATATATAGGCTAGCTAAATAAATCTAAATGAAACTCTTAAGTAATCTAGAATTCTAATTAATCTAAACATGAAGTAATTTTAAATTAAACTTTCTTGTTGCCATTAAACTCCTAAATAACTTAAACTACTCAATGACTATTAAAAATTTGGAATAAAATAATAAGAGCTTATAAATATAGTAGTTGGCTCTTATATAATAAAAATTAAGCCTAAAAATCTAATCCAATATGATTTAAACTCGAATTAAAAGTCTGAAACTTGTAATTCTCGTCATAATCACGTCCAGAAATTTTGTCTATGCAGTCTTTAGTAAAATTATCATAATTTGAGCTCCCAAACTCAAAATCAAGTGATTTAAAGTGCGTTTCAAACCTAAGAGATAGATCTTCAAACTCCATGAAGACATCACAACCCATAAATGCTTGGATCCCATCCAAAATGTCATCGCAAGTCTGCTGATTTTCCAAACTTGAAAATTGACAACTTCGGTGAATGGAATTTAATAAATTTCACCCCATTTGTGCACGTATCACTCTCGCTTCTGATTAGATCCATATGAAGAAAATATGGAAATGAATTCATGGCGTTATCTTCAATAGAATTAGCATTAAACTGGCAGATCGCAATACATGAAAAGGCTCTTGTAGCCTCTAGTAGGGCAAAAATCATTGCAAACCAGATTGGAAAATCATGACAAAGGAAAACGGATGAAACGAATGAAACAAATGAAACGAATGATATGGACTCTGGCATGGCTAACACGAAGCATGTTATCTACATGGTTACATGGGCGTAGTGTTTGCGCCAAATGAATAATGTCTAGCATATAGTCCATCTATGATGGTGTTCGCCAACTAGCAAGATGTATGACTATACTGAGTTGGAAAGGGTTTATTGAATTATGTATATCTATTGAAATGTTTTCTCTGGAACCCATTAAGTTCTTTGAAATTACTTAGTGACCTTTCGTTCTCAAATTTGTTGACAAAGTAAAAGGTCCGAAGACTACACTAGAGGACTAGCATCATCGTGAGATTTCTAATATTTAATATTATGCATGGCATAGGGCTGGCATCTAGACATCTTATTTTAAAGAATGAACTTTGTATAAATTTATGATTATGAACTATAACTCCGCCAAAAACTTTCAATGATGTTTTTATGTTTTGAAAGTGTATAATCTTATTTAACCTTGAATGAAAAATGTTTTAAAATTAATATTCACTTGATTTGTACTTTTATGTGGTCCATGCCAGTTACAATTTTAAGGAAAAAGATTTTAAGGTAGTAACATGACATTCCTAGGTCCTCCTTAAGGATCGGGTTTGGAGCATTATAACGAAAGTAGCTGATGTGCTCAAGGACAAGGGTGATGATTCGTTGCCCTCCACATAATCTAGTTAAAGGTGGAGTCGGGTCAAATGTCAGGCATGTTCCTGATTTAGATAAGAATCTCATCCCTTTTTTGTTTTAGACTCGAATGGTTGGAAAAGGTTTTGATGCAGGGTTGGTCGTAGAGGGTTACAGTCAGGTGGAGAGAATTGATGTTTTCACTCTTGTTCGAGTATTACTAACACATGTTGCATTATACAACTTTGATTTGAAGACTAGTAGTCTTTCAATTTCAAAGTTCGAGCAAGGTTTAAACTTGGTTGACATTCTCCAAAATTTGAGTTAGGCATGTGACGGGGAATGGAAAAAGAGACATTATAAATACGAGTCAATGTGGAGATTTGTTCGGTGTGCCTCGCATTCAGTCCTAGTTAAACTATGTTATCTTTTCCCAATTAAACTTTGATTATTCCAAGGATATTTTTGTATGATTAGAACTCTAATCTTAGTCTATTTAAAGGAGTCTTGTATCCTTGTTTTAAGACGCCAACTAGAAAAATGACTTTTCTTTGGGGACGAAAATATGTAATCGCATATGAGTTTTGGTGAGGGTTTTCGTGGTAATTATGGAGAGTATTTTATATCGTTTTTGTAAGTGCTTTATGGGATTTAGGGTTTTTTTATTGGTTTACTCTTTGGGATTTTGAGCTTTGTATTTGAAGTTTTGGGTAATGTACGTTTAGTACATTTAGGTTAATTTTCTCCATATTGTAGTCTCGTTTCTTTACTCATATTTAGTGAAAAGTCGAAGCCTCCTTTGCTCATGGTTTTTCATCTTTGAGGGTTTTTCACGTAAAACATTTGTGTTCGTTCTTCTCCATTTTTATTATCTCGTTGTTTATACGAGTCAATCCCCAACATAAATGAATGGTTATTAGACTTATTTTGGATGTGGTATAAACATATCTAAGGGTTCTCAGCACGAGTTTAAATGATTTATGGATGTTATGGTTTGTATTGGAGGTGTTTTTAATTTGAAAATTTTGGTCCCTACACCCAAGTTTCGAAACATTGGGTGTTAGTATTGGAACTTTTTAGGTTAGTAGCCAAATTTTGATGACAGGAGTCCAAGTTCTGAAACCCATATTAAGAGTATTAGACCCCTTGGAGATAGTAGTTGAAAAGCTATAGTACCATGGGACTAAGTTTCGATACCTAGCTTCCAGGTGCCCAAGGTATCAAAACATGGGGCTATATATTGATACATAGCTCCTTAGACAATGTCACTAAATGTTTCACAAGTTTCGAGCCCGTCAAAGCTCTTTTTGAATCCCAAACACCTCTGATTACTCATGAATTGTTTCTAAATTTTTTCAAGATAATATAAAATCTTCAAATTGATTTTACCTCAACTACATGAATTTATTAAATTGTTTCAAAGTTTAAAATCTTAATTATCTCCAACATCATCGTCTCGTTTGTGCTCTAGTGGCATTTCCCATTCGTACCAAACATCGAGACGGATGAGCGGTGTTACACTCCTCACCTTGAAGTCTTATTTGATTAAGTTCAATACTTTAAAAAATTATCTCTAAACTAACTCATGACTCTAATAATATCCGAATCCAAACTCTCGTACCAAAATATGGACAAAAATTCTCGAAATCAAATCGTATGGCTAATCGAAAAAGTTTAGGTGTTACATGCTCTGATGAATTGTGTTATAAATGTGGTATACTTATATAGCAACACCGCTTTGCCAATTTTTGATACAATACTGGGAGTGGAGGATTGGGGGTGACAAGGTTTAAACTCATGTCAAACGGGTGTCTTAACAAAAGCTTTAATCACCACTCCATACAAGTCAAGACACTCTTTTGCCAACTTGTTATCATCGAAACTATAATACATTCACGAGATCTAATAATAGGCAAACGCATCAAGTTCCAAATCCAATCTTAGGTTTTACTAGCAGGCTGCAATCCATCTAAAAGGTTGGGGCGGGGGGTTGAGAGAAAGGTAATGCCACATAAATATTAGCTAAATTTTGGATATAAAATTTGCTTTGCCTCAACACTTGCTAAATTCTTAGCCCATCTCAAGTTGGCTTATTTTAGTAACACCTCAAAGTGTAAAACAGCTTGAAGGACAAGATGAATGAGCTACACATCAGTTAATGTTCATATTATTGCAAACACAAAGGAAGAAAATATGCTTATTACACATTTCAATGAATATGAAATCTTCCATACATTACAACATACTAGGAAGTATTGGCAGAGGTAGACAGGCACAGCGGAAAGTGTTTAAAATAAATCAAGAAAAAGTTACTGAAATCAATTGTCTCAACTGCATAAGTTTGGTATGCATACACCAGTATCTGGATTTTGTTGTTCCTTCCATACCCTCCCTGTAACCCTCAGCTTCAGCTCCTTCCTATCCCCACCAGAGAAGAAAAGTGCCATGTTACGTTGGATAATTAGACCATCATGGCTGTCCCTGACTTTCCTGTGACTATCACGGATGCTGCGTGGGGTGCCTTCAAATATAAGTTTTCGGCCATTTGCTCCAACCTCAAGGCTATAGCTATAGTTCCTAGCCTCTGTTTCATCACCCATGAAACGGAGAAATGCCATGTAGACAGGGGCCATGCCAAGCTGGAAAGCTTCAAAGTGAAGGCAAAAATACTGACCAAAGCAATGGAAGACCTAAAAAGAATAAAAGTAGATAAGCTAACAGATTGGGGTTCATATTAGGATGACTATTGCAGAACGATAATTCTGTTTCTACAAGATAAAGAAAAATGCTGTTTTATCTTTCTTTTTATTTCTCTATGACAGAAAGCAATGGCATGGCTGAACAATAGCAGACTGCTTATTCTTGTTTTAAAACAGCGGGACTTGAAAAAATAATAAATGCTATAATAAAACTATAAAACATACTGTTAGCATCCAGGTAGCATTCTCTACTTCCCGAGGGTTGGACTTAACATAGCGATGGTTAAATGTGCAGCCAGTATGCATGTCCACCTTGTGGTCATCCCGCAGATGGCCAACCAGGAAAGGAATATCCCCAACAACAGAACATTCTGATCCAGCATAGGGACAATTATATGGTCTGTAGTTGCACATTGCCTCATGTTTGAGTTTGCTGTAATAGGGAAATATTTCTGGGCATCCCAAGTTGTAGTATTTGCAAGGCATCTCAAGGGACTCTGCCACTTTCTCCAATGCTAAACATCTGATATCACCGAGTTCCTGTCTACAAGTGGGGCACCGATGATGTACTCTTGTTTTACAGGTAGAACAAATTGTATGGCCATTGTGGCACTGCAAAAAGCTATAGTGTTAAAGCTAGCAATACCCAATGTTTCTAATTAAATAAAAATTAGAGATCTCCAACAAGACATCTCGCCAATATAAAAAGCTGGTAAAAATAGAACATCCCCAATATTTCTTGTCTCTCTATTTTCTAGAAAACAACTAACAAGCAACTTTCCGAATATGAAAATATCCTCTTGCAATCCAGAACATAAGTAATTTTAAAGGATTCTCCATATGAAAAAGTAACCAAGCCACCCTTACAATGGAACTTCCAGCTTTTCATGGCTGTCTATTTTGATGTTTTAAAGGAAAAACTTAAATCTATCAAAAAAGTTCCCCTCAAAACAGTAAGCCAAATTTGTCTCAAGAACTTGAATCAAATGAATTACTAATTGAATTACTACACTGCCAAGACTGAACTAATAAAGGGGAATTAACATTCTTACATCCAAGAATCAACTCTACCGATCTAGATTATACAACCTAACATGTTTTATGCACATGCTTCAACAAAGAGACTGTACTGAAGCAAAATCAATCGGAAAATATGTCTAAATCCAGTTTAAGTAACAACCCTTTATCCACCTATGTTGCAGCGTAAGTAGTTCTTTATCTTTACTGTCCACGCACCAAGACAAGTTAAATTTCTTTTTTAAAAACCATGCTCACAACATGTATATATATGCATAATTCAGGTTAAAAGTAAAAAGAAACCATAACATACACAAAGCTTTTCATATATATAATTCAGGTTATAAGGCTCTCAAAAAAAATCTGAACTTAAGAATTAAAAATCCAACCAAGAAAAAAATCCCAAATCAATTTCTCTTAAATGCACAAGAAAGACACTGAAACTAATGGGCAATAAAGTTCAACAACATCAACCAAAAACAACTAGTTGAAGAACAAAAAGAAGGGCACAAAAGAACCCAAAATTGCCATTCAAAATATTATTAATGAAACTGAAAGCAAACCTGATGGATTGGTGGGTACATAGAATTGGTACAAACAGGGCATTCTAACAATTCATGGACGCTGGTAGCAGGAGCGACGGCCGTAGGACCCACAATGTTGTTGGTGGTGGTATTCCCATTGTTGGTGGTGTTGGTTGCATTGTGAGGCTTGGACGATGAAAATTGATGGTGAGCATGATGAGGGTGAGGATGTTGCAGGTTATGGAGATGGATCTCATCCTCATTCATTCCATCTGTGGTTGACACACACTCAATGTTATCGAAATCCATTTCATACAACTAGAAAACACCAACCAAAATCTCAGATTTCATTTATTTATTTATTTGAGACAGACCAAAAATCCCCCAAAACTATATGTATTGCAAGAGAAATTACTTTCCTGATCCTCTTCTTCTTCCTAAGAAATATTCTTTTTATTTTAAAAAAATAAAAATTATGATTTTGGAGAGAATAATGGATTCAAAAGAACCAAAACAGCCTTTCTTTTCTCTCTTCTTAAAATGGAGGTTATTTGCTTTGTTGGCTTTTTGTTTTCCTTTTTCAAATCTTTGTTTGTGTAAACTACTCAACTTCATTAAATTATGTGAAAATTTATATTTTAATCATTAAATTTTAAAAAATAATAAAATGATCATTAAATTATTAGTAAATTTAAGTTTTAATTAGTTAACTTTTAAAAAGTTATAAAATAATTAACTATTTGAAAGTTTTTATTTCATTCATCAAGTTGTAGAATTGTTCATGGGTCGAGCCATTTGGCCCGACTAAAAAGTTTGCTCGAAAAGTGAGAAGATTTGAATAAAAATATAAGCTTAAAAAATGAGCTTGGGCAAAACAAATAACACCTGTTTAGAAAACGGGTCGAGCCTTAGGTAAATTTTTTTTTGCCCAAGTTTGACCTAAATTTGCAAAAATAAAAATTAAAAAAATTGTTTTGTTAGTTGTTTTCTTCTTTTTTATTGTTTTGATGTTAATTTTTGGTTGTTTTCTTACTATTTTACTATCATTTCATTATTATGTTTCTACCATTTTGTTGTTATTGTTTGGATATTCTATAACTCTTGTTTTATTGTTAATTTTGTTACTGTTTTAGAGGTATTTACTTGTTAAGTTACACCTATCTAAGTGTTATTTAAGTATACATATTTTTAAATTTATTTTTAATTTATTGTGAATTATTTATTTTAATATTTTTTATTTATTATATATATTTTTTAAAAATTATATAAAAATATAAAAACAATTTAATGCAAGCAGATCAGGGTGAGCCGAACCTAAGTTTTAGCATTTTTAATTGGGTTAGACTTGGGCAAAATCTTATGCCCATTTTTCAGGTCGGATCAAGCCCACGCCTAGCAAACGAGCCTAAGATTTTGGTTGGACCCGGCCCAACCCATGAACACCTCTACCAAGTTGTCTAGTTTTTTTTTTTTAAGTTATGCTAGCAAGTTCCAAGTGACGAATTGGCAATTAGTATAATGGATCAATACTTATTGACAAGTTGAAGAACATACCTTAGATCCAAGCCAATTTAATATTCAATATTAGAGAATTGAGAAGAAAGATATTTGGATTAGAGCTAGCTAAACAAGCCCAAGCTTGAAAGCCCCTCTTTGCCATTTGAGCTCGTAACGATTTGAATATGAGAAAATTCCAGCTCGAAAAAAATCCAAGTTTGAGAAAAATTGAACTCGAAAAAACCCGAGCTCAAGGAAATCAAAGCAAGAGTTTATCCAAAATCGAGAAAACCAAGTCCAAAAAAATTTGAGCCCGAGACCAACCCGAGCCAAGGCTCGGGGTCGAGATCAATCATAACTTAAGCTCGAGATAGATCCATTCTAAAACCCAAAAAATTTTGAATTTATGAAAAGTATATGTTAAATATTATGTAATTACATCAAAATTTTATAAATGACAATGTTCAATTATAAATTAAAATAAATTTTAAAAGTTGGATTAAATTTCTTGATTATGCACATATGTATAATGTATAATGTATAATGTTATTATAAAGTGTGATATAAAATTTTGTGGCCAATTATGTTATAAGTGTTATAGGTATTAAAGTGTCATGGAAATAATGTGTAGATACCATAAGTTATATTTATAATTTGATGAGGGGTCAAATTATAAATACCCAAAACTGATTTAATAATCCTTATTTAAAAAGATGTAGTGGCCTCTAAGAAATAGATATATCTCTTTTTTTTCATCCCTATCAGAAGTTATACAAAGAGAAAAATTATTTTTTTTTGGAAAATTAAAACCTTTTGGGAAAATTTTTTTTTGGTGAAAAGATAACTGCAAAATTACATCAATGAGAAAACTCGGAGTCACTCTTCATTTTATCATATTGGAGGAGATCAAAAATACTATCAGGAGCATTATCCAAAACTTGGAGGCTTGTTTTCCATGTGAGACCCAATTTGGTTAAGTAATCAACAATCAAGTTATTTTCTCTGGAAGTATGTCTTAGCTGCCATTTGCCATCAGAGTTTAGGAGTCTGCGAGTCCTTCTGAGTACTGTAATGCCCGAATCATCCGACCAATTATTTGTCAAGGCTTCTATGACTTCAAGATTATCTGAATGGATCGTCGCCTTTTTTTATAACCTTTACTGAGTAGCATGAAGATTCCATCGAAGATGCCCCATATAATTTTGTTATTAATGATCTAACATGACAGTTCCTGATTTATATTAGATTCTTTCGATATTAACAAGTGGCATTTGAGCCTCATCATATCGAATAATTGAGAATAAGTTATTTTTATTAATTTTGAATTAATTCATTCCTCAAATTTTATAGATTTTGCGTTTTTAATCATATACATATTAAATCTTTTGAATTTATGTTGAAAATTTTAGAATTTTCAATATTTATTAAATTAAATATGCGCTATTAATTCATTATATTCAGGATTCAGTTTATTTGGCTTGAATCCTGAGCGATTAGTCCTTCGTTTATCTTTGAACAGTTTAGTTATTTGATTTTTCATGGCTTTTATCTTTTAACAATTTGGGATTTTGTCGATTTTTTTTTTTGGTGAATAAAAACCTCATAAAGTCAGGTTACATGATGAGAAAAAGGATTACAAAATATCCTCTGCTTATCTGCATTGATAAGGGCTAAGACCTCTTCCGAAGGATTCTCGATCATACAAAGCTCTTCCTTCCTCACGAAGGCCAATTTAGTTATGCAGTTCACACATTGATTTTCCTCCCTTGAGACGTGTCGCAGGATCCAGTTTTCCCCCTGTGAAAGTATATGGTGGATCCTTCTGATCAGAGCACAATTGGGCATGTTTGAGGTGCTATCCGAATAGATTTAACAACTTCTAGGCTATCCGATCGGATCTCAGCTTTATCATGACCTCTTCTTTGAAGAACTCCCGGACCATCTAAAATGCCCCACAGTTTTGCATCAAAGATTGTGCAATTTCCTATGTATCTATTATACTTAGTGATCTAATCTCCGTTAACATCACGTAGCACTTCACCGGCAACTACACATCTTGAAGATACCTTGATAGCCCCGTCTGTGTTGAGGATAACTTCGTCCCTTTTTTAAGGTCTTCCACTAGTGTCGAGCTCCTCCCTCACTTCGTCCCTAGCTAACAAGAGAAAATGCCTGGCCCAGCATAAAGAGGCATTGATAATCTCATATTGGCTCCATGATTTCTTCTGGAACACAAATAAGTTCTGATTCTTCCATAATCTCCCAGCAAGGATACCAAAGAGACACGCCCAGGTAGATTCTCCATTTAGCGTTTTTGAGTTATCCTGCAAATTAAAGGAAATCCAAGCATACAAGGTGTTAGAAAAAATGGCTTGAAGGGATGTTGAAATTACCTGAGTCTAGACTTCTTTAGCCAAAGTGCAATCTCGAACAATATGAAGGAAATTCTCTGACTTGTGGCCACACACTAGACAAGAGGGATCTATTGCAATTCCACGTCTGACTCTTTCTGCATTGGTTAAGAGTCTTTACTTCATGACGGTCCAGAAAAAAAATCTCACACGTTGCGGGCCTGGATACTTCCATATTCTTTTCCATAATTCATTGCTGGCACTCCATGACTCCTCCTTCAATAATTTATAAGCACTCTTGACTGAAAAGGCTCTCGATGGATTATGACTTCAAGACAGTCGATCAGGTCTCTCAGACGAGTGCGGTGGTGGTATGCCTATGATGCACTGAATGGTCTCCTCTAGAAGCCAAACCTGCAAGAAGTCAATATTCTAATTTCTTTCCCCTACAACTAAATCACTAACCAAGCTGTCGGGATTAACATTCGTATTAGCAGGAATATGATTGATCAAGGGTCCAAAATTAGGGACCCAAGGATCCTTTCAATAACGAATTTTATTCCCATCACCAATGGACCATATGAGGTTTTCACGTAGAAGGCTCCAAACTTTTGATAGTGGTTTCCACAAGAAGGAACTCTGAGGCTTCGCAATGCATTCAAGTAGGTGACTTGTAAGCCCATATTTTGATCAAGAACCCGAGCCCAGAAAGCATCCTCATCAGCCACCATTTTGTACCCCAACTTTAGCAAGAAAGAAATATTCTGATCACGTAGTTGTCTCATACCAAGCCCTCTGCACCTCTTAGGTTGGCAAACAAAGTCCTAACTAACGAGAGACATCTTCTTTTTCCCATTAGATGTGCCCCAAATGAAAGTTCTAACTAAGCTTTCGATTTCATTGCAGATTTTCCTAAGGATCATCATGGACTGTATGAAGTAGCTTGGGATAGAGAGAAGGACAGATTGCACGAGAGTAACACGACCCACAATGGATAGTTGTCGAGCATCCCGATTCTGCAGCTTCTTACAAACTTTGTCTACCACAAAATGCATGGTGTTGTTCGTAACTCTTTGATGGAATAAGGGAACACCAAGATAAGTATCCAAATCCTGCATTGTCTGGAATTCGAGTAAATTACTAAGCGTGAATTCCATGGACTCCTCCACCCTTTAGGAGAAGAATATGTTGGTTTTCCGGGGATTGACCTTGTGACCAGAGAAGCCACAAAATTCATTCAGGATCTTCTTCAGTAAGCTCCCATGCTTGACATTCGCCTTGCAGAAAATGACCAAGCAAATAATAGGTGAGAAAGTACGGACACCAAGCAAGAGAGACGAATCGGATTCCAAGCCCCATTGTTCACGGCTAATTTGATAGAATGTCCTAGCCATTACATACAGAGCATAAAGAGATAGGGAGAGAGGGGACACCTCTATCTAATTTCTCTAATAGGCTTAAATTTATCGGTCGAAACTCCATTCCATAAAACCTGCTTAGAAATAGCAGACATAATGACTCTCTTGAGATAGGTTGGAATACCTACCGCTTGGAGAGATGCATCAATGAAATCCCATCTAACGCGGTCGTAGGCTTTCTTCAAACCAATTTTAATCGCCATCCATTTCCTACTCTTAGTACTCCTCATGGAATGAATGACCTCTTGGGCAATGACAATATTATCGGTGATGTTCCTTCTTGCAATAAAACCGATCTGTTCTGATGCTACAATTTTAGGTAAGATAAGCTTAAAACAATTAGCAATTACCTGCATAACCAATTTGTAGAGGACAGTGCAGAGGCTGATGGGGCGAAACTGAGAAAATTCTTTCGAATTCTGGATCTTGGGAATGAGGACAATCAAAGTGTTATTAAGGTCAGCGTCAATGACCCCTCCATTAAAGACCTTCTTGACCCAATCACAAACATCAGGACCCATCGTTTCCCATTGATTATAAAAAAAAAAAAAATAAAGCGTGAAAGCCGTCACTGCTTGGAGCTTTAAGAGGAGCCATATCGAAGAGGGCCTTTTTAATTTCCTCATCAATGACCTTACTATCCAAAAACACAATGTCAGAAGGATTCAAAGGCGGAAATCTATTGATGGGCAAGTTTCTCATAGTCCCATGATCTTCTCCATACAAAGTAAGAAAGAAGTTGGAAGCCTCTGCCTCAATAGCATCGGGATCAAAGATCCAGACACCAGTTGAATTACGGATGGCACTGATTTGATTGTTCTTCCTTCTCTATAAAGCTCGAGCATGGAAAATTCTGTATTTCGATCCCCAAGGTGAAGCCAGTCACATCTAGCCTTTTGTTTCCTAATAATTTCCTCATGGTGGAGAATGTAACACCTCTTAATCCTAAACCGTCACCAGAATAGGGTTACGGGGTATTACTAGACATATCAGACAATTTACAAATAATAAATAAATAATTAATGAACATATTATAAAATAATCATAAAGTCCCTTAATTGGACTCTCGAAGCTCAAAATACGTATTAGAAAGGGAATTGGAACTTGTTCTGGTGCTCTGTAGATTTTTCTTAAATTTTTTTTCAAACTCAATATAACCCCCTTTATAAACATCTAACCTTTCCTGCAATTTCAACCCGCAACCAAAATAATTTATACTAAAATTCACCTAAATCATAATCAATTCACTTACATATTAATTTAATAATTAAACATTCTTAATATTACTCAAAATTTACTAATAACTTTATTCATTTTTCATTCAAACT
Source organism: Kokia cookei (assembly GCA_039519145.1). Taxonomy (NCBI): domain Eukaryota; kingdom Viridiplantae; phylum Streptophyta; class Magnoliopsida; order Malvales; family Malvaceae; genus Kokia; species Kokia cookei. Next base: position 17,926,264 of record CM076905.1, read on the forward strand.
TAATGTCAAATTTTATAATATACTCTTTGCCATTTTATTAACTAATATCAAGATATAGTATACTTTTTTTACAACCAATATTACAAGCATATACATGTAGCCTATACAACACTTAGTACATGCCACTTTTACCAAAAAGGGAAAATTACATCACTGAATTTATACTGAGGTCAGGATCGATCTGGATGCTGAATCAGGACCTTAATTTCTACTAACCTACACACGAAAATAACCGTACGCTGAGTATTTCATACTCAGTGGTATTACTATAATTCAAATTATAAATAACCAAATAAATTTCACATAATCAATCATATAATACATAAACACATATTATCTTAATTTATACACCACTTTCATTCCATATCAATAACAAATCACTTTAACCAAATATCATAAACAATTAGGTACTAATAACTTTTGAAACCTTTGATTTATCCATTTCATTCTCTTTTCTCAATTTTATCACATATCACTTTATATGCATCAATTTTTTTCATTCCTATTCAATTTTTCTTTTTCACATTGTTTACCCCTATTAACAAGACTCAAACCTTGGCGGATACACGGATCCAACCAAACACACCAGAATGACACTCAGTGCCTCATCGGATAGTTCGAAGCAATAAAGTGACACCTAGTGTCTCATCGACCTAGCCGAAGTAAAGTGGTACCCAGTACCTCATCGAATCTATCCGAAGTAAAATAATGACACCCAGTGTCTCATCGACTCAAGGTCGAAGTATCCCTGAACACTTCCAATCCTATGGCATGCCAACTATATCTGACTCAGCCCGACTAGTTAATAAGGATTTTCAATTTACAATTCATATCACTTTCAATTCCAATTTCACTTTCACTTTCAATTCCAATTTCACTTTCACTTTCAATTCCAATCACAAATCATTCAAATTCAATTCAAATATACTATTAATTCAATATAAATTTTCGTTCATCTAAATATTAATGCTTACCTCATATTCACTTATTAAATATAAATATCGAAATAAACATTAAATAATGAATAATTCAGATTATAGTAATACAAACTAGGATTTCGTGATTACTCCTCGATAACTTTCTCCTTTCCTTTTTGTGTCGATGCTTCGGGTTCTTTGCTAGCTACTAAAATAATAATAATAATTTACGCTATTAATTACAGTACTAATTTATAATAATAATTAAATTTCTATCCAATTTATACCCTAATTTCAATTTAATTCTAATTAACTCATTTATTTTTCTAACTCAATTCATACTTTATTTTTATTCAATTTCCTTCCACATTCTACTTAACTATCTAATGTTCATAATAAAACCCTAATTTAAAATTTCTTTCAATTTAATCCCTCTATCACAAAACTTATATATTTTTTTACAAATTAATTTCTTTATCAATTCTAACTTGAAATTCATTCAATTAATTCCCTAATTCACTATTTTATTTAACATGAACTATGTTCAAAAACCTTAAAACTTCCAAGACTCAACTTAATTTCATCAAAACTTTGTTCTAAAGCTTCTAAAACATCTAATTTAAGAAAAATGACTTAATTGACTTAACAATTAAAGCTTAAAGCTTCAAAAATCTAGTTTCCCCTTTTTCTTTTTCCTTCCCTTTTCTCCCTTCCTTTTTCGTTTAAGCTTCTGTTATTCTATTCCTTCTTTTGTTTCTTTTTCTTTTCTTTATTTTTTTATGTCTTATATATATATATATATATTAGTTGATAATAATATTAATAATTATAAATATCTATTTGCTTAAATAATAAGTAAATTAATATTTATTTTACAAATGTACAAATATAATTTTTACACATATTTTATTATCATACATTTGCCTTTAATATATATATATATATATATATATATATATATATATATTTTTTTTTTTTATTAATCTAATAATATAATATCAATTAAATAATAATTTATACTATTATATTCTATTATTAATTAATAATAACTTAAATCATTAAAAAAAATTTGGATTTTTCTCATTGTTTTGCTGCCTCAAATTATGAAATAGTCATAATTATCATTTTAGTCCCTCTTTCTTTCTTTTGATCTATAATTAGGCTTTCACCCCTTATTCAATTTAGTCCTTTTTACTAATTACTCTAAATTAAACTAAATTCACCCAATCAAAGCCTAATTAAACACACTACTAGACTCATAATTACTCCTAATAATTATTTACGAACTCGGTTTACTAAGACGGAGGCCTTATAACTCACTTTTTTGGTGCCCGTGAATTTAGGTAATTACAGAGAACATTTTCCAATTCTTGTCTTAAGGTCATTTCTTGAGGAGCAAGGCAGTTAGAACCCGAGAAATCCATCTGCTTTTGAATCGTGGACAGCTTTTGGAACAAGCCTCTTTTCCTAGCGACTATATGACCATAGACCGATTTATTCCAATCCTTAAGACCTTTAGTAAGACAAGCTAACGATTCTGTCATAGAGACTTTGGGAGCCCACTTATCTTTGATGAAGTCTCGAAAAGCTGAGTGTTCAACCAAGAAACTGAAAAGGTCTTCCTCTAGGTAGGCGAATTTTCGACTTGAGAATAAAAAGAAGAGGTCTATGATCAGAATTAATCTTCGGTATATGGGTAATCATGCTGATTGGAAAATTTTCGATCCAAGCCTCGTTGCCCAAAGCCCGGTTCAATCTCTCATAAAGATTACCCTGATGCCAAGTATAAAGAGGCCCTCTAAACCTCAAATCAACCAGATACATCGAATCCACAAACTCACCGAAATAAGAACATCTCTTCCTTGTCGAGAGACTGCCAGTTTTTTCGTTGACAGAAAGGATACCATTTAAGTCTCCGATAGCCGCCCATAGAGTCTGATCCTCAAGAATAGATGCTTTTAGACTTCTCCAAAGATCTTAACGCTTCTTGCGATTAGGGCTTCCATAAACAAAAGATACTAGAACTGGTTGCGCAAACGAACTGGCCCAAACCCGTGTAAGAACAAATTGAGCATGGTCGACAAGAATTTCCACTTGAATTGGGTCTTTCCAACCGATCCAGATACCCCTAGCAAAACCGATGGCTTCCACACGATGAGAGTATTGAAAACCCAATTGCGCAATGATTTTATCGGCTTTAGGACTACTAACTTTGGTTTCAAGTAAACTTATGATGTTTGGCTTACGCTCCATGTTATACTCTCGAAAAATACGAGGAAATCTAGCATTTGCACAATCCTGACAATTCCAAAAAAAATATTGATAACGACATATAAATAAAGACTAAGAAGAAAAGGTTACTGTCACTGTAAGGATCTGGTGCCATCTGTCGAATCCATCTCTTCTTGCTCTTCCACTCCAACTTCATTTGCCAAATCATTAGAAATGAGCGACGCCATTTTTTCCATAGACTCAGTGAGGGGCACTCGGGAATTTCCTAAGGGTTTAAAGCGACTCCTGCGACCTCGTAGAGCTATACTAGCTTTTTTTCCCACCACAAGTAATGCCAAGTCCTCCCCTAAATTTTTGGTTTTTATGGCCCTTTAGGGAGTCGAATATAACTAGGTTGGTTTTAAAGGTCATAGCTGAGTGTTTCTCAGGGTCCAAGATGCCCTTAGACAATTGGACTTCCACCGCTACTGGTTCTTTAAACTCCGAATCTAATTGTGAAGTGTCACTCTCCAAATTATTGTCGAGAGTTCCACTTCCTTCCCCAACTTCACCTGCAGAGGTTAATGCATGCTCCACTCCAGAATTAAGAAAACTAAAATTGGTCTGGGAAGCTACCTGTCTGTTTGTTTGATTTTTTGCTAATTGATTTTGTTTTTGCTTTTTCCCATAAGTGGCCTTATCCTCCAACCCATTTTGAGTGTTTATATGGCTGCTGCTACTTGCACGGGTCGTCCTTGAAGTCACGTCTTTATGCCCTAACTCCACTTCATTTGGATTGACCTGCAACAAAGAAGAGAATTTGTTAATTCCCTCTTCAGTAGAAGACAAAAAAGGTCCCATCTCATGCATAGGTCTCTTCCCCAAGTTGGTTTGACTTTTTCCCTCTTGTCTTTTCCTTTAGATTTTGTAGAATTTGCATGCTTTTGGCAGGAGCATTTAATTCGACCAATGTATGCCACCCATTGTCCTCCATTTTGGCAAATTCGTACGATGCATGGGGTTTCCTTTTAGGATCCTCGTGTGACCATTAGTGCCTTGCATGGACTTAGGCGTAAAACCAGCTTTTTTTTTTGCAGGTTTTCAGTTTTTCCATTCTTGTGTAACACTGTCGATTGCTGGTTAGTCTGAGTTTGCTTGAGTTGGTTCGAAGTGGGATCACTGGAGCTGCCCTCCACGGCCTGAGTTCGATTCTTACGCCTGGTTACTTGCATCCAAGGCCCGAATAACTCTGTTTCCTTGGCTACGTTCTTCCCTTGACAGTCCATCGAGGTGAGAGCTCCATCTTCCATGGCATCCGAGGGCACCTCTGCCCTCTTCTCATTAATGTCCTGTTGGCACCTTTCCTTTATGTGTCCAACCTTCCCACATCTGTAGCAAATAGAAGGTAAGCCTTCATAAACAACAGCTTGCTGTTTACCATCGATTCCCAAAAACGGCACTAAAGGTTTTGATATGTCCACCACCACTGCCACCCTTGCAAACTTACCCCTCTTTCCATCATTGGTGTTATAATCCACCTTGACCACTCTACCTATAACTCCTGCCAACACCCGGATGAGACCTTTCGTGTAGTACCGGTAGTGAAGGCCTGGTAGCCTTATCCAGGCGACGATCTTGGAGGGGTAGTTCTCTTCCGTAGTGAACTCTCTACTCCATGGTTGTACTACCAAGTAATGACCATAGATCATCCAAGGACCCCCTATTAACACCCTGTTGTAGTCATTTTGGCTAGCAAGTTTTACTAAAAAATAGTTATTTTCCAGGTCAACTATTTTATAGTCATTAGTTAATCCCTAAAGGCTCTCAAGCCTGTTAGATAACGCCTTGTATCCGATGGGTCTGCCTAACATGCGAACTATGACAGATTGTTTGTTGTTCTCATCAACCCGAGAGTGAACTCTTTTAGAAAAACAGACGTGAGGGTAGGGGCCATCTAAGGAAACTTGGACGTCATCTTCATGAAGGACAATTTCCTCCTCATCATCCAAGGGAAGGTGAGCATCATTCTCTGTTTCGGTCTTCTTGTTCCCCATCAACATGTCCTTGAAGGAGGTTTTGCTAATCTCGATTTCCTGCATGACGAGGTCATTGCCTTCCACCGGATCAGCCTCCTTATTCTTGACCTTTTTCGTCGCTCGGAGCAGCTCCGTTGGAAGCGCCGTGCCCGACTGTTCATTACTAACGAGGGTGTCTTGAGAGAGTTCCATCCAGCAACTTTTGTCGAATTTATTGAGATTTGTTTATTTTGTTTGGCGTCGAATTAAGTTGCTTTTATTATTATTATTAGTTTGAAGGAAATTAGTTTTCTGGACATTAGATTTAATAGAATATTGAGAAAATTTTATGGATTAATTATGTTGAAAGTCTTATTTGCTTCAATTGATTTGGTTTTGTGAATTCATATATTACGTATATAAGAATCTTTATATTATATTTGGTTTAATAATTTTTTAAAAGTAAAAAAATTAGGGTTTCAATTTCTAATTGTTTCATATAAAAAATCTTACTTTAGATTGTTTCGAAAATATCAAATTGATTATATGTTTTTGTGATTCATGCCTTTGTTAATGGAATAAACGGTAAGTTAATATTTGGTAGAATTTCAATAATATTTTTGGTGATAAATATGTGACAATTATAAGGTACTCTATGTTATCAATATATTAGTCCAATGATTGATTTATTGTTTGACATAATTTATCATTAATGTTTGATTTCTACCACAAGAGTATCGCTTACTATTAATATTACTATCCAAAGACTTAATATTAATGTTGTGTTTGGTATCTTGATATGGAATTACCATTATTTTGAATTTATTGTTTACTTATGAATATTGATCTGAGCTTATTTTTCTTTATTTTTGTTTTATATTCAATTAGTCCATCTTCTATTGCCACAATATCTACTAATATCAATTCGATACCCATGCATAATGGGAACAATTTCAAGGAATGAAAAAGACACTTATAGTGCTTGATTGTATGGATATAAACCTTGCATTAAAGGAAGAACAACCTTGTCTCTTCCCAGTTTTCATTGGTACGAGAAAAACAATAGTTTCGGAACTCCATTTTTCGATAATCAAGTCAATAAATATTATTTATTAATATTTACGAGGTTATTACAATATTATATTGAATTCTAATTAATAATTTTGGTTATGTGAAAAGTTAATCAATGTACAAGTGTATCCGTTCAAAAGTTAATGGTTTTGGAAATTAAAGTATCGGGACCTCATTTCCATAATCCGAGCCCGTAAATATTTATTATTTACGAAGTGATTATATAGATAAATTAAATTTTTGCCCAAAAATTTTGATGATTGCATGGTTAATTAAGGTATAAAGACTAAATTTTAAAAAATGTAAAAATTAACCATTATTGGAACTCATTAATTAAAAGGATTTATTAATGAATGTTAAGGAGTTTACGTGGGAATTAGCCACATTTCTAAAGACAAGAGACGGTTAATGCTTAAGTTAAGTGGAAAATAATGTTAATTTAATAATTAAATATATTAAAACATAAAAGAAATGATGTTATCTTCACCATTTCATCTTTCTCACCGGAAACCATTAGAAGAAAAGAGCCAAGAACACCATTTTTGAATGCTCCAACAGTCGGCTTTGCATGGTAAGTCCTCTTAGTTCTGTTTTTCGTAATTTTTATGTTTTTAATATTATTGTAACTCGATTTAGCTAAATCATACCTTCGTTTTTGAAACTGTTAAAGTTTCAAAGGTTTTCCATTGATTTTTTAATGTTTTTTTTATGGTAAATAACTTGGCTATAAGCTTGGAAATAATCAAGGACTAAATTATAAAGTAAAATTTGTTAGTTTTGAGTTTAGGGATTAAAATGTAAGTATTTTGAAATTGATATGGAATTTATATAATTAGTAAATACGGTTGTACAGGGATGAAATTGAAATTGGAATGAAAATGGGGCTTAAATGTGAAAAATATGATAGTTTTAGTTTTAGGGACTAAATTGAATAAAATATAAAATTTTAGAAAAATTATGTAAAATAAAATTAAGTTGTCATATGCCTTGAATAGGATGTTATAAGGTAATTGGCACTGATAGTTGGTAATGAATTACTATAGATCGAGATTTGGATCAATCAAATGATAATCGAGAAAGAGGAAATTATATATTAGTCCTCAATTTCTCATTGGTCGTTTTTTATGGGTAAATTTGGATGGACTTACTTTATTATTTTTTGGTATGTCTGTATTATTTTGTTATTTTGCTATTTAGAAATGTGTTATATATATAAAGTTTTTGGCATTAGATGGATTAAATCGTACAATCTGAAATATATGATAAATAATAATAGATGTGTGATATTGAACTACCGTGAAATTGTTATATTATTGGATGATATGTATTTGATGATATCATATTGTTCAAAATGTATTGGTATTGCTTTTTGAAGTACAAAAACATGAACACGGTTGCAGAGATAGAGTTGATATGAAAAAATATTAGTACTGTGCGAATATGAAACGCTTATATGATATGATGTCTTGTATGAAATGCTTTTATAGTGATTAAAATGTTATTAATACAGAGTTAAGGCCCGCATGAACTTAATAAATAATTAGGATACAAATGACACATCATTAGGGTTTTAAATGCTACATTAAATCATTGCATGGATAAATATGATTTATATTAGTAGTTCTTGATGTATAAGTAAATTTAACCTATTGGTTGTTTTTGTGGAAATGTATACGAAAGAAGACAAGAATGCCATATTAATTATCAAATTGGTTTAATAGTTTAAGTTAGCTTAAGATCAAGGTATGTTATAAGCTTACTAAGCATTCGTAATGCTTATCTTGTTTGCTTTCGTGTCTCTATTGGAAAAAAAAACTATTTAAAAATACAACGGAAAATAAATTTAGAAAAAAAATTAGAGTTTTAATTTTTTCTTTTCAAAATAATATCTTTGGTTGTGATATCTAAAGCAATAAATATTTAATCAAATTTGTACAATTTTCGATTAGTCTAGGATGAGCTCTTCGATCGAGTAGTTTTCTCCGCTATCTTCAAGCTCATATCTGTCAAGTGTGGGCTCGTTTCGAATAAAAAAAATTTCACAAAATTACCAATGGGGTAATTTCGTAATTTTTTAAACTGTTGGGTTGAGTTGTAAATCAAAAAAAATATCTCTAGAGATATTCTGAAATAATCTCTTCACATAATTTTTTTTATCTACAACTTTCTTTTGAATTCAAATGTGTGTGTTCTTTTTCTTTCAAAATAATGACCCATGGCTTTTTTTATATAGAGAGAGTTTAGCGAATTCAACTATGATTAAACTTAATTACTTTAATATTAAATTTAATATTAAGATAATCACTTTAATATTAAATTAATAAAATACTACTAAAATAATGATTAAATTAAATTTAATAGTAAACTATTAAACTATTATTATTTTTGGAATAGTCCAATTTTCAAGTTCAATGACCCATTAGGCCAATTGTCTGACTTAAAAATTAATTTAAAAAAATATCATATTAATTTGATTAATTTAATTTTATTTGATCAAAATTAATTTTTCAAAAATCACTTAGATTTTCCAAATTAACTTTTCAAGAAAATTTTTTAATCAAATTCTCTAGTTGAACAATTCTAATGATCGTTTAATTTAGTTCCATATCGAATAAATTGACTCAATTAAATTATTTTCTAAGTCATAGAATTTTCTTCTAATTCACTGTAATCCGATCAAGCTTTTGTTGAGCTAGTAGAGGGACCAATCGGATAAATACAATTAGGCTCAGTAATTGCAATTATGTCCAGAAGCATCGTTATGATAATTCGCAATTACAATCATGGAGTTAGTCCACAAGAAGTACAATGATTGAAAACTACTTATTGTATACTCTTTACGAAAGCAATTCATCCAGCTGCTTTGTCCAATAACCTCGTCATGTGTGTGTTACCCTCATATGATATCATTGATTCCTTTTAGTTAAATTTGTTCACTCAATACAATCCTATTTTATCTCATTGTCACCATTGTGTCTTCTTAATTATTAATATGATCACTATCTACAAATTGATTGTGATAAATCGCTCGTTTGAGAACAAGCAACTCGTGGCTACGTTCCATATTTATCAATCCACACAATGCCAATGAGAGGATATCATTAACTCTTTAATTGAGCTATGAATTCCACTGTTGCTAGTAAAATCATGTCATACACAAGTTGTTGGAATCCAATTTGTTTGGGCCCAACTCCAAAATCAAAATGATAAATTTTTAAATTGAAATTTATTATTTTAATATCAAAATTACAAATCCAATAAATCACCACCCAAAATACAAGTCCAAACCCAAAGCCCAATTACCAACCTAACCCTAAAAGCCCAATAAGCCCAATTTTACAAAAATTTTAGCAAACCCTAGCATCAACTTGTGCTGCTGCCGCCTCCATCTCATCCACCCAGATGCCGCCACATCAACATCTACTACCACCACTTGCACCACTGCCATTGCCACCTACAAAGGAGAAAAGACAACAATTTACTTGCAAACAACAAAATAACATGATTGTAATGAAGGCTATAAAGCCGAATTCAAAATTTGTTGTAATGGTTACAAACAGACACACCAACATTTGAAATCAATACGAAAAACAAAGTGCATTTGAAATTAATAGAATAGTACACAAAGCAGTAAATATAAAAAAGAGAGCAAAATACCAAGCATTCAATTTTTTTTCTCCTCAATGTAATAAATACATATAAATATATTTATTTATTTATTTTATATCATAATTGCTTATTTATTATTATTTTTAATATTCGCAACGCTTTCATTAAATAATAAGAGAAGAAGTTTAAAAGTCATACCAGAATCCGAAGCACCGCCGTCAAAATCGTGGACGAAATCCCTCCGAACCCGCCTATGTTCACGAGGGATTCCAGCATTCGAATGTTCATCGGGAATTTTAGAGTTTATAAAAAAGAACAAGATATAAAAAAACGGATTTTAAATACAAAATAAAACTTTCCGAAAACCCTTCTTCTTTTTAAAATTTTTTGTAAAGATCTAAGTGTAGATTTGGATTGATTTTTTTGAAAAGAAATAATAAAAAGCGAAAATAAAAAAAAAGATTTGAAACAAAGAAAATGAAAAATTAAAACTTTGATCTAAAAAAACCAAATCTAAGTTTAGATCTAGATCCTTTTTTAAAAATATATAGTAAGAACATAAGATAAAACAATATAACAAATTTTATAAAAAAAAAAGAAAAGAAAAATCAGATCCGAGCTTAATCTGTATAGATTTGAGCCGAGATTTGTGCGTAAAAAAGGTGAAGATTTTTACCTGATTGTCGTGGAAGGCGACGTGTGACGACAGTGTGACGGAAGCGACGGCGGCCACGGTGGAACCCTAGGGTCGAAGAGGGGATCGGAGAAGGAGAGTTGAGAGAGAACGAGGAAAAAAAGAAAGTTTTTTTTTTTGAAAAAACAAAATGAAAAATGAGATTTTCAACCAAATTTTTTGCTTAAATACCCCCTGGTGCAACGTCGTTTTAAGGGGGGTTTAAGCACTAAAACGACACTGTTTTGCCTTGCCCAACCCTACCCGTGAGAATCCGCGTGTTTCTAAAAAATGGGTTATTTACCCACGCGATCCTTCTACATTTTTTAATTTTTACAATTTAACTTTTTTATACTTTTAATTTATTTCTAAATTGCCCTTTTAATTTAATCTTTTGCCTTTTGGACACACAGAAAGCTGCCACATTTCATTTTATTGGGATTATTTGCACATAAGCCTTTATTTTATTTAAAAATCACATTTTAACCCTCAAGCTTTTTCAAAATTTTATTTTGACCTTTAAATTTTCTAAAATTACATTTTTGTACCCTAAACTTTCAAAAAATTATATTTTAACCCCTAAACTTTTCTAAAATCACATTTTAACCTTTAACTTCCCAAAATCATATTTAACCCCAAACCTTTCCAAAATCAAATTTTATCCCTCAAACTTTTCCAAAATCATATTTTAACCCTCAAACCTTTCCAAAATCACATTTTTGACCCCGAAACGTTCCTAAAATTACATTTTGACCCTCGATTTTTTCCAAAATTACATTTTGACCTTAAATTCTTTGAAACTTTATTTTTCGACCCCTTTTTTTATTTTCTTTTTCTTCTATTCTTTGTACATAAAATTAAATTATTTTCTTCGTATTTTAAATTAATCATGTCATTTTCTCATTAATTTTGATTCACGATTCTTTTGTATTTCGTATTTTATTAATTTTATACTTAAGTTTTGCATATTTATCTGCTTAATTGTTCTGTCTTTGTGTTATTTAATTTTGTCATTAATTGCACATTCGTATTTAATTTACGCACTTATCTTTAAATTAAAATTGTTTTTTGTCTCAAAAAATATATACAAATAATTCTAAAATCGAGGCATATTCTTTTTTTTCGGATTTTGAAAAATCGTGCCTTAACTTACTAGGCGTGATTTTTTCTTCAAACTGGAATAATCGAATACCCTTTTCAAGGTTTGAAATTGGCAACGAAGGAATGCTCGTTATTTTTGGATTTTGAAACGTTATGTCCTATCTCACTGGATGTGACTTCCTTCCTCGATCATTTCGAAGTAATGAGACTTCCTCACGAAATTCGATTTCCTTCTTAAACGTGTACATCAAATAAATCATGCATTTAATGATCGTATTTTAAACTTCACTCGAGATTTCAAATTTTTAACAAACAAGACCAGAAAATAGTAGACATGGTACCAATTTTGGACATGTGAGTGGTGCTAATCCTTCCTCACATGTAATCGACTCCCAAACTCATTTTCTGGATTTCAAAGACCAAAATAGCTTTAAAACGTATTTAAAACATTTTGTGGTGATCCAATCACACCAAATAAAAAAAGGATTGGTGGCGACTCCATATTTCGATTTTTAAAATACTTTCAAGCCTTTTTTTCCAAAAAAAAAATGTTTCGACCCAAGTGAGGTACCCAACATACCAGTTATGCTCTCAATCAACTTTAGAGAATAAGCCTCCACTTATATTAAAGCACATGAGTTGTATAGGCATAGTCAGTGACTAACTCAGGATTTAGGTAAATCACACCATGTACGTCACAAGTGAATTAATTCACAAACGGATTCAGAATTAATTCATCTTAGGTACAATCTAATGTATCATTCTACCAATGAATACATCTATGTCTCTACCTACTGAGTCAACTGCTCCAATAGCCAAGACTAGTCATCTCCCCAATTAGATTTGTAGATGACATAATAGTCCTTCTCAGTATTTGAATCAAACACTCACTTTGATTCTTTTACGAGAATACGGACTCACTCAGATTATCCACTGAAGTAAATTGTCTTTCTCGTAATGTAAACGTTCTTACAATGCCACTTATATTCAGTTTGAACTTAGACAATCAATGAGCTCATATTTGCTTGTCATAATTTCACTATGTATGCAAAATATGAAAGACAAAAAAATACAAAAGACATAATAGTGAAATGTGAAATTAACTTTATTTATTTGTTCATGGTTCAAATCAATAGAAAATAGTTATATGTTTACTACAATATGGACACATGTCCCAACAATCTCCCACTTGCCTTAGTGAAGTAAATGTGTCATGTTTCGCATTCCCATATCCTCGACTTGTTTGTTAAAACTCCTAATTACAAGAGTCTTAGTTATTGGAGCCGCAAGGTTATCATCAAAAGCTACTTTCATTACATCTACAATTCTTTCGGCTATTACCTTTCGTATCAAGTGATACTTTTGATCAATATGTTGCGTCCTCTTGTGACTTCTTATTTCCTTGGTATTAGCTATTGTAGCACTATTTGTTAGATCAACGGTACACCCCATGATGCAACGAAAAAAATAATCTGGTGATCACATCCAGAGAGCCATGTGCTAGGAACGAATCGAGGTGAAAAGAGTATGAACGATTACCTTTTAATCATCTGAAAACTGATTGTTGTGAAACAGATTGCAGAATTATATGTTGATCCAAGCCGTTATGCAATGTTTCGGCCTCTATTTAATCCACCCAGTGTGACAACAAACGACAAATTACTCTCTAAACTTTTCAGAGAATATTTTTATTGACGACTACTAAACCCTCTTTTTTTTTCTAATATTCCACCACAAACACAATTCTACTACATTTCATTTTATTTAATATCTCATATTAAAACAAAATTATTCCTTTACAAAAATATTTGGAAGGTTCATTAAAATCATTATATCCTTTCCTAAAGGATATTAACTTCCATGTTTTTAATATTTAATTTCCTTTTATTTAATATCTCATATTAAAACAAAAATATTCTTTTACAGAAATATATGAAAGATTTATTAAAATATTATATTTTTTATAAAAGGATATTAACTTCCATGTTTTTAATATTCAATTTCCTTTTATTTAATATCTCATATTAAAATAGAAATATTCCTTTATAGAAATATATGGAAGGTTTATTAAAACATTATATCTTTTCCAAAAGGATATTAACTACATGTTTTTAATATTCAATTTCTTTTTATTTAATATCTCATATTAAAATAGAATTATTCCTTTAGAAAAATATATGTAAAGTTATTAAAACGTTATATCATTTCCAAAAGGATATTAATATCTATGTTTTAATATTTAGTGAAATCATTATAATTAATAATTATAATTACGTTAAATTATATTCAGTAAATATTAAACTTTTATATAAATCAAATTCATATATTAATATTAACTATGTTCTCTATTCGTATACAATAAGTTTGTACACATAATCTGTTTAATATTTAACTGTCAAATTAAATTAATCCAATAATTAATTTAAATCATGTGATAGCTAAACATAACACCAATTGTGTTTGGATTTAGTTCGTTTCAACCATAAGGTGTGACCTTGTAGGTTCTTGTAACGTTAGCAGTAATACTAAAACGATTCTAATATTACAAATAATGAGTGACATCTAGCAATGCATCATTGCTATCTAAGTTATCTCTATGATTAACCCTTCATATATCAAATCCTTTTGTCCTTTATATCTAGAATGGACACAAGTCATGGAATAGTCACACTTGCATAGTCCATCTAATGTTTCTTGATATCTTGAGTAAACTATGATAAACAAATAAATATGATATCTCATATCAACTTATTCGAGTATGAGCATGCATTTTTAGTCTCACTCAATCAAGTGGCTTAAGATATTGCTCCCATTATGTAGGAGGGACAAATCCTATATTGATCAACCATATCTCACTACATAGATTGTGGTATATCCAACATCAGCGTTTAACACAACCAGTTACGGTGGACTTTGATTGTATAAAATATACGATTCACGATTTTGGGATAATGATGATCTCAAGTTTGAGGATTCTATACATAGTAATCACTATGAGTAATGTTGTGACATTACATAATAATCCAAAAAACATACTCATAGCAGGTCAGTCTAATATGTTGTTCTCTAACACACATACTCATGTATTGATTTTGACATCCCATGTCAATGACAATACTTTGTCATCTAGTTTTTTTAAATATTAAATTTAAAGGAGTTGGTTTATATAATCTCTCAAACCCATTTAGGTTTCTTATTTTTACTCTATCATCAGTGGCAAATTCAAGAGGTTGGTAAGTGCCCAGCCCCTTTAAAATATAAAATTTTTATTTAGGTTTTTTAAATTTTTAAAATTTTAATGATAAAATTATATTTTAAGTTCCTCAAAAATGATAAAAATTTAATTTAATCATTTAAAAATTATAAATATATAAACTATTAAAATGATAAATTTATATTTTTACTATAATTAAATATACAATTTAACTTCGCCCCTCAAAATTTTCTACTTTCACCATACCTATCATTAAATGATATATCCTATATATATTAACTCACAAGTGAGTTTAAAATCATTATTAGTTAAATTCATAACAATAAAATTATTGTTAGTTAATCTCATTGTTTCCAATTATCTTCAACGTAGACTTCACATTACCATATAATAACTTACAAACCTTTAATGTATCGCACAAATATACGAACTAATAATAAATTATGCTTTGAAATCGATCATGAACAAGTTCTCTTTTAACAAAATTACAGCAATAAAATTTCGAGATATATAATCTGCACTGTGTTTATATGAAAAAAAAATACTGCAATGTTGAGAATCAAATTAGTTTAAGCAATAGGGAGCATGTAGTGCAGTACTCAGCGATGCACCTTGGCTACCTGCTCCACATTATCATGTAACATTCAGCGAAGCCAGGAAATAAATTTAGGCGTCCAAATTAAATTTATTTATATTTTTATAATTTTTAAAAAATTAAATCAAAATTTTATTATTTTTAAAAGAGTTAAAATACAAATTTTCTTTTTACTAATTTAAAATTTTTAAAAATTTAAAAAGTCAAAATAAAAAAAATAACCATTTTAGAGAGCCAAGCCCTTGCGAACCCTCCCTAAATAAGCCTTTACCCACCATCTATGTCAACAAACACTGCACTGCACCACCATATTAGTCACAACAAATTTAAATTTCTACTTTTCTCACTCACTCTGGCCACGCTTCCCTTTCAGACATGTCTCTTGATGATATATATATATATATATATATAAAGAACATACTTCAATCCAGATCCGCCTGTTCTGTAAGCATACTTAGAGCATCAACTTATTACCAAATCTCTCTATAAAACTGAAACCTAAGATATACTTTTAACATTAGAACATATTTGAAAGGTAAACATGCTGCTTGATTGCCAGGTCTTAGATTTTATGGAAGAATGAGAACTTTGGCTTACCAATTTATTTATTTTCTTAGTAGAAAAAGGAAAACTCAAAGATTGTTTAGTAGTCTCTCTCATTTATGCTAATTAGGCCAAGGAAATGTAAAACCTGACTGAAATAGATCATATTCCTCCTCATCGGCCATTCATTCAATACTCCCACTCAAAGTAGTTAAAAGGGAAATAAGAAATCTAGGCCTCAGTTGGTCTTAAAATGGTTTCAAGCTAGGATTCAAACCAAACATACATTGCAACTGTGAGTTGTAAAGCATGGATGATACGAAGCTTCTCTGCTTGCATTGCAATACTCCTAGAATATTGATTTACTGAAAAAGTGGCAGAAATGATAAAATTATCAATTATGGGAATTGACAAGAGAGTGTCAAGATATATAATTAGATTAGCAATTGAAACCTTACACCGTGCTCATTCTAACTTCTTCATAATACTTACTTTACAGGATTATTAATAAAGTGTCATATTTCCAGGCAGAAACACAGTTACTCCTTCTGGATCCCTTTGAGGAGCTTCAACACTTGAAGCATGGTAGGCCTGTTAGCAGGATTCTCGGCCAGGCAAACTGCAGCAATACTGAGCAGCTGAAGCATCATCTTCTTAAAATCCACACTCATAACCACAGGATCTAAAACATCTGCAGCCTGACCCTTTTTTTTCTTCTTAGTCAACCATCCAACTAAATTCCCTCCTTCAATCTCTTTGAATTCAGGGCCTATTGGCTCTTTCCCAGTTACCAATTCCAGCAGTATCACACCAAAACTGAAAACATCTCCCTTTGTAGTAGACCTACCGCTCTGTCCATTTTCTGGTGGAATGTAACCAAAAGTCCCTGCTATATCAGTACTAACATGAGTTTCATAAGCACTAATCAGTCTTGCCAGCCCGAAGTCCGCAACTTTTGCTTCAAAGTCTTCACTGAGTAAGATGTTTGCTGGCTTTGATATCTCTATGGATGATGTGGGGAATGAAACCATGGTGAAGAAATGCTAGTCTCCGAGCAGCACCAACAGCGATTTTGAAGCGTTTGGACCAATCAAGGACATCAAGAGCTCCACTGCAACCAACCAACCAATCAAGGACATCAAGAGCTCCACTGCGATTTCTCAACCAAAGATCCAAACTTACATTGATCATGTATTCGTAAACAAGGAGCTTCTCCTCACCCAAAGAACAGTATCCAAGCAATGGAACAAGATTTTGGTGCTTCACCTTTCCCAAGGTTTCCATTTCAGATATGAATTCTCGATTGCCTTGTGTTTGGCCAGGCTTAGCTTCTTACTGCAACAGTTTTTCCACTAGGCAACTTAGCTTTGTAAACAGTTCCAAAGCCTCCATCTCAGATTATGTTGGTCTTGCAAAAGTGATGGGTTCTCAATTTCTTCTGGATCACTCAGCTGACCGCTCCGAATCCATCTGCGTACAGCAAAGGCTGAAGCAAAAATGATAAAGACACTTGCAGCCACAATCCCTGCAAGGCCCCAAGCATTTAACAAAGAGGATCTCTCAGAACTTCTGATCTGGCACTCCAAACCTGTAATTCTTCCACACAGATCATTGTTCCCAGCTAGAAAGATTTTTGACAGGTTTTGACAAATACCATTTCGGGGCATAGGTCCTCCCAACCGGTTTTCTGCTAGATTCAAGTAGAACAGACTGAACAAACCGCATACTTCCTCTGGACTCTGTCCGGATAATCTGTTTCCAGATGCATCAAAATACTCTAGTTGCATCAAGTTACCAATTTCTGAAGGAATAGCACCAATAAATTTATTTCCATGAAGATCCAAGTACATCAAATAAGACAATTTGCCCAAAGATTGGGGCAAGCTTCCATAGAAAATGTTATTACTCAAATTCAAGTCTTCACTCTTCCAAGACACGGAATTTGGGAACAGATTATGTATCTCACCAGAAAGTCTTCTTCTGAACATAGAGCCCCACCAGGTTAAGCATCTGAGACAATGACGAAAGTCGCTCACCGGCAAGCTTATTATTGTTTAAATCCAAGCGAGTAAGCTCTTTCAAGTTCCCAAAACTTGCAGGAACTACACCAGATAACCTATTGCCAGTCAAATTTAACTTTACCAAACTACCAACACGACCTAAGCTTTCAAAGATGGTTCCTGTAAGCTGGTTATCCCCCAAATACAAGCACTGAAGCTTGAGAGAGTCACATAATTCAACAGGAATAGGACATGTCAGCAAATTTCCAGACAAATCCAAACTTATAAGATTTTTCAAACAAGAAAGTGATCCTGGAATCCTACCAGTAAGCATATTGTTGTTGAGAAGAAGATCCACCACCACTGCACAGTTTCCCAAATCTTCAGGTATGGGACCAGTCAACCTATTGTGTGACAGATCGAACACTCCATGATTCTGCACAAAGCTCAAGTCGGGCAGATAGCCTGATGGAAATATGAAGATGGTTTCTAAGGGGGATGGGACCGGATAGATTATTGTAAGAAAGAACCAGGCACTGCAGCTGATCAAGGTCAGCAAGTTCCATGGGAATTGATCCACTGAAATTGTTGTTTCCAAGATCCAACGTTGTCAATGCTTTGCAGTATCCAATTTCAACAGGTATATTTCCTTCCAAGAAATTCGAATTCAAGTTTAGCACGGAAAGAGCTGTAAGATTGCCGATCTCCTTTGGTGTACTTCCCTTCAAACAATTACCTTTAAGAACAAGCATCTCCAATGTAACGCATTCCCAACATCAACTGGCAGAGTCCCCTCTAGCGTATTATTTCCAGTAGAAAACTCCATCAAACTATTTGAACTCCATAAACTCACAGGTATGGTACCAGTGAAATTGTTGGAGTCAAGGTCAATAACCATCAATGGAAGCTCTGAAAGATACTCTAGGGTGAACCATTAATGTGATTATTAAGCAAAACGAACTGAGCAAGATTCTACAATTCACAAACCCGTTCTCAATGGTACCCGAAAGGTTATTACCATCGAGATCAAGCTCAAAGAGTGATTCTGCATTGCATAACTCTCTTGGTATCCAACCCGACAACTTGTTATTGCTCAAACTAAGGTGCTTAAGCCTTGAGCAATTCTTAATTTCAGGAGGGATTTTACCTGAAAAGTGGTTGTTTGAAAGTAGCAAAGACTCCACCTGGTTCCGTTTCCCAAGCCAAGGTGGCAGTGGCCCAGAAAGCTGGTTCGTTTCAGCAGAAAACGTCAGCATAGGCAAACTTGAAAGCTCCTCAGGCAAGAACCCGGACAGCAAATTGAAAGACAACATCAACATCATCATATTCCGGCAGCTCCCAAGCTCCGCCGGTATTGAACCATTGAGTTCGGTGTAGACGAGGTTCAATAGACTCAAATTCTGTAACTTTCCTATAGACTTTGGAATTGAACATTTCAATGGGTTATAAAAAAGGTCGAGCTTGGTGAGTGATTTTAGATTGGATAGTTGTTCAGGCAAAGGTCCTGTTATGGAACAAGAGGGTGAAAAAAAGTTCTCAAGGAGTGAAAGTTTACCAATTTCAGGTGGTATTTTCCCTGTAAATTGGTTAATTCCAATGTAAAGAGCGGTCAGGTTTTTTAGCTCACCAATTTCAGGCGGGATATTACCAGAGAAAGAATTGTTGGAAATATCCAGAGAGGTTAAAGACTGAAGGTTTTCAAAGAGGGTTGAAGGGAGAGAACCTGAAAGGAAATTGTTAGCCAGGTCCAATATTAGCCGGCACTGTGTCACTGAGTGCATTGGTGGAAAGTTCTAGCGTGCGAAGTGCTTTCAGGCTGCCCAGCACGGGACGGATATTTCTGGTGAAAGATTTAGACCCGAGTTTGAGGGTCTCGAGCAGAGTCGACTCGGCGTACTTAGTCGAAATTTTGCCCAAGAAGGAGTTAGAGGACAGGTCTAGGAGGGTGAGGTTTGAGAGGGACCAAAGGGACGGAGAGAGAGAACCTTTCAAGGACCGAGATGGAAGAGAAAGCGAGGTGAATCGGCCGAGCCGACATGCGACACCATCCCACTTGCATAAATGGATTTTTGGGTTCCATGATGATATAAGATGAGGTTTTGAAGCCCTCTTTTGAAGAAAACCAAAGCTCCCGTGTCTGGGTTTCCGTCTTCTTGCTCTCTAGTTGCCCCAGATATCAATAACAAAAAATGGAGGAAACAAAGGAACTGAAACAAAACCTTAAACTCCATAACCAAAAGAAGAAACAGCAATATTTACAGGGGAAGATGGCAAAGAACAAAACAGAGAAAAGATAAAAATGAAAGGTTGATAATCGCCATAGGCAAGGAGAGTAAATTCAGAAGAAAGGTATGGGTGAACTTTAAATAAGAAGACACCATAGCCAACGTAGCTCACATGACTTGAGCTTCTGTAACTGCAATCCGCAAATCTCAAACGTGTTTCTCTTAATATATATATATATATTAATATACTTATATGATTACATGTTAGTATCTGTTTATATTTTTTTAATCTTTTAACAATACACATATTCACACACAGACGCTCGAACCCGGAACCCTTAAGATGAATAACATCCTCTTTTTCACTGGAACTGAGTTCATATATATTTCTTTTTGAGAGGGAGAGAAAAATCCGACATGAGTTTTGATTATATATTATAAGTACTGCTGAATCTTTGGCTTGTAATTATTATACGGTACGAATAAGGATGAGTATTCAATTGAGTTGAGTCGAGTCGAGTAAAAAAATTTCAAGTTAGTGAGTTGACGAATCTTATTTTAGCATTAAAATTAATTTGAAAATTTTTCGAATTGAGTCGAGTCAAATCAAAAAATTTCGATTTGAGTCGAGTCGAGTCAAGTTAATGAATTTTATTATTTATACTCAATATTGTGTTTATATGAACCATTATTTAACTAGTAGATGAAGTATAATATTATTTAACTACATAAACAATATATATAAGATAACAAAATGATATACAAAAAATATATAACAAAATGATATACAAAAAATATGATATAGGGATACATGTCATTACTACACAAAATATTATATAACAAAATGATACACCAAAAGTATCATATAGATGGTGTGACACTCCAAGACTTGAATTTAACAAAATAGATTCAAGCTTCCTACACAACAAAGTCAAGAGTTTAACCAATTGTTTTGACCAAATCAAAACAAAGCAAATGCAATGTTGATGTTTTCATAAGCATTGACAAAATATCTATTTCAAAAAGTTAAAATTAAACTATTTTCAAGCTTCATATTCTTTGAACATTGTAGATAGTACCGAAAATTCTGTAACAAAAATAAAAATGTATTCTTAAATTATAAAAATATTTATTAGAAAAATTAAAATAAACATTCAATTTTGTGAGTTGTAGTTAAGTATGTTATCATCTTCATGTTCCGATAACTTTGACAATTCTAATAAATATCAAAAGAGAAAAATGATAGTTAAATTGTGAGAATGTTTATAAAAATAAATAAAATAAGCAATTAACTTTTTCTATTAAAGTTAGATCATCTCTACCATCATTTACATTTTGAAGTTCCTCCACATACTCCTCAAAGTTGGTAGGATCTTTTGATCTTCGAAGCCAATCTTGTGTGCAAACCAAAGCCTCAACCATAAAAGCAGTCAAAGAACTTCTAAATTATCTAGAACACATCCACTCGTGCTAACAGCACTTTCAGATGCAACTATTGAGATAGGAACGGATAACACATCTCGAGCCATTGCAATAATTGGGAACCTTGGACTATTAACTTTCCACCACAAAAATGAATCAAATGAATCTGAATTATTTTCACAACTTTCTCCCAAATATCTATCAAACTCAGATTTACTTTCCAAGTGAACACGTTGCTTTTTCTTCATATATTGTTGCATTACTAAGCCTATCTTCGGTTTTACTTGATCTATTTCATTTTCACTTGAACCTGGAGCTCTAATAGGAAAATTAGATTCAACTTCAATGGTCATGTGATGGTTTCCCTCAACAACCGTAGAATATTCATCAAAAAAATAATGCAATTCTCTATTAACCATCCTTATAATGTCATTTGCAATCGTAAGAAAAAGCAAGTTGACTCCAAATGCAAGAAAATCCATTTTGCATCATGGGTTAAAGATAATTGCTAGATAAATAAGCAATCATCACTTTTGAATCACCCCAATACTTCTTGTACTTGTCACTCATTTTTGAAGCCATAGACATTATGTCTAAATCCCCACAATGTTTCCACTCATCGAGAAGACAATGCACATTTGTGACTCCTTCAATAAAAAAGAATTAGAGGTGACATGCAATGATCTAAACACCTTCAATGTAAGTTCATGAAAAGGCTCAAGCACTTTCGTAACTCTTCGAACATTTTCCCAATCATCACATGTGGGGACTCCATATCCAACACTAAGGTCTAGAAAAAAGTTACGATCATCATGAATATAAGCTTCAAACACACTTCATATTTTTTAGCCACATTTAACATCATATAAGTTGAATTCCATCTAGTAGGCACATCTAGACATAAATGAGCCTTAGTACCTACCATTTCTTCTTCTGCCCGACGGTTGAATTTATACAACCTTTATGGTGATGATCTAATATATCTCATAGCTCCTCTAACTCGATCCATAGACATAGAAACGTTCTTAAACCCTTCTTGAATAATGAGATTAATAATGTGTGCCGCACATCTCATATGTATATATTTACCATTCGCAACACAAGCTTTTCGATAAACAAACTTCTTTCTCATATAATCAACAGCAACATTGTCAGAAGATGCATTATCAACAGTAATAGCAAATACCTTCTTAATCCCCCAATCCCGAAGACAATTCTCAAGGGCTTTACTACCAATGCTCTCACCTCTATGAGTAAAAATTGGACAAAAGTTTATAATCGTCTTTTGTAACTTCCACTCGTCATCTATCCAATGAGCTGTTAGAACCATGTAGGATATCCTTTGCAATGAAGTCCAAGTGTCTATTGTTAAACAAATTCTACTTGTCTCTTTTTGAAAAGATTGCTTTAATGTATTCTTCATGGAATTAAACATGGAATTAAACAAATCAAGACAACCTTTTCTAACTATCCAACGAGATGGAAGATGGAACCTTGGGCATGCTATAAAAATAAAGAACTTAAAACCCTCCCCTTTCACAAATTTAAAAGGCAATTCATCCACGATAATCATATGAATCAATGCATTTCTAATATCATCTTGATTAAACACCCAAGTTGAGAAATCTACATTTTCTTGGCTAGATTTTGTAAATGCAAGTTCTGTTTGCTTAAGATCAGAGGTATTACCTCAAGGTTTTCTTGAGCAAGTCTTCAAATGGTTATTTACATTGGTGGTAGAAGCTCCGGTTTCAATTGTGTAAGAGGCATCGCAATAATTGCACTTTGCCCTATTCTTCCCATCTTCTGTTGAGTATTTGCTGAAATATTGCCAACAAGGTGCCCTTAGTGTGGTTTTTCTTCGAATATTTCCCTTTTTTGTTGTGTGGACAACTTTAGTAGGAGAAGTAGGTGTATCTTCTTGTAATGGTTTTTTGCTTTGAGACTTTTACGATGACATTGAGTCATTCATCTACAATAATAAATATAACTAATTAAAATTACAAAATATAACCCACATTGCTATGCTAAGAGAGCAATTTATATAGCACACTAGAACATTGCTCTGCTAAGAGATAAAAAGAGGATAGCCTTTTATATATGAGTGAAAGACATACATTGGTAGTATTAATTTAAAAAAAAAGAATAAGATCAATTGATAGTAAATTAGTGCGTGAACGAGGGCTTGTCGCAAAATCGAGAAAAACAAATAGCAATAAGAAATATGCACACCACAGTTAAAATGAAATTAGAACCAAGAGCAAATCAGATGGAGGCATTAAACTATATATAGTGAACTACAATTCATAGAACAATGATTGATGTATGTACATGCATGCATGCATCCATCTATCCAAGTGCTGAAAAAGTTTGAATCCTTCTAAGCATGTATGTGATGTATGCATGTAAATTAATTCATTATTAAAACAACAATGAATCTTGAAATAGCTTTTCTGATTGATTTTTTTTGTGTAACATTATAGAACTTGGTCATAGTTGTGCCTGAATATGCCTTTTTCTAAAATCATCTTCTCATGAATAGTTAAATAAGATGTTATCCTACCAACAAGTGGTTGGGTGCAATGGTAAGGCACATTGTACTCCCAAAGGAAGGACCTAGGTTCGAACCTTGGAGACGACATTGTTGGGAGGGGCAGCCACGCACCTCGAACATGGACCGTAAAACAGACATGAATAACATAAAAAAAAAAGATGTTATCCTCTTCTGTGTGGTAAACAACTATTGTGTTTTTCAGCTATTGTGGTTAATAATTTGGTACCTAAGTTAACTATATAAATATTTGCAGTTTGGTTAGGCTGTGGTTATACTCTATGAGTAGAGTATGATAAACAACATAAAGAGTGCTCTATTTAATATGGTAATTTTCAATGACTTGATGAATGTAGATGTTTAAAATACCATGAGAGAGTATCGTCTTTGGTAGTTAGTGATTTGAAATTTAACGAACTTTTGTTGATAATATGTACTTATTTATTTATAAAAAAGGACAATTGTTTATTTTTTTTGTTTGGCTTCAGGTTTCTAGACTAATAATATATACAAATTCTAGAGTTTCCATATTGGCATTAGCATCTAATGCTGTACAAAAGCTGTGGAAATGGCAGAGGAAATGATCGCAATGTAATTGGGAAGGTGTGTTAATTTCTTTAACAACTCTTTGCTAGGTCGCATACCTAGTTTCCTAATTCTATTTTTAGTTCATAGAACCTTCTTTTAAGTTTCATGAATAAACAAGTTATAGATGAGGAATATCCTATGCAGTTTATAAACATCCTATGCAGTTTGTATATGACAAAAAAAAGATGAAAAGAGGAAAGTAATAGAAAAAAGAAGTTAAAGGAATATAGAATTAGAAACTAGAAATTATAAAAGAGTAAAGTAAAATTATAAAACAAATTCTATGAAACTAGAGCTTTAAGTAAAATCATAAACATGGCTTAACTAAAACTATTATAGACAAAGCCAAAGTAAAAAAAAATTACAATCTTACCTTAAAGCTTAAAGAATTGGTGGAGTCAAAAATGGGTAAAAGAGGCGTGGGAACTGGAGGGAAGGGATCAAAATTCAAAACATTTGGTAAACAGAGGTGGGAAGGAAAAATAAAGCCAAAGTGGTGGGATTTGGAAGATGGAATGACAGGAAGCAAAAATAACTAAATAAGGATGGAATTAAAATTTAAAAAATATTAATTTAATATTTATTAAAACGACGTAGTTTTAACTTCTTTTATTCAAATTTCTAGATAATTTGAATTGTGTAAATCATATTTAAGTTAAACCGAAAAATTTGAATTTTTTATTCGAGTTGATCCGAATAATTCGAATAACTTGAACTATTTAATTCAAAATTTGAATTTTTTATCTAATTTTTCGAGTCGAATCGAATTTTGCTCACCCTTATATAGGAATAAAAACCTTTTGATTTGTATATTAAAGAAAAGAGCTAAAGGGGCCCTACTTCAGAGAATCCAACTCTTGTCTCTTTTCTTTGATCTTCTCTGCTTTAACACTATGGATGATTGTGGTTTAAGGCTTAAAAAGAAGCATTAGTGCCCCAACCCAAATTTGCTTCTTCAGTGCAATTGTAGCTGCACTTTACAATTTTCTGACGAATCTATGATACTCAATGATTTGGGAAAACTAAATGCGTGTTTGTTTAATTGTAAAATATTTTACGGAAAATATTTTCACTATTTTCTACTGTTTGTTTGGTGAAAAATGAAATCTCACTATAAAATCTTCTCCAAGACACGAGAAAATAAGACTTTATTTTAGGAAAATGTCTTATCGTTTTTATTTCGATAAGACATTTTCCAAAGATTTCTCTTCACCAGCAATATAGTGAAACCCCTTCCCCCTTCCCCCTTCCCCCTTCCACTTTCCCTATTCCCTTTCCTTGCCACCCTGATCTAGGTTATTTTTCCCTTCCAAAGCTCCTTTAGGTTTGTTGTCCCTCTCCCTTTTTTCCCTTTGCCAAAAAAAGAAAAAAAAAGAAAAGAAAAGAAAAAAGAAAACCAAACAAAAACGAAGAAGAATTCTCTAGGTTTAACTTCTCTCAGTGTAATTCTCATCAAGGTATGTTTTTTTTACTTTTTTTATTTTATCATGTTAGACAATCGAAATTCGAGCCAGAAATTTAGGGAAGAAGAGAGGAGAAGATAGGGTAGAGAGAAAGAGATAAAGAGAGAGATGAGAATTCTATTGTCATTCAAAATCTCCCAGCTAGTGTACCAGCGTAATCCTTTTAAGGATACAAATCAAAAGTAGACAAAATAATGGTAAATGAAAACTGTCACCAAAAGAGTGCTGACTCATACTCCCAAAATGCTCCGTTTAACTAAACCCTCAAAGCACACTATATTATTTAATTACAAAACGCACTGTTTCTTCATTCACTTTTCCTGCTCATATCAATTACCCCTTCCCCAAAACTATCCTTGTCCTCATGGATTAAAATTTGGAAATTTAGTTTTGATCTAATCAAGGGACTCCCATGTGGCATCCTCAGGGAACGTGTCCATCCATTCTACCAACACCTCAGTGACAGCTCGATTCCCTCTTTTTACCATGCGTCGGTCTAGGACTCTAGCTGGCTCCTTGACCCATGCTCCATTTGCATCTACTACTGGTAGGGCAGATTGCATAGGCACAACTCTTATATGTTTTTTGAGCTATGATACATGAAAGGTAGAATATACTTTAGAACCAAGAGGAAGCCAAAGCTTATAAGCTACCTTCCCTACATGAGTCAAGATCGGAAAAAGGCTAAAATATTTTGGAGAGAGCTTCATATTCCATCTTCTTTTAACCGAATGTTGTATATAAGGCTGAACCTTGAGATAGACCAAGTCTCTTTCTTTAAACTGTCTTTCAATCCGATGCTTACTAGCTTGCTGACTCATTCTGTCCTGATCCCTCTTGAGGTTAAATTGAACCATCTTCCTTGCAGCCTCTTTTTTTTGTAATGTTCTATCCACCATAGGTACTGGAGAAACTCTTGCTAGATATGGCACATGGGGTGGTGGCTGGCCATATAGTGCCTCATAAGGGGTTGTGCAGATGGCTGAGTGATGAGCGGAATTATACCACCACTCTGCCAAAGGAAGCCACATTAGCTAGTCAACTAGTGATCGGCTATTTAACGTCACAACAATATTATGCAAGTATACACTATCGATGCAAGTATAGAAGACAGATGTGAGTCTGTCGAATATCGATCCCACGAGGATGGTTGTCTTTTGTTTATTAATATCAATGCAATGAACAGATAAAATAAGATAAATTGTGATAATAGTTATCGGAGCAATAACTTGAAAATAAAGATAAAATATGATAATGATAAAATGGGATCCCCAACGTGGATGTTCAACAAAATGCTAAGTGCTCACAAGGTATAAAAGGATAGGTGATTGTCGACGCAATAAAGTGCATTGTATATTTTACCAAGATTAACTTCTATATTTAACCTAAGACTTAAACATGCACATTAATCACACCTTTCGATCATGGCAATGGAACACGATTAAGAATAAGTGGATTAGATTCCTCTGATCCACAAGCAACTTCCGTTGTAATGTTTGTTAGCTTAAACTGTCGCTTACACCTTTCAGTGACAGTGACCGAAATAACACTTTCATGCTAAAAACATTTAAACCAAAAGATTAAACAGCAGAAGCAAGTTTGAATAAAATAACACTTAACCTAGAAATTATGTGTACTTCCATACAAACATAAAATAGAGAGTAATCACTAACATTAGAAAAGAAATGTAAAAGAGACAAATGAAGAATACTATTCCTAGACAACTCGACTTGCTCTCTTACTTCCCTCTTGCGTTGCAGTTAGGGCTCCTCGTTAGGGGCTAATCTGCATCCTTTTCACATCGATTCACTCGTGGGGGTCTCAAGCCGAAAAGCTCAAAAGCTAGGTTAAGGAAGATAATGCCCAAATGAGACTAAAGTAGACATCGTTTTCTCTTTCCTTGTGAATATTTATATTCCTCCAAATTGTACTAGTTCTTTTATGTAGAATTAAGTTGTCTTTGGTTGTACAAGTTGGTTATACCAGACTGGATAGCTCACACATTTCTGTTCTTATCCAGACAGCTGTAAGATGTAATACAATCTGAAATTACTTATGCAGTGACATCAGTACCAAAACATGACAAAATTAAGGGTAAGTACAAGTTGTCCTTGTGCAGGTGTCCTTACTAGTGTTCCCTGCTAATTTCATTATCTTAGACTACGAAGCAGATAAAGAGGTGCCCATTATCTTGGGGCGACCATTTCTAGCAACGGGACGCACACTTATAGACTGTTCAAGGGAGAACTTATCATGTGTCATAATGATGAGCATGTGACCTTTAGCGTGTTTGAGGCATCTCTATCTGGAACCAAAGAGCAATATCATCACATTGACGTGTTGGACGAGATCATTATAGATGAATTTAATGCAAGGAGTTCAGCAATGTCAGATGAAGATGTGGCGACATCCACCGATGAAATCCTAGATGACTATGTTGACAAAGAAGAAGTTAATAATTGTAAGCTAAGACAGAATTGGCAACTGGAATCTTTGGATTTGTCGAACAGAATAATCTCGATGTTTAAACTTTCTATTGAGAAAGCTCCTATCTTGGAGTTGAAGCCATTGCTATTGCATTTAAAGTACGCCTTTCTTAGTGACAACGAGACATTGCCTATTATTTTTAACGCATCCCTTGACGTAACGCAAGAAGATAAGCTCATCGCCATTTTGAAAGAATACAAAAGAGCCATAGCTTGGAGCATTGCAGATATCAGAGGCATCAGTCCCTCTTTTTGCATGCATAAGATAAGGCTAGAAGATGAAGGGAAGCAATCAATTGAGCAACAAAGACGACTTAATGAGAAAATGAAAAAAGTAGTGAAGAAGGAAATTATTAAGTGGTTAGATGTGGACATCATATACCCTATTTCTGATAGCAATTGGGTGAGCCCTGTCCAATGTGTGCCTGAGAATAGTGGGTTTACAGTTGTGACCAACGACAAGAACGAGTTGATCCCTACTTGCATTGCGACTGGCTGGCGAGTATGCATGGATTATCGTTGACTGAATGCGGCCACAAAGAAGGACCATTTTCTTCTGCCTTTCATTGACCAAATGTTGGATAGGCTAGCTGGTAAAGCCTATTATTGCATCTTGGATGGCTACTCTGGGTACAACCAAATTGCTATTGCGCCAGAAGACCAAACAAAGACTACATTTACATACCCTTTTGGAACCTTTACTTTTCGACGTATGCCGTTTGGATTGTGAATGCTCCAATAACATTCTAGAGGTATATGATGACAATATTCTCGGATATGATCGAGGACTCTCTTGAGGTATTTATGGATAATTTATCTGTTTATGGACAAAATTTTGATCAATACGTTGACAACCTAGCAAAAGTTTTAAAGAGATGCGAGGACACAAATCTAGTTCTGAATTGGGAGAAATGCCACTTCATGGCAACTGAAGGCATTGTCCTTGGGCATCAGATATCTTGTCAGGGCATTGAGGTTGATAAAGAAAAGGTAAAAATCATCGAAAAACTGCCACCGCCCACCAATGTCAAAGCAATAAGAAGCTTTCTTAGACATGCTAGTTTCTATAGAAGATTCATACATGATTTTTCCAAGATTGTTAAACCTTTATGTTCACTGTTAGAGCAAAATAAAAAGTTTATGTTTGATGACAACTGTCTAGACGCATTCAAGACAATAAAGAAGCAGCTGGTATAAGCCCCAATTATCGTTGCATCAGTCTGGACGCAATTGTTTGAACTAATGTGTGACGCAAGTGATTTTACTGTGGGGGCTGTACTGGGCCAAAGAAAAGAGAAGGTATTTCATTCTATTTACTATGCTAGTAAAACTCGGACTGAAGCGCAGGTGAATTACACTACCATTGAGAAGGAGTTGCTAGCAATAGTCTTCGCATTTGACAAGTTTCGTTCATATCTTGTCGGCGCAAAGATTACAGTAGCATAGACTGCTTTGCATTGAAATATCTTCTTACAAAGAAAGACGCCAATCCTAGACTGATACAATAGATCCTACTCCTTCAAGAATTTGATGTTGAAATCAGGGATAGGAAAGGATATGAAAATCAAGTAGCTGACCACTTGTCTCGATTGGAAGTTTGAAGTGAAGATGGGCAGACGTCCCAAATTATCGAAGCATTTCCAGACAAGCAGTTATTCTTTATCGACGCATCGCTCTGGTATGCTGATGTTGTCAATTACCTTGTGTGTGGGAAGCTACCTTGAATACTACTAGTCACAAGAAGATTAGGTTCATACGCAATGCTGCAATATATCATCGGAATGAGCCATACCTATTCAAGGTATGCGCTGACAACATTATTCGTCGCTACGTACTTGAAGAAGAAATGACTTCAATTTTGTGACATTTCCATGATGCCCTTTATGGAGGACATTTTGGGGGTCCAAGAACTACTACTAAGGTCCTACAGTTAGGATTTTATTGGCCCACATTGTTTTGAGATGCCCACAACTTCGCACAATAATGTGATCGTTGTCAACGCATTGGTTCAATATCTAGATGCAATGAGATGCTCCAACAATTGATCATGGAGGTAGAGCTCTTTGACGTTTGGGGTATCGACTTCATGGGACTATTTCTGAATGTTTTGGGAATGTATACATCTTAGTTGCTGTTGACTATGTATCAAAGTGGATTGAGGCTATTGTGGTGCCAAAAGATGATGCTCGAATGGTGTTAAAGTTCTTTCACACATACATTCTCACAAGGTTTGGAACATCGAGAGCATTAATAAGTGACCAAGGAACTCATTTTTATAACAACCAAGTGGTGACAACTTTAAAAAGATTTGGTTTGAAGCATCGTATGACCACTACATATCACCCACAAACTAATGGTCAAGCCAAGGTATCTAATCGTCAAATCAAAAGCATACTTGAGAAGGTGGTTAATCCATCTAGGAAGGATTGGTCTTCACGGCTACATGATGCATTGTGGGCGCTTCGTACTGCTTATAGAACCCTGCCAGGAATGTCGCCATATCAGTTAATATTTGGTAAGTCTTGTCACCTGCTAGTTGAGCTTGAACATAAGGCCATGTGGGTAATCAAGCAGGTGAATATGAATTATGATGCTGTCGAAAGAAAAAGATTGTTAGACATCACTGAGCTAGAAGAAATATGCTGACATGCTTATGAGAATACCACAATATACAAGGAAAAGACAAAGAGATGGCATGACAATATCATCTTGCGTCGACAATTTAGTCCTGGTCAATTAGTACTTTTATTTAACTCACGTTTAAAATTGCATCCTAGTAAATTGTGATCAAGATGGTCAGGCCCTTTTAAAGTTGTCGAGGCATTCCAGAGTGGTGCGGTGACAATTGAAAATCTAAAGGATGGACAACAATTCAAAGTGAATGACCAACATCTAAAGCACTATGTGAACCCAGATGTCAAAGAATCAAACGAGGCCATCTATCTGGTTACATTCAAATAATGTCGACGCATTTTTTATTTATTTACTTTTGTTTGTTTCACTTTTACTTTTGTTGTTTCAAATTCATTGCAGGAAAAAATCATATTTTTGTCGAAGCATTGAAGCACGAATTGTCGGCGCATTCTGTGATGAGTCAACATAACTTTTTCAACATGAATCACGCCGGTTGATCTCTCTCTTTTATCCCAACCATCCAATCAAATGAAATAGTACAATCTGCAGCCTAGCAATTAATGGTTATAGACGCAACGATTCCTTGTAATCTTTTCAATCATCACGTCGAGGTTATAAAACCTCTCTCTTGCAGTTTTCTTTTATTCTAACATCCTCCATTGTTATTATAACTTGTCTCTTTCATTACATCTATATTTCTTTTCCAAACTCTTTTCTTTTCTGCAAACTTCGCTAACTTTCTTCTTTAGTAACAATGGCAAAAACCTGAGCATCAAAAAACCCTGCCAAAACTCCTTCCAAAAACATCTCAACAACGTCAACTTCTGTGGCTTCGACTACAACACCATCTCTGTCTACTGGTCCGGTCCTATTCCTGACGACTGTGGTCAAGGACCGTTACCAAAATATCATGTTGAAGCGTAACCTCCACCTTGAACAAGGTTTACAACTATCACCACGTTAGACCTTGGGAAAACTTGTTGCCCGTATCATCAGTCACCTTGGGTGGGAATTCTTTTGCGAGCATCCCTCTAGTTACTCTTCCCTACAATGGTCAGGGAGTTCTAAGCCAACCTGGTAGATCCGGAGCAATAGTTCATTTTTGTAAAGGAGGGACTCATTCCATGGAGCATTGCTCAAATCAATGTGCTGCTGAGGATTTCGGAGCGGCTGGATGATTATTCACCATTTGTGCATCACTTGGACGATGAAAGTACCGATGAGATGATGAAGGACCTCTGTGTCAATAGAGCCACCTGGACTGGTAACGGGTTCTACAACTACACCATGCACAGAAAGTATCTTACAACTTGTAGCAGGGTATGATTCCATTTCATCAATAGTTGCATCATCCTTCGACGCATAGCATTACGGCAACATTAGACCGTATGTGTCTCTTACATTCTATCCTACACTTTCGGCACATCGATATCGGAGAGATCATCCACGATCAGATCACGAAAGCCGCTAGCAAGCAAATTGGTATACTCTCATTCCCCTTTTTAGTCATGTTGCTTTATAAACAGAAGGGCATTGTGCTCAGGGATGGTGAGATATTAGAAAACAAAGGCCTGATCAACGACATCTCCGTTGAACGGATGGCTCGTGGCCAAGGGACACCAGTAGCCAAAGAAGCCTCGAAGAAGAAGGATAAAAGCAAAGGAAAAGAGAAGGCAGGACAATTCAATGCGCCCACAAATTCACAAGTTTCGAAGAAGCTATCTCTAATGGAAGTACATCTTAACTGAATTGACATGCGCTCGATCCACACTGACGGCGTCGTCGATGACATGGATTATAGACTGCATAAATTTTATGCTTACACGAAAGCCTAGAACTAGGCTATTGTCGTCGCACTCTGCCAGATCAGCCCCACTCCATTGCTAGACTTTCCAAACTTTCCATCCATCTTCCGCCAGATGGTAGGCTTGTCCTTGATGCTAGCTGCTGTGGAGTGTGATACTGCCGAGCCACCCATTTGAGGCCATTGCATGCTACTACTACTGAAGCCCTCGCACGCCCTAACATATGCACATTATTGTTGAGTCCGAGTTTGCGCGCCACAAACTAGCCACCCTTGTGCACCACAATTTCCTAGGCCATGCACGCCATTGCCTTACTCAAACCCTCAAACCAACCCTAGACAAAACCATTTTGTTTAATACGCTATTTTTTATATGAATTTTATCAAACAAAGGTGGTGAGAAAATTCTATTCTGATTTTAATTTATTTAAATTGTTAACTTTTTGAATTATTTTAAATTGTTAATATTTTAGACTAATTAAATTTTGGGAAAAATATTACTTGTTTCCATCTTATTTATGATCAGGTTAAAATCATGCCTCGCAAGAGAACTCATGTCGCAATTGAAGAAGCATAAAATAAATTCCATAGTGCAGAAGCTAAGGCAAGATATGACACTGTGTTCAAAAATCAACAAATGCTGCCAGAGAAAGGGTTTACTTGGAAAGAAAGTAATTATACAAACTTCATGGAAAGCATTAGACAAGTTGCTGAAGCTCTAAATTGGGGAGTGTTTTGTGAAAAGTGATCGAGTGCGAATGAGGAATTGGTTCGAGAGTTCTACCCAAATTTGACCTCGAGTGAACTTATAGAAGTTCTCGTCTGAGGAATCAAGGTATCGTTAAAGTCATGCACCATCAATGAGTACTTTGACTTACCTGATTTCGTAGAAGATGAGTATTTTACCTTGATGAAAAACTTAGAGGCTACAAAATTGCAAGAGATCCTTCAAGAACTTATAATTCTAGGTCCTAAATGGATGGTGTCGAAGAGTGGAGTTCATACTTGTCGCAAAGAATACTTGACACCGTTAGCAAAAGTATAGTTTTACTTTATTCGATTCAGTCTCATGCCTATCCCACAAGGGACTACTATTTCAATGGAATGAATGGTGTTGCTATACTCAATCCTGAAGGCAAAGACCATAGATGTGGGAAAGATCATCATCAGAGAAATTTGAAACTATGTCGCAAGACGTTCTGTTCAAGCCTATTTCCCGTTCACGATCACAGTTCTGTGCTTAAAAGCTGAAATGGTTGGGAACATGAAGAAATCGGGATATAGCCAAAGAGAAACCACTGATTGGGACCTTATTCGAGTAGCAGGAAATTCCATTCTTCAAAAGTAAGCTGAAGAAGAAGAAGAAGGAGAAGAAGTAGGAGAAGAAGAAGGAGAAGAAGAAGAAGAAGAAGAAGAAGAAGATCTTTCAGAGCCAGAACTAATAGGAATTCCTGATGAGGCAGAGCCTATTGAACGAATGTCTGAACCTAACATATCCATACCTAGACCTCAGTCACCTCACT
This sequence comes from Kokia cookei, assembly GCA_039519145.1. NCBI lineage: Eukaryota > Viridiplantae > Streptophyta > Magnoliopsida > Malvales > Malvaceae > Kokia > Kokia cookei. The sequence goes on from CM076905.1 coordinate 17,960,909, forward strand.
CAAAACTTCAAGATAAGCTGTCAAAGATGATGGATTGCATGCAACATATGCAATGGCAACAACAATCTTATTGGAGATACACAAAGATACGAGATGACGCTTTTAAATGTGCACTTGAAAAAGTATTTTGTGACCCATTTATTTTTGTGCCTAAATTTCCAGATTACATATTTGAACCATGGACTCTAATGGCGAAGAAGGAGCAAGGTGATTCGAGCAACAATAAGGACTATGAAGCAAAAGACGAGTTTAATTCTAAGGGGTCTGAACATAAATAAAAAGGGGGGAACTTGTCTTTCTTTAATTTCTGCTATTTTATTTTCTTAGGTTATTTTAAGTTTTTAATTCTTAAATAAATTCTAGGTTACTAGGATAGTTTTTATTTTTGCATAATAAATTAAGAAGTCGAAGTCAGTAATTGAACAATTAAAAAAATAAGAGTGTGACAATAGATATGTACATGTCTAGGATGGGACCTTGGAAGAGCTTGGTATTTAAGCAGTCAAATTTGACTCACCTCCTCGTCCATGATCCTACCTGGTGTACAGTATCTATTCACTTTTATTTTTACATACTCTCTGTTGTTTTTAACAAAGGGGACATTGTTTATCTTAAGTAGGGGGACCAAAAATCGAAAACTTCTTAATAATTATTATTTCTTCTTATTTTATGAATTTAATTATAATTTTACTCAAAAAATTGAATTTATGTTGATTATGCTAAGCTTTAGTATAAATAAAATTCAATTTTCTCAATGGTTGTGAAGTTAAGCTGAACCATGATATGAATGATACTTTTAATAAAATATGTGAATCATATTATAAATTTTTTAATTCCTTATACAATCTAGACATGCATGAAAGTTTATGTCTCTAGAATTGACTTAGTAATTTCTTGAGGTGAAAACTTAGGAAGCATGAAATGTCGAAAATGATTTAGGCAATATTTGTTTGGACCGTTTGAGCCTTTCGAGCTAACCTTGATGAATTTTATCCCTTGAAGCCAACTTTGAGACTATATGGCCTGATTCTATTTGTACCTTACATTGAAAAGCCAACATATCTCTCATACTTATCTCTAAATTGTCCCAACTACTAGACTCAGTCTATCAAAAATATGTTCTGAAAATAAGTTTGGGGGAGTTGAGAAGAAGTACCAAAATGCTTAACAAAATGTATTACATACAAAATGATGCTCAGAAAAAGAAAAAAAATAAAGCATATGTAGTCAAAAGAAAAAAAAGAGAAAAGAGCATGAGTATTCAAAAAGTTGGTGGAATTGAAGATAATTATCCTGAAGGTCTATTGCAAGCTGATTCTAGGGTTCTAACCCAAATATATCTATCTTTTACTTACCCCTAGCCTAGCCCCATTACAACCTATGCAAAAGACCTATTTGATTGAACATTTTAATGCTACCTACATTAGTGAAGAGAAATTTATATGTTCAACATATGAAGGCATAAGTTAAGGATTGCAATTCAATCTTAACTGAGGGGATAAAAATTGATTAGTAAGATTTTGACATATCTTTATTGAGAAAACAATTAATCTAGTTATGTTAAGCATGATGATAATTAAAGATAATTTGAATAAAATAAGTACTTGAGCTACATTATCTTTGAATTCTTATTTTTGTGCTTAATTATGTTAAATTCATAACTATGGGGAGAAATGATCAATTCTTTTGTGATTTGTGCATTATTCGGGGACTGACAATGAATTAAGTTTTGGGGTGTGGAACGATGAAAATATAGACTTTTTAATGCCCTTTTTAACTCAAATTCATGCAAATTCTTAGTAATTATTGTCAAAAAATACAATTTAATTATAAAATAATTAATTTGTACTTAATTTACCAACATATTGATTTTTAATTATTTTATAAATATTCAACATGAATTTGATGTATTTTGGACAGTTTTTCACAATTGATGAAAATCGTCTCAGCAGACACTACAGAAGGCCTGAACCATTGAAGGAATTTTTACATCAAGTGACCCAAGAGCTAAGAAGATCAATTTTCTAGAAAATTTCATTCCAATATTGAGCATTATTTGACTTTATAGTTATATTTGTAATTAAATTAATTTGAGATAGAAATTAAATTATAAAGCCTAAAGCAAAGTGGCCCGATGTGCATGCAACAAAGGATTGATGAATGACTTAGATTGCATTATTTGATTTTTTTGTTATATTCGATGCTTAATTCTTGAATCATGTGAATTTTCAATGAATGAGTTGGATAAATTTGACTGAATGTTGTATCTTCAATTCTTCGATGAATAACTTAGATTGCATTAGTAATGTATGACTAGTATCACTCCTTCATTCTTGAATGAATCTGCCTTTTACAGTTGCTTATATATATAGTTATAAATAAGAGACACTCAATGTGAGTTGTTAACTGTTTAAGGGGGAACACTCCAATGCAAGTGTTAGAAAAATGAATCTGGCCAAAGGCTATCACTACAAGAGTGTGTATCGGCGCAATTACGTACTCCCTGGGGGTTTGTTGCACTCCATCGTTACTTCTCAGGAACAAAGGGTACAGTAATGCAACGACATCCCTCAGTCACATAAAAAAAAGGAAATCCCTCAGTCACATAAAAAAAAGGAAAAGGAAAAGATATATGAATATATATTGTACAATAAATGTTGTATTTGTAGATGGAATTTAGGATTTGAAGCATGATACTAGCTTTGATGAAGTTGTAGTTTTAGTTATTCATACTTATGTGTTGTCGATATTTTGTTATCTAAATGTGATTCATTCATTGGGATTTTATATGATTCAAGTTGCTAGAATGATCATTTGCTTTGGTGAAATTTTGTGTAGTCTTGCTAGTTTCTGTTTTACTTGAGCACAAGTAAAAACTCAAGTTTGGGGGTGTGATAGTGCTAGAAAGAACATATGTTTTCTCCCTACTTTTTGGTTAAGTTGTTCCTATTTAGTCATCCTTAGCACATATTTTAACATTTTTTAGTTTGGTTAATTGCATTTTCTAACTTAATGAACCTTCGCCTAGTTGCCCTTAATTTTTTCATATTTTGGTACTAATGTCGCTATATGAGTATTTCCAGATTGCGTCCAAGATTGTTATCGCATCTGATAGCTATCCGGATAAGAATAGAAAAGCGTGAGTTGTTCAGTCTAGTATAACCAACTTATATGACCAGAGACAACTTGATTCTGCAAAAATGGACACCTGCACAATTGGGCTGAATATAAATGCTCACTAGGAAAGAGAAAAAGAGGATAGCTTTGGTGCATATTCTTCTTCAACCCATCTTTTGAAGCTTTTGGCTATGGAGGCTTAAGTCTCTAAAGGGTGAACTAGCATGAAAAAGGAGGCAGAACAGCTCCTGATGAGGAGCACTAAGTGCGACCCAAGAGGGAATTAAGAGAGCAAGCTGAGTTTATTTCATGTGTGTATGGAAGTACTCATGTTTTCTGAATTGAATGTTATTTTATTTAATCTTGCTTCTACTGTTTAATCTTTGGGTTTGAATGTTTTTAGCACGTAAGTGTTATTGTAGTCACTCTCACTGGAAGGTGCAGCGACAATTTAAACTAACAAGTATGACAACGGAAGTTGCTTGAGGATTAGAGGAATTTAATCCACTTGTTCTTAACTGTGTTGCATTGCCATCATCGGAAGGTGTGGTTAATGTGCATGTTTAAGTCGTACATCGAACATAGAAGTTAAGCTTGGTAAGATATTCATTGCACATAATTGCAACAAAAATCACCTATTCTTCCATATCTTGCGAGCCTCACTTAGTATTTTGCTGAATATTCACGTTGGGGACCCCATTTTATTATTATAACATTTCATTTTTTTTAAGTTATTGCTCCAACAACTGTTCTCACAATTTATTTCATTTTTACTTATTCATTGCACTGACATTAATAGACAAAAAGACAACCATCTTCGTGGGATTGATATTCGACAGACTTAAATCTATCTACTATACTTGCATCGATAGTGTACGCTTGCACATTATTGTTGTGACGTTAACAGCCGATCAGTTGGGTTGATTTTGTTGGTTGCTTGATTTATTCTTAATAAAGAATTAGGGTCCCTAACTACACACTTGACATGTTTAGGGCAGTGGATGGGGAGCATAATGAAGAAGAATCGGAAGAAGGGGAAGACAGTGACAAGGAGGAGGAAATGGATGAGGATGAATAGATGCTTTAAACAATTTAATTTTGAAAATTTTGGATAATTTTTGGTTTTTGTTTAAAATTTATATAATTTGTAGGAGAATGATTAGGAATTATTTTTGCATATATATTCCTTAAATTTTTTATGTAAGAACCCCAAACTATAGAGACACAAGTATTTTGAGCATTAAGCATTAACCACAAAAGGAGGAAGGACAACCACCATGCGAAGAAGATGAGCTTTCTAAGATCAATCGGGTAATTGCTTTCCTTACTATTTAAGTGGCTACACATTGAGGATAATGCGTTTTCTAAAGTGTGGGGGGTAACATAGGAACGTTTGTATATTGTGACAATATAAGTAAAAACATATTACTTGAGTCTTGAATTGCAATGAATTATTCTCTTCCAGCAATTTAGTACAACTCATGTTAGATGAATAATTGAACCTCTAATTTGAAGAAAATCCTACATAAAAATATTTTCACAATACATGTACTTAAATATTTACGATATTTTTTTCTTTTTAAGTTTTTGATGTGTGCTTGAGCTTGTAGAAATACAAGTGATTGGTTAGGAGCATGTATAATAGGTTGATTGTATTTGTTCATAAATTTGGCATGATGATGAGGGATTTTTAAATTCTTGAGCATGAAATTTTAAGTTTTATAGTTTACATTAACTATAGATAGAAAGGTATTGTTGATACCAAATGATGTTCATAATGAGGAAACCAGCATGCTAGTATATATGATAGATAGTAATTTTGGGATTGTATGATTAAATGACTATTTATGCATATTGAGGTATTTAGGGATGACCTAAGACATTGTTTGGTTACAACTACAGCTAAAAAGCCAAACCCTTTTCTAAAATTTCAATTTGTACCCATCTTTGAGCCTTATGACCCTTCTTGATGAACCACATTACAAACCTCTAAGCTTTAAACAATGATTTGTGTGTACTCTTTCCTTTTGTCCTATTTTGCATGGAAATAGATGTATGGTAATATGTATTGAGGGCAAATAGACATATTACAGTGGAAACAAAAGAAGAGAATCATGAGTAAGAAAACATATGAAAAGTGTAAAAATCATAAAGTCACCTAGAAAGAAGAAATAAAGAATCTTCCTCAGGAAACAAAAAGAATACTCATAGGCTAGCTAAAGGGATTAGTTTATATTGAGGTTTCCTAAAATGTAGAGAAAAGGAAGGTGAGAGAAGGAAAAATAAGGGGGTGAGATGAAATGAGACATTAAAGGGAAGAATATGGAACAATACAATGTGCCAAACTATTTTTGAGTTCTAACCTTTTGTGCTTAACTGTTCTTTAAATTTCATACCTATCCTAAGTCTCAACACGTTACAAGCCGAAAAGCCCTATGTGACTTAAACAACTCTATGCATTAATAGATATGAAAATTGCATGACCTCAGCATGATATCTATATTGTACCAGGATAATCAAAGTACTTGTATTAGGCACTAATGGATTTATATTGATAAGACTTTGATTTTTGTATTTCTTGTAATTTACTGAACTTATATATTTTCTAAACAAAAATGGTAAAGTTGCTCACTCATCATGTTAAAATTATTGAGAAATATATAACCCCTAGAGTAAATGCTACGATCCTAATCTTTGTATAATATGAAATCAAGCCCTTCTTTCTTTCGCTATTTTTTTACTTTCTTATTTTGTTTGCTTGAGGACAAGCAAATACTTAAGTGTGGGGTAGTTTGATCTGCCGGTTTTATTCCTAGCAGATTGAACTAGTTTTTACTCTTGAAGAGCTTGAAATTAAGTACTTTCTTTATGTTTTCATAGGATTTAACTTAGATTTTTCTTTTTAATAAATTGGGTAACCTAAGTGCTTAAAGGTTGTTTTATTGTATTTAAGGCCAATTGAGGCCTAGAGGTTAGCTAACATCTTTAGTGAGTGTGCAGGAGACCATAAGAAGTTGCACAAATAGGAAACTGATCAATTTGTCACAACATGGGATGTTGTATGTCGCAACAAAGGGACCAAACTTGAAGATTTCGAAGACTGACTTCTTTGTCACGACATACATGGGCTATGTCACGACAACGCCTGCAAGATGACACTATATACGGGGACTAATGGCTTCATCGCGACACAGGTCCTGGTTGCGACATCAACCCCTAGACGCGTAATCTAAACCAAGTGAGGGGTGTTTCGATCTTTATAGTGCCACCTACACGAAGGATGGCAGCTAACCTAGGGTTAATGAAAACAATCGGCCAAGGCTATAAATAGGGCCTTTAGCACTAAGTTTAAACACACCATTTCCTAGCTTTTAGTTTTTACTTTGTATTTTTATTTTAGAAACGAGATTGTAGAACTCACATAAACGTTCGAGGAATTTTGCCTGATAGATTGCCAATACAATTAAAGTTTCTTTTTCATTCGATCTATTCAATTCTATGTTTTCATATATTATTGTTTTGATTATGACTAAGAAAACCATGAGGAACTAATTCCATTTTGGGGAATTAGGGAGTGGAAATATGATTATTTAATTATTGTTTAATAGAGATTTTTCATTTCAGATAAGCTATTTTGGAAGGGAAGAACATCAAACAAACACTAGGCTTGACAACCTTAGAACGTCATTTAGGTGGGAATGAAAATGAACCCAAAATTGGTATTGCCCATCCGAAAACCTTTTTCCCAAATCGGTTTAGATTGTGACATCTAGCGAAAAGTAGTCTCTATTGACTTTCTATGCTAGAGAAAGATCGGAAGATCCAATTGGGATAATGACTAGTTGATTGAAGGAAAATCGCCAAAACCCAACAATTGAAGAACTCATACTGAGGTGACCTAATATCCTTAAAGCCTTTTATCGATTTTCTACAACTAAACTTTTATTTCTTTTGTTTTATGCTTTCTACAAATCAACTCTTTACTTCATTTTTGTACTATAATCCCTAAGGAGATTACTAGTTAATTCTATTCTTTATAGGGATTTAATTCACTATCGCCTTAAGCCTCCTTTGGGTATGTCCTCGGAATACTCCAATTATTTCATTGTAACAATCTATATTACAACCTAACCTATATACTTGTGGAAGCCGAAAACACATCCCAAATAAAAGTACGTTCGAAGGCAGACATTAACCAGTTAAAACTTAGTAACGATAAGTAAAATAAAAATAGAAAACCATATAGTCTTAACATTATAAACAAAACATATAACATCCAAAATTAAGCAAACCCAAGAAAAAAGTCCAAAGTCCAAAGTCCAAATTCCAAATTTAAACAATAAATCCAAAATCCAAAAAAAAAAAGAATTTAAACCGAAATGTGAAACCTAAGCTCCAGTATAGTCGTCCAATGCTAAGTCGAAGGATTACCTGAAATAAAACGTACAAAACGTGATCTAAAAGCCTAGTGTGCATTTTGGCCTATATTACAAATACACATATATATGTATTTACATGTTTACATATATTCTAATTTATATATTATAATGTTACATAACTTATTTCTTCAGATAATTCTTATCATACCAAATTCGTATAGAACATAACTTATCATACCATAGCTTATCATTCCAAATCATAGCATACATATTAAGTTCTACTCCCATCCGCTACACACCATCTCTGTCCTACCAATCACACCATATAAGTCTACAAGAGTCCATCCATCCAATCACACCAATATGTGGCAGTATGTCACCCATATAGTTGCAGCTAAGTTGCCATACATATAAGCTTGCGATCCAGCTACCATAGTTGTAGTATGAACTGTCATACACACTTCCTCCATCATAAAATAATCCACCCCAAACATATTCATATCATAAATAAATAGCATACAATTATATTGCAAATGTCGGATGGCATGCTTACATGTATAGTTCATATTAATCATAATATAACATATAGCTTAAAAATTACTCTTACGATTTTACGTACTAAAACCTTACAGTTTTCCAACCCCTTACAAAGTATTCAAACCTCAATATCGATCCCTACAAACAACCGCTAATATCAAGTTCCTAACAGGTTTTAGGATTGAATTCACACACCTGATTGCCGATAAAATTAATCATGCTACTGAACTCCGGAAACCTACATACGTTCATCAATTACACAAATTAATCCACAAAACTCATGCAAAATTAACCCCTTTAGATTGAAATTCAAGCACTCAAAACGAAGTTCATTTACTTACTTCTGCGCAACAATATCGAAAAATCGAACCTACTCCGTTGGAGGGTTAGGATTCACATGCCTTTCGCCTAATTGGACATCACAAAAAAAATCAATCAAAACATCCAATGAAGTTATACAAATACATATCCTCCTTTCTGAAGAATCGAATTTCAACTAAAATATTATGAAAAATAGTAGAATAAGCAACCCATAAATCTTACATTTCAGCCGTAGTAATCCACACAAGGAACGCACGAAACAGTTGACAAGGTCCAAGGAATAGCAATGGAGAAAGAAACCCAAAATAATAAAATAAAAGAAAGAAAAGACACAGATAGAAAAGTAAAGAAAATCGGTAAAATAAAAAAGAAAGAAATCAAATAAGGAAAGGAGAAAGAACGTGCAAAAGAGAGCAAGGGTAAACGGTAATGTCTAAAAGAGAATTTAGGGATTTTTAGGGTTATCAAAAATAAAATAAATAAATCAAATAAGAAAGGTTAATCTAATCCAAATCCCAACTACCAAAATTAATAGAGTTTAAATCAAATTCAATAACTAACAAAAGCCTAATCAAAATCATTCCACAACTTGCGTATAACAGGATTCAAACTCAAGGCCTCAAAGTAACCAAAGGCTTAACCATTGAACCACTAGGATTAGAGTTGTCGTAACCCAACAAGGAAATTAATTTAAACCCAAAGACTCAAGTTCATCATAACGCCAAATTTACTGAAAAATCACAAAACACGAGAATCGAACTTGGAACCTGAAGTATACTTTCAAGACACATAACAACCATAAGAAATGGAATTATTTGGAAACAAATACTTTCAAAAAATCATAAATTTGGGCCATTATAGGTATTAAGTTCAAAGAATAGTAAGCACAAGAGGTTAAAAACACGAAAATAGTTTGGCACATTGTATTGTTCTCTATTCTTCCCCTTTAGTATCCGATTCCCTCTCACCTCCTTATTTCTCCTTCTCTCACCTTCCTTTTCTCTCCACTTAGGTAATCTCAATATAGTCTAATCTCTTCAGCTAACTTATGAATATTTTCTATTTCTTGAACAAGATTTTTTCTTCTTTTTGTGTTTTTATCACTTTGTCACTTTTCATATTTTTCTTACTCAAGAATTTTCCTTTTATTTTTTTCTCATAATTTCTTTTAGATTTTTCATTATTTTGGATATTCTAAAGTTCATATTCCATATTGATTCTCCTATTTTACTCTTGTTTTACAAACTCCACCTTGATGTGTCTACTTACCCTAAATACATATGGCTATAAGTATATTATCGTGCAAAATAGGACCAAAGAAAAGAGTAAACACATATTGACTATTCTAGGCTTAATGGTTTTATAATGTAGTTAATCTAGAAGGGTCAATAAGCTCAAATATGGGTACTAAATAGCAAATTAGAATAAGGTTTTGCTTTTTGGCTCTAAATGTATTCAAACAATGTCTTAGGTCATCCCTAAACATCTCAATATGCATAAAAATCAATTTCATCATATAATCCCAAAATTACCATTTATCATATATACTAGCATGCTCGTTTCATCATATTATTCATATCATTTGGTACCAATAATATCTCTTTATCTATATTTAGTGTAACCTATAGAACTTAGTAGTTTCATGCTCAAAAAATTTAAATTTACTCATCATCATGGAAAATTTATTCAAAAGATACAATTAGCCTACTGTACATGCTCCTAACCAATCACTTGTATTTCTACATGCTCAAGCACACATCAAAAACAAAAATAAAACAAAAAAAACTAAAAATGAAAGAAAAATAAAGAAAAATATAATAATTTGTACCCCCACACTTTAGAAAACACATTGTCCTCATGTGAGCATATGTGATCTTGGAAAGCTCTTTTACTAATGGTGGGTTCCTTCTCCTTTTGTTGTGAGCAGCTCTAAATGTCTTGTCTCCATCATGTGAGGTTCCTACATAAAAATTAAAGCATATGTATGCAAAAATAAATGTAACTCTACTCCTACTACTACTAATAAATAAGTCTTAAAAGAAAAAAACCAAAATTATCCAAATTAAAAGTCCTTAAAATAAAAAAAATCAGTCTTCCTCCAACTCATCCTCCTCATCTTCACTTTCTTCTCTCCCTTCATCTTCCTCCTCATCATGTTCTTCGTTTGTTGGCCCAAACATGTCTGGTGTGTAATTAGGGACTGAGTGTTGTTTTGTCTAGCAAATTCTTGAAAGAATGGCCTCGATTCTTGCGTCCACTGTATCATCCAATCGAGTTTTGGATGACTTCCTTCACCAACTTCTTGTTAGGATGTTGCCAACCTTTATGATGAAGCTAGTGTGGTTGTCGTTTCTCGTTGTCTCCTCTTCCCTTCTTTAATTTGTTTGACATAAAGCTCCACATATTTTTGGAAGAGAGTATCACCAATAATGCTCTTTGACGACTTCAAAGATTGCTCAGTGGATATCATGGGCACTCCTGCCCTTTTGCAAAAAGCCATGACTAAGTGGGGAAAGAAGACTCCCACTCTTTCTCTTTCCGCACATCGACTCATGTTTTGATGGATTAATTTCCCTGTACAAACCTGCTTTTTCTGCAAAATTGCAAACAATAATACTGCTCAAAAAGCATTAACGTTAGAAACATTCAAAGCAGGTAGAATGCGAGTGTGTATAAATTGGATCCACATGTTTTCTTTAGGAAACATGATAGCTTGGTTAAACGAAGTAGGAACACTAGTGTTTGGCCTAAATTTTCATTCATCCCTTCCCTCAGTTAAATAGTTTATTACTGATATGTTGGTTTCATTCCTAGTAGATTGAACTATTTTTCGCACTTAAAGAGTTTGAAATTAAGTATTTTCCTAATATTTTCATAATATTTAGTTAGATTTCTTATTTCAATAAATTGTGTAACCTAAGTGTTAATATGATGATTTATTTTTCTTTTTCCAAATGAGGCCTAAAGGTTAGCTAACATACTGAGTGAGTGTGCAGGAGACCATAAAGAAGTGCACTAAAAGGAAACTGAACACTTCGTCACGATATAGGCTGAGCTACGTCATAACTAAGGGACCAGACTTAAAAAACCTGATATCTGACTTCTTTGTCATGACAACGGCTGTAGAATGATGCTTCATGAAGAGATTGAGGCCTATGTCATGACATCGACCATTGGATGTAGATCTCACATTAAAACGAAGGGCATTTTGATCTTTACAATGCCACTTAAAAAGGAGAAACAACTATTGACTTAGGGTTTAGGAAAAATGACCATGTAAAGCTATAAATAGGGCCTTTAGCACTAGGGTTTACACACAATTAGTTACTTTAATTTTAAAGTTTTAGTTTATTTGTTTTTGGCTTCGGAAACAAGACTGTAGAAACTCGCGTAAATGATCGAGGAATTTTTCTCGACAGATTGCTCAATACATGTTTTCCTATATTATGTTATTGATGAATAAAGAAACCATGAGGAACTAATTCCATTTTGGGCAATTAAGGAGTAGACGTATGAATAATTGATTATTGTTTTACAGGGGGTTTTACCTTTCGAATCAGCTGCTTGGAAAAGGAAGAGCATCAAATGAACACTAGGCCTGACAACCTTAGAAAGTCATCTAGGTGGGAATGAACCCAAAATTGGTATTGCCTATCTGTGAACACCTTTTCCCCAAACTGATTTAGATTGTGACATCTAGCGATAAGTAATCTTTATCGACTCACTAAATTGGTGGAAGATCGAGAGATCCAACTAGGGTAGTGACTAGTTGATTGGTGGAAAATCCCCAAAACCCAACAATTCAAGAAATCATATGGAAACGACCTAATCTCCCCAAAGACGTTTAAAAGAATTTTTGCAACTCATATTTACTTTATTTTATTTTATTTTATTTTTATCTCTTTATTTTCATGTCTTCAGCAAACTCTCTTATTTTCCCTTGTACTATAAACCTTAAAACTAGTACTAATTAATTTTATTCTTTGTAGGAATTACATTTACTATTGCCTCAAGCCTCCTTTGGGTACAATCATCGAAATACTTCCAAGTGTTCCGTTGTAAACACACTATATTTACAACTTGACCTGTCTACTTGCGGAAGCCAAAATCTACACCAAACGGGAGTACGTTCGGGAGCAGTCAAGTTGTTGCATCGTTACCGGGGTAAAGATACGGGTTTTTATTTTTATTTTATTTTTTTGTATTGCTAGACCATCGATTTATCAGAACCATTTTGAATTAAATTCATCTTTAATATCTTCGATTATAATAATGTTACGTTTCCTGACCCTTCAACAAAAGATCCTATTGTATTTTTATGGAAACTTGAGGCAATTTGTAGCATAGTTTCTTATTTCGAAGTTGCCTCACGTGTGATGAAATTATTGTTAATCCCGTTCGCTTTAAACAGAAAGGCTAAGTTATGGTTGGATTCTTTATCTTCAAATACTATTACTACTTGGGAAGAATTTGTACATATGTTTTTTCTGCGAATGATTTCTATGCCCAAGATTATGCAGGAATATATACAAATGTTTCATTTTAGGCAAACGATGACAGAAACATTGGGACAAGCCTGGGTTCGATTTAAAACGATACTTCGATCCATATTGAGAAGAGGAATTCATATTGTTATCCTGCTTCAACACTTCTAATGGGTTGAGTATAGAAAATAGACGCAAAGTGGATATAATGACTGGAGGAAGCATTTTGGACTAGGACATGACAAGATGTCACAAAGATATTGGAGGTTGCAAGCGCAAATGAGATATTCTAGGAGGAACAAGTGGAACCTTCAGAAGAGATTAGTAATCTTGTCTGTAACCAATTTATTATCAATCAATCCAAAGAAGAAGATTCCAAAGATGAGGAAATTATGGAAGAAGAGACAACTGAGAAATCTCTAAATGTTCAATTAGAGTGGTGGTAACAAAGCAAGTGGTAGCAAAGCAAAGGGCTGGTGGATCAATCGATGCCAATGAGTACTAAGATGATACCATCAATTGTAAAGCCACCTGAAGTGGAGCTGAAACCTTTGCTAGACCATTTGAAATATAGATATTTGGGTAAGAAAAATACTTTACGTGTTACACTTGCATTAGGATTAAGTAACGCACAAGAACCAACTTTGTTAGAAATACTCAAGCGTCATAAGAAAGCTATTGGCTGGACGATCGCTGATATAAAAGGGATAAATCCAACATTTTGTCAACACAAAATTCGATTGGAAGAAGGTAAAAACCCTATTGTTTATGCATAAAGACAACTTAATCCAGCCATGAAAGAGGTGGTGAAAAAGGAAATAGTAAAATGGTTAGACGCAAGGATAATTTATGCAATCTTTAATAGTGATGGGTAAGCCAAACACAATGTGTACCAAAAAAAGGTGGGTTGAAAGTTTTCGAGAATGATCATAATGAGCTAATCCCTACAAGAACAGTTAATGGATGGAGAGTTTGTATTGATTACAGGAAATTAAATGATGCAACAAAAAAAAAGATCACTTTCCACTACCTTTTACTGATCAAATGTTGGATCGATTGGCAGGTAAGGAGTACTACTATTTTCTAGATGGGTATTCAGGATATCATCAAATCCCAATACATCCCGATGATCAGGAAAAAAGAACTTTTACATGCCCTTTTGGAACTTATGATTTTAAACGTATGCCTTTTGGACTCTATAACGTACCAGTTACTTTTATGAGATGTATAACCCTTTTTTTTGCAGATATGATAGCAGAAGGGCTAGACGTCTTCATGAGTGATTTCTCAATATATGAAAATTCTTTCGAAGAGTACCTGCAGAATCTAGAAAAAGTTTTACAGAGATGTGAGGAGACTAATCTAGTGCTCAATTGGGAAAATTGTCACTTCATGGTAAGAAAAGGGTTAGTGTTGGGCATCAAATATCACAAAGGGGGTTAGAAGTAGATAAAGCGAAAATAGAGGTAATAAAAACCTTGCCATATCCCACAAATGTCAAAGGTATTCGAAATTTTTTGGGTCATGTAGGGTTTTATTGAAGATTCATAAAAGATTTTGCTCATATTTTTAAACCCTTAAATTTATTATTACAAAATGATGTTCCATTTGTTTTTGATAATAGTTGCACTGAAGCTTTTGAGAAGATAAAAGAGAAACTGATAACTGCTCCTATTATTGTCACACCAGATTGGAATGAGTCCTTTATCATTATGTGTGATACTAGTAATTATGCTATAAGTGCTGTTTTAGAACAGAAGAAAAGTAATATGTTTGGAGCGATTCATTATGCCAGCAGGACTCTTACCCTCGCTCAATGCAATTATACTACCACTGAGAAAGAAATGTTAGCTGTAGTTTTTGCTTGCAACAAATTTCGCCTATATTTAATGGCTAATTGTGTGTACATTTATACAAATCATTCAACTTTGAAATATGCAATGAAGAAAAAAGAGACCAAAGTGCAGCTAATTAGATGGGTATTATTACTACAGCAGTTTGATTTATGGATCATGGACCAAAAAGGGATAGATAATCAAATAGCAGATCATCTATCATGATTGGAAAATTGTACTATCCCTATACCTTTGGAAGAAATAAAGGAAACTTTTACGGATGAGCAACTCTTTAGAGTAGAAATTGGATTTCCCGGCACAAGAGCACCATAGTATGTCAATTATGTGAATTATTTCGCAACAAGGGTGTTCCCAGCAAAAGACTCTTGGCAACAGAAAAAACAGATCATGCATGAAGCAAAAAAACTACATTTGGGAGGATCCTTATGTATTTAGGCAATGTGCAGATCAATTAGTACGAAGGAGTGTAGCTGAGAAAGAAATCTATGCTATCCTTAGAGGATGTCATGACTCTTCATCGTACCCAAAGGAGGTGATAGCATTAGAAAAGATCATTGATTTCTCCTTACTTAGGGTATAATTTGTTCCTATTTTATCATTTTTTAGCATGCATTTTTAGCATTTAACTTAGTGATTGTATTTTCTAACTCAATGATGCTCGGTTTAATTTTCTTTAATTTTATCCTGTTTTTGCTACTAATGTCACCACAATTAGTTGTTCAGTATTGCATCAAAAGATATCAGTGCAGGAATTTGTCCTGAAAGATTAACACATGAAGGTATCCAGGGTTGTCGTCGCAAAATAGAATAAAAATTTGCACCCAAAAATGTCGCTACAATCGGCAACTGTCTGATGAACATACCAGATCTACGTGAGTGTACAGCTGTTATAACCAACTTGTACAGCTAGAGGAAGTTGGATCTAAAAAGGAGGGCACCTGTACTTGGCAGTGGTTGATAAATACCGATGAGAGAGGATCTTCTTCAAGCTTCCTACTCCAGATTTTTGATGCAACCTAACTTTGACGAGAAGGAAAATCTTCTCCTGACGAGGAGCATTCCTAATTGCGATGCAAAAGGAGTGTAAGGGAATGATTCTAGTAGACTAGGAATAGAATGCTTCAATTCATTCTTTTATTCTCTCTTTAAACGCTGATGAATTTTGATTAATTGAATTTGTATGGAAGTACAATTTAATTTCAAATCAAGTATGATATCTATTCAATCTTTCCTTTATTGTTTATCTTTGAATTTAATTGCTTGACCAAGAAAGTGTAATTATAGTCACTGTCACTGGAAAGTGCAATGACAAATTAAGTTAAGAAGTAAGTCAACAAAAGTTACTTGAGCATCGAAGGAATTTTACCCACTTGTTCTTGAATATTTTGCATTGCCAGCATTGGAAGGTGTGGTTAGTGTGAGTATTAGAGTCTTTGATAAATAGGGAAGTTAAGGTTGGTAAGATTTCATTGAGCTTAATTGCAGCGACAATATATTTATCATTTACCTTGTGATCACATTTAGCTATTGCCAACTTTTCAAGTCAAGGAACCACATCTCATTACCACTGTTTTTACTTATTAAATTTTCTTAAATTGCTTCGACATATTATTCTCATACTTTTGCTACATTTTCATATTTTATTGCTCTGACATTATTCATCATAGTCTCTTTAGTTTTAACTTTCTTTGCATAGACAATTATTAACATAAGCAGCCATCCCTGTGGGATCAATATCCGATAGATTTTCATCTATCTATTATACTTGCTTCTACAATGTAAGCTTGCACATATTTGCTGTGACGTTCATAGCGCGATCAAGTTTTGGCACCGTTGCTGGGATGTTGTTTGTTTGATGTTTGTATTTGTCATTGCATTTATTTATTTTATTTCTTAATCTTTATTTACTACTAATTTGTTTTATTGTTGTTACTGTTTTCACTTGTTCATTTAGGTGTTTATGACCAGGAGAAATCCTTAAAATATTGTTGACTTAGATCCAGAGATCGATCGAACCATTAGAAGAAGGTGACAAGAATAGAGAAACATGGCTTTGTTAGGAATCAATACTATTATACCATCATTGCTGCCTCAAAATCCTCCAATACAGCCACAAGTTATCAATAATCCACCACCACCACAAGAAGATCAATTGCAAAATTAAACCATCCGAGATTCTATTGTTCCAGTTTTGGATGATTTGCAGCCAAGTGTTGTTCGACCAGCAATTCAAGATGGAAATTTTAAGCCAGTCATGTTCCAAATGTTAAATTCAAATGGGCAGTATGTTGGATTGCCACATGAAGATGCGAGAGAACATATTAAATCTTTTCTACTAATTTGTACTTCTTTCAGTCAGCAGGGTGTTCCTGATGATGCCTTGCGAATGCAACTATTTCCTTACTCATTACAAGGACGGGCTCAAACTTGGTTCCTTGGATTACCTGCTGGATCGATTACGTCATGGAGTACACTCGCAACTCAGTTTGTTCTACATTTCAATCCACTGACAATGAATGCTAAGCTCAGAAATGATATCACTGCATACCATCAGCTTGATGACGAGAATTTACATACAACATGGGAGCTCTACAAATCCCTACTTCAATGCTGTCCCATGCATGGAATTCAATAGAAAACATAGATTGAGATCTTTTACTATGGGTTGAATGCTCAAACAAGAAATGTTGTCGATGCATCTGCGAATGGTCCTTTGTTGGACTGCACCTATGGTAAAGCTGTAATAATTTTAGAGAGGATCGCTCAGAATAACTACCAATATCTGATCTCTCGAGCTGCTCAAGTCAAGACAAATCCTAGAGTTATTAAGTTAGACGCAATATCAGCTCTGAGTGCACAAGTATCTTCATTAGAAAATATGATAAAGAACACGAAGGGGACAAGTGAAGTTGCTCCCATCCAAGTTGCCCAACAACTGGATGTCCCGACATTTTGTTGCGAAATTTGCAACGACAATCATAGCTATGAAGATTGTTCATAGCATGCAGAGAATGCGTTTTCTATTAATAATATCAAAGGAAATTCTTATGGTAATTCCTACAACAGCTCAGCTCGAAACCACCAGCCTTAGGGGAATTAAAATACAACCACATTTAGATATGAAAATTCCTCGAGCCAGGGAAATTTTTGACAAGGGAATTATAATCAGCAGCAGCAAAATTTCAACCCAAGTCCTCAGATGCATGTACATCAAGATCAATTGCAGTCACAACAATCTTCAATTACAAATCTGCATATGCAAGGACAATAACAGCAATAGCAGCATTCCCAACCACGAACTAATCCATTAGCAACCCTTGAATCCTTGATGCGTGAACATATCACGAGGATAGAAGCTATTACACAAGGAAATTCTTCTTCCATATGAACATTGGAGGCACAAGTAGGATAACTAGCTTCAAATATGAGCACAAGACCACCAGATGCTTTACCTAGTGACACTGAGAATCCAAATCAAAAGAGGAAGGAGCATTGCAAAATTATTACTGTTAGGAGTGGAAAGCAAACTGTTGAGCCAATTAGCAACTTTATTATAACACCTATTGACGCAAGTGAAGCAGATCAAGAAGTAAAAGTTGTTTCTGGAGAAGAAACAGACAAACCAAATAAAGAGGAGCCACCAGTTATTACTCTCATACCTATCATTAGACCAACAAAATTATCGACACAACTACCAATGTCGATGCAACCAATTTTTTCACGATAACCTGACGTATCAATACCTTTTCCATTTCCACAAAGATTTAAGGAGAAGGAAAATGATAGAAAAGAATATCAAAAGTTTCTGGCCACATTGAAACAATTGCATGTTAACATACCTCTTGTGGATGCTCTTTTACAGATTCCTAGTTATGGGAAATTCATGAAGGAGCCCTTATCCAAGAAGAAGAAGTTGCCCGATATTAAGACAATTGCGCTTACAGAAGGATGCAGTGCAGTGCAGTGCAGTGCTGACAAATAAGTTGTCACCTAAGATGAAGGACCCTGGAAGTTTTACAATCCCATGCTCGATTGATAATCATTATTTGGGTAAAGCTTTATGTGACTTAGGTGCGAGTATCAACTTGATGCCACTATCTACATTTAATAAATTGGGAATTGGTCACTTGAGGCCCATTGCAGTGACATTGCAAATGGCAAATAAGTTATTGGCGCAGCCTGAAGGACAGATTAAGGACATCCTTGTTCATGTAGACAAGTTTGTTTTCCCTGCTGATTTCATTATACTTGATTGTAAAGCTGATAAAGAGGTACCCATAATCTTGGGACACGCATTCTTAGCTATGGGACACACTCAAATCGATGTGTACAAGGGGGAATTAACAATGCGTCATAATGGGGAACATGTTACTTTTAGTGTCTTCAAAGCCACTCCCTATCGCGACAAGGAAGAATGTCACCACATTGATGTGTTGGATAAATCATTTAAGGGAGAATTCAAGGAGCATAGCACAAGATTTATTGAAAAATTTGTGGCGACATTGTATAAAGATGTTGTACTAAGTTGTGATAGCAAGGTTGGGGTGAATAAGATTAAGATTAATCCAAACTGGTCTATGCAACCTCCTGTGCTGACTAATAGACGGAACCTAGCTTTGAGATCATCTATAATGAAAGCTCTTACTATGGAATTGCAACCATCGTATAATTCTCTGAAGTCTAAGTCCACTCTTTTGTCGGTGCATAAATATTTTTTGTCGCTGCATTTTGTCTGTTGACTCACTAAAGGATCAAAACGTATCAAAAAAGAAATCATGATGACTCATCCTTTCAAACCCAACCGTTAGATTGGTTTTAAAGAAGGGCGATCTAATTGGATGCATTTATTGAGTGCAGTCTTGCTAACCCTTTTATGCAATACATACAAACACGCCCCCTCTCTCTATAAACCAATTTTTCTATACCAACTGTTTCACTCACAAACCTCCATTGTTATACTCAAAATTTGCTTCAATTTCTCATCCTTCTTAATCTACTTTTGTGACCACAAGATATGGCCAGAACAAGAGGAGCAAAGGCACCAACAAAATCCGTTAATGAATTATCCTCTACGGCGACGACTCGTGAAACAAAGCAGCAACCCTCTAACGAACCAGTGATGTTCATACCTAAGGTGGCCAAGGAACGCTTCCAAGATAATATGCTGAAGAGAAATTTCCATCCAGAGAAAGGCTTTAACTTTTCGAAATAAAGGGACCTTGGAAAGGAAGTAACTCGTACCATTGCGAGAATGGGCTGAGAGACATTCTGCGACCATCCTGGAGCATATTTCCTATCTACGATGCGAGAATTCTATGCTAACCTTACTGATCAGGAGTCCAAATTTATATTTGTTCGTGAAGGGTTAATACCATGGGACACCGCAACCATCAATGCAATAGACAATACTACCATTGATAAGGATGAACAAGTGGAGTTCATTGAAGAATGAACTAAAGAAGGGATCGAGATGTTGATAAGAGACCTGTGTATCGAAGGTGCTATGTGGATAGGTTCAAATTCGAGCAACTACACCATGCACAAGAAATTTCTGTCACTTCAAAGTAAGGCGTGATTTCATTTCATTAACATTCGTTTAATGCCTTCTACACACAATACGATAATCACCCTCGATCGAATGTGTCTGATACATTCGATCATAAAGGGTAGAAAGATATATGTCGGTGTAATATTGCTTCAGGAAATTATGGATTGCGTAGCAAAGCAAACATGTATCTTGGTATTTCCCTCTTTGATAACATGATTATGTCAGCAGCGGGGTAAAGTGCCTTGCAAAGAAGAGGAAATCCTAGAAAACAAGGGTCCGATCAATGACATGTCAATTGAAAGGATGGCTCGTGGTAAGGAGACTCTTGTAATAAAAGAGGTAGATACTAGGAAGATGAAAAAGAGCAAGGAAAAAATTGAAAATAGTAGTACACATGTGACTGCAGACCCAACATTGTGGCAAAAATTAAAGGAGCTGGAGCAAATTGTTGATAGCATTAGAAATGACATCTATTTTCTCCCTAAATTTGTGTATTAATTGTCTCTTTTATGGCATATTTAGCATGCATGATAGACATTTCATACTTAGTTTTTATGTTTTCTAACTTATTGTTGTTTGGTTTAAATTCTTGTTATTTTATCTCTTTTTCTGCACTAATGTCATAACATGCAACATATATATATATTGTGTGTAAAAATTGTCAGCGCAAGGACGCATCTCAATAGATCAAGGCTAAAAAGAATTTAGAATGTAGCCACCAGTTTAGCTTGAAATTGTGACCATAAATGTCGCCGCATAGGAATCTTTACGTTGGAATAAGTGAATTCAAGCTACAAGTATATCTGGAAGTACTAGAGCAGGAATTTCACACGTTGTCACCGCAATTAAAGATTTCAGATCGCGACCAGAGATGCTACGACAATCTGCAGATTTATGAAGATCACACCAGATCTGCGTGAGTGTATAGCTTGACTGTAACAAACTTTGCCAGCTGCAAATAGAATTGGATATGAGAAAAGATGAGATCTATCATTCTTGGAGCCAGAAAGCGTTCAGAGTTGCGGCCACAAGTTGATCCATAAATGCGACAAATTATCGTTGCAAATTATAATTTACGCCGACATTCTGCAACAGTCCAGTAAATAAATCAGATCTGCATAGCTTTTAATAACAAACTTTTACAGCTGTACAAGGTAGTTGGATTTGAGAATGGAGGAGATCTGCAAATTCTTGAAGCTTATAAATAGAGGGAAAAAGATGATGGAAGATATCAAGAGTTGAAGAATTAAATTTACAAATTACTTTGTGTTTTTGGAGTTTATTGTTGGAGACCGGTGAGCTGATTGAGCCGACGAGCAACAACTCTCGATGAGGAGTGCTTGATGCTGAACAAGAGAAGCAATTAGGTCTAATCCGAGTAGCCTAGAGATAATATATTTCGATGTATTAGTTAACTCCTTTCTTATGGATGATACTATTATTAATATTTGAATGAATA
Organism: Kokia cookei; assembly: GCA_039519145.1. Classification (NCBI taxonomy): domain Eukaryota; kingdom Viridiplantae; phylum Streptophyta; class Magnoliopsida; order Malvales; family Malvaceae; genus Kokia; species Kokia cookei. The sequence goes on from CM076905.1 coordinate 17,982,610, forward strand.
CGAGAGTATCTTTCAATATTTGATCACTTTTATTCTTATTTAATTCTTTTTATCTGTTTATTCTTGGATCTAACTCTATCAAACATGAGAGTGGCTTTGCAGTCTACCGACATTTAGGGATGCAGTGACAAGTTAGGTTAACAAGTAAGTTAGGCGAGAACTGCTTGGGATTAGAAGAAATTCTGATCACTTGTTCTTGAGTACACAAAGTTGTTCACACCGAGTGGTGGATAATTATGGGTATTTGAGTCGTGATTAAACAGGGAATTGTTATTGGTAAGATTTCATTGGAAATTCTTTGTTACGACAGTTTATCTATTCAAAACCTTATCGACGCATCTTGCGTTGTGATTTAGCAAAATCAGTGATCGACTCTAAATCTTGGCACTTGATCACATTTATATTTTCTGCATTTAAATATTAAACACTCAACATTCAATACACTTTGATTTACTTTCAGTTGCTTTGACATTTAACCTTTGACATTTAACTTTGATTGTATTGACAGTATTAATCATTTTAGTTTGCAGATCCGACTTTATTGCACTGACATCTTTACTCATATTTCATCTAATTCTAGTATTAATTGCTTTGACATCTAAACATGAAGAACCCATTCCCTGTGGGATCAATGTCCGATAGAAATTGTCTATCAACTATACTTGTATCGACGTGTGTTCGCTTGCACATTACTGTGATGTTTCAGACGCGATCAAGTTTTGGCGCTGTTACCAGGGAATGAAGTTTGTTTGAAGTTTATTTTTGTCGTTGCATTTATTTTTTATTATCTAAATTTTATTTGTCACTAACTTATTTCATTTTTTTTGTTTACTTTTACATTTTTTTAGTGAAATATGGCTAGGAATGAGGTATCTTCTTTGACTAATATGCAGAATGTTACAACAGTTGCAGAATGAAAATTTGTAGTGACAATTTGTAATTACTGTGGGGACAACCATGAGTTTGAAGAATGCCCATAAAATCTAGCAAATGTGTACCACATGAGGAATTTCTATTGAAATGAAAATTCATATTCCAACACTTACACGTCAGGGTGGGAGCAACATCCAAAATTTTGATGGAACAATCAAGACCTTGGAAGTATAGACAATGATGTTAGATCCGAGTGGACGTTGCCCAATTATGATCAGCCTTTGTCAAGGCAAAATATCCAGCAATATGAAGCATCAGAGTTTTTATCAATTGAAAATTTCTTAAGACAATATATTTCCAAGACTGATGTTGTGCTTCAAAATCAAGTTGAATCTATACGAGCTCTAGAATATCAATTTGGCCAGATTGTGGGCGTAATAAATTTGCGACCACAAGAAACTTTGTCAGTTGATATTGAGAATTCGATATCACAAGGGCAAGAGCATGATGAGGAAATCATTCCCAAAAGTGAAACTCAACTAAATTAAGTTGATAGAGATGCTACAACAAAAGAAGATAATTCAAATCTCAATAATGGGAAGATAGCGCAATCTGAAAAGCAAACTACAGCTGAAGAGGTTAAATAAAATATTACGATGATAGAATCAGATAACTTTGTCGCCACAAATGCTACAGCAAAACAGCCTCAGAAACTTGAAGACACATTGTTAAAGAAGAGAAGATTGGGAGAAGTCGAAGCAATCGCACTTACTGAAGGGTGCACTGTCATGACAATTAAATTGCTCTAAGAATTTAAGGATCCCAAGAGCTTCTCAATACCCGATTCCATTGGTGATCGGTATATTGGAAAGGCATTATGTGATTTCAATGAAAGCATAATTTTGATGCCTATATCCGTAATTAAGAAGTTACGTAATTAGAAAAAATGCAAGAAAGAGTGGAAATTTTTTGGGACCGTGTGAAGAATAAAAGAGTACGAAGCACTTGAAGAAGAAGGAATAAATATTGTGTCTGCACCGATTGAGGAACAAGTAAACATTACTGTCGGTGCATTAGGATTCCATTGTCAACACAATTTTGTACAGCTGTACTGCACCTACTGACTTAATGCTGAAAATGGACGAAGTTCATGTAGAGGAAGAAAAAGATGAAAAAATAGATGTCGAGGCAAATTTAGTTGAGAAATTTATCCCTACACTTTAAGTTGTGGATGCAATAACTAAAGGCTTGTCGCAAGATGGAGCGAGTTAGGCGGAAGCTACTGATGAAAATCTTTGGGCGATAATGGTCTATACTGTATCAATGAATGAAGCAGCTGATGATGCCAAAGTAGAGATAGAAACTGAGAAGCAGTACACAGATCATACAAAGCTCAAATAAAAGTAAAAGAAGAAAGAAGAGAAGGACCTAATGTTGCGACAAATTCGGCTGAGGAATTTGTCACCACACCTGAACTTGTGGATGCATCATCTGATGATTTGGCGCCACTTGAAGTGAGTCAGACGGAGGTTGTGATGCCTACTGTTGAGGAGCAATCTATAGGTTCGGCTAAGCCAAAGGAATGAAGGAGGAAGTGCACCAAATACAAGAAGCAATGCTAGGAGGAACAAAAGTGCAAGAAGAAGAAAACCAATGCAGCCACATCTTCGGCTACAACACATTGAGTTATTTTTTTAGCACTTAGTTTAGTTTTCATGTATATAATGTAGCTGTAGTATAATTGTCCTTGCATTATTAATGTCATTGCATTTTTATTGTCGTTACCTCTACATTGTCATTGCATTTCCATATATATATATATTTATTAATGTCAGTGCATTGGGGACAATGCACACTTTAAGTTTGGGGGAATTTGTGTGAAATGGAAATACAATTGCACCTACATTTTTGGGAATTTACTGGTTTCTTTAGTTCAATGAAAGTATACAAAGTTACAAGAAAAAAATGTGACCACAATTTTTTTTTTATTTTATGCTTAAATCTTGAATTGTTTGGAATGTTGATGCGTGAATTGGATGAATGTGAATGAATATTGAGTCCTATTTTTTGATGAGTGATGGGATTGCATTAGTAATGAATGGGTAGTATCAATCTTTGAATCTTAAATTAACTTTCCAATTGCAGCGACATATATTAATAAAAAGACACTCCAATGTGAGTGCATTGTGACTTATCAAGGGAGAACACTCCGCTGCATGTGTTAGAAAAATCATCTAGCCAAAGGTTGTCACTGCAAGAGTGTGTGTCGGCGCAATTGCATACTTCCTGGGTGTTTGTTGCACCCTATCATTACTGCACAGGAACAAGGGTATAGTAATGTAATGACATCTCTTAGTCAGATAAAAAGAAAGAAAAAGGAAAGAAAAAGAGAAAAGAAATATTTATAATGCTATCTTTCAATAAATGTTGTATTGGTTAATAAAAGCTAAGATTCAAAGTATGATGCTAACATTAGTGAAGTTGCAGTCTTAATTATTCATGCTTATAAATTGTCAGCGCATTATTCTATCATGTGAATGCAATTTGTACTTTAAAATTATAGAAAATTTAAGTTGTTAGAATAATAATTACGGTGACATATTTGCTTATGAAGTTTGCTATTTTTTGTTTACTTAAGGACAAGTAAAAACTCAAGTTTGAGGGTATGATATCATTAGAAAAGACACCTATTTTCTCCCTAAATTTGTGTATTAATTGTTTCATTTATGACATATTTAGCTATAGACATTTCATACTTAGTTTTTATGTTTTCTAACTCATTGTTGTTTGGTTTAAATTCTTGTTATTTTATCTCTTTTTGTGCACTAATGTCACCACATATGACATATATATATTGCGTCTAAATATTGTTAGCACAAGGATGCATCTCAGTAGATCAAGGCTAAAAAGAATTTATAATGCAGCCACAAATTCAGCTTGAAATTGCGACCATAAATGTCACTGCATAGGAATCTTTACATTGGAATGAGCGAATTCAAGCTACAAGTATATCTAGAAGCACCAACGCAGGAATTTCACAAATTGTCACCGCAATTACAGATTTCAGATCGTGACTAGAGATGCGATGGTAATCTATAGATTTATGAAGATCTCACCAGATCTACGTGAGTGCACAACTGTAAGAAACTTTGCCAGCTACAAATAGAATTGGATTTGAGAAAAGATGAGATCTATCATTCTTGGAGCCAAAAAGCGTTCAGAGTTGTGGCCACAAGTTGGTCCAGAAATGCGGCAAATTGTCGCCGTAAATTATAATTTGCATCGACATTCTGCAACAGTCTAGTAAACAAATCAGATCTGCGTAGCTGTCAATAACAAACTTTTATAGCTGTACAAAGTAGTTGGATCTGAGAATGGAGGAAATCTACAAATTCTTAAAGCTTATAAATAGAGGGAAAAGATGAAGAAAGATATCAAGAGTTCAAGAATTAAATTTGCAAATTACTTTATGTTTTTGGAGATTATTACTGGAGACAAGTGAATTGATTGAGCCGACGAGCAACAAATCCTGACGACGAGTGCTTGATGCTGAACAAGAGAAGCAGTTAGGGGGTAATTCGAGTAGCCTAGAGATAGTATATTCCAATGCATTCGTTTACTCCTTTCTTATGGATGATGAACTATAATTAATATTTGAATGAATACGATAGTATCTTTCAGTATTTGATCACTTTGATTCTTATTTAGTGTTTTTTATCTGTTTATTCTTGGATCTAACTGCATCAAACATGAGAGTGGCTTTGCAATCTACCGACATCAAGAGATGCAGTGACAAGTTAGGTTAACAAGTAAGGTAGGCGAGAGTTACTTAGGATTAGAAGAAATTCTTATCACTTGTTCTTGGGTACACAACACTGTTCACACCGAGAGGTCGAGTAATTATGGGTATTTAAGTCATGATTAAATAGGGAATTGTTATTGGTAAGATTTTATTGGAACATGTTGCTGCAACAATTTATCTATTCAAAACCTTGTTGATGCATCCTACGTTGAGACTTAGCAAAATTAGTGATCCACTCCAGATCTTCGCACTTGATCACATTTATATTTTTTGTATTTAAATAATACACTTTGATTTACTTCCAGTTGCTCTGACATTTAACCTTTGACATTTAACTTTGATTGCATTGACAGTATTAATCATTTTAGTGTGTAGATCCGACTTTATTACACTGCATCTTTACTCACATTTCGTCTAATTCTACTATTAATTGCTTTGACATCTAAACTTCAAGAACCCATTCCCTATGGGATCAATATCTGATAGAATTGTCTATCAACTATACTTGCATCGATGTGTTTTCGATTGCACATTGCTGTGACGTTTCAGATGCGATCAATTGCCGATGCGATCAATTTTCAATGCTATTAACATCAAAAAAATAAAACTTGTCACCACAGTTGAAGAAATGGAACATTCACAGAATCTATTCTATGCCTAACTAGGTTATGGAATAGTGCCACGCTGACTACCATGAGGAGAATAAGCACAGTACCTCTTCCAGAATTTCCAATCTTCCTTCCGATCATTAGGGAAGCAGAGCCTTTAACTAATGGAGCCGATTCTAGATACAAAGAGCACTCCATAGCTTCTCCACCAATAGTGCATATTTCAGATGAAGAAAGAGAGGTGGAATCAAGGGAGGTAAAGGATTACTTGAGGAACATTACCAACTTAATCGAGGAGGATTTCCTTACTAATCTTGAAACTACTGATGCTACTGAAGAAGAAACTCCTACTAAAGGAGAAGCCACACCCATTGCAGAAATGAGAAAAGAGGAGAAGAAAGAAGAAAAAGAAGAGGAAGAAGCTAGGGTAAATTAATCAGAGGAATTTGTCCCTGCACCAACAGTTGTGGGTGTAATAAGTAAAAAATTGGCGCCATCTATTGTGAGTCAGGCAGAGGTTGTGACAACACCAACTGAGGATCCAAATCCATTGGCTATATAGTCTACACAGAGCCAATGGCAGAGAACCATCCTTCTAACGTCACGGTCGATGAACTCGGGGCACAGCATAATTTGGAGGAGCAATCCGAGGATCCGACTAAGCCAAAAGAAATGAAACGAAAGCGTGCCAAGGATAAAAAGAAACGCGAGGAGGAACACAGGAAGAAGAAGAAGAAAACCCATGCAGCCACATCTTTGGCTGCAGCACACTGAGTTAGTTTTTTTTTTTCAGCACTTTGTTTAGATTTCATGCATATCATATAGTTATAATATCATTGTCAACACATTTCTTCTGTCCCTACATTTTTATTGTCATATCATCTGCATTTGTCATTGCATTTCCACATATATTTGTACATTATTGTCAGTGCATTGGGGACAATGCAAACTTTAAGTTTTAGGGGGAATGTATATGGATTGAAAATGCAATTGCACCCACATTTGAAAAATATTTTTTGTCATTTTGAATTCAATGAAAGCATGCAATATTATGGGAGATGTGATTGCAATTTTTTTCATTTGATGCTTAATTTTCGAATCATGTGAGATGCTAATGAATAAGTTGGATAAATGTGATTGAATGTTGTGCCCTCTATTTTTGGATGAATGGTTGAGATTGCATTAGTAATGAATGAATAGTATCATTATTTGAATCTTGAATAAAATTTCCATTTACAGCTACTTGTATATAAGTATAGTTATAAATAAAAGAAACTCCAATGTGGGTGTATTGTGAACTGTCAAGGGGGAGCATTCCAATGCAAGTGTTAGAAAAAGTAACCTAGCCAAAGGTTGCCACTGCAAGAGTGTGTGTCGACGCAATTACATACTACCTGGGGGTTTGTTGCACCCCGTTGTTACTTCCCAGTAACAAAGGTATAGTTATGCAATGACATCCCTCAGTCACATAAAAAATTAAGATAAATAAATAAATATGTATATCATAAATTCTGTGTTGGTAGAAAGAATTTAAGATTTAATGCATGATACTGGCATTGATGAAGTTACAGTTCTGATTATTCATACCTATAAATTGTCGGTGCAATATTCTGTATGTGAGTGTAATTTATACATTAGGATTTCAAAAGATTCAAGTTGCTAGATTGGCTATTGCTTTGACAAAACTCTTTTGCTATAACTTTGCTAGATTTTGTTTACTTGAGGACAAGTAAAAATTCAAGTTTGGGGGTGTGATAGCATTAGGAAAGACCATTGATTTCTCCTTACTTAGGGTATAATTTGTTCCCATTTTATCATTTTTTAGCATGCATTTTTAGCAATTTTAACTTAGTGATTGTATTTTCTAACTCAGTGATGCTCATTTTAATTCTCTTTAATTTTATGCTATTTTTTCTATTAATGTCATCACATTAGTTGTTCAGTATTGCATCCAAAGATGTTAGTACAGGAATCTGTCCTGAAAGATCAACATTTGAAGGTATCCAGGGTTGTCGTCTCAAAATAGAATCCAAATTTGTGCTCAGAAATGTCACTATAATCGACAACTGTCTGATGAACACACCAGATCTGCGTGAGTGTACTGCTGGTATAACCAACTTGTATAGCTAGAGGAAGTTGCATCTAAAAGGGAGGACACCTGTACTTGGCAGTGGTTGATAAATACTGATGAGGGAGGATCTTCTTCAAGCTTTATCTTCCAGATTTTTGACGCATAAAAACTTTCTCTTCAACATTTTCTTAAGCTTGCTTCCATGTAACTTCATTAAGGGCAACCTGACTGTGATGAGAAGGCAAATCTGCTCCTAACGAGGAGCATTCCTAATTGCGACGCAAGAGGAGTGTAAGGGAATGGTTTTAGTAGACTAGGAATAGGATGCTTCAATCTTTTATTCTCTATTTAACGCTGATGCTTCAATCTTTCCTCCATTGTTTATATTTGAATTTAATTGTTTGACCACGAAAGTGTAATTGCAGTCACTATCACTAGAAAGTGCAACGACAAATTAAGTTAACAAGCAAGTCAACGGAAGTTGCTTGAGGATCGAAGGAATTCTGTCCACTTGTTCTTGAATATTTTGCATTGCCAGCACTAGAAGTGTGGTTAGTATGAGTATTTGAGTCTTTGATAAACAGGGAAGTCGAGGTTGGTAAGATTTCATTAAGCTTAATTGTAGCAACAATTTATCTATCATTTACCTTGTGATCACATTTAGTTGTTTGCCAACTTTTCAAGTCAGGGAACCCCATCTCATTATCACTATTTTTACTTATTAAATTTTCTTAAATTGCTTCGATAAATTATTCTCATACTTTTACGACATTTTCTTATTTTATTGCTACGACATTATTCATCAAAATCTCTTTAATTTTAACTTTCTTTCCATCGAAAATTATAAACATAAGAAGCCATCCCTGTGGGATCGATATCCGATAGATTTTCATCTATCTATTATACTTGCATCGACAGTGTACGCTTGCACATATTTGCTATGACGTTCATAGTGCGATCAAGAGGCTTAAAGCAATAGTGAATTAAATCCCTACAGTGAATAGAATTAATTAGTAATCTACTTTGGGATTATAGTATGAAAATGAAGTAAAGAGTTGATTTGTAGAAAACATAAAATGAAAGAAATAAAAGGTTAGTTGTAGAAATTCGATAAATGGCTTTGGGGATATTAGGTCACTTTTTTATGAGTTCTTCAATTGTTGGGTTCTGGGGATTTTCCTTCAATCAACAAGTCAATACCCCAATTGGATCTTCCGATCTTTCACCAGCATAGAAAGTCGATAAAGACTACTTATCGCTAGATGTCACAGTCTAAACCGGTTTAGGGAAAATGTTTTCACAATGGGCAATACAAATTTTGGGTTCATTCTTATCTAAATGATGTTTTAGGGTTATCAGGTCTAGTGTTTGTTTGATGTTCTTCCTTTCCTAAATAGCTGACCGAAATGAAAAATCTTTGTTAAACAACAATTAAATAATCATACTTCCACTCCGTAATTCCCCAAATTGAAAATAGTTCCTCATGGTTTTCTTAATCATAATAAAAACAATAATATATGAAAACATAGAATTAAATAGATTAAATGAAAAAGAAACTTTAATTGTTTTGGAAATCTGTTAGGAAAAATTCCTCGAACGTTTATGCGAATTCTACAATCTCGTTTCTAAAATGAAAATAAAAAGTAAAAATTAAAAGCTAGTAAATGGTGTGTTTAAACCTAGTGTTAGAGGCCTTATTTATAGCCTTGGTCGGCCATTTTCATTAACCCTAGGTCAGTTGTCGTCCTTCATGTTTAAGTGGCATTGTAAAGACTGAAATGTCCTTCACTTAGTGCAAATTTCGCGTCCAGGGGTCGATGTCATGACACATTAATAGCACCAGAAAGAACCATGAATTTCTTCATACTTATTGTTTAAGTTGTTCCCATTTAGTCATCCTTAGCACATATTTTAGCATTTTTTTTGTTTAGTTTATTGCATTTTCTAACTCAATGGACCTTAGCTTAGTTGCTCTTAATTTTGTCATATTTTACTATTAATGTCGTTGCATGAGTCTAATCAGAATTACACCAAGAATTGTCACTGCATGACGATGTCCAGAATTATCCCCAAAATTGTCACTGCATATAACAAGACCTGTGTTGCGACAAAGCCATCAACCTCATATGTAGTTTCATCTTGCAGGCATTGTTGCAACATGTATGTCACGACAAAGTAGTTAGTCTCCTAAATCTTCAAGTCTTGTCCCTTTGTTATGACGTAGAACATCCTATGTTGTGACGAAGTGATCAATTAAAGATGTTAGCTAACCTTTAGGCCTATATTGGCCTTTAAGATGATAAAACAACCTTTAAGCACTTGGGTTACACAATTCATTAAAAACAAAATCTAAGTTAAATCCTATGAAAACATAAAGAAAGTACTTAATTCAAATCTCCTCAAGTGTAAAAACTAGTTCAATTTACTCGGTATAAAACCGGTAGATCAGTTAACAACACCCATCTTAAGAAACTAAAATGAATATCGATTTTACTTTTCAAACCATGAAATTTCACTAAAATGTTTTGGAAAGTCTTAGCTTCTAAATTTGAGCCATAGATCAACTATGAATTCTTTTTATAGAGTTGAAATGTTTTATTTGGTTTCAATTCGCAAAAACTGGTTTATTTCAAATCAAACTTTTATTTAAATGTTGTAACCTCCATAATCTGACCATAACGTTTGGGTCAGGTTTGGGGTGTTACAATACCTCTCCTAAGCCTCAGAACGTTACAAACCGAGAAGACCTATGTGACCTAAAACAACTCCATGCATGAATGATTATGGCATTACATGATTTCATTATGACTATTTATATTGTATTAGGATAATTAAAGTACTTGTATTAGACATTGATGAAGTTATATTAATGAAGTCTTGATATTTGTATCTTTTGTAACTTACCGAACCTAGATGTTTCTAATAAAAAATGGTAAAGTTACTTGCTCATCATGTTAAATTTATTAGAAGATATATAATGCCTAGAGTGGATGTTGCAAACTCGATCCTTGTATGATATATGCTCAAGCTCCTATGTTTTTCTTCCTTTTATTTTGTTTTGTTTTCTTAAGGACAAGTAATTAATTAAGTGTGGGGGAGTTTGATCTATCGGATTTTGACCTAGCAGATTGAACTACTACTCGCACTTTAGGAGCTTGAAATTAAGCATTTTCCTTATGTTTGCTTTGGATTTAGTTTAGTTTTCTTATATTGAATAAATTGTGTAAAAAGTGTAAAAATGTTCTTTTTATTGACTTTAAGGTCGATTGAGGCCTAAGGGTTAGCTAATGAACTTTGTGAGTGTGTAGGAGACCTTTAGAAGATGAAAGAACACGAAACTTATCACAAGGTCACGACACGGACTACTCCGTGTCGCAACAAATGAACCAGACCTGAAGATTGTCAAAACTAACTTCTATGTAGAAACATAGGCAATATGTGTCGTGACAACACTTGGGAAACATGCATAAGGAGCGGACTAACTTCTAATCCCCAAGCAACTTCCATTGTCATGCTTGTTAGCTTAAACTTCGCTGCACCTTCTAGTGATAGTGACCGCAATAACACTTCCGTGTTACAAACATTCAAACCCAAAGATTAAATAGTAGAAGCAAGTTTGAATAAAATAACATTTAACCCAAAAATTATTTGTACTTCTATACAAACATAAAATAGAGAGTAATCACTAGCATTAGAAAAGAATTGTAAAAGAGACAAATGAAAAATACTATTCCTAGACAACTCGACTTGCTCCCTCACTTCCTTCTTGTGTCAAACTTAGGGCTCCTTGTTAGGGGCTGATTTGCATCCTTTTCACGTCGGTTCACCCGTTGGGGTCTCAAGCCTCCATAGCCGAAAAGCTTAAAAGCTAGGTTAAGGAAGATAATGCCCAAAGAAGACTAAAGGAGACACCTTTTTCTCTTTCATTGTGAATATTTATATTCCTCCAAATTGAACAGGTGTCTTTTCTACAGAATTATGCTGTCTCTGGTTGTACAAGTTGGTTATACCAGATTGGATAGCTCACACATTTTTGATCTTATTTGAACAACTGTATGATGCGACGATAATCCTGGATGCAATCTGAAATTACTTATGCAATGACATCAGTACCAAAATAGGACAAGTTTAAGAGTAAATAGGCTAAGGACCATTGAGTTAGAAAATGCAATTTACTAAACTAAAAAATGCTAAAATATGTGCTAAAGACAACTAAATGGGAACAACTTAACCAATAAGTAAGGAGAAAACAATGGTTCTTTTAGCATTATCACACCCCCAAACTTGAGTTTTTACTTGTCCTCAAGTAAAACAGAAACTAGCAAGGCTACACAAAAATTCACCAAGGCAAATGATCATTCTAGCAACTTGATTCATCTAAAATCCCAATGAATGAATCACATTCAGATGACAGAATATTGTGTCGACAACTCATAAGTATGAATAACTAAGATTGCAACTTCATCAAAGCTAGCATCATGCCTCAAATCCTAAATTTCATCTACCAAAACAACATTTATTGTATAATAATAATATATCTTATTGTGCAATGGATGTGGAACATGATGACGAAAGCTAGAAGAAGGGAATGACAGTGAGGAGGAGGAAGATGAGATGGACAAGGAAAATAACTATTTGAAACAATTTTATTTTGTAACTTTTGGATAATTTTTGCCTTTTATTTTAGACTTATATAATCGTAGTAGTTGGATTAGATTTTATCTTTGTATATATGCTTGAGTTCTTTTTGTAGGAACCCTACATTATGGAATACACAACCTCAAACAATAACACGAAAAGGAGAAGGATAACCTTTATAAGAAAATGAGAACCTTCACGATAAATCGGTTAACTTCTTTCCTTTATTATTTGAAGGGACTATACGTTGAGGACAATGTGTTTTCTAAAGTGTGGGGGTAATGATAAAGAACCATTGATTTCTCCCTACATATTGTTTAACTTGTTCCCATTTAGTCATCCTTAGCACATATTTTATCATTTTTTAGTTTAGTTTATTGCATTTTCTAACTCAATGGACCTTAGCTTAGTTATTCATAATTTTGTCATATTTTACTACTGAATTCGTTGCATGAGTCTATTCAGAATTGCGCCCAAAATTGTCACTGCATGATGATGTTCAGAAATGTTGCTGCATGGAATGCCCAGAATTGTCGCCGCATCTGACAGCTCACTGCATGAGCATATCCAGAATTGCGCCCAAAATTTTCACCGCATCTAACAGCTCGTTGCATGAGCATATCCAAAATTATGCCCAAAATTGTCGCCACATCTGACAGCTATCCGGATAAGAACATAAATTGCATGAGTTGTCCAGTCTGGTATAACCAACCGGTACGACCATAGACAACTCAATTCTGTAGAAAAGATACCTGTACAATTTGGAGGGATATAAATATTCACAAGGAAAGAGAAAAAGTCTCTCTCTCCCTTTTAGTCTCCTTTGGTGCATATTCTTCTTCAACCAAGCTTTTGAAGCTTTTCGATTAGGGGGGCTTGAGACCCTCATGGGTGAACCAACATGAAGGGATGTAGATTTGCTCTTGACAAGGAGCCCTAAGTGAGACGCAAGAGGGAAGTAAGGGAGCAAGTCGAGTAGCCTAGGAATAGTATTCTCCATTTGTTCTTTTACATTTACATTCTTAAATGCTGGTGATTCATGTTCATTTCAAGTTTGTTTGGAAGTGCTCTTGATTGTAGACTAAATGATATCTTATTCAAGCTTGCTTTTACTGTTAATTCTTTAGGTTTGATTGTTTTGACCACGGAACTGTGATTACAGTACTGTCACTTGAATGTGCAGCGACAAATTAAATTAACAAGCAAGACAATGAAATTTGCTTGGGGATTGAAGGAATTTAATCCACTTGTTCTTGAATGTGTTGCATTACTAGCACTGGAAGGTGTGGTTGTGCATGTTTAAGTCTTAGATCTAACAGAGAAGCCAGTTTGGTAAGACATTCAATGTGCTTATTTGAAGCGACAATCACCTAGTATTTTACACCTTGTGAGCCATACTTAGTATTCTGTTGACTATCCACATTGGGGACTCCATTTCATTATTATTGTGTTTTATCTTTAATTTTACATTATTGCTCCGACAACTATTTTCACAATTTATCTTGTTTTATCTGTTCATTGCATTGACATTAATAGATAACAAACATCCATCCTCATGGGATCGATATCTGATAGGTTATATATCTGTCTACTATACTTTCATCGACAGTGTACGCTTGCACATATTTGCTGTGACGTTCATAGCGCAATCAAGTTTTGGCGCCATTACCGGGGGTAGCATTTGTTTGATGTTTATTTTTGTTTTAGCACTTTATTTTTATTATATAATATTTAGTTTCTACTAACTTGTTCTTCTTTTTGTCACTATTTTCACATTTTATTTCAAGTGTTTATTTTATTTTATTTTATTTTGTTCAAGTTTATTTTACGTCTTGTTTCTGCAGAATAATGAGGTACCACTGTCGCCACACTTGGACTTCATTGTCAACGTAATTCATACAACTGTCTAGTTTCATTTTGTAAACTGCAGATTGAAGCCCTCTACGCACAGCACCACAGTCACCCTTGACAAAATGTGTTTGATAGATTCTATTCTCAAGGGTAGGAAGATCGATGCTGGCACAATAATCCAAGCTATAAATAGGGCCCTTTAACACTTAGGTTTACACATCTTTAACTTAGCATTTAATTTCGTTGTAATTTAGGTTTAGTCATTTTATTTCCTTTGTTGTTTTATTTTCGTTTAATGGAAACAAGATATTTAACTTCGCATAAACGATTGTGGATTACTAACAGATTGCTATACAAGTCTAGAGTTTCTTCCAATTCATATTTTTAGTCTCAAATTTAATGTTTACTTTTATTATTGAAATTATGATGTCCAAAGAAGCCATGATGAACTAATCCCATTGTGGGGGATTGGGGAGTGGAATTATGGTTTCTTAATTATTGTATATAGGGATTTTCAATGGATCGATTGTTTGGGAAAGGAAGAATGTGAAACAAACCCTAGGCTTGACAACCCTAGGAAGAAAAAACCTAAAATTGGTATTGTCCATTCGTGAACACCTTCACCCCAAATCAATCTAGACTATGACATCAAGAGATAAGTAGTCTTTGTTGACTCGTTATGTTGGTGGAAGATCGGAAGATCCTGCTAGGGTAGCGACTAGTCGATTGAAGAAAAGCCCCCAAAACCGATGATTAAAAAATTCATACTAAAGTGAGTTGATCCTCCCAAATCTGTTTATTGAGTTTCCTTATCTATTTCCTTAGTTTATCTCTTTTACTTTTATGATCTTTAGTTTAAAACCACATTCTTTTATTTTACATTCGTACTATAAACCCTGAAAAGAGTACTAATTACTTCTTTTCTTTGCAGGGGTTTTAATTACTATAACTTCGCCTCCCTTGGGTATGATCCTCAAGTGTTTCGTTGTAAGCAAACTATATTACAACCTGACCCGTATACTTGCGAAAGCCCTAAACTACACATCGAACAAGAGTACATTTGAAGGCGGTCAACTATGACCTTAGTGAAATTTTCAATCGAAACAAGAATTTAAATCACAAATAGTAGAGCAAATAAGCGTCAAACTTGAAATCAAACAAGTGACAGTATCGAGGGTGATGTGTCAAAATAGAAGTAAGTCAATTTGTGTGATGTAGTTATCATACCAAAGAGATAAGCAAATTTTCTTATTATAAACTAATCAAAAGTGAAACTCCAGCATGATTGTGTTGTGATTAAAAAGGTATTAAATCTCTCTAAGTTCTTTAGAACTTACATGTGTTATTATGTATTGTAGGTAAAAAGAGAAATTTAAGAGTTTGAGAAGGGACTAAACCAGAATATGCTGAGCTAAGACAAATTGTCTCTTAGTCGTAATGTGCATACTGTGGGTGGCCTTGTGGCGGAGCCTAAAGTCTTAGTTATATTGTAACTAGCTACATTTAGAATGTCATTTTCCAACTTAGGCAAATGGTCAACATGTTAAAGATTACTTGTAAAATATTAGAGATCCAAGCACATAATTGGAAGTAAATTCATGTACATTGAAAGGTTTATTAGATGATCAAGATTCTATAATACTTATACCATGTGATTATGAAATTCAAATGCATGTGGTAGGGTTGATTAGACAATCATATTCTAATATAAATTGCATTAAGTACGAATGGTAGAATAAATATACCTATATATATTATTAATCAAGAATGTGTTAGTAATTTCGAATCTTGAGTGTAACATGTAACCCCTAAAATCGGGTCTAGACGTTATGGCCCAATCTGAGAGATCAAATGCGAGTTAAAAACCAAAATACATTATTTCATTAAAAATACAAATTTAAATATTTTTAAAACATTATATTTTTAAATATTGTATTTGAGAAAATCTATTTGTTACTTATGTCATGAAAACATTGCGATTGATTGTCAAAAATAGTTTGATTTAATTTTATTTACTTTGCAGAAGTGAATTTCACTAAAACTTAGGCTCTGTTTGTTTGCCAGTAAAATAATTTTCGTAAAATGTTTTGCTTATTTACGATGTTTGTTGGTAGAAAATGATTTCCTATAGTAAAACCTTTTCAAAACACGAGTAAATCTCTTCCTTTTTTACGGAAAATGTCTTACCGATTTTATTCTGGTAAGACATTTTCCATTCTCTTCACCTTCATCACAGCAATCCTTCTCCCTTCCTCTTTGTACTTCAGCCTCCATCACATGGGTAAACAATGAGGATTTGGTTAGAGTTTAAGAGCCAAAAACCCATATGTGAATAAAGAGGAAGAACTTGATTAACCCAAAAGAAAAAAATTTTGATACTGCTCAAAACCCAAATTCAATCTGATATTGTTAACCGGATTTCAATATATCTCTTCTTCGAGCACCTCGCTTCTTACAAGTTAGTGCTGTCGTGGTGAGTTTCCTCTTCCTTCCCCCATTTATGATTTTCTCTCTCAGAATTCACCTAAGCAAAGGCGAATGGATAAAATTAAGGTGACCATACTGCATGTAGTCAACGAATGGATAAAATTAAAGGGGAGACGCACTCCATGAGGACGGACGTAAAACAAGTACAGTCTGACAGTGTACGCTTGCACATATTTGCTGTGACGTTCATAGCACAATCAAGTTTTGGCGCCATTACCGAGGGTAGCATTTGTTTGATGTTTATTTTTGTTTTAGCACTTTATTTTTATTATATAATATTTAGTTTCTACTAACTTGTTCTTCTTTTTGTCACTATTTTCACATTTTATTTCAAGTGTTTATTTTATTTTATTTTGTTCAAGTTTATTTTACGTCTTGTTTCTGCAGAATAATGAGGTACCATTGTTGCCACACTAGTACTTCATTGTTAACGCAATTCGTACAACTGTCTGGTTTCATTTTGTAAACTGCAGATTAAAGCCCTTTACGCACAGCACCATAGTCACCCTTAACAAAATGTGTTTGATACATTCTATTCTTAATGGTAGGAAGATCGACGTTGGCATAATAATCCACCAAGAAATTGCTTAGACAACCTTACTGCACAAAGTGAAGGTCGTTGAGAAGTTGACCAATTCCATCAGCAATAGGTAGATCAGATTTGTCACTGCAATAGATGATATGGAGAAATAAAAAAATTTGTACTATGCTTAATACCAAGGTCTGAAATAGCTTTATTATAGCCACATCAAGGCAATTGAGCCTAACCCCAATCCTAGAATTCTCATTGTTTCCACCAATCATTCGAGATTCTGAACTCTCATTAGAGGATACTGACTTAAGGGACTGAGATCGATTGATGGACTCCCCTTCAATTGTGTACAACTAGGATGATGAGAAAGAAGTGAACTCAAGGGATGTTGAGGAGTTTGTGTGAAGGATTGATAGCCTGTTCGAGGATGACTTCACTGTTGGTCAAGAGAAACCTATTGCTGAGAAGGAAGTTCCTATTGGAGAGGAGGAAACCCATGTTGATAATGTAAACAAGAAGGAAGAAGATTTTGAGAAAGAAAATGCTAAGAAAAAAGTTTTTGAGACAAATTCAGCTAAAGAACCTGCACTCGAAGTTGTGGGTGCAACAACTATGGGTTTGGCGCAACTAGAGCGAGTCAGGCAGAGACTGTGATGCAATTAATGAGGAACACAATCCTTTGGCAATCGTGGTCTACACTGGACCACTCGAAGTGATCCTTTTGACAAAAGTCACAGCTGATGATGCTAGGTAAAGTCGGATGCTGAGGATCGGGCGAAGCCCAAAGAAAGGAAGAAAAGGTGCTCCGAAGATAAAAGCGCAGAAAGGAAGACAAGAAGAGAAGGGAGAAGAAGCACCATGTAGCCACATCGACGGCTGCGAAAAATTGAGTTAGTTTTATTTCAGTTTTTAGCTGTAGTGTTCATGCATTGCATGTATTTATAGTTCTTATTTTGTTAGTAAGCATTATCGTTGCATTTTCATTGTCATTTCATTTTAATGTTAGTGCATTGGGGACAATGCAAACTTTAAGTTTGGGGGAAGGCGTGTGGGGTTTGGAGATGCACCCACATTTCAGAAATTTTCTTTTTGAATTTAATGAAGCATGCAAGGTTATGAATGAATATTGCAATTGTGCTTAAATTTTTTATGCATTCGATGCTTAATTCTTGAATCATGTGAACTGTCAATGAATGAGTTATATAAACTTGATTGAATGTTGTATCTTAAATTCTTTGATGAATGATTTAGATTGCCTTAGTAATGGATGACTGGTATCACTCTTTGAATTTTGAATGAATCTGCCATATACAAGTGCTTTTATATATATCTATATATATATAATTATAAATAAAATACGCTTTAATGTGGGTGTATAGCGAACTGCTCAAGAGGGAACACTCCAATGCAAGTGTTAGAAAAAGTAATCTAGCCAAAGGCTATCGCAGCAAGAGTGTGTGTCGGCGCAATTACATACTCCTTGGGGGTTTGTTGCACTCAATCGTTACTTCTCAGGAACAAAAGATATAGTAATACAATGACATCCCTCAGTCACATAAAAAAAGAAAAAAAAAGAAAAGATATATGTATATATTATTGTACAATAAATGTTGTATTGGTAGATGGAATTTAGGATTTGAGGCATGATGCTGGCTGTGAAGAAGTTACAGTCTTAGTTATTCATGCTTATGAATTGTTGGCGCAAAACTTTCTGTCATTTGAATGTGATTCATTCATTGGGATTTTAGGTGAATCAAATTGCCAGAATGATCATTTTCCTTGACAAATTTTTGTATAGCCTTGCTAGTTTTTGTTTTACTTGAGGACAAATAAAAACTCAAGTTTGGGGGTGTGATAGTACTACAAAGAACCATTGATTTCTCCCTACTTATTATTTAAGTTGTTCCCATTTAGTCATCCTTAGCACATATTTTAGCATTCTTTGGTTTAATTTATTGCATTTTCTAACTCAATGGATCTTAGCTTAGTTGCTCTTAATTTTGTCATATTTTACTACAAATATCGATGCATGAGTCTATTCAAAATTGCGCCCGAATTGTCACTGCATGATGATATCTAGAATTGCGCCCAAAATTGTAACTGCATGATGATGTTCAAAAATATCGCTGCATGAGCATACCAAGAATTGTCGTCGCATCTAACAGCTCACTACATGAGCATATCCAAAATTGCACCTAGAATTGTCACTGCATCTGACAACTCGCTCCATGAGCATGTCTAGAATTGCGCCTAGAATTGTCGTCGTATCTGACAACTATCTGGATAAGATCATAAATTCTATTAGCTGTCTAGTCTAGAATAACCAACTAGTACGACCATAGATGTAACACCCAAAACCCAGAACTGTCGTTGGCTAGGGTCCCAGTGTCACTCAAATCATCTATCAGTGTTCATCCTTTAAAAATCATGTCATTTGTTCTTACATTATTAAAGAAATACACCTAACACTTTATAAATTATCATTTAATTATAATCACAATTCAACAACGCAAAAAAGTCATTTTCAAGATTTTTAGAGACTTCTACCGGTACTTGTTGGATAAGTATCGTAATTGTCAAGTCAATAAACAATTTAGGAATAGTACAGACTTTTACTGATAATTAAGATAGTACTATCGATACAAGTGAGATTTCTACCGAAACATGTTTTGCTTCTACCAATTCTAAAAACTCCAAAGAGCTAAAAGTCTCACCCTACTACTACTACTACCGATACAAGTATACAAACTACTGATACTTCTAAACACATAACTACCGGTACTTGTTATTCAACTACCGATACAACCAAAGTCAGTGAATAACCTCTCTCCTACCCTGTACTTCTACCGATATAACCATGGGTTCTACTGAAACAAGTATGCAGATTTCAAATATTACCACAAGTTCTCAAGCACATATGATAGTACATTTCATTTCATTGTAAGCCTACTTTCACCCATAGTATCATGCAAGGTATGATAACTACCCAACCAAGGTTACAACAATGAACCACCATCCAAAATCAAGAGTTATATAACAACATCATCCTAGTACATGCCATAAAACCAAGTGATGTAAAAACTATCGAACGACCTCCGTAATAGTGTGATTTCTTTGAGATGATCCGATCTGCAGACAACAAAGTGTATCTACAAAACAACAACATCTACACAGGTAAGCTTATTAAGCTTAGTAAGTTCGCAAATATCATTTTCTTACAGAATAGTCAAATCGATTATAAAGATGATAATGAGTATGTATACATATCTAATGAACATTAACAAATTTAATCTATTTTAGTCTTCTAGATTTAGCTCATACGAGCACAGACAACATTATCTCTCACAAGCGCAGAATGGTTAGCTCTTATGAGCCTAGAATGGTTACCTCTTACGAGCCCAAAATGGTTATCTCTTACGAGCCCAAAATGGTTAACCAGTATACGATGCTGCTCACACAAGCTGATGAGAATTCACGACATACGCAAAGACTCAGCCATCGAACTGTCTAGAATTTCCCACTCTCGATGCTGCTCACAAAAGCTTATGAGAATTCGTAACATACGTGAAGACTCAGCCATCGGGGGTCTACAATTCGTTCAGAATCTTTCAACTTGCGATGCTGCTCACACAAGCTGTCAGGATACTACAATATATGTAGGATCTTAGCCATCGCTTCAAATCAGATAACCGGCCTCAAGCCTGACATTTTGTTTCTTCCTTCGTCTTTCCCATCGTCACGAATGTTTTAACTTTCCTTGGTTGTTGTAACAATAGTGAAAGTACAAAGAACATACAATGTGTATAAACTAACACTACGAACTTACCGGATGAAATTATAGTTTGGCTAAACTTCATGAACTTTTTATTTAATTTCCCTTTTTCGCAACCCATGGCACGATTGTAATCTAAATAAAAAATTCATCCAAATTGTCACATTAAAACACATAATCAAATCATTTAACATAATTTGGTCCTTTTTGGAAAAATTATGATTTTACCCCTAACACTTTCCTTTTATTCAATCTAGTATTTTCAATACAAAACATGCAAAATACCCATTTCCTGCTCAACCCATATCAGCCGAATATACCATGATCTCATACAAGTTCCCACAATCCATTTATTTCACCAAAGTACACCCAATTTCATCATTTAGCATTTTAGTCCTTAAACCCTAATTTCATGAAAAATCACTTTACAAAAAGATCCAACCTAACCATCAAGCATCCAAAACAATCAAAAACTTTCAAAGACAAGCATATTCGATAATGATAAGATTTATGACTTTTGACATATTAACAAATTAGTCCTTAGGTTAGCTAGATCAAGCTATTATGGACTTAAAAACATAAAAATTACTAAAAACGAACCTCATTTACTTACCCAATCGAAGCTTCAAAGTCCATCAATGGAAAACCCTAGATTTTCCACCTTAGTTGTGAAGAAGAAGAAGAAAACTAGAAGAAATATTTGATTTTTCTTCTTTAATATCATATTTATACCTAATGGTATAATTGTAAATTTTAAGACTTTCTTAATTAACTTAATTAATCACTAATTAACATTTAATTTTCCTAATTAATGACAATAAGTGTCATAATAAACCACTCACTAAAATATTTTGGTTAATTTTCCTATTTGGTCCTTCCATCATATTAAATTCAATTCAAACATCTTATTTACAATTTAGACATAAGCTAATTAGGACTAAATGAATAAATATCCCAAAAGTTAGTGGAATGAAATCACGTCACCACCGCTTGGGCTTTTTACCATGGTATAATTACCATTTTAGTCCCTTTACTATTTTTTTCTATAGCAATTAACTTTTACCTCTTTTACAATTTACTACTTTTTCCTTAATTAAGCAATTAATTATCAAAATTATCCAACCAAACTTCAATTCGCATATAATAAGACTATGTAAAATTTTAATAAAAATATTTACGGCTCTTAATTTTAGAAAAGAGGTCTTGATTCCTCATTTTCTGAACCCACTTGAGTTTTGAACCAAACCACTTATACTAACTTTAATTAAATAATTAAATTCCTCAATTCAAAATTTCATATAAAGTTAATATTGACTTATTTAATTTAATCACTCGTTATAAAAATTTTCCCGTCGAGTTTGTGGTCCCGAAACCACTGTTTCCAACACCAGTGAAAAATGGGCTGCTACAACTCTCCCCCCCTTAGGAAATTTCGTCCTCGAAATTTTAATTTAGCAATTCCTGTTTATTTTGAAGATTTCATTTAATGATAGAAAAATCTTTTACCCGAGCCTACTTAAACTCATCTTTCAATTTTATTTAACTAAGAAAATCAACCTCATTAAACTAAAACTCATCGTTAATAGTTTTCACATAAATTATTTCTCACACATAGCCTATAATACATTTCCCACATATTACACATACACAAATTCTTTTTGAAGTCTATCAGAATATCATCAATAATCATAGTACGACTGTATCTAAATATCTAGATAAGACTGAAAATCTAATTCATCATATTCATAAGTCAACAGAGACATTAGTTAATCTAGGCAATATTATAAGAATTCTTAATTATTATTATCTTTAGTTCAAAGAAATTTTCAGCATCTCATATTTTTAACTAGAACTGAATAACTGAATCTTTATTAACTTTTAGATACACTGTTACGTCTCTTTTAACTTGTTGACTAAGTTCACTCTATGAAATATAAGATATTTATTCTTTATCTTGAGTTTATTTCATTTTCAGGTTTAGACATAAATCTCAAAAATCTTTCAGAAGGCAGATCAAGAGACCCATTAACAAACGATACATAATTTTTGAAAGAACTCTAATTATGCTATATGATTTTCCTGGCCTAACCCCAATCAGTACATCAGTCTGATATTTCAGTCAATTCATTCAGTTTATAATTCACTACAATATCATATAACTTAAGTTAAATTATTCCCTGAATAATACCAAATTTATGAAATGATGGTAACATCAATTCGATAGAAAAATCACAGTCATGAATTTTCAGCAGATAGTTTCGACATACTAGTTCTATCCCAACGGATTATGATTCAACATTAATCTCATTGAGTTGGAAAATAGACCCCTATCCATAATTAATATAATGAAATATATATATATATACTAATTCAATCTTAATCAGTGCATATCCAATAAATAATATCAAAAGAATATACCATACCAGGAATAATAGTTGACACTGTAATTTCAAATTCATCATTATGTCTTTAATCCCACTCCATTTACCTATACTCAAAGATAGCGGTTATAAAGTCACTCTTTCATTCAAATATTTATGAAACCAATATAATATAACATGTACCAGAATCAGTAATCAGATATTATTATTAGCTCCATTACTTTCGTCACGTCCAGATTCAGAAACACCTTTAGAATCTACAAATAAACAAGAGTTAGATCGGATCAATCAATATCACACTATCACAGGTTTATATGACATATACTTTCTAGACGTTGTTCACACTACACTTAGTTCGAGAATCGACTAAACCATGGCTCTGATTCTACTAAATGTAACATCCAAAACTCAAAACCGTCATCGGCTAGGGTCCCGGTGTCACTCAAATCATCTTTCACTATTCATCCTTTAAAAATAATGTCATTTGTTCTTACATTATTAAAGAAATACACCCAACACGTTGTAAATTATCATTTAATTATAATCACATTCAACAATGCAAAAGGTCATTTACAAGATTTTTGGAGACTTCTACCGATACTTGTTGAATAAGTATCGGTAGTTATCAAGTTAGTAAACAGTTTAAGAATAGTCAAGACTTTTACCGATACTTAAGACAGTACTACAGATATAAGTGAGACTTCTACCGAAACTTGTCTTGCTTCTACCGATACTAAAAACTCCATAGAGCTAAAAGTCTCACCCTGCTACTTCTACCGATACAAGTATACAAACTACCAATACTTCTAAACACATAACTATTGATACTTTCTAGTCAACTACCAATACAACCCAAGTCAGTGAATAACCTCTCTCCTACCCTGTACTTCTACTGATACAACCATGGGTTCTACTGAAACAAGTATGCAGATTTCAAATATTCCCACAAGTTCTCAAGCTCAGCCAACAATTCTCATTTCATACATAAGACACAAATACAAATATACTCAAAGTTCAAAAACACATATGATAGTACATTTCATTTCATTGTAAGCCTACTTTCACCCATAGCATCATGCAAGGTATGATAACTACCCAACCAAGGTTACAACAATGAACCACCATCCAAAATCAAGAGTTATATAACAACATCATCCTAGTACATGTCGTAAAACCAAGTGATGTAAAAACCATAAAACGACCTTTGCAATAGTATGATTTCTTTGAGATGATCCGATCTTCATACAACAAAGTGTATCTACAAAAAACAACAGATACACAGGTAAGCTTATTAAACTTAGTAAGTTCGTAATTATCATTTTGTTACAGAATAGTCAAATCAATTATAAAGATGATAACGAGTATGTATTCATAATTTTGTGAATAGTAACAAATTTAATCTCTTTCATTCTTCTAGATTTGAGCTCCTACGAGCACTGACAACATTAGCTCTCACGAGCCCATAATGGCTAGCTCTTACGAGCCCAAAACGGCTAGCTCTTACGAGCCTAGACTGGTTAACTAGTATACAATACTACTTATAGAAGCTGATGAGAATCCATGACATACACAAAGACTCGGCCATCGATACAGTCCAAAATTTCCCACTCTCGATGCTGCTCACACAAGCTGATGAGAATTCACAACATACACGAAGACTCAGCCATCAGAGCTATCTATAATTTAGTATTTGTTCAGAATCTGTTAACTTGCGATGCTGCTCAAACAAGCTATCAGAATACTAGAACATATGCAGGATCCTAGCCATCGTTTCATATCAGATAATCGGCCCCAAGCCTGACATTTCGTTTCTTCCTTCGTCTTTCCCATCATCACAAATGTTTTAACTTCCTCGGTTTATGTAACAATAGTGAAAGTACAAAGAACATAATCAACAATTACATTTTGACTAAACTTCAGGGACTATTCTTCTAATTTCCCTTTTTCACGATCCGTGGCACGATTGTAATCTAAATCAACAATTCATCCAAATTGTCACATTAAAACACATAATCAAATCATTTAACATAATTTGGTCTTTTTTGGAAAAATTATGATTTTACCCTTAATACTTTCCTTTTATTCAATCTAGTATTTTCAATACAAAACATGCAAAATACCCATTTCCTGCTCAACCCATATCAACCAAATATACCATGATCTCATACAAGTTCCCACAATCCATTTATATCACCAAAGTACACCCAATTTCATCATTTAGCATTTTAGTCCTTAAACCCTAATTTCATGAAAAATCACTTTACAAAAAGATCCAACCTAACCATCAAGCATCCAAAACAATCAAAAACTTTCAAAGACAAGCATATTCTATAATGATAAGATTTATGACTTTTGACAGATTCACAAATTAGTCTTAGGTTAGCTAGATCAAGCTATTACGGACTTAAAAACATAAAAATTACTAAAAATGAACCTCATTTACTTACCCAATCAAAGCTTCAAAGTTCATCAATGGAAAACCCTAGATTTTCCTCCTTAGCTGTGAAGAAGAAGAAAACTAGAAGAAAAATGTGTTTTTTCTTCTTTAATTCCATATTTATACCTAATGGCATAATTGTAAATTTTAAGACTTTCTTAATTAACTTAATTAATCACTAATTAACCTTTAATTTTCCTAATTAATGACAACAAGTGTCATAATAAACCACTCACTAAAATATTTTGGTTAATTTGCCTATTTGGTCCTTCCATCATATTAAATTCAATTCAAACATCTTATTTACAATTTAGCCTTAAGCTAATTAGGACTAAATGAATAAATATCCCAAAAGTTAATGGAATGAAATCACTTCACCATCGCTTGGGCTTTTTTACCATGGTTTAATTACCATTTTGGTCCCTTTACTATTTTTTCTATAGCAATTAACTTTTACCTCTTTTACAATTTACTACTTTTTCCTTAATTAAGCAATTAATTATCAAAATTACCCAACCAAACTTCAATTCGCATATAATAAGACTCTGTAAAAGTTTAATAAAAATATTTACGACTCTTGATTTTTGAAACGAGGTCCCGATACCTCATATTCTAAAACCACTTGACTTTTAAACCAAACCACTTATACTAACTTTAATTATATAATTAAATTCTTCAATTCAAAATTCCATATAAAGTTAACATTAACTTATTTAATTTAATCACTCATTATAAAAATTTTCCCGTCCAGTTTGCGGTCCCAAAACCACTATTTCCAACACCACTGAAAAACGGGCTATTACAACTCTCTCCCCTTAGGAAATTTCGTCCTCGAAATTTTAATTTAGTAGTTCTTGTTTATTTTGAAGTTTTCATATAACAGTAGAAAAATCTTTTACTCGAGCCTAGTTAAACCCATCTGACAATTTTACTTAACCAAAAAAATCAACCTCACTAAACCAAAACTCACCGTTGATAGTTTTCACATAAATTATTTCTAACAAATAGCCTATAATACATTTCCCACATATTACGCATACACAGATTCTATTTGAAGTCCATCAGAATATCATTAATAATCATAGTATGACTGTATCTAAATATCTAGATAAGATTAAACAATCTAATTCATCATGCATAAGTCAATAGAGACATTAGTTAATCTAGGCAATATTATTAGAATTTTAAATGATTATCTCGAGTTCAAAGAAATTTTCAGCATCTCATATTTTTAACTAGAATTGAATAACTGAATCTTTATTAACTTTCAGATACACTATTACGTCTCTTTTAACTTGTTGACTAAGTTTTCTATACGGAATATAAGATATTTATCCTTTATCTCGAGTTTATTTCATTATTAGATTTTATAACAACTCTATTTTCAACGGTGTCGAAAATAGTGATTTTGAGATCACAATTCTGATGAGTCTAGTCGTTAGTTTATTTATTTTAATATTTATGACTTCGTTAGCATCGTATTAAAATGTGGTAAGGAAATTTTAATGTTTAAATAGTTAATTGAATAAAAAGGATTAAATTGTAATAGGTGTAAAAGAAAAGATAATTGATTAGAAGGACCAAATGAATAAATTAGCCAAAGAACTATTAGTGATTTGATTAGCATGATTAGTATTAACGGTAAACAGGTTGATTAAGATTAAAAAAGGGTTAATTAAACCTTAATGATGAAAGTCTAAATATTTACAAAATTACCATTTACTATATATATGAAATTAAAAGAGAAAAATGGGATTTTCACCTATTTTCTTCATCTCCTCCATGGCAAGACTAAGGAAAACTAGGGTTTCAATTGTTGAAACTTTGAGCTTTGATTTGGGTAAGAAAACCTTGATCGTTTTTAGTAATTTTTATGTTTTTTAGTCCGTATTAACTAAATCTAGCTTATGTAAGGACTATTTTGTGAATCTATCAAATGTTATGGAACTTTCCATTGTTGAAAATGCTTGTTCTTGGATGCTTTTGATATATTTGAATGTTTGATGTCTGGGTTGGATCTTTTTGTAAAGTGATTTTTGATGAAATTAGGGTTTAAGGACTATAATATTAAATATTAATTTGTGTGTATTTGGTGTGAAATAGATGAAGTTTAAGGACTTATGGAAACCTATGATTATTCGGCTAGTATTGGTTGTGTAAGAGAAAAGGGTTATTTTGCATGTATCGTGGTTAAGGACTAAAATGAATAAAAGTAAAATGTTAGGCGTAAAATCATAATTTTACCAAAAGGGACTGAATTATGTTATATGATCTGATTTAGTTTTTTAATGCAAGAAATTGAATGATTTGTTGATGTAGACTACAATCGTACTACAAATCACGAAAAAGGGAAATTAGCATATTAGTCCCTAGAGTCTTTCCTCAACTGCAATCCAGTCCTGTAAGTTCGTAGTGTAAATTTTACTTAATATTTCTTTTATGTATATTGTCATTATTCAGCAATTGGAAGCACTTGAAATTGAAGATATCGAGGAAATAAAACAAAAGATATAGTAGGCTTTATGTTGTTGAAAAAGTATCGACGCGATGGTTGGGGTACCGCATATGTTGCGAGTCCTCGACAGCTCGTGTGAGCAGCATCGTGATTCAGAAAAGATATATGAATCCTAAATGGATTATAGGCCCTTCGATGGTCAGGACATATGCTTTATGCATACTCCCGAAGCTCGTGAGAGCAACATCGTTAGGGAACAGTTTATAGACAAACACTGTACTGATTGCTGGGGCACCGCATATGTTGCGAGTCCTCGACAGCTCATGTGAGCAACATCGAGTACTAGAAATAAAAATATATAGACAGGGAAATAAAGTTGTATTTAACTCAAGAACAATGGAATTATCTTGGCTCGGTTGAGCTATATTCGCTTATTACAAATGTTAGTAACTCCTTTAACTATTGAACTTAGTAAGCTATGAAGCTTACCAAAGATGTTGTTGTTTTGTAGATCATTTTGCTAATTGAAGATCGGATCATCGTCATCTCTCCGAAGTCATACTATCATGGAGCTTGTTGGTAGTTTTTACATCACTCTGTCTTATGACATGTACTAGGATGATGTTATCTTTTTTTTTTTGTAATAGAGATGGTAAAATCTTATATTGTTGAATGTGGAAATCCCTGTAGTGCATGTTAGAGTCTAGACTTAAAAATGTTATGTAATGACTTGGAAACTATGTAGGTTGTGTGTTGGATTAATGCATATTTGGAGTTATGTATGTTTGTGTTGATAAACTTGTGTCTTGGTATAATTCTTATGATTCTCCATACTTGTTTTGGTAGAACCCATGCATGTATCGGTAGAACTACAAGGTAGGAGAGAGGTTGTTCACTGACTTGGGTTGTATCGGTAGATGAATAACAAGTATCGATAGTCATAAGTTTAGAAGTATCGATTGTATTACCTACATGTATCGATAGAAATAGCAGGGTAAGGTTTTAACTCTCTGGAGTTTTTAGTATCGATAGAAGAAAGACTTGTATAGGTAGAAGGGTCACTTGTATCGATAGAATTAGCATTTGTATCGGTAGGAGTCTGCACTATTATTGTACTGTTTACTAACTTGACAACTACCGATACTTTTCCAATAGGTATCGGTAGAAGTCTCTAGAAATGTCAGAAATGACCTTTTTGCCCTTGTTGGATAGTGCTTATAATCAAATAATGATATGTAACATGTGGAATGAAAATTCTTTAATAAAAGTAAAGTTCGATTAATATCATGTTGAAATTGAATAGTGTTAAATGAATAGTAAAACATTGAAACCCTTATCGATATTGGCTTTCGAATTTTGGGTGTTACATTTAGTGGTATCAAAGCTTATAGTTTAGCCGTTTCTCGGATAGTTATGATTGTATTAAGTGATTTAGTAGTACATGCCATATGAACCTGTGATAGTGTGATATAGATGAATCCGGTCTAACCATAGTTTTTGCATATAAAAGTAAAGATACCTGATTTTGAAGAAGAGGAAACCAATGAAGTAAATAGCAATAACCCGATGAGTGATTTCGGGGCTAGTCATGGGGCACCTATCTTGCCGATGACAGAATGCAAAGCTAAAATCATGTTCTTTGACTTAATAGGGTAGTGGATATCAGAACTTATCCAGAACAACTGTATGGCGCCAACTCCTTCACCCCCAGCTACACAGCCTACTGCTTGACCTGCCACACCTTCCGTAATGCCTCCACCTCCTCCGATAATAGAACAAAGGTGACGTATTCCTACAAATAGGATAAGAAAGTATGGGGCGGAAGAATTTCATGGGAATGCAGAAGATGATCCATCCAGAGCTGAGTATTGGTTGGAAAACAACTAGAGGGTATTGAATGCAATGGCCTGTCTACCTAAAGATTATGTGAGGTGTGTCGTTTCATTGTTAAAAGACGAAGCTTATAATTTGGTGGGCAATGATTGTAGTAGTGGTGTTGAAAAACGAGGATACTTGGGAATTTTTCCGGACAGAGTTTAAAAAGAAATATGTCAGCAAAAGGTACTTGGATAAAAAGAAGAAAGAATTCCTAGAGTTGAGATAGGGAAATAAGACTGTAGTAGAATATGAACGGGGGTTTGTATTTCTCAGCAAATATGCACGAGAGATTTTACCTACAGATGAGGCTATGTGTGTTTGATTTGAGGATGGGTTGAATGATGAAATAAAGATGATGGTAGGTGGATCAGATATACGACCATTTGTCGTTTTGACAGACAGAGCACAAAAAATAGAGGAAGTATACAACCAGAAGAAACAGAGAGAGGAGAGAGTTTGAGATTTTGGGAAAAAAAATCCTACTAGAACCTTCTCAATGTCACCACCAAAGAAATTCAGTGATAGCGAAGTCCGAGGAGCAATTTCTTCTGGCTTTTTGAGTAGGAGCCGATCAGGACCACCAGATTTCATAATCGGCCAACTGACTGTGTGGCCAGTGTTCATAATGTACCAAAATCGACATACGAGCATTGTAAAAAAATCCATTCAGATGAATGCCAATTGATTAAGGGAGTTTGTTTATGATGTCGAGGTACCAGTCACTCCATGCGAAATTATTCGATGAATTTTGAAACAAGGGAAGATCAAAGCGTTAACCCTTCTGTGACACCACAAAACGGCAGACGCCTAGGGCATAATAGCAGTGTAGGTGGAAATTGAAATGAAAACAGAGATAATGTAAATAGGTCGAAAGCTCGAGCACCTACAACCATCCGAGCTAGAGAAGAGGCTACTGCTCCCGATGTGGTGACTAGTATATTCTATCTTTTTAATGATATTGTGTGTGCTTTGATTAACCTGGGATTGACTCATTCATATACTTGCATTGCCTTATCTACTGATAAGAAATTACTTATTGAGTCGATTGAATTTGATATGCAAGTCACAAACACGTATAGTGTCATTGTTAACCTGGTATGTCGTAAATGTCCACTGAAAGTTTAGAGTTGTGAATTTTTTGTTGATCTAATGTTATTGTCATTCACTGAGTTTGATGTGATCTTGGTTATAGATGGGTTATCTGAGCATGATGTAGTAGTAAATTGCAAGCAAAGAAAGATTAGTTTGAAATGCCTGACAGTTGAAGTGATTACAGTTAAGTCTGACAGATTGACCAGTGAAACCAGAGTGATTTCAGCTATTTCGGCACAGAAGATGTTTAGTAGAGGCTGTAAAGCATTCCTAGCATACATATTTAATACACGGGGTTCAAGAACAGAGTTGAAACAAGTACCAGTTGTTAATAAGTATATAGATGTGTTTTCCAGAAGAATTACCTGGTTTTCCACCAACCAAAGAAGTAGAGTTTGGTATTGATTTGTTACTTGGTACCACTTCTATCTCAATTCCATCATACATAATGGCACCGACCGAGTTGAAAGACTTGAAAGCTCAGTTGTAAGAATTATTAGACAAAGGGTTCATACGACCTAGCGTATCACCTTGGGGCATGCCCGTGTTATTCGTGAAAAAGAAAGATGGATCGATGCGAATGTATATAGATTATAGGCAGTTGAATAAGGTGACAATCAAGAACAAGTACCCGTTACCTCGGGTTGATGAGTTATTTGATCAGCTAAAAGGTGCAACCGTATTTTCCAAGATAGGCCTCCGATCAGGTTACTATCAGATGCGAGTGAAGGATTGCGATATAATGAAAATGACATTCAAGACTTGGTATGGGCATTATGAGTTCCTGGTTATGCCATTTGGGTTTACTAACGCCTCCGCAAAATTTATGGATTTGATAAATAGGGTATTTCAACCTCAGTTGGATAGGTTGGTGGTTGTGTTTATTGATGACATATTGATTTACTTCAAGACAGAATCAGAACATACTCAACATTTGAGAGAGGTGTTATGGATTTTGTGAGAAAAGAAATTGTATGCAAAATTTAGTAAATGTGAATTCTGGCTTCGAGAGGTTGGATTCTTGGGACACATTGTATCTTTGGAAGGAATACGTGTTGATCCAAGCAGAGTCTCAGCTATTCTCAATTTGAAAGTACCGAAGAATGTCTCCGAAGTACGTAATTTTTTGGGATTGGCAAGTTATTATCACCTGTTCGTAAAAGATTTCTCTATCATAGCTTTGTTGATGACAAAGTTGCTACATAAGTGTCGGCAAAGTTTCGATCAGTTGAAAAAGTTATTAACTGAAGCTCCGAACTTGAAGCAGCCAGAGTCGAGAAAAGAGTTTGTTGTTTACAGCAACGCGTCTTTAAGCGGATTGGGGTGTGTTTTGATGCAAGATAGGAAAGTGATAGCTTATTCTTCCCGACAGTTAAAATCGCATGAAAAGAATTATCTGATTCATAAGTTGAAGTTAGCTGCTATAGTCTTTGCATTAAAGATTTGGCATCACTGCTTTTATGGGGAGAGATGTCATGTGTTTACTGACAATAAGAGTTTAAACTATCTAATTACACAGAAGGAGTTGAATTTACGACAGCGCCGATGGTTAGAGCTATTAAAAGATTACAATGACCTTGTGATTGACTATTATCTAGGAAAGGCTAACGTTATTGCCAATGCCTTAAGCCAGAAATCATTGTTTGCACTAAGAGCAATGAACGCTCAGTTGTCTTTCGAGAATGATGGTTCTATCACCGCTGAACTCAAAACGACCGTTATTTCTCCAGTGGATTCGAGAACTTTAGGGAAGTGATCCAAAGCTTATAGCTAAAAAAAGGCAGACACAGAGGGTATGTTGTATTATAGAGACAGAGTGTGTGTTCCGAGTGACTGATATTTTAGACGAGACCTTCTGATGGAAGCTCACAGCATCACTTATTCCATTCACCTAGGGAGTGTGAAAATGTATAACAACCTAAAGAAAATGTATTGGTGGCCAAGTATGAAACAAAAAATTTTGGAGTTTGTGACTAGATGCCTTATATGTCAGCAAGTGAAAGCAGAGCACCAAGTACCACCTAGGTTAATATAGCCGATTTCCATCCCGGAATGAAAGTGGGAGTGGGTTACGATCGATTTTGTCACAGGACTCCTGGTAACACCGAGAAAGAAAGATTCGATCTGGGTAATTATAGACAGACTGACAAAGTCAACTCACTTCATCCCCATCCGGGTAGATTATGCACTTGAGAGATTGGCCAAATTATATGTGTCCAAAATCGTACGACTACACAGAGTACCAGCATCTATTATCTCTGATAAAGATCCAAGTTTTACCTTCAGGTTCTAGGGTAAGTTGCATGAAGCTTTAGGAACCAGGTTGCCCAAAATCTGATACCAAATGATACGAGACGCAGCGGAAGAGGATCATAAAGTTGTCAAGTCGTGGATCTGCCCTAAAGCTCTAGACAAATTTAATCTGAAACGAAAACAAAGAAAACAGATTAGATGACAAGAAGAATAATCAAACGAAAATTAAATCACAAGAAAGATGAATGGCTGGTAAAAGATCCAATAGAGAACGAAATTAGGGTTTCTTGGATGAAAGAAACCATCCTTGGACCTCAAGAAAACGTCCCAACCAGATCTGAAAATAAAAACACAAAACAGATTCGTTAGAAGTGATTTAAAAGATGAAAGCAAACCGTTTAGGTAAGAATGTTTGAAACAACAAGAAAAGATTGAATCTCCTAATTTTTGATGTGTTCGTTGATGGATCAAGGTAGGAGAACGTCTCTCTTAAAGCAATTTCAACCTAGAACGAAAACAACTAAATCAGTAACCCTAAACAGCAAGAAATAAACTAGATCAAACTAGAATGATAGATTAAAGATAGAAAAGATAAGATAACGTCCTAAGAAGTAGATAACGTCCTAAGAAGCCTTGGAAACAATAAGAATCAACAACTCCCTTCAAAGGCTCTAATTTCCCCTCCATGAAAGAGATCTTGGCAAGAAAAAGCTTGAAGATGATTCCCACAACCTGAAAGATTGTTAAAACAACTTCTAAAAAAAACTCAAAGAGCAATTCTTGAAGAAAAAACTCAAAGAGAATTATTATTAACTCAAAATGATCAAAATCAATGGTTTTTGTTTACAATTCCGATGCCTATATATATGCAAGCTAAAAAACTCTTAATTAAACTAGAACTCTAACTAATCTAAACAAGAAACTTTCTTGTTGACATAAAACTCCTACAAACTTAAACTAAATAATTATTTAAAAATTCGGAATAAAAAATAACAATAAAATAATAAGAGCTGATAATACAATATTGGGCTCATATATAATAAAAATTAAACCTAAAACCCGAACCAATATGATTTAAACTCGAATTAAAAGCTCGAAACTCGTAATTCCCGTTATAATCACGTCCAGAATTCTGCTTGCACAGTCTTTATTAAAATAATCA
Source organism: Kokia cookei (assembly GCA_039519145.1). Taxonomy (NCBI): domain Eukaryota; kingdom Viridiplantae; phylum Streptophyta; class Magnoliopsida; order Malvales; family Malvaceae; genus Kokia; species Kokia cookei. The sequence goes on from CM076905.1 coordinate 18,016,902, forward strand.
TAACTTGAGCTCCTGAACTTGAAATTGAGTGATTCAAAGTTTGTTTCGAAGATAAGAAATAGATCTTCAAAATCCATGCATCTCAACCCATAAATTCCTGGATCCCAACCAAAAAGTCGTCGCAAGCCTACTGATTTCCCTAACTTGAAAATTGGCAGCTTCGGTTTCTTGGACCAAGATTTCCAAGATTTGAAATCTTGAATTTCTTGATTCATGAAATTGTTTGGAATGAAAAAATTGGACAAAGATTCGGTTTCTTGATTTTCTTGAAAACAAGAAAGTGAATCTTGATTTTCTTTTTCAGTCATGTGCGCATTTAGGGCCTTGGTAACGAAGTCCTGGATGGTCTTGTTCAATCTTGCTCGAATTTGCTTGGCCTTCGACCTCGTTATTGGGCCTTGAGAAACTTTGATCCCATGTTAGAGTCTAGACTTAAAAATGTTATGTAATGACTTGGAAACTATGTAGGTTATGTGTTGGATTAATGCATAATTGGAGTTATGTATGTTTGTGTTGATAAACTTGTGTCTTGGTATGATTCTTATGATTCTGCATACTTATTTCGGTAGAACCCATGCATATATCGGTAGACGTACAGGGTAGGAGAGAGGTTGTTCACTAACTTGGGTTGTATCGGTAGATGAATAACAAGTATCGATAGTAATAAGTTTAGAAGTATCGGTTGTATTACCTACATGTATCGGTAGAAATAGCAGGGTAAGGTTTTAACTCTCTGGAGTTTTAGCATCGATAGAAGTAAGACTTATATCGGTAGAAGAGTCACTTGTATCAATAGAATTAGCATTTGTATCAGTAAGAGTCTGCACTATTATTGTACTGTTTACTAACTTGAAAACTACCTATACTTTTCCAATAGGTATTGTTAGAAGTCTCTAGAAATGTCAGAATTGACCTTTTTGCCCTTTTTGGATCGTGCTTATAATCTAATAATGATATGTAACGTGTGGAATGAAAATTCTTTAATAAAAGTAAAGTTCGATTAATAACATGTTGAAATTGAATAGTGTTAAATGAATAGTAAAACATCGAAACCCTAATCGATATTAGCTTTTGAGTTTTGGGTGTTATATTTAGTGGTATCAAAGCTTACAGTTTAGTTGTTTCTCGGACAGTTATGATTGTATTAAGTGATTCAATAGTACATGTCATATGAACTTGTGATAGTGTGATATAGATGAATCTGATCTAACCATAATTTTTGCATATAAAAGTAAAGATACCTAATTTTGAAAGAGAGGAAACCAATGAAGTAAATAGCAATAACCTGACGAGTGATTCCGAGGCTAGTCATGGGGCACCAATATTGCCGATAACAGAAAGCGAAGCCAAAATCATGTTCTTTGACTTAATAGGGCATTGAAAACTCCTTTAACTATCGAACTTACTAAGCTATGAAGCTTACCAAAGATGTTGTTTTGTATATCGTTTTGCTGATTTAAGATCAGATCATTGTCATCTCTTCGAAGTCACACTATCACGGAGCTTGTTGGTAGTTTTTATATCATTCGATCTTATGGCATGTACTAGGATGATGTTATCTTTTGTTTTTGTAATAAAGATGGTAAAATCTTATATTGTTGAATGTGGAAATGCCTGTAGTGTATGTTAGAGTATAAACTTAAAAATGCTATGGAATGACTTGGAAACTATGTAGGTTGTGTGTTGGATTAATGCATATTTGGAGTTATGTATATTTGTGTTGATAAACTTGTGTCTTAGTATGATTCTTATGATTTTGCATACTTGTTTCGGTAGAACCATGCATGTATTTGTAAAAGTACAGGGTAGGAGAGACGTTGTTCACTGACTTGAGTTGTATCGGTAGATGAATAACATGTATACGTAGTCATAAGTTTAGAAGTATCGGTAGTATTACCTCCATGTATCGGTAGAAATAGCAGGGTAAGGTTTTAACTCTCTAGAGTTTTTAGTATCGGTAGACGAGTCACTTGTATCGGTAGAATTATCACTTGTATCAGTAGGAGTCTGCACTATTTTTGTACTGTTTACTGACTTGACAACTATCGATACTTGTCCTACAGGTATTGGTAGAAGTCTCTGTAAATATCGAAAATGACCTTTTTACCCTTGTTGGATCATGCTTATAATCAAATAATGATTTGTAACGTGTGGAATGAAAATTCTTTAATAAAAGTAAAGTTTGATTAATATCATGTGAAAATTGAACAGTGATTAATGAATAGTAAAACATCGGAACCCTAACTGGTGATGTTTTTTGGGTTTTGGGTGTTCCAGATTTAGACATAAATCCCAAATAACTTTTAAAAGACAAATCAAGAGACCCATTAACAAACGATACATAATATTTGAAACAACTCTGATTATGCTATATGATCAATCAGTACATCAGTATGATATTTCAGTTAATTCATTTCAGTCTACAATTCACTACAGTATCATATAACTTAATTTATTCCTAGAATAATACCAAATTTATGAAATGATGGTAACATCAAATCGATAGAAAAATCAGTCACAAATTTTCAGTAGATAGTTTCGACATACCAGTTCTATCCTAGTAGATTATGATTCAACATTAATCTCATTGAGTTGGAAAATAAATCCCTATCCATTATTAATATAATGCAATATATATATTAAGTCAATCTTAATCAGTGCATATCCAATAAATAATATCGAAAAATATACCATACCAGGAATAATAGTTGACATTGTAATTTTAGATCCAACATTATGTCTTTAATCCCACTCCTTTTACCTATACTCAAAGATAGCGATTATAAAGCCACTCTTTGTTTCAAATATTGATGAAACTGATCGGCTTGTAATGTCATAGCAGTTGTGCAAGCGGATACACGTCGATGCAAGTATAGTTGATAGATTAATTCTATCGAATATTGATCCCACAGGGAATGAGTTCTTGATGTCTATATGTCGAACCAATTAAAACTAAGATTAGAGATAATGTGAGTGAAGATGTCAGTGCAATTAAGTAAAATTTGCCCACTAAAAATAGTTAATATTGTCTGTAACAACCCGTTTTTCAATGGTGCTGGAAATAGTGATTTCGGGATCATAAACCCGACGAGAAAACTTTTATAATGAGTCAAAAGTCGAGTGGTTTAGAAGATGAGTATCAGGATCTTGTTTTTGAAATTAAGAGTCGTAAATATTTTTATTAAATATTTACAGAGTCTTATTATATGTGAATTGAAGTTCGAGTGGGTAATTTTGATTAAATTGTAAAAGAGGTAAAAGTTAATTGCTATTGATTAAAAATAAAAGGGACCAAAGTGGTAATTGCACCATGGTCAAAAAGTTCAAGCGGTGGTGGATATGATTATCAACCACTTACTTTTGGGTTATTTATTCATTAAGTCCTAATTAGTTTAGGACTAAATTGAAAACAAGTTTGTTTAATTAAAATTTAATTTAATTAAAGGACTAATTATGAAATTGGACCCTCTTTAGATGGCCTAATAATAGAAATGATGTGAAACTCTTTAGATTTTGATAAATTTTAATTAAATCCTAATAAAATGAGGATTTACTAACTAGTTTAATTTAGTATAATCGAGAATGGTGGTTTCATGGCCACAAATTCAATGTGTTAGATCGTAAATATTAATTATTTAATATTTATGAAGTCATTAGTATTGTATTAAAAATTTGGTTATGAAATTTTATTGTATAGATAGTTAATTAAGTAAATAAATGGTTTAAACTAAAATTAAAAGATGAAATTTAGTCATCTTCTTCTCTAAGGAGCCGAAACTCCATTGCCAAGGGGAGAAGCAAGCCTCGGTCACTTGGGTTCTTAGACTGGGTGAATAAATCTTACCCGTTTTTAGTAATTTTTATGTTTTTGAACTCATTTTAGCTTGATCTAGCTAACCCGAGTACTAATTTGTAAAATTGTTAAACATTTTGGTTTATGTCATTGATGAGTTTGGTGTGTTTTTGAAGTTTAATGATAAAATAGTAAGCTTGGTTGTTAAATGAGACTATTTTGTAAAGAAATTTTTAGTAATTTTCATGTTAAAGGACTAAAACATAAAAGAAGTAAAAGTACAAGGACTTGTTGTTAAATAAAACAAATATGGGAAGTATTGGATTTCTATCATATTCTGCTGAACTTTTTTTTAAGGAAAATTGGTTAATTTGCAAGTTTTGAGCTAAAGGAGTAAATTGAATAAAAGTGAAAAGTTAAGGGCAATTATGTAAAAATACCAAAAGGCCTATTTGCATAAAATGATTAAAAATTTATGTTGATTTAAATAATTCAATGAAATTATTGTAATAAATCAAGATCGTGTCCCGATCGTAGAAAAGTGAAAATTACGGATTTACCCTTGAAGTTCACTTTAACTGCAATTTCATTCGGTAAGTTCGTAATGTTAAATTTACATTTAAATAATATATTATTTTTATTCTTTATGATTTTTATAGAACAGGTTATGGTACGTGAAATTGTGAAAGATGAAAAAGAAATGAATGAAAGAGATATCAGACTTTGAACAGATGATTTGAAACCGATGCTATGGCTGAGGTACCGCATATGTTGCAAGTCCTAGACAGCTCGTGTGAGCAACATCGTGAGTCGAGAAATGAGAAAATAATCCAAGAATGGATTACAGGCCTTACGATGGTTGAGATTATGCAAAGTGCATATTCTCGATAGCTCGTGTGAGCAGCAACATTAAGGAACAGTTATATGCACAAATGCCGTATCGATAGCTGAGGTACCGTATATGTTGCGAGTTCTCGACAGCTCGTGTGAGCAGTATCGTTAGGGAATAGTTATATGCATAGATACCGTATCGATGACTGAGGTACCACATATGTTGCGAGTCCTCAATAGCTCGTGTGAGCAGCATCGTGACCCGGGAAAGAGATATGGATCCTAAATGGATTATAGGCCCTACGATGGCTAGGACTATGCTTTACATATACTCTCGACAGCTCGTGTCAGCAACATCGTTAGGGAACAATTTATAGTACAGATAGGTACCATATTGATGGTTGGGGTACTGCATACGTTATGAGTCATCAATAGCTCGTGTGAGCAGCATCGAGTACTGGTAACAAAAAAGTTATAGACAGGAAAGTTGGAACACAAAATATGTCTTGAGGAAGCAACAGTTCATCCTAGCTCAATTGAGATATAATTGTTTTATGCATATAATTGGTAACTCTTTAAACTCTTCGAACTTACTAAGCTTTGAAGCTTACCAAAGATGTTATTGTTGTTTTGTAAATTGTTTGCTGTTTGAAGATCTGATCATCTCGAAGAAATCACACTATCTCGAGAACTCATTCCGTAGTATTTACATCACTTGGTTATATGGCATGTTCTAGGATGATGATACCTTTGAAATGCTTGATTTTAGATTGCTGGTTTCTTTGTTGAACTAAACTTGCCTGCTTGTTGGATGTTCTAAACAAGCAAATGTGTTTAGTAATGAGTTGACATGTGAATTTAAGAATCCTTGTGTTATATGATGAAACAGGAATTCTCATGTATAAGATTTTGCAAGATGAGAATTTAAATAAGAGTCTTGTATTGAATGATTATTGATAAACTTGAGGACTTGTGTGAATAAATGAATTCTACATACTTGTTTCCGTAGAACCCCTCCATGTATCGATAGAAGTAGAGGATAGGAGAGAGGTTATTCACTGACTTGAGTAGTATCGGTAGTTGCATAATAAGTACCGATAGTTTTGCCCATAAGAGCATCGATAGTTTATGTACTTGTATCGGTAAAAGCTGCAGGGTAGGACATTTTAGATCTTTGGAGTTTTTAGTACCGATAGAAGCATAATTTGTTTCAGTAAAAGATTTACTTGTATCGGTATAACTGTCATAGGTATCGATAGAAGTTTGCACTGTTTCCTGCATTGCTTACTGACTTGACAACTATCGATACTTGTCCAACAGGTATCGGTACAAGCCTCCTAGAATTTTGGAAATAACATTTTTACCCTTATTGAGTTAATAAACAAAGTAAGAATAATGAATTATAAATGTATATGTATTTAAATGAATCAAGAAAAAATGTTAAAATAAGATTTGAATAAGTAACGATTTGGCACGAATGTAGTGATCTCTAAACCCTAACCGACGATGGTGTTGTGTTTAAGTACTATACAATGATAGTAAGAAGGATTGATGTAGCTTGGATGATATTGTGATATTATGGTTGACATGGAATATGGAAATCATGATTTGTGAAATGAAACATTAATTCCTTCTGCGATGTAATTGTAACACCCAAATCTCGAGTATTATCACCGGTTAGGATTTCGGTTCTTCTATTCATTTTATATTGTTAATCTTTAACACACATACGATTGTTCACATCTTTATTCAATTCAAAAATAATTTCTCACAACTTAAAACAATATCTAAACATAACATTATTTTGTCAAGTGTAAAATGGAATTTCCAACATTTTAGGGGACTTTTACCGGTACCTGATGGTCATGTATCGGTAGTAGTCAATTCAATGAACAATTCTAAATAGTGCAGATTTCTATCGGTACCTGAACTAGTTCTACCAATACAAGTATGATTTTTACCGATATGTCATGCATCTACCGATACTAAAAAATCCAAAGAGCAAAATTTTCATCCTGTATCTTCTACCGATACAAGCATGCAAACTGCTGATACTTTCGTACATACAACTATCGATACTCATAATTTAACTACCGATACAACTCAAGTCAGTATACAACATCTCTCCTACCCTGCACTTTTACCAAAACACACATGGGTTCTATCGAAACAAGTAAGCTAAATCTCTAGAATTGTACCAAACACAAGTTCATTGTTTCCATATAAGCACAACTTTTATCTATGCATTCAAGACAACACAAATACAAGATTTATATCAATACAAGATACTTAGAACTACATCCAACATTTCATCAAACATAACGAGGTTTTTTACAAACTCATTGTATAAAGAAAAGGTAACATCATCCTAGTACCTGCCACATTAACCAAGTGATGTAAAAGTCTACCGAACAACTCCAGGATAGTGTGATGCTTCAAGATGATTCGATCTCCGAACAGTAAAAGTGAATCTACAAAACAAATGCAAATCCACAGGTAAGCACTTTAAGGATTAATAAGTACATAAAGTTAAATAGATTTAACAAACTTCAAGAGTTGTAAAAATCTAATTAACCGAATGAAACACTGTTTACATTTGGGGTAGGTTTCACTTGCATTTATTACTCGTGATGACACAAAGTCATAGGACCCTTGTTCCGCATTGGAACTCATTTCATTTAATACTCACGATGACATATAGTCATCGGACCTCTTGTTCCGTATAGGAATTCATACACACGATGACACTGAGTCCTTGGACCTTTAATCCATCATGGATTCATTTACTCATGATGACATTTAGTCATCGAACTTTTAATCTGTAAAGTATTCATTTACTCACGATGACACTTAGTCATCGGACCCTTTCGTTTATATCTCGAACCGTTTATCTTCCGTAGTTCATTCACACACATCTTCAACAACTTCGATTATCATTTCATCTCACTACAATAGTCATATTATAAGAATAAGCAATTTAAGTTAGAATTTAACCATACGAATTTACTGGACTGTGTTGCAGTTGTGAATGGATTTCAAGGACTATTCCGCTAATTTTTCTTTTCCACGATCGGTGGCTCGATCGTAGTCTACATTCACAAATCATTCAATTCTCACATTAAATTACATAATTTAGTCATTCAACACCATTTAGTCCTTTTTTGGGAAAATTACAATTTTACCCTTAATAGTTTCCTTTTATTCAGTCTAGTCCTTTCAACATAAAACATGCAAAATATTCATTCTCTCACACAACTAACCATAGCTGAATTCTCTTAGGTACCTATCCAACCCATTTACATATCTATTTTTACAACAATACATATAATTTCACTAATTTCACAGTTTTAGTCCTTTAATCCTAATTTCATAAAAAATCACATTACAAAGGATTTAACCCAAGTATGAAACATTCAAATACATCAAAAGCTTTCAAAAACAAGAAATTTCAACAATGACAAGTTTTGTAACATTTGACAGATTCACAAATTAGTCCTTGTATAAGCTAAATCAAACTAATACGAACTCAAAAACATAAAAATTACTAAAAATGATCAAGGTTTGCTTACCCAAATCAAAGCTTATAGCTTGAAAGTGTAAAAACCCTAACTTTCTCCTCTTGGCCGAATGAAGAAGAAGAAGGTGAGAAATTATGATGGTTTTTCTTTCATTTTCTTAATTTAATTTCATATATATATACTAATGAAAAACTTGTAATTTTTATGTCTTTTATAATTAACTTTATTTAACCATTTTGTTAACCTTATTAATCACGCTATATTCACCTACTACTCATGTCATTCCACTAACTAATATTTCTTTGGTTAATTTACTTATCAAGTCCTTCTAATTTAACAACTATACTTTTATCCTTTTTATAATTTAGTCAGTTCTATTCAATTAACTATCTAATCAATGATTTTTTCGAATCATAATTCATACGATGCATATATCACCAAAAATATTTAAAATAAAAAAATTTATTACTAGACTCGTCGAAGCTGTGGTCCCGAAACTATTGTTTCCGACACCATTGAAAATTGGGCTGTTACAGTAATGATAAGTATGTTTGGTTATAGTTCGGTTAGCTAATGGTGAGAACTGTGTGTTTGAGATACAGGACCATGTGATCCCTGATGGAAAATATTTGTACTTAATTCCTAAGTTCTTGCGTGATTGAATTTGATTATTGATTTATTGAAAGGTTATAAATGAATGTGTAAAATTAAATGTAGTTAGTATTCTGAGCTACAAATTATAATTGTATAAATTGCGATCGAATTGTATGAAAACAACAGAAAAGACTCGGAAAGTTTTGTAAACCTTGAGACCTTGGACCGAAAATGGTTTCGAGTTCTTTGGTGTTACATTTAGTGGTATCAGAGCTATGATTTAGTCGATTCTCGGACTAAGTGTAGTGTGAATAAAGTTTAGAAAGTACATGTCATATAAACTTGTGAAGGTGTGATATTGATAGATCTGATGTAGCACATGTTTTATTGCAGATTTTAAAGATGTTATCTAATCTGATCGTGATGAAATTAATAAAGTTGACAGTAATATTCTGACTATTGATTTTGGTACCAATCATAATATACTGGTTTCATAAATATTTGAAAACGAAGAGGTGAGTCAAAGTTTATCAGTTTTACAAATGTCTGATGGTAAAGTCAAATGTCTTTTGGCTTTAAGGAGACAGTGATTTATAGAAATTGTGTAAACCAATTTAGTAGCTTTGCGATTGTTATTCCTGAGTATAGGTAAATAAAGTGAGATCAAGGACATAATGATGGATCTGAAATTATAGTGCTTGATATTATTTCTGGTATGTCCTATTCTCTCGATATTGTTCATTGTGAAAGCACAGATTACGATGAGGTTACTTATTCTCACATTGCATTGTATTAATAAGAAAGAGAGGTTTATTTCCTAACCAATAAGATTACTATTCAATCATAATCTGATAGGCTAGAGCTAGTATGTTAAAACTATCTGTTGAAAATTATGACTGTGATTTTTCCTGATGATTTTATGTTATTATTAAATCATGAATTTGATATTATTTTGGGAATAGATTGGCTGAAGTTATATGATACTATAGTGAATTATAGTTTGAAATAAAATGACTTAAATGGAGGACTAGTGTATTTTTATGATTGAGTCTGGTAAATCAGATAGTATAAATTAGAGTTATTCAGATGACTTTGTACAAGAAATGACCTAAAATGATTGAAAAATATTTATATATATATATATATATAATTGACTACTCAATTAAAAAAAATAGATTTGAGGATAATTGTGTATCGTTCACCAATGGGTATTTTGATTTATCTCCTGAAAGATTTTAAGATTCCTGCCTAAATCTGATAAGGGAATAAATTCAAGATATAGAATAAAAAAATTTGAACATCAAGTATTGTTTAAATTATTACTACTTATTATGATTCTTTAGTAGGAAAAGTCGAGATAAAGTTTGTGTTATTTGAGGTTATTATGAGATTGTTATTCTCTATATTTGGATGAGCTAGTAATGATTTTTGTTGTGAGGAAAAACATTAGAATAAACAGGTACTGCTAGATAAAAATTTTGAGGACAAAATTTCCTAAGGGGGAGAGTTATAACAACCCGTTTTTCAGTGGTATCGAAAATAGTGATTTCGGGATGATAAACTTGACGCGAAAACTTTTTAGAAAAAGTGTTTAAATTAAATAAGTGTTTAAAGATAAAAAAGAAAGAAATCTTACTCAAAGAACCAAAAAGCAAGAAAATACTCATAGGCTAGCTAAAGGGATTACTTTATTTTGAGAAACCTAAAATGGGGAGAAAAGGATGGTGAGAGAAGGAGAAATAAGGCGCTGAGATGGAGTGGGGCATAAAGGGGAAGAATAGGAAACAATATAATGTGCCAAACTGTTTTCGTGTTTGTAACCTTTTGTGCTTGATTGTTTTTTGAAATTCGTACCTATTCTAAGCCTCAACACGTTACAAGCCGAAAAGCCCTATGCTACTTAAACAACTTTATGCATGAATAAATATGAAAATTGCATGATTTCATTGGTTTTTTGTATTGTACTAGGATAATTAAAATACTTATATTTGGCATTGATGAATATATATAATAAAACCTTAATATGTGTATTTCTTATAACCTACTGAACTTATATTATTTCTAATAAAAATGGTAAAGTTACTTAATTATCATGTCAAAGTTATTAAGAAATATATGATGCCTAGACTACATGCTATGAGCCACTCTCTGTATAACTATAAAACTCAAGCCCTTCATTCTTCTTTTTGTTTTGTTTGCTTGAGGACAAGCAAAGGCTTAAGTGCGGGGGAGTTTGATCTACTAGTTTCATACCTAGCAGATTGAACTATTTTTCACACTTGAACAGGTTGAAATCAAGTATTTTCATTATGTTTTCTTAGGATTTAGTTTAGATTTCTTACTTTAATAAATTGTGTAACCTAAGTGTTAAAATGTCGTTTTACTTGTCTTTAAGGCCAATTAAAGCCTAAAGGTTAGCTAATGTACTTGGTGAGTGTGCAGGAGACCACAAGAAGTGTACTAATAGGATACTGATTACTTTGTCACGACATAGGTTGAGCTACGCTGCAACCAAGGGACCAAACTTAAAGGAACTCGAAGACTAACTTCTTTGTCGCGACATACATGAGCTATGTCGCAACACAGGACCTGATGTGTCGCGACATCGACCCCCGGATGCATATCTCATACTTAATGTTGGGCATTTTGGTCTTTACAGTGCCACTTAAACATTAGAAACGACAGTTGACATAGGGTTGAGGAAAAATGATCATCTAAAGCTATAAATAGGACCTTTAGCACTAGGTTTTTACATACCATTACTTAGACTTTAAAATTTCAGTTTTAGTTTTATTTATTTTTCGCTTTTGAAACGGGAGTGTAGAAACTCGTGTAAATGATCAAGGGGTTTTTCCTGACAGATAGCTTAAAACAATTTAGTTTCTTTTCCATTCTCTTTTGCACTTATATGCTCTCATATATATTGTTTCATTGATGAATAAAGAAGCCATGAGAAACTAATTCCATTTTGGGGAATTAGGGAGTGGATGTATGAATAATTGATTATTATTTTACAGGGATTATACCTTTTGGATCAGCTATTTGGGAAAGGAAAAACATAAAACAAATACTAGTCCTAACAACCCTAAAAAGTCATATAGGTGTGAATAAACCCAAAATTGGTATTAATGCATATTGAGGTGTTTAAGGATTACTTAAGGCATCGTTTGATTGCATTTAGAGCTAAAAAGTCAAACCTTATTCTGAATTTCCAATTAGGACCCATCTTTAATCCTTATAACCCTTCTTGATGAACCACACTACAATCCTCTAAAACTTAAAATAATGATTTGTGTGTACTCTTTTCTTTGGTCCTATTTTGCATGATAATAGACGTATACGGCCATATGTATTGAGGGTAAGTAGACACATCATGGTGGAGGTTATAAAATAAAGAGTGAAATAGGAAAATCAATATGATGTATGAGCTTTAGTTAGCCAAAAATAGAGAAATAGTGAAAAAATAAAAATGAGTAGAAATAAAAGAGAAATTCATGAGTAAGAAATCATGAGAAGAGTGACAAAGTCACAAGCTTACCAAAAAGAAGAAAAAGAAATCTTACTCAAGAAACAAAAGAGAATACTCATAAGCTAGCTAAAGGGATTAGACTATATTGAGATTCCTAAATAGGAGAGAAAAGGAAGGTGAGAGAAGGAGAGATAAAGGGGTGAGATGGAATAGGACATTAAGGAGAAGAATAGGGAACAATAAAATATGCCAAACTATTTTCGTGTTTGTAACCTTTTGTGCTTAACTGTTCTTTGAAATTCATACCTTTCCTAAGTCTCATCACTTTACAAGCTTAAAAGCCCTATGTGACTTAAACAATTCTATGCATGAATAGATGTGAAAATTGTATGATCTCATTATAACTATTTGTATTATACTAGGATAATCAAAGTACTTATATTAGGCATTGGTGGATTTATATCAATAAAACTTTGATATTTGTGTTCCTTATAACTTACTGAACTTGTATTATTTCTAACGAAAAATGGTAATATTGTTCACTCATCATGTTAGAATTATTGAAAAATACATAATTTCTAGAGTAGATGTTGCAAACCTAATATTTGTAAATACAAATTCAAGCTCCTTTTGTTTTTCTTTCTTATTTCATCGCTTTATAATTGCTTTTCTTATTTTGTTTGCTTGAGGACAAGCAAAGATTTAAGTGTAGGGGAGTTTGATCTGTCGGTTTTATACCTAGTAGATTGAACTATTTTTCACACTTGAAGAGCTTGAAATTAAGTATTTTCTTTATGTTTTCATAGGATTTAAATTAGATTTTTTCCTTTCGAATAAATTGTATAAACCGAGTATTAACAGGTTACTTTATTCTCTTTAAGGTTGATTGAGGCCTAAAGGTTAGCTAACAAACTTCGAGAGTGTGCAGGAGACCATGAGAAGTTGAACAAATATGAAACTGATCATTTCATCACGAAATAGGATGTTCTATATCGAAACAAAGGGACTAGACTTGAAGATTTAGGGGACTAACTTCATTGTCGCGACATACTGACCACCTTCGAACGTACTCCCGTTCAATATAGGTTTTAGGCTTCCGCAAGTATATAGGTCAGGTTGTAAATATAGTGTGTTACAATAGAACGCTTGGTAGTATTTCGAGCATCATACCTAAAGGAGGTGTGAGGCAATAATGGATTAGATCCCTACAAAGAATAGAAGTAATTAGTGATCACTTAAGGGTTAGTATGAATTAAAATAAAAGGTTTGGTTGTAAAAAACATAAAAATAAAATAAAATAAAGAAAATAAAGATTTTTGACGTAAAATCGATAAACGGCTTTGGGGATATTAGGTCGCTTTAGTATGAGTTCTTCAATTGTTAGGTTTTGGGGATTTTCCATCAATCAATTAGTCCCTACCCCAATTGGATCTTTCGATCTTTCACCAGCGTAGCAAGTCAACAGAGATAGAGACTACTTATCGCTAGATGTCACAGTCTAAACCGGTTTGGGGAAAATGTTTTCACGGTTGGCAAAAACCAATTTTGGGTTTATTCTCATCTAAATGATGTTCTAGGGTTGTCAGGCCTAGTGTTTGTTTGATGTTCTTCCTTTCCCAAACAGATGATCCCAATGAAAAATCCATGTTAAACAATAATTAAATAATTATACTTTCACTCCCTAATTCCCCAAAATGGAATTAGTTCCTCATGGTTTTCTTAATCATAATCAAAGCAACAATATATGAAAGCATAAATTTGAAGAGATCAAATGAAAAAGAGACTTTAATTGTATTGGCAATCTGTCAGGAAAAATTCCTCGAACATTTATGTGAGTTCTACAATCTCATTTCTAAAATGAAAATACAAAGTAAAAGCTAAAAGCTAGTAAATGGTGTGTTTAAACCTAATGCTAAAGGCCATATTTATAGCCTTGGCTGGTCGTTTTCATTAACCTTAGGTCTACTACTATCCTTCATGTTTAAGTGTTATTGTAAATACCAAAATGCCCTTCACTTAGTGTAAATTCCACGTCCAGGGGTCGATGTCGCGACACACCAGGACATGTGTCGCGACAAGGCCATTAGTCCCCGTATGTAGTGTCATCTTGAAGGCGTTGTCGCAACATAGCCCATGTATGTCGTGACGAAGAAGTCAGTCTCTAAAATCTTCAAGTCTGGTCCCTTTGTTGTGACGTAGAACATCCTATGTCATGATGAAGTGATCAACTTCATATTTGTGCAACTTCTTATGGTCTCCTGCACATTCACGAAGTACGTTAGCTAACCTTTAGGCCTCAATTGGCCTTAAAGAAAATAAAACAACATTTTAGCTCTTAGGTTACACAATTTATTCAAAAGAAGAATCTAAGTTAAATCCTACACATAAAGAAAATACTTGGTTTCAAGCTCTTCATGTGTGAAAACTAGTTCAATCTGCTGGGTATAAAACCGACAGATCAAACTCCCCCACACTTAAGTCTTTGATTATCCTCAAGCAAATAAAAACTAGAAAATAAAATAAAATAAAAAGACAATAGAAGAGATTGAGTTCATAATATACAAAAATTTGGATCGTAGCATTTACTCTAGGCATTATATATTTCTTAATAATTTTAACATGATGAATGAGCACTTTACAATTATTATTCAAAAAAGATGAGTTCAGTAAGTTTACAAGGAATACAAATATAAAAGCTTTATCAATATAATTGCATCAGTGCCTAATACAAATACTTTTATTATCCTAGTACAATACAGATAGCCATGTTGAGATCATGCAATTTTCACACCTATTCATTCATAGAGTTGTTTAAGTCACATAGAGCTTTTCGGCTTGTAATGTGTTGAGGCTTAGGATAGGTATGAAATTCAAGGAATAGTTAAGCACATGAAAATAGTTTGGGACATTGTATTGTTCCCTATTCTTCCCTTTAATATCTCATTCCATCTCATCCCCTTATTCTCCTTCTATCACCTTCCTTTTCTCTCTAATTTTAGGAAATCTCTATATAACTTAATCCCTTTAGCTAGCCTATGAGTATTTTTCTTTTTCTTTCTTGAGTTAAGACTCTTTTTC
Source organism: Kokia cookei (assembly GCA_039519145.1). Taxonomy (NCBI): domain Eukaryota; kingdom Viridiplantae; phylum Streptophyta; class Magnoliopsida; order Malvales; family Malvaceae; genus Kokia; species Kokia cookei. Next base: position 18,032,185 of record CM076905.1, read on the forward strand.
TTCTTTTTTTGGTGACTTTGTGATTTTGTCACTGTTAATATTCTTTCTTACTTAAGATTTTCTCTTTTTTATTTCTACTCTTTTTTCTTTTTCTTTTGATTTTTCACTATTCTTTTCTTTTTAGCTAAACTAAAGTTCATACATTATATGGATTTTCCTATTTCCCTCTTTGTTTTGTAACCTCCACCATAATGTGTCTACTTACCCTTAATACATATGGCCACACTTCTATTTCCATGCAAAAATAGGACCAAAGAAAAGAGTACAAACAAATAATCATTTTAAGGCTTAGAAGTTTGCAATGTGGTTCATTAAGGAGGGTCATAAGACTCAAAGATGGGTACTAATTGAAGTTTCAAAAAAGGGTTTGGCTCTTTAGCTCTAGATGTAACCAAATAGTGCCTTAGGCTATCTCTAAACACCTCAACATGCATAAATATTCATTTAATCATACAATCCCAAAATTACTATCTATCATATATGCTAACATGCTCGTTTCCTCATATTATGCACATCATTTGGTATCAATAATACCTCTCTATCTATACTTAATGTAACTTATAGAAGTTTAAAAATTTAATGCTCAAAAATTTAAAAATTCCTCATCATCATGCCAAATTTATCAATGAATACAATCAATGTGTAGTCTCATAAATAGTAAGGAAAGAAGTTACCCGATTTCTCATGAAAATTCTTCTCTTCTTGTGGTGGTTGTCCTTCTCCCTCTTGGCATGAATGCTCAGAATTTTTGTGTCTCTAAAGTGTAGGGTTGAAAAATGTAAGTATAAGAATTCTTTTTTTAATAGAATACTAATTACATTAACATATTAAAACAAATGAAATAATGAAATAAACACTTGTAAAAGAAACTATTAAAAACTTATTCCTAAGTAAAAAGTTAAAATAGAAATCCCTATTCATCTTCATCGTTCAACCCTCTTCTCCTATGTTCCTCACTTTGGCTTTGCTACAGTAATGTAAATTGAGCAAACAAATCATCTCTTAAAAATTTACTAGGTGGATTCATTAATTCGATCAAATCATTCAGTTGGTACCCCTTTTATTTTATGCATAGCAGATATTAAATGAGGGAAAAGTACACCTATCCCTAAGTTCTTTGCACATTCTACCATGCTTCAGTAGATTCATTTACCCACACATATTTATTTCTTTTTTAGAATTTTGTATGTCATAATGGCATGGATTGGGTGTATCTCTATCATATCTGAAGTGGGGAGTATCCTAGAATAAATAAAATTCATCCACATCTTTGCTTTGGGCGTTATTAGTTCTTGGTTGAAAGTCTTTGGGGTTGCAATGCCTTCTCGGTAAGTCCATAATTATTTTCTCGCTGTCAAGAAAATCAAGATCTCCTCGATGTCGATATTCTTGAACTCCTTTAAATCAATTCTATGAAGGTGGTCTTGGTAGTAATATGGCACATTGTAAAACCTACAAATTTGAACTTCATTCTAATATACCTTGACTCCTCATATTTTCAAAGGACATTGAATCTGCCCACAAGTTCTCCCAACTTCACGTGTTTTTTAGAGCCAAATAAAATCCATGAACTATCGAAATGTTCATTGCTTCCTTGCAGGGTAGACAAAATTGAATCCATTCATGATCAAATACTATTTTTCAAACACCTTTACAAACTTGCATTAGAGGATCAAACCCTTGTTCCTGAATAAAGGTATACGGCTGCAATTGTTGTAAATACCTATCTAAATCATTCTCTGCGAATTCAAAAATAGGGTTAGCAACATTGCACTAGAATCAGCCATTTGATTAAGGATTTTTTAAAATTCAGGGCTTTTTCTTATGGTAATGAAATGTTATATGACTAGAGAGGAAGGGATTTTATACTAAATGGTTAATAAGACTTTTAGTGAAGTTAGAAGTTAATTTTTTTTACAGAAATTAAAGTATCTAAATTGAATTTAAACTGTTAGGAGTTAGAGTTTTTCCTGAACTACTGTCGTTTACGTGGATATGTCGCAACATTCGTCATGTGTGTCGCAACATCAAAGCCAGAATTGTTGTTCTGCAAAGAATTTATCTTCGTGATATAAAGATAGCGTGTCGCGACATCGAGGCCAGTAGCCATGTTCTCCTTGTTGTTGGTAGTCGCGACATAAGTTGTGTTTGTCGCGACATCAAGACCAATTTCCCTCTAATTCCTAATCTGACATATTGTTTATTCCTTGGGGATTTCTATTGTTAAAATCTAACACTGGTACTTTTCCTCATATTGCTTTACAGCATAAAAGTTGCTCATCAATAAGTATGTTCGTAGTTCCCCCATAATATGGCTTTATTCTTTGCCCATTGACTAAAAATTTTTGACCATTCTTACCTATCAACTCACTCAATTACTCCATATGGTTTCACTTGATTGATAGTATATGGCCTTGTCCATCTTGATTTGAGTTTCTTAGGAGATAATTTGAGCCTAGAATTAAACAGGAGTACCTTTTATCCTAGCTTAAAAGTCTGTTTTCAAATCTTGGTATTGTGGTGCGACCTACTTCTTTCTTTGTAAAGTTTTGTATTTTCATAAGCCATGAATCGAAACTCCTCCAATTCTTGCAGCTGCAACAATCTCTCTTTTTTTGCTAACTCAGGATCTAAATTTAGTTCTTTAATAGCCTAGTATGCTTTCTTTTTTCTAATTCAATAGGCAAATGATATTTTTTTCCATACACAAGTTTATAGGGATACATACCTAGTAGTGTTTTATACTTTGTTTGGTAAGCCCATAAAGCATCATCCAATTTTGCCACACAATCCTTGCGATTAGGATTTACTGTCTTCTCAAGGATCTATTTAATTTCCTCGTTATAAACTTCAGCTTGTCCATTTTCTTGAGGGTGATATGTTATCACCATTTTATGTCAGATGTTGTATTTCACAAGAGTGACTTCAAACTGTTTGCTGCAAAAATGTGATCTTTCGTCATTGATTAAGGCTCTAGGAGTTCCAAATCTTGAAAAGATGTTTCTTCTTAGGAATCTTACCACTGATTTGGTATCATTAGTGGGTAATGCCACAGTTTCTACCCATTTAGAGAAATAATCTACTGCTAATAAAATATATTGATTTTCAAATGAGCTAGGAAGAGGTCCCATGAAATCAATTCCTCAAACATCAAATATTTCCACCTCAATAATTCCCAATTGTGGCATTTCATCCCATTTTGATATATTCCCCATTTGCTGGCATCGATCATAGTTTCGCACAAACACATGGGCATCTCTATTCATAGTGGGCCAATAAAATCTTGATTGCAAAATTTTCTGAGTTAACCGCTCTCTGTCGAAATGCCCCCCACAAGGAGAGTCGTGACATCCTTTAAGGATTTCATTTATCTCTTCTTAAGCTACACATCGTCGTACTTACTGATTTGTACAATATTGAAATTCATAAGGATCCTCCCAAATATAATTTTTTTGCCTTATGCATTATTCATTTCTTCTGTTGCCATGATACTTTTGGTGGGAACACCCCTTTTGCTAAATAATTCACATAGTCTACATAAAATGGTGTTCTTGTGTTAGGTAATTGGGTTTCTACTCTAAATAGTTGCTCGTCTATGAAGGTTTCCTTTATCTCTCCTAAAGGTGCAAAGATATTATGATTTTCTAATCGTGACAAATGATCAACAACCTGGTTTTTTGTTCTTTTCTGATCCATGATCCATAAGTCGAATTCTTGTAATAGTAATAACCATCTTATTAACTATGTTTTTGTCTCTTTTTTCTTCATCACATACTTTAGGTTTGAATGATCTATATAAATGTAAACATGATTAGCCATTAAATAAGGATGAAATTTTTCACAGGTGAAAACTACTGCTAACATTTCCTTCTCAGTGGTTGTGTAATTGCATTGAGTTGGGTTAAGAGTTCTGCTAGCATAATGAATAGCCCTAAATAAACAATCTTTCTTTTGTCCTAAGGCAACACCTACAGCATAATCTCTAGCATCACACATAATAATAAATGGTTCATTTCAGTCTAGTGTGATAATTATAGGAGCAGACACTAATTTCTCTTTTATCTTTTCAAAAGCTTCAATGCAATTACTATCAAATAAAAAAGGAACATCTTTTTTCAATAATAAATTTAGAGGTTTAGAAATATGAGCAAAATCCTTGATAAACCTTCTATAGAACCCTGCATGTTCTAAAAAATTTCAAATACATTTGATATTTGTGGGATATGGTAAGTTCTTTATTACCTCAACTTTTGTTTTATCTACTTCTAACCCTCTTTATAATATTTGATATCCCAAAACTAACCCTTCTCTTACCATGAAATGACATTTTTCCCAATTAAGCACTAGATTAGTTTCCTCGCACCTTTGAAGCACCTTTTATAGATTCAACAAACATTCTTGGAAAGAGTCTCCATATACGGAAAAATTATCCATTAAGACATCTAACCCTTCTTCCAACATATCTGCAAAAATAGCAGTCATACATCTAATAAAAGTAGTAAGAGCATTACAAAGTCCAAAAGGCATTCTTTTAAAAGCATATGTTCCAAAAGGGCATGTAAAAGTTATTTTTTCCTGATCGTCGGGATGTATTGGAATTTGATGGTACCCTGAATACCCATCCAAGAAACTATAATACTCTTTGCCTGCCAATCGATCTAACATTTGATCAATGAAGGGTAATGGAAAATGATCATTTTTTGTTACATCGTTTAAATTTCCTATAATCAATACACACTCTCCACCCTGTAACTATTCGTGTGGGAATTAGTTTGTTGTAGTCGTTTTCTACTACTGTCAACCCACCTCATTTTGGTACGCATTGCGTAGGGCTCACCCATTCACTGTCGAAAATGGCATAAACTATGCCTGCATCTAACTCTTTTACTAATTCCTTCTTCACCACTTCTTTCATGGCTAGATTAAGTCTTCTCTGCGCATCTACTATAGGTTTCTTTCCTTCTTCTAACCAAATTTTGTGTTGACAAAATGTTGGGTTTATTCCTTTAACACTAATGATTGTCCACCCGATAGCCATCTTGTGACGTTTAAGCACATCTAGCAGAGCGTCTTCTTGTTACCCATTTAAACCTAATGCAAGTATAATTGGTAAAGTATTTTTATCCCCCAAATACCCATATTTCAAATGCTCTGGTAGTGGTTTTATTTCTACCTTTGGTGGCTTCACAATTGAAGGTATCATTTTAGTGGTAGTCGGCATCATTTGATCTACTACCTCTTTGCTTTGCTACCACCATTCTAACTGGGTTGTTAAAGATTCTGCAGTTGACTCTTCTTCCATAGGTACTTCATCTTCAGAGTCTTCTTCTTTGCAATAACTGGTCTTAATCCATTTTCAAACGGGTTCGCTAGTTTCAATTTGAGGGTTCAAACTATTCCTCCCAGAATATTTCATTTGCATTTTTACTCCTAGTATGTCCATAACATCTTGCCATGTCTTAGTCCAAATACTTCCCTCAGTCATAATATCTACCTTGCACCTGTTTTTTGTGCTCAACCCATCATAAAAGTGCTAAATTTGTATAGTGGCATGAATGCCTCCTCCTAGCATAGATCTAAGTATGGCCTTAAATCTTTCTCGAGCTTGCCCTAATGTCTCTGCCATCGTTTGCCTGAAATGAAACATTTGTATGTATCCCTGCATAATCTTAGGCATAGAAATCATTCGTTGAAGAAACATGTATACAAATTCTTCCCAAGTGACGATAGTGTTTTGGGGATAAGGAATCCAGCCATGATTTTGCTTTCCCATTTAAAGCAAAAGGAATCAATAATAATCTAATCACACCCAGAGCTACCCCTATTGATATGAAAACGAATGCGGAAGAGGATCGTAAAGTTGTCAAGTCGCGGATCTACCCTAAAGCTCTAGACAAAAGTAATTTGGAACGAAAACAAAGAAAACAGATTAGATTACAAGAAGAATAATCAAACGAAAATTAAAACACAAGAAAGATGAATGGCTGGTAAAAGATCCAATAGAGAACGAAATTAGGGTCTCTTGGATGAAAGAAACTGTCCTTGGACCTCAAGAAAAGATCCCAACTAGATCTGAAAATAAAAACACAAAACAGATTTGTTTCAAATGATTTAAAAGATGAAAGCAAACTGTTTAGGCAAGAATGTTTGACAAGAAAAGATTGAATCTCCTAATTTTTTATGTGTTCCTTGATGGATCAAGGTAGGAGAACGTCCCTCTTGAAGCAATTTCAACCTAGAACGAAAACAACTAAATCAATAACCGTAAACAGCAAGAAATAAACTAGATCAAACTAGAACGATAGATTAAAGATTAAAAAGAGAAGATAATGTCCTAAGAAGCCTTGGAAACAATAAGAATCCACAACTCCTTCAAAGGCTCTAATTTCCCCTCCAAGAAAGAGATCTTGGCAAGAAAAAGCTTGAAGATGATTCCCACAACCTGAAAGATTGTTAAAACAACTTCTAAAAAAAAACTCAAGAGCAATTCTTGAAGAAAAAACTCAAAGAGAATTATTTTTAACTCAAAATAATCAAAATCAAGTGTCTTTTCAAAGGGGGAACGACCATGCTACTTATAGGCCTCCAAAATAAGCTTTCCTAACCATAATAGAATTCTAACCTTGACAGCTGATCAAATAAAATAAAAAACAAAATAAATTTAAGTGTGGATATGGGGACTTTCGGCTAAAGGGCTTTGAATGGGCTCATTGGGCTGAATTCTTACATGATGATCAACTTATTAAAATAAAAATTGGACTTAAATTTAAATACTTTTCAATTTGGGACACTTTAATATTTGGTCTGATATTCAATTAAATTTCATTCTAAACTTCAAGATGAACTTGTAATATCTTAATACGCCATTTTGCAAGAACTTGGTCTTGTGATCCGTTTGCTCTCGAAATTGGCTCGTTTAAGGTCGTACAAGAAATCCAATGTGCCTTGGCTGTAAGATTCGGTTTCTTTTTCCAAGAACTGAAATATTGATTTTCTTGATTCTTGAAATTGTTTGAAATAGCATAATTGGACCAAGATTCGGTTTCTTGATTTTCTTGAAAACAAGAAAGTGAATCTTGATTTTCTTTTTCGATCATGTGCGTATCTAGGGCCTTGGTAACGAAGTCTTGGATGGACCCGTTCAATTTTCCCCGAATTTGCTTGGTTTTTTACCTCGTTATTAGTCCTTGAGGAAGATTGAGCCCATCATGTTCATATGATAGATTTTGGACCTTGCGACTCGTATCATTCCCCTCTTCCTCAAAAAGATTCATCCTCGAATCTGAAACATCAAAGAGAGACAAGTCAACAATATTAAAAGTAGAACTTATATTGTACTCACCGGGTAGATCAATTTGATTGGCGTTGTCATTGATCCGTTTTAACACTTGGAAAGGTCCTTCACCCCTAGGGTCCAATTTAGTCCTCCTTTTACTCAAAAATCGCTCTTTGCACATATGGACCCAAACCCAATCACCGGGTTCAAGGATAACTTGTTTGTGCCCCTTGTTAGCTCTGTTGGAATTCATGTCATTTGTTTTGGAAATCCGTTGTTTTGCCTTTTCATGCATTGACTTAACCAATTCAGCTTTCTTCGCACCATCCAAACTAGAAATATTTTCTATAGGCAATGGTACAAGATCAAGTACAGTTTGTGGGTTAAAACCATAAACAAGTTCAAATGGTGAATAGCTAGTTGTAGAGTGAATAGATCGATTATATGCAAATTCAACAAATGGTAAACATTCTTCCCAATTCTTAAGGTTCTTACCCATAACAGCTCGTAGCAAAGTGCCTAAAACTCGATTTACTACTTCTATTTGTCTATCAGTTTGGGGGTGACATGTAGTGGAATATAATAATTTAGTACCAAGCTTACCCCCACAATACCTTCCAAAAGTGGCTGAGGAATCTTACGTCTCTGTTAGAGACAATTATGCAAGGTATCCCATGTAATCACACCACCTCTCTAAAGAATAAGTCTGCCACATGTGTAGCATCATCTGTTTTGTGACAAGGAATAAAGTGTGCCATTTTTTAGAACCTGTCAACAACAACAAAAATACTATCTCAACCTTTTTTAGTTCGAGACAAACCAAGAATGAAATCCATGGATAAATCTACCCATGGTGAAGAAGGAATCGGCAAAGGAGTATAGAGTCCATGAGGCATTACCTTAGATTTTGCTTGTTTACAAGCAATGCATTTAGAACATACCTTGTCAACATCCTTCTTCATTTGTGGCCAATAAAAGTGTTCTTGTAGAACATCTAGTGTTTTGGCGACACCAAAGTGTCCTATTAAGCCTCCACCATGGGCCTCATGAATTAGTAACTCCCTCAAGGAGCAATGTGGTACACATAATCTGTTTAGGCGAAAAAGAAATTCATTTACAAGATAATATTTGTCAAGGGCACTATTCCCAGAATTAGCAAAGATATTTGAAAAATCAGCATCATTTGGGTACAAATCTTTTATATGCTCAAATCCTAAGATTTTAGAATGTAATGTAGTTATCAAAGAATATTTATGAGATAAGGCATCAGCAACTACATTCTCTTTGCCTGTTTTGTACTTAATTACATATGGTAATGTTTCAATAAATTCCACCCATCTTGCATGTCTTTTACTCAACTTACCTTGTCCTTTTAGCCATTTGAGGGACTCCTGATCCGTATGTATAACGAACTCATTGGGCAGCAAGTAATGTTGCCACACTTGGAGAGCTCGCACCAATGCCAATAATTCTTTATCGTACGTTGAGTAGTTCAATTGCGCCCCATTTAGTTTTTCACTGAAATATGCTATTGGCCTTTTATCTTGCATCAAGACGGCACCAATTCCAATACCTGAAGCATCACATTCAAGCTCAAAAGTATTAAAGAAATCAGGTAATTTAAGGACTGGAGTAGAACATAACTTATTCTTTAAGGCTTGAAACGCCTTTTCTTGAGCTTCACCCCACTTGAAGCCCACTGATTTTTTAATAACCTCAGTTAATGGGGCAGCAATAGTGGAGAAATCCTTCACAAAACGTCTATAAAAACTTGCTAAACCATGGAAAGATCTCACCTCAGTAATCGATTTAGGAGTGGGCCACTCCCTTATTGCCTTTACTTTGTCCTCATCGACATGAATACCTTAAGCACTTACTATAAACCCTAAAAAGATTAGCTTATCACAACAAAAAATGCATTTATCAAGGTTGGCAAATAATTGTTCAGCTCGCAAAATGTCCAAAACAGATTTAACATGGAAAACATGATCATCCAAAGAAGTTGAGTAAATTAGAATATCATCAAAATATACCACCACAAATTTACCCAAATAAGGTCTTAAAACATGATTCATTAACCTCATGAATGTACTAGGTGCATTAGTTAGACCAAAAGGCATAACAAGCCAATCATACAATCCAAACTTAGTTTTAAAGGTTGTTTTTCATTCATCTCCTTCCCTCATACGAATTTGATGGTAACCACTTTTTAAGTCAATTTTTGTGAAAATCGTTGATCCATGTAATTCATCAAGCATGTCATTAAGTCTAGGGATTGGATGTCTATACTTTACCGTAATTTTATTGATGGGACGACAATCAATACACATTTAAAATGAACCATCTTTCTTAGGCACCAACAAGACAGGAACGGCACAAGGACTTAAACTCTCTCTAATGTACCTTTTGGCTAATAGTTCCTCAACTTGCCTTTGCAACTCCTTTGTCTCCTCGGGGTTACTTCGATAAGCTAGTCAATTTGGAATGGATGCTCCAGGTACTAAATCAATTTGGTGCTCAATTCCTCGTAAAGGTGGTAAACCTTTAGGTTCCTTATTGAAAATATACGCATAATCCTGCAAAATAGAGTTATAAACACACTAGGAAAAGTTTTTTCAAGGTCAGCTAAAGATAAATAATTTTGCCTAAACCTCACAGGATACAAGCCTATTTGTTTAACAGGGCTCTCCGCACATCTTTTACACTTGCAAATAGACTTTGCACTCTGTTTTTACCACTAGAGGATTCCCTCACCATGGGGTCGTTTGAATTTTGACTTTTAATACTAATGACCTCTTTTCTCTTAGTCTTTTTTGTTTATCCTTTCCCCTTAACCTCCTCACAGAATTTCATCATTTTTATTTGATCTTTATACACATGGTTGGGATTCAAAGGAGCTAGAGTAAATTTCTTCCCTTTAAAGATAAGGGAATATCGATTTTGTTTGCCATGGTGTATCACATCACGATCATATTGCCATGGTCTTCCAAGAAGTAAATGCGCGGCATGCATGGGTAAAACATCGCACCATACCTCATCCTCATAATTACCGAGTTTAATCCATTAAAGGTGGTATGGCTTAGGGTGTTTTGAGCAACGTAACTTCAAAGAGTCTACAAGGTAGCTACTAACAACTTTAGCACAGCTCCCACTATCCACAATAAGCGAACATAGTGTACCTTTAATGAAACACCGAGAATGGAAGATATTAGTCCTTCGACTGTCAAGATCATCTTTCATTTGGATGTTGAGAGTGCGATGCACTACTAGGCAATGTGATTCAAAAAAATCATCCTCCTCATTTGGTGGTTCTACGATCTCCTCATTCAAATCACTGGTATGGACAATATTCTCCATAAAGTCTGTCATATCTGGATTGTCCGAATCAGAAGTATATTCACCATTTTCTTTGATAAGGAGAAGTCTCGTGTTAGGGCAATCTCTATCATAGTGTCCTCACCCTTTACATTTGAAACACTCTATCTCACGTGTTTTTCTCGTGTTTGAACCACTAGAACTGGGTTGCTTAGAAGATACTTGCGTCTTCATAGGAGCCCCACTCTTCCAATCTGATTTCTTAGTATCACCACTTGAAGAAGACTTATTAGTAGTAAAAGCTGATTTCGAATACCTAAAGTCAGAATTGGAACTGTTACCTTTGTAATACTGAGAAGTAAAGAATGAACGAGGACCTTGTTCCCTCAATTGTTGTTCAATTTCAATGGCTTTGTGAACTGATTTACTTCCTTGAACAAGTCGTCGAAATCTGGTTTTGACCTCCCTATAATAAAGTGTAGGAATAAAGCATTTTCGCATAACTTGTTTCAACTCATCCCATGTGGTAATTTCTCTCTAGTAGTTTCGATGGCGACTTATACCAAGTTGAGTCCACTAACTCAACGCATAGTCTGAAAACTCAAGGGTCGCCAATGGAACTTTCTCATCTCCTGGGTGTTTATAGTAACGAAACATAAGCTCTATTTTTTATTCTCACCTATTACTTTCTATCTCCTGGGTGTTTATAGTAACGAAACATAAGCTCTATTTTTTATTCTCACTCACAATATGCTTCGAGATCATTCTTTCCACGAAATTGAGGAATTGTAAACTTCGGCTTTGCCAACGAAGGCTGTCCACAATCATTGGGAACCAAAAGATCTTCTTCCACACAAGGAACACGTCTAGCTTGATGTCTACGAGCACGAGGTTGTTCAACCCCATCATCATCATTAGCACCGAAATGTTGAGTCTTTTGCTTAGTTCGCAACTGATTTAAGGTATTGTTCAACTGATTGAACATGGTTTCGAACTTATCAATGATGGCATGGAGATCTGACTTTGTTGTGACACCAGCAAGATTTTTGATGTTAACTAGCGGTTTGTCACTCTGGTCATCACTCCCTTTTCTACTATGAGACATTGTGACAAATCTGGAAAAAACAACACAGCACTCAAAAAAAATTGAACAAACCTCACCGTTATGCACTCAAAAAAAAAATTTAAATTCTCAATGAGGTAAGAATTAATCTTGTGAGTCCTTTAGAAGTATTTATGTCAATCAATTAGGATGTATTAGAATCAAACTAACAAAGTAATCCTAATAGCACTATGAATCCAAAATCAGCTAGACACCAAAGAATTGTGTTGCACGGAGGAAGGAAGGTGCAACATTTGTTAATCCTACTAACACAAGAAATAAGAAAGTGTTAGAATGTGTAAAAGAAACAATAAAAAGCAAAAACAAATGAAAACCTAAAACTAAGAATCAATAAAATTGCAGAAACCTTAAAACCCAAAAACTGTGAAGCAACTTGACAAACTTTGTTCGAGGTGTTCTCGATTTCCAAAAATCACGAAATTTAAATTGGAGCCTCTCCAGATAATGTGTTTTTGATCTGGAAATTTTCGGCACAAAATTCAACCCACAAAATATTTTTTTATTTTTTTATTTTTCTAGTATTTTTCTTTTTTTCTCGACTTTTTGATCATTTTTTTTGTGGGAAATATTTTTTTTATACTGTAATATAGTGCCAAGAATCAGTATATAAAATTTTAGAACAATTGAAAAACGTTTACCCACTCAAAAATATCTTTTTCCAAAAAAAATTACTGGGTAAAAACTGCTTGTTTGCTGTTTGTAATGGAAATCAGTGTAGAAAGCAACGAAGAACACCTAAAATGCCCAAAATCTGATACCAAATAATACGAAAACGAATGCGGAAGAGGATCGTAAAGTTGTCAAGTCGCGGATCTACCCTAAAGCTCTAGACAAAAGTAATCTGAAACGAAAACAAAGAAAACAGATTAGATGACAAGAAGAATAATCAAACGAAAATTAAAACACAAGAAAGATGAATGGCTGGCAAAAGATCCAATAGAGAACGAAATTAGGGTTTCTTGATGAAAGAACTGTCCTTGGACCTCAAGAAAATGTCCCAACCAGATCTGAAAATAAAAACACAAAACAGATTCGTTAGAAGTGATTTAAAAGATGAAAGCAAACTGTTTAGGCAAGAACGTCTGAAACAGCAAGCAAAGATTGAATCTCCTAATTTTTTATGTGTTCCTTGATGGATCAAGGTAGGAGAACGTCCCTCTTGAAGCAATTTAAACCTAGAACGAAAACAACTAAATCAGTAACCCTAAATAGTAAGAAATAAACTAGATCAAACTAGAACGATAGATTAAAGATTAAAAAGAGAAGATAACGTCCTAAGAAGCCTTGGAAACAATAAGAATCCACAACTCCCTTCAAAGGCTCTAATTTCCCCTCCAAGAAAGAGATCTTGGCAAGAAAAAGCTTGAAGATGATTCCCACAACCTGAAAGATTGTTAAAACAACTTCTATAAGAAACCTCAAGAGCAATTCTTGAAGAAAAAACTCAAAGAGAATTATTATTAACTCAAAATAATCAAAATCAAGTGTCTTTTCAAAGGGGGAACGATCATGCTACTTATAGGCCCCCAAAATAAGCTTTCCTAACCCTAATAGAATTCTAACCTTGACAGCTGATTAAATAAAATAAAAAACAAAATAAATTTAAGTGTGGATATGGGGAATTTCGGCCAAAGGGCTTTGAATGGGCTCATTGGGCTGAATTCTTACATGATGATCCACTTATTAAAAAAAATTGCACCTAAATTTAAATACTTTTCAATTTGGGCCACTTTAATATTTGGCCTGATATTCAATTAAATTACTTTCTAAACTTCAAGATGAACTTGTAGATATCTTAATGGGCCTTTTTGCAAGAACTTGGTCTTGTGATCCGTTTGCTCTCGAAATTGGCTCGCTCAAGGTCGTACAAGAAATCCAATGTGCCTTGGCTGTAAGATTCGGTTTCTTTTTCCAAGAACTGAAATCTTGATTTTCTTGATTCTTGAAATTGTTTGAAATAGCATAATTGGACTAAGATTCGATTTCTTGATTTTCTTGAAAACAAAAAAGTGAATCTTGATTTTCTTTTTTGATCATGTGCGTATCTAGGGCCTTGGTAACGAAGTCTTGGATGGTCCCGTTCAATTTTGCCCGAATTTGCTCGGCTTTTGACCTCGTTATTGGTCTTTGAGGAAGATTGAGCCCATCACGTTCATATGCTGGATTTTGGACCTTACGACTTGTGTCACCTGTATATGAGATGGTGCTACAAATTACCTCGAATCTCCAAAAGAATGCAGTAGGATCTTCTATTAAAGGGTCAGAAAATGTAACATTGTCAGTAATCTAAGATATTAAAGATTAATTTAATTCAAAATGACTTGGATAAATTAGTTGTCGAGCAATACTAGATTGAAACCATTCTAAATAAAAAAAAACATCCCTAATGCATTTTTCATCATTTTATAAGTTAACGTAAAGGAAATAAAATTAAAAGCAGAAAAATAATAAATAAAGAAAATCGTATCTATAACCTAAAAATTTCCAAATTATTCTAATGACAAAGAAAGAATAAAATTCACTAAAGCGTTGCCTCCCTGACAATGGCGCCTACAACTTGACCGCCTCCAAATGTACTCCCGTTCGGTATAAGTTTTAGGCTTCTGCAAGTATACGGGTCAGGTTGTAAATATAGTGTGTTACAACGGAAAACTTGGTAGTATTTCGAGGATTGTACCCAAAGGAGGTGTGAGGCAATAGTGGATTAGATCCCTGCAAAGAATAGAAGTAATTAGTATTCACTTTAAGGGTTATAGTACGAATTAAAATAAAATGTTTGGTTGTAAAAAACATAAAAATAAAATAAAGATTTGAGACTTAAAATTAATAAACGACTTTGGGGATATTAGGTCGCTTCAGTATGAGTTCTTCAATTGTTGGATTTTGGGGATTTTCCTTCAATCAACTAGTTACCGCAGTTGGATCTTTCGATCTTTCACCAGCATAGCAAGTCAACAAAGACTACTTATTACTAGATGTCTCAGTCTAAACCGGTTAGGGGAAAATGTTTTCACGGTTGGGAAATACCAATTTTGGGTTCATTCTCACCTAAATGACGTTCTTGGGTTGTCAGGTCTATGATATATTTGATGTTCATCCTTTCACAAACAGCTGATCCGAATGAAAAATCTCTGTTAAACAACAATTAAATAATCATACTTTCACTCCTTAATTCCTCGAAATGGAATTAGTTCCTCATGGTTTTCTTAATCATAATCAAAGCAACAATATATGAAAGCATAAAATTGAAGACATTAAATGAAAAATGAACTTTTAATTGTATTGGCAATCTGTCAAGAAAAATTTCTCGAACGTTTATGAGAGTTCTACAATCTAAAAATACAAAGTAAAAGCTAAAAGCTAGTAAATGGTGTGTTTAAACTTAATGCTAAATGCCCTACTTTTAGCCTTGGTCGACATTAACCCTAGGTCTGCTGCTATCCTTTGTGTTTAAGTGGTATTGTAAAGACCGAAACACCATTCACTCGGTGTAAATTTCACGTCCATGGGTCAATGTCGTAACACACCAGGACCTGTGTCACGATGAAGCCATTAGTCCCCGTATGTAGTGTCATCTTGTAGGCGTTGTCGTAACATAGCCCATGTATGTCACGATAAAGAAGTCAATCTCTGAAATCTCCAAGTCTGGTTCCTTTGTTGCGACATAGAACATCCTATGTCATGACAAAGTGATCAGCTTCATATTTTTGCAACTTCTTATGGTCTCCTGCACACTGACGAAGTACGTTAGCTAACCTTTAGGCCTCAATTGGCCTTAAAGACAATAAAACAACATTTTAGCACTTAGGTTACACAATTTATTCAAAAGAAGAATCTAAGTTAAATCCTATGAAAACATAAAGAAAATACTTGGTTTCAAGCTCTTCAAGTGTGAAAACTAGTTCAATCTGTCGGGTATAAAATCGGTAGAGCACATACATAGGCTATGTCGTGGCAACGCCTGCATTGACACTAAGGAGGGGACTGATTGCTTCGTCGCGACACAGGTCCTGGTGTGTCATGACATCGCGGTTTCTACACCGAGTGAAGGGCATTTCAGTCTTTACAATGCCACTTAAACACGAAGGACGATAGCTGACCTAGGGTTGGTGAAGATGGCTGACCAATGCTATAAATAAGGCCTTTAGCACTAGGTTTAAACATACATTTTTTCTAGTTTTTAGTTTTACTTTGTTATTTTTGTTTAGAAACGAGATTGTAACTTTTGCATAAATGTTCGAGGAATTTTTCCCAAAAGATTGCTAATACAATTGAAGTTTCTTTTATTCTCATTAAATCAATTTTATGTTTGATTATATAATTGCTTTTATGATGTTTAAGAACACCATGCAGAACTAATTCCATTTTTGGGGAATTAGGGAGTGGAAGTATGAATATTTAATTATTGTATAAACAGGGATTTTTCAATCGGATCAACTGTTTGAGAAGGGAAGAACATTAAATAAACACTAGGTTTGATAACCCTATAACGTCATTTAGGTAGGAATGAACCCAAAATTGGTATTGCCTATCTGTGAAATCCTTTTCCCCAAAATGGTTTAGATTGTGACATCTAGCGATAAGTAGTCTCTATCAACTTGCTATGCTGGCGGAAGATCGAAAGATCCAACTGGGTAGTAACTAGTTGATTGAAGAAAAGTCCCTAAAACCCAACAATTAAAGAAGTCATATTGAAGCGACCTAATCTCCCCAAATCTGTTTATCGAATCTTTACATATTATCCTTCACTTAGTTTATTTCTTTCTATGTTTTTCACAACCAACACTTTTTTTATTCTCGTACTTTAATCACTAAATTAATTCTATTCTTTATAGGGATTTAATTCACTATCGCCTTACGCCTCCTTTAGGTACGATCCTTGGAATACTGCCAAGTATTTCATTGTAAAATCTATATCACAGCCTGACCCGTATACTTGTGAAAGCTAAAAACCTGCACCAAATGCGTGTAAGTTCAGAGGCGGTCAGGTATGAAGGTGATGGAACTTTTGGTTGAACTGGACAACTTTTCTAAAGAGATAAATTTGCATCTGAAGAAGGTGTTAGCTTATCAAAATTCACTAGTTTAGATTTTACCTCATCTGACTTTGCATATTCTAACTCTTTTGGGGCAAGAATTTCAACAGCTATTGATTTTCCTCCTTCTCAATGGGTTCATTTTCAACATCAATCACCTTAGGCTCTAAAGTCTTACCACTTTGTAACACCACTACCTTGCAATGTTCCTTACCCAAATTCCTTGAGTTTTCTGTATCACTCGAGAAGGCTCCTTGTAGTATATTACGAAGCTTCATAGCTAACTGGCCCATTTGGTTTTCCAAATTTTTCGGTGTTGTTGCTTGACTTTAGATTAAGGCGTCATTCTTCACCATCTACCCCTTCAACAAGTTCTCCAAACTGTTCGATGATTCATCTTGAGGTGGTTTTAGAGCTTGTTGGTTAAACCCTTGGGATTGGTTGGGTCTATGTTGCATGTAGGTGTTATTCGGTCCATTTCATTGGTTGCTCTAAGAAAAGTTTGGATGGTTTCGCCATGAAGAATTATATAAGTTGGATTGTGGTTCTTGTCCACTTCTATTTTGGTGTTGATTCCCTACCTAATAAACCGACTTGGGATTTGATGGACAATTCTCTAAAGAATGGTGATCCTCAAAATACACGTAAGAAACAACTTTGAATTGACTTGGTGCTTGAGCTACAAAACTATTCACACCATTAACGGTAAACTATTTTAACATAGAAGAAATAGACGATAACTGAGCTGAGAGTGAAGTGAGGGTATCAATTTCATGAACTCCAACTACACATCTTTCTAAAGTTGCTCGATTTATTGGCCAATGATAGTTTTTGCTAGAGATCATCTCAATGATCTCGTAAGCCTAGTTATAAGACTTGGACAAAATAGCACCATTCACAGAAGCATCTACCATTAATCTTATGTGTGCGTTGAGACCATTATAGAATGTCTCCAACTAGATACAATGAGGAATCCCATGATGAGGACACTTACGAAGTAACTCTTTGAATCTCTCCCACACCTCGTACAAGGACTCGTCATCCAATTGTTGGAAGGTAGTAATCTTGTTTCGCAACTTAGCATTCTTGCTAGGTGGAAAATACTTAACCAAAAATCTTTCTACTAATTCTTGCCGACTAGAAATTGAATTTGGTGATAACAAATTAAGCCATGCTCGTGCTGGATCTCGCAAAGAGTATGGAAACAACTTCAACCTTAATGCATCTTCAATCACACTAAAAATTTTAAACGAATCACTCACCTCCATGAACAATCGACGTGAAGGTGCGGATCTTCCCTAGGCATTCTACTGAACTGGCCCACCATTTGAAGCATTTGAAACATCACTATCTTCAACTCAAATTAGGGTGCCTCAATATCCGGCCTCCTAATTCCCAGATTTAATTCATTAAAGAGTGGCACAACGTACTGTCTAATGGCACGATCCCTATCATCGACAATGAGGATGGGATTAAGCACATTGGCTTCATAACCTTGTCCATCATTCTGATTTCCAAGGTTCATCTCAACTTGTCTCTGGGCTAATCTTTTGTGTCTTGTCTAAACTTTCGCTCGATTTCAATGTTTACAGGGAGAAAATTGATGATTCGATCTATGCTCATAAAAACCTAAAAAGAAATTCACAAAAATTAAAAAGAATAAATTAGTAAAGTTAAAAATAAAATAAAACCAAATTGCAAAGAAATAATTTCATGAAAATGATTAAGGCAACAGTCCCTGGCAATAGCGCCGAAAACTTGTACCGCGTAGGTTTGTGCAAGTGTACACAATCGTTATCAAGTAATAAGTAAGTAAAAGAATTATCATTTCCATATGGACTGTATATGTTAATTAATATTTTTTAAAATTAAAGTTAACAACTTGGTGAGAAAAACACAATATTTTGAGTGTTGATGATTAAACTAATTAAATTATTTAGATGCACGATGATCCTTAATGCAATTTAATCCAAGTATGATGAAAATGTATGAATGAATTTAGCAGCAAAAACATAAACTTCAACAATCAATAACATGAATAGGCTAGGAAAATTACATCAATCAACTTAATTCATTCTTATCATGCTTAACTGTATTCTGAAAACATTTCATTGCAACTCAATCTTTCATGAGTTCGGAAACCAAATTAAGTCCTTTCGGAATCTTTTACTTAGTGAAACATGCATTTTACTGATCATATTAAACTAAGGGTTTCTTAGCATTCATGTGAAGTAATAGGGACGTGTAAGATTTGAAACAATTTAATCACATAAATCTAATTTTTTATAATACTCGTAATATTGAATTGTTGGACTATGACACCATTTGTAATTTCTGAATGAGAATCATGGTATTTAGAAATAGAAGTCGGTCATTAAGGACCCTATTAGTTTTAAACAATCGTTTATGTTTGTAGATGTTAAAATGCAGATGTACTTTATTTGTGCTAAACTAATGCCTACACAACATGTCACAAGCGTAACCTTTGAGTGAACTCCTTTGCTTTATACTATATTTAAGCAAGAAAAGATCAATGTTAGGATATGATATTTCACAACATGCGGTGGTGTAACACCCAAAAACCAAAAACCATCTCCGGTCTAAGGTCTCAGGGTTTACAGAATTTTTCAAGTCTTTTTTTTTTTTTCATACAATTCAATCACAACTATAATTAGTAGCTCAGAATACTAACTACATTTAATTTTTTTACACATTCATTTACAACCTTTCAATCAATAAATAATCAAATTCAATCACGTAATAACTTAGGAATCACATACAAATATTTTCCATCAGGGATCACATGGTCCTGTATCTCAAACACACAGTTCTCACCATTAGCTAACCAAACTATAACCAAACATACTTATCATTACATCGCAAAAGGAATCAATATTCATTTCACAAATCATGACATCCATTTTTATGTCTGTAATACCCAAAACCTGAAAACCATCGCCAGTTAGGGTCCTGGTGTCTTTCTATTCATTTATCACTGTTCATCTTTTAATATCATGTCATACATAATCATTTAAATATAATCATAACTTAACAAGGGCAAAAAGGTCATTTTCATGATTTTTGGATACTTCTACCGGTACTTGTTGGACAAGTATCGGTAGTTGTCAAGTCAATAAATAGTTAAAGAATAGTGTAGACTTCTACTGGTACTTGAGACAATCTACCGATACAAGTATGACTTCTACCAAAATATGTCATGCTTCTACCGATACTAAAAACTCCAAAGAGCTAAGAAGTTTTATCCTACAACTTCTATCGATACAAGTATTCAGACTACCGATACTACTATGAACAAAACTTCCAATACTTCGTATGTTACCTACCGATACAATGTAAGTCAGTAACCAACCTCTCTGCTACTCTATACTTTTACCGATACATGCATGAATTCTACCGAAACAAATATACAAAATTCGATTATTCACACAAGTCCTCAAGATTATCAACCATCATTCAACATAAGATTCTTATTCAAATCCTCATCCTACAAAATCTATACATGACAATACTTGTTTCATCATATGACACAAAATACAACCAATCATCACAAGTATTCTTAAATTCACATGTCAATTTATTACCAAACATATTTGCGTAATTACAACATCAAGCAAACAAGCAAGTTTAGTTCAATAAAGAACCAAAAAATCCAAAATCAAACATTTCAAAGGTAACATCTTCCTAGTACATGCCATATAACCAAGTGATGTAAATACTACCGAACGAGCTCATGAGTAGTGTGATTTCTTCGAGGTGATCCGATCTTCAAACAGCAAAATAGAATCTACAAAACAACAACAATTCACTGGTAAGCTTTCATAGCTTAATAAGTTCGCAAGATTTATCAATTTACCAAATAACATGTGTTTAACAAACTTGTAAATCAGTCGAGCCAAATCAGAACTGTACTTCGGTGATTGATATTCGATTTACTCCCTGTTGACCCAAAGGTCATGCCTGTTACCAGTATACGATGCTAGTCTTAGCCATCGATACGGTATATCTGTTCCTACGATGCTGCTCACATTAAGCTGACGAAAATATACAAACAAGCATAAATCTCAGCCATCACTCAGCCATCGTAGGGCATGAAATCCTTTCTTGGATTCTATTCACCATACGGTGACTCACAATGCTGTAGAGAATCCGTAACAAATGCAGGATCTCAGCCATCGGACCATTTTCCATCTTTGGCACAAGGTCGAGAAATTCTCATCTCGTCATTTCTATCTTTCACGTTTCGAATCGTCGTTTCTCATTTCCAAAAATCATTAGAAAGACAGTTATAAGCAGTTATCAATAATAATTTAACATTACGAACTTACCGGACGAAATTGCAGTTAAAGTGAACTCTAGGGACAAATCTGTAATTTTTCTTTTTCCACGATCGAGACACGAACTTGATCTATTACAATAATATCATTAAATTATCTAAATCAACATGAATTTTTAATCATTTGATACAATTAAGCATTTTGGTATTTTTACAAAATTGCCCTTAACTTTTCACTTTTATTTAATTTAGTCTTTTAGCTCAAACTTGCAAATATAACCATTTTTAAACAAAATAGTACTTCAATACAGCCCACTTTTGCAATTATTTCACCTTAAATCCTCGTAAATTTATCACTTTAACATTTTACTCCTTAAACATTTAAAATCATCAAAAACTACTTTACAAAATAATCAAATCTAACAACCAAGCTTATAAATCTTACATAAACTTTCAAGAACAAGCTTATTCATCAATGGAAAATTTTATAACATTTGAAAAAATCACAAATTAGTCCTTGGGTTAGCTAAATCAAGCTAATACGAACTCAAAAACATAAAAATCACTAAAAACGTGCGAGATTTCACTCACCAAATTAGAGCTCAAAGATAGCCGAATGTGCTTGGTGTTCTCCTAGGTTTTCTTTTCGGCCAAAGATTGAAGAAGAAGAAGAAAAATAAGGATTTTCTCACCTTTCTTTAGTTTAATTACTTAGATTTTATAATTTACTCTTTTACCCTTTATAATATCTCATAAATTTCCATTTTTTATTAGTCATAACTGTCCATTTATTCCCTAAATGGTATATTTACCATTTAGGTGCCCTAAATAAACTTTCAATTATCAATCTATACCTTTAAATCAATAGCATTCAACTTTGACACCTTTTACAATTTAGTCATTTTTGTTTAATTAACTATCTAAATAGTAAAATTCCATAACCAAATTTTAATACAATACTAATGGTCTTGTAAATATTAAATAATTAATATTTATAGTTTAACACATCAAAGTTGTAGCCTCAAATCACCAATTCTGATCATATAGAAAATAGACTAATAAGTAAATCCTTATTTAATTAGATTTAATTGCAATTTACCAAAATCTAAAGAATTCTACTTCATTTCTATTATTAAGCCATTTAAGGAGGGTCCAATTACACAATTGGTCCTTCAATTATGTTAAATTCCAACTAAATAAACTTTATTTCAATTTAACCTTAAACTACTTAGGACTAAATGAAGCCACTTGGACTTTTTGACCATGGTATAATTAACACTTTGGTCCCTTTTATTTTTAATCAATAGCAATTAACTTTTAACCTTTTTTCAATTTAATCCTTTTTCATTAATTAAGCAATTAATCATCAAAATTACCCCATCGAACTTTAATTCACATATAATAAGACTCTGTAAATATTTAATAAAAATATTTACAGTCCTTAATTTCAGAAACGAGATCCTAATACCTCATTTTCTAAAACCACTTGACTTTTGAACCAAGTCACTTATACTAACTTTTAATTCAATAATTAAAATTCTTCAATTCAAAATTCCATATAAAATTATTATTGACTTATTTAATTTAAACTTTCAGTATAAAAATTTTCTCGTTGGGTTTGTGGTCGAGGAATCACTGTTTTCGATATCACTGAAAAACGGGCTGTTACACTGTGGTGTGTCGGAGGAGCAACTAGGGGGCTTTTATATCCACGTTTGATCACCAAATTATTTTATCGACCGAGTGTGAAGATAGACAACAATAAGCTATTGTGTGTATTGAAGGGCATCATTGGTGATGCCATTTATGAAAAAAAATTATAAGTTGCATTCCCAAAAGTGTAAACAAAAGGTTCTAGCTCTTCTATAGTGCACATTTGCTTCACAAAGGACTTTGAAGAAGATGTCTTCTACCGTGACATCTACAAAGGATGCTAACATGTACCCTTACCTTGAGTATCTAACTCAATGTATGGTTTCCCTTGGACTAATTGTCGTTTATTATGTCGTTTGACATGGTCTTGACATTCTCTACTGGGTGCAATCGCCCCCATCTTGCCATAACCCAACTTCCATGGAACCTCCTACTCCACCTCTACCGGTTATTTCTGTGGTGTCACCTTCTAACCCTATACCGCAAGGTAATGCCAGCACTCGATCATAGTCAAAAGGCATTGTTATTCGTGATCCAATGGATCATCCACAACTTTCCTTCCAATTGAGCATACGTACTCTAGGAAAGGTAAAGAGAAGTAGGGGTGAGAAAAATCCGATTCGATTCGAAAAACTCGAATAAAAAATTAAGTTTTACGATTTAACTCAAATATAAATTACACAATTTGAGTTTTCTGAAAATCCGAATAAGAAAAGACAAAACTAGGTTGTTTTGATAAATATTTACCTTTTCTAAAGTTAAAAGTCAAAACCATTAAGTTAAAAGGCAAAACTACGTCGTTTTATTAAATGTTTACTCAGTAAGTTAAAAGGCAAAACCATTATATTGTTTACTTAGTTAAATAATATTGTACTTCGTCTACTAGTTAAACAATCGGTCCATGTAAATGCAACATCGGGTATAAATAATAGGATTTGTTAACTCGACTCGATTTGACTCGAATTTTTTACTCGATTCGATTTGATTCAAAAAATCAAATTGAGTTCGGTTGCTAAAGTAAGATTTGCCAACTCTACTAACTCGAAATTTTTTGACTCAATTCGACCCGATTGAATACTCACCCCTAAAGAGAAGATTGCTTTTATGGAGAGCAAAGATAATGATGGCAATACAAATATAATATTTTGATGTAATATGAATAAGCAATATAATTTAATTACTACTTGTGACTAAAAAAAATTAACTAATAATTTGAATAAAATAAAATAATTTATAAGTTAAATTACTTATTCAAAATTAAACTTTTACAGCTAGACTTACTCGTCCTTAAAATTTATAAATATAATAAATGCAATTTACAGATTTAAAAATCAAGTTCTTTAAACAAAACATATGAACATAAAATCAATTTAAACCTATTATTGTAGTCAAAATTTGTGCAAAGAATTGCCAAAGCTAAAGTAATATATGAAAATCAACTTTGGCCTGTTTGTAATCAAAATTTAGCAACGAAAACTATTCTTTTACCAATAATTTATTTTATTGATTCAATTAAACAAAAAAAAATAATTTGTTTATAATGTGATTTTATCCCTGATGTATGTAAATATTTTTATTTATTTAAAATTATTATAAATTTATACAACTTTTTATATGTGAATAATTTTCTTTATCGATATTAACTCATTCATATATATTTGTGTTTATGTTACTTTTGTATCATGTTTTATTTAATTTTCTTAAAATTTTGTTTGTGTCTTTTCTTAATTTATTTAATATTGTATACCATTTATTATAACAATTTAACTTTAACTTGAAATTTAATTTTTTTAAAACTAAATTATTACTATTACTTATATTAATATAATTAATAAAAATATCATATTCAAAATTTCAATATAATTTATTTAAAATATGATATTTAGAACTAACACATTTTGATTTTTAAAATCAACTTTACCAATTCAATCAATATTTTATTTGTTTTCAACATATTTTTATAAATATATTATTATATTTTTTTCACTCGTATGTATATACCATAATTTAATATATATTATATTAGTATGATTAATATAGATATTATATTCAAAATTTTAGTATGAATTGTGTTGGTATAATAATTGTTGTATTAATCATAATTCTTTATTTTATAAAAAGCAGAAATCGTTTTTCGGAAAAGAGCTCCTATAATTTTATTTTTATATAAAAATTAATTTAAATCAAACTTAATATTATTATATTGATAATAAATTTTTTATTTTTTAAAATATTTAAAATTATTAAAATATTAATATAAAATATTATATTTTTTAATATTATTAAACATACATATTTAATTATTTATATTTATTCATACAATAAATTATTAATATAATTAATACAATTTATTATTTTAATAAATTATTTAATAGTTCAATTTTATTTTAATAATAAATTTTAAAAATAACAATTTTAAATAATATTCTTCAATATTATTAAACATATTCAATATTAATATTTTAATAATAAATATTTATTAAATATATTAATAATAAATATTTTGTAGTATAAATGTTAAAATATATCATAAGTCTATGTACTATTTTCAAATTTACAATTTAGTCTCTGTATTATTATTTTAAAAAATTTAGTCCCTTTACTTTTCATATTTAAAAATCAAGTCAAATTGTTGACATTGTTAAATTTTTTTATCAATTTTGTTGATGTCACATTTTTAAATAAAAAATGTTTACTTGATAATCATGTAACTAAAAAATAACGTTGTAATGAATATGAATTTAATAAAATATTTTTAATATATACAAAAATAATATAAAATATAAATTTATAAATATAAAATAAAGTCAATTGAAAAATGAAAAAATAATAAAATTTCAAATATATATATTTTTATTAAAAATAATTTTTATGAAATATTTTAAAAAAATTTATTAATCAATAAAAAATATTTTACACATTTATCCAAACATTAAAAAAACATTAACTTTTACAAGAAAGTTACAAAATTATCTAACATACAACTAAAATTACAAAATTTACTTGAATAATTTATTCTCATCCACGAATTTTCTTTAGACAGTTAACCTCCGAAAGTCTCATTATTTACTAAACTGATACTCCTAATGTCGGTCTTCAATTTGTTATCTTTTTCATAGTTGACGATTCTTTCCAAAGCTTTCTGCAACTAATGTTCATCGATTGTGATTATTTATCTTTATTTTTATTTTTTGTTTGCTCTAGATTTTACCCAATTATTTTGAGTTGAATCTTTATTTTCCCTCATGGGCACTGCTCCAACTCAGTGCCCTTCTGGAATCACTGCAAATTTCCACGCCAAATTTGATAACAGAACTGAGTTTTCATGCTCTAGTTTCCCCTCTACTCTTAATCTTTCGAAGCTTAACAGCCACCCCACATCAAAGGTATGCCATCAATTCTCTCTTTTCTTCTTTTTTAATCATTATATTTGGCTTGTATATTCAATAGCATTTTGTTAATCGATTCTTGGTTTCCTGAAATTTTTATCGAATTGTGTTATTACGAGTAGAAAGTGTTGTGTTCAATGTTGATTTCTTCTTGGTTATATGTGGTTTTTATGCTGTGTCCTTGTACCCTTACTAAACGTTAGCATTTTTTGTTGGCAAATGTTTATCTATTGTTGAACTGGAGTGATTTATTAGGATCTGTGAATGGAAAATGAGGTAATTGGAATTAAAATTTCATTTTTCTAAGGTTTTGGGTTGTCTTTGGAATGGTGAAATGGCCTTTTCCATTAGAGTACTCGATTTTATAATCTTGTTATTTTCAGTGAATGTCCCAGAAAAGCTGATCAGCCCAAGCTGTATTTTTAATTTTATATTTTTACTATGTCTGGAAGACTCACTATGTAAATGTCCTGGAAATTTGAGCTTTATCTAGTTCTGACCAAGAAAAAACTGGTTTTTCTTGATTGATGGTTTTGGATCGCTCCCATGAGTGTATGTGCATGTGGATCTGAATTTACTAAATTGTGAAAGCCATTAATTTTATTTTAATGTCTGATTTTTCGTGGTGCAGGGATTAGTAAATAAAACAGGCTCTTTGCCTGATATTGATGATTTGTTCTGGGAGAAAGTCCCTACACCTATACTTGATGTGGTTGAAAATCCCACCCACTTGAAAAGTTTGAGTATCAAGGTTTGTGTTATGAGCCTTCTAATTCTTATATTTAGTGTGCATAAGCCTTAAGCATGCTAAATTAAAGATTGTCTCTGCAGGAACTGAAATTATTAGCAGAAGAAATCCGTTTGGAATTGTCTTCTACAATGTCAAAAACTCAAAGATCCTTCAAGGCCAGTTTGGCAGCAGTTGAATTGACGGTCGCATTACACTATGTTTTTCACGCTCCGGTGGACAAGATACTGTGGGATGCTGGGGAACAGGTAATGTCGTACTTCACACCGTTCTTAACATGCTGCTACATCTTTCTATCTTGATGAGCAAATGGTGAATAAATTGAAGGAAGCACAGTATTGTGTATTGTTCCTCAATATTTTGATCTATGATCCGCAATTATTTGTTCTGCTAGTTTTTCCTTTTCTTGGCAGACATATGCACATAAAATTCTTACAGGAAGGCGGATCCTCATGCCTACGTTGAGACAAAAGAATGGTCTTTCTGGCTATACTTCTCGAACTGAGAGTGAATATGATCCTTTTGGGGCTGGGCATGGGTGTAACAGTATATCTGCTGGACTTGGTAGTATTTAGTTGGCTACTCTTTGTCTATATTTTTATAGCTTTCTTTGGCAGATTATTCTTTATGTTCAGAATGAAACTGTGAAATTGAGATTCCTGCTTCATATTAGGTATGGCAGTAGCGCGGGATATTAAAGGCAAGCGAGAACGTGTTGTTACAGTAATTAACAATACCACAACTATGGCTGGTCAGGTCTATGAGGCCATGAGCAATGCTGGTTATTTGGATTCAAATCTGGTTGTGATCTTAAATGACAGCCGCCATTCTTTGCATCCAAAGATAGAAGAGGGGCCCAAGACATCCATCAATGCTCTATCCAGTACCCTTAGCAGGCTCCAATCAAGTAAATCTTTTCGTAAGTTTAGAGAAGCTGCTAAGGTAAATTCTTATCTAGGAGTCTTTCCTACTTACTTGAGACTTGGATAAACATAAAAAAAAGGCATCTTTTCTGTTATTCCTTCTCTTTTTTTTTTTTTTTTGTTTCTTTGTTGTATTTTATTCATTTTCTAGTAGGACTGTACTTGAATATTCGAATATGAATCATATTAGAAGCTGTCTCTGCAAATGCAAGAGCATTTTGAATGTTGCCTGCTGTAACTGCTCTTTGCTTATTTTGTTCATACATTTTCATGAAGTCTGTGTGCACACATTCTATTTTATCCCACTATCAATTAACAGGCCTTATAAATACGGTGAGGATGATTGGAATTCAGGCATTCAGTGAACGGTGGACTTTGAGAGTTATTTTGATGTAGTCTGGAAATAAGGTGGTATTAAAATAAATGTTTGGATTACAGAGGGTAATTGGGGTCCTTGGGCTGCATATTGGCAACAAAAAGATCATGTGATAGTAGTACTTTCCTTGATAAATTGATGAAGTTCCACTGTTCAATTTCAAAAGAAATCTTAATCATAATTAAGCTGAAAAAGTACTTTATTTCCATTAGCCATTGAATTAATAGATCTTTAACTTTCAGGATGTTACCAAAAGAATTGGTATGGGAATGCATGAACTAGCAGCCAAAGTTGATGAGTATGCTCGTGGTATGATGGGTCCACTTGGATCAACTCTCTTTGAAGAGCTTGGGCTGTATTATATAGGTCCTGTTGACGGACACAACTTAGAAGATCTGATATGTGTTCTACAAGAAGTGGCATCTCTGGATTCAATGGGTCCAGTGTTGATTCATGTGATAACAGAGGAAAGTCGATGTTCAGAAGATAACCAAAAGAAAGTGACAGTGGAGAAGCAGCAAGAAGGTACGTCTCTTGTATACCCTTTAATGGTGTTTGCTGCCAAGGTTATTATCAATTCTTCTGCAATAACCCTTTTGAGCCACAACTTCAACAAGGTATGTAGCTAGTTTGATATGTAGAAGTTTGTTTTTAATGACACATAATACATATATTATTGTCCACTATTCTTTAATATGTAGATTGCTGGCATAGTGAACCTCTTTTCCCTCTGGTTGGTTAATTATCCATGTATTGTCATTTATCATACTTTAGTGCATTCTCGAGGATGCTACCTTCTGCTTTATAACAGAGTAAAACTTTTGCGTTAATGCCCTAAGGAAAGCTGGCTTGCTTACTGTACAGAACAGAATCTAAAAAAATTATTTTGTGATTGTTTTTGCTTGGTAACCTTTCCTTATCCATTCTCCTCAAAGGACAGTGTATGGAAAACCCTTTTGGTCTCTTGAACATTGCATGCTTACTGTTAACAACCTGTCCTCGCTACACTTTCTTTTTATTTTCATACAGGTTTGAGTCTGAATGACATTTACTCTTTCTCGAATGATGATCATTGCCGAACTTATAGTGACTGCTTGGTGGAAGCTTTGGTTATGGAGGCAGAGAAAGACAAAGATATTGTAGTAGTTCATGCTGGAATAGAAATGGATCCATCACTTAAGTTATTCCAAGAAAGATTTTCAGACAGATTTTTTGATGTGGGAATGGCTGAGCAACATGCAGTTACTTTTTCTGCTGGTTTATCATGTGGAGGGTTGAAGCCATTTTGTATAATTCCTTCTGCCTTCCTGCAGAGAGCTTACGATCAGGTTCTCTTTTTCTCTTCGTCCCTCTGCATGCACCAGGCACCTGTATGCATGAGTTTGAAATTCTCCTGGCAATGCAGTGCTGCCTCTTTTAATTGTGAATTTATGCATGTGAAATTGGGTGTTCCTAAGTGTCATGCCATAAAGCCTTGTTCTACTGCATAGAAGTAGAAATGGATAAACTTTTCCATAATGGATGAAAATGTTTTATACTTCAGGTTGTCCATGATGTAGATCGGCAGAAGATTCCTGTTCGATTTGTCATTACGAGTGCAGGATTGGTAGGATCTGATGGTCCGTTGCAGTGTGGGGCATTTGATATAACTTTCATGTCATGTTTGCCAAACATGATTGTCATGGCAGCATCGAATGAGGATGAGCTGATAGACATGGTTGCGACTGCTACCAGGATTGATGATCGGCCAGTCTGCTTTCGGTACCCAAGGGGTGCCTTAGTCAGAACAGACTATCCTTTACATGGTGGAAGTGCTCTTGAGGTTTTCGTTTCATGTCCTTTGTTTCTAATTTATTGTTTTAGTTTTTTTAGTTTTATTAATTGGCAAAAAGCTGTATCATGTAATGCCGATAATAGTATTTAAAAGCTTTTAACTCTGCATTTTCATCAGTAAATTCTGATGCCAAAACTTTTCGGGTTCTGATCCCTCTTATGAAAATTTGATGGTAAAGCAGATTGGAACAGGAAAAGTTCTTGTCGAGGGTAAAGATGTTGCTTTACTTGGGTATGGGGCAATGGTTCAGAACTGTCTCAAAGCTCAGGCCCTTCTTTCCAAGCTCAGCATCAATGTAACTGTTGCTGATGCAAGATTCTGCAAGCCTCTCGATATCAAGCTTCTCAGGTGGCTTTGTAGCAATCATGACATTCTGATAACTGTTGAGGAAGGTTCCGTTGGAGGATTTGGTTCTCATGTTGCGCAGTTCATTGCGCTCGACGGACAGCTCGATGGAAGACTCAAGGTAATATTATCATGTATCATTGTAAGATTTTGCTTTGCAGACAAATAAAAAAAATATTTGGATGAAATACTAAAACGAAAGACAATGAGGGGGAGAGGGAAGGGTGTTGATTGGGGAGGCGAGAAAATATTATGTCCAAGTATTCCTTCCTATTCTGATGATTTGCCAAATGAATTTCCAGTGGCGACCAATTGTCTTGCCAGACAACTATATCGAGCATGCATCACCAAAAGAGCAGCTTGCTCTTGCTGGGCTAACTGGGCATCACATTGCTGCGACCACATTGAGTCTCCTCGGACGTACCCGTGAAGCGTTACTTTTAATGTGCTAGAATGCTGTATAGTTTTCCTTATCGGATTGATGATGTACCTGAAGAGCGTGAGAAGGCTAAACAAAGAATGAACAGCAGAATAGAATATTTTAGCATT
Organism: Kokia cookei; assembly: GCA_039519145.1. Classification (NCBI taxonomy): domain Eukaryota; kingdom Viridiplantae; phylum Streptophyta; class Magnoliopsida; order Malvales; family Malvaceae; genus Kokia; species Kokia cookei. Next base: position 18,063,046 of record CM076905.1, read on the forward strand.
TTGATGATCCCTGTAATTTGTATAGATCTCTTATATATTAAAGTGTGAATTGTGAAGCTGACATAGTTGTGGTGCAGAACCAGAATTGAAGTGAATGAATTTTATAGAAAATTCTACCTTAAGTTCTTACCGTAAGGTTTTATCTACTTAGCAGGATACAAGTCAATAAAGAAAACATTAATTTGTTTCATATTTATTATTATCTGTAATATAATGTATTATTAATGACAGAATTTATTTATTCAGTTACATAATTTTTTACAACTTATATAATATTGTATAATAAAAATATTTTGAATATTTTGTGCTATTATAAGAAAAACCTATTATAGTATTTATCAAATATGTAATATAGTTTAACATCATTTATAATACTATATTATTCCATTCCTTAATTTCTTAAGATTTGCATAATAGACCAATAAGTTCTCATAAGATTTTGTGCTACTGCACAAAAAAAGAAAAAAGAAAATCCATTACGGTACTAATTACATTATCTTGTAGTATATTGTAGAACTCGATATATGCTACCAAATTATACAATTTCTAACAACTAAATAATATTTTTTGTAATAGATGAATGGATTCTCATAAAGTTTTGTGCTATTACAAAAACCTTACCCAATTATGAACTTAACGAGCGGTTTTAATGGTTAAGAGGATGTTGTTTATCTTAGGAGACTCGTATTCGAGCATCAGTGTGTGCAAGGTGTGTGTGCGTTGTCAAAAGGTTAAAAAAGTATAAACATATACTATCATGTAATTACACCAGTATATTCAAAAAAAAATTATCAATTATAGTATTTATTACATATTATAACATAGTGTAACATGATTTACAATATAATATTATTCGATTATACAATTTATTGTAATGTACATAATATTTTGTGTAACAGAAAAATTCATTTTACGTTATGACAAAAAAATTACCCAATACAATATTTATTACATACATTGTAATATGTTATTATTTATGTATGGATTGAATAAGGTGGAGACGAAGGTAAGAATGGGTAGTTCACCTCACTAGGTGCAAGGCGGAGAGTCGCTACTCAAAGTGGTTTGGAAAAGAGCAAGGAGGAGAGTCGGGGGAGAAGATGAAGATGGAAGGGGGGGGGGGGGGAAGAGAGTCTCCTGCCTTGTAGTAGTTTTAGGCTTTATATACCCTTAGTCTCGAGGTATTGTTCGATTGTCGATACACCCCTTGGTGTAACAGAAATATTATTCCTACAATCATAATCAAGGATCCATATACGAGGAATAAATTTAAGTTTGAGAAGGTCGAAAAACATACCTTTAGCAATCTAGAAACAACACTAGTACGAAAAGTGATTTCTCTATCTAAGTCGAAATCTCACTCGCAATGCAAAATCTCGATCTCCATGCAATCCACCTGAAAGCCATAATTAGAAAAATCTTTCAGAACCTTTCTAGAAAAAAACAAACTTTGCTGTTGGTAAAAATTTTAACTCGAAATACACTAAAATTGGGATTAAAGCTTCCATTTATTCAAAATTATTTTGAATGGAAATTTAAACCTAGATAACTATTAAGATTTTACCAAAAGCGTGATATATTTGTTTCATGGTGATATCAGTTTAATTCGAAAATCAAAATTAATATTTGTTTATCGAATTTAATTAACAGTATATGTAATAAATTTGATAATTCAGATTTATCACAATAAAATGTGTTAAATATATTTCACTTTATTTTAATCAAACCATCTACACATGTGCCTCAAACATGTACACATATCATGTTTAATTTTAATAATGTCAAATTAGATTAATTATTTGAACTTTTGAGTAATCAAATTTAACTCTTTTGTGACATCTTAAACATAACTCGAATTTAAAGTTACATTCTGATCGTCCCAACCAAAGAGTATGACCTATAGAATCTAAGAACATTGGCAATAACATTAAAATAATTATAATGTTACAAACAATGAGTGACATCTAGCAATGTATCACTACTATTCAAGTTGCAAGAAGTCGTGGACTGACATGATCTTCCATAGTAACATTATTACGCAGAACATCCCTCTGTCTTTTATATCTAGATTCAACACAAATCATGGAATAATCACACTAATATAATTCAATCTCTTACTTCTTAATTCCCGTGTAGATTAAGATAAACAAAAAAGTATGTTATCTCATATCAAACAGTTTGAACATGACCATGCATTTTTAGTCTCAATCGATCAAAAAACTTGAGATATTTTTCTTTGTTGGATTGTCGATATGTCCCGTGACGTAATGAAAAAATAAATTTCAGAGATCACAAGTTACGAATTCATGTGTAAGGAACAAATTTGATTGAAATGGTCGAAAACGTACCTTTAAAATTTGGAAACAACACTTATACGAAAGTGATTCCTTTGCCTTAGTCAAAATCTCAACCCGAGCATAAAATTCCAGCCTCTAAGTGATCCACACGAAAGTTTATGATCAGAAAAATTTCAAACAACTTTTCTAGAAAGAATAAACTTTGTTTGTAGTCAAAATTTTAATTCAGGTAACCCTAAATTTGGTATTAATCCTAATTTATTCAACACTGTTTTGAATGGAAATGAAAACTTTAGAGGAATATTACTATTTATGAAAACAAAAAATATGATGTACTCTTTTCCATAAGGACATATTAGTTTTATTTCAAAATCAAAGCTAATCTTAATTTATCAAAATTTATTAATTTATTAAATTATATTTTTTCTTTACAGTGAAAGAAATTGAAAAGAAATTGTTAATAATAGATTATTGAGAAAAATGGGTAAAAAAAATTTTTACCCGAGATTTTTTAATTGGTTCATTCTTAACTTAAGTAAAGTTCATCATGTTACGATAAAAATAAGCAAAAAAAAAAAAAAATGCCATGTGATGTAACGAAAAAATAAATTATAACGATTACAAGCTACGAATCCATTTGTGAGAAACAAATTGGGTTCAAATATACCATTAAAATCTAGAAATAGGGCTAGTACGAAAGTAATTCCTTTGTCTATGTCCAAATCCCAATTGCAAGGTAAAATCCCAGCCTTTGTGTGATCCACTGAGAAGTTTTCGATAAGAAAAATCTCATAAAACATTTCTAGAGAGAACGGAGTTTGTAGCTAGTCAAAGTTTTAATTTGGGTAACCATAAATTTGGGATTAATGCTTCCATTTATTTAAAATTGTTTTGAATGGAAATTTAAACTTTAGAGGAATGTTACGATTTATTGCCGAAAACGTGATATACTCCTTTCCTTAAAGGAGAAATCAATTTTATTTTAAAATCAAAATTAATCTTTATTTATCAATTTTTAACAATTATTATATTTAATAAATTTGATAAAGCATATTTCTCTGGTTATAATATGTGAAAGATATTTTCACATCATTTTAATTTAATTTTTGTGACATGTTAAACATCATCTCAATTTTAATTTGCATTTGGATCGTCACAACCGAAGAGTGTATAATACCTCAAACTCGATCGAATTGGTTCGATCCGAATTCGACATGCCATATTAATCACTGAAGTGACTCTTCCTTAACTCTCAAGCAAACTTCGAACACACCTTTTACTTTCAACAAATAATATGATAAATTATAGTTTAATAGCGAAAATATTCAATCATGTAATGTAAAACATGCGAGCTTATCAAACATAATAGAAAAGAGTTCGCATGTTAAGATATGATAGCTTAAATGTTCGCAAACATCAAATAACATAAGTTCACATCGCATCATCCATCTTGAGTTCACAACAAACAAAGTATGAGTTCGCACCAAAGATAGGTTCACATCCAATAATATAGGTACACTAAATATCAATAGTTAGCATAGTACCTAAGTTCGCAACATGCAATATGGTTTCGCAAATAAACAGACTTCGCAAACAAAGCGATCAAACATGTATGGGTTTTCATACTACAATAGAATTCGCATAAATACATAGGTTCGCATGCATAAATGGGTTCGTACAATTTAAATGTGCTTGCTAAGTAACAGGATTATTGCCAACAGGGGTACGCATGTAATATTCAAGGTAGCAAACATATAGGGGTTGCAAATATAACATCCAAAACTCATATCTATCAATCGAAGTGGGGTTCTGAAGTATTACCAAATCATTCAAATAATATACCTTCATAACAATCAATATTTAAGCAAATAATACGCTCACAACTAATTTAAATTCCACTATTAATTAATCAAGCAAATTTAATTTTTCATGTTTATTCAACATATACTAACTTGCATTTCAACCATCAACAAAAACCAATCAATATCATATTACTTATACCTAACCGATATGCTCTTCTAAATGCACTAACTTATTTAAACACATAAATCAACTATCTCACCTCTCATCCATTCACCAAATAATTACCTTATAAATTCATACACACTTCATACCATAACACATTATATATATTTACCTATTTATATATTCATATACATAACAACAAAATATTAAAAGTTATTATACCATTCACAACATTTCAAGCTAAATTCCAAACAAGCCATATTTATAATTTAGGGATTTCTAGACACCTACATTGTCCTAGGTACATGCCAAAATATCAAAAAAGAATATCACCGACTTTGAGTACGGGATTTTTGCGAGTTGCTAAGTCCAAATCTACTAGATGCCTAACTTGAATCATGAGAAGATAATTCACATTAGTTAAATTCTTATTGCTATAATAAACACAAGTGAACGAATCCAAACGAATAAACTTAATTTATAATATCTTTAATACAATTCAAACCAAATCACTTCTTTCAAATTTAACTTGCATTATAATCATACATGACTTTGTAGTTACTTTATATACAATAGTATTCATTCGTCATTCTTCCTCAATAGTTTATACGTTCTTACCACAAATGTTTCATCGAAATTTTCTATTTGTTTCGCGTCAATTCATGGCACCTGGTGCCTAGTAGATATACCGCGGTATGTGAGCCCAACTCTAGTTGGATTATCCAATGGTTTGCACCCAGCGCTAGTCGGATAAACTGATGGTTATGGCACCCAGTGCCTAGCGGATAAACCACGATATGTGAGCCCATATTTGGTTGGATTAACCAACGGTTTGTGCCCAGCGCTAGTCGGATAAACCGACGATTATGGCACCTAGTGCCTAGCGGATAAACCGCGATATGCGAGTCCAGCTCTAGTTAGATTAACCAACAAATAATCCATCAATTCCTGGCACCTAATGCCTAGCGGATAAACTGCGATATGTGAGTCCAGCTTTAGTTGGATTAACCAACGAATAATCCGTCAATTCCTAGCACCCTGTGCCTAGCAGATAAACCGCGAGAGTGAGCCCTGCTCTAGTCAGTTAAACTGACAAACATTTAATAGATCGTTTCCATAATTTATTCAATTGATACTCACTATCAACAAATCAATTCTACCCTTTTATTATTTCAATATTCATTACTATTTATTCACATATACACAAATTATGTCATACATGAGTCAAAAGTTCTATAACATTTAAACATAATTGAGTTTAGATAGTCATTAATGAAAATAATAAGTTCGGGAATACGAACTTACCGAAGTACAATTGCCGTTTAATCCGTAGTTGACTATTTCGTAACCTTCTCCTTTCTTTGTCTAATATCCGTTCTACTCATTTATTGCTCTATATATATAACAATTCAAATCTTTCATTAATCCTTTATATTCAACTCATTTCAACAATCCAAAATGTTCAATATAATTCACATGGCAAAAAGTATTTATTTATTTCCAGCCACCAAATGCATATCAATATATATAACAATTCAAAATTTTCATTAATCCTTTGTATTCAAATCATTTCAACAATCTGAAATGTTCAATATAATTCACATGGCAAAAAACATTTATTTATTTATTTCTAACCACCAAATATGCATATCAATATATATAACAATTCAAATCTTTCATTAATTCTTTGTATTCAACTCATTTCAACAATCCAAAATGTTCAATATAATTCACATGGCAAAAAACATTTATTTATTTATAATTCAATATATATATATTTAATTTCTCCAAAAAATCTTTTATTTATTGAAGTTCTATACTTTAATTAGTTAATATTGTAACTTCGTTCGATTACATCATCAATCTTTATCACCATTTAAAATATACTATCCAAGTTGATTTGATATAATTGAACTTTCACTACTTAAATAATCTCAAAACATTCTATGAACATTATTTTCATACACCCTCATACTACCCAACTCTCATATTTAAACACTTCATTATAAAGCATTCATGAGTTTCTCATGCTATATCTTTACATATGCAGGACATGCGGAGAAATATACCCACAACATTCACAAACAACTTACAATTACAACAATGGTATTTCTCAAAACACTTAATACTTTTAGAAATTAACACCCAATTTAATTAATTTGAGTCAAGAGAATCACAAATATATCAAAATCATGAGGGAAAAATCAAGTTTCACTTACATGCATCCACCCACAAAGACCAAACCTCAAGCTTCAACAATGACTTCTATTTTAATATACTTTTCGATAGAGAAAGAAAGTCAAGAAACAAAAAAAAAAGTTTTCTTATTTTAATGGTTTTTTCCTTCTTAACCCACTTTTCCTCATTTATTTAATTACTATTATTCTCCATTAAATCAATATCCACTATCTCAAGTTATGGTATATTTATCTTTCTAGTCTTTAACTATCATTACTCTCTCTTTTTATATCCTTTTTAATTAACCTCCTTACCCATCTTAAATATTTTTATTACAAAACATCCTCTTAATTTTCATTAATTTCAGTCCTAAACCTTTATCTTAATTATAACTAACAGCAGGGTGTTACAACAAAAATAGTAGTTCACAATAAATCTGACTCACACATAGCATCGAAACATATTAGGATAAAAGTCCAAAGAAGCATAACGTAGTATTCATGCAAGAAGAAACATCAAACTTTTATTGATAAGAGATTATAACATATTCTAAGACATCGTTCGCAGAAACAAAAATAGACAAACTTTAAAGAATATATTTCAATAACAAAATCAACTTATGTTAGTTTAAACCCACATAAAATAAAATAATATAATCCTCATTGCCTATTTTTCTCAGGATTGTTAATATCTATTCAGGGATGAGTCTTGCCAGATCATCTGATACGTGCTCGTAGTCTGTTGACAATTACAATAATATTTATGTTCCCTGACCATTCTAAATAGGTAATGTAAGAGTCCAATTTCATCCGGCCCAAACAAATACAATAAAAAAAAGTTCATTTATTAATAAAAGTCCTTTTACAAAAATATCAATTACCCGAACACCAAACCCAAATCCTAATACCAACCCTAAGCCCAATACCCGAAAGCTTACAAACTCAAAACCTAAACCTAAAATTAAAAACCTTAAATTTGTAGCCTCTAGCGTCGCTGCCATTGTCACATCAGCTGCTGCTCTTGCCACGTCAACCGCTATTCCTTGCCACATTGGCCCTCGCCATGTTAGCATGTATCACCCATGGCCCTTCTAAATTTGTTGGTGAAGAACCTGTAATAGAGAGAAAAAACAAATAAAAGGACAAAAAAAAAAGAACAAAAATGTGTAAATTCAACTATAAAAGCCACATTAATTTTTTGTAATTTTCACACACGAACGAACAACAAACAAGAAATACAAAAAAGTTTTTCTAGGAAATTTACTGTTGTTTTTATTTATTATTTTATTTTTCTTTTGAAATAAAAATAAGAGATTTAGTTTTTTTTTTCTTTTTTACTTTTTATTGATTTGAACGCCACCACTGCCGTGAGTGGTCGAGGTGTGGGGGCTTTGAAAAAAAAAAAAAAAATTCTTGAAGAATATGACAGGACCAAAGGGTTTTTGGACCCTTTTTAGGGTTTTGGGGTCGGATCTAAGGGATATTAACCCTAGATCTGGATTCTAGAGTTGAAAGAGTTCAAAAGGTTTTTTGTTTGGGTTTTCTAGCCACTGGAGACGGCAGTCTCCGTCGTCGATGATTGGTGGCCACAGTAGAGATCCACTAACCCCAGGTCGGTTGAGGAGAGAGGCTTGAGAGAAAAAAAAATGAAAGAAGGAAATTTTTTTAAGATGAGGTGAAGATGATTTTTTTTAAAGTTTTGGTTTAAATAGGGCCCTCATACGACGTTGTTTTGGGTGTGGCTTGAAATGCCCCAAAACGGTGTCGTTTTGTCGCTGACCCGAGGACCCGACTTGAATCCCTTGGGATTCGCGTGTTTTCAAAGAGAAAGGTCAAATTGCCAGTTTGGTCCTTCCACATTTTTTGCTTGTTTTAATTTAGTCCAATTGATATTATTTCACTTTAATTTTCCCATGGATTTTTCCCTTTTTACATTTCAGTCCTTTGATTCTGACTGTTGACGAATGACACGTGTTAAGATATTTTTCCCTTTAATCCTTATATTTTACATTTCACTTTAATTTAATCCCTTATCTTTTTTTCTTTATAATTTATACCTTAAAGTTGTTCGAATTTCAATTTAGTTTTTTAGTTTATGCTTTAAATGCCTTGCAGATTATAATTTAGTCCTTTTATTGCTTTTTTTTTTAAAATTTGTACTTATTTCTTTTTTAGCATTTTATATTTTTCTTTTTATATTTATTTATTGTCCTTTATTTTTATTTTACTATTTATTATTTATTTATTTTCATTTATTTTATCTTACTATTTTATTTTATTTTATTTTACTTTTATTTATCCTACTATCATTTTTTATTATTTGATTGTAGTATTATTTTATCGTTCATTTTTGCCATCGTCATATTGCACATTATGCTTAGATACATTTGTTCATTTTGTACCACGCACGAACAAATTAATTGTATATCACATTAAATCTCGTATTTGTTTCCGTGCAATGTATAAGTAATATTTAAAAAACTGGAGTTGGTAACCCATGTATCCTTGCAAACTCTGTCAGCACATGAGTCGTTTCTTTCACCCAAGCTATCATTCCATCGAGCTTGGCTTCGATACTTCCTTAGCTCTTCTTGGTTTTCTCATTTCTTTTCAATAAAGTCGGTACATCCATTTTTTCTTTTCTTCTCATTTCTCTTTAATTTGTTTCCTCTATAGCTTGACTTATTGCTTGTATAGGGAATCTCTGATGATGCTCCGAGTCGGCTTTAGAAATTGTTCATCTTTTTTCATTGGTATGCCTGCTGACCAGCCCTGAACATACTCCCATTCGGTGTAGATTTTGGCTTTCCATAAGTATATGAGTTAGGTTGTAAATATAGTGTGTTTATAACAAAACGCTTGGAAGTATTCCGAGGATTGTACTCAAAGGAGGCTTAAGGCAATAGTTAATAGAATCCTTGCAAAGAGTAAAATTAATTAGTACTATTTTTAGGGTTTATAGCATGAGGGAAAATAAGAGAGTTGTTTGCAAGTATAAAAATAGAAACATAAAAAAAATAAAAAAAGAGTAAATAAGAGGAAAGGCTTGAGTTGTAGAAATCTTATAAATGGCTTGGGGATATTATGTCGTTTTCGTATTAGTTTCTCGATTTTTGGGTTTTGGGGATTTTCCTCCAATCAACTAGTCACTATCCCAGTTGGATCTCTCGATCTTCTGTCGGCATAGCAAGTCGATAAAGATTACTTATCGATAGATGTCACAATCAAAATCGGTTTGGGGAAAAGGTGTTCACGGATGGGCAATACCAATTTTAGGTTCATCCCCACCTAGATGACTTTCTAGGTTGTTAGGCCTAGTGTTTGTTTGATGCTCTTCCTTTCCCAAACAGTTGATCCGAAAGGTAAAACCCCTGTAAAACAACAATCAATTATTCATACGTCCACTCCTTAATTCCCTAAAATGGAATTAGTTCCTCATGGTTTCTTTATTTATCAAGAACATGATATATGAAAACATGTAAATCAAGAATTGAATGAACAAGAAACTAAATTTGTATTAAGCGATCTATCAATATGATGGCTACCATGAGTACTTTGATTATCCTAGTACAATACAAACAATTCTAATGAGATTATGCAATGTCTATATTCATCTATGCATAGAGTTGGTTAAGTCAAATAGGGTTTTTTGGCTTGTAACTTGTTGAGGTTTAGGATAGGTGTGATTTTCAAAGAACAGTTAATTATAAAAAAAGGTTACATAGCATGAAAATAGTTTGGCACATTGCATTGTTCCCTATTCTTCCCCTTTACGTCCCACTCTATCTCACCTCCTTATTTCTCCTTCTCTCGCCTTCTTTATTTCTCCATTTAGGAAATCAACCCAAAGTAATGCTTCTTATATGAATCACTTTTTTGAGTAAGCTTTCCCTTTTCCTATCGGTGATTTTTGTTGTTTTTGTCACTTCTCACACTGTTTCTTACTATTTTCTTTTGTATTTCTACTCATTTTCATTTTTTTATTTTCACTTGTTTTTATTTTCTTTTTCTAACTCTAAAAGTTATACTTTATCATGATTTCCCTCTTTTATTCCACAACCTCCACCATAATGTGTCTACCTACCCTCAATAGACATGACCATACGTTCATTTTCATGCAAAATAGGACCAGAGAAAAGGATATAGACAAATCATTATTTGAGACTTAGAAGGCTTGTAATGTGGCTTATAAAAAAAGGTGTCATAAGGCTCAAAAATAGGTACTAATTGATAATTCAGAACAATGTTTGGCTATTTAGCTCTAGTTATGTCAAACAATGCCTTAGGTCATCCCTAAACAACTCAATATGCATAAATGTCAATTTAATTACCTAATCTTAAGATTATCGTTTATCATATATACTAGCATGCTCGTTTCGTCATATTATGCTTATCATGTGGTATCAATAAACCTTTTTTCTATCTATACATAGTGTAACCTATAGAACTTCAAAAATTGCATGCTTAAAATGTAAAATTCCTTATTATCATGCCAAATTTATGAAGAAAACACAATCAACCTATTATTCATGTTCCTAACCAATCACTTGTATTTCTACAAGCTCAAGCACACATCTAAAAGTCAAAATGCCAAAATTCCTATGTTACCCCTAATCGCGCTATGAACGTCACAACAAATATGTGCAAGCGTATACTGTCGATGCAAGTATAGTAGATAGATGAAAATCTATCGGATATCGGTCCCACAGGAATGACTGCTTATGTTTATAATTGTCCATGCAAAGAAAGTTAAAACTAAAGGAATTGTGATGAATAATGTCAGAGCAAATTAATAAGAAAATGCAGTAAAAGGGTTGAGAATAATTTGTCGAAGCAATTTAAGAAAATTTAATAAGTAAAAATAGTGATAATGGGGTGGGGTTCCCTGACTTGAAAAGTTGGCAAATAGCTAAACGTGATCACAAGGTAAATGATAGATAAATTGTCACCACAATTAAGCTCAATGAAATCTTACCAACATCGACTTCCCTGTTCATCAAAGACTCAAATACTCACACTAACAACACCTTCCAATAATGGCAATGCAAAATATTCAAGAACATGTGGACAGAATTCCTTCGATCCTTAAGCAACTTTCGTTGACTTGCTTGTTAACTTAATTTGTCGCTACATTTTCCAATGACAGTGACTGTAATTACACTTCTGTGGTTAAGCAATTAAATCCAAAGATAAACAATGAAGGAAACATTGAGTACATATCATACTTGATATGAAATTAAATTGTACTTCCATACAAATTCAAATAATCAAAATTCATTAGCATTTAAAGAGAAAATAAGAGAATGAATTGAAGTATCCTATTCCTAGTCTACTAGAACCATCCAATTACACTCCTTTTGCGTCGCAATTAGGAGTGCTCCTCGTCAAGAGCAGATTTGCCTTCTCGTCACAGTTAGGTTGCCCTCAATTAAGTTAAGCTGCCATGGAAGCAAGCTTAAGAAAATGTTGAAGAGAAAGTTTTTACACGTCAAAAATTTGGAAGATGAAGCTTGAAGAAGATTCTCTCTCATCAGTATTTATCAACCACTACCTAGTACAAGTGTCCTCCCTTTCAGATCCAACTTCCTCTAGCTGTACACTCACGTAGATCTGGTGTGTTCATCAGACAGTTGTCGGTTGTAGTGACATTTTTAGGCGTAAATTTGGATTCTATTTTGCGGCGACATCCTTGGATACCTTCATGCATTGATCTTTCAAGATAGATTATTGCACTGACATCTTTGAATGCAATATTGAACAACTAATTATGGCAACATTAGTAGCAAAAATAGGATAAAGTTAAAGAAAATTAAATCGAGCATCACTGAGTTCGAAAATTTAGTCACTAAGTTAAAAATGATAAAAATGCATGCTAAAAATGATAAAATAAGAACAAATTATACCCTAAGTAAAGAGAAATCAATGGTATTTTCTAATGCTATCACACCCCCAAACTTAAATTCTTACTTGTCCTCAAGTAAACAAAAGCTAGCAAAGTCATAGGAAAAGGTTTTGTCAAAGTAATAGCCATTCTAGCAACTTGAATCTTCTGAAATCCTAATGTATGAATAAACTCATATGATAGAATATTACGTCAACAGTTTATAGGTATGAATAATCAGAACCGCAACTTCATAATGCTAATATCATGCTTTAAATCTTAAATTCTTTATACCAACACAACATTTATTATATATTATTATTATTATTATTATTATTATTATATGTGACTGAGGGATGTCGTTGCATTATTATACCCTTGTTCCTAAGAAGTAATGATGGGGTGCAACAAACCCCCAGGGAATATGTAATTGCACCGACACACACTCTTACAGTAACAACTTTTGGCTAGCTTACTTTTTCTAATACTTGCATTGGAGTGTTCCCCCTTGACAGTTCACAATACACCCACATTGGAGTGTCTTTTATTTATAACTATACTTATTTACAAGTAGTTGTAAATGAAAAATTTATTCAAGATTCAAATAATGATACTACTCATTCATTACTAATGCAATCTAAACCATTCATCCAAAAATAGAGACACAACATTCAATCACATTTATCCAACTCATTCATTAGCATCTCACGTGATTCAAGAATTAAGCATCGAATGAAAAAATTTCAAGTACATTTCCAATAACATTGCATGCTTTCATTAAATTCAAAAGGACAAATTTTTAAAAAATGTGGGTGCATTTGCATTTCCAGCCCATATACATTCCCCCCAAACTTTAAGTTCACATTGTCCCCAATGCACAGACATTAATTTACAAATATTTATGGAAATGCAATGACAATGTAGATGCAGTGACAATAAAAATGCAAAAACAAAAGATGCAATAATAAATAAACTACAACTACATGATATGCATGACAATTAAAACTAAAAACTAAAAAGTCACTCAACTTTTAGCAGCTGAAGATGTGGCTGCATTGGTTTTCTATTTCTTACGCTTCCTTTCTGCTTTATAACACTTTTTGTCTTTCATGTGCTTGCATTTCTTCTCCTTGGGCTTCGCCTTGTCTTCGGATTGCTCTGTAACAATAAATTGAACCTCGGCTTCATCGAGTAACAATAAATTGAACCTCGGCTTCATCGACTATGACAACGGAAGGATGGATCGTTACCATTGGCTCAGTGTAGACTATTATGGCCAATGGATTTGGATCCTCAATTGATGTTGTCACAGCCTCTGCCTGACTCGCAGCAGATTGCCCCAATTCTTCACTTATTGCACCCACAGTTGTTGGTGTAGGGACAAATTCCTTTGATGAATTTGCTCTGGCTTCTTCCTCTTCTTTTTCTTTTTTCTTCTACTATTTTCTCATTTCTTCAACGGGCGTGGCTTCTCCCTTAGTAGGAGTTTCTTCTTCAGCAGTATCAGCAGTCTCAAGATTAGCAGGGAAATCGTCCTTGAATAAGATGGCAATGTTCCTCAAGCAATCCTCTATCTCCTTTGATTCCACATCTCTTTCTTTATCCGAAATACGCACTATTAGTGGAGAGGCTATGGAGTGTTCCTTCTCTCCATAATCGGCTTCATCAGTTGAACGTTCGGCTTCTCTGATGATCAGAAGTAAGATAAAAAATTTTGGTAGAGGTGCTGTGCTCATTCTCCTTATGGTGGTAAGCATAACACTATTCCATGCCCTGGTGTAGGCATAAAATAGATTCTGTGAATGTTCCATTTCTTCAACTATGGCCATAAGTTTTATTTGTCTGATATTAATAGCATCGACAGTTTGCTCCAGCTCCTTTACTTTATGCCACAATGCTTGGTCTGCAGTCACATACATATTTTTGTTGCCACTTTTTTCCTTGCTCTTCTTCATCTTCCTGGTATCTACTTCTTTTATTATAAGAGTCTTTGATCAGACCCTTGTTTTCAAGGATTTTCTCTCCTTGGTGAGGCACTATACCCCGCTGCTTATATAATCGTGTCATCAAAGAGGGAAATACCAAGATACCTGTCGCTTTGCTGCACATTCTGTAATTTCCTGCTACAACATTGTACCGACATCTATCTTTCTACCATTTATGATCGAATGTATCAGACACATTCGATCGAGGGTGATTGTCATACTATGCATAGAAGGTATTAAATGGCTGTTAATGAAATGAAACTACACCTTAATTTGTAATGACAAAAATTTCCTGTGCATGGCATAGTTGCTCAGATTTGAACCCGTCCACATAGCACCTTCGACACACAGGTCTCTTATCAACATCTCGACCCCTTCTTTAATTAATTCTTCAATGAACTCCACATGCTCATCCTCATCAACGGTAGTATTGTATATTGCGTTGATGGTTGTGACATCCCATGGTATTAACCCTTCACGAACAAATATAAATTCAAACTCTTGGTAAATAAGGTTGGTGTAGAATTCTCGCACCATAGATGAGGAATAGGCCTTAGGATGGTCGCAGAATGTCTCTCAGCCCAATCTCGCAATGGTGCGAGTTACTTGCTTTCCAAGGTCCCTTTGCTTCAACAAGTTGAAACCTTGCTTTGGATGATAATTTCTCTTCAGCATATTATCTTCGAAGCATTCCTTGGTCGCCTTAGTTATTAACATCACTGGTTCGTTGGAGGGTTGCTTCTCTGTTTCATGAGTCGTCGTAGTAGAGGATGATTCATGAACGTACTTTCTTGGTGTCCTTGCTCTCCTTGTTCTGGCCATATCTGGTGGTAAAAAAAGTAGATTAAGAAGGATGAGAAATCAAAGAAAATTTCTAATATAGCAATGGATGTTTGTGAGTGAAACAGTCGAAGTAGAAAAATTACTTTATAGAGAGAGAAGATGTGTTTGTATGTTCTACAGAAAAGGGTTAGCAGGTCTGCTCTCAATAAATGCATCCAATCAGATCGCCCTGTTTTAAACCAATCTAACGGTTGGGTTTGAAAGGATGAGTCATCATGATTTTTTTTCTAATACGTTTTGATCCTCTAGTGAGTCAGCAGACGAAATGCAATGACAATAATATATTTATGTACCGATAAAAGAGTGGACTTGGACTTCATAGAATTATGCGATGTTTGCTATTCTATAGTAAGAGCTTTCACTATAGATGATCTCAAAGCTAAGTTCCTTCTATTAGTCTACAAAAGAGGTTGCATAGACCAGTTTGGTCTAATCTTAATCTTATTCGCCCCAACCTTACTGTCACAGTTTAGTAGAACATCTTTATACAATGTTGCCACAAATTTTTTAATAAATCTTGTGCTATGCTCCTTGAATTCTCCTTTAAATGATTTATCTAGCATATCAATGTGATGACATTCTTCCTTGTCGCGACATGGAGTGGCTTTGAAGACACTAAAAGTGACATATTCCTCATTATGACACATTGTTAATTCCCCCTTATACACATCAATGAGAGTGTATCCCGTAGCTAAGAATGTGCATCCCAAGATTATGGGTACCTATTTATCGGCTTCACATCAAGTATAATGAAATCAGCAGAGAGCACAAACTTATCTATGCGAACAAGGATGTCCTTAATCTGTCCTTCAAGCTGCGCTAATGACTTATCTGCCATTTGTAATGTCACTGCAGTGGGCCTCATGTGACCAATTCCCAATTTATTAAATGTAGACAATGAAATTAGGTTGATACTCGCACCTAAGTCACATAAAGCTTTACCCAAATAATGATTACCAATCGAGCATGGGATTGTAAAGCTTCTATGGTCCTTCATCTTAGGTGGCAACTTATTTGTCAGCATTGCATCGTATCCTTCTGTGAGCGCAATTATTTCAATTGCAGTCAGTGTCTTCTTAGATAATAGCTCCTTCATGAATTTCCAATAAGTGGGGATTTGCACCAATGCATCCAAAAGAGGGGGTTGACATGAAGTTGGTGTAATGTATTAAGAAATTGCTGGTATTGTCTATCATGCTCTTGTTCCTTGAATCACTATGGGAATGACAAGGGTATAGGGTCATTTGTTTGCCTCGAAAAAATAGGTTACATCGAAAACTTTGTAGGTTTGATCTGGGAGAAATAACTGGTGGAACTGCTTTGACTGATTCTTTTATAGCTTCTTCTGGTATACTATCCTCACCCTGGTCCAGATCATTAATGTTATCAGTTGTTGCCTTTGATTTAGTGCTTGGCATGACAGTTTGTTTTTCACTTCAAAGAGTGATAGCCTTACAATGCTCTTTCCCTCTTGAGTTGGGGTTATCTATGTCACTCGGTAAAGCACCTGGTGGTCTTGTGCTCATATTTGAAGCTAGTTGTCCTACTGGTGCTTCCAATGCTCATATGGAAGAGGAATTTTCTTACACAATAGCTTCTGTTCTCATGATATGTCCACATATCAAGGCTTCAAGGGCTGCTAATGGATCAATTCATGGTTGGGAATACTGCTGTTGCTGCTGTTGTCCTTGCATATGCATATTTGGCATTGAAATTACTATGGCTGCACATGAGTGTGTGGTTGCAACTGATCTTAATGTACATGCATTTGAGGACTTTGGTTAAAATTTTGCTGCTGCTTATTATAATTCCCTTGTTGAAAATTTCCTTGGCTCTAGAAATTGCCATATCTAAATGTGGTTGCATTTTGATTACCCCAAGGCTGTTGGTTTCGAGTTGAGCTGTTTTAGGAATTACCATAAGAATTTCCTCTGATATTATTAACATAAAACGCATTCTCTACATGCTGTGGATAATCTTCATAGCTATGATTGTCACCTCAAATTTCGTAACAAAATGTCGGGACATCCATTTGTTGGGCAACTTGGATAGGAGCAACTTCACTAGTCCCCTTAATGTTTTTATCATATTTGCTAACAAAGATTCCTGTGCACTCAGAGTTGATATAGTGTCTAACTCGATAACTCCAGAGTTTATTTTGACTTGTGCAGCTTGAGAGATCGAATATTGGTAGTCATTCTGAGCGATCCTCTCTAAAATTCTCACAGCTTAACCATAAGTGCAGTCCAACGAAGGACCATTCGAAGATGCATTGACAAGATTTATTGTCTACGTATTTAACCCATTGTAAAAGATCTCGATCTGTGTTTCCTATTAAATTCCATGCATGGGACAACGTCGAAGTAGGGATTTGTAATGCTCCCATGTTATATACAGATTCTCATCATCAAGCTGATGGTATGCAGTGATATAATTTCT
This sequence comes from Kokia cookei, assembly GCA_039519145.1. Taxonomy (NCBI): domain Eukaryota; kingdom Viridiplantae; phylum Streptophyta; class Magnoliopsida; order Malvales; family Malvaceae; genus Kokia; species Kokia cookei. Next base: position 18,080,633 of record CM076905.1, read on the forward strand.
AAGCTTAGCATTCATTGTCATTAGATTGAAACGTAAAACAAACTAAGTTGCAAGTGCATTCCACAATGTAATTGATCTAGCAGGTAATCCAAGGAACCAAGTTCGAGCCCATCCTTGTAATGAGTAAGGAAACAGTTCCATTCGCAAGGCATCATCAGGAACACCCTGCTGACTGAAAGAAGCACAAATCAATAAAAAAGATTTAATATGCTCTCTTGCATCCTCATGAGGCAAACTAACATACTGCCCATTCGAGTTTAACATTTGGAACATGATTGGTTTTAGCTCAAAATTTCTAGCATGAATTACTGGTCGAACAACACCTGGCTGCAAATCATCCAAAACTAGAATAATAAAAACTCGGATGGTTCGATTTTGAAATTGATCTTCCTGTGGTAGTGGTGGATTATTGATAACTTATGGCTGTATCAGAGGATTCTAAGGCGGCAGCAATGGTATTTCAGTATTGATTTCTGGCAAAGCCATGTTTCTCAGTTCTTGTCGCCTCCTTTTAATGGTTTGATTGATCTCCGGAGCTAAGTCAACAATATTTTCAGGATTTCTCTTGGTCGTAAAGACCTAAATAAAACAAGTGAAAACAGTAACAACAATAAAAAAAATCAGTAACAAATAAAGATTAAGAAATAACAAATGAATGCAAAGACAAATATAAACATCAAACAAACGCCATCCCTGATAATGGCACCAAAACTTGATCGTGCTATGAACGTCACAGCAAATATGTGCAAGTGTACACTATCGATGCAAGTACAATAGATAGATGAAAATCTATCGGATATCGATCGCATAGGGATGATTGCTTATGTTTATAATTGTCGATACAAAAAAGTTAAAACTAAAGGAATTGTGATGAATAATATCCGAGCAAATTAATAAGAAAATGCAGTAAAAGGGTTGAGAATAATTTTTCGAAGCAATTTAAGAAAATTTAATAAGTAAAAACAGTGATAATGAGATGGGGTTCCCTGACTTGAAAAGTTGGCAAACAGCTAAATGTGATCACAAGGTAAATGATAGATAAATTGTCGCCGTAATTAAGCTCAATGAAATCTTACCAACCTCGACTTCCCTATTCATCAAAGACTCAAATACTCACACTAACCACACCTTCTAGTGCTAGAAATGCAAAATATTCAAGAACAAGTGGATATAATTCCTTTGATCCTTAAACAACTTCTAATGACTTGCTTGTTAACTTGATTTGTCATTGTACTTTCCAGTGAAAGTGTCTGCAATTACAATTTTGTGGTCAAGCAATTAAATCCAAAGATAAACAATGAAGGAAAGATTGAGTAGATATCATACTTGATCTGAAATTAAATTGTACTTCTATACAAATTCAAATAATCAAAATTATCAGTGTTTAAAGAGAAAATAAAAGAATGAATTGAAGCATCCTATTCCTAATCTACTAGAACCATTCCCTTACACTCCTCTGACAATACAATTAAGAATGCTTCTCGTCTGGAGCAGATTTGCATTCTCGTCACAGTTAGGTTGCCCTCAATAAAGTTATGTTACTGTGGAAGCAAGCTTAAGAAAATGTTGAAGAGAAAGGTTTTATGCGTAACAAATCTGGAAGATGAAGCTTGAAGAAGATCATCTCTCATCAGTATTTATCAACCATTGCCTAGTACAAGTGTCTTCCCTTTCAGATCCAACTTCCTCTAGCTATACACTCACGTTGATCTGGTATGTTCATCAGATAGTTATCGGTTGTAGCGACATTTCTGGGCGTAAATTTGGATTCTATTTTACGGCGACAACCCTGGATGCCTTCACTGAGTTAGAAATGCAGTCACTAAGTTAAAAACGCTAAAAATGCATGTTAAAAAAATGATAAAATAGAAACAATTATACCATAAGTAAGGAGAAATCAATGGTCTTTTCTAATGCTATCAACCCCCCACAATTTAGATAACACATTGTCCTCAATGTGTACCCCTATAAATATTAAGGAAAGAAGTTACCCAATTGATCGTGAGGGCCTTTCCCTTCTCATGGTGGTTGTCCTTCCTCCTTTCGTCTTAATCGTTCAAAATTGTTGTGTCTCCAAAATGTGGGGTTCCTACAAAGGGGTTAAAGCATATATGCAAAAATAACTCCTAATCCTAATCCTACTCCTACAAATTATATAAGTCCTAAAAAAATAAAAAGAAAATTATCCCAACAATTACAAGTCTTTAAACAAAGTCTTATAAAAAAGAATAATTCAATCATCCTCCTCCTCCTCCTCATCAGATTGGGGATCCATGGGAGCCTTGCCCTTGCTGAAATATTTTTTTGGAAGCTTCCACCTTGTTGTCGTATTGGGCTCTGAATCACCGGTCTTTTGGGAGTTGAGTATTGAGGCTGAAGCATTACGTCATACTCGTCATCAGTTTCGGGCTCATCTTGTTCCTCATTTGCTCCACCAACTCGGGTTCTTCGTCATCTCCTTCCTCCCCAAACATGTTTGGAGGGTAGTTTGGGGTTGGTAGCCCATGTATCCTTGCAAACTCTGTCAGCATCGAGGTTATTTCTTTCATCCAAGCTATCATTCCATTGAGCTTGGACTCGATGCTTCCTTGGCTCTTTGTGGTCTTCTCCCTTCTTTTCAATGTGATCGGTACATCCATCTTCTCTTTTCCTATCTGATTCCACTCCTTGATTTGCTTCCTTTGGATCTCAATGTATTACTTGTATAGGGAGTCTCCAATGATGTTCCGAGTCGGCTTGAGAAACTATTCATCGTGTTTCATTGATACTCCCGCCTTCTTGCATAAAGCGGTTACCAAGTGTAGGAAAAAGAGACCACTCTTTCAGCTCTGGGTGCATCGCTTCATCTCTTCGTATATCCAAAAGCCTACACAAACCTGCTTGCACTGCAAAATTCCATATAATAGAAAAGCTCAGAAAGAATTAACATTAGAAACATTTAAAGCAGGTATAAGTCGTGTGGCTAGAAATTACATCGACATCTTAGCTACAGAAAACATAATAGCTTGGTTAAAATTAGATGGTGTGCCAATGTCGAGCCTAAAATTCCAAGTGTCCCTTCCTTCTATAAAAAATTGGATGATTTCCCCTATATCTATGTTCTCAAATGTATTAAGGTCTATTTTCTGAACATAATCTTTTTTAAAGTAAGGGACGCCATAGTATTTGCTTATATCATTAGGTGACACGCTAACCTTACAGTCTTAAACTATCACTACACCTAGAGGTTTCCTTTTAACTATGTCATCCTTAAGGGATGTGTAAAATTCATGAACTATGGGTACTACAACATTACCTATTTGGAGAACACAGAATTGCTCCCATTTGTGATAGCATACCAAAGGCCATACCTTTTTGCATAGAATCATCGACGGTTCAAAGCTTCGTTCGTGAATGAGGGTTCGTCCTTGAGAAGCCAAAAAGTACCTTTCGATCTGAGTATTGGATAATCATTCAAAGTCCAAATTGTTGTCACTTTCTTGGATCATCGCTATCTTTCTTAGTGGCATCATAATCTAACAAAGAAGAGATGAAAATAACCAATGTAACAGTAAAAAGGAAGATAATACCTTTGATTTTTGAGGGAGAGCTTTGATAAAGGCCCATTGCACCGTTGAATGAAGGTTTCCTTTTGGAGAGTTTTAGGTTTGTGAGTGAAAAAAAGATAATGTGAGTGTTGGAGGGCTTGAGATTTGCTTGGGAGGTGTTTAAGTGAGGGAAGAGGGTTGATAGCATTAGAAATGAAACCTATTTTCTCTCTAAATTTATGTATTATTTGTCTCTTTTATACCATATTTAGCATGCATGTTAGGCATTTCATACTTAGTATTTATGTTTTCTAACTCATTTATGCTTGGTTTTATTCTTGTTATTTTATCTCGTTTTTAATTCTTGTTATTTTATCTCTTTTTGGTGCACTAATGTCATCACATGCAGCATATGTATATTGCTTCTTAAAATTGTCAGCGCAAAGATCCATCTCAGAATACCAAAGCTAAAAAAAATCTGAAAATGCAGTCACAAATTTAGCTTGAAATTACGACCAGTGATGTCGCTGCATAGGAATCTTTACTTGAAATGAGAGAATTCAAGCTACAATCACAACTGAAAGCACCAGCATAGGGAAAGAGCACGTTGTCGCTGCAATTGAAGGTTTCAGATTGCGCCTAGCGATGTCGCGACAACCTACAGATTCATGAAGTTCACATCAAATCTGCGTGAGTGCACAGCTGGATTGTAACAAACTTTTACAGCTACAATTGGATCTGGATCTAAGAAGAGAGAAGGTTTATAATTCTTGAAGCCTATAAATAGAGGAGAAAAACATGAAGAAATATATCAAGAGGGAAGTAATTAAATCTGCAATTACTTTGTGTTTTTGAAGTTTTATTGGAGATCGGTTAGCTGATTGAGCAGACGAGCAACAATTCCTGAAGAGGAGTGCTTGGTGTAGGCACAAGAGGAGAGGTTAAGGAGTAGTCCTAGTAGTCTAAAGATTGTAAGCTTCGATGTATTCGTTAACCCCTCTTTTATACTGATGGATTATTATTAACAATTGAATGATTATGAGAATATCTTTTAGTGTTAGATTACTTTGATTCTTATTTGATTCTTCTCATCTATTTATTCTTGGACTTAACTGCATTAAACACGAGAGTGGAATTACAGTTTACTGACATAGAGAGATGCGGTGACAAGTTAGGTTAACAAGCAAGACAGCGAGAGTTGCTTGGGATTGGAAGAGATTCTATCACTTGTTCTTGAGTGCATAGTGTTGCCTACATCGAGAGATGGGGTAATTGTGGGTACTTGAGTCTCGATTAAATGGAGTTGTAGTTAGTAAGATTTCATTAGAACTTCATTTCTACGACAATTCATCTATACAATACCTTGTCGACACATCCAACTTTACGAATTAGTGAAGTTAGTGATCCACTCCAGGTCTTCACACTTGATTATCATTTTACTTTTCTACATTTAAATTTCCAAACCTTCAAACAATAATTTGATTTACTTTCAACTGTTTCAGTTGCACTGACAATTAACTTTTATACATTAATAATTTTGACTATTTTAGTGTGCAGATCTAATTTAATTGCGCTGACATCTTTACTCACATTATCTCTAATCTTAGTTTTAATTGCTTCGACATATAGACACCAAGAACCCATTCCTTGTGGGATTGATATCTGATAGAATTGTTCTATCAACTATACTTGCTTCGATGTGTGTCTGCTTGCACAATTGTTGTGACGTTACAGGCCAATCAAGTTTTGGTACTGTTACCGAGGAATGACGTTTGTTTGATGGTCATTTATGCAGTTGTAATTATTCTTTCTTACTTAACTTTCTTTTGTTGATTTTCTCTTAATTTCTTAGGAATTGCATGTCCAGAAGAAGAAATTCTAAGGATATTGTAAGTTTTGACCCAAAACTTGAAAGAACACTTAGGAGGAGGAAACAAGAACAAAAGAAAATGGTTGGTAATAACAATAACAACAACCTACCAACATTGCTACCGCAAGATGAAGTTCCTCCAATACAGCCACAACGAATCAATAATTTACCACCACCGACTCCACAAATTAAACAAGTGCAAAATAGGACAATAAGAGATTTTGTTGTTCCTATCCTTGATGATTTACAACCAGGGGTTGTATGACTAGATATACAGGCTGGAAATTTCGAGCTGAAATTGGTGATGTTTCAGATGCTTAATTCAAATGGGCAATATTCTGGTTTGCCTCATGAAGATGCAAGACAACATTTAAAATCATTTTTGCTTATCTGTGCATCCTTTAGTCAACATGGTGTCCCTGATTATGCCTTGAAAATGTAATTATTTCCTTATTCGCTACAGGGTAAAGCGAGAACATGGTTCTTGGGATTGTTTGCTGGATCTATTACATCTTGGAATGCATTAGCAACGTAATTTGTTTTGTGTTTCAATCCGCCGACAATGAATGCAAGGTTGTGCAATAATATTACAACATATCATCAGCTGGATGATGAGAACTTAAATACAACATGCGAACGTAATAAGACTCTACTTAGATGTTGCCCAATGCATGAAATTCAACAAGAGACCCAGATAGAGATCTTTTATAATGGATTGAATGCTCAAACATGGAATCTTGTCGACGCATCTGCTAACGGTCCTTTTTTGGATTGCCTACAATGAAGTTGTATGAATTCTAGAGAGAATTGCACAGAATGATTATCAATATCCAATCTCTCAATCTACTTAGGTAAAAGCTAATCTTGGTGTTCTTGAATTAAATACTATTTCTACCTTGAGTGCGCATGTATCCTCTTTAGCCAACATCATAAAGAATATGATAGAGACAAGTGATGTTGCCCCTATCCAAGTGGCCCAACAGATGGATGTCCCGACATTTTCCTATGAAATTTATGGTGACAACCACAGTTATAAGGACTACCCACAATATGCCAAGAATGCATTCTACGTCAACAACATTAGAGGAAATTCTTATGGTAACTCATACAATAATTCCAATCGAAATCAACAACCTTGGGGTAATCAAAATGCTTCCACATATAGATATGAAAATTCCTCAACCCAAGGGAGTTATAGACAAGGGAGTTACAACAACCATCAACAGTAGAATTTTAATTAGATTTCACAGGTGCATTCGTATCCTGATCAATTGCAGGCACACAACTAGATGCAACCACAAATGCAATTGCAGTCGCAACAGAATGTAATGCTACTTATGCAAGGACTGCACCAGCAACCATAATAGTAGTTTTCTCAACCAAGGTCAGACCTTATGATTGCTCTTGAGGCGCTGATGCGAGAGCATATAACGTGGACTGAAGTAATAATGCAATACAATTCTTCTTCTATCCGAGCATTGGAAGCCTAGCTAGGATTGTTAGCTTCTAATCTAAGTTCAAGGTCACCAGGTGCTCTGCCTAATGATACTGAGAACCAAACGCAAAGAGGGAAGGCGCATTGTAAAGCTATCACGTTACGAAGTGGAAAACAAACAGTTGAACCAAGCAGACATTCCGACCAATAACATGTCGATGCATCTGAATCAATGCAACAAGGAGAAGTTGCAGCTGAAGGAAACACAACATAAATAAATGAGGAAGAGCCAACTGTAGTAACATCTAACCTACAATTCACTCAACAAAAACGTCGATGCAACTTCCTGTGTCGATGCAATCGGTTATTCCACCACAATCTACTAATAGTATACCTTTGCCATTTTTGAAAAGATTTAAAGAGAAAGATCATGATAAGGACTATCAAAAGTTTATTTCTCTTTGAAATAATTACATATTAACATACCTCTTGTAGATGCTCTTGTGCAGATACCTAGTTATGAGAAATTTATGAAAGAGCTGTTGTCAAAGAAGAATAAATTGTCTGAAATTGAGACGATTGCACTCATAGAGGGGTGCATCACTGTGTTGACTAACAAGTTGCCACAAAAAATGAAAGACCTTGGCAGCTTCACAATCCCATGCTCCATTGGAAATCATTATCTAGGTAAAGTTTTATGTGATTTGGGAGCTAGTATTATTCTCATGCCTTTGTCCACATTCAGGAAGTAAGGAATAGAATCAATGAAGTCCACTGCGGTGACATTGGAACTTGTAGATAGATTTCTAGCACAACCTGAAGGCCAGATCAAAGATGTCCTTATGTAAGTTGATAAGCTCGTGTTCCTTGCTGATTTCATAATCCTTGACTGTGAGGCAGACAAGGAAGTGCTCATCATCTTGGGGCAACCATTTTTGGCAACGGGATGCACTCTTATTGATGTTTTCAAGGGTGAGCTTGTCATGCCACATAACGATGAACATGTGACCTTCAGTGTGTTCGAGGCATCTCCGTCCAAGAGTAAAGAGTAGTTTCACCACATTGATGTGTTGGATGAAATAATTATGAAAGAGTTCAATGAACGGAGTTCAACAATCTTAGATGAAGATGTAGTAACATCCGTTGATGAAGTCCTAGCTGAATGTGACTACAATGCTGAGGTAAATAGTTGTGAGTTGAAACAGAATTAGCAATTGGAATCTTTGGATTTCTCTAACAGGACAATCCCCATGTTTAAACCGTCGATTGAACAAGCTCCTACCTTGGAGTTAAAGCCATTATCGACGCATTTGAAATATGTCTTTCTGGGTGATAATGAAACATTACCAATAATTGTTAGCGCAAACCTCAACGCAATGCAAGAAGAAAAGCTCATCACCATTTTGAAAGAAGTTGAAGGGAATTAATCCCTCTTTCTGCATGCACAAGATCAGGTTGGAAGATGAAGGGAAGCAATCTATTAAGCAATAGCGATGACTCTTTGAGAAGATGAAAGAAGTAGTGAAGAAGGGGATTATCAAGTGGCTAGACACGAGCATCATCTACCCCATTTCTGATAGCATTTGGATGAGCCCTATCCAATGTGTGCCTAAGAAGAGTGGTTTCACAGTTGTGAGTAATGACAAGAACAAGTTAATCCCAACTCGCATTGCTACGGGGTGGCGAGTGTGCATGGATTATCGTCGACTCAATGCAACCACAAAGAAGGACCAGTTTCCACTGCCTTTCATTGACTAGATGCTGGATAAGTGATTGGTGTTTTTACGACACAACGATTGTGCAAGCGTACACATGTTGATGCAAGCATAGTTGATAGATCGAGCTATCAGATATAGATCCCATGAGAAAATGGTTCCCGATGTCCTAATATCAGAGCAATTAATATTAAAAATCAGTATGATGTGAATCAGGATGTCAGCGCAATTATGTCAGATTTACACACTAAAATAATCATTTTTGCCAATGTAATTAGAGTTATATATTAAAGGTTAAATGTCAGCGTATTGAAAATAAATCCAAATGTGTTGAGTGTTGAGTGCTAGAAATTTAAATGCAGGAAATATAAAAATGATCAAGTGAAAAGGGTGGAAATGGTTCACTGATTCTACAGGTTGCAACGCTAGATGTGTCGACAAGGTATAATATATACGAATTGTCGCAGAAATAAAGCCCCTTTCAATTCTTACTCATAATAACTCCCTACTTAATCCTAACTCAAATACACTACTCCACCTCTCGGTGCGAGCAATGATGCGTATCCAAGACCAAGTAACTGGAGTCTGTCCCAGTCCCGAGTAGCTCTCGCCTAACCCACTTGTTAATCTAACCTGTCATCGCATCTCTTGATGTCAATGTACTGCAATTTCACTTTTGTGTTTAGAGCGTTAAATCCAAGAATAAGTAGATAAGCAATGTAAATAAGAATCAAAATGATATAATATTAAAAGATACTCTCATATTCATTTAATATCAACAGAATCCATCATCGTTCAAGAAGAAATAAAAAGTACAACGAAGCTTGCTATCTCTAGAATACTAGGTCTACTCTCTACTTGTTCCCCTTGCTCGACATCAAGCACCTCTCGTCAGAAGCAGTTGCAGACTTGGTTCATCAGCTCACCGAATTCCAGCTCAAATCTTTGATTCACATAGAATTTTTCAAAATTTAATTCCCTTGCTCTTAATGATTCTTTTCCTCCTTTTTCATCTATTTATAGCCTCTAAAAAATTGCAGATTTAACCTTCATTCTCAGATTCAGATCTAGATTTTTGCAGCTGTCAAAGTTAGTTAGAGTACAACTGTGCACAGACGCAGATTACATGTTTTCTTTAGAGATCTGCAGGTTGTCGCTGTACTGTTAGATGCAATTTGACATTGTAATTGCAGCGACATCTGTGATATTCTTGCGCTGGTGTTTCCAGTGTAAATTCAACTTAACTCTACTCATTTGAGGTTCAATTCCAATGCGTCGACATTGCTGGTCGCAATTCTAAGCTGGTCTTGTGGCTGCATTCTTCTTCCATAATTGAGCTCCTGGGTTGATTCCTGCGCTGACAATTCTAAGGCGCAATATATTGGTTGATTGCGTCGACATTAGTACAAAAATAGATAAAAATAACAAGAATTAAAACTAACAATGAGTTGGAAAACATGAAAACTAAGTATAAAATGCTAATGATACATGCTAAACAGATTACAAAAGAGACAATAAAAAGCACCAAATTAGGGAGAAAATATATGTCATTTGTAATACCATCACACCCTCAAACTTAAGTTTTTACTTGTCCTCAAGTAAACAAAAATTAACAAAACCACAAGCAAAAATGTCACTGCAATCATTATCCATTCAACTTGAATTCTCTAATTTTCTAATGTACAAATTGTATTCATATGATAGAATAATGCACCGACAATTTATAGAAATGAATATTTAAGAACTACAACTTTATAAATGTTGGTGACATGCATTGAATCCTAATCTTCCTTGAACCAATACAACATTTATCATAAATATTTTTTTCTTTTTCTTTTTCAAATGATTGAGAGATGTCCTTGCATTACTCTACCTTTGTTCTTGGGCAGTAACGATGGGGTGCAACAAACCCCCAGGAGGTATGTAATGGCGCTGATACACACTCTTGCAGTGATAGCCTTTTGCTAGATGATTTTTCTAAGCCTGCAGCAGAGTGTTCTCCCTTGAAAAGTCATAATGCACTCACATTGGAGTGTCTTTTATTTATATAATTTTGCTGCAGCGGGCCAATTAGTTCAAGATTCAAACATAAACTCTAATCATTCATTTCTGAAACAATTCCAATCATTCATTCAAAAATAGCAGACTCATCATTCATTCATATTCATCTAATGTGTTCATCAGCATCCAAACAACTCAAGAATTACGCATTAAGATAAAAATTATAAGCACATTCAAGTTCAAATTTTATGAATTTTCATTAACCAAAGAAACAAATAAAATTTAAATATGTGAGTGTAATTGCATTTCCACTTCACATTATCTCCCCCCAAACTTAATGTCTGCATTGTCCCCAATGCATTGACAATAATATACAAAAATAAAAGAAATGTAACTACAATGCAACTAAGTTAACAAAATGATGGAATGATAATAAAAATGCAGTAAAACTTAAAAAAATGTACCAAGTCATTCATCAGCAACTGATGTAGTGGCTGCCTTTGCTTTCTTCTTTTTCTTCTTTTGGTGCTCCCCCTCATCATGGTTCTTCTTCACTTTCTTGCCCTTTACCTCTTTCATTTCTTGTCCTTCGAACCAATCGACTCGGTAGAGTGCTCTCCCTCGACAGGTTGGGTGACGGCCTAATCAATTATCACATCAGATGGATGGATTTCAGCGAGTGGTGCTATGTATGGTACAATAGCGAGAGGATTCAATTCCTCTATTTCACCTGTGACAATAGCCTGACTCGCAGTAGGTTGAGTCACTTCTGGGCTGGATGCTCCCACATCATCCTCCACGATCAGTGCTAGAGCATTATTGCATTCCTTCTTTTCCTGCACCTCTGTAGGTTCTGTTTCTTCCTTCTGTTTTCATTTTCTTCATCCTTCTCTTGCTCATCTTCTTGATTTACTTCCTCTTCCATAGGTTGTTCATCGTCGGTTGGGCCCTTGTAATTGTAGTTGATTACGTCGATATCTTCTCCTGTAATATCTACTGTCAGCCATATTTGCTCTTAAATTGTTTGAGAATTCATCCTAGAACAAATAAACTATATTGCGATAACAATCCTCCTCAACGTTTGAATGCCCTTTGTTCTTGTCATCATCAGAGATGTGAACTCTTGTTGGCATTTGGTTGTTCCTACCATCAGTGGTATGTTTGTCAATGAAGATTGTTGCATATGAAAGAAGATATCAGGGAATTTTGGAAATTATAGCAGTGGTCTGGTGCTGATATGACGCAGTGCAGCGAAAATGGCCTCATTCCAGGCTTTTGTATATGAATAAAATATATGCTGCTTATAATCGAAATCTTATAAAACACTCAAAAGATGGATTGTACGCACATCAACACGGTCAAGAAGAATTTCCAAACTAGCCAGTCGTCTTAATATTTGTGGATCTATGGGTGCATTAGATTGTTCTTCTTTCTTTTTCCCTTTTTCTTTGTCTTTCTTTGTTGAAATTTCTTTGGCCACATGTGTATCTTGGCCTCTTGTCATCCTTTCAACCTATATATCAATTATCAGACCCTTGTTTTCCATAACCACCTTCTCATATTTTGGCATAATGCCTTTATGTTGACACATGAGCATAATAAGAGAAGGGAAAGGGAGAATACCATTTTGTTTTCCAGCAGCTTCCACAATCTGATCATGTATGATCTGCCCAATGTTGATGTGATGATGGTACGAGATTGAATGCAACAAACACATGCGGTCCAATGTGGACGTAATACTGTGTGTAGAGGGCATCACATGATGATTAACAAAGTGAAACCATACCATACAAAAAGTCGTCAGATAATGCTAATGCATTGTAAAATTGTGAAATCCATTGCCTATCCATGAAGCATTGTCAACACAAAGGTCATTAATCATCGCAGCCAGGCTATCTTCATTCATGTTGTGCATGAAGGGTGAGTGACTATCTACCTGTTCCGGTATTTGTAACAAGACATTGATATGCACCGCATTCCATGGTATAAGCCCTTCTCAAACAAAAACAAATTCTTGTTCCTTGTCCACTAAGTTAGCATAAAATTCCCGAACCAAAGTAAGGGAATAACTAGATGGATGGTCGCAAAAAAATTCCCACCCTAAGTGACTGATGGTACGGTGGACTTGTTTTCCTAAGGCCAAGTTTGGTGAAAGCTGGATGCCCTGTTTAAGATGTATATTGCATTTCCGCATTATGTTGTGATATCTGTCACCGCAGTGGTTAAAAACAAAATCGAGCTTGTGGATGAAGACGGTGGTGTTGTGGATGAAATCACAATACGGGTTGTCGGAGTATTTTGAGATGAAGGTTTTGGGGTGTTTCTGGATGCACAAGTTTTAGCCATGGTGCACTATCAAAGAGTAAACAAAGATTGCAAGAAAGGAAAAAATATTGCCTTTAAGTAAGAAAAAGGAAATCATCAGAGAAGGATGATTGATCGTAACGATGGTGATTGTGAAGAAGAAGATAACTACAGTGCGGGTTTTATAACCTAAGTGTAATAAGTGAAAACTTATGGGGAAACGATGCGTCTGTAGCCATTAATTACCAGGCTACAGATCGTACCGATTTCGTTTCAATCCAACGATTGGGATAAGAAAGAATTAATCAGCGCGATTCTTGCTGAAAAAGTAATGCTGACTCATCACCGAATGCGTCGACAATCTAGGCTGTAATGTGTCGACAAAAAAATGACCTTTTTTTCTATTAAGAATATGAAACAACACAACTAAAAATGAAATAACTGAAAGTAAATAAAGAAATGCATCGACATTAATTAAATTTCACCAGGTTGATGATTTTGTCTGGTTCTCAAATGTCTAGGCTCACATAATGTTTAAGACATTAGCCATTCACTTTGAATTGTTGTCCATATTGTAAATTTTTTATTATCACCGCACTACTTTTAAATGCTTCGACAACTTTGAAAGGACCTGACCACCTGGATCGAAATTTCCCTGGATGCAATTTTAAACATGAATTAAATAAAAGTACCAACTGACCAGGAGGAAATTATTGATGCAAAATGATATTGTCATGCCATCTCTTTGTCTTTTCCTTGTATATCCCCGCATTCTCATAGGCATGGCGTCGAATCTCTTCTAATTCTGTGATGTCCAACATTTTTTTTTACTAGCTGCATCATAATCCAGATTTACCAGTTTAATTGCCCACATAGCTTTATGTTCAAGTTCGATAGGTAGGTGACAAGATTTTCCAAATACCAGTTGATATGACAACATTCCCAATGGGGTTTTATAAGCAGTGCGAAGTGCCCACAATGCATCAGGTAATCGCATTGACCAATCCTTTCTAGATGGATTAACTACCTTCTCTAGTATACCTTTAATTTGACGATTGGATACTTCGGCTTGACCATTAGTTTACGGGTAATACGTAGTAGCCATACGATGCTTCACACCATATCGTTTCAATGCAGTCGCCACTTGATTATTGTAGAAATGAGTGGCTTGGTAGCTTATCAATGCTCTCAAGGTTCCAAACCTTATGAGGATGTATGTGTGAAAGAATTTCAACACTGTCCGATCATCGTCTTTTGGTACCGCAATAGCTTCGATCCATTTGGATACATAGTCAACAGCTACTAGTATATACATATTTCCAAAAGAGTTTGGAAATGGTCCCATGAAATCAGTCCCCCAAACATCGAAAAGTTTTACCTCCATGATAGGTGTTGGAGCATCTCATTACGTTGAGAAATATTATCATTACGTTGACAACGATCACATTGTTGTGCGAAATTGTGGGCATCTCGAAACAAATTGGGCCAATAGAATCCGGATTGCAGGACTTTTTCAATAGTCCTTGTTCCACCAAAACGACCTCTATAAGGGGTATCGTGGCAATGTCGCAGTATTGACATCATTTCTTCTTCAAGAACACAACGGTGAATTATATTGTCAGCGCATACCATGAATAAATATGGCTCGTTCCAATAATATTTAGCAGCATCGTGTATGAACTTGATTTTTCTATGACCAGTTGCACTCATGGGTAGCTTTCCACACATAAGATAATTGACTACATCAGCATGCATAATGATGTGTCGACAGTAAATAATTGCTTGTCAGGAAATGCTTCGATAATCTGAGTCTGTTATCCATCTTCGCTCCCACTTTCTAGCTGAGACAAATGGTTAGCTGCTTGATTCTTAGAACCCTTTCTATCTTTGATTTCAACATCAAACTCTTGGAGGAGTAAGATCCATCTAATAAGTCTAGGCTTAACATCTTTTTTGTTGAAAAGGTGTCTCAAAGCTGAGTGATCCGTGTAGACTGTAGTCTTTGGGCCGACAAGATAAGAACGGAACTTGTCAAATGCGAAGACCACTGCTAGTAAATCTTTTTCAGTTATTCTGTAATGAACCTATGTTTCAGTTAGTGTTTTACTAGCATAATAGATAGCATGAAATACCTTTTCTTTCTTTTGTCCGAGAATAGCTCCTATAGCGAAGTCGCTAGTGTCGCACATTAATTCGAATGGTTGCGTCCAATTTGATGTGACGACAATTGAAGCTTGCACCAAGTTTGTCTTAATTGTTATAAATGCATCCAAACAGATGTCATCGAGTACAAACTATTTATTTTGTTTTAATAAAGAGCATAAAGGTTTAGCTATCTTGGAGAAATCTTTCATAAATCTTCTATAAAAGCCCGCGTGTCCAAGAAAGCTTCTTATTGCTTTGACAGTGGTAGGTGGTGGTATTTTTTCGATGATTTCTACCTTTGCTCTATCGACTTCAATGCCTTGATATGAGATTCGATGGCCAAGGACAATCCCCGCTGTTACCATGAAGTGACATTTCTCCCAAATCAGAACCAAGTTTGTTTCCTTGCATCTTCTCAAAATAGTTGCCAAGTTGTCGGCGCATTGGTTGAAACTCTATCCATAGACTGAAAAATCATCCATGAATATCTCGAGTGAATCTTCAATCATATCCGAGAATATCACCATCATACATCTCTAAAACGTTGCTGGTGCATTACATAAGCCAAATGGCATCCGTCAGAAAGTAAAAGTTCCAAAAGGACATGTAATTGTGGTTTTTGCTTGATCTTCCGGTGTAATAGCAATTTGGTTGTATCCAGAGTAGCCATCCAAGAAGCAATAATAAGCTTTACTAGCTAGCCTATCTAACATTTGATTGATGAAAGGAAGTGGAAAATGGTCATTCTTTATGGCAGCATTCAATCATCGATAATCCACGCACACACGCCATTCAGTTGCGATGCGAGTAGGGATTAACTCATTTTATTGTTGGTCACAACAGTAAAGCTACTTTTTTTGGAACACATTGAACGGGGCTTACCCAATTGTTATCAGAAATAGGGTATATTATGCCTGTATCCAACCATTTGATGATTTCTTTCTTTACCACTTCTTTCATTTTCTCATTGAGTCATCTTTGTTGCTCAATGGATTGCTTCCCTTATTCTTCTAACCTTATCTTATGCATGCAGAAAGAAGGACTGATGTTTCTGATGTCTGCGATGCTCCAAGCTATGGTTTTCTTATTTTCTTTCAAGATTACAATAAGCTTCTCTTCTTGTGTTGCATTAAGGGATGCATTGACAATGACAGGTAGTATCTCATTGTCACCAAGGAATACATATTTCAAATGTGTCGGCAATTGTTTTAACTCTAAGGTAGGAGCACTCTATAGATGGTTTAAAAACTGGAATTGTCCTATTAGACAAATCTAATGACTCCATTTGCCAATATCTTCTCAACTCACAATTGTTCACCTCCTTTTTTTCGACATAGTAGTCTAGGATATCATCAGTAAATGTCACCACATCAGTATCAGCCAATGTTGAATTCCTGATATGAAATTCTTCGAAAATAATTTTGTCCAACACATCAACTAGGTGACATTGTTCTTTGGGCCCTAACGGTTTTGCTTCAAACACACTGAAGGTTATTTGGTCATTATTATGACGCATCACTAGTTCTCCCTTGAACACATTGATAAGTGTCTGTCCTGTTGCTAAAAATGGCCCTCCCAAAATAATAGGTACCTTCTTATCATCTTCGCAATCTAGGATGATAAAATCAGCAGGGAACACCAACTTATCAATTCGAACAAGAATGTTTTTTATTTGTCCCTCCGGTTGTGCTAGAGATCTATCTGCTAATTGCAATGTCACCTCAGTGGGCTTCATTGATTCGATTCCTAGCTTTTTGAAAGTAGACAAAGGCATTAGGTGAATGCTAGCTCCTAAATCACATAATGCTTTACCTAAGTAATGATCTCCAATGGAGCATGAAATTGTAAAGCTACTAGGATCTTTCATCTTTGTTGGCAACTTGTTTGTGAGTACAGTGCTGCACCCCTTTGTGAGGCAATCGTCTTGATGTCAGATAGTTTCTTTTTCTTTGATAATAGCTCCTTCATGTATTTCCCATAACTGGGTATCTGTACAAGAGCATCTATTAGAGGTATATTAATATGCAATTGTTTCAAAGTAGAAATAAACTTGTGGTATTCTTCATCATGGACTTTTTCTTTGAAACATTGTGGAAATGGTAAATGTATGGTTGTAGTAGGAGGGTGTGGATAACTCTGTTGCTTTGACAGTGATGATTGTGTCAACAACTTATCTAGACAAACTGTAGGTAGAGATGGTACTACAGTTGGTTCTTTCACATTCTTCTATGCTTGACTTTCTTCAATTATAACCTCTTCTTGCTGCTGTGAAGTGGATGCTTCGACATCGTCTTGATCAGAATTACTTAATTCTACCGTCTATTTTCCACTTCTTAGTGTTATTACTTTGTAATGCTCCTTCCTTCGTTGTGTTGGATTTTCAGTATCACTAGGTAGAGTACCTGGTGATCTAGTGCTGAGATTAGAGGCCAATTGTCCAAGTTGTGCTTCAAAGGCTCGTATTGAAGAAGAATTACCTTGCACTATTGCTTGGTTCGAGTAATATGCTCGCGCATCATTGCTTCAAGAGCAGCCATAGGATCTACCTTAGGTTGATTAAATTGTTGCTATTGATGCTGATGTTGCTGTCCTTGCATTTATGGTAAAATAGATGGTTGTGGTTGTAATCGTGATTGTGGTTGCATTTGACTATGTGACTGCATTGGTTCAGTACGAGAATTTACTTGTGAATTCTGATGATAATTTTGTGATTGGTTGTTGTTGTAACCTCCTTGCCTATAACCTCATTGGTTCGAAGAGTTTCCATATCAAAATCTGGATGTATTTTGATTTCCCCAAGGTTGTTGTGAACGATTGTTATAGGAGTTACTAAATGAACCCCCTCGGATGTTGTTGACATAATATGCATTTTCTGCATGTTATGGACAATCTTCATAGCTGTGGTTGTCACCACAAATCTCACACGAAAATATCAGCACATTCATTTGCTGGGCCATTTGTATTAGAACAATGTTACTTGTTCCATTCATGTTCTTAATGATGTTGGCCAAGGAAGATACCTGTGCTGACAATGCAGAAATAACATCTAATTCAAGAACTCCAAGGTTAGTTTTCAGTTGTACAGAACGAGAAATCGAATATTGCTAATCGTTTTGGGCTATCCTCTATAGAATTCGAACCGCTTCATCATATGTGCAATCCAATAATGGACCATTTACAAATGTGTCGACAAGATTTCTTCTTTGAGCATTGAAACCATTATAAAAGATTTCAATCTGAGTCTCTTATTGAATTTTATTCATTGGGCAGCGTCGAAGCAATGCTTTGTAGCACTCCTATGTTCTGTGTAAATTCTCGTCATCAAGTTGATGATATGCAGTGATGTTATTTTGTAACCTTGCATTCATTGTCGGTGGATTAAATCTTAAGACAAACTGCATTGCTAACGCATTTCAGGATGTGATATATTCGGCCGACAATCCTTAAAACCATGTTCGAGCTTTTCCCTGCAATGAATAAGAAAATAATTGCATTTCCAAATCATCATCAGGGACACCATGTTGACTAAAGGATGCACAAATAAGTAAAAAAGATTTCAAATGTTTTCGTGCATCCTCATGTGGAAACCTGAATACTGTCCATTAGAATTGAGCATCTGAAACATCACCGGTTTCAATTAAAAGTTACTAGCCTGAATTGCTGGTCTCACAACCCCTGGTTGCAGATCATCGAGTATAAGCACAACAAAATCTCTTATTGGCCTATTCTGTATTTGCTCTTCTTGTGGATGTGGTGGCGGTAAATCTTGTGGCAGCTTTGGAGGAATGTTGTCCTGTGGTAGTAATGGTGGTAGATTATTATTTTTGTTGTTACCAGCCATCTTCCTTTGTTCTTGCCTTCTCCTCCTAAGTGTTCTCTCAAGCTCTGGATCAAAGCTTACAATGTCCTTAGGATTTCTCCTTATGGATATACAATACCTTCAAAATCAGAAAAGAACGATAAACAAATTAATAAAAGTTAAAATTTAAGTAAGTAAAATTAATTGCAATAACAAAAGTAAACATCGAACAAATGCCAATTTCCCCGGCAACGGTGCCAAAACTTGATCGGTGTTTTTACGACACAACGATTGTGCAAGTCTACACACGTCAATGCAAGTATAGTTAATAAATAGAACTATCGGATATCAATCCCACGAAGAAATGGTTCCCGATGTTCTAATGTCAGAGCAATTAAAATTAAAAATCAATATGATGCGAATCAGGATGTCAGCGCAATTATGTTAGATTTACACACTAAAATAATCATTATTGTCAATGCAATTAGAGTTATATATTAAAGGTTAAATGTCAGTGTACTAAAAATAAATCCAAATGTGTTGAGTATTGAGTGGTAGAAATTTAAATGCAGGAAATATAAAAATGATCAAGTGAAAATGGTGGAAATGGTTCATTGATTCTACAGGTTGCAACGTTAGATGCGTCAACAAGGTATAATATAGATGCATTGTCACAACAATGAAGCCCCTTTGAGTTCTTACTCACAATAGCTCCCTACTTAATCTCGACTAAAATACACTACTCCACCTCTCGGTGCAAGCAATGATGTGTATCCAAGAATAGGTAACTGGAGTTTGTCCCAGTCCTGAGCAGCTGTCAACTAACCCAGTTGTTAATCTAACCTGTCACCGCATCTCTTGATGTCGATGTACTGCAATTTCACTTTTATGTTTAGAGCGGTTAAATCCAAGAATAAGCGGATAAGCAATGTAAATTAGAATCAAAATGATATAATATTAAAAGATACTCTCATATTCATTTAATATCAATAGAATCCATCATCGTTCAAGAAGAAATAAAGAGTACAACGCTTCCCAATTCCCATCTCAAATCTCAAAATCACATAGAATTTGTAGAATTTAATCCCTTAGCTCTTGTTGATTTCTGCATTCTTCATTCTTCTATTTATAAGCTCAAGAAATTGCAGATTTCATCCTCCCATTCTTAGATCTAGATCTAGATTTTGCAGCTATCAAAGTTAGTTAGAGTACAGCTGTGTACTCACACAATTTTAATGTTTTTTCAGAGATCTGCAGATTGTCGTTGGATTGCTGGACGCAATTTGAAACCATAATTGTTACGACATCTGTGATGTTCATGCGCTGGTGCTTCCAAATGTGAATTCAGCTTGAGTTTACCAATTCGTAGTTCATGTTCAGTGCGGCAACATCGCTGGTCGTAACTCCAAGCTGATCTTGTGGCTGCATTCTTCTTCCATCATTTAAGCTCCTGGACTGAGTTCCTGCCATAAAAATTCTAAGGTGCAATATATCGAACTGCTTGCATTGACTTTAGTACAAAAACAGATAAAAATAACAAGAAATTAAACTAACTAGTAATGAATTATAAAATGTAAAAACTAAGTATGAAATGCTTAAGATGCATGCTAAATGAGATACAAAAGAGACAATTAAAACACTAATTAGGGTGAAAATATATGTCATTTGTAATACCATCACACCCCCAAACTTGAGTTTTTACTTGTCCTCAAGTAAACAAAAATTAACAAAGTCACAAGTAGAAATTTCACCGCAATCATTAGTCATACAACTTGAATTCTCTGAATTCCTAATGTACAAATTGTATTCATATGATAGAATAATGTGCCGACAATTTATAGGCTTGAATAATTAAAAATTGCAACTTCATAAATGTTAGTGACATGCATTGAATCCTAATCTTTCTTGAGCCAATACAACATTTATCAAAAATTTCTTTTTATTTTCTTTTTCTCATTTTGTTTCTTTTTCAAATGATTGAGAGATGTCATTGCATTACTCTACCTTTGTTCCTGGGCAGTAATGATGGGGTACAACAAGCCCTCAAGAGATATGTAATTACGTCGACACACACTCTTGTAGTGATAGCCTTTGGCTATATGATTTTTCTAAACCTACAGCGGAGTGTTCTCCCTTGGAAAGTCATAATGCACTCACATTATAGTGTCTTTTATTCATATAATGTCACTGCAACTGGTAGTTAGCTCAAGATTCAACATCAACATTATCATTTTATTACTGAAGCAATTCTAACCATTCATTCAAAAATAGCACGCTCATCATTCATTCATATTCATCCAATTTCCTCATTATTATCCAAACAATTTAAGAATTACGCATAAAAATAAAAATTGTAGGCACATTACTATTCAAATTTGGTCAATTCTCATTAATCAAAGAGATGAGTAGAATTCAAATATATGGGTGTAATTGCATTTCCATTTCACATTATCTCCCTCCAAACTTAAAGTCTGCATTGTCCCCAATGCACTGACAATATTATACAGAAATAATGGAAATACAACTACAATGAAATTAAACTAACAAAAGGAATGCAGTGACAGTAACAATGCATGAAAACTAAATAAAAAGAAATGTACTAACTTACACGTCAGTAGTCGATGTAGAGGCTGCCTTTGTTTTCCTTTTCTTCTTCTTTGGGTGCTTCTTCTTCTTCTTTTCCTTGCGCCTTTTTCTCTTTTTATCCTTCGTGCCAATTAGTTTGGCAGATTGCTCCTCCTCAATAGGTTGGGTGGTGGCCTCATCAGTTATCACCTCTGATGGGCGAATTTCTACGAGTGGTGCCACATACGGCATGATAGCTAGAGGATTCAGTTCCTCAATCTCGCTGGTAACAACCTCAGCCTGACTCGTAGTAGGTCAAGCCTTATCTTTAGCTATCATTGTCGAGGCATCTGTTTCTTTCTCTTCCTACACCTCAACAAGGTCTTTCTCTTCATTCTCCTCTTCCTTTTTCTTCAGCAGGTCATCTCCATGATTTGCACCTTCATCCTCATGCTGCTCTAGTTCTTTTGAGCCAATGTTAGTGCATTCCACTCATTGATATCTTCATCCACAATAGCCTCCCGTTCAACCATATTCGCACCAAGGCTATTGGAGAACTCTTCCTCGAACAAATTAGCCATGGTAGATAGCAGTCCTCATCAGCCTTTGAGTGCTCTTCTTCCTTGTCATCATCTGAAATGTGAATCCGTATTAGCACAGGAGCAGACCTACCATCAGGGGTAGATTGCTCAGATGATGAGTATTTCATCGGCCGAAAAACGGATGGAAAGGTTGTAAAGTCTGGCAATGGAGTGGGGCTGATCTAGCATAGTGCTGCGACAATAGCCTCATTCCAAGCCCTTGTGTAAGCATAAAATTTATGCAGCCTAAAATCCATATCCTCCAATATGCCATCAGTGTGGATTGAATACATGTTGATGCGATCCAAGTGTACTTCCATTAAAGCCAACTTTTTCACCACTTGTGACTCTATCAATGCATCGATTTGGTCAGTCTTTGTTTTACCCTTGCTTGTATCCTTTTTCTTGGAGGCTTCCTTGGCCACTAATGTCTCTTGGACACGTGTCATCCGTTCAACTAAAATGTCATTGATCGGACCTTTTTTGTCTAAGACCTTCTCACCATCCTTGGGTATAATGCCCTTTTGTTTACACAACAGCATAATCAGAGAAGGGAATGAGAGTATACCAGTTTGCTTACCATTTGCCTACCCGATCTGGGCGTGAATGATCTCACCGATGTCGATGTGTCGGTAATGCAGGATCAAATGCAGGAGACACATACGGTCTAATGTTGCCCTAGTGCTATGTGTTGAAGGCATGATATGACTGTTGATGAAATCGAACAAAACTTTGCTAAAGGGTGTAAGGTATCGTCTGTGCATGGTGTAGTTGTGGAACCCGTTTCCAGTCCAAATAGCTTCATCGACGCATAATTCCATCATCTAATCCACACAATCATCACCAAATCGATGCATGAATGGTGCATGGTCGTCCACTCGCTCGGGAATCCTCAGCAGCACGTTTATATGAGCAGCTCTCTATGGAATGAGCCCTTCTTGGACAAAAACAAACTCTTGCTCCAAATCCACCAAGTTGGCATAGAACTCCTTGGCTAGTGTAGGGGAGTAACTAGAGGGATGTTCACAAAAGAACTCCCAGCCAAGGTGGCTGATAGTGCGGACAACATGCTTCCCCAGAGTTTAGTGTGGAGAAAGTTGCAGACCTTGTTCAGGGTGGAGGTTTCTCTTCAGCATGGTATTTTGGTAGCGACCTTTGGCCGCAGTCGTCAAGAATAAAACTGGGCCTGTAGAAGGAGGTAGTGTTATGGTCGGAGCCTCAGTAGAAGTTGTCGGGGTGTTCTTGGAAGGAGTTTTTGAAGGGTTTTTCAAGCACGAGTTTTAGCCATTGTAATGGAAGATGGAAGTTAGAAAAGGTTACAAAAAATGATTGCTCTGTTGAATGGAAAAGAAAATACAAAGGTTATGAAGAAAACGAGTTATAGCAACACTGAAAGATGTTAGGAGAAAAGAAAACTACAAGAGAGAGGTTTTATAACCTAAGCGTGTTGATTGAAAGAATTACGGGGAAACGTTGCGTCTGTAGTCATTAATTTCCAAGCTACAGATTGTATTGTTTTATTGGATCGAACGGTTAGGAGAGAAGAGAAATCAATCGGCACGATTCTTGTTGAAAAAGCAAAGCTGACTCATCACAGAATGCATCGACAATTCGTTCTTCAATGCTTCGAGAAAAAGATAATTTTTATTTCTGAAAAAGAATTTGAAACAACACAAGTAAAATTAAAATAACTAAAAGTAAATAGAGAAATGCATCGACATTATTTAAATGTGACTAGGTCAACAACTTCGTTTGGTTCTCTATTGTCTAGTCTCACATAATGCTTAAGACGTTGGCCATTTACTTTAAATTGTTGTCCGTCCTTTAAATTTTCGATTGTCACCGCACCGCTTTGGAATGCCTCGACAACTTTGAAAGGGTCTGACCATCTTGATCTCAATATCCCTGGATGCAATTTTAAATGTGAGTTAAATAAAAGCACTAACTGACTAGGGTGAAATTGTCGACGCAAAATGATGTTATCGTGCCATCTCTTTGTCTTTTCCTTATATATTGTGGCATTCTCATAAGCATGGCGTCAGATTTCTTCTAGCTTTGTGATGTCCAACAATCTTTTCTTTCCAGCAGCATCATAATCCATATTCACCTGCTTGATTACCCACATAGCCTTATGTTCAAGCTCAACTGGTAGGTGACAAGACTTACTAAACACTAGTTGATACCGTGACATTCCCAACAGGGTCTTGCATGCAGAGCGAAGTACCCACAATGCATCATATAACCGCAAATACCAATCTTTTCTAGATGGGCTGACCACCTTCTCAAGTATGCTTTTAATTTGGCGATTGCATACTTCGACTTGACCATTAATTTGTGGATGATATGTAAAAATGAGTCCAAATCTTTTTAATGCAGTCATCACTTGGTTATTATAAAAATGAGTCCCTTGGTCACTTATCAATGCTCTTGGTGTTCCAAATCTTGTAAGGATGTATGTGTGAAAGAACTTTAACACTGTCCGAGCGTCATCCTTTGGCACCATAATTGCCTCGATACACTTCGAGACATAGTCAACAGCCACTAAGATATACACATTTCCAAAAGAATTTGGAAATGGTCCCATAAAGTCAATACCCCAAACGTCAAAGAGCTCTACCTCCATGATCGATTATTGGAGCTTCTCATTACGTCGAGATATTGAACCAATGCGTTGACAACAATCACATTATTGTGCAAAGTTGTGGGTGTCTCGAAACAATGTGGGCCAATAAAATTATGATTTTAGGACCTTAATAGCAGTCCTTGGGCCACCAAAATGTCCTCCACGACGAGCATCACGGCAATGTAGTCGGATTGAAATCATTTCTTCTTTAGGTACACAACGATGAATGATGTTGTCGGCGCATACCTTGGATAGGTATGGCTCGTTCTAATGATATTTTACAGCATCGCGTATAAACTTGATCTTCTTGTGACCAGTAACTCATGGGTAGCTTTCCACACACAAGGTAATTGACAACATCAACATACCAGGGCGATGCGTCGACAAAAAATAATTGCTCATCTGGAAATGCTTCGACAATTTAGGACGTCTGCCCATCTTTACTTCCAACTTCCAGTCAAGACAAGTGGTTAGCTACTTGATTCTCAGATCCATTCCTATATTTGATTTCAATGTTAAATTCTTGAAGGAGTAGGATCCATCATGTCATCTAGGCTTGGTGTCTTTCTTTGTAAAAAGGTACCTCAATATTGAGTGGTCCGTGTAAACTGTAGTCTTTGCACTAACAAGATAGGAACAAAACTTGTCAAATGTGAAGACTACTGCTAGCAACTCCTTCTCAGTTGCTGTGTAATTAACCTGCGCTTCAGTTAGAGTTTTACTAGCATAATAAATAGAATGAAATACCTTCTCTTTTCTTTGACCTAGTACAACTCCTACATCAAAATCACTTGCGTAACACATTGTTCAAATGGTTGCATCTAGTCCGGTGCAATGATAATTAGGGCTTGTACCAGCTGCTTCTTTATTGTCATGAATGCGTCTAGACAGTTGTCATCGAACACAAACTTTTTATTTTTCTCTAGTAATGAGCATAATGGTTTAGCTATCTTGGAAAAATTTTGGATGAATCTTCTATAAAAGCCAGCATGTCCAAGAAAGCTTCTTATTGCTTTGACGTTGGTAGGTGATGGTAGTTTTTCGATAATTTCTACCTTTTCTTTATCAACCTCAATGCCCTGATAAGATATCCGATGCCCGAGGACAATGCCTTTAGTTGCCATGAAGTGACATTTCTCCCAATTCAGAACTAGATTTGTGTCCTCGCATCTCTTCAAGACTCTTTGCCAGATTGTCAGCGCATTGGTCAAAATTCTGTCCATAGATAGAGAAATCATCCATGAATACCTCTAAGGAATCCTCGATCATGTTCGAAAAAAATACCATCATACATCTTTAGAATGTTGCTGGCGCATTATAAAACCCAAATGGCATACGTCGGAAAGCAAAGGTTCCAATAGGGCATGTGAACATGGTCTTTGCTTGATCTTTCAGTGCAATGGCAATTTGGTTGTATCCACAATAGCCATCTAAGAAGCAATAATAGGCTTTACCAGCTAGCTAATCTAGCATTTGATCAATGAAAGGTAGTGGGAAATGGTCCTTCTTTGTGGCTACATTTAGTCGACAATAATCCATGCATACTCGCCAGCCAGTCGCAATGCGAGTAGGGATCAACTCGTTCTTGTCGTTGGTCACAACTGTGAAACCACTCTTTTTAGGCACACATTGGACGGGGCTTACCCAATTGCTATCAGAAATAGGGTATATGATGCTTGCATCTAACCATTTGATAATTTATTTTTTCACCACTTCTTTCATCTTCTCATTAAGTCATCTTTGTTGCTCAATTGATTGCTTCTCTTCATCTTCTAGCCTAATTTTGTGCATGCAAAAAGACGGACTAATGCCTCTGATATCAACAATGCTCTAGGCTATGGCTCTTTTATACTCTTTCAAAATCGTAATGAGCTTATCTTCTTGTGTTGCATCGAGGGATGTGTTGACAATAATAGGTAATGTCTCATTGTCACCAAGGAAGACATACTTCAAATGCGTTGGCAATGGCTTCAACTCCAAGGTAGGAGCTTGCTCAACAGATGGTTTAAACACTGGATTGTCCTGTTAGACAAATCCAAAGACTCCAATTACCAATTCTATCTCAGCTCACAATTTTTAACCTCTTCTTTGTCGCTACATTCAGCTAGTATTTCCTTAGTGGATGTCACTACATCGTCATCTAACGCTGCTAGACTTCTTGCATTGAATTCTTTCTAAATGATTTCATCCAGCATGTCTATATGGTGGCATTGCTCTTTATTTTTAGACGGAGATGCCTCAAACATACTAATGGTCACATGCTTGTCGTTATGACGCATGATAAGTTCTCTCTTGAATACATCGATAAGTGTGTGTCCCGTTGCTAGAAATGGTCGCCTGAAGATAATGGGCACCTTTTTATCTACTTCGCAGTCTAGTGTAATGAAATCAATAGGGAATGATGTCTTTGATTTGGCCTTCAGCCTGCGCTAAGGATCTATCCGCAAGTTGTAATGTCACTGCAGTGGGCTTCATCGAACCTATTCCTAATTTCTTGAAAGTAGGCAAAGGCATAAGATTAATACTTGCTCCTAAATCACATAAAGCCTTATCTAAATAATGATTCCCAATAGAGCATGAGATTGTGAAGCTGCCAGGGTCTTTCATCTTGGTTGGTAACTTGTTTGTAAGCATAGCGCTGCACCCCTCTATGAGCGCAATCGTCTCGATTTTGGACAATTTCTTTTTCTTTGATAACACTCTTTAATAAATTTCCCATAGTTGGGTATCTGCACAAGAGCATCAACAAGAGGTATGTTAATATGCAATTGTTTCAAACTAGAAACAAGCCATTGATACTCTTTATCATAGACTTTCTCTTTAAATCTTTCTGGAAATGGCAAAGGTATTGTAGCAGTGGGTTGTTGTGGAAAAATAGATGGTGTCGACATTGGCAGTTATGTTGACAACTTAGTTGGGTAAACTGCAGGTATAGATGGCACTATAGTTGGTTCCTCTTCATTTGCTTTTGCTTGACTTTCTTCAGTTGCATCCTCTTCTTGTTGTTGTGGTTCAGATGCGTCGACATGGTCTTGCTAGAACTGCTTGGTCCAACTGTCTGCTTCCCACTCCTCAGCGTGATTACTTTGCAATGCTCCTTCCCCTTTTATGTAGGATTCTCAGTATCACTAGGCAGAGTACCTGGTGACTTGGTGCTGAGATTAGAAGCCAATTGCCCTAGTTGTGCTTCCAATGCTCGAATGGAAGAAGAGTTGCCTTACTATTGCTTCAGTTCGTGTGATATGCTCATGCATCATCGCCTCAAGAGTAGCCATAAGATCTGACTTTGTTTGAGAAAATTGCTGCTGTTGATGCTGATGATGTTGTCCTTGCATATGCGGTAGCACATACTGTTGTGGCTGTAATTGAAATTGTGGTTGCATCTAACTATGTGACTGCATCTATTCAGATCGAGAATTTACCTGCGAATTCTGATTATAATTTTGCTGCTGGTTGTTATTGTAACTCCCTTGTCTATAACACCATTGATTTTAGGAATTTCCATATCTAAATGTGGAAGCATTTTGATTCCCCCAAGGTTGTTGAGATCGTTTATTGTATGAGTTACCAAATGAACTTCCCTTGATGTTGTTGACATAGAAAGCATTTTTTGCATGTTATGGGCAGTCCTCATAACTATGGTTGTCGTCGCAAATTTCACAAGAAAATATCAGTGCATCCAATTGTTGACCACTTGAATAGGAGCAACATCATTAGTTCCCTGCATATTCTTTATGATATTGGTTAATGAGGATACCTGCTGACAAAGCATAAATAGTATCTAACTCAAGAATTCCAGGGTTATTTTTTACGTGTGTAGAACGAGAGATTGGATATTGACAGTCGTTCTGAGCAATCATCTCTAGAATTCTTACAGCTTCATTGTATGTACAATCCAACAAGGGACCATTAGAAGATGCGCCAACAAGGTTCCTTGTCTGAGCATTCAAACCATTGTAAAATATTTCAATCTGGGTCTCCTGCTGAATTGCATGCATTGGGCAGCGTTGAAGCAATGTTTTGTAACGCTCTCATGTTAAATGTAAATTCTCGTCATCTAGCTGATGATATGTAGTAATATCATTTCGCAACCTTGCGTTCATTGTCGGCAGGTTGGAACACAAAACAAACTGCATTGCTAACGAATTCTAAGATGTAATTGATCCTGCTGGCAATCCCAAGAACCATGTTCTCGCTTTACCCTACAACGAATAAGGAAATAATTGCATTTTTAATATCATCAGGGACATCATGTTGACTAAAGGACGCACAAATAAGCAAAAATGATTTTAAGTGTTCTCTTGTGTCTTCATGAGGAAAACTAAAATATTGTCCATTTGAGTTTAACATCTGAAACATCACCTATTTTAGCTCAAAATTTCTAGCTTGAATAGCTCATCTCACAACCCCTGGTTGTAAATCATCAAGTATAGGCACAACAAAATCTCTTAGTGTCCTATTTTGTACTTGTTCTTCTTGTGGACATGGTGGTGGTATATCATTAACAATTTGTGGAAGCACTGGAGGAACTCCATCTTGTGGTAACAATGGTGGTAAATTATTGTTGTTGTTATTACCCGCCATTTTTCTTTGTTCTTGCCTTCTCCTCCTTAGTGTCCTCTCAAGCTCTAGATCGAAGCTCACAATGTCCTTAGGATTTCTCCTTGTGGACATGCAACACTTATAAAACTGAAAAAGAAAATAATAAAAAATAAATAGATCAGTAGAGATTAAAAGTTAAGTAGAATTAATTTCAACTACAAAAATAAACATCGAACAAACGCCAATTTCCCCGACAACAGCGCCAAAACTTGATCACGTCTGAAACATCACAGCGATTGTGCAATCGTTCACACGTCGATGCAAGTATAGTTGATAGACAATTTTATCGGATATCGATCCAGTGAGGAAATGGGTTCTTGATGTTAACTGTCGGAGCGATAAATACTGAAAATGAGTAAAATCTAAGAAAGAATGTCAGTGCAATTACGTTAAATCTACACACTAAAATAGTTAATATTGTCAATGCAATCAGAATTAAATGTCAGAGGTTAAATGTCAATGTATTGAAAGTAAATCAAATGTGTTGAGTGTTGAATAATTAAATGCATGAAATGTAAAATTGATCAACTGTAGAAGGATAGGAATGGTTCACTGATTCTGTAAAGTTGCACTGCTGAATGTGTCGACAAGGTAAAATTTAGACGAATTCTTGCAGTAATAAATCTCTCTTGGGTTCTTACCAACAACAGCTCTCTGTTTAATCCAGACTTCAATACCCACAATTACTCCACCTCTTGGTGTGTGCAATGTTGCGCATCCAAGAACAAGTGACTAGAATCTTTCTAATCCCAAGTAGCTCTCACCTAACTTACTTGTTAACCTAACTTGTCACCGCATCTCTCGATGTCAGCAGACTCTAATTTCACTCTCGTGCTTAAAGTAGTTAGATCCAAGAATAAATATAATAGCAGTATTAAATAAGAGTCAAGATAATCTAACACCAAAAGATATTCTCATATTCATTTAATGTCATTAGAATTCATCATCATTAAAAGAAAAATTAAAGAGTACAATCAAAGCTTACTATCTCTAGATTACTAAGACTACTCCTTAATCATTCCTCTTGCCCAGCACAAACCACCTCTCGTCAGAAGTTGCTGCAAACTTGCTTCATCAGCTTCCAAATTCCCAGCTCAAATCTCAAAATCACACAGAATTTGTAGAATTTAATCCCTTAGCTCTTGATGATTTCTTCATTCTTCATTCTTCTATTTAAAGGCTCAAGAAATTGCAGATTTCATCCTCCCATTCTCTAATCTAGATCTAGATTTTGTGGCTACATTCTTCTTCAATCATTTAAGCTCCTGGACTGAGTTCCTGCCATAAAAATTCTAAGGTGCAATATATCGAACTACTTGCGTTGACATTAGTACAAAAACAGATAAAAATAATAAGAAATTAAACTAACTAGTAATGAATTATAAAATGTAAAAGCTAGGTATGAAATGCTTAAGATGCATACTAAATGAGATACAAAAGAGACAATTAAAACACTAAATTAGGGAGAAAATATATGTCATTTGTAATACCATCAAGCCTCTTTCCACATTCCCATGATCAGCCTTTGAGAATTTAAGTACCTTGAAACCTTTAATGAACCCAATCAGCCATGCATGAAGAGAACATTGAATTCCTTTACTGATCACGAAATGCCTTTTTGGAGAGATGTTTTCAGCACTTTAAATATTGGTAGGTGCATTAAAAGCTTGTGTTGGCCAGCCATTGACATCCCTACATCATATTAAACATGTTGGTTAGGACATATTAATTGGGCAGCAATATTTGACTAAAACTAACAACTAACTTAGGACATTTAAAAATTTATCAAAATAATACAAAACATAATTAAAACATGGATTAAAATAACTAAATGGTTAATACTTTATTTTCCAACAATTTAATTAGATTAAAATTAAATTTGAATGTGTAGCACATTGCATGGAATGCATGATGGGTTATATGAAATGCATTGAATGCATGAAGTGTCTTCCCAAATTCATTTAATTAAACCCATGGCAGCCTGATTAAATTTCTTGGCTTGTGCTCGCGTGATTGGTCCTCTAGGAAGCTTGATGGAATTGTGCGAGGCTAGCCCATCCTCCATGCTCACAATGTGAGTGTTCGCGTCATGTGCGTCCATAACATGAGTGCTCGTAACACCAGTGCTCGCATCTTCCAAGCTCGCAAGGTTTGTGTTCGCATTATTAGTGTCCACACTACTTGTGCTCGCATCACTTTTTACAAAGAAAGACGCCAATTGAGGTTGATTAGATGGATCTTGTTGCTACAAGAGTTTGATGTTGAAATAAAGGATAGAAAAGGATCCGAGAATCAAGTAGCTGATCACTTATCTCAATTGGAAGTTGGAAGTGAAGATGGGAATAAAGTCCAAATTGTCGATGCATTTCCAGATGAACAATTATTTTTTGTCGACGCATCTCCTTGGTATGCTGATGTTGTCAACTATTGTGTGTGGGAAACTACCCTTGAGTGTTGTTGGTCACAAGAAAGTCAAATTTTTGTGCGACGTTGAAAAGTATCATTGGAATGAGCCATACCTATTCAGGTCTGCGTCGACAACATTATCCGTCACTGCGTTCTTGAAGAAGAAATGACTTCCATTCTGAGACATTGTCATGATGCTCCTTATGGAGGCCATTTTGGTGGAATGAGGATTGCTGCAAAGGTCCTACAATTTGGAATTTATTGGCCTACATTGTTTCGAGATGCCCACAACTTTGCACAACAATATGATCGGTTTCAACACACTGGCTCAATATCTCGATGCAGCAAGACGCTTCAACAACCTATTATGGAGGGAGAGTTATTTGACGTTTGAGGTATAAACTACATGTGGCCATTTCCAAACTCTTTTGGGAATGTGTACATTTTAGTTACTATTGACTATGTCTCGAAGTGGATCGAGGCAATCACGGTGCCAAAAGATGATGCTCAAACATTGTTAAAGTTCTTCCACACTTACATCCTTACGAGATTTGGAACACCTAGAGCATTAATAAGTGATCAAGGAACTCACTTTCATAACAATCAAGTTGCGATAGCATTGAGAAGATATGGTGTGAAGCATCGCATGGTCACAACATACCATCCACAAACAAATGGCCAAGCAGAGGTGTCCAATCAGCAGATTAAGAGCATCCTTGAGAAGGTGGTTAATCCATCTAGGAGGGATTGGTCTTCACGGCTACATGATACCTTGTGGGTGCTTCGCATCACATATAAAACCCCATTGGGGATGTCACCATATCAACTCGTGTTTGATAAGTCACGTCACCTGCCAGTTGAGTTTGAGCATAAAGCCATGTGGGCAATTAAGCAGGTGAATTTAGACTATGATGCTGCTGGAAAGAAAAGATTGTTGGACATTACTGAACTGGAACAAATACACAACACTGCCTATGAGAACGCCGTAATATACAAAGAAAAGACCAAGAGATGGCACGACAATATCATCTTGCATCGACAATTTATCCCTGGTTAGTTAGTACTTTTGTTTAATCCACATTTAAAACTGCATCCAGGTAAATTGCCTTCAAGATGGTCGGGCCTTTTAAGGTTGTCGAAGCATTCCAGAATGGTGTGATGACAATTGAGAATCTGAAAGATGGGCAACAGTTTAAGGTGAATGGCCAACGTCTGAAGCATTATGTGAGCCCAAAAGTCAAAGAACCAAACGAGACCATCGATCTGATTAAATTTAAATAATGTCAACACATTTTACAATTCCTTTTATCTTTTCATTTTTACTTGTTTTCTTTTCAATTTTATACAGGAATAAAAATTGTCTTTTTGTCAATTCATCACAAGCACAACTTGTCGGCGCATTTTATGATGACTCAGAAAAGCTTTTTCAGCAAGAATCGCGCTTATTGATTTCCCTTTCTTCCCAACCGTTCGATCAAGCAAAAAGGTACGATCTGTAGAATGGTATTTATTGGTTACAGATATAACGTTTTCCATGGTCCTTGCAATAATCACGACTCTTGCCATTAAAAGATTATAAAATCCTTCTCTACCGATTTTCTTTTTCCACTCACAATCGCCATTGTTGATGCAACTCATCTTCTTTGTTATTTTTATTCTTATTCTCACAAGTTTATTTCTTTCTCTGTAAATTTGTTTTAACCTTTTTACTGAGTTATTATGGCCAAAACAAGAGATGCGAAAACTCCTTCTAAAACCCTTGAAATTTCTACCACCATGGTTCAATCCACTGACCAACCTCCACCAAAAGAACCGATCCTATTTTTGTCTAAAGCAGCCAAGGATCGTTATCATAATGTAATGTTGAAAAGAAACTACCATCCGGCAAGGTCTGTAACTGTCCCCACATCAGACTTTGGGGAAGCAAATCACATGAACAATCAGTCGGTTGGGCTGGGAATTCTTTTATGAACACCTAGTCGGATATTCCCCGATAATGGTAAGGGAATTTTATGCCAACCTTGTTGACACTGAATAGGAGTTCGTTTCTGTCAAGGAGGGCTTAGTACCATGGAGTGCCGCCCATATCAATACTTTATTCCAGATGGCTGAAAAAGAAGACAACCAAAAAGTGTTTTTGGAAAAACTGACCGATGAAGGTGCCAACCAGATATTGAGAGATCTTTATGTTGACGGTGCTATCTGGATGGGCATTGGGCCACACAACTTTACCATGCATCGTCCTTATCTGACAAACTACAATAAGGTGTGGTTCCACTTTATCAATAGTCGCATCCTACCTTCTACACACAACAAAATGGTGACATTAGATCACATGTACATTCTGCACTTAATCTTAAAGGGCTGGCACATCGATGTCGATGCAATCCTCCACAACCAAATTGTTAAAGCAGCATCCAAGTAGACAGGTATACTACCTTTCCCTTCCTTAATAATGCTGCTGTGTAAACAAAGGGGGATTGTACCTCAAGATGGTGAGGAAGTACTGGAAAATAAGAGCCCTATTAACGATATCTCCATAGAGAGAATGACGAGAGGCCAAGAGACACCGTTGGTGAAGGAAACACCCAAGAAGCCAGAAAAGAGGAAAGGAAAGAATAAGGAAAAGCAGACAAATGCGCCCATAGACCCTCAGTTGAGGAAGAAATTGGCTGCAATGGAAGTCAACATTGATCACATTGACATGCACCAAATTCGTATTGTCAGCGCATTGGAGGAGATGGACTACAGACAAAATCTATTTTATGCGTACACAAGAATATGGAACAAATCTACTGTCAACGCACTAAGAAGTCTGAGTCCAAATCCTTTACTTGAGTTCCTTGTCTTCCTACCCATTGTTAGGGAAGCTCCCTCCTCTTCCGAACAACCTACTCCTGATGGTAAGCCTCCATATGTCTCCTCTCCAACGAGAATCCACATTTCAGATGACGAGGAGAACGAGGGGCATTCTAATTCTATGGAGGATTGCTTCAAAGCTATAGCCAACTCGTTTGACAAAGAGTTCTCCAAGCCTTGGGGATAATATGGCAGAACGGACGGCTATGATTTAGGAGGTGACTACCCCGATTGTATCTATGGGTGTAGACGTAGAGGTAGGCACTAACAGGGCCGCCGTTGAGCAGGAATAGCCTGAAGTGGAGGAAGAAAATCAATAAGAAGGCCAAGAGAAGAAAAAAGAACTAGAGGAAGAAGAACTTGAGAAGGACCATGTAGAAGAGCAGGAAGAAAAGCAGGATGATGCCCCGATAGATATCATTGAGGATATTGTAGGAGCACTCGTAAGTGTGGGGACATCTAGTAATGATATGGCTCCACTTGATGCGATTCTGGCTGAGGCAGTTACCAATTGCGCAGAGGAGTTTAATCCTCCCGCCATTATGCCCTATGTGGCACCGCTAGCTGAGATCCACCCATTAGATGTAACTATCGTGACAAACCCTTCAGTCCTGATGTTCTAGCAGCCTGCCCCCTATGTCGCAACGTAGGCATGTCCGTGTCGCAACAAACATAGTAATTCTAGTTTTTCAAGCATTCTGACCACTTGGTTGCGACGTAACAAAGGGTATGTTGCATCATAGCCTTCCTGAGTGTCTTCAGAGTAGTTTGGTTGCTTCGTCACAATGTGACCTACCTGTTTCGCGATAAACTTGTCCGATTTGAAATAAATGCCCTGAAATCAATGAGAAGTAATTACGTTAGTATGTTAGTGACTAAACATAAAAATAAGGGTTAACTCTTGTTAGAATTGTTTGACAAGAGTGTTAGGGTGTGTTGTGGTCGGTCTATTTTATCGTTGTTTGTCTAGCAGTCGTCATGCTAAGCTACTCTCTGGCATTTATCACTTTCTCAAAACATTTCTTTCCTTCTTGCGTAAATCACTGCCAGTTCCTTTCATCAATCATATTGACTGACGACATTTGTAAACTTATACCATCATACCTTCACATACTTACTTTTATTAGTGATCCCCTTGAGGAACTCATATACCTTTGTATGGTGGCATAATAGCTGCTCGATTACATCATTCAGAAAAAATAATGGATTTATTATCAATTCATGTTTTGTTGTTACAATAGCTATTTGTCTTCCTTTATAATTTCCATCACTGTGTTCTGGTTACTGTGGCTTGTGGTACCCTTGTAGTAATTGCCTTCCCATGAATGCACACTTTCTTGCCGGATGTAATTATTATGATAGTTGATGGCTGCGACCCTAGCTTGTAAATGTTTCCTGTTTTCTGCAGAAATTGAAAAGATTTCACATTAGTAATTTCTTTAGGGATTTGCTGCACTAGGAAAGTATTATACATAATAGCTAATTTCCATTGAAAATTAAACTTTTGATTAATGATTTTTTCAACTAATATTTCTTTTGTTGACGATGTTGTCTTTAGTTGAAGTTCTAGATCTGGAGTAATTGGAACCGTCTTCTTCTTTTAGGTGGATTGATTTGTCATTAGATTGGGATTCAATCTTAACTTCTACGTGATTATCCATTCCCCTTCCAGAGGCGAGATCTCATTTTGCTCAGTGGCCTAATCGTTTGACTCACAACATTTTCTGTCCGATTCCTCTTCCAGTCATCGCTCCTGTTCTCGTTCTATCTGTTCAAATTCATAGCACATTACCCTAAAAGATTGACCACCATATGGATAGGGAATTTAGGTGTTTTATGAAGTTGACTTAATTCTAACATTAATAACTTCTGATTTTCCTGAATCTCCCAATCTTCATAATATCCGTCTTCATAGATTTTAGCATCATAATCATCATCATACATGAGATCTGAGCAATATAAATCATAGGCATCCATGGGTTTAGATATAATAGAAATTAAAAGAAAATTAGTAAATCTTAAAAAAGAAAAATTGTTAGTGTAGTTAACTCGTATCTATAACTTAAAATTTCCCTAAATATTTTAGTACAATGCAAGAATAAAGTTTACTAAAGCGTTGTCTCCCTAGTAACAGTGGCAACAACTTGACCGCCCCTAAACATACTCCTGTTCGGTGTAGATTTTGGCTTTCTGCAAGTATACGGGTCAAGTTGTAAATATAGTGTGTTTACAATGGAACACTTGGAAGTATTCCCAGGATCGTACCCAAAGGAGGCTTAAGGTGATAGTAAATAAAATCTCTACAAAGAATAAAATTAAATAGTACTAGTTTTAGGGTTTATAGTACGAGGGAAAATAAGAGAGATGTTTGCAAGCATAAAAATAAAAAAGATTAAAAAAAAAAGTAAATAAGAGGAAAGGCTTGAGTTGTCGAAATCTTATAAATGGCTTGGGGATATTAGGTCGTTTACGTAAGAGTTTCTTGATTGTTAGGTTTTGGGGATCTTCCTTCAATCAACTATTCACTACCCCAGTTAGATATCTCGATCTTCCGTCGGCATAGCAAGTTAATAAAGATTACTTATCATTAGATGTCACAATCAAAACCGGTTTGGGGAAAAGGTGTTCACGAATGGGCAATACCAATTTTGGGTTCATTTCCACCTAGATGACTTTCTAGGGCTGTGATCGGTGTTTTTACGACACAATAATTGTGCAAGCTTACACACATCGATGAAAGTATAGTTGATAGATAAATCTATCGGATATCGATCCCACGAGGAATGGATTCTTGATGTTTACATGTCGGAGCAACTACTACTGGAATTAGATGAAATGTGAGTGAGGATGCCAGTGCAAATTAAGTTATACCTGCACACTAAAATAGTTAATACTATATATGCAATCAAAGTTAAGTATCAAAGGTTAACTGTCAGAGCAACTGAAAGTAAATCAAAATGTGTTGAGTGTTTAGTGTTGAACATTTAAATGCATAAAAGTAAAGGTTTGATCAAGTGTAAAAAATTGGAGAGGATCACTTATTTCACTAAGTAGCAACGCTGGATGCATCGACAAGGTATCGTATAGATGGAATGTCGCCGTAGTACAGTCCCTTTGAATTCCTACCAACAACAGCTCCCTACTTATTCCTGACTCAAATACAATCACTCCACCTCTCGATGCGAGCAATGATGTGTATCCAAGAACAAGTAATTGGTTTTTATCCCAATCCCGAGCAGCTCTAACCTAACTCACTCGTTAACCTAACCTGTCACCGTATCTCTCAATGTTGACGTACTGCAATGTCACTCTAGTGCTTAGAGTGGTTAGATCCAAGAATAAATGGATAAGCAGTGTAAAATAAGAATCAAAATGATCTAACATCAAAAGATACTCTCGCATTCATTTAATATCATCAAAATCCATCATCGTTTAAGAAGAATTAAAGAGTACAACGAAGCTTACTATCTTTAGACTACTAGGCCTACTCCCTAATTGTTCCTCTTGCTTCTGCTTCAAGCACTCCTCGTCAAAAGTTGCTACACACTTGCTCCATCAACTTTCCCTCCTCCGACGTTAAGCTTCCATGGTAGCTTGCTTGAGGATTTGTAAGATTTTTGGATTTAAATTCTTCACTCCTTGATATTTATCTCCTTCTTCCTTCCACTATTTATAAGCTCAAGAAATTGTAGATTTGCTCTATTCTCAGATCCAACAACTTTGTACAACTGTAAAAGTTTGTTATTGACAGTTATGCAGATCTAATTTGTTTACTAGACTGCTGCCACATTACTGGACATCTCTTCTCAGATCCAGATCTAATTACAACTGTCATAGTTGGTTAGAGTACAACTGTGCACTCACGTAGATCTAGTGTGTTCTTCAGAGATCTATAGGTTGTCGCTACATTGCTTGGTCGCAATCTGAGATTGTAATTGCGGCAACACCTGTGATATTCCTACGCTGGTGCTTCCAGATGTAAATTCAGCTTGAGTCTACTCATTTGAGGTTCAAATTCAATGCGATGACATTTCTTGATCATAATTCCAAGCTGATCTTGTGGCTGCATTCTGCCAATATTGATATTCTAGGTTGAGCTCCTGCGCTGACAATTCTAAAACGTAATATATCGATTGCTTGCATCGATATTAGTACAAAATAGATAAAAATAACAAGAATTTAAACTAACTGACAATGAATTAGAAAATATGAAAAGTGAGTATAAAATGCTTATGATGCATGCTAAATGAGATATAAAAGAGACAATTAAAACACTAAATTAGGGAGAAAATATATGTCATTTGTAATATCACCACACCCCAAAACTTGAGTTTTTACTTGTCCTAAAGTAAACAAAAATGTGCAAAGTCACAAGCAAACATGTCACCGTAATAATTATTCTCGCAACTTAAATTTTCTGAAATTCTAAGGCACAAATTGTATTCATGTGATAGAGTAATACGCCGACAATTTATAGGCATGAACAATTAAAAACTGCAACTTCATAAATGTTAATATCATGCATTGAATCCTAATCTTCCTTGAACCAATACAACATTTATCATAATTTTTTTTCTTTTTCTTTTTCATTTTCTTCATTTTTTCTCTTTTTTGTTTTCAAGTGACTGAGAGATGTCATTGTATTATGCTACCCTTGTTCTTGGGCAGTAACGATAGGGTGCAACAAACCCCCAGGAGGTATGTAATTGCGCCAACATACACTCTTGCAGTGATAGCCTTTTGCTAGATGATTTTTTTTTAATCCTACAGTGGAGTGTTCTCCATTGAAAGGTCATAATGCACTCACATTGGAGTGTCTTTTATAAAATGTAGCTGCAGCGGGTCAATTAGTTCAAGATTCAAACATAAACACTAATCATTCATTGCTGAAACAATTCCAATCATTCATTTGAAAATCGTAGATTCATCATTCATTCACATTCATCCAATGTATACATCAACATCCAAATAATTCAAGAATTACGCATTAAGATAAAAATTGTGGGCACATTTTTGTTGAAATTCTACATATTTTCATTAACACAAGAAACAAGTAAAATTCAAAAATGTGGGTGCAATTGCATTTCCATTTCACATAAATTCCCCTCAGACTTAAAGTGTTCATTGTCCCCAATGCACTGACATTAATATATTTATGGAAATACAATGTAGATGCAGTGACAATAAAAATGCAATGACATTAATAATGCATGAACAATTATACTACAACTACATGATATGCATGAAAACTAAACTAAGTGCTAAAAAAAACTAACTCAGTGTGTTGCAGCTGATGATGTGGCTGCATTGGTCTTTTTCTTGTTGCGCTTCCATTGCTCCTTGCGCCTCATTTTCTCATTTTCTCCTCTTTCTGTCCTTCGTACCAGCCGGATCAGTGAATTGCTCCTCTTCAGTTGGTTGGGTAGTGGCCTCATCGATAGTTACATCTAATGGGTGGACTTCTGCAAGTGGTGTTATATAAGGCACTATGGCCAAATGATTACAATCTTAAGCACTACTAGTAACTGCCTCAGCTTGTTTTGCTTCAGGTGGAGCCACGTTTGCATTAGATGCCCTCACATTTTCGGGTGCTTTGACAATATCCTCAGCTATATCTGTCGGGGCATCGTCTTGCTTTTTCTCTTGCTTCTTTGCAAGGTTCTTTTTCTCAAATTCTTCCTCTCTTTCCTTCTCCTCTTGGCCTTTTTCTTATTCTGCTTCTCCTTCTTCAAGCTATTCCTGCTCAGTGATGTCTTTGTCAGCGCCTTCCTCTACGTCCACACCTATGGATACAATTAAAGTATGCACCTCCTCAATCATAGCTGTCTGCTCAGCCATATTAGTCCAAGGCTGTTCAAGAACTCTTCTTCAAACAAGCTAGATATAGTTCTATAGCAATCCTCCTCAGCATTAGAATGCCCCTCGTACTCCTCGTCATCTGAAATGTGGATTCTTGTTGGAGAGGGAACATGTTGCGGCCTACCATCAAGAGTAAACTGGTCGGAGGATGAGGTAGCTTCCTTAGTAATAGGTGGGAAGATAGAGAACTCTAGTAGGGGATTTGGGCTTAGACTTCTCAATGCGTTAATAGTAGATTTGTTTAATATTTTTATGTATGCATAAAATAGATTTTGTCAGTAATCCATGTCTTCCAATATGCTGACAATACGAATTTGTCGCATGTCGATGTGATTAATGTTTAGTTCCATTGCAGCCAACCTCTTCCCCAATTGAGGGTATATGGGCGTATTCTCTTATTTGTCCTTCTTCTTTCCCTTCTTCTTCTTGGGTGCTTTTTTCACTATCGGTGTCTCTTGCCCTCTCATCATTCTCTCTACTAAGATGTCCTTGAGGGGGCTCTTATTCTCTAGCACCTCCTCACCATCTCTATCTGCTTAGAAGCAGCTTCATAATCTGTTGTTGAGAATTGCACCGACATCGATGTGGTAACTTTTGAAGATTGAATCAGGAGACACATGCGATCTAATGTCGCCGTAGTGCTATGTGTAGAAGGTAAAAAGAAAACTACAAAAAAGCTTTAAGAATAATGAGAGGATGAATGTAACAACAATGGCGATTGTGAGTGGGAAGCATGAAGTCAGCGGAGAAAGGTTTATAACCTTTTTGCTTGATCCAATGGATGAGATAAAAGAAAATCAACTGGCGCGACTCTTACTGAACTGCTTTACTGAGTCATTATATAATGTGCCGACAAGTGCTTGTGATGCATCGACAAAAGGATGATTTTTTTATTCTTGCATAAAATTGAAATGTTAACAAGTAAAAGTGAAAAGGTAAAAGGAAATGTAAAATGCATTGATAATGGAATCCTCATTCGTCGACAATGGTGTTTTCTTATTTCTCAAGTGCTTCGTACTCTTTTATTCTTCACACGGTTCCAAAAATTTCCACTCTTTCATGCGTTTTTTCCAATTCCGTAACTTCTTAATTACGGATATAGGCATCAAAATTATGCTTTCTTTGAAATCACATAATGCCTTTCCAATATACCGATCACCAATGGAATAGGGTATTGAAAAGCTCTTGGGATCCTTAAATTCTTGGAGCAATTTAATTGTCATGATACTGCACCCTTCAGTAAGCGCGATTGCTTCAACATCTCCCAATATTCTTGTCTTTAACAATGTCTCTTTAAGTTTCTGAGGTTGTTTTACTGTAGCAGTTGTGACAAAGTGATCTGATTCTGTCACTGTAATATTTTGTTTAAACTCTTCAGCTGCAGTTTTCTATTCACATTGCGCTGACATCTTTCCATTATTGAGATTTAAATTATCTTCTTCTGCTGTAGCATCTCTAACAACTTCATTTAGTTGAGTTTCACTTCTGGGAATGATTTCCTCATCATGCTTTTGCCCTTGTGATATCTAATTTTCAATAGCATCCAAACAAAGTTTCTTGTGGTCGCAAATTTATTGCGCCCATAATCTGGCCAAATTGATATTCTAGAGCTCGTATGGATTTAGTTTCACTCTGAAGCACAAATTCAGTCTTGGAAATATATTATCTCATCAAATTTTCAATTGATGAAAACTCTAATGCTTCGTCTTGCAGGATATTTTGCCTTGACAAAATTGGGCAATGTCCACTCGGATCTAACATCATTGTCTATATTTCCAAGGTCTTGATTGTTCCAACAAAAATTTGGATGTTGCTCCCACTCCAGCATGTATGTTTTGGAATATGGATTTTCATTTCGATAGAAATTCCTCATGTGGTTCACATTTGTTAGATTTGATAGGCATTCTTCACACTCATGGTTGCCCCCACAGTAATCGCAACTTGTCGTAGCAAATTTTCATTCTGCAATTGCTATAGCATTCTGCACTTAATTACTCATATTAGTCAAAGAAGATACCTCAACGATTATGGCATCGAGCTCCATTTCTATAGCATCACTCATCCAACATCTTGAGGTTCTATATACCTCGTTCCTAGCCCTATTTCACAAAAAAAATGTAAAAGTAAACAACAAAAAGGAAATAAGTTAGTGACAAATAAAATTTAGATAATAAAGAATAAATACAACGATAAAAATAAACATCAAACAAACGTCATTCCTTGGCAATAGGGCTAAAACTTGATCGATGTTTTTATGACACAATAATTGTGCAAGTGTACACACGTTGATGCAAGTATAGTTGATAGATAAATCTATCAGATATCGATCCCATGAGGAATGGATTCTTGATGTTTAGATGTCGAAGCAACTACTACTAGAATTAGATGAAATGTGAGTAAGGATGCCAGCGCAAATTAAGTTATACTTGCACAATAAAATAGTTAATATTGTCAATGCAATCAAAGTTAAGTATCAAAGGATAAATGTCAGAGCAACTGAAATTAAATCAAAATGTGTTGAGTGTTTAGTGTTGAATATTTAAATGCATAAAATTAAAGGTTTGATCAAGTGAAAAGAATTTGAGAGGATTACTAATTTCGCTAAGTAGCAACGCTGGATGCGTTGACAAGGTCTTGTATTGATGGAATGTCACTGTAGTGAAGTCCCTTTGAATTCTTACCAACAACAGCTCCCTACTTATTCCCGACTTAAATACAATCACCTCTCGATGCGAGCAACGATGTGTATCCAAGAACAAGTAACTGGTTTTTTATCCTAGTCCCGAGCAGCTCTCTCCTAACCCACTCGTTAACCTAACTTGTCACTGCATCTCTCGATGTCGGTGAACTGCAATTTCACTCTCGCTCTTAGAGCGATTATATCCAAGAATAAATGGATAAGTAGTGTAAAGTAAGAATCAAAATGATCTAACATCAAAAGATACTCTCGTATTCATTTAATATCATCAAAATCCATCATCGTTTAAGAAGAATTAAAGAGTACAACGAAGCTTACTATCTCTAGACTACTAGGCCTACTCTCTAATTGTTCCTCTTGCTTCTACATCAAGCACTCCTCGTCAGAAGTTGCTGCTCCATCAACTTTCCCTCCTCCGACGTAAAGCTTTCACGGTAGCTTGTTTGAAGATTTGAGAGATTTTTGGATTTAAATTCTTTACTCCTTGATATTTATCTCCTTCTTCTTTCCTCTATTTATAAGCTAAAGAAATTGCAAATTTTCTCCATTCTCAGATCCAACAACTTTGTACAGCTGTAAAAGTTTGTTATTGACAGCTATGCAGATTTGATTTGTTTACTTGATTGTTGCAGAATGTTGCCGCATTTTTGGACATCTCTTCTCAGATCAAGATCTAATTACAGCTGTCACAGTTGGTTAGAGTACAGCTGTGCACTCACGCAGATCTAGTGTGTTCTTTAGAGATCTGCAAGTTGTCGCTGCATTGCTTGGTTACAATCTGAGATTGTAATTAAAGCAACACCTGTGATATTCCTACGCTGGTGCTTCCAGATGTAAATTCAGTTTGAGTCTACTCATTTGACGTTCAAATTCAATGCGACGACATTTCTTGGTTACAATTCCAAGCAAATCTTGTGCCTGTATTCTGCCAATATTGATCATCTGGGCTGAGCTCCTGCACTGACAATTCTAAAACATAGAATATCGACTGCTTGCATCGACATTAGTACAAAAATAGATAAAAATGACAAGAATTTAAACTAACTGGCAATAAATTAGAAAATGTGAAAAGTGAGTATAAAATGCTTA
The DNA here is from genome assembly GCA_039519145.1 of Kokia cookei. Lineage (NCBI taxonomy): Eukaryota > Viridiplantae > Streptophyta > Magnoliopsida > Malvales > Malvaceae > Kokia > Kokia cookei. The sequence goes on from CM076905.1 coordinate 18,124,711, forward strand.
TGATGCATGCTAAATGAGATATAAAAGAGACAATTAAAACACTAAATTAGGCAGAAAAGATATGTCATTTGTAATACCATCAGGTTGTCAGACCTAGTGCTTGTTTGATGCTCTTCCTTTTACCAAACAGTTGATCCAAAAGGTAAAACATCTGTAAAACAACAATCAATTATTCATACGTCCACTCCCTAATTCCCCAGAATGAAATTAGTTCCTCATTGTTTCTTTATTCATCAAGAACACAATATATGAAAACATGTAAATCAAGAATTGAATGAAAATAATTGAATTGTATTAAGCGATCTGTTGGGAAAAACTCCTCGATCGTTTACACAAGCTTCTACAATCTCGTTTCAAAAGCGAAAAACAAATAAATTGAAACTAAAAATTAAAAGCTAAGTAATTGTATGTAAACCATAGTGCTAAAGCCCCTCGCAAGATACACAGTTGGAGTTTGAGGCTGATGTTGCGACACACCAAGACTTGTGTCGCGATGTAGCAGGTAGTTTTGAAAATCTTCACTGCTGATCCCTTTGTTACGACATAAAGCTGTCTATGTCGTGACGAAGTGGTCAGTATCACTCTGGCTTGCTACTACTAGTCTCTTATGCTCTCACGAAGTATGTTATCTAACCTTTTAGGCCTTGTTTGGCCTTAAAAGCAAGAATACAACCTTCCTAGCACATTTTATTAGAAAACAAAACTAGACTAAAAAATGCATAAAGTATAAAAGGAAATTACTCTATTTCAAGCTCATCAAAATGTGAAAATAAGCTCAATCTGCTAAGCATGAAACCGATAGATCACCCGCCTTCTTATATAAGGTTGTTACTAATTGTGGGAAAAAGAGATTGCTCTTTTGGCTTTGAGTGTATCGTTTCATTTCTTCATATACCCAAGAGCCTACACAAACCTGCTTATGTTGTAAAATGCCATACAATAACAAATCTGACAAAGAATTAACGTTAGAAACATTTAAAGCAGGTATAAGTCATGTAGATAGGAATTACATCCACATTTTAGCTACCGGGAACATGATAACTTTGTTAAAGTTGAAGGGTGTGCCGGTGTCAGGCCTGTAGTTTCACACAACTCGCTCTTCTATCAAGAACTTAACTATTTCCTCCATGTCTATATTTTGAAATGTATTAAAGTCCACTCTCTATACATAATATTTCTCATAGTAAGGGACATTGTAATAATTACATATATTCTTAGGTGACATATGAACATCGTAGTCTTGAACTACCATTACTTCTAAAGGCTTTCTCTTAACTATGACATCCTTAAGGGATGCATAAAATTCATGGACTACTGGTGCTACTATGTTACCTGTTGGAAGAACACAGTATTGCTCCCATTTATGGTATCGCACTAGTGGCCATATTTCCTTGGAGAGAATCATGAATGGTTCGAAATCGCGTTCCAGAATGAGAGTTTGGCCTTGCGAAGCTAAAAAATATTTCTCTATCTGAGCACTTGCAAATCATTCGAAATCCAAATCACCGTCGCTCTCTTGCACCATTGTTCTCTTCTGAGGTGGTATCATAATCTAGCATAGAGAAGATATAACAGTAACCAATGGAAAAGTAAAAGTGAAGAAAAATACCTTTGCTTTTAAGGAATAGTCCTGTTGATTGAGTTCCCTTGCACCTTGGAATGAAGTATTACTCATGGAGGAATGAAGTTTTAAGTTTTGAGTGAAAAGCGAAGGATGAGAGTTTTGGTGGATTTAGGAGTGGATTGAGAGTGTTTAAGTGAAAAGATTTGGTTTAGTTTTAAGTTAGTATATATAATGTCAGTATTTTTACGGTTTTGTGTGTTAAAAATTGGGTAAATGTTGGGTTTTGTCACCGGATTATGCAATTAGGTCAGGTCAACCCTATAAAAATTTTAGACAACGTCATGACATAGCCTAAGTTTGTCGCAACCAACCTTCCGGTGCCAATTTGCGACAAACCCACCAGTTCTGGGTTTTCAGCAATATGAACCCTTTGTCGTAACATAGCATGCCAGTTAGAGCATGCCTGGGCGTACTTGGAGCAGTTTGTTACTTCATCATAACGTTACGTAACTATGTCATGACAAACCTGTCAGATTCGAGAGAAATACCTTGAAACAGAAATTGTTACTGAGTTAGTATGTTAATGATTATAAATTTAAAATTGAGTGTTAGTACTTGTCAGAATTGTCTGACAAGGATGTTAGTGTGCATTTCGGCACCCACGAACAGTCTATTTTATCGTTGTTCGTCCAACAACCATCATGCCAGGCTACTCTTTGGCGGTTATCTCTTTCCCAAAATTTTCCTTTTCTTCCTACATAGATCACTGCCAACTCTTTTCACCGATCGCATTTATTTACGAAGTCTGTGAATTTATACCATCACTATTTCACATGATTGCCTTTATCATTGATCCACTTGTGAAATTCACATGTCTTCGTGTGGTGGATTAATAGCTGCTCGATCACCTCATTTAGCAAACATGGTGGATTTACTACAAATTCATGTGTTGATGTTGCTACAGCTATTTGTTTCCCCTTGTAATTTCTAACACTGCATTTTATTTCCCTTGGATAGTGGTACTAGTGCAGTAGTTGCCTCTCCCACGGGCATATATTATCTTGCACCACTGATGTAATTCTTCGACTAGTTGAAGATTGGGGCTCTAGCTCATAAATGCTTCCTGTTTTCTACAAAAAATTGAAAATTTTTCACATTAGTAATTTCTCTGAGAATGCTGCTCTAGGAAAGTATTATACATAATAGCCATTTTCCATTGGAAATTGAATTTTTGATCGATGATATTTCTTCTGTTGATGGTTTGGCAACATTAATTAATTGAAGATCTAAATTTGGGATTTAGGAACTGTCTTCTTCCTCTGTGAGGATTAATTCATCATTGGATTGAGCCCTAATCTCGATTTTTACACGATCATCCATTTTCCCTTCCAAAGATGAGATCTCTTTTTGCTTGGCAGTCCGATCATTTGATTCCTCAAAACATTCTCTTTCAATTTTCTCTTTTAGCCTTTGTTCCTATTCTCTCTTTATTTGTTCAAATTCGAAGTACATTTCTCTAAAAGATAGACCATCATGTTAATCGGGGATCTGGGCTTCTTCACAAAGTTGCCTTAACTCCAACATTAGTAACTTCTGATTCTCTTAGATCTCCTAATCCTCAAAAATACCCGTATTCATAGATATCAACATCATAATCATCATCGTACATGAGATCTAAACAAATAAATTGTAGGCATACATTCATTTAAATATGATGGAAATTAAAGGGAAGTGTTTTGAAAATTAACAACTGTTAGTATGGTTAAATCGTATCTATATCCTAAGATTTTTCTAAATTATTTTATTAGCAATGGAGAAATAAAATTTACTAAAGTGTTACCTTCCCGACAATGGCACCAACAATTTGACTGCCCCCGAACGTACTCCTGTTCGGTGTAGGTTTAGGCTTTCTACAAGTATACGAGTCAGGTTGTAAATATAGTATGTTACAATGGAACACTTGGTAGTGTTCCAAGGATCGTACCCAAAGGAGGCTTAAAGCGGTAGTAAATCAAATCCTTGCGAGGAATAAAATTAATTAGTACTTATTTTAGGGTTTATAGTACGAAGTGAAAAATCAAAGAGTTTGTTTTAGAGAGCATAAAATAAAAGATAAAATAAACTAGAAAATAAAGGCAAAAGATTGAGTTGTAGAAATCTTATAAACGGCTTTTGGGATTTTAGGTTGTTTCCGTATGAGTTCCTCAATTGTTGCATTTTGGGGATTTTCCTCCAATCAACTAGTCATTACCCCAGTTGGATCTCTCGATCTTCTACCGGCATAGCAAGTCGATAAAGATTACTTATCGCTAGATGTCACAATCTAAATCGATTTGGGGAAAAAGTGTTTGTGGATGGGTAATACGAATTTTGGGTTCATTTCCACCTAGATGACTTTTTAGGGTTGTTAGGCCTAGTGTTTGGTCAATGTTCTTTCTTTACCAAATTGTTGATCCGAAAGGTAAACTCCATGCAAAACAACAATTAATTATTCATATGTCCACTCCTTAATTCCCCAAAAATGGAATTAGTTCCTCATGGTTTATTTATTCATCAATACAAAAATATATGGAAACATATAAGTGAAGAAGAGAATGAAAAACAAACTAGAATTGTATTAACCAATCTATAGGGAAAAACTCCTCGAACATTTTTGTGAACTTCTACAATCTCGTATCGAAACTGAAAATACAAATAAAACTAAAAAATAAAGTCTAATGTCCAAACCCTAGTGCTAAAAGGCCCTATTTGTAGCTCTTGGTCAACCGTTTTCATCAACCCTAGGTCAGCTCCTGTCCTTCATGATTAAGTTACAGTTTAAAGATGAAAAAACCCCTCGCTTGATGCAGAGTTGGAGTTTGGGTCTGATATCGCGACACATCAAGATCTGTGTCGTAACACAGTAAGAAGTCCATTGATTCTTCGCTATTGATCCCTTTTTTGTGACATATGGCTGTCTATGTCGTGATGGTTAGTATCATTATGGTGCCATTGCTACTAGTCTCCTCTGCACTCACGAAGTTGGTTAGCTAAACTTTTGGCCTTTTTTGGCCTTAAAAAGCAATAATACAACCTTCTTAGCATAATTTATTAGAAAACGAAACTAAACTAAAAATTTATAAAACATAAGGAAAATTACTTGACTTCAAGCTCATCAAATGTGAAAGTTAGTTCAATCTGCTAGGTATGTAATTGGTAGATCATGAATGTCGATAAAAAGACTTCTAAACCAATCAAGTCTAATGATCTGATAACTTTGTTAGATGCAGAAGTGCCACAAAAGACAAAACAACCATTTCAAGTTAGAAATCCTTACCACCCTACCCTCAAAGACTTCAAAAGTAGAAGCAAGAAGTTCAGTTCAAGAAATTCCTAGACGTACTCAAGCAACTTCATATCAACATTTCGTTAGTAGAAGCACTTGAACTAATGTCAAATTACGTCAAGTTCATGAAGGATATCTTGTCAAAGAAACCCTAATGAAGGAATGCAGTACATATCTTCAAGATAAATTACCCCTAAATTTGAAGGATCCTGGATGTTTTACTATACCTTGAAACATTAGAGCAACTTATTGTGGTAAAGCATTATGTGATTTGGGTGCGAGCATTAACTTGATGCCCATGTAAATATTCAAAAAGTTGGGGATAGGTGAAGTTAGACCAACTACGGTTACACTTCAATTAGTTGGTCGATCTATTGCATATCCTAAAGGAAAAATTAAAGATGTATTGGTTCGTGTAGATTCATTTTTCCTGCTGAATTTGTCATTTTAGACTTTGAAATAGATAAAGAAGTTCCAATTATCCTATGAAGACCATTCCTAGCAACCGGAAGGACTTTGATTGATGTGCAGAAATGCGAGTTAACTATGGGTGTTCAGGACGATCAGGTAATGTTTAATGTTTTTAAGTCTATGAGATTTCCAGGTGTATTGATGATTGTTTTGCAGTGACCAAGTTAGAAGAGTTAATCATTGAAGAGGAATTCAACTCTGTTGAAGATCATTTAGAAAAGATTTTGCTGACAAACCCTCTAAGTGATGAAGAGGGGGAGGAAAACTTATCTTTATTGGAAGCTTATTCAATGGGATTTAATCCACAACCTTGTTTTGAGTCTTTGGAGTTAGAAAGCAGAGATTATGTCCAACCAAAAGCATCGATGGAAGAGTCTGTGATTATTTCAACACAACTAACTAAAGAGTAGGAAGAAAAACTTATTAAGTGCTGAAGTAATTCAAGAAGGCTATTGGATGGACCATAGCTAACATTTATGGTATAAGTCCATCTGTATGCATGTACAAGATCATTCTTGAAGATGACAATAAAGGGACGATTGATGGACAACGGAGGTTGAACCCCATTATGAAGGATGTAGTCAAGAAGGAAATCATCAAGTGGTTAGATGCGGGTACAATTTGTCCCATCTCAAATAGTTGAAGGGTTAGTTCAGTCTAGTACATGCCAAAGAAAGGAGGTATTATAGACATAAATAATTGAAACAATGAGTTAATACCGACTAGAACGGTTACGAGATGGAAAATTTTCATAGACTATCGAAAGTTGAACAAAGCGACTAGGAAAGATCACTTTCCTTTGCCGTTCTTGGATTAGATGTTGGATAGACTCGTAGGGCAAGACTATTATAGTTTTCTATATGGGTACTCAAGGTATAATCAGATTATAATCATACCAGAAAATCAACACAAAATGACGTTTACATTCCCATATGGTACGTTCGCATTTAGACGCATGTAATTTGGTTTATGTAATGCACTTGCTACATTTCAAAGATGTATGATGGTTATTTTCACTGACATGGTTGGGAAGAATTTGGAAGTGATCATGGGTAACTTTTTAGTGTTTGGGGACACTTATGATGACTGTTTAGCCAATCTAGCTAAGGTACTAAGATAATGCGGAGATACAAACCTTGTTCTCAACTAGGAAAACTGTCATTTTATGGTACCAGGAGGTATTGTTTTGGAGAAAAGAATAAGTTGATAAAGCCAAAGTAGATGTTATCTAGAAGCTTCCATCTCCAACATCTGTAAAGGGTGTTAGGAGCTTTTTGGGACTTACCGGATTCTATCGAAGATTAATCAAGGATTTCAGTAAGATTGCTAAACCTTTGAGCAAGTTATTAGAGAAGGAATCGATGTTCAACTTTGATGAAGAATGTTTAATAGCATTGAATGATTTAAAGAATTATCTAGTTTCAGCACCGATTATCGTCACACCAGATTGGAAATTGTCATTCGAGCTAATGTGTGATGCAAGTGACTTTACGATCGGAGTTGTAATGGGCCAGCGAAGGAACAAAGTTTTTCATCCCATCTACTATAGAAGTCGGACTTCGTCAGAAGCTCAGCTAAACTATACGGTAACCGAGAAATAATTACTTGAAGTTGTGTTTGCTTTTGATAAGTTTAGATCCTATCTTATAGGTACAAAAGTTATGGTGTTTACGGATCATTCGAAAATTAAATACTTACTTGCCAAGAAAGATGCTAAGTCGAGATTAATTCGTTAGGTGCTATTACTTTAAGAATTTGACTTAGAAATTCAAGATCGAAGACACGTAGAGAAACCAGTAGCCGATCACTTACCTAGATTGGAGCCACGAGAAGAAAATTCAACTCTTGTACCAATACAAGATGCATTCCATCATGAACATATACTCAAGGTAAGTCATAACACCCCTTGATTTGCTAATTTTGCTAACTACTTAGCTTGTGGTTTGATTCCCTATGATAAGACGTATCAGAAAAGAAAGAAGATCTTTCATGGTGCTAAGTACTACTTCTAGGAAGAGTCGTTTATGTTTAAGAAGTGTGTAGATCAAATGATCAGAAGATGTGTAACAGAAAATGAATTGCAAGTGATATTATATCAGTGTCACATAATTCCAAGTGGGGGACACTTCAAAGGTTCACTAATGGTAATAAAAAGAACATATGTCTTCCCCCCATTTATTGTATAATTTGTTCCCATTATATCATGTTTAGCATGCATTTTTAGAATTTTATATTTAGTAATTGCATTTTCTAAGTCAGTGATGTTTGGTTTAATTTTCTTTCATTTTATCTTACTTTTTCTACTAATGTCGCCACATTTAGTGTTCAGTATTGCATCTTGAGATGTCACTACTGGAACCTGTCTAGAAGGATCAATGCATGAAGGTGTACAAAGTCGTCGCTGCAAAATAACGTCCAAATTTAAGCCCAAACTGTCGCCACATTAGCACTTCCAGATTGCACCCAAAACTATCGCCGTAGGAATATTTTCGGAATGCACCCAAGACTGTCTGCATAAATATTCTTCAAATTGCATCCAGAACTATCGCTGCAAAAGTATTCTTCAATTGCACTTAGGAATGTCATTGCATGAACATGTACAGAATTGTACATGTCTAGAATTGTGCCTAGAATTGTCGCCACATCTGATAGCTGTCTGATAAGAACAAAAATGTGTGAGTTGTCCAATCCAGTATAACCAACTTGTACAGCTAAATTTTGCAGAATAGACACCTGTAAATTTAGGCTAAATATAAACACTCACAAGGAAAGAGAAAGGTGTCTCTTCTTCCTTTAGTCTCACATTTTGCAATATTATCTTCTTCAACCTAGCTTTTGAGCTTTTCAACTATGGATGCTTGATACCATTCGGAGGAACCTGACGTTGATGAGAAGGCAACATCTACTCTTGGTGAGGAGTGTTCTAAGTGAGACACAAGAGGAGCATTTACGGAATAGTTCTAGTAGGCTAGGAATAGAATGCTTCAACTTATTCTTTAATTCCTCTTAAACGTTGATAAATTCTGATGACTTTAATTGTGTATGGAAGTACCTCTTAATGTTAGATCTATTTTTATTTCTAGTCAAATCTTCTTAACTGTTTATCTTTGGTTTTAACCGTTTTGACCACGATAGTGCGATTGCAGTCACAGTCACTGAAAGGTGCGTTGACAAGTTAAATTAACAAGCAAGACAACGAAGTTGCTTGAGGCACGAAAGAATTCTGGCCACTTGTTCTTGAATGTAAAGCATTACCAGCACTGGAAGGTGTAGTTAATGTGAGTGTTTGGGTCTTTGATAAATAGGGAAGTTGAAAGTAGTGAGATCTCATTAAGCTTAATTACGGCGACAATTTATCTATCAATTACCTTGTAGTCACATTTAGTGTCTGCCAACTTGCCAAGTAAAGGATCCCCCCATTTCTTTATACTTGATCTACTTCTTTTAGTTTTCTTAATTTACATTCATAAAACATCTTCAAATATTCAATTCATTTTTCTATTAAATTGCCTGACATTTTATGTTATAGTTTATAGTATTTGCATTGACAGATTTAATTCTAATACAGATTTTGACTTAATTGCGCTGACATTATATCTGACAATTTTTCTTATCTTAACTTCTTTTGCACCGAAAAATTTAGACAATAGACACCCATCCTCATGGGATCGATATCCAACAGATTCACTTCTATCTACTATACTTGAATCGACAGTGTACGCTTGCACATTTGCTATGACGTTATAGGCCGATCATTCACATACTGCAGGCAAAGTATTGCTAGCTGGTTTCTTTGGCCGACATTGTTCAAAGATGTGTACGCGTTTGTCATAAGTTCTGACCGATGTCCAAGGGTTGGAAATGTCACCAACAAAAATTAAATGCCTCGAACAAACATCATGGAAGTGGAATTGTTCGATGTTTGGGGTACTAACTTTCTTGGTCCATTCCCTCCGTCATTTGGTAACAAGTATATTTGGGTAGCAGTCGACTACATATCAAATAGATTGAGGCCGAGACATATCTAACAAATGATGTCAAAGGTAGTGAAGAAGTTCTTACAGAAGCATGTGTTCACAAGGTTTGGAACTCCTAAAGCCATCATCAGTGATGAGCGGTCCCATTTTGTGAACAAATGGTTGAAGTGGTTACTCGATAAACATGGAATAAGACACAAGGTTGCTATAACTTACCATCTGCAAATGAATGAGCAAGCTGAGTTGGCGAATAAAGAAATAAAAGGCATACTCGAGAAGGTAGTACGTCCGAACCGATGAGATTGGTCCAAGAGACTGGACGATGCTTTATGGGCTTACAAAACAACGTATAAGACACCTTTAAGGAGTCTTCCTTTAGGTTGGTATTTGGAAAAGCTTGCCATTTGCCTTTGGAATTAGAACACAAAGCTTATTGGGCTCTTCAGCAGCTCAATTTGGATCCAAGCTTGCGAAAGAGAAACGAATGCTTCAGCTTAATGAGTTAGAAGAATTTCAAACATTCTCTTATGACAATGCCAAGCTATGCAAAGAAAGATTAAAAAGATGGCATGACAAGCACATTTGAGTCAGAGAGTTCGAAGCAGGTCAACAAGTCTTATTGTTTAACACTAGATTGAAATTTAATAATTTAATTTATGTGAGAGTTTGAATGAAACTTGCATTCCATGCATTATAAATACCACCCCTCACCATTAGTCCATCATTCAAACCATCCCACACTTAGTAGCAAGTATTGGCAGCAGCCACCATTAGTAGTGGTTGAAGGTAATCGAGCTTCGTCGGACATCGTTGCTCGCTTCAACCACAAGTTACCATAAGCTCCCACACTTGGTCGCCGTCACTCCAGCCAACTCGGGCATGCCCAGACGCTGTTGTGTGTTGCTGTGCGTTGCTACCGTTACTGCCCAGGCAAGCTGCTACAAAGATATGTTGTTGTTGCTATTGCCCTTATGCGCCAACACCTAGCCGTGCGCACCGAACGCGCTAAAGCCTAGGTCATGTGTCCAATTGTCCTACACACCTAAGCTACCCTCCAAACCTACCCTAAATTAAAATCTTTTCTTTTTATCCTATTTATTTAATTTGGATTTTATTCATCAAAAGGTGGTAAGAAAGTTATTTTTCTAATTTTTTATTTAATTTATTAACTTTTAATTTATTTTAAGTTGTTAATATTTTATACTAATTAAATTTTAGAAAAATATTTGTGTCCGTCTTATTTTTTATCAGGTTAAAATCATGTTTTACAAGAGAATTCATGCCGCAATTGAAGAAGTGCAAAACAAATTTCACAGTGCAGAAGCTAAGGCAAGATATGACCACTGTGTTAAAAAATCATCAAATGCTGCCAGAGAAAGGCAATATACAAACTTCATAGTAGGTATCCGACAAGTTGTTAAAGCTCTAAACTGGGGATTATTTTGTGAAAATCGACCGAGTGGAGATGAGGAATTGGTTCGAGAATTTTATGAAAAACCTCAAGTGAACTACTAGAAATTCCCGTCCGAGGAATCAAAGTACCATTAAAGTCAACCACCATCAATGTGTTCTTTGACTTACCTGATTTCGAAGAAGACGAGTACTCAGTTTTGATGAAAAACTTAGAAGCTGAAAAATTACAATAAATTCTTTGAGAACTTATTGTTCTAGGTTCTGAATGGATAGTGCCAAAGAGTGAAATTCGTACATGTCGTAGAGAATACTTGACACTATTAGCAAAAGTGTGGTTTTACTTTATTCGATTCAATCTCATGCTTATCCCACAAGGAACTATTGTTTCATTGGAACTAATGGTGTTGCTTTATTCAATTCTAAAGGCAAAGACCATCAACATGGGAAAGATCATCATTAGAGAAATTCGAAACTATGCTGTGAGACATCCTGTTCAAGCATATTTCCCATTCACAAGCACAGTGTTGTGTTTAAAAGTTGAAATTCTTGGGAATGTGAAGAAAAAAAGATATAGTCAAGGACCAATCACTGATTGGGATCTTATTCGAGTAGCAGGAAATTTCATTCTTCAACAACAAGATGAAGAAGAAGAAGAAGACCTTGAAGAAGAAGAAGATCCTTAGGAAGATCTTTCGGTGATAGAACCAATTGGAATGCATGATGAAGTAGAGTCTACTGAATGAATGTCCCAGCATGACATATCCATACCAAGACCTCGGTCACCTCAATCTGAACTTCGAAATGACCTGTCAAAGATGATGGATTGCATGCAACACATGCAATGGCAGTAAAAATCTTATTGGAGATACACGAAGATACGAGATGATGCATTTAAAAGTGCACTTGAGAAAGTGTTTTGTGACCCATTAATCTTTGTGCTTGAATTTTCATATTACATATTTGAACCATGGACTCCAATGGCGAAGAAAGAGCAAGGTGACTCGAGCAACAATAGGGATTACGAAGAAAAAGAAGAGTCAAAGTCTAGAGGGTTTGAACATAAATAAAAGGGGGACCGTGTCTTTCTTTAATTTTTGTTATTTTAATTCAGTCTTTAATTCTTGAATGAATTTAGGTTTAGGTCACTAGGTTAGTTTTTAATTCTTGCATAATAAATTAAGTGTTGGAGACAATAATTGAGCAACTTAGAAAAATAAGAGTGTGGTAATAAATATGTATATGTCTAGGATTGGACATTGAAAGAGCTTGGTACTTAAGCAGTTAAATTGACTCACCTCTTCTTCCTTGGTCTTACCTGGTGTACAGTATTTATTCACTTTTATTTTTATTCTCTATTGTTTTTAACAATGGGGATTCAATTTAAGTAGGGGACCGAAAATCGAAAACTTCTTAATAAGTATTATTTCTTCTTATTTTATGAATTTAGTTATAATTTTGCTTGAAATTTTGAATTTATGGTGATTATGTTATGCTTTAGTATAAATAAAATTCAATTATCTCAATGGTGATGATATTAACCTGAACCATGATATGTATACTACTCTTAATAAAAATATGTGAATCATATCATAAAATTTTTAATTCCTTATATAACCTAGATATGCATGAAAGTTTAAGTCTCTAGAATTGACTTAGTAATTTCTTGAGGCGAAATCCTAAGAATCATGAAATTTTGAAAATGATTTAAGCAACATTTGTTTGGACTGTTTGAGCCTTTCATGCTAACCTTAAGAAATGTTATCCCTTGAAGCCAACTTTGAGACTATATGGCCTGATTTTCTTTATACTCTACAATTATAAGCCTTCCTATCTCTCGTACTCATATCTAAATTGCCCCAACTACTAGACTCAGTCTATCATGTTCCAAAAATAAGTTTGGGGGAGTTGAAAAGAAGTACCAAAATGCTCAACAAAGTGTAGTACATACAAAAATGATGCTTAGAAAAAATGAATGAAAAAGAAAAAGAAAAGAATAGAGCATATGTACTCAAAAGAAAAAGAAAAGAGCATGAGCATGAGCATTCAAAGATCGAAAAATGTTGGTGAAATTGAAGGTCTGCTACAAACTGAGTCTAGGGTTTTAGCTTAAATTTATCTATCTTTTCCTTACCCCTAGTCTAGCCCCATTACAACCAATACAAAAGATCTATTTGATTCAAGATTTCAATGCTACCTACATTAGTGGTGAGAAATTGCTATGTTCAACATATGAAGGCATAAGTTAAACTTAATTATTGCAGTTTGGTCTTAACTAGGGAATAAAAATTGACAGATAAGATTTTGACATATCTTTATTGAGATAAGCATGATGATAATTGAAGATAAATGAATAAAAAATACTTGAGCTACATAATTTTTAAATTCTTGTTTTTATGCTTAATTATTTTGAAATCATAAGTATGAGGAGAAATCATCAACTCTTTTGTGATTTTTTGCATTACTCGGGACGACCAATGAATTAAGTTTGGGTGTGTGGAATGATGAAAATATATAGACTTTTCATACTCTTTTTAACTCAAATTCATGCAAATTTTTAGTAATTAATGTCGAAAAATACAATTTAATTATAAAATAATTAATTTGTGCTAAAATTTCCAACATATTGATTTTTAATTATTTTTTATAAATATTAAGCATGAATTTGATGATTTTTTGACAATTTTGCACAATTGGTGAAAATCGGCCCGGCAGACACTATCGACAACTTGAACTGTTGAGGGAATTTTTACATCGAGTCAATAAAGAAGGAGATTATTTTTCCAGCCAAGTTAGATCTAATATGAATCAAAATTATGCTTTATAATTATATTTTTAATTCAATTAAAAAAAATTATAAAGACTGAAGCAAAGTGGCTCGAAGTGCATGCAAAAGAGGGTCGAACCGCCCTGACTTGAGCTAGCCCATGTGCCGTCCAATGCTGACCCAAATCATCTTATTAAGTTAAATTTTTAGCCTTGCAAAAAAGCCCCCAAAGTCTCCCTAAATCCCATTCAATCCCCTCCGTTTTTGGTGGATTTAAAGATATGCCCCAAGCCAAATTTAGCAAAGTTTGAACTTGTCAATGTGCAAATAGAAAAATACTTTTTGGCTTCATAAGGATGGACTCTCATTCAAGAACATGGCATTGAACCGTCGATTATTCTGTGCAAGAAGATGTGGCCATTGGTACGGTATCATCAATGGGAGCAATTCTACGTTCTCCCAACAAGTAACACCATAGTACTAGTAGTTCATGAATTTTACGCATCCCTTAAGGATGACATAGTTAAGAGAAAACCTCTAGGCATAGTGAGAGTTCGAGATTGTGAGGTTCACATGTCACCTAAGAATATATGCAAGTATTATAGCATTCCTTACTATGAGAAAGATTATGTCTAGAAAATAGATCTTAATTCATTTGAGAACATAGACATGGGGAAATAATTCAATTTTTGACAAAAAAGAGAGGTACTTGGAACTTTAGGCCTAATATTGGCACACCATCCAATTTCAACCAAGCTATCATGTTTCCGGTAGCTAAAATGTGGGTGCAATTCTTATCTACACAACTTATACCTGCTCTTAATGTTTCTAATGTTAATTCTTTGCGAGCTTTGCTATTGTATGGCATTTTCCAGCGTAAGTAGGTTTGTGTAGGTTACTGGATATATGAGGAAATGAAGCGGTGCACTCAGAGCCAAAAGAGTGGTCTCTTTTTCCCACACTTGGTAACAACCTTATGCAAGAAGGCTGACGTACCTATGAAAGATGATGAATAATTTTTTAAGCCGACTCGAAGCATCATCGGAGATTCCCTCTACAAGCAATATGTCGAGCTACAAAGGAAATAGATCAAAAAGTGGAATTAGAGAAGAAAAGAGAAAATGGATGTACCGGCTTCATTGAAAAGAAAGGAGAAAACAAAGAAAAGCCAAGGAAGCATCGAAGCCAAGCTCAATGGAATGATAGCTTAGATGAAAGAAATGACTCTTGTGCTAACGGAATTTGCAAGAGTACATGGGCTACCAACCTCGAACTACCCTCCAAACATGTTTAGGGAAGAAGGAGATGAGGATGAACTCGAGTTTTGAGGAGCAAATAAGGAGCAGGACTAGCCTAACACCGATGACGAGTATGAGGCAATGTTTTAGCCTTATTACTCAACTCCCAAAAGACCAGTGATTTGGAGCCTAGCACGATAACAAGGCGGGAGCTCCATTAAAAAATACTCTGGCAAGGGCAAGGCTCCAATGGATCCTCAACCCAATTCGGAGGATGAAGATTAAAATTTTAAATTTTTTAAGACTTTGATTGATTTTAAGACTTGTAGTTTTTGGATAATTTTTAATTTTTAGGGACTTATATAATTCGTAGGAATAGGATTAGGAATCATTTTTGTATACGCTTTAATTCTTTGTGTAGGAACCCCACATTATGGAGACATAACAATTTCGAGCACTAACGCCAAAAGGAAGGACAACTACCATGAGAAAAAAGAGCCTTGACGATCAATCGGGTAACTTCTTTCCTTAAATATTATTCGGGCTACACATTAATAGGTTGATTGTGTTTTCTTGATAAACTTGGCATGATGATGAGAAATTTTACATTTTTTGAGCATGAGATTTTTGAAGTTCTACACTACGTATAGATAGAAAAAGCTTTATTGATACCAAATGATATGCACAATATGAAGAAATGAGCATGGTAATATATATGATAGACAATAATTTTGAGATTAGGTGATTAAATTGACATTTGTGCATATTGAGTTGTTTAAGGATGATTAAAGGCATTGTTTGGAAACACTCAGAGCTAAAAAGAAAAACCTATTCTGAATTGCGAACTAGTACCCATCTTTGATCATTACGACACCTTCTTGATGTGCCACATTACAAGCCTCTTAAGCCTCAAATGATGATTTCTGTATATCCTTTTCTTTGCTCCTATTTTACATGAAAATGGATGAATGGTCATATGTATTGAGGGTAGGTAGACACATTATGGTGGAAGTTGTAAAACAAAAAAGGGAAATCATGACAAGGTATGAATTTTAGATTTAGCCAAAGAAGAGAAAAATAGTGAAAAAAAAAACAAAACAAAAAGAAAATGAGTAAAAACACAAAAGAATAGAGTAAGAAAAAATTGTGACGAGTGACAAAATCAACAAAGTCACCAATAGAAAAAGAGAAAGCTTACGCAAAGAACAAAGAAAATAGTATACTCATAGGCTATCTAGGAGATTTTTTATTGATTTCCTAAAAATGGAGAAATAGAGAATCGAGAGAGGGATAAATAAGGAGGTGAGATGGAGTGGGACGTAAAGGGGGAGAATAGGGAACAATACAATGTGCCAAACTATTTTCATTCTATATAACCTTTTGTGTGCTTAACTATTCTTTGAAAATCATACTTGTCCCGAGCCTCAACACGTTACAAGTTGAAAAGCCCTATGTGATCTAACCGACTCTATGCATAAATAGATATAAACTATGCATAATCTCATTATAATTGTTTGTATTGTACTAGGATAATCAAAATACTCATGTTAGGCATTGATGGACTTATATTGATAGAACTTTGATATTTGTATCCTTTGTAACCCACTAAACTTAGATTTTTTCTACTTTGAAATAGTAAAGTTGCTCAATCATCATGTTAAGATTGTCAAAGGATACATAAAGCCTAGGATAAATGTTGTAAGCCTAATCTTTGTATGATACAGTTTCAAGCTCACCTATCTTTCTTTTGTCTTCGTTATTTGCTTTGTTTACTTGTCTACTTGAGGACAAGTAAATGCTTAAGTGTGGGGGAGTTTGATCTACCAATTTCGTACCTAGCTGATTGAACTTATTTTCACTTTGATGAGCTTAAAATCAAGTAATTTCATTTATGTTTTATGAATTTTTAGTCTAGTTTTGTTTTCTAATAAATTGTTTAAAGAAGGTTGTATTATTGCTTTTAAGGCCAAAAGAGGCCTAAGGATTAGCTAACCTACTTCGTGAATGCACAAGAGACTAGTAGTAGTTGAGCCATAATGATACTAATCACTTCGTCACGACATAGACATCCCTATATCGCAACAAATGGATCAGCAGCAAGGAATCCTAGGTTTTCCTACTACATCGCGACACAGGTCTTGCTGTGTCGCGACATCGGCCCTAGACTCCAAATTTGTAACAAGCGAAGGGCGTTTTTGTCTTCACAATACAAGTTAAGCACGAAGAATGGTAGTTGACCTAGGGTTGAGGAGAAATGGTTGTTTAAAGCTATAAATAGGGCCTTTATCACTAGGGTTTACACACCATTGCTTAGACTTTAGTTTTTAGTTTTAGTTTTTAATTATCAGTTGTGAAGCGAGATTGTAGAAGTTCGCCTAAATGTTTAGGGTATTTTTCTCGACAGATTACCTAATACAATTCTAGTTTCTTTTTTATTCGATTCTTTATTTATATGTTTTAATATATTATGTTATTGATGAATAAAGAAACCAAGAGGAACTAATTCCATTTTGGGGAATTAGGGAGTGGACATATGAATAATTGATTGTTGTTTCACAGCAATTTTAACTTTTGGATTAGCTGTTTTGGAAAGGAAGAGCATCAAACAAACACTAGGCCTGACAACCCTAGAAAGTCATTTAGGTTGGAATGAACTGAAAAATTTGTATTTCCCATCCATGAACACCTTTTCCCCAAACCGACTTAGATTATGACATCTAGAATAAGCAATCTCTATCAAACTTGCTATGTCAGTAGAAGATCGAGAGATCTAACTGCAGTAGTAACTAGTTGATTGAAGGAAAATCCCCAGACCCTAACAATTGAAAAAAATCATACGAAAATGACCTAATATCCCCAAAGTCGTTTATAAGATTTTCTACAACTCAAACTTTTCCTTTATTTTCTATTTTAGTTTATCTTTTATTTTATTCTTTCAAAACAACTTTTTATTTATCGTATTATAAAACTTACAATAAATACTAATTACTTTTATTATTTGCAAGGATTTTATTTACTATAACTCTACACCTCCTCTGGGTATAATCCTCGAAATATTTCCAAGTGTTCCTTTGTAAACACACTATATTTACAACTTGACACGTATACTTGCGAAAAGCCGAAATCTACATCGAGGGAGTACGTTCGAGGGCGGTCAGATTTCACCCAGTTTCACCAATACCTACTCAGTAGTGAACCACGCCAAATCACTAACCTCGCCAATGCTATCTGCTACCTACTAACCTGAGAAAAAGTAAGAAAGGAGTGGGTGAGTTCATTGTGAACTCAGTGAATAATTAGGAACCATCATGGTATGCTTAAAAATAGTCTTAAAAAATAAGAAAAAAATTAGTCCTGAAAATTATTTCGCGTCTGGATTCATGGATGGGGTTATGAGACCTAGTTCGAGCATTTGTCAAAAAAATAAGTTCGAGGAAATAGTTCAAAACTTATTATTCATTTCTTGAAAGTTTCTTTGTAGGGCTTGCCTTAAATCTCGATGCTTGTTTCGGTTATCAAAAACATTTTAAGCCTCGAGTCTGGTTTCACCTTAGGTCGTGAAGTCAGCTCGCATAAATTTTTTAGAAAACCTAGGTTTGCATTAGGTTGCAATATCGGTTCACACATACGAATAGAGTTTTCCTTAGGTCATAAGATTGGTTTGATAAAATAAAAGTCTCATTGGATATGTGGATCTCCTTATAACACCTCAAAATGTCTCAAAAAGTCCAAAAACATGTCCCAAAGTGCAGCATGAGGCAATACACACTCCTGTACACCACACATCTCCCTATGAATGGAGCACGGCTCAACATTCCCATATCTCTCCAAATATCCCATGACCTTGATGCCCAAAATCACAAACAAGTTTAACTAAGAAGCTTATGGGTGAGTACTCACAATCCTTTGGTATACCAATATATCCAACATGGCTCACTAATGAGCACGTGAACTTTCATAATTCAAGCTAACAGATTAAACTAATTTTTGCACTTTAGGAGCTTGAAATTAAGTGTTTTCATTAAGTTTGTTTAGGATTCATTTCAGTTTGCATATGTTGAATAAAATGTGTGAAAAGGTGTTTTTTATTGCACACGGACATAGTGTGTGTAACAGCTCGATTTTTAATGGTGTCGAAAACAGTGATTTCGAGATCACGAATCCTATGAGTCGAGTCGTAAATTTATTTATCTTAAAATTTATGGTGTTATATGCATCGTATTAAAGTTTGGTTCAGAAATTTTATTGTTTAGATAGTTAATTAAATAGAAAGGACTAAATTGAAATAGGTGCCAAAGTAGAGATGAATAATTAGAGGACCAAATGAGTAAATTAACCAACGAAATGTTAGTGGTAGGTTACAATGAGTCAAACAAAGTATAAATAGGTTTGATTAACGTTAAAAATGGGTTAATTAAGGCTTAATGATGAAAGTTTAAATATTTACAAAATTACCATTAACTATATATATGAAATTAAAATAGAAAATGAAAGAATTTCACTCATTTTTCTTTATCTTCTCCATGGCAAGAAAAGAAAATTAAGGTTTGCATTGTCAACTTTGGAAGCTTAATTAGGTGAGCAAACCTTGACCTTTTTAGTAATTTTTATGTTTTTGAGTCTGTAATAGCTTAATCTAGCTAATCCAAGGACTAATTTGTGAATCTATCAAATGTTAAATATTTTTCCATTGATGAATGAGTTTATTCTTGAAAGTTTATGGAAGCTTTGTGTGCTTGGTTGTTAGATGTAATGATTTTGTAAAGTAATTTTTGATGAAATTAGGGTTAGGGACTAAAATATGAAAATGGTAAAAATACATGTATTGTTCTTGCAAATGAATGTGTAAAAGGGTTGGGTAAACACCCTAGAGAATTCGGTTAATGTTGATGGTGTAAGAGAATGGTTATTTTGCAAGTTTGGTGTTGAAAGGACTATATTGAATAAAAGGAAAATATTAAGGGTAAAACGTAATTTTCCCAAAAAAGACTTAATTGTGTTGAATGACTCAATTATGTGAGTTAATGTGAGAATTGGATGATTTGTGGATGTAGGCTACGATCGCGCCACAGATCGCGAGAAAGGGAAATTAGCGGAATAGTCTTTAGAGTTTAACCACAACTACAATCCAGTCCTGTAAGTTTGTAATGTTAAATTCAAACTTGTAACTACTTATAACTGTCTTCTTTATAATTGTTGATGATTGGAATGAAAAATTGAAGATGTGAAAGATGGAAACGACAGAAGAAGAATTACCCGACTTTGTGCCAGAGTTAAATGGTCCGATGATTGAGATCCTACATTTGTTGCGGATTCTTTAAGGCATCGTGAGTCACTGTAAAGTGAATAGAATCCAAGAATGGATTACAGGCCTTACGATGGCTGAGATTTATGTCTAATCGCATATTCTCGTCAGCTTAGTGTGACCAGCATCATAGGGAACAGATATACCATGTCGATGGCTAAGAATAACATTGTATACTGGTAACAGGCATGACCTCTAGGTCAATATGGAGTAAAATGAGCATCATGACCTTTGAGTCAATAGGGCGTAAAACGAGTAACGATCGTTGAAGTTCAGTTTTGTTCTGGCTAGTCAGATTTATAGTTGTTTACCACATGTGATTCGGTAAATTGATAAACTTTACGGACTTATTAAGCTAAGATGCTTATCAGTGAAATTGTTGTTGTTTTGTAGATTTCATTTTGTGACTTGAAGATCATATCATCTTGACAATATCACACTATCTTGGGAGCTCGTTCGGTAGTTTTTGCATCACTCGGTCTTACGGTATGTACTAGGATGATGTTATCTATTGATTTATGTTCTTGAACTCATGGAAACCTTATTAAGATGATAAATGTAGTAATGTCTATTAATGACATGAACGTTTTATGTTGATAAACTTGTGTTTTGGTATGATTCTTGTGATTCTGTATACTTGTTCCAGAAGATGAATAACGAGTATTGGTAGTTATGTATTTAGAAGTATCGGTATTTTGCATTTTTGTATCAGTAGAAGTAGCAAGGTAAAATTTCTAGCTCTCTAGGGTTTCTAGTATTGGTAGAGGAGAAACTTGTATCAGTATAAAAGACACTTGTATCGGTAGAACTATACTTGTATCAATAAAAATCTGCATTATTCTTGAACTATTTACAAACTTGACAACTACCGATACTTGTCAAACAAGTACCGACAAAAGTCTCCAGAAATGTTAGAAATGACCTTTTCGCCTTTGTTGAATTATTCTTATAATCATATTATGATATATATGACGTGTGGAATGAAATCCTTTAATAGAAGTAAAGTTCAAATAATATCATGCTAAAGATGAACAGTGATAAATGAATATTAAAACACTTAGGACCCTAACCGATGATGGTTTCAGGTTTTGGGTGTTACATTTAGTGCTATTAGAGCTAGGTTTAGATGTTTCTTGGACTGTAGTGACTGTGTTTTATGTTTTAGAAGTACATGCCATATGAACCTGTGATAGTGTGATATAGATGGATTTGATCTAATCATAGTTCTTGTAGATAATCGTAGAATGTCTGACTCAGAAAGAGAAGAAACTAATGAGATAAATAGTAATGTCTCGACTAATGATTTTGGAGCTAGTGATAGGGCGCCGATATTACTGATGACAAAAAACGAAGCAAAGAGTATGTTTCTCAGACTGATGGGGTAGTGGTTCTCGGATTCCATGCGGAACAACCCGATGGCAGCACCTTTACCACCTCCTATTACACAACCTGCCACCTAACCGCTTGAACCTCCAACTATGCCTCCACCTCCTCTAGGGGTGGAACAGAGACATTGCATTCCGATGGACAATGTTAGAAAATATGGTGCAAAAGAATTTCGAGGAAACATAGAAGACAATCCTTCTAGAACTGAATATTGGTTAGAAAACACACTAAGAGTCCTGAACGAGATGGCTTGTCCTTTAGAAGACTATCTGAGGTGTGCAACTTCGTTATTGAAGGACGAGCCTTACAATTGGTGGATGACGATTTTAACAGTGATGCCTGAGAATGAGGTTACCTGGGAATTTTTCTAAGCAAAGTTCAAAAAGAAATATGTCAGCAAAAGGTACCTAGATAAGAAAAACAAAGAAATTCTAGAATTGAGGAAGCGAAACAAAACAGTGGCAAAAAATGAGCGAGAATTTATTTAACTTAGTAAGTATGCTCAAGAGATTGTACCGACAGATGAGGCAACGTGTGTTCATTTTGAAGACGAACTAAATGACGAGATCAAGATGATGATAAGAGGATCTGAGTTGTGATCGTTTGTGGTTCTTGTAGATAGAGCTCAAAAGATGGAAGAAATTTACAACAATAAGAGGCAGAGAGAGAAGAGGTTTTGAAAGTCTGAAAGGTATCACTAGAACTTTTTCTATGCCACCACCGAAGAAATTCAGAGAAAATGAAACTCATGGGGCAGTCCCTTCTGAACTTCTGAGCAGGAGTAGATCAGGACCATCGAAGTCTAAATTCCAGAACCATCATGCAGCCAGTGTAACTAGTGTCCAGAATGTGCCGAACCCATCATCTGATCATTGCGGAAGATACCATGTGGGTGAACGCCGGAGGATAAAAGGAGCTAGTTATCGATGCAGGGGTACAGATCATTTCATGCGAAACTGCCTAATAACTTTGAAGCTAAAAGAAAATTAGAGTGTAAAACCCGCTATTACTCTGTCAAAAGGCAAATGCCTTGGACAAAGCAGCAGTACAAGCGGAAACTGAGGTGACAACAGGGGTAATGTAACCCGATCTGAGGCTCGGGCACCTACACGGACATATGCCATCAGAGCTAGAGAAGAGGCTACCGTTCTCGATGTTGTGACCGGTATATTTTACCTTTTTAATGATATTGTGTGTGTTCTGATTGATCCAAGATCGACTCATTCATATATATGCACTACATTAGCAACTGATAAGAAACTGTCAATAGAGTTGACTGAATTTAATGTTCAAGTCACAAAATCATTGTGTCATAGTGTCATTGTGAATTTGATATGTCGTAAATGTCCATTGAAAGTTCAGGGTTGTGATTTTTCGTTGACCTAATGTTGTTACCTTTTACCAAGTTCAATGTGATCTTGGGTATGGATTGGTTATCTAAATATGATCTAGTAGTTAACTGCAAATGAAGAAAAATTTATTTGAAAAGCCCGACAGGCGAAGTGATTACTGTGGAGTCTTATAGATTGAACAGTGGAACCAGAATTATCTCATCTATCTCAACTCAGAAAATGGTTCGCAAAGGTTACAAAGCATTTTTGGCATATATTCTCAACTCACAAGTTCCAAGGGCAGAATTGAAATAGGTACCGGTGGTCAATGAGTTTACAGATGTATTTCTAGAAGAATTACCAGGTTTGCCACCAATCAGAGAGGTGGTGTCTGTAGTTGATTTGTTATCGGGCACCACACCAATCTCGATTCCACTATACAGAATGGCATCAACTGAGTCAAAGGAATTAAATGCTTAGTTGCAAGAATTGTCAGATAGGGGTTTTATATGGTTGAATGTGTCACCTTGGGGTGCGCCAGTGTTGTTTGTGAAAAAAGAAGGACAACTCGATACAAATGTGCATAGATTATAGACAATTGAACAAGGTAACAATCAAGAATAAGTACCTGTTACCACATATTAACGAGTTATTTGATCAGTTAAAAGGTGAAATCATATTTTCCAAGATAGATCTTTGATTAGGGTATTATTAGATGCGAGTAAAAGATCACGACATGATGAAGACAACAGTCAGAACCAAGTATGGACATTATAAATTCCTGGTAATGCCATTTGGGCTAACCAATGCCCCAGCAGCATTTATGGATTTGATGAACCGAGTGTTCTAGCCTCAGTTAGATAGATTTTTTGTTGTATTTATCGATGACATATTGATTTATTAAGCATATTCAGCATTTGAGGGAGGCATTACAGATCTTGTGAGAAAAACAACTGTATGCGAAATTCAGCAAATGCGAATTCTGGCTACGAGAAGTTGTATTTTTGGGTCATGTGGTATCTGTAGAAGGAATACTGGTTGATTCAAACAAAATTTTAGCTATCCTCGATTAGAAGGTTCAGAAGAACATTACTGAAGTATGTAGCTTTCTAGGATTGACAAGTTACTACCGCTAGTTTGTGAAAGATTTCTCTATCATAATCTTGTCGATGACGAAGTTGCTACAAAAGAACATAGTTTATTTGGTCAGAGAAGTGTCAAAAGAGTTTTGATCATCTTAAGAAGATGTTAACAACAGCTTCGGTACTAACCTAGCCTGAATCGAGAAAGGAATTCATGGTTTATAGCGACATGCCTTTGAATAGTTTGGGTTATGTATTGATGCAAGATGGAAAAGTAATAGCTTATACCCCCCGACAATTAAAGCTGCATGTAAAGAACTATCCGACTCATGATTTAGAGTTAGTTGTCATTGTCTTTGCACTAAAGATCTGGCATTACTATCTGTATGGTAAGAGATTCCATGTATACACTGATCATAAAAGCTTGAAATACTTGATGACATAGAGGGGGTTGAATTTTTGGTAGCGTCGATGGTTGGAGCTATTAAAAGATTATGATCTTGTGATTAACTATCATCCGGGGAAAGCAAATGTTGTTGTGGATTCCTTGAGCCAAAAGTCATTATTCGCATTGAGAGTAATGAATGCTCACCTGTCATTGGGAGTAATGGTTCTGTCACTACTAAACTCAGGTTGAGACCATTATTTTTACAGCGGATTTGAGAGTTGCAGGAAAATGATCCGAAGCTTGTTGCTATAAAAGAACAGATGAAGAGTGACGCCACCACAAGGTTTACAATTGATACAGATAGAATGTTGTATCTTAAAGGCAGAGTGTGTGTTCCTAATGAATCAGACTTGAGATGAGACATTCTGACTAAAGCTCACAGCAGCACTTATTCTATTCACCTAGGAAGTGTGAAAATGTATAATGACATGAAGAAGATGTATTGATAGCTATGTATGAAATGAGAAATGTCTGAATTTGTAACTAGATGTCTGGTGTGTCAACAAGTAAAAGCTAAGCATACCTTCTGAATTGCTACAACTCATCTCTATTCCTGAGTGGAAATGGGAGCGAATTACAATGGATTTTGTTACGGGATTACCGGTGACACCGAGGAAAAAGGATTCTATTTGGGTCATAGTTGACAGATTTACTAAGTTGGCTCATTTCATTATGATTCGAGTAGATTACCCATTAGAAAAGTTGGCTGAGTTGTATGTATCTGAGATCGAGCGATTGAACGAGTTACCAGCATCTATCATCTCTAATTGAGATCCTCATTTCACCTCGTGGTTCTAGAGTAAGCTACATGAAGATTTGGGAACCAGGTTCAATTTCAACATAACATATCATCCACATACAGATGGTCAATCTGAGAGAGTGATACAGATTTTAGAAGATATGTTACGATGTTGTATACTCGAGTTTGAAGATAGCTGGGAGAAATATTTACCGTTGGTAGAGTTTGCTTATAACAACAGTTATTAGTCCAGTATTAAAATGGCATTGTTTGAGGCACTATATGGTAGGAAATGTAGAACCCCTTGGTTTTGTCTAAGTTGAGCGAGCCTAAGCTGGTTGGAACTGACATGATACTTGAGACTGAAGAGAAGGTCTGGATAATTCGTGATTGTATAAAAGCAGCATCTAATCGATAGAAGTCATACACAGATCTTAAAAGAAAAGATATAGAGTTTGTAGTGGGAGGTCGAGTCTTCTTGAAAGTTTTACCTTGAAAGAAGGTGCTACGATTGGAAAAAAAAAGGGAAGTTGAGTCCACGGTTTATTGGGCCATATGAGGTCATCGAACGGGTTGGTCCTGTAGCATATAAATTGGTTTTACTGTTGAAACTAGAGAAGATTCATAATGTATTTCACGTTTCAATGCTGGGATGGTACAGATCTGACCCTTCTCATGTGATTCCTCCCATGGAGGTTGAGATTTAGCTAGATTTGTCGTATTCAAAGGAACTGACTAGAATACTAGCACGCAAGGTAAAAGAGTTACGAAACAAAAGAGTATCGCTGGTGAAAGTATTGTAGAATCATCATGAATTGGAGAAATCCACTTGGGAGACAAAGGCTTCAATGAGATCACAGTACCCTAACATGTTCATTGGTAAGAAATTTCCCTAAGGGGGAGAGTTGTAATAGCCCAATTTTCAGTAGTGTCGAAAATAGTGATTTTTGGATCACGAATCTAACAAGTCGAGTCGTAAATTTATTTATCTTAAAATTTATGGTGTTATATGCATCGTATTAAAGTTTGGTTCAAAAATTTTATCATTTAGATAGTTAATTAAATAGAAAGGACTAAATTGTAATAGGTACAAAAGTAGAGATAAATAATTAAAAGGACCAAATTAGTAAATTAACGAAGGAAATGTCAGTGGTGGGTTAGCATGAGTCAAACCAAGTATAAATAGGTTTGATTAAGGTTTAAAATGGGTTAATTAAGGCTTAATAATAAAAGACTAAATATTTACAAAATTCCCATTGACTATACATATGAAATTAAAATAGAAAATGAAAGAATTTCACTCATTGTTCTTCATCTTCTCCACGGCAAGAAGAGAAAATTAGGGTTTGCCATTGTCAACTTTGGAAGCTTGATTGGGTAAGCAAACCTTGATCATTTTTAGTAATTTTTATGTTTTTGAGTCCATAATAGCTTAATCTAGCTAATCCAAGGACTAATTTGTGAATCTGTCAAATGTTAAATATTTTTCCATTGATGAATGAGCTTATTCTCTAAAGTTTATGGAAGCTTTGTGTGCTTGGTTGTTAGATGCAATGATTTTGTAAAGTAATTTTTTATGAAATTAGGGTTAGGGACTAAAATGTGAAAATGGTAAAAATACATGTATTGTTGTTGCAAATGAATGTGTGAAAGGGTTGGGTAAACACCCTAGAGAATTTAGTTAATGTTGATGGTGTAAGAGAATGGTTAGTTTGCATGTTTTGTGTTAAAAGGACTCGATTAAATAAAAGGAAAATATTAGGGGTAAAATTGCAATTTTCCTAAAAAGGACTAAATTGTGTGATTTAATGTGAGAATTGGATGATTTGTGATGTAGACTACGATCACACCACAGATCGTGAGAAAGGAAAATTAGTGGAATAGTCCCTAGAGTTTAACCACAACTGCAATCTAGTCCAGTAAGTTTGTAATGTTAAATTCAAGCTTGTAACTACTTATAACTGCCTTCTTTATAATTGTTGATGATTGGAACGAAAAATTGAAGATGTGAAAGATGGAAACGACAGAAGAAGAATTAACCGGCCTTGTGCTAGAGTTAAAGGGTCCAATGATTGAGATCTTGCATTTGTTGCGTATTCTCTAAAAAGCAACGTGAGTCACTGTAAAGTGAATAAAATCTAGGAATGGATTACAGGCCCTACGATGGCTAAGATTTATGCCTAATCGCATATTCTCACCAGCTTAGTGTGAGCAGCATCGTAGAGAACAAATATACCGTGTTGATGGTTAAGAATAGCATCGTATACTGGTAACAGGTATGACCTCTAGGTCAATAGGGAGTAAAATGAGCATCATGACCTTTGATTCAATAGGGAGTAAAACGAGTAACGATCGCTTTAGTTTTGCTCTGCCTCGTCAGATTTATAAAGTTGTTTACCACATGTGATTCGGTAAATTGATAAACTTTACGAACTTATTAAGCTAAGATGCTTATCAGTGAAATTGTTGTTGTTTTGTAGATTTCATTTCACGACTTGAAAATCAGATCATCTTGAATACATCACACTATCTTGGGAGCTCGTTCGGTAGTTTTTGCATCACTCGGTCTTATGGCATGTACTAGGATGATGTTATCTATTGCTTTATTCTCTTGAACTCATGGAAACCTTGTTAAGATGATAAATGTAGTAATGTATATTAATGACATGAATGTTTTATGTTGATAAACTTGTTTTTTGGTATGACTCTTGTGGTTTTGCATACTTGTTCCGGTAGATGAATAACGAGTACCGATAGTTATGTATTTAGAAGTATCGGTATTTTGCATGTTTGTATCGGTACAAGTAGTAGGGTAAAATTTCTAGCTCTCTGGAGTTTTTAGTATCGGTAGAGGATAAACTTGTATCGGTAAAAGAGTCATTTATATCGGTAGAACTATTACTTGTATCGGTAAAAATTTGCACTATTCTTGACTTGTTTACAGACTTGACAACTACTGATACTTGTCCAACAAGTACCTGTAGAAGTCTCCAGAAATGTCAAAAATGACCTTTTTGCCCTTGTTGAATTGTGCTTATAATAATATTATGATATATATGACGTGTGGAATGAAATCCTTTAATAGAAGTAAAGTTTGAATAATATCATGCTAAAGATGAACAGTGATAAATGAATATTAAAACATCGAGACCCTAACCAACGATGGTTTTGGGTTTTGGGTGTTACAGTGTGTCGCGACAATGCCTGGAAAACACACCAAGGAGTAGACTATCTTCTACATTGCGACACGGCTCCTTAGTGTCACGACATCGACATTTGAATGCAAAAATAACATCAAGTAAAGGGTGTTTTAATCTTTACAACACAATCTAAACAAGAAGAACGACCATCCAAAATGCTATAAATAGGCCCTTAGCACTTAGGTTTACACACCTTATTTTTCCTTCGTTTAGTTTCTCATTGTAATTTAGGCTTTTAGTTGTTTTAATTTCCTTTGTTATTTTCATTTTTGTTTTTTGGGGAAACAAGATTTGTAACTTCACATAAACAATTGTGGATTCGTCCAAATAGATTGTTATACAATTCTTAGTTTCTTTCAAATCATATTTCAATCGCAATTTTCATGTTTACTTTTATAATTGAATTTATGATGTTCGAAGAAAACATGAGGAATTAATCCCTTTGTGGGGAATTAGGGAGTGTAAATATGATTATTTGATTATTTTATAAAAGGATTCTCAATGGATCAATTGTTTGAAAAGGGAAGAATATGAAACAAACCTAGCCCTGACAACCCAAGGAAGTCATTTAGGTGGAAATTAACCTAAAATTGGTATTGTCCATTTGTGAACACCTTTACCTCAAACCAATTTGGACTTTGAGGTTGAGAGATAAGTAGTCTTTGTTAACACGTTATGTCAATGGAAGATTAGAAGATCCTTCTAGGATAGCGACTAGTTGATTAACGAAAACCCTAAAAGCGACGATTGAAGAAATCATACTAAGGCGAGCTAATCTCCCACAAAAATCTTTTTATTGAATTTCTCAACTCTTTCTCTTTCCTTTATTTTTGCTTTATATTTTATGTTCTTTAATTTAAAACCCAAAACCTTTATTTTTTTCTTTCGTACTATAAACCATAAAAAGATTACTAATTAATTCTTTTCTTTGTAGGGATTAAAATTGCTATTGTTTCACTTCCTTTGATACGATCCTCGGAGTACTCATTTACTTCCTTGTAACTATATTACAACTCAACCCGTATACTTACGGAAGCCCAAAAATACAAGTTTAATTGAGTGGTATGTCGCGACACGCAATGTTCGGTGTCGCGATATTGTCTGCAAAACTTGCAGGGTTGACCCTAACCGAACACGTGACCTAGCGACTTAAAACATAATTTTTACCCCGATTTTAGCCCTAAAACCCTAATTATTTAACTAGCCTATATATACTAAACATCTCTCAACTCATTAACCACACTTAACAAAACCTAAAACTCTAAAAACCTTTCAAAATCCTTAAGTTGCTTAACCTTTCTTCGAAACCCCAATCCTCCACTTTTATCGCCCAAACAAAAAAGACCCATTCGAGTAATAGAGAGTCGACCGAACAACTCAACAAGCACGAAACCAAGTGTAAGGTATCTTCAAACTTTTACTGTTCCATTGATTACTTTTTATCTTTGTTTATTGTTTGAATATTAGAGATGCCTCCTAGAAAGAACAAATGAACAATGGTGCAGCAAAATCAAGATGATTCTGATTACCAGAGATTCAGAACAACAGAACCGAATAGAATTTATTATCTTCACAAGGGCATCCTTTAATCCAACAACGAGGGTTCAAACCCTCTATGGTTCATTGTAAAGAAATTTGGAACTTAGTACGATATCATCGCTGGGAGCAATTTTGTGTCACTCCAATAGGCAATGCAATCACATTGATAGTCCAAGAATTTTACGCATCCCTTAAAGATCATATAAATAGAGGGGCTATGGTGCAGTGATTAAGAAGGTGATAGTGCAAGAAGAAGAAGTCTTGATCACTCCAGAAGAAATCTATGAGTTTTATAATATCTCGTATTACGAGAAAGATTATGTAGAAAGCATAGATTTTAACATGTTTGGTAATGTTGAAATGGAAGATGTTATCAATTTTTTACTGAAGGAAGAGGTACGTAGAATTATAGCCCGATACGCATTTACCATCTAACTTTAATCAGGCTCTCATGATTCCAATTGCGAAAATGTGGATGCAATTTCTTTATACTATAATAGCACTTGCTTTAAATGTTTCTAATGTTAATGCTTCATGAAAAGTCAATCACTATCAAATAGTGATCAAGTCATCCATCACAAAGACAGATGACCCATGACCACATTTACTTTTCATCAACCATGTAATGCCAATGACAGAATATCATTTACCCATGTTTTGGGCTATGAACTCTACTATTGTGAATGATGCTTCATATTACAGAAGTCGTACACCCAACGCACCAACTTTCGGTTCCTTATCTATTTGAAATTAGGCTTTTACTTACATCAAAGTGTACGAGTCACACATATATAGTCTGTAATCCATTCAGGATTTAGGTATACCACACTATGAATGTCACAAGTGAATAAACCCGTAAATGGATTCAAGATCTATTTTGCTTGGGTCTTGTTCGATGTACTATCAGTCTAATCAATCACATCTATGTCTTTATGTTCTAGGAGTCATCCGCTCCGATGCCCAAGACATGCCATCTCCCAATTAGACTTGATAGAGGACATATTAGTCTTCCAATCGGTTTGCTTATTTCCGATTAGACTAAGGACATGTTGTCGAAACCATTTTTTTTTAAAAGTCTTGTATTATATTTTGGAAATTGAAAATGGAGTCACCACCAATGTTTTAAAAATAGGTGTTATTGGATCACCTTGTAAAATTTTAAAATCATTAAAACAACAATTTCAATCTTTGAAACCATAAAACGGGTTCGGAAGTCGATTACACATGAGGAAGGATTAGCACCCTCACACGTCCAAAATTAATACCAATTTGATTATTTAAAGTCTTAATTGTTGAAAATGAAAAACTCAAGAAAAATTTAAATTGTGATCCTTAAATGCATGAATGACATGTCTATTTTTGTTTTTAAAAAATTTTTACGAAGAAAGCTCGTTATTTCGAATTAATCGAGAAGAAAAGTCACATCCAGTAAGTTAGGACAACAATTCAAATTTTCGAAAATAACAAGCATTTCTAATTATTATCTCAAAATATCGTATTTTTTTAATTTTAAATAAGGTATTTGATTATCTCGGTTCAAGTAAAAAATCACACCTAGTGAGTTAGGGCATAATCCTCTCTAATTCCCGAAATAAAGAACATTACCTCAATTTTTGGAAATGATTTATGTGTGTATAAAAATGTTATGCAAAGATAAAAGAAATATTTATAAAAATGAATAAGTATGTATATAATTTATAATGACAAAATAAAAGCAATAAATAAATGACAATTAAATAAAAGGCAAAGAAAAACATAAAATAAAAAAATTAACAAATAAAATAAATAAAGACAATAAATAAGTAAATAAATGTGAGAATATAAACAACATAAATAAATGAAAGATCAATAAAGAAAATAAATAAATAAAATTAAATAACAAATAAAACAGTACAAAAATAAAAAGTGAGATCAAATTAAATAAAAATGAAAATAATGGGGTTTATTTTTTAAAAACAGACAATAAATGGAGTGAAATTAAAGAAAGGACCGAATTGTAAAGAAATTAGAATTAATGGGATAAATTAAAATAATTAAAAATGCAAAAGTACTAAATTGTAACACCATAAAAATACGGAAGGAATAAAGTGGAAAATTCCCAGAAATCAAAACCACCCAGATCCTAGGTCCACTCAGGTCGGGTTGTCGGGTCACTACCTTATACAGTGTCGTTTTGAGGCAATTGAACTTAGGCCAAATAGCATCATTTTGACTCTTTATATAAGTGAACATTTTTAAAAAAAAATCATTTGCTTCTTTGTTTTTTTTAATTCTCTTCTTTTTTTTTTGCTCTTCAAGGCCCCAAGGCCAGTCATAGGGTCAGACGACCCTTCACCATGGCACCACTGTGGGCCACCGTTCATCGACAATGAATACTGCCTACGATGGCCAAAAAAATTCCAAAAAAATATTTCGAACCCCTTTTTTAAAATCCAACCTAGATCTAAGATTGTTTTCGTCAAAAATCGGACCAAAAGTTTTTAAAAAATAAGAAATCATTTGGTTTCTAAGAGGAAAAAGTTCCTCCGACGAGCCCTAGGCTCTTTTCTCCTTCATGAAAGCCACCCACCATCGGGAATTGTATTCTCAATCGCCAACAGAAGCAATAGAACGCGAATAAGGTAAAAAAAATCCTACTTTATTTATTATTTTTTAGATTTGGAAAGAAAAAAATAAAAATAAAAAAGAACTGATACCTTGAATGTTTGCTTTTTGATAGATTTTCTTGCCTATTTTTTATTGCTAAAAAAATCCCTCCAATATTATTTAAAAAACTGTCCCTTTTTTACATTCGATTTTTTGTTTTTATAACACAAATTTACAATCATTTTTCCTGATTTTTCGGTTGCGTGCAAATCATGGTATCTTGGAGATCTGGGCAGGCAGGGTAGCATCCGAGGGCAACGATGGCGACTGCGGCAATAGCAGTATAAATGAGGGGCGGTTGCTAGGGTTTCACTTTAGTTTTTAGAATTTAGGGTTTTTTAAGTTGGCTTGGGTATTTAGGTTTGTAT
Source organism: Kokia cookei (assembly GCA_039519145.1). Lineage (NCBI taxonomy): Eukaryota > Viridiplantae > Streptophyta > Magnoliopsida > Malvales > Malvaceae > Kokia > Kokia cookei. The sequence goes on from CM076905.1 coordinate 18,157,507, forward strand.
TTGGGTTAATTTTATTTTGAAATTGTAATGAACTTTGGGTTTATTTTATTATTTGTTTTATTTATTTATTTATATTTATAAAATAATAAATAAATAATTTAGTTTTTTACGAGCCCCGACGAAATTGGGCTTTTACAACTGCCGCTCTTTGCTCGTCGTCGTGTAACGGGAGGAAAGCAAAGACTCAAAAGAAGACCAGTTTTGTCCGATCATGCTGAATTTCGTCTTCTAGTGTTTCTCTTTTTCAATAACCCGCTCTTTCACTTCATTGGTTAGGAAGACAGAATCTGGTATTACAGCTTCTTCTTGTTCCATTGCAACTTCAAGAATATAAGGTTTGTTATTGTAGTTTCATTCTAAACTGCTGAAGCTTTAGAGTGATTGATGTTTGATCCACTTCATTGCAACTTCAGGAAGATAGGATTTGCTTTCATAAATTCAATCTGACCTACTGTAACTTCAGGGGTATAAGATTTGGTATGATAGCTTTATCTTGCTCCACTGCAACTTCAAGGAGATAAAAAATTGCTTTCATGACTTTAATCTGACCCACTGCTACTTCAGGGGTATAGGATTGTGTGTGGTAGCTTTATCTTGCTCCACTGCAACTTCAAGGAGATAAAGATTTGCTTTCATGACTTTAATCTGACCCATTGTAACTTCAAGGATATAAGATTTGGGGTTGTAACTGCACTCCATTCCACTGCAACTTCAAGGAGATTGAGGTTCGTTACTCATTTTAATCCGCCCTTCTACAACTTTAGGGATATAGGATTTGTCATTTTAAAGCTCCTCTAGAAAAGGCTTTCTTTACCACATATGGGTCTTCCCAATTTGGCATCCATTTGCCTCGGAAGTCCTTTTGTATAGGAAGGATCTTTTTCAAAACTAGATCTCCCTCACGAAATTCTCTAGCGCGAACCTTTTTATCATAAGCCCGAATCATCCGTTTTTGGTACATTTAGCTATGTTAGATAGCTTTCAACCTTTTCTCTTCAATTAGGTTTAGTTGGTCATATCTTGACTAGATCCATTCTGCCTCATCTAACTTTACTTCTAACAAGACTTGGAAGGAAGGAATCTCAACTTCAATGGGTAAGCCTGCCTCCATTCCATATACTAATGAGAATGGTGTTGCTCAAGTAGAAGTCCTGACAGATGTTCGATAAGCGTAGAGAGCAAATGGTAACTTCTCATGCCAATTTTTGTAGGTCTTTGTCATTTTCCCAACAATTTTCTTGATGTTCTTATTAGCTCCCTCCACTGTCTCGTTCATTTTCAGGTAATATGGTGTTGAATTATGATTCTTGATCTTGAACTGACTTCAAACTTCTGCTATCATGCTATTGTTCAAGTTCAAAGCATTGTTGGATATGATATTTTCTAGCATTCCATACCGACATAAGATTTCTTTCTTCAAGAATTTGCTAACTATCGGTTTTGTAACATTAGCGTAGGAAGCAGATTCCACACACTTAGTGAAGTAATCGATGGCCATAAAAATGAATCTATGCCCATTAGAAACTTTTGGCAAGATTGGTCCAATGGCGTCCATGCCCCAGATGAAGAGGTGAAGGAGGTACATGAATTTTGTCTCTGTAATCTTGACACTTGTGACATTTCTTAGCGTATCTAATGCAATCTCCTTCCATGGTTGACCAATAATACCCAAATCTCATAATTTGTTTGACCATCATGAAACCATTGGTATGTGTTCCACAAACGCCCTCATGGTCTTCTTCTAGGATTTTCTTAGCCTCAATAATGTCAACACACTTCAACAAAACCTGATCTTTTCTCTTTTTGTACAGAATGTCCCCATCAAGGACATAATGAATTGCGACCCTTCTCAACGTCCTTTTATTTTTCTCAGTGGCTTGCTCAAGGTAATTGTGGTCTTTTACGTATTGCAATATTTCCTAGTACTAAGGGTGATTATCCTTTTCTTCCCCTTCAATGTTGTAGCAATAAGTTGGAACCTCGCAGATACCATCTGAATGGGCTTTATATCTTCTTGCTTACTAACCATAATCATGGAGGCAAGGGTAATTAAAGCATCAGCCATTTGATTTTCCTCTCGCGGGAGGTAATGGAAGGTGATGTCCTCAAATTCTTTAATTAACTCAAGAACTAACTTTCGATAATCAATCAAATTGGAATCTCTCGTTTCCCATTCACCCTTGAGTTGATAAATTACCAACGCAGAATCCTCATATACCTCTAGAACCTTGATCTTACATTCTATAGCTGCATGAATACCCACGATACATGCTTTATATTCTGCCATGTTAATTATGCAATGAAGTCAAGTTTACTTGTGAAAGGGTAATGATCTCCTTCTAGGGATTCCAGAACTACTCCAACTCCTTTACCAGTGACATTTGAAGCACCATCAAAATTCATTTTCCATGGGTGTCCTTCTGAAATTCCTTCTTCTGTGGTTGCAACATACATTAGATCTTCATTTGGTAAATCAAAATCTAATGGCTTATAATCCTCAAGAGCTCTGCTAACTAGAAAATTTGTTATTGCACTCCCTTTTATCTCCTTCTGATTCACATAGACTATGTCGAATTCAGAGAGCATCATTTGCCATCAAGCCATTCTTCCGTTCAATGCAGTCGACGCCATCATAAACTTAAAAGGATCCAATTTCGAAATCAACCAAGTTGTATGGTATATCATGTACTACCTCAACCTTTAAGTAGTCCAAACCAGAGCACAACATAGTTTCTCAATTGGCGAATATCTTATCTCGTATTAAGTGAACTTCTTGCTAAGATAATAGATTTCTCTTTCTTTCTTTCCTGACTCATTATGTTGGCCTAATACACATCCCATAGAATTTTCAAATATGGCCAAGTACAGGATCAAAGGTTTTCTTGGATTCGATGGCATCAAACTGAAGCATTACATAAGTAATGTTTAACTTTGTCAAAAGTCTTCTGGCATTCATCATCCCACACTCCTGGGTTGTGCTTCTTGAGAAGACGGAATATAACATCACACTTCTCGGTTAGTTGTGAGATGAATTGAGAGATGTAATTCAATCTCTCTAGGAACCCTCTAACTTCCTTTTGAGTACGTGGTGGTGGTAACTCCTGTATAGCTCTGACTTTATCAAGATCGATCTCAATTCCCCTTCTACTGACCATAAAGCCTAACAACTTGCTTGAAGTAGCCCCGAAAGTATATTTGTTTGGATTCAACTTCAATTGGAACTTTCCCAATCTTAAGAACAATTTTCTCAAAACTTTCACATGTTTTGCTTCTGTTCGAGACTTTGCGATCATATCGTCAACATAGACCTCAATCTCCTTGAGCATCATATCATGGAACAGAGTCACCATGCCCTTTGATATGTTACTCCTGCATTCTTTAGTCCAAATGGCATAACTTTGTATCAAACGGTTCCCCACATGGTAACGAATGTATTTTTATCCATATCCTTAAGATGCATCTTTATCTAATTGTACCCGAAAAAACAATCCATAAAGGAGAACAAAGAATGACCCACTGTATTGTCCACCAAGGTGTCGATATGAGGTAGTGGGAAATTGTCTTTTGGACTAGCCTTGTTTAAGTCCCGATAGTCCACGTACATTCACACCTTCTCTATCCTTCATAGGAATTGGCACTATGTTGGCTACCCATTCTGAGTACTTTACCACTTGTAGGAAACCAGCATCAAATTGTTTTCTGACCTCTTCTTTTATCTTCAATAGTACATCAAGTCTCATTCTTCGAAGCTTCTATTAGACTAGTTTACATTCTTCTCTTATTGGGAGCTTGTGCACCACGATATTAGTACTTAGAACGGGCATGTCTTGATATGACCACAAATACATCTTTGAACTTTTTAAGAAAATCAATGAGATCTCACCTTGTTTCTATAGAGTTACAAGTTCCAATCTTAACCTTTCTTTTGTTTGTTTCATCCACTAAACTCATAACTTCTATTGATTCTTTGTGAGATAGGATCTATTTTTTCTGCTCAATCATCTGTAGCAGATCAAGAGATAAATTACAATCTTGAGCATCTTCAAAATCTTGAGATTCCTCTAAACACACATCCTGCTCAAAATGAGGCTCTAAGTCGGCAACGACATTACTCACATCATTGATATCTAACGACTTGTCATATGGACAAAAAAGGATCCAAATAATAAATGAATTTAAGAATGTTTATTGCGGTATGAGATGAATGAAAAGAATAATAAGAATGCTTGCCAATTTGGGTGAAAGAAAATGCATCATTTTTATTGAAATAAAAGCTAACGATTGTGTGCCCTTAACAAAAAGATCCCTATTGCTCTTGAGCTTAAAGCAACAAGGGTGTTCTGAACATTACTTTGGAAAAGTCCTAAAAACTACAGGGAGCTCTTCCATAGTCCAATTGTCCAGAATGCTTCCGAAGGCATAGGGACGAATTATTGACAAATTTCTTTGTTCGCTCTTCTCCTCGATAATAACATTGATGCTCAGGTTTTTCATTATTCCCACCATCTTATTTTCTGTCAGCTTTCGCTCGGGGTTAATAATACCCCCCGACACGAATGTCTTCGACATATGAGGAAAGACCATTGGCTCACATTTGATCTTTTTCCCCGCTTATTCGCACTCTTCTTTTTTCCTACCTTTTCTACAATTCTTCTCTTCTTTGTCTCACATCTGGCTTGAATCCTAAGCCAAACTGATCGTATTTATCTGTCAATACTAGCGTAGTGACCCTTCCCTGGAGATATTTTCCCAGTCCTCTTCCAACTATCATTTTTAAACCCATCTTGGTAGTTACAGACATCTTCGATGTGAGGATCTTATTTCCTTCAGCTACGAAGGTAACATTTACAAACTCCAAAGATCAAAAGGAGCATTCCATGGCCTCCTCAACTGTACCAATGTAAGGCACATCACTGGTCACCGATGCAATGATGTCCTCCTTAGCATTTTTATGATTAATCGACCCTCTATCACCAATTTTAACTTTTAATACAGGGATGACGGTACTGCCCACACCGAATGGATCTAAGGTCTTCCCAACAAGCAATTATAAGTGGGCTTAATGTCCATCACCAAAAAGTCCATCTCATACGTGTTTGGACCAATTAGGAGTGGTATCTCAATTTTGGTGTCCAACAAGCACAGGTATCCTTTCTTTCAAATCCAACTTCCTCTAACTGTACAAGTTGGTTATACCAGCTATACACTCACGTAGATCTGGTGTGTTCATCAGACAGTTGTCGACTATGGCAACATTTCTGGGCGTAAATGTGGATTCTATTTTGTGGCGACAACCATGGATACCTTCATGCATTGATCTTTCTAGATAGACTCCTGCACTGACATCTTTCGGATGCAATACTGAACATTAATTGTGGCGACATTAGTAGCAAAAACAGGATAAATTAAAGAAAATTAAACCTAGCAATACTGAGTTAGGAAATGCAATTACAAAGTTAAAAATGCATCCTAAAAAAATACAATGGGAACAAGTTACAACCTAAGTAAAGAGAAATCAGTGATCTTTTCTAATGCTATCACATCCCCAAACTTGAATTTTTACTTGTCCTCAAGTAAACAAAAGCTAGTAAAGTCATAGCAAAAGGTTTAGTCAAAGCAATAGCCATTCTGGCAACTTGAATCTTCTGAAATCCTAATGTATGAATTACATTAACATGACAGAATATTGCGCAAACAATTTATAGGTATGAATAACTAAAATTACAATTTCATCAATGGTAGCATCATGTTTTAAATTTTGAATTTATTCTACCAAAACAGCATTTATTGTACACTAAAATAAATATTTTTCTTTTTCTTTTTCTTTTCTTCTTCTTTTCTTCTTCTCTTTGTTTTTTATATGTGACTAAGGGATGTCGTTGCATTATTGTACCCTTATTCCTAGGAAGTAACGATGGGGTACAACAAACCCCTAGGGAGTATATAATTGCACCGACACACACTCTTATAGTGATAGCCTTTGGCTAGATTACTTTTTCTAACACTTGCGTTGGAATGTTCCCCCTTGATAGTTCACAATACACCCACTTTGGAGTGTTTTTTTATTCGCAATTATACTTATATACAAATAGCTGTAAATGACAAATTTATTCAAGATTTAAATATTGATACTACTCAGTCATTACTAATGCAATCTCAACCATTCATCCAAAAATAAAGACACAACATTCAATCACATTTATGCAACTCATTCATTAGCATTTCATGTGATTCAAGAATTAAGCATCGAATGAAAAAAATTGCAATCACATTTCCCATAATATTGCATGCTTTCATTGAATTTAGAAGGAAATTTTTTTTAAATGTGGGTACAATTGCATTTTCAATCCATATACATTCCCCAAAACTTAGAGTCTGTATTGTCCCCAATACACTACCATTAATGTACAAATATATATGTAACTGTAATGACAAATGTAGATGAAGTGACAAAGAAAGTACAGAGACCAAAGAAATGTGATGACAATGATATTACAACTACATGATATGTATTAAATCAAAACTAAGTGCTGAAAAATAAAGACTAAATTAGTGTGCTGCAGCTGAGGATGTGACTGCATGGGTTTTCTTCTTCTTCTTCTTGCGTTCCTCTTTGCATTTCTTTTTATCCTTGGCACGCTTTTGTTTCCTTTCTTTTTGTTTAGCTTGATCCTTGGATTGCTCTTCCAAATCAGGCTGTGTCCTGACTTCATCGACCGTGACGTCAGAAGGGTGTATCTCATCAAGTGGTGCCACATAAGGCACAATGGCCAGAAGATTGGAATCCTCATTGCTAATCATCATGGTCTCTGCCTGACTCACATCAAGTGGCACCAAGTCTTCAACATTTGCACCCACAACTTCGGGGGCGGCGACAAACTTCTTAGATGAATTTGTCGTGACATTAGGTTCTTCCTTTCTTTTTTCTTTCCCTTTTTCTTCTCGTTCTTCTTCTTTTCCTTCTTCTTTCTCCTCATAATTCTCCACAACCTCCAAAGGTATGTCTCCTCCCTCAACATTAACCTCCTTCGCAACCATATTAGCCCTTAGATTGGTATAAGAATTGTCCTCGAACAGGCTGGCAAGATTCTGGAAGCAATTTTCAAGATCCTTGGAGTTTACCCAACGATCATCATCAGAGATGTGGACCATCTGTAGAGATGCGATAGAATGGTCTCATCCCTTTGAGGTAGCGCTCTCAATTAAGTTTCCCTGATAATTGGAGGAAACACCGAAAACTCTAGTAGAGGCCTTTTGCTGAGTGTAATGTCATCAAAAAAGCACTATTCCATGCCCTTGTATAAGCATAGAATAGGTTTTGCGATCGCTCCATCTCTTCAATTGCGTTGATAATTTTGATCTGTTGAATATTGATTCTATCAGTAATCTGTTCCACCTCTATAATTTTGCACCATAAATGAGGGTCTGTGGCGACATGAGTTCGCTTTTCTTCTTTCCTTGCTTTCCCTTTCCTTTTCTTGGCCCTTTGTTGTCAACAACTCATCTCCCTCATAAGGCACCAGCCCTCATTATCGGCATAGTTACATAATGAGTGAAGGGAATGCAAGAATGTTGGTTTGCTTTACCGTACAATCAACAATTTCTTGGTGCAGAATTGCACTGACATCAATATGTCTCCCTTTAATTATCAAATGAATTAAACATATTCGATCCAAAGAAACTGCAGTACTATGGGTGGACGGCATGAAACGACAATTTATGAAATGAAACCAAACCTTACTCTAGAAAGTGAGGAAATGGCAATGCATGGTATAGTTGTTTGGATTATTACCTATCCAAACTGCTCCATCAATACACAAGTCCTATAGCAGGGTGTCATCACCTTCTTCAGGGATTTGTTCGAGGAAAGCAATGCGCTCGTCTTCTTCGAATTCGATGTTGTACAATGCGTTGATATGGAAGCATCCCAAGATACCAGCCCTTCTCAAACGAAAATAAATTCTTGGTCTTTGTCGATCAAATTGGCATAAATTCCCTCACAAAGGATGATGAATACCCTAGAGGATGAGTACAAAAGGTTTCTTACCCCCAATCTCGCAATGGTCTTATGAACTTGCTTCCCCAAGTTTAGATGTATCTACAGCTAGAAGCCTTGTTCTAGGTGGCAATTATGCTTCAACATGTTGTCATAAAAGTGGTCTTTAGCAACTTTAGTCAAAAATAGCACTGGCTCCTTTAACAATAACTGTTTTGTATCACGTACCACTGCGGAGGGTTCAACAGGAGATTTGGAAGGAGTTTTGGTACCTCGTGTTCTGGCCATTGCTCTAGAATCAAAAGATAAAAGATAACTGTAAAATGGGAGCTTGAAGAGAAAATTTTGTAGTAACAATGGAGGTCTTGTTTGTGAGGAACACCGTTGGCACAGTAGGGTTCTTTATAGGGAATGAAACATGAAGGTCAAGAGGCGTGTTCTTTGCCACTGCAGAGATAAGACACTGAGTCTGCATCCAATAAATGCAATGACTTGAATTGTCCTTTTTCATAACGATCCGACGGTTAGGGAGAAAGTGAATAAAACATTGTGATTTCTTTCCTAAAACATTTTATTGTATGATGAATCAGTAAAAAATTGCATCGACAAGGAGATTTTTATGCGTCGACAAAAGTAAGAACTTTATTCCTACAAAAGACTATTAAACAAAACTGAAATATAAATAAAATAACGAAAAGTAAATAATATGAATGTAAAGAAAGGTTAGAAAAAAGTAACCAAGTTAGTGGTCTCTTCATGATTGTGATCATCCGAACTAATGTAGTTCTTCAACCGTTGCCGATTTACCTTGAATTGGTGCCCATCATTTAATTGTGACTACACCATGAGGAAATGCTTCGACAACCTCGAATGGACCAAACCATCTTGAGAGCAATTTACCTAGATGCAGTTTTAATCGTGAATTAAATAAAAACACCAGCTGACCTGTAGTAAATTGACGCTGCAAGATAATATTTTCATGCCATCTCTTGGTTTTTTCTTTGTATATTGTAGCATTCTCATATGCATTGCATCGAATATCCTTCAACTAAGTAATGTCCAATAACCTCTTTTTCCCAATAGCATCACAATCCATGTTCACTTGCTTGATTGCCCGCATGACTTTATGTTCAAGTTCCGCAAGTAAGTGACATGATTTACTGAACACAAGTTGATACAACGACATTCCCAATTACATTTTATATGCTGTGTGAAGCGCCCACAACGTGTCATTAAGCCTTGAAGACCAATCTCTCCTCAATGGGTTTACCACTTTTTCAAGGATATTCTTAATTTGGTGATTGGAAACTTCAGTTTGGCCATTTGTTTGTGGATGATATGTAATCGCCATTTGATGCTTAACAGCAACGCCTCAATGTGGCTACAACTTGATTGCAATGGAAGTGAGTGCCTTGATCACTAATTAATGCCTTAGGTGTGCCAAAACGAGTGACTATGTATGTGTGGAAATATTTCAGCACTGTCCTGGCATTGTCTTTTGGAAACAACAATTACTTCCAACCACTTGGACACATAATCTACAGGGACCAGGATGTAAGCATTTCCAAAAGAACTTGGAAAAGGCCTTACGAAAACAATACCCCAAACATCAAAGAGCTCAACCTCCACAATAGACAGTTGAAGCATCTCGTTGCGTCGAGATATCGATCCAGTGCGCTGACATTTGTCACATTGTTGCACAAAATTTTGGGCATCTCTAAACAATGAAGGCCAGTAGAATCCTGATTGAAGGACCTTTGCAGCAGTCCTTACACCACCAAAATGACCTCCATAGGGAGCATCATGGCAATGTTTCAAGATAGGAAGCATTTCTTCTTCTGGAACATAGCGTTAAATAATATTATCGTTCCATACCTTGAATAGGTAAGACTTATTCCAGTAATATTTTTCGATGCCGCGAATAAATCTTTCCTTTCTGTGGCCTATTGCATTCAATGGTAATCTTCACACACCAAGTAGTTTACAACATTCGCATACCATGGGGATGCGTCGACAGCAAAAAGTTTCTCATCCGAAAATGCATCGACAATTTGTGATGTATTTCCAACTTCACTTTCTACCTCCAAACGAGATAAATGATCCACTATTTGGTTTTCTGATCCTTTTCGATCCTTAATCTCAATGTCAAATTCTTGTAATAGCAGAATCTAACGAATCAATCTTGGTTTGGCATCTTTTTTAGCAAAGGGGTACCATAATGCAAAATGATCAGTATAAACTGTAACTTTTGCACCGATAAGATACGTACGAAATTTGTCAAAAGTAAAAACTACTGTTAACAACCCTTTTTCTGTGGTTGTGTAATTGATCTACACTTCAGTAAGAGTTTTGCTAGCATAATATATTGCATGAAATACCTTTTCTTTGTGTTGACCTAGCACGACACCTATTGCATAGTCACTCGTATCGCACATAACCTCAAATGGTTGTGACTAGTTTAGTGCAACGACAATAGGTGTCTTCACTAGTTGTTGCTTAATTTGCATAAATGCGGCTAGACATGCAACATCAAACAAAAAAATTTTATTTTGCTCTAACAAGGAGCAAAGAGGTTTTGCAATCTTAGAGAAATCTAGGATGAATCATCGATAAAAGCCTGCATGGTCGAGAAAACTCGTAATACCTTTTACATTTGTGGGTGGTGGTAACTTCTCAATGATCTCAACTTTTGCTTTGTCCATTTCAATGCCCTAACAGGAGATACGATGACCAAGGACAATGCCTTCTGTTGGCATGAAGTGGCATTTCACCGAATTTAGCACTAGATTTATGTCCTCAAATCGCTTTAGAACTCTGGCTAAATTGTCAGCGCATTTATCAAAAGTATTACCATATACAGAAAAATCAACCATAAATACCTCCATTGAGTCTTCAATCATATCTGATAAAATTACCATCATGCATCTTTGAAATGTAGCCGATGCATTGCATAGACCAAATGGCATTCGGTGGAAGGCAAAGGTACTAAAAGGACAAGTGAAAGTCATTTTTGCTTGGTCCTCCAGCGCAATTGCTATTTGATTGTAGCCAGAATAGCCATTGAGAAAATAATAGTAGGTTTTACCAACAAGCCTGTCCAGCATTTTATCAATGAACGGAAGTGAAAAATGATCCTTCTTTGTGGCTGCATTCAAACGGCGATAATCCATTCATACTCGCCAACCTGTAGGAATGAGAGTAGGCATTAATTCATCTTTTCGTTACTTACCACCGTGATACCACTCTTCTTTGGGGCACATTGGACTGGGCTCACCCACGTACTATCAGAAATTAGGTAGATGATGCCCGTAGCCAACCACTTAAGGATCTCCTTTTAAACAACCTCTTTCTTTTTTTCATTTAATCTTCTTTGTTGTTCAATGGACTGCTTTCCCTCATCTTCTAGCCGGATCTTATGCATACAGAAAGAGGAACTAATGCCTCTAATATCTGTAATACTCCAAGCAATAACACGCTTGTGTTGCTTCAATATTTGGATTAATTTTTCTTCCTCACTTGCGTCAAGAATTGCAAAGACAATTACTGGCAGGGTGTCATTCTCACCAAGGAAAACATACTTCAAATGGGTAGGTAATGGTTTCAACTCCAAAGTAAGAGCTTCTTCAATGGATGACTTAAATATAGGAGTCGTTCTATTAGTCAAATCTAGAGATTCCATCTGCCATTCGCGCCTAAGCTCAACATTATTTGCCTCAACCTTGTAGTCACAGTCACTTAGAAATTCTTCTTCAGTTGTCACCACAAATTCTTCTGGGATTGTTGTGCAACGCTCATTAAATTTCTCCTCTATTAATTCATCCAACATACCGACGTGGTGACATTCCTCTTTATTTTAGCAAGGAATCGCTTTAAAAACACTAAAGGTGACATGTTTGTTGTTATGTCGCATTATCAATTCATCTTTGAAAATGTATATAAGAGCGTGGCCAGTTGACGCCCCAAGATTATGGGAACTTCCTTATTATGAAATCTACTGGAAACACAAACTTATCTACTCGAACTAGAACATCTTTAAATTTCCTTTTAGGTTGCGCTAAAGATTTATCCGTCAACTACAATTTCACTACAGTGGGTTTCATGTGACCAACCTCCAATTTTTGAAATGTTGATAATGGCAGGTTAACACCTGCTCCTAAATCACAGAGAGCTTTTCCCAAGTAATGATTTCCAATTGAACATAAAATTGTAAAACTACCAAGCTCCTTCATCTTCAGAGGTAATTTATTTGTTAGGACTGCACTGCATCCCTCTGTGAGCGCAATTGTCTCAATATTAGTCAACTTCTTCTTCTTGGATAAGAGCTCCTTCATGAATTTCCCATAGCTAGGAATCTGTATGAGAGCATCCACAAGAGGTATGTTGACATGCAATTGTTTCAATATGGTAAGAAACTTTTGGTATTCTCTGCTGTCCTCCTTCTCCTTAAATCTTTGTAGAAATGAAAAAGATATTGACACATCAGGTTGTCGTGACAAAGCTGGTTGCGTTGACATCGATGATTGTGTCAAAAATTTTGTTAGTCTATTGGTAGGCATGGGAGTAACAATTGGTGGCTCCTGTTTATTTGTTTTGTTTGTTTCTTCTTCAGATACAACTTTTTCTTCTTGATCTGCTTCACTTTCGTCGACAGGTGCTATACTAGAGCTACTACTTGGCTCGACAGTTTGCTTTCCACTCCTAAGGGTAATAGCTTTGCAATGCTCCTTCCCCTTTTGATTTGGGTTCTTAATGTCACTTGGTAAAGCACCTATTGGTCTTGTGCTCATATGTGAAGTTAGTTGTCCTACTTGTGCTTACAATGCTTGTATGGAGAAGGAATTTCCTTGCACAATAGCTTCTGTTCTCGTGATATGTTCACGCATCAATGCTTCAAGAGATGCTAATGGATCAACTCGTGGTTGGGAATACTACTGTTGCTGCTGTTGTCCTTGCATATGCAGATTTTGCATTGAAGATTGTTGTGGCTGCACACGAGTATGTGGCTGTAATTGATCTTGATGTACATGCATCTGAGGAGCTTGTTGAAAATTTTCTTGGCTCGAAGAATTTTCATATCTAAATGTGGTTTCATTTTGATTTCCCGAAGGTTGTTGATTTCGAGCTGAGCTATGGTAGGAATTACCATAAGAATTTCTTTTGATATTATTAACATACAACGCATTCTCTACATGTTGTGGGCAATCTTCATAGCTATGATTGTCGCCGCAAATTTCAAATAAATGTTGGGACATCCATTTGTTGGGCAACTTGGATGAGAGCAACTTCACTTGTCCCTATCATGTTTTTTATCATAATTGCTAACGAAGATACCTGTGCACCCAGAGCTGATATAACTTCTAACTCAATAACTCCAGGGTTTGTTTTAACTTGAGCAGCTCGAGAGATCAGATATTGCTAGTCATTCTGAGTGATCCTCTCTAAAATACTCACAACTTCATCATAAGTGTAGTCCGACAAAGGAATATTCGCAGATGCATCGACAAGATTTCTTGTCTGCGCGTTCAACCCATTATAAAAGATCTCTATCTGTATTTCATGTTGAATTCCATGCATGGGACAACGTCGAAGTAGGGTTTTGTAACTCTCCCATATGGTGTGCAAATTCTCATCATCTAATTGATGATATGCAGTGATATCATTCCTCAATCGAGCGTTCATTATCAATGGATTAAACTGCAAAACAAACTGAGCCGCAAGTGCATTCCACAATGTAATTGATCCAGCAAGTAATCCAAAGAACCAAGTACGAGTCCGTCCTTGCAAAGTGTAAGGAAACAGTTGTATCTTCAAGGCATCATCAGGAATGCCATGCTGACTAAAAGAAGCACAAATTTGTAGAAAAGATTTATGATGCTCTCTTGCATCCTCATGAGGCAAATCAACATACTGTCCATTCGAATTTAACATTTGAAACATAACTGTTTTAATTCAAAATTGCCAGCTTGAATAGCTAGTTGAACCACCCCTGGTTGCAAATCATCTAATACAGGAACAACAAAGTCTTGAATCAGTCTATTTTGCACTTGTTCTTCTTGTGGAAGTGGTGAATTATTTATATTTTGTGGTTGTATCGGAGGGATAGGATTTTGTGGTGGCAATGAAGGTATGACTGCATCATTTTTAGGAAAAGCTAGACAAAGCCATATTTCTTTATTCTTGTCTTCTCCTTCTAATAGTTATTTCAATTTCATAATTGCTCCTAGTCATAAAACACCTAAAGAAAAAATTGAGAAATAGTCAACAAAAAGTAAAACAAGTTAGTAACAGGTAAAACTAACAAAATGAAAAATAATTACAAGAACAAGAATAAACATTAAATAAACGTCATCCCTGGCAACGGCACTAAAACTTGATCGTGCTATGAACGTCACAACAAATATGTGCAAGCATACAATGTATATGCAAGTATAATAGATAGATGAAATTATATTAGATATCAATCCCACAAGGATGGCTGCTTATGTTTATAATTGTCGATGCAAAGAAAATTAAAACTAAAGAGATTATGATGAATAATGTCGGAGCACTAAAATAAGAAAATGCAGTAAAAGTATGAGACTAATTTGTCAATGCAATTTAAGAAAATTTAAAAAGTAAAATGGTGATAAAGAGATGGGGTTCCCTGACTTGAAGAGTTGGCAAACAGCTAATTGTGATCACAAGGTAAATGATAGATAAATTGTCGTCACAATTAAGTCCAATGAAATCTTACCAACCTTGACTTTCCTGTTTATCAAAGACTCAAACACTCACACTAACCACACCTTCCAATGTCGGCAATGCAAAATATTCAAGAACAAGTGGATAGAATTCCTTCGATCCTCAAGCAACTTCCGTTGACTTAATTGTTAACTTAATTTGTCGCTGCACTTTTCAGTGACAGTGACTGCAATTACACTTCCGTGGTTAAGCAATTAAATTCAAAGATAAAAAATGAAGAAAAGATTGAATAGATACCATACTTGATCTGAAATTAACTTGTACTTCCATATAAATTCAATTAATCAAAAATCATCATCGTTTAAAGAGGAAATAAAAGAATGAATTGAAGCATCCTATTCCTAGTCTACTAAAACCATTCCCTTACACTCCTTTTGCATCGTAATTAGGAATTCTCTTCGTCAAGAGTAGATTTGCCTTCTTGTCACAGTCAGGTTGCCCTCAAGGAAGCTAAGCTTCCATGAAAACAAGCTTAAGAAAATGTTGAAGATAAAGTTTTTATGCTTCAAAAATATCGAAGATGAAGCCCCCTTTTTTAAAGATCCTCTCTCATCAATATTTATCAACCATTCCCAAGCACAGGTGTCCTTTCTTTGAAATCCAACTTCCTCTAGCTGTACAAGTTGGTTATATTAGTTGTACTCTCACGTAGATCTAGTGTGTTCATCAAACAGTTGTCGGTTGTGGTGACATTTCTGGCACAAATTTGGATTCTATTTTGCGGCGACAACCCTGGAAACCTTCATGCGTTGATCTTTCCGGACAGACTCCTGCACTGACATCTTTGGATGCAATACTGAACACTAATTTTGGCGACATTAGTAGCAAAACAAGATAAAATTAAAGAAAATTAAACCTAGCATCACTAAGTTAGAAAATGCAATTACTAAGTTAAAAATACTAAAAATGCATGCTAAAAAATGATAAAATGGGAACAAATTACAACCTAAGTAAGGAGAAATCAGTGGTCTTTTCTAATACTACCATCCACCTATCGTCTAAAAGTCTAGAATTAATACTACAAAAAATCCTAAAAGTCTAAACTCAATCTCATCACCAAATTTTGGGTTCGAGAGTATGGTTATGTGTGGATAAGGTTATATCACCCCCACAACGCCAATCCGAGGATAGTCTTACGAGGTATTGGGAGCTATTTTTTTATTTAAACATATTAATGTCTTAATTTAGGCTAAAATCTTATGGAAATCTTAAATAAAAACTCTAAAAAAATACCTCTAATTTACTTGTAACTTGACTAAGACGTTTTCACCAAATTTATCCAATTAAAAACTTAAATTAGATATTTTTACTTCTAGCGAGAACCCTAAAGGATACCTAAATAATTCTAGTAAAATACCTTCAATTCTTAAAATTAATTTTATTTTAGAATCCTAAAAAAACCTAACAATTACTAATGAATTAAGAGAAAT
This sequence comes from Kokia cookei, assembly GCA_039519145.1. Lineage (NCBI taxonomy): Eukaryota > Viridiplantae > Streptophyta > Magnoliopsida > Malvales > Malvaceae > Kokia > Kokia cookei. The sequence goes on from CM076905.1 coordinate 18,173,674, forward strand.
ATTAAAATTCATCTACAACTTATTCAATCTTTTATCATTATTATTATTTTAAAAGATTTAATTAATAATGTTGAACCAATAAAGATCTTATGAAAGTGTCTTATGTCGGGTTTATGATTTATCTTACTTTGAAATTCTCGATATAAAGTTTAAATTCATCAAAATCCTAAAATGATATATCTTAGATGACATTTATTAGCTATCTTAAAGAGTTTCTAAAATAAAATACTTAGAAAAGCCTACTCTTGATTTACAATTCACCTACAAAAATCCTTAGTTTTAATCTTAAACAAAATCATAAAGAATATTTATATATTAATTATCCTATATGATATATAAAACTAGTTTAAAATCCTAATAAAAGAAAAAATATCCTACTATTATTTATAATTTTTCTAGGGTAAATGGTAGATAAGCTCTTAAAGACTAACATAAATTCAAATGTAAAAAATGCATAAATATAAATAGACATGAAAATAAATAAATATGAAATAAGAATAAATAAAGAATTATACAAATGTGAATAAATTTAAAAACATTAAATAAAGTGCATAATTGACATCAAACATATAAAGCATAAATGCAAATAAAAAGAAAATGTAAGTCTAAATAACTTATTAAAATGAAAACAGAATGACATAGCTTGATTTTGGAATTAAAACATAAAAAATGTGGAGGACAGAGGATTGATATAGCAATTAATTTGCTTTTAATTTTGAAATTTCGGATTAAATCGAAGGTTTTAATAAACAAAAAGGTTACGAATGTAAATATGCTAGAGAGTGAGCCACTGCAAAAAACGAAATATTTTTCATAAATTTAAAAAGTTTGGAGGTGGAAATAAATTACCCATTTTGGCACTTATAAATAAGAAAAATCTATTTTTTTCCTCTCATTTTCAACCTCATTTCAAAAAAAAAAAAAAACTCTTCCTCTTTATCTTCTTCCTTCTATGTTGTCCATGGCTCCACCACCGGAGAGCCCAACGGTTCTTCGACTCTGGTGGCTCCTCTCCAGTGGTGGAGCCACCATGTATGGTGGCTAGAAATTTATTCTTCTTCTTCTTCTTTTTAAAATCAAAAGTTTTTTTTTGATTAAAACAAAAATCACTACTTTATTTCAAAATCAAAACTTTTATTACAAAATAGTTAAAAAAATAAAAAATTTATTTAAAAATTTAAATTTTTTCTTTAAAATCACTAAAAACAGATTTTTTTTTAAAATCTAAACTTTCTTTCTTTTTTAATGAAAATCACTAGTTTACTAAAAAATCCAAACTTTTATTTCAAAATAATTAAAAAATTCAAAACTTTGTTTAAAAATTTAAACTTTACTTTTAAATGACTAAAAACCATATTTTTATTTTTTAAAATCTAAACTTTCTCTTTTTTAAAGAAAAATATTATTTTACTTAAAAATTCAAACTTTTATTTCAAAATAGTTTAAAAAAATCAAAACTTTATTTAAAAATTTAAACTTTTTCTTTAAAAAGACTAAAAAATAGATTTTTATTTTTGAATATCTAAACTTTCTCTTTTTTAAAGAAAATCACTATTTTACTTAAAATCCAAATTTTTATTTCGAAATAGTTAAAAAAATCAAAATTTTGTTTAAAAATTTAAAATTTTTCTTTAAAATGACTAAAAAATATATTTTTATTTTTAAAAATCTAAACTTTCTCTCTCTTTTTTAAAAGAAATCCACTATATTTCTTAAAAATTAAAACTCTAAACTTTTATTTCGAAATTGTTTAAAAAAAATGAAAAGTTTTCCCAATATCAAGTTATTTTTCTTTAAAAAAAACATTTATTTTAGCAAGTGGAAAGGGAAAAAATGGGATTTTTAGGGCTCTTGGGGGCAGAGGACAGATGGTTCAATATATTCTCCTTCATCGGAGCCCAAATCCATTGCTTCATGATATGTCCATGGCAAAAAAAAAAAAAAAAAGATAAGAGAAGAAGGAAATAACATGTTTGTTGTTTTTTCTTCGTATTTTTTTTTTAAATTCAATATATCAAAAGACTCCTCTTTTTTCATTCATTTAATGCATATATATTGTTCTTTAATCTTGTTTATTTGTAATTTTTTGTCATGTTTCATTTTATCTTTTGATTAATAGTTTGGTACTATTTTGAATGTTTATGATATGAGGCAAAAGAAGAGTTATGGTTCATGAAACCTAATAATAATAATAATAATAATAATAATAATAGTAATTTGGGCCCTTGACAGCCCCAAAAAAAGAAAGAAATAAAGAAAAGAAAAACCAAGATCTCTATTTGACCCAAAATCGAGTGGGCTTCCAACGGACTCAAGGAAGAACAAATGGGCCTTCAACTAGGCTCGGACAAAATCGGGTGTCTACAGTCTCATCACTAACAAAGGAGCATATCTTACAGCTCCCCATATCCCAAGTAATGGAACCCAATCGAAATCTTCGCATCGATAAAGAATTTTATCAAGAATGAACCACAGTGCTCACCATTCGATGTCTTCATCTCGGAGACTATGGAGTATTGCCATCCACTTCTCCTCAAAGATGTTCTCTCGCCTTTGTATAGCCACAAATTCTCTCAAAGAGGAATAACTCTCAGAAAACACCTGGTAAGAAACCTTCTCCACTTTCCAAAAGTGGCTACGGAATCAAACCATCAATAGAGGTGCACAACCGATAAATCTCCCTTCTCCTTCTCTTCGACATGCATTTAATGATCTAAAGGTCTCGACTAGAATCGTTGGAACAGGTGTAACCCTCTTATCAAGTAGGTCGAATAGATCAGTGATCGTGTCCTCTATGTGCCCTAATGCCTTAGGAAAAATGACCAGTCCATATAAACTAAGAGCAAAGATACCCACCCTTTTCCTTGCATCTGGATGCACTAAGATCAAATCTCACAAGCTCTTCCAAGTGACACATTTTACCTTAATTCGAGCTGTAACTCATTGCTCCCTCATTCCCGTAACGTTCATCAGTTTCTTGAGAAAGGTTGGGACACTAGCAGCTCTCGAGTAGGCCTTGTTTACTTGAATCTTGGGGTAACGAAGTAAAGCAGTATACTCCTCAATTGTGGGCACCATGTCCATGTTTTTGAAGGTGAAACAACTATAGGTCGGGGTTCCAGTGTAGTGCAAGGGCTTGGTAGTGCTTGTCCACCTAAACTTCTAGTAAATACAGTAAATCCTCATACCCACGATAGAAAGTTTGTTTCATTCCATCATCCCACTGATCACATATCTCCTTCAGCTCTTGTAGACTATTCTAAGTCACGCTAATCTGAGTAAAATCCTAGTAATCTGATACATGTCATTCAAATAGGCTATCACTTTTCTCACATTGTTTATCCTTTGACCACATATGCACGACCACATTATCCTCTGCCTTATCAAGATACCCCTTTTCCATGACCAGTTTTCTACTAGTAATCGAGCTTAAATCAATACTTTTCCTTATATAAGGATGCAATGCAAATAAGACAAAAAAAAAACAAGTTAGTACAATCATTATAAAATTTATCAACAAATTAAAAACATACAACAAAGAACCTATGCATCTATTTTGGGTAATTGCTAAAAGTTCAGCATAGTTCTACTTAGGGTGGGCACTTAGGGCTCATTATATGTTGTTTGAGTTCTAGATTAAGGGTACCCGAACCAACAGATTCCTCAGTCCTCATCCATTGTATGCTCATACAGACGAGTTTAGTTCAAGGGGGACACATTTCCCATATGTTTGCACGGAAGTGAAAACTTCACGAAAACATAGGTACAGATATATCTCGAAAGCGATCCACTATCCTACATGAAGGTGAAAACCTCATGAAGGAGTAGCTTCACACTTCCACTTAAAAGGTGTAGTGACAAATGCAATGTATGCAAAACTATAGACATATATTCAACAATATCAACATATATTTATCAAAGCAACATATAAAACACAAAAATGGAATGCAAATGATCGCAAATTAAATTAAATCAAATTTTAAAATTTCAACAACAGACCAAAAATAATCGACTTGTGTCTTGACTCTCTTATTGGACCCCAGTGGAGTCGCCAAGTTGTCAAAACAATTTTTTTAAAAAAGTCTCGAATTATATTTTGGAAATCGAAAATGGAATTGCCAACAATCTTTTAAAAATGGGATTGATTGGATCACCTTGTAGAATTTTAAAATCATTAAAAAAACAATTTCGATCTTTGAAATCATAAAACGGGTTCGAAAGTCGGTTACACATGAAGAAGGATTAGCACCTTCATACGCCAAAAATTGGTACCTGATCGATTATTTAAAGTCTTAATTATTGAAAATCAAAAACTCGAGAAAAATTTAAATTGTTATCCTTAAATGCATGAATGACATGTTTATTTTTATTTTTAAAAAAGTTTTATGAAGAAAGCTCTTTCTTTCGAATTAATCAAGAAGAAAGTCACATCCAGTAAGTTAGAACCAACAATTTGAATTTTCAAAAATAACAAGCATTTCTGATTATTATCTCAAAATCTCGTTTTTTATTTATTTTAAATAGGGTATTCTATGATCTTGATTCAAAGAGAAAGTCACACCCATTGAATTAGGGCATAATACTCTTGAATTTCCGAAACGAAGAATATTGCCTCAATTTTTGGAAACAATTTATGTGTGTGTAAAAATGTCATGCAAAGATAAATGAAATATTGTATAAAAATGAATAAGTATGTATATAATTTATAATGACAAAATAAACACAATTAATAAATGACAATTAAATAAAAGACAAAGAAAAACATAAAATAAAAAAATTAACAAATATATAAAAACAATAAATAAGTAAATAAAGGTGAGAATATAAACAACATAAACAAATAAATGAAAGATCAATAAAGAAAATATAAATAAAATTAAATAACAAATAAAACAATACAAAAATAAAAAGTGAGATCAAATTAAATAAAAATGAACATAGTGGGGTTTATTTTGTAAAAACAAACACTAAATGGACTAAATTAAAATAATTAAAAATGGAAAAGTACTAAATTGTAACACCATAAAAATGCAGAAAGACTAAAGTGGAAAATATCCCAGAGATAAAAAAACACGTTGACCGAACTATAAAGAAATTAGAATTAATGGGCCAAATTAAAATAATTGAAAAGGGAAAAGTACTAAATTGTAACACCATAAAAATACAGAAGGACAAAAGTGGAAAATATCCCAGAAATAAAAAACAAGCAGATCCCAAATCCGCTCCGGTCGAGTCGTTGGATCACTGTCTTATATGGCGTCGTTCTGAGACTATTGAACTTAGGCCAAAACAGTGCCATTTTGACTCTTTATATAAGTGAATTTTTTAAAATAAAATCATTTGCTTCTTTTTTTTTTTTTTTTAAATCTCTTCTTCTCTTTTTCTTTTTTTTTTACTGTCCAAGGCCTCATGGCCGATCATAGGGTCGAACGACCCTCTACCGTGGCACTACCGTGGGCCACCATTTATTGACAGTAGTGACCGTCACCTACGGTGGCCGAAAAAATTCCAAAAAAATATTTTCGAACCCCTTTTTTAAAATTCAACCTATATCTAGGATTGTTTTCATAAAAAACCCAACCAAAATTTTAAAAAAAAATAAGAAACCATTCGGTTTCTAAGAGGAAAAAGTTCCTCCGACGAGCCCTACGCTCTTTTCTCCTCCACGAAAGCCACTCATCATCGAGGATGGTACCCTCGACCGCCAACGAAAGCGAAAAAACGCGAATAAGGTAAAAAAGATCCTACCTTTATTTATTATTTTTTACATTTGCAAAGAAAAAAAATAAAAATAAAAATGAAATGCTACCTTGGATGTTTGCTTTTTGATTGATTTTCTTGCGTATTTTTTTATTGCTAAACAATTCCTCGAATATTATTTAAAAAAATCGTCCCTTTTTTACATTCGATTTTGTTTTTTTATAACACAAATTTACAACCCTATTTCTCGAGTTTTCAGTTGCGTGCAGATCGTGGTATCTTGGAGATTCGGGCAGGTACGGGTAGCATCCGAGGGCAGCGGCAGTGGTGGCAGTAGCAACATGGGTGGGGGGCGGCTGCTAAGGTTTCATTTTAGTTTTTAGAGTGTAGGGTTTTTTTTTTAAGTTGGGCTTGGGTATTTGTGCTTGTAATAAAATTGGGTTTGTATTTGGGTTAATTTTATTTTATAATTGTAATGGACTTTGGGTTTATTTTATTATTTGTTTTATTTATTTATTTATATTTATAAAATAATAAATAAATAAATAAAAATTGGGTTTTTTTATTAGCCTAGACGAAATTGGGCTCTTATAGACATGTTTAGGTTCGTCTACTAATACAAGTTGTCTTTCGGTACTATGATCCAATCATATAATACCGCTTAATATTAGTTAAACATTAGACAACCAATGATCAACATCCGGTTCCATTTTGCTTTGCGTAAAAAAACTATGTGAGGACAATTATACAAAGTATATTAATGTAATCAATTTGTTTTTTTTTAACCAATCTGTTCGAAAACTACAAGTGTGTATTTACAAAAATACTACATTTAGGGCACCAGATCCAACAGTTATGAGACCCAGTTCATGCATTTGTCAGAAAATGTAAGTTCGAGAAAGTAGTTCAAAACTTATTAGTCTTTTCTCAAAACTTGCTTAGTAGGGCTCACCTGAAATCATGAAGCCTGATTCATTTATTAAAACATTTAAAAATATGAATCTGGGTTCTCCTTAGGCCGCGAAGCCAGCTCGCACATATTTTTCGAAAAATCGTTGAACAGGGTCTTCCTTAGCTCGCAAGACCTGTTCACAGATATGAATAGAGTCTGCCTTAGGTCGCAAGATTGGTTCGGTTAAACAGACTCAAGGAGTCCAGAAACATGTCCCAAAGTGCAGCATGAGCCTCTGTACACCAAAAATCTACTTGTGAATGGAGCACAGCTTAACATTCCCTTATCTCTCCACATATCATAGGGCCTCAACGCCCAAAATCACATAAAAGCTTAACTGAGAAGTTTATGGGTGAATACTCACAATCCTTTGGTATACCAATATATCCAACATGGCTCACTAAGGATCATGCACAGAGACATATCACAGAAAGCTCATATAAAGAGCTAGGCATATTGAGGAGCAAAATCTTGTCACAAAGAGCTTGCGTAGAGAGCTTGGTTGGTAATACAACTTATAAAACTGTTTCTTAAAATTATTCTTAAAAACATCAGCTCGCTTAGGAGCTCGCACAAAAATGATCTTAAAATCATATTTTCAAAATCGTATTTTGAAAATAGAGTATCGTAGTTTTAAACATAACTTTTTAGAAAACTTGATTTTGAAACTTGTTTTGAAAATGTAATAATTAGAAAACATATCAGTTAATTTGAAAATCATGGTAGTTTACATACTCTTGATAATTCCAAACCACTCACTAGAAAATGGAGAAACTTAGACAAGTTTAGCTTTGCCTTTATCCTTATTAGTAGATGGTTTGGGTGGTTTGCAACAAACACACGGATTACTGAAACAAGCAATCTTATAGAATTCACACGTACAAGTGAACCTAGCTTTTGGAACAATCAAACCAAACAGGACAGAGACTTACTTTGATCACTACGAACTTGATCTTGAAACATAGACTTTGACGACAAAATATTTAATGAGAGAATTTCTCAAACTTAAAGGGTCGTATTTATAGACCTAATAGTCTTGATAATCTTAGGATACCTTAATTGACTTAGGAAAGGTATTACTTGCACCAAAAATATTCCTAGATACACTATATATTTATTTCCTAAATTGGGTATGACTTAATCTTTGACTGGCGAACCCCTAATTCACACTTACCTAGAGAACTAGAGCTCCCCAAACACACTAGAGAACCAAACTTGACGATGAATCTGGCGAACTCCCACCACATTCTTTGTCGTACACTGATTACTGGCGGACTTCTTTGTCGTTACACTTTTGACGAACTAATAGGTCAGCTAAGCCTTAGCGAACTCTTTCTCTTTCACAAGGCCAAAACTTTCAGGCCTGATCTCGAGATGTTACACATAGACTCCTTAATCCACAAACGTTCCAACACATTATCCTCACTGCTGTCGATTGACCTGCCTATTGGCAGTTATCGATAATTCATTTTGATAAGCCAGTGAAAACACATCTTGTTCCCCTTCGAAATTTGTAAGATCAAAAACCCTGTAAGATTATGTCGTTGTTCTTTGCCTTTTTTACCATCAAGGCCATTGATCGGGCTCTCCTTTGAAAAGTATATCATTGGATCTTGGTCCAGCCCAGTTGAGGATCCCATCTGTCTCCCCGATTCCCTTTTAAAAATCCCCTCAAGATTTATCCCTAAAATTGGATTAATCTACTGCATGTATTGGAATAAGTTATAATACCTAAAATTTCTCTCCCCCGATTGTGTCTCGGAAAAATATCTTGAGAAATTCGCCTTATCCCCCTCCCTCCCTCAACCAAACACTGTTAACGATGGTGGCTCTTCTTGTTGGTTCTTGTAATGAGATGTCGCACCTCAGCTCTCTCTCATGAATTTCCCTGCTCAACCATACTGGAAAGAAGCTATCACAATAACCAAGGCATCCACACAAAGAACAAAATAACATGAGTTTCTCATATTGAAACCTAGCACAGATATGATTCTGAGGGATAGGTGAATTTTCTTCCCGCATTTCAAAGGAGACCAAACATCAAGCTTCACCCTGAGAGACATAAACTGTCTAAAACCTCTGTTAACCTGCTTTGTATCATATTCTTTGAATAGCGCAATAAAATTTCCAAACTATTTTGCAATGGTTTCAAAAAAAAACCTCGGAGGTAAATCATGGACTTGGACCCAAAAATAAGAATAGATCAAAGGCACTTGCATGGGATCCCCCTTTTCCCCGAGTCGGTGAAAAACCAGAAGGTGATTATTAAACGTCCAAGGTGCTCCTTTTACCACTCTAACAATGTCCAGTCGATGAAAGAACCTAAAACAAAACTACTTTTCCCTAAGATCTGATATTTGAATGCCTCCCAACGGATGTCAGATATTTGCTAAAGTATTGTGCATCATTGGGAAATGCACGATGCTTGCCGTAAGAAAACAACCCACCAAGAATAGATAAAACATTTTATTTTGGGCTTCCAAAACTCCCTCAAACTACCACGCCTCATCCTCTCCCTCCATGATGCGCAATCTTGCCATTCCGTTTTCCATTGGTAGAGTAGGAATCAGCAAAACAGCACAGCCCAATAGCGACGACGAACAAAATTGATCGAGAATCCTAAACTAGAAAAACCTAAAAACTGAAAGTCTTAAAATTTTATAATATTTATAATTTTTTACGAATTTTATATTTCTTTATATTTTCTATAATTTTCTTACGACTTTATAAAATTTTATATATTTTTTTTCTATATTTCTATATATTTTATAATTTTTTTTCTAATTTTTAATAAAATTTAAATATATTTTATAGTTTTTTTTATTAAATTTTAATAATTTTTTTTTATTTTTTATCATTTTTTTCACATGTCATGCTGTGGTTGTGACAATATGACCTTAACTGAAAAAGATTAGGGGTGGTTCAAGTATCCAATTGAATGCAAAAAAATTAGGAGTTTAATTGCTTTTTTTTTAAAGTTTGAGGGTTTTTTAATGCATTTTGAAAGTTCAAGTATTCAATTGAGTGCAAAAAAAATGTAGAGACTTAATTGTTTTTTTTTTTTTTTTTTTTAAGTTTGAAGATATTTTTATGCATTTTGATAATTCAAGTACCTAATTTAATGCAAAAAGAAGTAGGACTTAATTGCTTTTTTTGAAAAAATTTGAGAGCTTTTTATAAGATTAAGCCTTTTAAGTTTAAAATGACAATTTTTTCTAATTTTCCATGTAAGCCATTGCATCATCTTCTAATTTTTTTTTCCTTTTTGTTCATAGCATCATCCTCTATTATTATTACTTTCAGAAATATACGTCATGCTATAATTAAGCATAAAGAAAAGTTACCAAATTATTTGTATATGAATTTTTAAGTTTCAAGTTGTATATAATATATATATTAAAGGAATCCAGCGTAATGTGATTCTTCCAACAAAGAGCAGAGTAAGACAAACGAAAATTTTTGTTTGATTTAATGTTATTCTCTATCCATTGACTCCCATATATTTAAAAACACTCAACTCGAGAAAGACACAAATATATCATACGGTAAGCAGCTCTAGAATTCTTGAACTGAACAGAGTTCGTTTGTACCAAAGCAACAAAGAACCTGCTTTCAAGTTTTCTTCTAGGTAATACTGAAAAATCCAGTGTTCCATCGGGTGGCATTGGCTAAAAATGGAGAGCGGTACTGATGCATTTGGAGTGAGCAGTGCACGTATTGGAAGTTCTAGCAATTGGAGGAACAATGTCGGGGAAGCTTTCTCCATGTCTTCTCGTGAAGAAGACGATGAAGATGCATTGAAATGGGCTGCTATTCAGAAACTGCCTACCTATTTGCGAGTAAGGAGGGGAATACTCACTGAACAAGATGGGCAGTCGAGGGAGATTGATATAAAGAACCTTGGGTTCGTTGAGAGGAGGAATCTGCTTGAAAGGTTGGTGAGAATAACAGAAGAAGATAATGAGAGATTCTTGTTGAAGCTTAAGGAACGAATAGATAGGTAAGTATTTTCTTTTTCTTGTTTCTCTTCTGCTGCACATTCAAATTGATGTAAATTTTTGGTGTATATATATGGATTATGAAACTCAAACCATAGAGTTGGGCTTGATATGCCTACAATTGAGGTCCGGTTTGAGCATTTAAATGTGGAGGCAGAAGCTTATATGGGGAATAGAGCATTGCCTACCATGTTCAACTTCTTTGAAAACATTGTAGAGGTACTTTGCTGAATCAGAAACGAAACTTTATTTTGTATTGACCTTACCAAGTTTTTGTTAAATTCCTTGTTTTCTTCTGAAGGGATTGTTGAGCAACCTGCATATTCTTCCCAGTAGAAAGAAACCATTACCAATCCTTCATGACGTTAGTGGAATTATTAAACCCGGAAGGTAAGAAGATAACTATGTTTTTCAACAGATTTCAGTTAATATCTTTTCAAATGTTGGCTCCACTGACTTATTTGATCAAACTTGTACAGAATGACGTTGCTTTTAGGGCCCCCAAGCTCAGGCAAAACTACTTTACTATTGGCTTTGGCTGGAAAACTCGGTAAAGATTTGAAAGTAAGAAAGCCAAATTTCATTCCATTTCCACTTTTCTTTCTGGGGAGTATGTTGATTGGCTTTAATATGGGAACATATGAAAATCTCAGTTTTCAGGCAGAGTAACATATAATGGACATGGAATGGAAGAATTTGTACCACAGAGAACATCAGCTTATATAAGTCAATATGATCTTCATACAGGAGAAATGACAGTTAGAGAAACATTAGCCTTCTCTGCAAGATGTCAAGGGGTTGGACCTCGTTATGGTAAAATTGAATAATACTGAATATTGACATTCGATTTGTCTCCACAGTTCTATATTCTCCCGTTAATGGTTTTCTTTTTTTTTTTTGGCTATTAATTGGCAGAGATGTTGGCAGAGTTGTCTCGTAGGGAGAAAGAAGCAAATATCAAGCCTGATCCTGATATTGATATCTATATGAAGGTATGGCAACATAGTTGGGAGACACTATAAATATATGTATAATATATTTCTTTTGTAATTGTTCATTTCATTAGGGAGATTTTGTTTTACTATTAAAAATTTCAGGCCGCTGCACTAGAGGGACAAGAAGCCAGTGTTGTTACAGATTACATTCTTAAGGTAAAATTTTCAGATCCAAGCTATGGAGACCAATAAAGGATGATACATGATATATAATCTTTTCACTAGTATCTGATATTGGAAGTTTGCAGATATTAGGGCTTGAAGTTTGTGCAGATACCATGGTGGGAGATGAAATGATACGAGGTATCTCTGGTGGACAAAAGAAGCGGGTCACTACAGGTAAAATATTAAGTACTTGACAGAAAATTGATTTCCGGAATTGTGGATTTATGAATTATGATTTTAATGCGTTCTTTTCAACACTAAATATCATAAAGGTGAGATGCTGGTTGGACCAGCAAGGGCACTTTTCATGGATGAGATATCTACTGGTTTAGACAGTTCAACAACATTCCAAATAGTGAATTCGTTGAGACAGTCCATTCATATCCTCAATGGAACAGCTCTTATCTCTCTCCTCCAGCCAGCTCCGGAGACATACCAACTGTTTGACGATGTAATTCTTCTTTCAGATGGACAGGTAGTATATCAAGGTCCCCGGGAGAATGTGCTTGACTTCTTCAAATACATGGGTTTCAAGTGTCCTGAAAGAAAAGGAGTTGCTGACTTCTTACAAGAAGTAATTCTAATGCTAATAAAATTTTCTGTTTGTTTTATTACTATAAAACACTCAGATACTGTTTGAATATAGCTGTAAATTTTTTGGGGTGCAACAGGTGACGTCAAAGAAAGACCAAGAGCAGTATTGGACACGTTTAGACGAGCCTTACAGTTTTATCTCAGTCAAGGAATTTGCTGAAGCATTTCAGTCTTTCCACATTGGGCAAAAACTAGGCGATGATCTTGCAATCCCATTTGACAAGTCCAAAAGCCATCCAGATGCTTTATCAAAAGACAAGTATGGTGTTCCCAAGAAGGAGCTACTAAAAGCTTGTCTGTCCAGGGAACTTCTTCTAATGAAGAGGAACTTGTTTGTCTACGTTTTCAAAATGTTTCAAGTGAGTAAAGAAAATTACTTGAAATGTTTCCTATGCTTTCAACATTTTATGTCCGAACTAATGATGCTCTTCTTGATGAACTTTTCAGCTTATTTTCATTGGGTTCATAACAGTGACAATTTTTCTAAGGACAGAGATGCATCGAGATACAATAACAGATGGTGGGATTTTTATGGGAGCTTTGTTCTTTACTCTACTTATGGTAATGTTCAATGGGTTCGCAGAGCTTACAATGACTATCTTGAAACTACCTGTCTTCTTCAAGCAAAGGGACCTTCTCTTCTATCCTTCGTGGGCATATTCTCTACCAACTTGGATTCTTAAGATTCCAATCAGCATCTTAGATGTTACTATATGGGTTTTGATGAGTTATTATGTCATTGGCTTTGACCCAGATGTTGGGAGGTGGGAAATTAGCTATACTTTTTTTGTATCTGTTGTACATTTTTATATTTGTGTGTCATAATTTAATAAAGCTCTTTTCGGCAGGTTTTTCAAGCAATACTTATTGCTCCTATGTCTTAGCCAAATGGCATCAGCCCTATTCAGATTCATGGGAGGCTTAGGAAGAAATATAATTGTTGCAAATACCTGCGGTTCATTTGCCATGCTTGCAGTTCTTGTTATGGGAGGATTTGTCTTAACCCGAGGTGATAAAAAATTAAAGGACTAACTATTATAGTTGTTATTTTTGTTTCCTAAGTAGTGTGTATAGAGTTTTGATGTTGATTACCACATTTTGCTGCATCAGATGCTGTCAAGAAATGGTGGATATGGGGTTACTGGATCTCACCATTGATGTATGGGCAGAATGCCATAGCTGTAAATGAATTTCTAGGGAAGAGTTGGAGACAAGTATGCAACAATTTCTTGAATGCTGACAAAAGAAGCAAATCTGATACTGAAGCATGAAAAATAGGGAACTTTGTTAATTTTGATCAGCTGCAAATACTGAAAATATGAAAATATTTGTATTGTAGGTTCCTCCCAACTCTACTGAGCCATTAGGAGTTTTGGTCTTAAAGTCTCGTGGAATTTTCCCTGAAGCACGTTGGTACTGGATTGGTGTAGGGGCTTTGATTGGATACTGTTTACTCTTCAATTTCCTTTTCACATTGGCATTAAAGTATCTAGATCGTAAGTTTCTCTCATTAGATTTATTGGTTTTCAAACATGAAGCTTATTTTCTTATAGATTGATTTGATTCAGCATTTGGGAAGCCTCAAGCTGTAATAAGTAAAGAAACCTTAGCTGAGAAAACTGCTAGCAAGGCAAGAGAAAAAGTTGACCTGTCATCAAGGGAAGAAGGTTCTTCTGGTGAGCCATTTGTTAAATTAAACAACAGTGAGTTAGTTTCCTAGATGCTATATTGTATTACTAATGCTGTGACATGACCAATGCCAAATAATGCAGGGAGAGGGAATGAAAGCCAAAGAAGTGCATCATTTAGATCACTTTCTGTAAAAGTTGGTAGTGTCAATGATGCTAACCAGAGCAGGAAGAGGGGCATGGTTCTTCCTTTTGAACCCTTGTCTATGAGCTTTGATGAAATCAGATATGCTATAGATATGCCACAGGTATCTTTATTTTTATCAGGAGGCAAAGATATGTTTCAAAATTGGTAACGAGGAAACACAGCTTGGTGGAGTTGCTAAACTTCATTTTTATAATGCTTGTAGGAGATAAAAGCTGAAGGTATTTCTGAGGACAGGTTGGAACTTTTGAAGGGAATATGTGGTTCTTTCAGGCCTGGAGTCCTAACAGCTCTGATGGGTATTAGTGGAGCTGGCAAGACCACTCTAATGGATGTGTTGGCAGGAAGAAAATCCGGCGGGTATGTTAAGGGAACCATCACAATTTCTGGATATCCAAAGAATCAGGAAACATTTGCTCGCATATCCGGATATTGTGAGCAAACAGACATCCATTCCCCACATGTTACAGTCTATGAGTCCTTGCTTTTCTCTGCATGGCTTAGACTACCCCCAGAGGTCAATCCTGAGACCAAGACGGTATGCTGATAATTGCTTCTACTATCATCTTATATTTTCTACAGAATAAAGATGAAGTATCATTCAGAAACACTTTTGTTGTTTGAGTTTGTTGGATACATTGATTTTAAATCAATTTGGTGTTTCGCAGATGTTCATTGAGGAAGTTATGGAGCTTGTGGAGCTAACCTCACTAAGAGAAGCACTTGTAGGATTGCCCGGGGTGAATGGCCTCTCAATTGAGGCACGCAAGAGGCTAACAATTGCAGTTGAACTTGTCGCCAACCCATCCATAATATTCATGGATGAGCCTACCTCTGGTCTTGATGCCAGGGCTGCAGCTATAGTAATGAGAACAGTGAAGAACACTGTCGATACAGGAAGAACTGTGGTGTGTACCATCCACCAACCAAGCATTTATATATTTGATGCATTTGATGAGGTGAGAGTCATTTCCCAGTTTTGGCTTCCATTATTATCTTGTGGCTTGCTAAAACTAATACAATTGCAAAACCAACAAAAAACAGCTACTTTTGCTAAAAAGGGGAGGTGAAGAAATATACATGGGTCCATTAGGCCACCATTCTTGCCATCTGATAAAGTATTTTGAGGTTAGTCGCATAAATGCATGATATTTTGTGTCATTTATTTTATAGCTGTTACAAATTTCCCGAGATTTTTCTTCTTGAAGGAAATAAATGGAATCACAAAGATAAAGGATGGTTACAATCCAGCAAACTGGATGTTGGAGATTACATCAGCAGCACAAGAAGAAGCCCTTGGTGTCAACTTCACCGACATATACAAGAACTCAGAACTATATCGGTAGGATCACCTGAAAGACAGAAATTCATGGTTTAAGCTCAAATCATATAAACTCAAAGTGTTTAACGGTTATGGTATTATAACATAATTATCCAAGTCCTTGAAAGATTATTAAAGTTAATTGCATAATTCGTTGGTTATACAACCATTGACAATATAAAATAATGGTTCAGGAGAAACAAGGCATTGGTGAAGGAACTAAGCAGTCCTGCTCCAGGTTCCAAGGATTTATACTTTCAGACTAGATATTCACAATCTTTGCTTACTCAATGCCTGGCTTGCCTCTGGAAGCAGTACTGGTCTTACTGGCGAAACCCACCATACAATGCAGTGAGATTTTTATTCACAACCGTTATTGGTCTATTGTTTGGGACCATTTTCTGGGATATAGGCTCCAAAAGGTATATGAATATTTAATGCAAACAATGCAACGACATGCAAAAAAAAAATTGTGTTTTAATCTCTAAAGCAATCAAATTACTTGATAACGCAGAACAAAGGAACAAGATGTTTTCAATTCTATGGGTTCTATGTATGCTGCGGTTCTCTTTATAGGATTCCAAAATTGTGCATCTGTCCAACCAGTTGTGGCAGTTGAAAGAACAGTCTTTTATAGAGAAAGAGCGACTGGGATGTATTCAGCGCTACCATATGCATTTGGACAGGTAATATTGCATTTTAGAGATTAAGAATCAAACATTGGCAATGAACAAATCCAACAAGCTGATGCTTACCAATTATTTTGCAGGTTGTGATTGAGCTGCCGTACGTATTAGTTCAAACTGCCATTTATGGAGTTATAGTGTATGCCATGATTGGATTCCAGTGGACAGCAGCCAAATTCTTCTGGTATCTGTTCTTCATGTATTTCACATTCTTATACTTCACCTTCTATGGAATGATGACCGTGGCTGTTACTCCAAACCACAATATTGCTGCCATTGTTTCATCTGCGTTCGTTACAATATGGAATCTGTTCTCCGGATTCATCATCCCCCGAACAGTAAGCATTAGAAACCCTTTTGCAACTTTCTTAATACAGAGAATGAAACTATATATAATGGTTGAAATTATTGATATGACAGAGGATTCCTATATGGTGGAGATGGTACTATTGGGCATGCCCCATTTCTTGGACAATATATGGACTAATAGCTTCACAGTATGGAGACATAAATGAGAAATTTGATTCTGGAGAAACAGTGCAACATTTTGTAAGAAACTACTTCGATTTTAGAAATGAATTTGTGGAAATCGTTGCAATGGTAGTGGTTGGAATATGTGTGCTCTTCGGCTCCATATTTGCATTGTCCATCAAGGCTTTTAACTTCCAGAAGAGATGAAAAGTCCCAGGCATTCAAATATACAAAAATTATATCTACATTACACCCCATCAGGATCTGAAAAGAAACAAAATATCTCAAATATTCTGTTTCTGTCATCTTTGTTCAAGTTTCTGTCTAGTTGTGTATTTTTTTTTTTCATTTATTAGTTTTGACACATGTGCCTTGTACATAATATATTTTAAATAATAACACAATAATAGAAATATTAAAATATTTATCATTAATCTTTTTTTTTCATTTATTAGTTTTTTTTTTTGAATATTTATCATTAATATTAAATTTAAAATAATTTATATAATTTACAATTTTTTTGTAATATAAAGTAATTGTTAGTATTTTTTTCCTATTAAAATTTCAATTGCTGAGGGTAGAAAAATCTTAGTATCTTTATTTCAAAGTCTAAAAACCCTATAAAATTAAGGATAAAAAGATCTTATATATATTTAAATAATTATTAATAAAATTTATGATATATGCAATAATGATAGATACAAATATAATAATTTAATTTATCTTCACGATATATACGATTAATCCACAATTTATTAATTAATTAAAATCAAGTGTAGAAGTTGCTTATATTTAAATATATAATTTCATAATAAGTAAAAAAAGCCAATTTTCATAAAAAGTTGCTAAGTTAATTATAAATATAATTATGGTGAGTAGTAATTGTCATACTTAAACATTCATAAATTACTTTTTTTACAAAGAAAATTTTAGCTTAGAATGTAAATGTATGAACAAACTAAAATAAGCTTCAAGTTTTATTACTTATTAAATATTTAATATTAAAGAAAAAAATTTATTAATGTTGATAGATTACTACCTACAATACTTTTTTTTTTAAACAATCTCATTATTTGTTTTGATAATATTGGCTCTTTTTAACACAATGCCAAAAACTATTCATAGCTCCTCCCCAACCCATTAATAAAAGGATAATGCACTTCAGTGCACTCGAACCCACGTCCACCTACATTGCAACAAAACCCATGTCAATCGAGCTAAGACTCAATTGACTACTACCTACAATATCTAAGTGTCGAACCTAATGAGTGGTTTCAGTGGTAAAGAGGATGTTGTTCATCTTAGGAGACTCGGATTCGAGCACTTTTGTGTGCACGATGTGTGTGCTTTGTCAAAGGGATAGGAAAGTATGAATAGATACTACCATGTAATCACACCAGTATATTAAAAAAACAATATCTAAGTGTCATGTGGTCAGACCTTCTATCTCGCAATTCGTGTGGACTTAGACGATTTCTTCGCTTCAAATGCAGCTAAGTCGATCTAACTCTACAGAGGAAAATAGCATGCCAAATGTCTATGTAAATGGTCTTAAATATATTCAAACTATGAATTAATTGATTTGATTACAAATGAAGAGGGAGACCTCTATTTATAGTTGAGCTCCTAGAATTAATAGTACAAATTGAGTTAAATCGACGGTCAATATTAGATCCTATCTACAATTGAGAGTCCTAAAGGATTTAAACTCTATACAATCTTATCCCTTTAAGATTTACCTTGGTAACTCTAGTTTTACTAGAGTATTTTACTAGGTCACCAAGGCTTCAAGTAGATGGGTGTCTCCACAGGTTCCATGAATCAGGTCAGTTCATGTGGGTCAAATGAGCCCATTTCATCAATTGACCTCTACGATATGTTCTTTTGCATAATCGTCACGGGCTTTGATCTGCAACCCATGACATTCTCTCGCACACATTCTCGCAACGCCCTCGTTGCATCTTCGGAATGACACTGGTTTAGCTCGCCTGGAACTCCACCGATGTAACACCTCATACTCGACCCGATCATCAGATCTGGACTACAAGGTGCTACACTCCATTAACTAACTATCTAATGCATACCTTATGAAGACATACCGCAAGTTGGAAATCTTATAATACTAACTCTTTTTATAAAAACTTAACTTAGAACATTTCGCATACCAAATAAAAAAATCTAATATACGTTTATAACATAGATGAATAAGTTATTGCGCTTAAGGAATTTACAACAAGGTTAATTCATAGAAAACATTTTCAACAGCCATTTTACTACAATTAATTCCTTACTTGCAATTTAAAATTCTATTTTAAATTTTATTTACGACTCGTCTCGAACCTTGAGACTCTGCCTCTAGTTCGCCTCGTTGAATGCACAATACTACGACCCCAAAATAAGTTGCTTGAGCTTGGTGAATTCTGGTCTGGTCTCTCCTTGATTCCTAGAAACAACTACTAAACATGCAATTCATAGCAACACAATGGTATGTTCAATTCAAATTAGGGACTGGTCCATGCCTGGCATCAGCATAACACTATTGAACTGATATTTGAACATTTGGAAACCACATGACTTTTGTAACGGCTCATTTCTCAGTGGTTTCGGGCCAAAAAAAATGAGTGAATTCATAAATATTATTATTTAATATTTATGAATCAAATATAATATTATAATAAATTTTGATTTGATAATTTATGTTATTTGAAAGAACAATTAGGTTTAAGTGATAAATCATTAAAGTCGAGTGATTTTAAAAAATGAGGTTTCAAGATTTCGTTTCTATAAATCGAACTCATAAATATTTTATTAAATATTTATGGAGTGTTTTTAGGGTAACTAAATTTTAATGTTTAAATAGTTAATTAAGATATTTTCTATATCATTTGATATATTCAATTACTTAATGCCTATTTATAGTGTAATATATAGAACTTATTAATCTAATAATTGAAATATTAAAATGATTCATTATCATGTCAATTTTATGGTAAGCACAAACAATCTATACAAGACTATTAATCAATCATTTGTATTTCTGCAAGCTCAAAGCACACTTTAACAAAAAAAGAAAAGAGAAAAAACATAAAAATGAAAAATCGAAATTGTTGTAATTTTCACATTTAAGCTTTGTTTTACAATCCAATTTCAATTCCATCCTTGTACATCAATCTAAATTTAATAATTACAGAAACTTCATGTCAAATTTGAAATATTTTCATTTTAATCTTTAAACTCAAAAACTAACAAATTTCTGATTACAAATTAGTCTCATTTCTTATATAAACTTCAAAATCTATCATTTAACATTCAGAAAGCTTCAAGCACAACAATAAAAAATTTTAAAACCTTAGATAATTTTACGATTTAGTACCTGAAATAGCTATATTAAGATACAATGATCACAAAAACATAAAAGTTACAAAAAAAAAAAAAAACCCGACTTAAAACGGCTTACCATGCAATTGCCGAACCTTGAGAATTTTTAAAAGCCTTTATTCTTTCCTTCAATGGTAGAAAACGGTGGAAAGAATGAAGACAACTCCCTTACATTCCACTTTCTCATTTTATTTGTTTTATTACTTATTTATTTTAAGATTTTATAACTTTTTTTTGATAAATAAGATTTTATAACTTTAATTATATTATAATTATATAAAATTTATGTCTATCACTTATATACTGTCCATTATACTCTAAATAGCCAAAATTTCATTTTAAATATTATTTTAGTCCTTTAACAATTAAAAGTTTATAATGATTAACGTTTATCACTTTTACGATTTAGTCATTGTATCATAATTAATCACTAATTTAGTAAAATTTACTATCCAAAATTTAACTCATGTAGATAATAACTCTATAAATATTTAATAAAAATATTTTCAAGCTTGGTTTACAAAAATAAGGTCTCGATACCTCATTTTCTGATACTACTGATTTTGGTGTCAAAACACTTTTACCCTGACTAATTATCCAATTAACAAATTCATCAAATCAAAATTCTATATAATACTATAGTTGTCTCTTAAATATTATTACAGACTCGATCGTCAAAAATGGGGTTTCAAAACCACTATTTTTGACACCATTGACTTTCGGGTTATTACAATTTTCCCTGTTAAGAAATCTCGTCCCCAAAATTTATCTAGAAAGAGGTAGGGATACTAAGATTTCATTTTCGAATCAATTAATTCATTTGTTATCCTTTCTTATCTTTCCTTAGACTCATTTAACTGAATCGCGTAGTCTTTTGCCTGCTATCGATATTCATATATTGCAATTTACATTTGAATCATCAATTATGATATCAACCCAATTCATATTTCATTTAACCTATTCATGTGTTATAACTCCATTAAACTCGCTTGAACTCAAGCCATATACATAGGTCAACAAACTTGTATCTTAATCTAACATCGTAATGCATTATCGGATAACATCAAACAACCATACTAGCACATAAGTGCATCATCAGATAAACCGACGCAATTATATTGGCACGTAAGTGCATCATCGGATAAATCGAAGCAACTACATGGCCACACACAGTGCATCATTTGATAAAACGAAGCAAATATACTAGCACACACATTGCATCATCGGATAAATTGAAGCAAATATACTAACATATACACTACATCATCAGCTAAATCGAAGCAAATATACTGGCACACAAAATTCATCATTGGATAAACCGAAAAAAATACTCACACACAAAGTGCACCATCAAATAAAACAAAGAAACTATACTGGCACACAAAGTGCATCATCGGATATACCGAAACAAATATATTGAAACACATAGTGCATCATCGGATAAACTGAAGCAAATATATTGGAACACAAAGTGCATCATCGGATAAACCAAAGCAATTATACTAGAACACACAGTACATCATCAAAGAAATCAAAGAAAATATATTGGCACACAAAGTACATCATCAGATAAACTGAAGCAACTATACTGGCACACACAATGCATCATCGGATAAACCGAAGGATCACTTGTACATTTAACAGATAATCAATTTCCAATTCCATTATAAGTTCAACTTATAATCTATCGATCTCAATTTCATCATGTATTCACCATTCTAGTACCGTATACAACATATCTCAACTCACCAGACATTTTCAAATATAAAACAAAATAATTAACAATCAACATTTGAATCCCAACTGAAACTAGACTGAACCTTGACATGTATCTTTAGAATCAATTTCCAAGTTTGATTTAGCCCTAGAATGGCTAAACCTATAGATTTGATACCACTAAATGCAACACCTCATAACCGACCCGATCGTCGGGTACGAGCTATAGTGTGCCACATTAGTTGCCAGTGCAACAACAATTAATTTAGATATGAATACACATCATAATTGATATAACTTACTTATGAGCATATAATAACACTATTAACTAAATTCATTAAATACTAATTTAATACTCAAGTTCATATACGCATAAAGATATACTAATAGTGATTCAACTAGATAGGTACATGCCAAACTGTTCAAAAAATGTAAATACACCAACATTGTTAAGTTCGGGACTTTGTCTGGATGCTGAAGCCGAAATTCGACCTCTTGAATATAACATAGCTTAGCAATGTCATCGAAATAAGGTTACGAAGAGTTATTGTACACATCGAAACATTTTCGTAACATACAATATTTAAATGTCAATATAAATTTCCTTTGATTCAGATATAATTCAAATTAAAATAAAACATACATTTATTTCGTATCATACCTAATACTTTAGAACTTAAATCATGCTTTTGAGGCTTTAAAAAGGCTAAGAATCAATTCAGGACTGATTTGAAACAAATTAGAAAGTTTAAGAGAGAGTTGAAAATTTTGTGAAAGTAGGGGCACACTGTCGTGTCGCTGACCATGTGTCAAACTGTGTGTGGTTACTAAAATGGGTCACATGGCTGTGTACCAGACCATGTGAATACTAGAGTTGACACACTCAGGGCACACGCCCGTGTGCAGGCCGTGTGTCTTAAAAAATGTCTAAAATCAAGCTCAACCATCACTTAGTTGTTTAGGGACCTAAACCAATCCATACCATACATACATTAACAAGAATAAAGATGATATACAAGATCAAAATGTATAACCTAATTCATTCTTCCACAACAAAACATCCTAAATACATGCCACTTATAACCAAACCAACACAAACGATTAAATACCAGATAGTGTGACCTCCAAGAGTAATCCAATCGGTAGCTCGTATCCGATGGTTTGCAAGGAAGAAAAATCAAACGAGGTAAGCTTGCTTAAAGCTTAGTAAATTCATAATAAACATAAATTCAACTTACTATAAGCGATGAAATTTTAAACCTCTTACAAGATAATTCAATATCATGATCCTAATTTTGTTAATCATTTATACACATCACAACTCTCATAAGGTTAGTGAGTTCGTATGTAAACATATAACTTTAACATGATATCAAACTTATACATGAAAAACAAATTTGGCATATAAAGCAAACATCATATTTTCACTTAACAATCACCTTTCATTTCAATTATCTAAATCTAATGTCTCAATTCATACATATATTTTCACATAACCAATTCACATACCATTTCATTTAATCATTCCTTATAGCCTTTTTCTTATAGCCATTTCATTTTGTACATTTAACATATAAAGATTCATTAAATCTTATACTTTCATTTCCTTCATATTAAACGAAACCTCATAAGGTTGATGAGTATCACCAATAAACATATAATTTCAAAAATTAATGTAACTTGTAATAATAATATATGTACATATATATATATATCATCCATTATATGTTTAATAAACATACTTTCTCATTACAACCATTTGTATCAACATAAATCAATAATTCAGAGTTATTCTTATTTAACCTTTAAGTATTTATACTTAGAAACCTTTAACACTTCCTTTGAATATTATCATAGTAATTAACTTTTATTATTTCGATGGATCCTTATAAAAGTGTTCAATACATAAGTCTAGAACGTTTACGCTCGTTAGCTAATTAGAATAAGAATGATTATGTCACATAATAACCCAAGTCCACAACACATGCAGGAGCTCAATTAGAATGCTTACGCTCGTCAACAAATCAGAACCAAAATTATCATGTCAGGTTATCCTTTCATATTTAACCAATGACCGCTCATATAACACTAGCTTGGTCTGAGCTAGGTAACACATAAAACAACAACGGATAGCTACTCTCAGCTAAATCCGTGTCTCATAATAACTAGAGTCCGTAACACATGCATGAGCTCGGTCAGAATGTTTACGCTCGTCAGCTAATTACAATCTGAATGATTGTGTCACATAATAACTCGAGTCCGTAACATATGCAGGAGCTCGGTCAAAATGTTTACGTTCGTCAGAAAATCAGAATCAGAATGATCGTGTCACATAATATGTAACAAAACCTGTTACCGTCGCCGATTAGGGTCTCAGGGTCTTTCTGATCATTTAATGATGACTAACTCGCAATGTTACTTGAACTTTAACATGATTAAATGAATTAATAAATCATACACGTTATAACTTATCAAATTAAAATAACAATAGTCTGTTTAAGGCAAAAATGTCATTTCCACAATTTTGGGAGACTTCTACTGGTACCTATTGAAAAAGTATCGGTAGAAGTCAAGTCAGTAAGTAATTTGAAATAGGTGCAATTTCCTACCGGTAGTTGTGATGGTTCTACCAATACATGAGTGACTTCTACCGAAACAATGCATGTTACTACCGATACTTCAATCTTCAGAGAGCTAAGAAGGTTTACACTGTAACTTCTACTGATACAAGTACCTAAACTACCGATACTTCTTATGTTACTACCGATACAATGCAAGTCAGTAACCAACCTCTCTCTTACTCTGTACTTCTACCGATACATGCAAGAATTCTATCGAAACAAGTATGCAAAATTCAAACATTCACACAAGTCCTCCAATTTACCAAGTATTTCTCATTACCAAGCACAAAATACATTCAAAACACATCAAGTTTCCACGAATTCACATGACATTACATATCATTTCATAAAAGACTACTTATAACATTAAGCAAGCATTCAAAACTTAAATTCAACATTCAACCAAGTTGACAATTATCCAAACCATCCAAAATCAAGCATTTCAAAATAACATCATCCTAGTAAATGCCATAAAATCAAGTGATGCAAATACTACCGAACGAGCTCCCGGGATAGTGTGATTCTTCAAGGTGGTCCGACCTTCAAGCAGTAAAATGAATCTACAAAACAACAACAATACACAAGTAAGCTTACAAAGCTTAGTAAGTTTGCAATAACTTATTTTACAGAATAACTGATTCGATTAAAGAGATGATAAGGAATATGTCTTCATAAACCCCGATAATAGTGTTGAGTTGATATCTTCAGGTCATCCAAAGATTGAGCTCATACGAGCCCAGATAAGTTAGCTCTTATGAGCCTAGATTGAGTTTAACCAGTATATGAAGTTGCTCACACAAGCTGTTGAGAATTTGCAACATATGCAGAAACTCAGCAATCGTTACGGTCCATAATTTCCCACTCGAAATGCTGCTCACACAAGCTGAGGAGAATCACAACATATGGAGAAACTTAGCAATCGTTGGGGTCCATATAATTAGTATTTATTCAAAATATGTCGACTCACGATGCTGCTAACACAAGCTGTCAGAAAATTGCAACATATGCAGAATACAAACCATCGTGTCGAATAAGATAATCGGCCCTAGGCCCAACATCTCATTTCTTCATTCATTCCCAATTTGCTCGAACATTAACTTCCTTGAGTTGCTACAAAAAGAGTGAAGACACAAAGAAACATTCAATGAATCTAAACTAACACTATGAACTTACCAGATGAGATTGCAGTTTGAGTGAAACTCTAGGGACTATTCTGAATTTTCCTTTTTCCTCAATCGGTGGCTCGATCTCGATCTAACACAATAAATCAATCAATTCTATCGTTAAATCATGCAATTTGATAAATTTATACATATAAGTCCTTTTTGGGAAAGTTACGGAATTACCCCTAACCTTTACATATTTATTCAATTTAGTCCTTAAGTACAAAACGTGCAAAATAACCCATTTCTCATTCCAATATGTACTAGCCGAATACCTATGGGTATTCACCCAACACCTACATGCAATTATTTCATAATAAGGACATGTATTTTCACCATTTTCATAATCTAGTCCTCAAACCCTAATTTCATAAAAAAATCACTTTACAAAAGTATTAAACCCAATCATCTAGCACACAAATCAATCAAAAGCTTTCAAGAACAAGCATATTCTACAATGGTAAGATTTATAACATTTGATAGATTTGCAAATTAGTCCTTGGGTTAGCTAGGTTAAGCTAATACGGACTCAGAAACATAAAAATTACTAAAAACGGACGAGGTTTACCTATTCGAATTGAGGGCACAAGCTAGTCAAATGTTTACTCTTATCTATTTAGGGCTTCGGCTCCAAGGTTGAAGAAGGAAGATGTTTTTCATCTTTACTAAACTTTTGTTTTAATTATTATCATCCTTCATTACCAAATTACCATATTACCCTTTATTTAATCATAAAAATCCACCATTTTTCCACATTATATCTGTCCATTAATAACCCCTAAGGTCTAATTACTATATTAGTCCCATATGATAACCTTTCTATACTTTTTGATAGCTCTAATCAATAGAAACCAACTTTTTCAGCTTTTACAATTTAATCCATTTTATCTAATTAACCATTCAAACGATAAAATTACTCACCAAAATTTAATATGACACTAATGACATCATAAATGTCAAAATAATTAAATTTACGATTTGACTCGTCGGAGTTGTGGTCCCAAAATCACTATTTTTAAGACCATTGAAAACCGGACTATTACATAATAACTCGAGTCCACAACACATGCAGGAGCTCGGTCAAAACGTTTATGCTCGTCAGCTATTCAAATGAAAGACATTATGTTTGAAACTTTTATTTGATCCATCGAAATTTACTTCACTTAACTCATTTATGCATTTCATAATTATTTACTTTTCAATATATAAATTACACATGTATATAGGTAAATTCATCAATATTAATATCGAAATAAAATAAGCACACAATTAGAAATTTATTTCACACTATACCATTACAAGCTCATATCCAGATAATTCTTATTTATAAAACATAAGATCAATTTAGCTAATAATGCAATTTAATTCACTTTACTAGTTGCCATATATAATTCAATTTATTTCATTCATAACATAAATAATAACAACAAATAAATCATATACTTATTTATAACTTTTTTTTATTTCCAGTCGTGACTCTCAATTATAATTTCATTTCAAGTTTACCATTTCACTCATATCCATGAATTTCACATTTCTAATTATAATACCCAACTTAAACATCATCACCAATTATTCTAACTCATCACATAATTATCTCAAACAATCAAACTCAATTTCAACATGAATAGATATGTCTTGAGTCATGAAATAACATATAATTAATTTAATAAATTTACGAACTTACCTCGACTAAAACGATGGCAACAACAAGGCCGACGACTAATCCAACACTTTGATTTTTCCTCGATTAACCTCTGTATGATTAAATTCTTGATATGCAATAGCCACAGCTTGACCGAACACATTAAGCTTCAAAAATGGAGGTTTCTTAGGTTCTTCTCGGTGGAACAAAGAAACATGGAAGATGATGTTCATTTTTTTATATTTTAATGTTTTGTTTACTTATTTATTTATTTTTAACTAACAATAAAATAAGTTTAAAACCCACTTGTCGTCCACATTAATAAGCAAAAAATGGTCTAATTCCCTTATATATCCTTCCACTTAAGTTGATTAAACCATTTAATCATAAAAAATTAATAACAATTAAGTTTTATATCTTTTACAAAATCATCCCAATGTTTTACCCTTTATGCGATTTAGTCTCAAAACTCGAAACTCACAAATTAAGCTCAATTAAAGAAAACTATGCCAACTAATTTTTATCTAGTCCCTGCTCAACCCACTTTTATCAAAGTTTCACTAAAATTCCATGAAGTTTTATTATTTTCACAAATAAATCTTTAAACATTAAAATTACCGAAAATCACTTAACAAAATACTTAAAATTTATCATTAAACTCAAGGATCTAACAAATAAGTTCACAAACACACCTATCTCATTCATGGTAAGTCCCTAAACTTTTAAAAATTTCACTAATTAACCCTCGAGTTAGCTAGATCATGTTAAAACGAACTTAAAAACATAAAAAACAATAAAAATTTAATTAAAGGAAACTCACCAAAAGCAAAGAAGAGCTTGGCCGAAACTCTTCTGCTCAAACATGGCGTCTCTCCATTTTTTCCATTCGAAGAAGAAGAATAGTACAAACTTTTAAATTGTTTTCTTACTTTTCTTACAAAATAACCATCTTATCTTTTTATTATTTAAAATTTAATCCTAAAAATATCTCAATGGTCGTTCACCCACCGCCACTAAACAAAGCTAGGGTATAATTACCCTTTTAGTCCACCACACTCCCTTACGTTGGTTGTTAGGTACATTTAAGTAATAGAATTCAACTTTTGCAATTCTTAAAATTTAATCCTTTTTACTAATTAACAATCAAATCACTAAAATTTCTAGACCGAACTTCAATATGCATGTATAGTAACTCATATTTATGGGCTCAATTTACGGAAACAAGATCTTGAAACCTCATTTCCCAAAACCACTTGAACTTAGCCACGAATTCAAATAACATAAATTATCAAATTAATATTTATTATATATAATAATTGACTTGTAAATATTAGATAATAATATTTACAGAGTTACTCGTCGAATTTGTGGTCTCGAAATCACTGTTTTTGACACCACTGAAAAATGGGTTGTTACATAACTTGTGCACGAAATATAAATCGTACATTGAGTAATCTACTCAGTGGTATTTCTACAAATTCAATATCAATGTGAATAAGTTAATGTAAACACTCAATAATTACACCTATACAAATTATCTTACTTAGTACATTATTTATACCGCTTAAGTCCATTTAAATACATTCCATAAACTAGTTCAAGAGTATAAAATGTTAGCATACTATAATCCAAATCAAGTTGATTAATTTGTTCCAATTTCATATCAACCATCCGGATCATAATCCACTATGCATAAATTTTTACTATTACGGTTCATGTTAAGTCTCATTATCAAATTTTATGTTTTAACACTGTCTAATACAATATAACATGCTTATATTCATAAAAGTTCCAATATTCAATATACGTACTGTAGCACCCCTATACCCGATTCCCGTATATAAATCCAGTGTAGAAGTATTAGATTAAGGTTCGGTACAGAAAAAAATCGGGTAACAAAATTTTTTTTATTTAGTAATTCATTTCTAAGTTTATTTGGGTCAAAATATCATTTAATAACATCCATTAAGGATACATATATGAACCATTGTACATGCCATTTTTATCAAAAGTAAAGTACCTAAACTTGAGCACTAATGATGGTATGATGTGATGAGAGGTCCCTAGCTCGATCTTAACTTCTTGTAACCTTTGTACCTACGCGTTAAAAATAAATGCGTTAAGCCGGTGAGGCTTAGTAAGTACTAAAAAAGATAATAAATAAACATTTAAACGATTACATTCATAATTCTCTTGCATCACTCACATGAATCATATAACTTACAACATTGGCTAATTTCACATTTGTGTCACCTTTCACAATTTGGCCCATTGTAGACTATTATAGAACCTATTGGATAAACGGAACTAACAGAAAGTACCGAAGTACTTAATAGAGGGACATAAAGTGCTAATCAGAGGGCATACGAAGTGCTAATAACAAAGGGCACAGATAGTGCTGAACAGAGGGCACGAAACGTGCTAAACAGAGGGCGCACTAGTGTTCCTTAATGGCATGCCACTATTATCACAATGGTTCTAATTCGTCTACATGGACATAAGAGAATATTCATCATTTCTCATTATTTCACATATCACATTTACATTTCTATTCACATAAACATAATCATCATATACCTTCTTACTCTTATTTTCACATTATTTTCAAAGCTGTCCATTTGAGTCACAGTCACTAAATTATTTATATCTTGAGCTACAGAATTCAAAATTCATATCCGCTTAATATTTCTGAAACTAGACTTAAATATCTTTTTACCATAAAATTTCCAGAATTTTTACTTTAACCAATTTGTACAGTAAATTCTTTCAATTTACCCTTTCTCTGTTGTCTGAAAGTTTCATTTTTTCTTCACTAATATTTAATTATCTTTTAGTATAGAGATCTAATGATGTTTCTGTCTATTATTTTGAAAATAGACTCATTAAGGATTTATCCATATAAATTTAAGTCTCTAATTATTTTTATAAATTTTTCTATGATTTTTCAAAGTCAGAACAGGGGAACTCGAACCCACTCTGACCTTGTTACACAAAATCAGTTATAACTTAGAATATACAAAACCATTTCCATCACCGTTTTTTCCATGTGAAACTACACTCAACAAGATTTAATTACATATTTAATTTTACCGTTAACTCTTTATATACAATTTTTGGTGAATTTTTGAAGTTAGTCCTCTGATTTTGTTCAAACTGTTTCAATGAAAACATTTTCTTTCTCATGTTCCTTTACACTAACCTCATTCAATTATCTTTATAACACATAACTAAACAACAATTTCCATGCTAACAATTCAAATATATTATGGAAAATAGACTATAAACTGAAATTTTTGTAGTACTTACAACAAAAAGACTGATTTTCTTCTTCTTTTTTTACTTTTTTCTCTTCTCTTTTCCCTTGTCTTCAATTTGGTCCTTTGACTTGTTTCTCTCCTCTTCAATTTCACATAGACACATGTAAGCTAAATGCTAGAATTCAATGATTTTCATGTTAAATAACAGAAAAATACATGTATGTCATGAAAATTGAACCATCTCTTACCTTAGCTCTTGAAATCATAATTTGCTAACTTAGTCTCTATGCTCTTTAACACCACAAAATGAATTCTATGAGAAGATTAAGGTGTCTACTAACTCTCTTTTATGAGTTTTTTAAGAAATTTCAAAGAAAATGGAAGGTTTAGGAACTTGGAAGGCTTAAAAAGGGTGGAAGGACCTAATTGGCATAAAAGCAAAAGTTTGAAATGGGAGATGAAGGCTTGGACGGCTAGCTTATGATGAAAAAGATGATATTTTCATCTTTTAATTACTTTTTCTTCTCTAAAATTCTCTAGATTTCTCCACTAAAATATCTCACTTAATAAAAATGGTAAAGTTGCACTTTTAGTCCTTTGGCCTTCCACCTTTACCCTTTGGCCTCAAAAATTTTCCTCCAAAAATATCTTCCACCAAATTACTCTTTTGTCCCTCCTCAATCAATCTAATTCACATGTTGACTCAAAATTCAATTTGGATAATTTACTATTTAGTCCTTCCTATTTTCCCACCTTACTAATACATCCTTAATTTCTCTAAACCTTTCTAAATTCAACCATATATTCTAATTCTCAATTCTACTCTATCACTGTTCCAAATCCGGTTCAAGCACGCGGATGTTACACGTACGTACTAACTTACCATTTAATATTCAATTCATAGGCAATTAAATTTCTATCCATTATCTTCTATAAGTATTAACATTTATTTAATTATTCTACATTTCAACATATAATTATTAATTGAATCAAATCAAACAACAACAAAATGTAAATACATTCCAAAATCAATGTAAATTGAACATACAATAATTTAATTTTGAAGTCCGAGAATGAAGTAGGACTGATTTGTAAAATTACAAAATTTAAGGGATAGGTATGGATACTTAGTTGATAGGTACTAATACCTTCTAAAAAGTATCAATACCAAATCTTGGAACTGATACCAAATTGACATTCTGTTTGTCTGTTAAATAGATTCAATTGACCAAGTATTGATACATATGCTAGAGTATCGATTCTTTCTTGCCTAAATGGTCAAAACCTCCATTTTAATATCCCATTTCACGACCAAATCATATATAGTCCAAATGGTGTCTCTAAGCACCAAAGTAGCCTCCATTCTAACATATACATATCATACTCAAAGCATCCAACACATCCAACCACCAACAATGCATACCAAATCCATCCAACTTGACCATTTCATACCTAACAAGCTCAAACCATATTCATGTTAACATAAACATGCCAGATGCATATCCAAATCACTTACCATAAATTATATGCATCTTATTAACCTATTTCAACTTAAATCACTCATCCAACCAATTTCTAGATAGCTTCATACCAAATTTACAATACAATTACCAAAACATATACACTATAAGTATACACCCAACTATTCGTAACATTATCACCAACTCAATGACTCAACATTTATGAACTTGTAATCCTCAAAACAACATGATATTTTCATCCATCAAGATCTACAATTTTTAGTATATATATATATATCAAGGCATGACAACATATATGTACATTTCCATCATTATCAAAACTTAGCATTTCCAACTTCAACCTTTCATACCACATTTATGTATTAGCTTGCATATAACCAAATTATACATTACTAAACCTAAAATTCAAACATTCTAGATATAGCAAAACACCAAATGACTCAACTAAGTCCATGCCATTAATTGACAAAAGGAACTTCATCAATTATGCTCAAAACATACTATTGAGTTCCATACCAATGTCTCAACATTTTTCCCAAACAAACACTTACATTTTAACATTCTTAACCATTCATAATTGTATAATCATTCTAAAACAACTCATTCAATAAGGCATAAATTAGCATTAACCATACCATTTCACTTTTCATATTACCAACATTAAAACATATAATCAAATTATACTAACTTCCATTGACAACATTACAAAATGTAATCGTAAGCATTATTAGCTTCTAAGTACATGCTCTTTTATATATTATCACTATTCATATCCAATTTCATGAATTAATTAAATCATACAGCTTTCTATTCTATTCTATTCTATTCAATTTAGTTGAAGTCTCGATATTCACTTCCACACATAGTATTTTTTTTCTCAATATCCATTAATAGCTTAACTTAATGCTATATAATGCAATATATAAAAAATGTGCATTAACTAAAATTAGTTTCGAGACATAGAAATACAAACTGAAAGTGTGCGTCACCCATTGTCAACATGTTGTGTTCCTTTTTCCTTTGACAATCATATGTAGTTTTTAGCTACAAATAACAATTCAATAATAATATAATATCAAATTATATTCAAATTAAATTCAATTTGAAGGTCTTACATATTTTACAAATTATTCAATTTAATCCTTTATATCAATAATCAATTAAATTCATACCAATCATATTTGGTCAATCATAATAAAATGTACATTTATTAAATATCTCAAATTGCAATTCACCACATTTATTTTATCAATCAATTTATCATTTCTTCATGATTTAGTCCATATCACACCTTTTTTTACTAAACTATAAACAATTCAAATTACAACCGCACACAAATAATTTCATAATTCAAGAATACTTTACAATTATATATAACAATACCCTATAAACTTACTTTGTTAAAATAGTAAACAATCTTAAACTTTAAGGTCTATTTAACAATTGTCCTTCCCCCAATTATTTTCGATTTGATCCAAGTTTATATCTATATAATTATTCCATTCAATTTATCAATTCCACACAACTTATATCATCCTACTATGTGCATGTATCAGTTTAAAATCATTATTCGAATACCCCTAAAATTTTATATTTTATTTAATTTAGTCCTAAAAAACAAAACTATTATAATTTTCACATTTAAGATTCATTTTACAATCCAATTTCAATTTCATCCTTGTACAGCCCTCTAAATTGAATAATTATCGAAATTTAATGTCAAATTTGAAATATTTTCATTTTAGTCCCCAAATTCAAAATTAACAAAATTCTCTTTACAAATTATCTTATTTCTTATCTAAACTTCAAAATCTATCATTTACCATTCAAAATGCTTAAAGCAAAATAATAGAAACTTTTAAAACCTTTAACAGTTTTACGATTTAGCACTCGAGATAGCTAGATTAACGTACAACGATTTAAAAAACATAAAAATTACGAAAAACCATCTTAAAACGACTTACCATGCAATTGTCAGATCTTAAGAATTTTTGGAAGCTTTTCTTCCTTCCTTCAATGGTAGAAAATGGTGGAAAGAATGAAGACTTTCTTTCCACTTTCTCGCTTTATTTGTTTTATTACTTATTTACTTTAAGATTTTATAACTTTAATTATATTATAATTATATAAAATTTATGTCCATCACTTACCTACCGTCCATTATACTCTAAATAGCCAAAATTCCATTTTAAATATTGTTTT
This sequence comes from Kokia cookei, assembly GCA_039519145.1. Lineage (NCBI taxonomy): Eukaryota > Viridiplantae > Streptophyta > Magnoliopsida > Malvales > Malvaceae > Kokia > Kokia cookei. The sequence continues at coordinate 18,207,852 of CM076905.1, forward strand.
AATTACTATTTTAGTCCTTTAATAATTAAAAGTCTATAATGATTAATTTTAATCACTTTTACGATTTAGTTCTTGTATCATAATTAATCACTAATTTAGTAAAATTTCCTATCCAAAATTTAATTCATCTAGATAATAACTCTGTATTATAAAATATTTTCAAACTCGGTTTACAAAAACAAGGTCCTGATACCTCATTTTCCAACAAGAATGACTTTAGTGTCAAAACACTTGTATCCTGACTAATTATCCAATTAACAAATTCATTAGATCAAAATTCTATAAAATACAATATTTGTCTCGTAAATATTATTTAATAATATTTACAAACTCGATCATTGGAGAACGAGGTTTCGAAACTACTATTTCTAACACTATTGACTTTCAGGTCATTACACATCCCCTCAAAATGTAAAGCAACAAAAGCTTTACTCCCTCACGGTGAGTCATTTTGTCACCAATAGATCCCTCATAAAATTTCATAACAATACATATTTGCAGGAAAGGAAAACAGAACTAATTTCTTAACAACATAATCAACTTTCATCTTGAAAGAAAAATCATCTATATTAGTTGGAATACCCACATTTCCACCTATAATAGAAATTCTAAGAAAAGAACAATATTATTCACACCTTTGCACGTGAAATATAAATCATCAAACTTATCCAACAAAGTCCTCATATCATCTTTCTTAATGGGATGCAACATCTTGATGGCAAATTCATGGAACTAATCATATTCGTTAGTCAAGTGATGGTAAGTTGCTAAACAAATATCGCCAAAAGACCCTCTTCCAATTCTATGCCTAAGTTTCATTACTAAAGGGCCAATCCTTAAAATTATGATTAAATCGATATAATATGTATAAGTTGAGGGCTAAATTTATTATTATGTCGATTATTTAACTATCATGTCAATTTTCTATTTGTAATTTTGACGGGAGTGATCAAAATGACCGAACTATGTAATGTGGGTGCTTAAATTGCAATTTTTTTTTATTTTTGGTGCCTAAAATGATTTTTTTTTATAATTGGATGACTATTTATATAGTTTACCCATTTAATACGTATGTTGGCTATTTTTCATTGTTTTCAAATGTAAAATCGAAACAACATTTAACAATTAAGAAAATAATTATTGATAGTTGTAAAAAAAATTATAGAAAGGGGTTAAATATAAATTTAGTATTTGAACTTGTTCACTTCACCCAGATTGTTACTTATGTTTTTTTTTTGTCTCAAATTGGTATCAAACTTTTTTATCCATCAACTAATTTGATACTTTTTTTAACACTGTTAAGTTTGAGACAAGTGACAGTACTAGACAATGACATGTGTTACTGATGACATCATCATGATATAATTTAAAAGTTAAATTAAAAATTATTAATAAATTTAAAAATATACAAAAATGATAGAAATATACTGTCCATTGTTATAAAATAATAATAATGATGTAAAGAACACAAGGATAATATATGAGAATAAAGAGAGAGTATGTATTGTATTCTATATATTTCATCACATTTACAAGTAGCATACTCGTCTCTATATATGGGAAGATTCAACTCTTCATATTCTAATACATAAATAGGAAAAATTTGTTACAAAAATATGAAAGGTTGAGGAAGATGGAAGGTTAAAGGTCAAGGGGAGGTTAAGGAAGATGGAAGGTTAAAAGTCAAGGAAGATGAAAGGTTGAACATCCATTTAATAATATTCATAACACTCCCCCTTGGATGTTATAAAGGATATGCCTCATTAAAAACCTTACTAGGAAAAACCCTGTGGGACAAAAACCTAGTGAAGGAAAAAAGAGTACATAATCCTTTGATACATAGTATATCACAACCATATATATATATAGTGTGTGAATTTACTCCCCCTCATGTAAGCATCACCTAAGATTTTTGAAACAACGAAATTCGATGTTGAAAATTAATTTCTCAAATGTAGCAGTAATTGTTTGTTTCATAGAGCGCCAAGAAATTACAGTACCACTATATGTGAAAACATAATCAGTTTGTGATTGACCATTGTGAGGATCAGATAAGTACCCTGCATCTGCAAAACCAACTAATTCTGTTTTGGGTAGGTTAGGGAAAAATAAACTCATATCTCTTGTACCTTAAAGATAACGAAAAACATTTTTAACCCCATTTCAATGTCTTCGGGTTGGACAAGAGCTAAATCTTGCTAATAAGTTGATAGCAAATGATATATCAAGTCGTGTATGACTAGCAAGATATGTCAATGCACCAATAGCACTTAAATATGATACTTCAGGACCAAGAAAATCTTCATCATTTTCTCGAGGATAGAAAAGGTCTTTATTTACTTCAAGTGACCTAACAACCATTGGGGGTGCTCAACGGATGTGCGTTACGCATGTAAAATCTTCTTAGCACTTTTTCTATATATGTTGTTTGATGCATAAGGATTTCATTCTTTAGGTGCTCAATTTGTAATCCTAACCCTAGACAAAATCTTATTTTTTTCTAAGGTCTTTCATTTCAAATTCTTTCTTTAAGCACTCCATTATCACTAAATTCTCTTCAGGAGTCTCAATGATAATTAAATCATCAACATACATAGCAATTATAACAAATCCTAATCCAAACATCTTTATAAAAATGCATGGAGAAATGGGATCATTCTTATAGTCATCCCTCAATAGGTATTCACTAAGGCGATTACACCACATGTGCCTAGATTGTTTCAATCTATAAAGGGGTCTGTTTAATTTGATTGAGTGATGTTCTCGAGAACTTGAATTAGCTGCTTCTGGCAGATTAAAACCTTCTGGGAGTCATGTAAATGTTATTATCAAGTGGCCATATAAATAGGCTGTAACTACATCCATTAGGCGTTAATCAAGCCCTTCTCTTATTGCCAAACTAATCAAGAACCTAAAAGTAGTTGCATCCACCACAGGAGAGTATGTCTCCTGATAATCAATATCAGGTGTCTTGTGAACATTCTTGTTACAAGTCAATTCTATATGTTATGATTTATTTTTTTTCCGCTATTATGCTAATATGTATTCCACTTGGCTTTACACCTTCCGGGTATTTGGACTTCTAGTCTGAGATACATTTCATAAATTATAATAGAAATATTTATTTATTTTTGATGACTTGTTCTCATCTCAATGCTTTCAAGTATATTTTCATTCAAGATCCTCACTTTTCCATGATATTGAAGTATTATACGTATATTATTGTTATCGACAACAATTTCATTTTTTTCAACTCCATTTAGTTATGACATAACTAATTGAGATATCTCATTATATTCATAATTTCAGGTACCTGAACCTCTTCTAGGGTTTTATCAAAAGTTATGCCTTAGGCCTCTTCAGGAGTACTCGCCTCCTTTTAGTACGTGACCATCTTCATTTCTTTCTCCTTTCTTTCAATTATTTTTTGTTTTATGGAGTCAACTTGCTTGTCATGCTTCTAGCATGCTCAAGTCTGATTTTTTATCACATTGTCCTTCTGGGACATATAATTATTTGGAGCATTTTAGCTGGTATATGTATCAGCTAATATATGAAATATTTAAATGTCATCACTAAACATATCTAGCAAATAATTTTTATCCTTCGAACTTTGTTCACATAAAATTAGTGAGGATAACAAAAGAAAAATGATGACATAATTATTTAACTAATTTGTCTCCCCTTAATGTCGAGAAAATTTGCAATATGACAATACTTTTTTTTTTTAAAATTATAAATAAATCTCCCTTCAATAACTAATGAAAATTCTAAAATTTCTCAACTTCATATTAGATACCCATCTTAATGCATTATGACAGAATATGAAATAGATATTGCACATCCAAATATTCTTAGATGAAATCCATTGACTTATAAATTAAAGTCAATTCTTACGTGACAAATATTTCTTACATGTTGGCTTGATGCAAATAAAATTACATGCTTATTGTAAAACAATTCTTATATTAATGGTTAAGCAACTAAATGGAGGCATAGTTTTGCTAACCATCATATATAGGCAATAGACAACTTAAAATTATCCCAGCTAAAACTACAAAAATCATGCTAGGGATATAATGCATCAACGTTGTTAGCACAAATTGCATTCTATAGAGATTATGCACAAACAAATTATTTCAAGAAATAGTATTGCAAACTTCGGGTTGCACACATGTGATACATGAGCTCATATATTATTTGGTTATCATTGAAAAATGCAATCGACTTCTAACTTTAGCTGGTGTTAGATCAATATGTTGTCCAAATAACTAGTATGATGAAAATTATTAAAATATAACTTCTAATTCTTCAATAAACTCATAAAATTTCATCAAATTATTTTGCATCAACATTGACTCGGGATGGTCTAAGCGTTTATACCAACACTATGAACTTCTTTTCACTATCTCATATGTCATTCATGTAAGTGTAATGTATTCCTTCTGGGAATATTTATAATACAAAAACATGAGTATCTCATGTCATTTCTATCCATGATTTTAATATAAAACACATAAAGAATTCCTTCAATATATATCTTCTTGATCTGAGAAATAATTTTATGTTTTACAAAATTTTGCATCTCAAGGAGATAAAATATTAGCTTTTCAAGAGCTTTTTACAGTTTGATGCAATATTAACTCTTCAGGAGCATCCAATCATTTTATTATATATATCCTCAATGAATACTTAATGTATTCATACAAAAATAAAATGAATAGGTATAAATAAAACATATATTAAACATAATAAATAATAAATTATTGTTACAAATAAATCACTATGGTTAGATAATATATATATTTATATATACCATAACACAAAAAAATGCAAAATATTATAATGTCAGATTGAAGTAAATTTACAACTATAAAGGTTTAAACATAAACATTTTCTAATCTTTACCACAATTATGAAACTATCCAAACAAGGTGAATATCATAAAATTCATGACAAGCATTTTTACTTCCAATAATCATATATCTTAATCAAAATAAGAATTAAACCAATCAATTCTATTTAAAATGAACCAATAAAAATAAAAACATTTATCTCTACATAAAAATCTCAATAACTAAATACGTGAAGAGATTTAAATATTCATAGAATTATGGATAGAGAACTATATAAATTAAACTTTTTAATAAAAATCAAATCAAATTTGAAAAGTAGTTGATTAGACTAACTTAGGCTACCATGGATGAGAAGTAGTGATTATAAACATCCTTTGTAATGAAGAGAAAGAGATCATCCCCAAATAAATATCAAGTAGACACTGATTCTAATGGTTCTTAAACCAAACAATTAAATTTCAATGCTTGGATCAACAAAATTTTGACACAAACTAAATACATATTAATCATCCTTGTATGCATAGCCAACTTTAGCATCATATTGAAAATTTTCATTTTTTTTTCTGAAAAAATTATCCTCCATTTCATCATTTTGGACGAAATTTGTCTCAATATTGTTTCATTTTTTTTAATAGATGTTTTGATAAAATTTTACTGGATGCTTAAACATACGATAAGTATGTGACCAATGCATTTTCATACAACATTGTTAGCATGAATTTTCAATAACCTTCGAATATTGTTTAACCTCCATTTCCTTGATTTTCCTTATTATTCTTTCTAGTGGTTAGAAGTATCACTATTATAACAACCATGATAACAATTATTAGTATATCTCCAACCACATCCTCAATTACAACGACAACCATGATTTCTATATTCTGATTTTTCATAGTTGTTATGCGTTGTAAGATTCACTTCAGGGAATGAAGTCTTTTTCACTAAAAGGCATGAGATCATTCCAAAATATTTTTTATAGCCTTTTTCACAATATTGTTGCTGCAGGAGCACATAAGATATTTCAATCATAAAAAGCTTTAGAGAGTATTATCATCAGTTTTTCAAATTATTACATCATTCAAGAATCAAGAGGATCTTTCACAGTTAGATGTTTCACACTTTTAATTCTTTATGTAGATGATAATCATTAAACTTTCACAATTGTAACTTTCTCATAATTATTCGTGCCAAGTTATATATTTTAAGCAAACAATTAAAGCAAGAAAGCACTATTATTCATGTTTATTCAAACTTAAGTATAGAAATATGATTATCTAGATCTATTAAAATCTTATGATAAATAAGATCAACCTTACAATTTAATCAACATAACAATAGAATACCCAAAAAATGTTTTATGGAATATTAACTAGAGACATCACATTATTTTATTTACTATAATCAAGGTTTCCATAGAAAATTTCATCCGCAAAGAAAGAAATAACCATAAGCTATATCATATGCATTTGGATATATATAATGTACAAGTACATTTAACTTTTTCTAACTTTTTTATATGACATATCCAAATATTGAACATAAGCCTCTAGTGTCAAAAATAATAAAATAATAATCTAATAGACAATGTAGTACATTTGGTAACGGTCACTAAATAAAATAATTTTTTTAAAAAATGATTACTTTATTTTTAATCATGTCAATGACATATGATATGCAAGATATACATATTTAAGTAAAAATATTCAAGTTGTTGATACTTCAATCTTATTCAAAGTCTTAGATCATAAACAAACATATCATAGAATATATAAAACATAAATTTATATTTAAATATGAGAAAAAAATGAGCATCATTTTAACTTTTTTTTTCATTAAGAATATTGAAATCTCAAAATCTTTCAAGCACATAGAGAAATTCACATACCTTAACCTTGTTGCTTCAACAAGAACGTTGTACGTCTAGATTACTTGTTCTCCAACAAAATATTGAATACTATCAAGCAAGCTCGTGCTGATAACGTGTTATAAAATAATAATAATGATGTAAAGAACACAAGGATAATATATGAGAATACAGAGAGAGTATGCATTGTATTCTATATATTTCATCACATTTACAAGTAGCATACTCCTCTCTATATATAGGAAGATTCAACTCTTCATATTCTAATACATAAATAGGAAAAAGTAGTTACAAGAATATGAAAGGTTGAGGAAGAGGGAAGGTTAAAGGTCAAGAGGAGGTTAAGGAAGATGGAAGGTTAAAAGTCAGTGAAGATGAAAGGTTGAACATCCATTTAATAATATTCATAACACCCATTTGTTTTTTTCTCATATTTCCTTTTTTTTCTTTCCCCCCCGTTTCTCCTCATCTTCTTTTCTCCTTCTTCCTCCCTCAACTCTAGTCCACACCACCATGTTTAGCCGCTTTTTTGGCCCGAAAGTGGCACCTAATTGTTAGTCTTCATTCCCTCTTTTGAATTCCTAGATTAGATTTCTCTAAAATTTTCCCAAAAGCCACAAAAATGCCTTCAACTTTTGAACTTCTCTAACGCCAATATAAAGATTCAACCGTTGAACCATCTTGTAACTTCGACTACGTCTTCTCCTTGATATATGAACTTCTTCACCGCCAGATCTCTCAAATGGGTTTCACCGCTCAAATTTCTCAAATAGGTTGGCTATTACCGCCATAATGGTCGATATTTGGCCCTTTGTTTAATATTTTTTGTAGCCGTAGAGTTTAAGGGTCTTGGTATTATAAAGGATTGAAGGGTTGGTTGATGAGGGTTTGGAGTTGATGGTTCTTGTAAGCGAACAAAATTGTTGCATATTTGGGTTTTCCTTTTCATAATTTAAATTTTGAGTTTTTTTTGTTTCTTGATATTCTAATTGGTTTTGGGATTAAGTGAGCTTTTTTTAATATACTGGTGTGATCATATGGTAATATCTGTTCATGCTTTCTTTTGACAATGCACACACACTTTGCACACACTAATGCTCGAACCTGGGACCCTTAGGATGAAGAACATTCTCTTTTGAGCTAGTTTAATTTTCGTAGATCAACCTGTTCAGAGATGACATCAACAAGATTTGGCATTGAGAAGTTCGATGGTGTCATAAATTTCAATATGTGGCAAGTTCGGATAATGGTAATACTAGTTTAGACTGACTTGAAAAAGGTTGTTACAAGGAAAAAAGCTCGATAATCTAGATCAGTTAGAATGAGAAAAGCTTGATGAAAATGCCCTATCTGCAATCCAATTGTTACTCGCAAATAGGGTATTGCAGGAGATATTGATGGAAAAGACCTCATCCGTCTTGTGGAAAAGGCTAGAAACTTTTTATGCGACTAAGTCTCTAGCTAACCATTTAATGTTGAAACAACGTCTATTTATGTTTCGCATGAATTAAGGTGAGCTCCTTAGAGATCACATCAGTCAATTCGTTACTCTTTTAAATGATTTAAATAACGTTGAGGTTTAGATTAACGATGAAGATCAGACAATGCTATTATTGTGTTCTTTACCCCCTTCAAACAAGTCTTTCAAAGAGACCCTAATTTATGGTAGAGACAAACTCTCATTTGAGGATGTGAAGGGTCATTTATTGAATAAAGAAAAACTCGACAATGAGTTTGGTTCAAACATCAAGGTAGATAAGCAAGCTTCAGTTTTGGTAGCATCAAAGAAGCGAGACAAAAAGGTGTCATTGTTATAAGAAGTTAGGTCACGTCAAAGTAGATTGTTACAAACTGTGAAATAAAAGGGTTGCTGAGAGAAACGAGTAAGACATAGCTGGTGCTAAGTTGACCAATGAAAGCGGTGATGATTTCTTGTTAGTGTCAACGAGTGATAGCTCTGAGCTTATGTCCGAGTGGATCCTAGATTCAGGATGTTCTCTCCACATGTGTCCTAACAGAGAATGGTTCTCCACATACAATTCAGTTGAAGGTGGATTTGTGCGCATGAGAAACAATTCATCCAGTAAAGTAATCGATATCGCTACTATTAAAATTAGGACAAATGATGGGACGATTAGGACACTCTTAAATGTCAGGTATGTAAAAGAGAAAGTGTTAGATTTTGTAAAAGAAAAAGGAAAGCTTAAAGCAAATGAATACCTAACCTAAAAGTAAAAGAAAATAAACCCAAATCGGAATATGAGTAAAGATGCAACGAGACAAACTTCATTTAGAGTGTTCCAAAAGAAGTGCAAATTGAGTAAAACTCAAAAGATTCGATTTTGTGTGAGGATATTTTTGTTTTCTTTTCTTTTTTGGTTCGAACCTTTGGTTCTTTCTTTTCCTAAACCCTAACATCAAAAACGCCTAAAATCTGATACCACTTGATAAAAACATTCATGGAACAGAATCGTAAGTCTTCTCGTAACAGATTTGTCTTAGGGCTCTAGACATTTAAAGATGAGTTGTTTGATTGTTAGATTAAGATGTAGTTCGAATCTGGGCATCAAAGGATGAATTTTAGGGTTCTTGAACTTAAAGAATCCTAATTTAAGTGGAGAATTTCGTCCAAAATCAGATCTTAAAGAGGAAACAAAATAGATTTGTTAAATAAAATTTTAAGCTCAAAAGAAAACTATTCTATAATTAAAGATTCCAAACAATGTAAGAGACCAAGAACCCTTAATTTTATGATGAATCTTGCTGATTTGGGGTGGGAAAAGATGAAACTTGGTGGTTTTAGGACATGGAACGAAATCAAATGAGATTAGAATCAAATAATAAAGAAATAACAAAATAATTTTTTTATAAGAGAATAAAAGACGGAAAGATGACGATGGTATTTGAAAGATGTCCTCGATAGCCTTGAATCCACAAATAGATCCACAACCACCTGCTAATGGCTCTAATTCTCCCCTCCAAGAAGAAGATCAAGGCAAGAAGAAAAGGGAAGACTACTCCTGCAATCAAACAGACTACCAAAGCAACTTCTAAATTAAACAAGACCAAAGAGAATTTCTTAAGACTCAAAGAGAACTTGATTAATCAATAAAATAATTAAAACTGAACCTTATTATGAGGGGTGACTAAGGCCTTTAAATAACCTCCAAAGTCAGACTCCTAATAAAACTTAGGAGTTTAAAGTCAAATAAATAACTGATTACAACTTAGCAGAATAATCAAATAACTAATTAACTAAAAAATAAAACTAAAATAATAATTTAATATGGAATTTCGGCTAAGGCTTAAATGGCTTGTGCTTGGGCCGAATTTTTACGTAGAAAACTAAGATAAATTCGATTTAGGCTTTGTTGGGCCTGATTTGCAATGCGTGTTCTTCTTAGCTTTCAAATGGTGTCTAAAACTTTAAGTTGGGCTTAGTGACATGTAAATGGGTCAATTCTGATCTTGCACTTGGTTTCCTTTTGAGATCGATCCGCTTACGTTCGAACAAATTATTCATCGGATGTCAGCTTCAAGATTCAGTTTCTTGGACCAAGAATCCAAGATTTGGATTCTTGGTTTTCTTTATTTCTGAAATATTCCCAAACGACATAATTAGACCAAGATTTGGTTTCTTGATTTTTTGATTTTCTTGAAAACAAGAAAGTGAATATTGGTTTTCTTTTTGGTTTGTATGTGCGTCCAAGGCCTTTGTGATAAATTCTTGCACAAATCCGTTTAATCTTGCCTTCATCTTCCTTGTGTTTGAACTTGTAATTGGGCCTTGAGGTAAAGTCAACCCATCAACTTTGATGCTTGCATCACAAATAGCCATCTCAAAAAAATAAAATTCATTACCTACTAGTGGTCTAACATCTGGTCCATAAAAGGCAACAAAAAATGGTCCTTCCAAGTGGCTTTCTTAAGCTTTCTATAGTCAGTACAGATTCTCCAACCTGTAACAGTTCTCGTTGGAATCAATTTATTATGTTCATTATCAACAATCATGATTCCACCTTTCTTCGATACACATTGCACCAGACTTACCCATGAACTATTTGAGATGGGGTAGATGATTGTCACATCTAACCACTTGATCACTTCCTTCACTACCTCTTTCATAATAGGATTGAGCCTCCTTTGCCCATCGATTCGAGCTTGCTCACCCTCCTCTAAGATAATCTTATGCATGCAGAAAGAAGGGCTTATACCTCAAACATCAGATATGGTCCAACCGATTGTTTTTTTTAACTTCTTCAAAACAACAATTAGTTGCTCCTCTTGCTCTTTCAATTCTGTTGAGATTATCACAGGTAAAGTAGAACAAACACCTAAATAAACATATTTCAAATGGGGAGGAAGTACCTTTAGTTCAAGTTTAGGTGGTTCCTCGATTGACAACTTTGACTACACATATTCACAAGCTTCTAACTCCAACGGTTGAAACCATGCTGATTGAATATAGTTCCTTGGATTGGCTTCCAACAAAGCCATTTTTTTTTCACCTTCTTCATCTTCCAAAGGGTCTTACTCTAAAGCATCCTCTAATGGATCTTTTATAAAATTGCTTTCTATAGAAACTAAAGTTTCTATCTCTTCCATAACTGAACTCTTTTGTCGTATCGGGAAATTTTATAGCTTTAAGAACGTTAAAAGTTACCTAATCGTCTTGAAATCGTATGGTGAGTTCACCTTTCTGCACATCAATTAACGTTTTTCCTATGGCTAGGAAAGGTCTTCAAAGGATGATCGACACTTCCTTATCTGCTTCAAAATATAAAAAAAATGAAATTAGCAGGAAAAATAAACTTATAAAACCTTGCCAAAAAATCCTTGATCTTTCCTTCGAGATATGCTAAGGATCGATCTTCTAGTTGAAGTGTCACAATTATGGGTCTTACTTCACCTATTCCCAACAACTTGAAAATAGACTTGGGCATCAAGTTGATATTGGCTCCTAAGTTGCACAAAACTTTACCACATAAGATTCTCCAATATTACAGGGTATAGTAAAGCTTTCAAGGTCCTTCAATTTCGGCGACAGCTTGTTCTGCAGAAACGCACTTCACACCTTCATCAAAGTAATAGTCTCGTACTCACTAAGTCGTTTCTTCTTGTATAGAATTCCTTCATAAACTTCACGTAATTGGGCATCTATTCTAAAGCCTCCACCAATGGGGTATTGATGTATAACTGCTTTAGAACATCCAAGAACTTCTTAAATTACACCTTTTGTTTCTGCTTATGTTATTGCAGAACTTTCGGTTGAACATGACAACTCTTTTAAGGAGGTAAATCTGTATCGAAAGAAGATGTTAGCTTATCAGAATTCACTAGTTTAGGGTTTACCTTGTCAGACTTTGTAGATTCTGACTCTTCTGGTGTAGGAATTTCAATGGCTGGTTGACTTTCCTCCTTCTTAACAGGTTCATCCTCAACATTAATTACAGGGATTGTGCTAGGAAAAGTATTTATGAAATATTTAATCAACAAATTGGTTAGGAACAAGATAATGTTAGTGAAGGGTATTAATCTAAACTAAATTAATCTAACTTAAAATAAAAATAAAAATAAAAATGATTCCAATGCATGATTTTTAAGGTTTAATCAATATGACATAAATGTGTTAGGTTAATTTCTTAATTACTTATTTAAATCTAAATCATGTTCATGCTTGTTATGAAACAAAATTCACAGCAACCCAGTACTCTACTAACTTATGAACAACATCACTTACTAAAACACATTCATCTCTTGAAGATATATCTATGTCAATTCAACCGACTAAACCAATTTTAATAAGCAAATGTGTTAATGCACATACATACTTTATGAAAGCTAAATAATCTCTTACACATATGTTTATGCCAATTCAACCGACTAATTAACAATCATAAGCAAGTAAAGGATCAAGTGAAGTAACAATCATATCTCTATTTCGAAACAATTTAATCACAAAAATCCTGCAAGTTATGCAAGGCTATGTATTGTTTAATACCATCACTAATTTAACCTTAGATCCTTTAGAAGATTAGACATTTATAAATTAAATAGTGTGTCCATTAATCACAATTTAAATCCCTTTAAATGATTAATTAAATAGTTATATCACAAGGGTAATGCAATAATAACTTAGGCATGATAATATTTAATTAAACAGGATATTTAGGGCCTATGACAATATAAACATGATTTAAAAATAAATAAGCAATCAACACAATCAACCCAACACTTAAAGAAATTAAGCCATTTTAATTAAATAAGCAATACCATTCATAATAGTATTCATCATAATAAAAAACAAGAATCTAAAAGAGAGAAAAAGAATAGGATTAAATCCGATGATATCTGAAGAACTATTGTCGCGTTCTTTGTCGTTCTTCCTCGATTCTTCTCAGATCAAGGTCTTTGATGAACACTCAAAAAAGCTATTTCAAGGGCTGAAGAACCTCTCTTTCTCAAGAAGGGAAGTTGGTAAAGGAAGAGGGAAAAATGAAATGAAAGGCTTAGAGAGAAAACTAGAGAAAGAAGAGAGAATGGAGTGAATTGGTGTAGAAAATGAGGTGAGTGAGGGTTGTATTTATAGGTGAGGGTTGGGGGCTATATTTAGTAAATAAATATCAGCCATCAACATCCCTTGGCCGACCATGCATGGGCAAAGTTTGACAAGTTTAAATTTCGCTAAATTTGGCTTGGGGCAAATATTTGAAACCACCAAAAGGGGAGGGGTTTGAATAGGATTTATGGAAACTTTTGGGGATGTTTTGCAAGGTTGAAAAGTCAACTTAATTAGCTTATTTGGTTAGCATTTGGATGGAACATGGGCTAGCTCAAGTCAGGGTGGTTTTATCCTTGGTTTCATGCACTTCGAGCCGCTTTACTTTAATCTTTATAATTTATTTTTAACCCAAAATTAATTGAATTAAAAATAAAATTATAGAGCATAATTTTGCTTCATGTTGGATCGACCTTGGCTGGAAAAATATTCTTCCTAGATCTTCATTGACTTGGTGTAAAAATTCCCTCAACAGTTTAAGCTGTCGGTAGTGATGGAAGAATCAAAGTTGATGGACTGACTTTACCTCAAGGCTCAATTACAAGGTCAAAGGCTAGGAAGATGAAGGCAAGATTAAATGGATTTGTGCAAGAATTCATCATAGAGGCCTTGGATGCACATATGAGCCAAAAAGAAAACCAAGATTCACTTTCCTGTTTTCAAGAATCAAGAAACCAAATCTTGGTCTAATTATGCCATTCGGAGAGATTTCAGAAATCAAGGAAACGAAGAATCAAAATCTTAGAATTCTTGGTCCAAGAAATCAAATCTTGAAGCTGACGTCAGATGGATAATGTGTTTGAGCGTAAGCAGATCAATCTCGAAAGGAAAACAAGTGCAAGATCAGAATTGGCCCATTTACACGTCACTAAGCTCAACCTAAAGTTTTGGACACCATTTGGAAGCTAGAAGAACATGCATTGCAAATCAGGTCCCATAGAGCCCAAATCGAATTTATCTTAGTTTTCCAAGTAAAAATTCGGCTAAGCACAAGCCATTTAAACCTTAGCCGAAATTCCATGTTAAATTATTGTTTTAGTTTTATTTATAGTTAATTAGTTATTAGATTATTTTGGTAAGTTGTAATTAGTTATTTGTTTGACTTTAAACTCTTAAGTTTGATTAGGAGTCTGACATTGGGGGTTATTTAAAGGCCTTAGTCACCCCTCATTATGTGATTTAGTTTTAATTCTTTTATTGATTAATCAAGTTCTCTTTGAGTTTTAAGAAATTCTCTTCAGTCTTGTTTATTTTAGAAGTTGCTTTGGTAGTCTCTTTGATTGTAAGAGTAGTCTTCACCTTTCTTCTTGCCTTGATCTTCTTCTTGGAGGGGAGAATTAAAGATGTTAGCAAGTGGTTGTGGACATCTTTCAGACACCATCGTCACCTTTCCATCTTTTATTCTCTTTGAAAATTTTGTTTTGTTATTTCTTGATTATTTGATTCTAATTTCTTTTGATTTCGTTCCAAGTCCTAAAACCACCAAGATTCATCTTTTCCCATCCCAAATCAACAAGTTCATCATAAAATTAGGGGTTCTTGGTCGTTTACAATCTTTGGAATCTTTAATTGCAAAACAATTTTCTTTTGAGCTTAAAAATTTGTTTAACAAATCAGTTTTGTTTCACCTTTCAAATATGATTTTGGATGAAATTCTCCACTTAAATTAGGGTTATTTGAGTTCAAGAAACCCTAAAATTCATCCTTTGGCACCCAAATTTGAACTACATCTTAGTATTTATTATTTAAGGTTTTTTTATTGATTTTTTCTTGTTTAGTTCCAACCAATTTATTTTCTTTCAGATCTGACTTGTTTGTTTTTTTTATTTTCCAATGTGTTTCAGATCCAGCAAGCAAAGAAGCCATCTTTAATCATCTAGAGCCCTAAGACAAATCCGTAACGAGACGACTTACGATTCTATTTCGTGCGTGTTTTTTATCAAGTGGAATCCGATTTTAGGCATTTGTGAGTGTTCGGTCTTGAAAAAGAAAGAATCGAATGTTTGAACCTGAAAGGAGAAGAAAAGAAAAGAAAAGAAAAGAACAGAAATATCCTCACACAAAATTGAATCTGTTGAGTTTAATTCATTTCGCACTTCTTTTGGAACACTCTAAACAAAGTCTGTCTCGTTGCATCTATACTCATATTCGGGTTTGGGTTTATTTTCCTTTACTCTAAGGTTAAGTATTCATTTGTTTTAAGCTTTCCTTCTTCTTTTACACAATCTAAAACTTTCTTTTTTTCTTGTGTTAGTAGGAAAAAAAGTTGCCTTCTCCTTCCTCCGAGCAACTTAATTCTATTGGAGTCCAGCCTTTCTTTGGATTCATAGAGCTATTAGGTTCTTTTACTAGTGATTACACTGTGATTTAAAAGTGAGATGTTGCTTTGACTTCTATTAAAACATTCATAAGAGTTTTTCTAGCCTTATTGAGAATTTATTTTCTTTTTTTAGTGCATAACTGTGAGGTTTGATTTTATTTTTGAGTGTTGTGGATTTCAGGATGGTTACCACTAGTAGTAACAAAGGAAGTGAGGAAACACGTGAGAAAGTACTAGATACATTAAAGGCTTTGGCAAGTTCCATCGCAGAGCTAGAAGAAAATATAAATGAGCACTTGTCCCAAATACGAGAACAACAAACCAAATAACAGGCTGATCTTTTTGCTCAATTAACATGATCCATAGAGCAACTAAGTACTCAAGTTGAGCATCGACACAATTGTACTGCTAATGGTGATGAGTTTGAGGTTGACCAACCTCGTGGTCATGATGCTCGTAAAAATCGATGTAGTGATAGTCCTCATGCACGTCCTATTCGTAGAGGCCCTCATGAGTTGGATGAAAACTTTGGTTACCATGATTATGGATAGTGCTCCTTGGCTAAACTAAAGTTTTCCATTCCACAATTTTGTGGAAAAAATGATCCAGTGCTTATTGTGATTGGGAAGCAAAAATGGAGAATCTATTTTAGTACTTTACGTGTCCTGATAATGAGAAAGTTTCCATGGCAACTTTAGAATTTTTTGATTATGCCTTGCATCGGTGGACTCAACTGGGACTTAGTCGTCGCCGTAACTATGAGGGTGCGATTGACACAAGGGAGGAACTCAAGATAGTGATGCGCAAATGTTTTGTCCCTCCTCACTATTATAAGAGGCTCAAAACAAAACTCCAAAATTTGATGCAAGGTAATTGGTCCATTGATGACTACTTCAAAGAAATGGAGACCCTAATGCAACAAGCTAGTATTGAAGAAGATGATGAGTCTACCATGGTTAGGTTTGTTGAGGGGTTGAATAAAGCAATTGCGAACCTATATCGACCTTGAAGAAGCCGTTCAAAAAGCCACGGAGATTAAACAACAATTGCACGAACAAGGTCCTCGATCTTCCTCCTCAAGTTAGTATTACAAAGGTAACAATTCCAAAGCTTCTTTTCGGAATTCTAAATTGCCTTTTACTACTAATAAGTTTGGTCAAAGTGGTGATCAAACGTTGTCCAATTCAAGGCCTGATGGATAGAAACAAACCGATTGGAAAAGTGGTGCCCCAATCAAAATGCAGGTCCCTCCTAAACAAAATAATCTAAATAGTTCAGCCCTAAAGAGAACCCGTGACATTGAGTGCTTCAAATGCAAAGGGCATGGCCATTATAGTCGTGATTGCTCTAATACGAGATTACTTGTGGTTTGAGAAAATGGTGAATACTCTTTGGATCCCGATGATCCCTATATGACCGAATTTATCGAGAATGTTCAACATGGGGGAGATTTCTATAAGGAGGAATTATTGGCTTCATAGGTTGAAGGGGAGGATTTCGACACTTCCCATTGTCTAGTAGTAAGATGCACTCTTAATGTAAGTGTAAAGAAAGATTGGGAAATCAGCGAACAAACATCTTCCATTCGAGGTGCTCGGTTAAAGGGAAGCTATGTTCATTCATCGTGGGTAGTAAGAGTTTTGCAAATGTGATTAGCAGCTTCCTAGTTGATTCCCTTGGCTTGCCGTATTCTAGACACCCTAGGCCATATCGACTTCAATAGCTTATTGATGGCGCCGAAGTTAAGATAAATAAACAAACTCTGGTTTCTTTTAAAATTGGGAACTATGAGGATGAAATTTGGTATGATGTGTTGCCCATGAAGGCTGCCCATTTGTTATTTGGTTGTCCATGGCAATATGATAGAGATGTGCAACATCATGGCAAGCTAAATCAATATTCCCTCATCTTCAAAGGAAAAAAGTACACATTAATATCGTTGACACCTAAAGAAGTTCATGACGAACAACTCAAAATATTGAAAAGACTGAGAGTAAAGAGGCCAGTAGTAAAAAAAGTTAATCGAAAGGCCTACTAGTGAGTGAATCCTTTTGTTGTAAAAAGAGCACTCAAAATTTATATGCGAGTGTAAAAGATGTGAGAAGAGCTCTTGTCACTAAACAACCTTGTGTCCTTGTGAGATTTAGGCCGAATCTGTTGTCTTTGTCAAACATAACATGTTCGTTGGCTAGTGTTTTCTCTGTTGTTTCGGTGAGCCTCCCAAAGGTTTACACCTTTAAGAGGAATTGAGCACCAAATCGATTTAATACCGGTGCTAGCATACCAAATCGACTAGCTTATCGAAGCAATCTCGAGGAGACAAAGGAATTGTGACGACAAGTAAAGGATCTTTTAGTTAAAAGGTATGTACAAGAAAGCCTAAGTCCTTATGTCGTTCTTGTTTTATTAGTGCCTAAGAAAGACGGTACGTTTCACATGTGTGTTGATTGCCACCCAATCAACAAAATTACAGTAAAGTATAAACATCCTATTCCTAGACTTGATGATATGCTTGATGAGTTGCATGAATATTCTATCTTTATTAAAAGCAACTTAAAAAGTGGGTATCATCAAATTTGAATGCGGGAAGGGGACAAATGGAAACAGCCTTTAAAACAAAATTTGGATTGTGTGAGTGGTTAGTACTGCCTTTCGGGTTAGCTAATGCACCTAGTACTTTCATGCACTTAATGAATCATATTTTGAGGCCTTGGGTAAATTTGTTGTTGTTTACTTTGATGATATTCTAATTTACTCAACTTCTTTGGATGAACATGATCAGCATGTTAAAATCTGTTTCGAACATTCTACGGACTGAAAAATTGTATGCCAACCTTGATAAATGCACATTTTGCTGTGATAAGCTAATGTTTTTGGGTTTATAGTTAGTGCACAAGGTATTCATGTCGATGAGGACAAAGTAAAGGCAATCAAGGAGTGACCTACTCCTGAGTCAGTTACTGAAGTAAGATCTTTCCATGGTTTAGCTAGTTTTTATCGTAGGTTTGTGAAAGATTTTTCTTCTATTACTGCCCAATTAACTTAAATAATTAAGAAATTTATGGTTTCAAGTGGGGTACACCTCAAGCAAAGACTTTTCAAACCTTATAAGATAATTTGTGTTTTGCTCCGGTTCTTAAATTACTTGATTTTTCTAACACTTTTGAGCTAGAATGTGATGCTTCAAGTATTGGGATAGGTACGATCTTGATGCAAGACAAGAGGTCAATTGCTTGTTTTAGTGACAAGTTAAATAAAGTGCAATTGAATTATTTGACTTATGACAAGAAGTTACTTGCTTTGTTTCGAGCTCTTCAAGTTTCGTAACACTATTTATTGCAAAATGAGTTTGTAATTCACAGCGATCATGAGTCCCTTAAGTGGCTAAAGGGACAAGATAAATTAAGTAAGAGACATGCTAGGTCAGTCGAATTTATTGAAACACTCCCATATGTCATTAAGTACAAAATGGGTAAGGATAATGTTGTTGTTGATGCTTTATCTCGACAATATTCTTTAATAACTACTATGAATGCTAGAGTCTTAGGATTTAAGCATTTGAAAGATTTGTACTTAAATGATACTGATTTAGACATATCTTTGTTAATTGTGGGAATGGGGCCTATGGTAAGTTTTATCTTGTAGAAGGTTTTTTATTTCGAATAGATAGGTTATGTATACCACAATCCTCCATTAGGGAACTCTTGGTTCGAGAGGCACATAGTGTAGGACTTATGAGACTTTTTGGAACTGCGGAAACATTAGACATTCTACAAGAACACTTCTTTTGGCTACACATGAAGAAGGATGTCAAAAAGGTATGTTCTAAATGTAGAACTTGTCGAAAAGCAAAATCTAAGGTAATGCCTCATGACCTTTATACTCCTTTGCCATTCCTTCTTCTCCATGGGTTGATCTATCCATGGATTTTATTCTTGGGTTGCCACGAACTAAAAAAGGTCGAGATAGTATCTTTGTTGTTGTTGACAGGTTTTCAAAGATGGCTCACTTCATAGCTTGTCACAAAACCGATGATGCTACACATGTGGCTGATTTATTCTTTAAGGAGGTAGTGCGCCTGCATGGAATACCTCGCACCATTGTTTCTGATAGAGATGTGAAGTTCTTAAGCCATTTTTGGAAGGTACTATAGGGTAAGATTAGCACAAAACTCCTTTATTCGACTATTTGTCATCCCCAAATCGATGGACAAACCGAAGTGGTAAATAAAATCATAGGAGCTTTACTTAGAGTTGTGGTGGGTAACAATCTCAAAAAGTGGGAAGAATGTTTACCTTTTGTCGAATTCTCATATAATCGATCTATCCATTTTACAACTGGTTATTCTCCCTTTGAAATTGTTTATGGTTTTAATCCACTTACTGTACTTGATATTGTGTCATTACCTTTATATAATATTTGAAGCTTAGATGGCGAACAAAAGGTTGAGTTGGTAAAATCCATACAAGAGAAAGCTCGACAACGAATTGCGAAAACAAATGAAGTTATTGCCAACAAAGCTAATAAGCCCGCAAGCAAGTTGTTTTTGAACTCGATGATTAGGTTTGGGTCCATATGTGAAAAGAGAGATTTCCTAAACAACAAAAATCAAAATTAGACCATAGGGGTGATGGACCGTTTCAAGTTCTCAAGCGAATCAATGACAACACCTACCAAATAGATCTGCTTGGTGAGTTTAATATGAGTACTATTTTCAATGTTGTTGATCTCTCTCCCTTTGATGTTTTAGATTCGAGGATGAATCTTTTCGAGGAAGGGGGAATGATGCAAGCATCAAAGTTGATGGGCTCACTTTACCTCAAGGCCCAATTATAAGGTCAAAGGAAAGAAAGATGAAAGCAAGATTAAATGGATTTGTACAAGAATTTATCACAAAGGCGTTAGACGTACATATGAGCCAAAAAGAAAACCAAGATTCACTTTCTTGTTTTCAAGAAATCAAATATTGGTCTAATTATGCCGTTTGGGGAGATTTTAGAAATCAAGAAAACCAAGAATCCAAATCTTGGAATTCTTGGTCCAAGAAACCGAATCTTGAAGCTGACATTCGATGGATAATGTGTTGGAGCATAAACGGATAGAACTTGGAAGGGAATGTGCAAGATCAGAATTGACCCATTTACACGTCACTAAGCCCAACTTAAAAGTTTTGGGCACCATTTGGAAGCTGAGAAGAACATGCATTGCAAATCAGGCCCCACTGAGACCTAATCGAATTTATCTTAGTTTTCCAAGTAAAAATTCGGCCCAAGCACAAGCCATTTAAGCCTTAGCTGAAATTCCATATTGAATTATTGTTTTAGTTTTATTTATTAGTTAATTAGTTATTTGATTATTCTGCTAAGTTGTAATTAGTTATTTATTTGACTTTAATCTCCTAAGTTTGATTAGGAGTCTGACTTTAGGGGTTATTTAAAGGCCTTAGCCACCTCCTCATTATGTGATTCATTTTTTTAATTCTTTTATTGATTAATCAAGTTCTCCTTGAGTTTTAAGAAATTCTCTTAGGTCTTGTTTATTTTAGAATTTGCTTTGGTAGTCTCTTTGCTTGTAGGAGTAATCTTCACCTTTCTTCTTACCTTGATCTTCTTTTGGAGGGAAGAATTAGAGCCGTTAGCAAGTGGTTGTGGATCTCTTTATGGATTCAAGGCTATCGAGGACATCTTTCAGACACCATTGTCACCTTTCCATCTTTATTCTCTTTGAAAATTTAGTTTTGTTATTTCTTGATTATTTGATTCTAATTTCGTTTGATTTTGTTCCAGGTCCTAGAACCACCAAGATTCGTCTTTTTCCATCCTAAATCAGCAAGATTCATTAGAAAATTACGGGTTCTTGGTCGTTTACATTGTTTGGAATCTTTAATTGCAAAACAGTTTTCTTTTGAGCTTAAAAATCAGTTTTGTTCCCCTTTCAGATATGATTTTGGACAAAATTCTCCACTTAAATTAGGGTTCTTTTAGTTCAAGAAACCCTAAAATTCATCCTTTGGTGTCCAGATTCGAACTACATCTTAGTATTTATTATTTGGGGTTTCTTTATTGATTTTGTCTTGTTTAGTTCCAACAAATTTATTTTCCTTCAGATCTGACTTGTTTCTTTGTTTTTTTAATGTGTTTTAGATTCAACAAGCAAACAAGTCATCTCTAAATGTCTAGAGCCCTAAGACAAATCCGTAATGAGACAACTTACGATTTTGTTCTGTGCGTGTTTTTATCAGGTAGTGTATATCGGGTCTATTTTCACCAATTGTGCAAAACTGTAAAAAATTCACCAAATTCATGCTTAATATTTATAAAAATAATTTAAAATAATATGTTGGAAATTTTAACACAAATTAATTATTTTATAATTGAATTGTATTTTTCGATATTAATTACTAAGAATTTGCATGAATTTAAGGTAAAAATGATATAAAAAGTTTATAAATTTTTATCGTTGCACACCCTCTAAACTTAATTCATTGCTAGTCCCGAGTAATGCACAACTTACAAAAGAGTTGACCATTTCTCCTCATATTTATGATTTCAAAATAATTAAGCAAAAAAAAAATAAGAATTTAGAAATTATGTAGCTTAAGTATTTTTTTTATTCAATTGTCTTCAATTATCATCATGCTTATCTCGATAAAGACATGTCACAATCTTATCACTCAATTTTATTCCCTAGTTAAGACCAAACTGCAATAATTAAGTTTAACTTATGCCTTCATAGGTTGAACATAGCAATTTCTCTCCACTAATGTAGGAAGCATTGAAATCTTGAATCAAATAGGTCTTTTGCATAGGTTTTAATGGGGCTAGGCTAGGGGTTAGTAAAAGATAGATAAATTTAAGTTAAAACCCTATACTCAACTTGCATCGGTCCTTCAATTTCTCCAACTCTTTCAAATTTTGAATGCTCATGCTCTTTTTTTTTTCTTTTGAGTACATATGCTCTTTTTTTTCTTTTTCATTTTTTTCTGAGCATCATTTTTGTATGTACTACACTTTTGTTGAGCATTCTGATACTTTTTCTCAACTCCCCCAAACTTATTTTCTGAACATAATCTTGATAGACTGAGTCTAGTAGTTGGGACAATTTAGAAACAAGTACGAGAGATAGGATGACTTATAATTGTAGGGTACAAATAAAATCAGGTCATTTAGTCTCAAAGTTGGCTTCAAGGAATAACATTTATTAAGGTTTAGCTTGAAAGGCTCAAACGGTCCAAACAAATGTTGCCTAAATCAGTTTCAAATTTTCATGTTTCCTAGGATTTCGCCTCAAGAAATTACTTTGTCAATTTTAGAGACCTAAACTTTCATGCATATCTAGTTTCTATAAGGAATTAAAAATTTTATAACATGATTTCACATATTTTATTAAGACTAGCATTCGGTTTAGCTTAACATCATAACCATTGAGATAATTGAATTTTATTTATAACTAAATTCAAATTTTCAACATAAATTCAAATTTTCAAGCAAAATTATAACTAAATTCATAAAATAAGAAGAAATAATACTTATTAAGAAGTTTTCGATTTTCGGTCCCTCCTACTTAAATTGAACAATGTCCCCATTGTTAAAAACAATAGAGAAAGTAGAAAAAAAGGTGAATAAATAATGTACACTAGGTAGGATCAAAGAAGAGGAGGTGAGTCAAATTGACTGCTTAAGTACCAAGCCCTTTCAATGTCCAATCCTAGACATGTATATATTTATTACCACACTCTTATTTTTCTAAGTTTCTGAATTATTGTCTTTAACCTCTTAATTTATTATGCAAGAATTAAAAACTAACCTAGTAACCTAATCCTAAATTCATTCAAGAATTAAAGACTAAAAATAAAATAATAGAAATTAAATAATGACAAGTCCCTCCCCCTTTTATTTATGTTTAGACCCCATAGACACTGACTCTTCTTTTGCTTCGTAGTCCCTATTATTGCTCGAGGCACCTTGCTCCTTCTTCGCCATTGGAGTCCATGGTTCAAATATGTAATCTGGAAATTCAGGCACAAAGATAAATGGGTCATGAAATACCTTTTCAAGTGCACTTTTAAATGCGTCATCTCGTATCTTGGTGTATCTCCAATAAGATTGTTGCTTCCATTACATGTGTTTCATGCAATCCATCATCATTGACAGGTCATTTCAAAGTTCAGATTGAGGTGACTGAGGTCTTAGTATGGATATGACAGGCTCAGATACTCATTCAATAGACTCTGCTTCAGCATTCATTCCAGTTGGTTTTGTTACCGAAATATCTTCCTCATGTTCTTCAAGATCTTCCTTAGGATTCTTCTTCAGGATCTTCTTCTTCTTCTTCAGCTTGCTATTGAAGAATGGAATTTCCAGCTACTCGAATGAGATCCCAATCAGTGATTGCTCCTTGGTTATATCCTATTTTCTTCACAGTCCCAAGAATTTCAGTTTTTAAGCACAATATTGTGATTGGGAATGGGAAATATGCTTGAACAAAATGTCTTGCGGCACAGTTTCAAATTTCTCTGATGATGATCTTTCCCATGTCTATGGTCTTTGCCTTCAGAATCAAATAAAGCAACACCATTCATTCCAATGAAACAGTAGTTCCTTGCGGTTTAGGCATGAGATTGAATCAAATAAAGTAAAACCACACTTTCGCTAACAGTATCAAGTATTCTTTGCAACATGTACGAATTCCACTCTTTGACACCGTACATTCAAACCTTGGAATTGTAAGTTCTTGAAGAATTTCTTGCAATTTTTCAGTCTCTAAGTTTTTCATCAAAATAGAGTACTCGTCTTCTTCGAAATCAGGTAAGTTAGAGAACTCATTGATGGTGCTTGACTTTAACGATACCTTGATTCCTCGAATAGGAATTTTTGTAAGTTCACTCGAGGTAAAATTTACATAACATTCTCAAACCAATTCCTCATCTGCACTCAGTCGCTTTTCGTAAAATAATCCCCAGTTCAAAGCTTCAGCAACTTGTCAAATACTTGCCATGATGCTTGTATATTTGCTTTCTTTCCAAGTAAACCCTTTCTCTGGCAACATCTTTTGATTTTTTAACACATTATCATATCTTGCCTTAGCTTCTGCACAGTGGAATTTGTTTTGCACTTCTTCAATTGCGGCATGATTTTGACCTGATAAAAAATAAGATGGACACAAATATTTTTCTAAAATTTAATTAGTATAAATATTAACAATTTAAATAAATTAAAAAGTTAATAAATTAAATAAATTAAAAATTAGAAAATAAATTCTTACCACCTTTTGATGAATAAAATAAAAATAAAATAAATAGGGTAAAAAGAAAAGATTTTAATCTAAGGTAGGTTTGGAGGGTAACTTAGGTGTTTAAAATAAGGGACAAATGGCATAAGCTTTTGGGCGTGTGCTGCGCACGGCTAAGTGATGGCGCATAAGGGCAACAGCAACAACACTCGGTAGCAACAATAGCAGCACACTTGGACAACAGTAGCAGCACTCTTGGACAGCATGCCTAGACAACAGCAACAGCACGAGTTGGCTACAGCAAGGGCGACCAAATGCGGGCACTTGTGGAGGCTTGCGGTAACTTGTGGCTGGAGGCAGCGATGACGTTAGATGATGCTCGATGACCTCCGACAACTTCCTATGGTGGCTACTGTCGACACTAAATTCTAGGTGCGGGATGGTTTGAATGATGAACTAATGAAGGTGAATGGTATTTATAATGCATGGAATGCAATTTTCATTCAAACTCTCACATAAATTAATTTACTAAATAACCTAAGTCCTAGTTTGAGTTAATAACAATTAACATAAAAATATATTAGTTGTTATTACTTAATTTATTTGAATTAAAAACTCTAAAATAAATTCTAATTAGACTTTGATAATAATTAATATAAATCATAAAATTTAATTTATAATTTTATATCAAGTATTATGAAATTTTAAAATAAAAATAAATAACATAAAAATAAATAAATAAACTTTATTTTTAGCTGTTTAAAAATATTTACAAAAAAGACAGCTAATTTTAGTATTTACAAGAAGCACAACCAAATTTTACAAAAAATTCAATTAAGTCCTTGAACTTAAAATAATTTGAAAATTGAGTTGCAATTAAAAACGTGGATAAAAAATTGACCCTTTTTATTTGCAAAATTCAAAATTATGAATTTATTTTCTGACTTAGGAAATAATTTCCTGGAAAATTGTTTCAAAATTAATTCCTAAGAAAGATTGGAGGGGTCACAAACGGTCAAGCTTAAGTTCCAAACTCCTAGACAGAATTTATTTCAACATATTAGTACAAAAAATATAACCTAAGCTATTTACTATAACAACAAAAATTAATCATTAGATAAAATGAGCAACGATTTATCCCGCTCAATTTCACATCTCCAATAATGTTTGAACCATTGAGCATTGACTCGAAAATTACCTCTCTTACTGTAGAGTTCCACAACTCCATATGGAAAGACTTTATGGATAGTAAATGGATTGAACCAATGTGATTTCAACTTACCTGGAAAGAACTTCATTCTAGAGTTGAATAGTAAGACTTGCTGACCTGCTTCGTACTCTCTAACTTGAATGTGCTTGTCATGCCATCTTTTTAATCTTCCTTTACATAACTTGGCATTTCCATAAGAGAATGTTTAGAATTCTTCTAACTCATTGAGCTGAAGCATTTGTTTTTCATTAGCAAGCTTGGGGATCAAAATTGAGCTACTAAAGAACCCAATAAGCTTTGTGTTCTAACTCCAAAGTCAAATGGCATGCTTTTCCAAATACTAACCTAAAGGGAGACATCCCTAAACGTGTCTTGTATGTTGTCTTGTAGGCCCATAAAGCATCATCCACTCTCTTGGACCAATCTCATCGGTTTGGACACACTACCTTCTCGAGTATGCCCTTTATTTCTTTATTCACTAGTTCAATTTGCCCATTCATCTACGAATGGTAAGCTATAGCAATTTTGTGCCTTACTTCTTGTTAACCGAGTAACCACTTCAACCTCTTGTTCACAAAATAGGACCCCTCATCACTAATGATGGCTCTCGGAGTTTCAAACCTTGTGAACACATGCTTCTGTAAAAACTTCTTCACTACCTTGGCATCATTTGTTAGATATGCCTAGGCTTTAATCCATTTTGATATGTAGTCAACTGCTACCAGGATATACTTGTTACCAAATGACGTAGGAATGGACCAAGAAAGTCAATACCCCAAACATCGAATAATTCCACTTCCATGATGTTTGTTCGAGGCATTTCATTTCTGTTGGTGATATTTCCAACCCTTTGACATTGGTCACAACTTTTGACATAGGCGTATGCATCTTTGAACAATGTCGGCCAAAAAACTCCAGGTTGTAATACTTTGCCGCAGTACGTGAACCTTCGAAGTGTCCCCCACTTGGAGTTGTGTGACACTAATATAATATTACTCGCACTTCATCTTCTGCCACACATATTCTGATCATCTGATCTGCACATTTCCTAAACAAATACGGCTCTTCCCAGAAGTAGTACTTAGCATCATGAAAGAACTTCTTTCTTTGTCGATATGTCTTATTATAGGGAATTAAACCACAATCTAAGTAGTTAACAAAATCAACAAGCCAAGGGGTGCTATGACTTACTTTGAGTATATGTTCATCAAGGAACGTCTCTTGTATGGGTACAAGAGTTGAATTTTCTTCTCATGGCTCCAATCTACACAGGTGATTGACTACTGGGTTCTCTACACCTCTTCGATCTTGAATTTCTAGATCGAACTCTAGAAGTAATAACACCCAATGAATCAGTCTCAGCTTGGCATCTTTCTTGGCAAGTAAGTATTTAATTGTCGAATAATTAGTAAATACTATCACTTTCGTACCTATAAGGTAGGACCTAAACTGGTCAAAAGCAAACACAATAGTAAGTAATTCTTTCTCTGTTACTGTATAAGTCAGCTAAGTTCTAGACAAAGTCTGACTTACGTAGTAGATGGGATGAAAAACTTTGTTCCTTTGCTGGCCTATCACAGCTTCGATCGCGAAGTCACTTGCACCACACATTAGTTCGAACAACAATTCCCAATCTGAGGTGACAATAATTGGTGTTGAAACTTATCGATTTTTTGAATCATTAAATACTATCAAGCATTCTTCATCAGAGTTGAATGTCGATTCATTCTCTAATAACTTGCTTAAGGGTTTAGCAATCATAGAGAAGTCCTTTACAAACCTCTGATAGAATCCAACATGTCCCAAAAAGCTCCTAACATCCTTTACAGATGTTGGAGGTGGAAGTTGTTGGGTCGCCAGTACGTCTCGTAACGCAGCGAAAAAATTATTCCGACGATCCCTAATCTTGGATCCATGTATGAGGAATGAATGGGTAAGGAAGGGTTCGAAATATTACCTTTTGAAATCCGAAAAAACCCTAGAAATGGTGTTGTGAAATCCTCCTCTGCACACTGTCGATCCCAAGTTGCAACAAAATCGTCCTGGCCTCTTCGTAGTCCACCCAATCAAGAACATACAAAAAAACTACCCTCAAAACTTTTCAGAGAATATTTTGACGGCTACTAGACCTTATTTTATTTTTCTTTCTTTTTGATTAAAAAATCAACAACACAATTCTGCTATCTTTCCTTTTTATTTAATATCTCATATTAAAATGGAAATATTCCTTTTGGTAAATATATGAAAGATTTATTAAAACATTGTATCCTTTCCAATAGGATATTAACTTCCATGTTTTTAATATTTAATTTCATTTTATATAATATCTCATATTAAAATGGAAATATTCCCTTAGAGAAATATATGGTAGGTTTATTAAAGCATTATATCCTTTCCAAAAGGATATTAACTTCCATGTTTTTAATATTTAATTTCCTTTTATATAATATCTCATATTAAAATGAAAATATTCCTTTAAAGAAATATATGGAAAGTTTATTAGAACTTTATATCCTTTCCAAAAGGATATTAACTTCCATGTTTTAATATTTAACAAAATCATTATAATTAATAATTATAATTATATTCAGTAAATATTAAACTTTTATGTGAATCAAATTCATATATTTAATAGTAACTATGTCCTCTATTCGTATACAACAAGTTTGTACACATAATGTGTTTAATATTTAACTGTCAAATTAAATTATTTCAATAATTAATTTAAATCATGTGATAGTTAAACATAACACCAATTGTATTTGGATTCCATTCGTTTTAACCATAGGGTGTGACCCTGTAGGTTCTTGTAACATTAGCAGCAATATTAGAACGATTCTAATATTACAAACAATGAGTGGCATCTAGCAATGCATCATTGCTACCCAAGTTACAAGAAGTCGTGGTTCGACATAACCTTTCTATGATAAATTTGCATGTGTTATATCCTTTTGTCCTTTATATCTAGATTGGACACAAGTCATGGAGTAGTCACAATTGAATAATCCAATCTCATGTTTCTTGATATCCGAAGTAGACTAAAATAAACAAATAAGTGTAATATCTAATATTAACTTATTTGAGCATGACCATGCATTTCTAGTCTCACTTCATCAAGTGGCCTAGGATATTGCTCCCATTATGTAGGAGGGACAAATTCTATCTTGATCAATCATATCCCACTACATAGATTGTTGCATACCTATCAAATAAACAAATAAGTGTAATATCTAATATTAACTTATTTGAGCATGACCATGCATTTCTAGTCTCACTTCATCAAGTGGCCTAGGATATTGCTCCCATTATGTAGGAGGGACAAATCCTATGTTGATCAATCATATCCCACTACATAGATTGTTGCATACCTATTAGTCTCTATAGTAAAACTTGTTACAATAGACGTTTGACTATATCAAAATATACGATTCACTATGTTGGGAAAATGATTATCTCAAGTCTAAGGATTGTATACATAGTTATCACTATGAGTACTGTCATGACTATTACATAATAATCTAAGAAACATACTCATAGCGGGTTAGTCTAATATGTCATTCTTTAACACATACTTGTGTAATGATTTTGACATCCTTATGTCAATGACAACACTTTGTCATCAATCAACTACATATTAGTCTCAATT
Organism: Kokia cookei; assembly: GCA_039519145.1. Lineage (NCBI taxonomy): Eukaryota > Viridiplantae > Streptophyta > Magnoliopsida > Malvales > Malvaceae > Kokia > Kokia cookei. Next base: position 18,237,538 of record CM076905.1, read on the forward strand.
CGTTATTATTGTTCAAGCCCACAATAATACTTGACTAAGGACCTTTTAAGAATAATCATATTATCCTCAGGACATTATTATAAATCAATTTATTTAAATACACAAAAAAAAGAAACTGAAATAACAATGACAATGTCTTTTATTAATAAATAAGGTAAAATGAGTATGTGATTACAATCATCTCATGATTGGTCTTTGGCCATACTCTAACAATCTCCCACTAACACTAAGACCAATCATTCATATATTTAATACCAACTGACATAGTGTGACGATCATGTTTCTGTTATGTCAAAGGCTTCGTCAGCGGATCCGTAATGTTATCATCAGTTGGTACTCTACAGATTTCCACATCTCTTCGATCAATAATTTCTCGAATTAAATGAAAATGCCTAAGTATATACTTGGATCACTGGTGAGATCTAAGTTCCTTTGCCTATGCAATGGCTCCGTTGTTGTCACAACGAAGTTCTATAGCATCTGATATGCTAGGCATAACCCTTAGTTCAGTTATGAGCTTCTTAATCCAAATAGCCTCTTTTGCAGCTTTACTAGCTGCAATATTCTTAGCCTCTATTATAGAATCAACAACTGTACCTTGCTTTGAACTTTCTAGCTCACAATGCTAACATTAAGGCAAAACACAAAACCCAATCACGATAGTGAATAATCCTTGTCGGTTTGGAAGCTAGCATCAGTTTAACCTTTTACACTTAACTCTTCCTTACCTCCATATATAAGCAATGTATCTTAGTTCTTCACAAGTACTTAAGGATATTCTTAACTGCAACCTAATAACCTTCACAGGGATCTTTGTAGCTTGCATATCTTTCTAGCATCCTTTGGATCGACAGAACCTTCAGGTTATGTCATGTACTCATCCTCTTCTAGTTTCCCATTAAGGAAAGCTGTTTTGACGTCTATCTGCCAGATTTTGTAATCATGAAATACAGCTATTGCGAGCATGATCAGGATGGATTTAAACATAGTAACAGGAGAAAAGGTTTCTTCATACTATACACCATAAACTTAGCGAAAACCTTTAGTGACCAATCATCCTTTGTATGTTTATACATTACCATCCATGTCATTTTTCTTTTTGAAAAGCCACTTGCACCCTATGGGTTTAACCCCTTCAAGTGGGTCAACCATGGTCCATACTTGGTTCTTTAACATGGAATCCATCTCAGATCTCATGGCCTCTAGGCATTCCTCAGAGTTTGGGCTCATCACAGCTTCTTGATAAGTCCTAAGCTCATCTGGATCCATAAGCAGAACATCACCATGTGTTGTAATGAGAAATCCATATCTCTCAGGTACATGACGTTCTCTTAAGGTTCAAGATGGTTGTGTTTCCAAAATAGTTGATTGTTCCACAACAACTTGTGGAACCTATTGTTGTTAAATCTCTGGTTCAGTGATCTGTTGTTCTTGTCAAATTTCTCCGAGTTCAATCTTTCTACCACTTCCTTTTCTAGAGACAAATTATCTTTCAAGAAAGACTCCTGTCCGAGTAACAAAAACTTTATTCTCGGTAGGAGTGAAGAATAATATCCTTTAGTTTGTTTTGTATATCCCACAAAGATGCATTTTTCAGATTTGGGTTCGAGCTTTGTAGACATCTAACATTTAACATAAGCTTCACAACACCAAATCTTCATAAAATTTATACTGGGACACTTCCTTGTTCACATCTCATATGGTGTCTTTTGAATCGATTTAGATGGAACATGATTTAGTGTGAAGGTAGCTGTCTCAAGTGCACCTCCCTAAAAGGAAGTAGGAAGATTAACGTGACTCATCATTGATCGAACCATATCTAATAATATTCTCATAAACTCTATTCCATTGTGGAGTACCTGGAGGTGTAAGTTGTGAGACAATCTCATGTTTCTTTAGAAGCTCATTAAACTCTAAGCTTAAGTATTCTCCTCCTCAATCTAATTGAAGTTTTGCCTAGTTGGTTTTTTACTCCATTCTTAAATTCCTTGAACTTTTCAAGGACTTCATATTTATGGTGCATAAGATAAATATACCCATATCTACTGAAGTCATTAGTGAAAGTAATGAAGTATTGAAAACCCCCTATGGCTTGTGTATTCATTGGCCCACATACATCACTATGTATTAAGCCCAATAGATCACTAGCTCGCTCACTTTTACTATTAAAAGGAGTTTTGGTCATTTTACCCAACAAGCAAGACTCACATATATCAATTTGTTCGAAAACAAAAGAATCCAAAAACCCATCTTTATGGAGCTTTGACATGCGTTTCTCACTTATATGACGCAAACGACATTGCAAAAGATAAGTTTGATTAGAGTAATTTATTTTTGATCTTTTGGTATTTACTTTATAAATGGGCATATCTTGATCCAAAATGTAGAGGCCATTAACTAATTGTTCCAAACCATAGAAAATATTATTGAGATAAAATGAACAACAATTATTCTTAATAATTATCTCAAAACCAATTCTGTCTAAACAAGAAATTGAAATAATGTTTTTAGCTAAATTGGGCACAAAATAACAATCCTCCAAACAGAAATCAAGTCCAAAAGGCAAGGATAAAATAAGTGTTCCTACAGCTAATGCAACAACTCTTGCTCTATTTCCAACTAGCAGGTCCACTTCTCTTTTAGCCAAATTCCTACCCCTTTGCAGTCCTTGTATAGAGGTACAAATATGAGAACCACAACCAATATCTAATACCCAAGAACTAGATGTTGATAAATTAATATCAATAACATAAATACTTGACTTGGACTTTTTCACCTCTTTAAGGTAGATAGGGCAGTTCCTCTTCCAATGTCTGGTCTTACCGCAATGGAAAAATTTTCCTTACTTAGCAACTCCTCCTTTAGGTTTCAATGCAATCTTTCCTTTGTTTGGTTTAACCTAGCCATTGTCCTTAGGTTTTTCCTTAGCCTCAAGCTTCTTGTTTTTGCGAACCATCAGAATGGGCTTAGGTCCAACCTTTCTCATGTTACTTTTAGCAGTTCGCAACATGCTGAGTAACAGTGGAAAAGTCTTATTAATCCCATTCATATTGATTAAGGACAAATTAGCTAAAACTATCTGACAACGATTACAAAATAACATCATTGGCCAATTCCTCACCTAGAGGGAATTCAAAATTTTCAAGGCGTTCAATATAGCCTATCATTTTGAGAACGTGAGTTCCCACTGGAGTTCCCTCTACCATTTTGCATCGAAACAAAAATTTGGAGGTCTCGTACCTTTCTTGACGTTCTTTCCCCTCATATATTTGCTTGAGGTGCTGGATCATATCATAAGCAACCATATTCTCATGTTGCTTCTCAAGATCAGGAGTCAAGGTAGCAAGCATTAAACATCCTATGTCAACCATGTCATCAAGGTGCTTCTTATAAGCGTCCTTTTCAGCTCCTAGAGGTATTAGCTGCTGGTTCATTAGGAACGAGTTCTTCAATGACATATAATTTTCGCTCTTGCCTGAGGACAATCCTCAAGTTACGGAACCAATCAAGGAAGTTCATACCATTCAACTTGTCCTTCTCAAGGACGGATCGCAGTGCTAATGATTTTGTGTTATTTGCCATAATAAATATACAAGAATGAAATATTTGCATAAGTAAATTTACCAAGTTTATTATAATCATTTAAAAGAACTTTATTAAATGATGCTCCCACTATTTTATTCAAAATTAATAACCCTCATGTATTAATTTCGAAAAATCATTTTTGTAAAGTTTTTCTAGCGGGTAAGGATCAGTATTTCACATCCTCTTAAGTTAGCTTTAGCTTTACTCTCAAGATTATGGTTATTTAGGTAAGCAACACATGCTAATTACATCATATGTAACTCCTTACTATTTGGTGAAGAACTTTTGTTCCAGTCATCTAATGATTATCCAAATCTTTTGCCTCTAAGTTTCTAATCCTATTAGAGTAACCTAGTTAAGTTATTAACCAATATTATAACCGATGAATATCAATTCCTTATTTTTTGCGTTTGAACAAGATAGATACAAGTACTTCACTTTAGTAGAACCTTTTTGCGTTTGAACAAGATAAATACAAGTACTTCGCTTTAGTAGAACCCACATTGTGTCGATCGAGGCTTTAATAAGGGTAAATATTGGAAGGCTATCTTAACTTAATATTTTATTGAGGGTTTTTAAGTAATAATAATCTCACCATTAATAAAAAATTTGTCTTATTAATATTTTAATTGATCTCATCGATTTTATTAACGTACATGCTAATATATCATTCATTGCATCTCATACATGAAAAATATAAAGCATTAAATGAAATGCAATGGTTATAGCCCATTAAAACTAATGTGGTTCCTCCCAAGCCAATAGGAGAACCGAAAGAGATCCTAAGGTACAAGTCACTTCTCAAGCTTCTTTTTCACATTAGATAGCTCCACCTTCATCTCCTTGAGTCCACAGCAGCTCGAACAATTTTACAAATTATAGAAACTCGTTTTACATATGAGGGAGTAAAATGAGAAGAGAAGTACAATAAAACCATAGAAAGGCACGACATGCAGGCCGTATTTATAAAATTACAACCTTTTGAAATTTATAAACTAAATGGGCTATCGGGCTATAACCATGCATTTCCAAACACCGTGCATATCAAGCAAAGCATACAACATACTTGTATTTTTCACATATGATATTATTATTATTAAATCAATTATTAAAAAGGAAAGTAGGGGCAAATGAAGGGGAGATGACAACTATTGTTCCCTTTTGAATTTTCAGTAAGTTAACAACTAATTTAGATATATAAAACCCCACTACTACTAAACACATTCTTTAACTCTTAACAAATTGTTTTTTTTTATTAATCTCGTTTAATCAAATATATTACATGCATTCAAACATACATATAATAGATCAAGCATATCGAAAAAAAATGCTTAACATACAATAATGTCAACCATTTAATTTAATCACGAATCTGTATCATACAAGCGTCTCTGATGCCACTGTTCGGTCACCGGTATGCTCTGTGGCACAGCGAAAAAATTATTCTGGCAATCTATAACCTTCGATCCATGTATGAGGAATGAATCAGGAAGGAAGGGTTCGTAATATTACCTTTTGAAATCTAGAAAACCCCTAGAAACGGTGTTGTGCAATCCTCCTTTACACGTTGTCGATCCCAAGCCGCAACAAAATTGTCCCGACCTCTACGTAGTCTACCCGATCAAGAATGAGTAGAAAAACTACCCTCTAAACTTTTCAAAGAATATTTTGATGGTTGCTAGACCCTCTCTTATTTTTCTTTCTTTTTTATTAAAAAATCAACAACACAATTCTTTTATCTTTCATTTTTATTTAATATTTCATATTAAAATGAAAATATTCCTTTTGAGAAATATATGGAAGGTTTATTCAATCATTATATCCTTTCCAAAAGTATATTAACTTTCATGTTTTTAATATTCAATTTCCTTTTATATAATATCTCATATTAAAATGAGAATATTCCCTTAGAGAAATATATGAAGGTTTATTAAAACATTATATCTTTTCCAAAAGGATATTAACTTCCATGTTTTTAATATTCAATTTCCTTTTATATAATATATCATATTAAAATGGAAATATTCCTTTAAAGAAATATATGGAAGGTTTATTAAAACATTATATCCTTTCGAAAGGATATTAACTTCCATGTTTTAATATTTAACGAAATCATTATAATAAATAATTATAATTATATTCAGTAAATATTAAACTTTTATAATAATCAAATTCATATATTAATATTAATTATGTCCTCTATTCGCATACAACAAGTTTGTACACATAATGTGTTTAATATTTAACTGTCAAGTTAAATTAATTCAATAATTAATTTAAATCATTTGATAGCTAAACATAACACCAATTATGTTTGGATTCCGTTCGTTCCAACCATAAGGTGTGACCTTGTAGATCCTTGTAATGTTAGTAGCAATATTAGAATGATTCTAATATTGCATACAATGCGTGACATCTAACAATGCATCATTGCTACCCAAGTTACAAGAAGTCGTGGTTGAACATAACCTTTCTCTGATAAATTTGAATGTATTATATCCTTTTGTCCTTTATATCTAGATTGGACACAAATCATGAAGTAGACTAATATAAACAAATAAGTGTAATATCTGACCTCCCCCAAATGTACTCTTGTTCGGTGTTGATTTTAGCTTTCCATAAGTATACAGGTTAGGCTATAAATATAATGTGTTTACAACGGAACACTTGGAAGTATTCGAGGATCTTACCCAAAGGAGACTTAAGGTGATAGTAAATGGAATCCCTGCAAAGAATAAAATTAATTAGTACTAGTTTTAGGGTTTTTAGTATGAGTGAAAATAATAGAGTTGTGTGAAAGCATAAAAATAAAATAAATAAGAGAAAAAGCTTTAGTTGTAGAAATCTTATAAACGGCTTGGGGGAGATTAGGTCGTTTCTGTATGATTTCCTCAATTGTTGGGTTTTGTGGATTTTGCTCCAATCAACTAGTCACTACCCCAGTTGGATCTCTTGATCTTTCGTCAGCATAGCAAGTCGATAGAGATTACTTATCACTAGATGTAACAATCTAAACCAGTTTGGGGAAAAGGTGTTCACAGATGGGTAATACCAATTTTGGGTTCATTCCCACCTAGATGACTTTCTAGGGTTGTCAGACCTAGTGTTTGTTTGATGCTCTTCCTTCCCCAAACAGCTGATCAGAAAGGTAAAACCCCTGAAAAACATCAATCAATTATTCATACGTCCACTTCATAATTCCCCAAAATGGAATTAATTGCTCATGGTTTCTTTATTCATCAATAACACAATATATCAAAACATGTAAATCAATAATTGAATAAAAAAACTGAATTGTATTAAGTGATCTGTTGGGAAAAATTCCTTGATTGTTTACACGAGTTTCTACATTCTCGTTTCAAAAATGGAAAACAAATAAATTGAAACTGAAAATTAAAAGCTAAGTAATTTTGTCTAAACCCTAGTGGTAAAGGTCCTATTTATAGCTTTACATTGTCATTTTTTCTTAACCCTAAGTCAACTATCGTCCTTCATGTTTAAGTTACATTGTGAAGATGAAAATGCCCTTCACAGTATGCAGAGTTAGCGTTTGACGCCGATGTTGCAACACACCAGGACCTGTGTCGCGACGTAGCAGGCAATGTTGGAATTCTTCATTGCTGATCCCTATGTTGCAACATAGAGTAATCTATGTCGTGACGAAGTTGTCATTATCACTATGGCTTGCTGCTACTAGTCTCCTCTGCACTCCCGAAGTATGTTAGCTAACCTTTAGGCCTCGTTTGTCCTTTAAAAGCAATAATACAACCTTTTTAGCACATTTTATTTGAAAACGAAAATAGACTAAAAATGTATAAAATATAAAGGAAATTAATCAATTTTTAGCTCATCAAATGTGGAAATAAGTTCAACTTTCTAGGTATGAAACTGACAAATCAATATCTCATATTAACTTATTTGAGCATGACCATGCATTTCTAGTCTCACTTCATCAAGTGGCCTAAGATATTGCTCCCATTATGTAGGAGGGACAAATCCTATCCTGATCAATCATATCCCACTACATTAGTCTTTATAGTCAAACTTGTTACATTAGATGTTTGATTGTATCAAAATATTCGATTCACTATGTTGGGACAATGATTATCTCAAGTCTAAGGATTGTATATATAGTTATCAGTATGGGTAATGTTTTCATTATTACATAATCCAAGAAACATACTCATAGCAGGTCAATCTAATATGTCGTTCTCTAACACATACTCATGTATTGATTTTGACATCCCTATGTAAAGGACAACACTTTTTCATCAATCAACTACATATTAGTCTCAATGCATTATTGTTGTCCAAGCCCACAATAATACTTGACTAAGGACCTTTTAAGAATAATCATATTATCCTCAAGACATTATTATAAATAAATTTATTTAAATAAACAGAAAAAGAAACTAAAATAGCAATGTTTTTTTTATTAATAAACAAGGTAAAATGAGTATGTGATTACAATCATCTCATGATTGGTCTTGGGGCATACTCTAACAAAAGCTTGTCGATAACTTCTACTTTGTTTTTATCAACATCAATTCCTTATCTTGTTATTCGGTGCCTCATACCATAAAATGACACTTTTTCGAGTTGAGAACAAGGTTTGTCTCTTCGCAACACTTTAATACCTTAGCTAGATTGGCTAAGCAATCATCATAAGTGTCCCCGAACACTGAGAAGTCATCCATGAACACTTCCAAATACTTCTCAACCATGTCAGTGAAAATGGCCATCATACATCCTTGAAACATAGCAGGTGCATTACATAAATCAAAGGGCAAGCATCTAAATGCGAATGTATCATACAGGCATGTGAACGTCGTTTTGTGTTGATCTTTCGGTGCAACTGTAATCTGATTGTACCCAAAGTAACCATATAGAAAACAGTAATAATCTCGCCCCATGAGTTTATCTAGCATCTGATCTAAGAACGACAAAGGAAAATGGTCTTTCCTAGTCGCTTTGTTTAATTTTCGGTAGTTGATGCAAATTCTCCATCCTATAACTGTTCTAGTCAGTATCAATTCATTGTTTCCATTCTTTACGACCATAATGCCTCCTTTCTTTGGCACGTATTGGACAAGACTAATCTATGAACTGTCTAAGATGGGATAGATTATACCCGCATCTAACCACTTGATAATTTCCTTCTTGACTACATCTTTCATAATAGGGTTCAGTCTTCATTGTCCATCAATCGTTCCATTCTTATCATCTTTAAGAATAATCTTGAACATGCATACGGATGGACTTATACAATGAATGTCAGCTATGGTCCATCCAATAGCCTTCTTCAATTGCTTTAGCATTTTAATCAAGTTTTCTTCCTGCTCCTTAGTTAATTATGCTGAAATAATCACAGACAAAGTAGAAACGTCACCTAAATAAACATATTTTACTTGAGAAGGTAATACCTTGATCTCTAATTTAGGTGCTCTTCAATCGATGCTTTTGGTTGGACATAATCTCTGCTTTCTAACTCCAAAGATTCAAAACGAGTTTGTGGATTAAATCCTCTCGAATTAGCTTCCAGTAAAGCTAAGTTTTCTTCCCCTCTTCATCACTTAGAGGGTTTGTCAACAAAATATTTTCTAAAGGATCTTCAACAGAGTTGAATTCCTCTTCAATGACTAACTCTTCTAACTTAGACACTGTAGAAAAATCATAAACTACATCAAGAAATCTCATAGACTTAAAAACATTAAATGTTATTTGACCATCCCGAACAACCATAGTTAGCTTGCCCTTCTGCACATCAACCAAAGTTCTTCTAGTTTCTAAGAACAGTCTTCCTAGGATGTTTGACACTTCCTTATCTGCTTCAAAGTCTAAAATGACAAATTCAACAAGAAAATGAACTTATCTACATGAACCAATACATCTTCAATTTTTCCTTCAGGATATGCTATAGATCGACCCGCTAACTGCAGTGTAACTGTAGTTGGTCTAACTTCATCTATCCCCAACTTTCTGAATATGAACATGGGCATTAAGTTAATGCTCACACCTAAATCACATAGTGCTTTACCACAATAAGTTGCTCCAATGTTTCAAGGTATGGTAAAACATCCAAGATCCTTCAACTTTAGGGGTAATTTATCTTGAAGATATGCACTACATTCCTTCGTTAGGGCTGCTATCTCAAATTCTCCAATTCTTCATTTCTTCGACTGGGTATCCTTCATGAACTTGACATAATTTGGCATTCACTCAAGTGCTTCTACCAACGAAATGTTGATATGAAGTTGCTTAAGTACGTTAAGGAATTTCCTGAATTGAACTTCCTACTTCTGCTTCTGAAGTCTTTGAGGGTAGGGTGGTGGAGGATTTCTAACTTGAACTGACTGCTTCATCTTCTGTGGCATTTCTACATCTAACGAAGTTGTTAGATCATCAAACTTGATTGGTTTAGAAGTCTCTTTCTCAACATTCACCAGTTCTAGTTCTGGTTCTAGCAAAATTGGAGTTTCAACACTTGGTTGAACTTCCACTGCATCTTGAGCATCAGCTTGCTCTTCTTCCACTTCAATCGCATTGGGTTGCAATTTCTTTCCACTGCTTAATGTCAATTTACAGGGCTCCTTCCCTAGATTTCTCGGATTCTCCGTATCACTTGACAAAGCACCTTGTGGATGGTTCTTCAGTTCAATGGCAAGTTGCCCCTCTTGATTCTCCAAATTCCTTAGAGTAGGATCATTATTTTCCTTGTATGCCTTCAATAAACTCTCTAAGCTGTTGGAAGATTCAGCTTATTGTGGCTTTTGAACTTACTGGGTAAATACATGTGGTTTGGTCGATCTCGATTAAGTGTAGTTGTTACTAGGTCTAGCCCCTTGATTACTCCATGAGAAATTAGGGCGATTTCACCAAGATAGGTTGTAAAAGTTTGATTGCGGCCCCTATTTACCTCGATTTTGGTTATGATTGCCCATGTAATACACATATTTTGGGTTTGATGGGCATTCTTCGAACAAGTAGCCTTCTCCATAATAGACACAGATTACATTCTCGAATAGATTAGGTGGCTCTGCAACATTATTAAACCCATTAGTAGTAAAATTTTTAAGCGTTGAGGAAATTGATGATACCTAAGCTATAAGTGAAGTTAGTGGATCCACTTCATGGATTCCTGCAACTTGTTTTCTTGAGTTTGCTAAATTAGTCAGCCATTGGTAATTATTGCTTGCGATCCTCTCTATAATTTCATAACCCTCATTGTAAGACTTAGAAAAAATAGCTCCATTGGCGAAAGCATCTACTACTATCCTTGTGTGGGAATTAAGACTGTTATAAAATGTCTCTAATTGAATGTAATGTGGGATTCGATGATGAGGGCATTTCCTTAACAATTCTTTAAATCTTTCCCATGCCTCATACAAAGATTCATCATCCATCTATTGGAAAGTAGTAATTTCACTCCTCAACTTAGCATTCTTGCTAGGAGGGAAATACTTCCTAAGGAATCGTTCTGCTAACTCTTGCCATGTTGTAACAGAATTTGGTGGCAATGAGTTCAACTAGGCTTTAGCTTTGTCCCTTAGTGAAAATGGGAACAACTTCAATCGAAGTGCATCTTCTGACATTCCATCTAACTTGAAAGAATCAAGTGAAAATGGGAACAACTAGGCTTTAGCTTTGTCCCTTAGTCTCAAATAAAGATGAGGATCTTTGATAAGCATTCCATTGAATTGGCCTATTGTCAAAAGCATCTGAAACATCACTGGCTTCTGTTTGAATTGTTGTGCCTTGATATCGGGACTTCTAATTCCCGAATTAAGCTTGTGAAACAAAAGCACTGCATATTGTCTCAAGGCTCTATCCCTATCATCAACAATAAAGATTGGATTCTGAGCATGATTAACTCCATGTCCTTGATTTTGGTTCTCGAAATTCATCTTTTCGGCTCTTCTTTGAGATGCTTGTCTTCTTCTTTCTCGAAAAGTTCGTTCAATTTCAGGGTCCACTACAAGTAAGTTGATAATTCTGTCAATACTCATAAACACCTGAAATAATCAGAAAAAAAATAACACTACAGCAAAACAGGTTATTAGCAGCTTTTTAGCGGCGTTTGTACAAAAAATGCCATAAAAAGTAAAGCAATAGCGGTGTTTTTTCATAAATGCCGTAAAAGCTAAAGCAATAGTGGCGTTTTTTCATAAACGTCGCAAAAGGTAAACAATAACGGCATTTATGTGAAAACACTACAAAAGATAAGAGCATTAGCGACGTTTATAAGAAAACGCCGCAAGGGAAAAGGTATGAGCATTAGTGGTGTTTACGAGAAAACACCGTAAAAGGTATAAGCATTAGCGGCGTTTTTTAGAAAACGCCACAAAAGTTATGAGGATTAGCGGCGTTTATGAGAAAACACCCTAAAAAGGTATTAGCATTAGCGGTGTTTATGAGAAAACGCCGTAAAAGATGAGAGCATTAGCGGCGTTTATGGGTAAAACTCTGCTAAAGGTAAATTGCAAAAAACCTAAAATCAAATTATCGTATATAATGTGTTAGTCCAATAAAGTAATCGACACTATGATTACTAATAAAATTAACATGAAAAATAAATATCTCATGCAATTTTATCTAGTTACTTTAGAATTTCATATTTGTTGGTAATTCTCTCTCTAACATTAGACATATACTCATTGTTATCATTGATTGGTCCTTAACCAAGTACAAATAATCAATAACAAATATAATTAAATTTGGTACTTGTAATTTTATAAAATGTTCATTGCGATACATATACTTTGAAAATGTACAGTCTTAAAAGAGAAGAAAATGGTGATTGGGTTGATAGCTTACATATTCTAGTATTGCACTGAAATGTACTAGTTTATAACTAGAGAGTAACTTACATATTTTATAATATGTCTAGTATTGCACTGAAGAGAAGATATTTGGAAGCGAAGGTGTTGTTGTGAATATATGAGAGGCTTGAAGTGAAGATATCGGGGACGACAGACGCTGCGTCGTTTCATTGAAGTCCAATATCGCATCATTTGGTCTAAATAGTTTATCATTTTGCAAAGAACTTTTGGTCTTTGAATTAAAAACTTATTTACGTGAGAATTGTTTCTCTCTTTGTACTTGGATGAACTGTTGAACATGTCAAACTTTTACGAGTTATTTTTAACTTTGGTTCCCTAAAGTATTCAACAAGATCCATTCCTTAGAGCAATTTTCAGAACATTCCATGCTTCGAAAATCGTATCATTTGGTCTAAATAGTTTGTCATTTTGTAAACAAGTTTTGGTCTTTGAATTAAAAACTTATTTACGTGAGAATTGTTTCTCTCTTTTTTCTTGAAAGAACTTTCCAACTTGTCAAACTTTTACTAAATCTTTTATAAATTTGAATCGTTAAAGTATTCAACATGATCCATTCCATCAAGCAATTTTTCGAACATTCCATGCTCAGAAAATCACAACATTTTGTCTAAATAGTTAGTCATTTTGCAAACAAGTTTTGGTCTTTGAATTAAAAACTTATTTACGTGAGAATTGTTTCCCTCTTTGTTCTTGGGCGAACTTTCGAACTTGTCAAACTTTCACTAAATCTTTTATAAATTTGGATCCTTAAAATATTCAACACGATCCATTCCTTCGAGCAATTTTTTAACATCCATACTCGGCAAATCACATCATTTGGTCTAAATAGTTTGTCTTTTTACAAACAAGTTTCAGTCTTTGAGTTAAAAACTTATTACGTGAGAATCGTTTCTCTCTTTGTTCTTTGACGAACTTTCGAACTTGTCAATCTTTTACGAGTTATTTTTTAACTTCGATTCCCTAAAGTATTCAACAAGATCCATTTTTTAGAGCAATTTTTCGAACATTCCATCATCGGGAAATCGCATCATTTGGTCTAAATAGTTTGTCATTTTGTAAACTACTTTTGGTCGTTGAATTAAAAACTTATTTACGTGTGAATTGTTTCTCTCTTTGTTCTTGGAAAAACTTCCAAACTTGTCAAACATTAAATTAAAAACTTGCCAAACTTGTTTCTCTCTTTGTTCTTGGACGAACTTCTAGCTTGTCAAACTTTTCCTAGTTCTTTTATAACTTCGGATCCTTAAAGTATTCAAGACGATCTATTCCTTCGAGCAATTTCTTGAACATTCCATGCTCGGGAAATAGCATCATTTCGTCTAAACAGTTCCTCATTTTGCAAACAAAAACTTGGTCTTTGAATTAAAAACTTATTTATGTGAGAATTGTTTCTCTCTTTGTTCTTGCACGAACTTCCGAACTTGTCAAACTTTTGCTAGTTCTTTTATAACTTTGGATCCTTAAAGTATTCAAGATGATCTATTCTTTCTAGCAATTTTTTGAACATTACATGCTCAGGAAATCGCATCATTTGGTCTAAATAGTTTGTCATTTCACAAACAACTTTTGGTCTTTGAATTAAAAACTTATTTACATGAGAATTGTTTCTCTCTTTGTACTTGGATGAACTGTTTAACATGTCAAACTTTTACGAGTTATTTTTAACTTTGGTTCCCTAAAGTATTCAACAAGATCCATTCCTTAGAGCAATTTTCAGAACATTCCATGCTCCGAAAATCGTAGCATTTGGTCTAAATAGTTTGTCATTTTGTAAACAAGTTTTGGTCTTTGAATTAAAAACTTATTTACGTGAGAATTGTTTCTCTCTTTTGTCTTGGACGAACTTCCCAACTTGTCAAACTTTTACTAAATCTTTTATAAATTCAAATCGTTAAAGTATTCAACATGATCCATTCCTTCAAGCAATTTTCTGAACATTCCATGTTCAGCAAATAAAAACATTTGGTCTAAATAGTTAGTCATTTTGCAAACAAGTTTTGGTCTTTGAATTAAAAACTTATTTACGTGAGAATTGTTTCCCACTTTGTTCTTGGGCGAATTTTCGAACTTGTCAAACTTTCACTGAATCTTTTATAAATTCGGATCCTTAAATTATTCAACACGATCCATTCCTTCGAGCAATTTTTTGAACATCCCATACTCGGCAAATCACATCATTTGGTCTAAATAGTTTGTCTTTTTGCAAACAAGTTTTAGTCTTTGAGTTAAAAACTTATTACGTGAGAATTGTTTCTCTCTTTGTTATTCGACGAACTTTCGAACATGTTAATCTTTTACGAGTTATTTTTTAACTTTGGTTCCCTAAAGTATTCAACAAGATCCATTTTTTAGAGCAATTTTTCAAAATTTCCATCCTCCAAAAGTCGCATCATTTTGTCTAAATAGTTTGTCATTTTGTAAACAACTTTTGGTCATTGAATTAAAAACTTATTTACGTGAGAATTGTTTCTCTCTATGTTCTTGGACGAGCTTCCAAACTTGTCTAAATTTTATGTGTTATTTTTTAACTTCGGTTCCCTAAATTATTCAACAAGATCCATTCCTTTGAGTAATTTTCCAAACATTCCATGCTCGGGAAATCGCATCATTTGATCTAAGTATGTTATTTTGTAAACAAGTTTTCGTCATTGAATTAAAAACTTATTTACGTGAGAATTCTTTCTCTCTTTGTTCTTGGACGACCTTCCGAGCTTGTCAAACTTTTACTAGTTCTTTTATAACTTCAGATCCTTAAAGTGTTCAAGACGATCCATTCCTTCGAGAAATTTTTCGAACATTCCAAGCTTGGAAAATCGCATCATTAGGTCTAAATAGTTTCTCATTTTGCAAACAAAAACTTGGTCTTTGAATTAAAAACTTATTTACGTGAGAATTGTTTCTATCTTTGTTCTTGGACGAACTTCTGAACTTGTCAAACTTTTACTAGTTCTTTTATAACGTCGGATCCTTAAAGTATTCCAGACGATCTATTCTTTCGAGCAATTTTCTGAACATTCCACGCTCGGGAAATCACATCATTTGGTCTAAATAGTTTGTCAGTTTGCAAACAAGTTTTGGTCTTTGAATTAAACACTTATTGACGTGAGAATAGTTTCCCTCTTTGTTCTTGGACGAACTTCCGATCTTATCAAACTTTTTCTAAATCTTTTATAAATTTGAATCCTTAAAGTCTTCAACACGATCCATTCCTTCAAGCAATTTTTCGAACATTCCATGCTTGGAAAATCACATCATTTAGTCTAAATAGTTTGTCATTTTGCAAACAAGTTTTGGTCTTTGAATTAAAAACTTATTTACGTGAGAATTATTTCTCTCTTTGTTGTTGGACGAACATCCGAACTTGTCAAACTTTTACTGAATCTTTTATAAATTCGGTTCCTTATAGTAGTCAACAGATCCATTCCTTTGAGCAATATTTCGAACATTCCATACTCGGCAAATCACATCATTTGGTCTAAATAGTTTATCTTTTCGCAAACAAGTTTCAGTCTTTGAGTTAAAAACTTATTACTTGAGAATTGTTTCTCTCTTTGTTCATGGACGAACTTTTGAACTTGTCAAACTTTTACAAGTTATTTTTTTAACTTCAATTCCCTTATGTATTCAACAAGATCCAATTTTTAGAGCAATTTTCTGAATATTCCATCCTTGGGAAATCGCGTCATTTGGTCTAAATAGTTTGTCATTTTGTAAACAACTTTTGGTCTTTGAATTCAGAACTTATTTACGTGAGAATGGTATCTCTCTTTCTTTTTAGATGAACGTCTAAGCTTGTCAAACTTTCACTATTAATTTTATAACTTCAGATACTTAAAGTATTCAAGACGATCCATTCCTTCGAAATATTTTTCAAACATTCGATTCCCGGGAAATCGCATCATTTGGTCTAAATAGTTTGTCATTTTGCTAACAAGTTTTGGTCTTTGAATTAAAAACTTATTTATGTGAGAATTGTTTCTCTCTTTGTTCTTGGATGAACTTCCCAACATGTCAAACTTTTATTAAATCTTTTATACATTCGAATCCTTAAAGTATTCAACACGATCCATTTCTTCAAGCAATTTTCCGAACATTCTATGCTCGGCAAATTACATCATTTGGTCTAAAAAGTTTGTCATTTTGCAAACAAGTTTTGGTCTTTGAATTAAAAACTTATTTACGTGAGAATTATTTCTCTCTTTGTTGTTGGACGAACATCCGAACTTGTCAAACTTTTACTGAATCTTTTATAAATTCAATTCCTTAAAGTATTAAACAGATTCATTCCTCTGAGCAATATTTCGAACATTCCCATACTCGGCAAATCACATCATTTGGTCTAAAAAGTTTGTCATTTTGCAAACAAGTTTTGGTCTTTGAATTAAAAACTTATTTACGTGAGAATTATTTCTCTCTTTGTTGTTGGACGAACATCCGAACTTGTCAAACTTTTACTGAAATCTTTTATAAATTCAATTCCTTAAAGAATTAAACAGATTCATTCCTCTGAGCAATATTTTGAACATTCCATACTCGGCAAATCACATCATTTGGTCTAAAAAGTTTGTCATTTTGCAAACAAGTTTGGTCTTTGAATTGAAAACTTATTTACGTGAGAATTATTTCTCTCTTTGTTGTTGGACGAACATCCGAACTTGTCAAACTTTTACTGAATCTTTTATAAATTCAATTCCTTAAAGTATTAAACAGATTCATTCCTCTGAGCAATATTCCGAACATTCCATACTCGACAAATCACATCATTTGGTCTAAATAGTTTATCTTTTCGCAAACAAGTTTCAGTCTTTGAGTTAAAAACTTATTACTTGAGAATTGTTTCTCTCTTTGTTCATGGACGAACTTTCGAACTTGTCAAACTTTTACAAGTTATTTTTTTAACTTCAGTTCCCTTATGTATTCAACAAGATCCAATTTTTAGAGCAATTTTCTGAATATTCCATCCTTGGGAAATCGCGTCATTTGGTCTAAATAGTTTGTCATTTTGTAAACAACTTTTGGTCTTTGAATTCAGAACTTATTTACGTGAGAATGGTATCTCTCTTTCTTTTTAGATGAACGTCTAAGCTTGTCAAACTTTCACTATTAATTTTATAACTTCAGATACTTAAAGTATTCAAGACGATCCATTCCTTCGAAATATTTTTCAAACATTCGATTCCCGGGAAATCGCATCATTTGGTCTAAATAGTTTGTCATTTTGCTAACAAGTCTTGGTCTTTGAATTAAAAACTTATTTATGTGAGAATTGTTTCTCTCTTTGTTCTTGGATGAACTTCCCAACATGTCAAACTTTTATTAAATCTTTTATACATTCGAATCCTTAAAGTATTCAACACGATCCATTTCTTCAAGCAATTTTCCGAACATTCTATGCTCGGCAAATTACATCATTTGGTCTAAAAAGTTTGTCATTTTGCAAACAAGTTTTGTTCTTTGAATTAAAAACTTATTTACGTGAGAATTATTTCTCTCTTTGTTGTTGGACGAACATCCGAACTTGTCAAACTTTTACTGAATCTTTTATAAATTCAATTCCTTAAAGTATTAAACAGATTCATTCCTCTGAGCAATATTTCGAACATTCCCATACTCGGCAAATCACATCATTTGGTCTAAAAAGTTTGTCATTTTGCAAACAAGTTTTGGTCTTTGAATTAAAAACTTATTTACGTGAGAATTATTTCTCTCTTTGTTGTTGGACGAACATCGGAACTTGTCAAACTTTTACTGAATCTTTTATAAATTCAATTCCTTAAAGAATTAAACAGATTCATTCCTCTGAGCAATATTTTGAACATTCCATACTCGGCAAATCACATCATTTGGTCTAAAAAGTTTGTCATTTTGCAAACAAGTTTTGGTCTTTGAATTAAAAACTTATTTACGTGAGAATTATTTCTCTCTTTGTTGTTGGACGAACATCCGAACTTGTCAAACTTTTACTGAATCTTTTATAAATTCAATTCCTTAAAGTATTAAACAGATTCATTCCTCTGAGCAATATTTTGAACATTCCATACTCGGCAAATCACATCATTTGGTCTAAATAGTTTGTCTTTTTGCAAACAAGTTTCAGTCTTTGAGTTAAAAACTTATTACTTAAGAATTGTTTCTCTTTGTTCATGGACGAACTTTCGAACTTGTCAAACTTTTACAAGTTATTTTTTAACTTCAGTTCCCTTAAGTATTCAACAAGATCCAATTTTTAGAGTAATTTTCTGAACATTCCATCCTTGGGAAATCGCATCATTTGGTCTAAATAGTTTGTCATTTTGTAAACAACTTTTGGTCTTTGAATTCAGAACTTATTTACGTGAGAATGGTATCTCTCTTTCTTCTTAGATGAACGTCTAAGCTTGTCAAACTTTTACTAGTTATTTTATAACTTCGGATCCTTAAAGTATTCAAGACGATCCATTCCTTTGAGTAATTTTTCAAACATTCCATTCTCGGGAAATCGCATCATTTGGTCTAGATAGTTTGTCATTTTGCTAACAAGTCTTGGTCTTTAAATTAAAAACTTATTTACGTGAAAATTGTTTCTCTTTAATCTTGGGCGAACTTTCGAACTTGCCAAACTTTTACGAGTTATTTTTTAACTTCGATTCCCTAAAGTATTCAACAAAATCCATTCCTTAGAGCAATTTTTTAACATTCCATGCTCGAGAAATCACAGCATTTGGTCTAAATAGCTTGTCATTTTGCAAACAAGTTTTGGCCTTTGAATTAAAAACTTATTTACGTGAGAATTGTTCTCTCTTTGTTCTTGGACGAACTTCCGAACTTGTCAAACTATTACATGTTCTTTTATAACTTCGGATCCTTAAAGTATTCTAGACGATTTATTCTTCCGAGAAATTTTTTGAACATTCCATGCTCGGGAAATTGCATCATTTGGTCTAAATAGTTTGTCATTTTGCAAACAAGTTTTGGTCTTTGAATTAAAAACTTATTTACGTGAGAATTGTTCCTATCTTTGTTCTCGGATCCTTAAAGTATTCAAGACGATCCATTCCTTCGAGCAATTTTCCAAACATTCCATGCTCAGCAAATCTCATCATTTGGTCTAAAGTATTCCAGACGATCTATTCTTTCAAGCAATTTTTTGAACATTCCACACTCGGGAAATCGCATCATTTGGTCTAAATAGTTTGTCATTTTGCAAACAAGTTTTTGTCTTTGAATTAAAAACTTATTCACGTGAGAATAGTTTCTCTCTTTGTTCTCGGACGAACTTCCGAACTTGTCAAACTTTTACTAGTTCTTTTATAACTTCGGATCCATAAAGTATTCCAGACGATCTATTCTTTCGAGCAATTTTCTGAACATTCCACGCTCGAGAAATCACATCATTTAGTCTAAATAGTTTGTCACTTTGCAAACAAGTTTTGGTCTTTGAATTAAAAACTTATTGACGTGAGAATAGTTTCCCTCTTTGTTCTTGGACGAACTTCCGAACTTATCAAGCTTTTTCTAAATCTTTTATAAATTTGAATCCTTAAAGTCTTCAACACGATCCATTCCTTCAAGCAATTTTTCGAACATTCTATGCTTGGCAAATCACATCATTTAGTCTAAATAGTTTGTCATTTTGCAAACAAGTTTTGGTCTTTGAATTAAAAACTTATTTTCGTGAGAATTGTTTCTCTTTTTGTTCTTGGATGAACTTCCCAACATGTCAAAATTTTATTAAATCTTTTGTACATTCGAATCCTGAAAGTATTCAACATGATCCATTCCTTCAAGCAATTTTCCTAACATTCCATGCTCGGCAAATTACATCATTTGGTCTAAAAAGTTTGTCATTTTGCAAAAAAGTTTTGGTCTTTGAATTAAAAACTTATTTACGTGAGAATTATTTCTCTCTTTGTTGTTGGACGAACATCCGAACTTGTCAAACTTTTACTGAATCTTTTATAAATTCGATTCCTTAAAATATTCAATAGATCCATTCCTTTGAGCAATATTCCGAACATTCCAGACTCGGCAAATCACATAATTTGGTCTAAATAGTTTGTCTTTTAGCAAACAAGTTTCAGTCTTTGAGTTAAAAACTTATTACTTGAGAATTGTTTCTCTCTTTGTTCATGGACGAACTTTCGAACTTATCAAACTTTTACAAGTTATTTTTAACTTCGGTTCCCTTAAGTATTCAACAAGATCCAATTTTTAGAGCAATTTTCTGAACATTCCATCCTTAGGAAATCGCATCATTTTGTCTAAATAGTTTGTCATTTTGTAAACAACTTTTGGTCTTTGAATTCAGAACTTATTTACGTGAGAATGGTATCTCTCTTTCTTCTTAGATGAACGTCTAAGCTTGTCAAACTTTTACTTGTTATTTTATAATTTCGGATCCTTAAAGTATTCAAGACGATCCATTCCTTCGAGCAATTTTTCAAACATTCCATTCTCGGGAAATCACATTATTTGGTCTAAATAGTTTGTCATTTTGCTAACAAGTTTTGGTCTTTAAATTAAAAACTTATTCACGTGAAAATTGTTTCTCTCTTTAATCTTGGGCGAACTCTCGAACTTGCCAAACTTTTACGAGTTATTTTTTAACTTCGATTCCCTAAAGTATTCAATAAGATCCATTCCTTAGAGCATTTTTTTGAACATTCCATGCTCGAGAAATCACAGCATTTGGTCTAAATAGCTTGTCATTTTGTAAACAAGTTTTAGTCTTTGAATTAAAAACTTATTTACGTGAGAATTGTTTCTCTCTTTGTTCTTGGACGAACTTCCGAACTTGTCAAACTATTAAAAGTTCTTTTATAACTTCCGATCCTTAAATTATTCTAGACGATTTATTCTTACGAGCAATTTTTTGAACATTCCATGCTAGGGAAATCGTATCGTTTGGTCTAAATAGTTTGTCATTTTGCAAACATGTTTTGGTCTTTGAATTAAAAACTTATTTATGTGAGAATTGTTTCTATCTTTGTTCTCGGATCCTTAAAGTATTCAAGACGATCCATTCCTTCGAGCAATTTTCCAAAAATTCCATGCTTGGAAAATCTCATCATTTGGTCTAAAGTATTCCAGACGATCTATTCTTTCGAGCAATTTTCTGAACATTCCATGCTCGAGAAATCGCATCATTTGGTCTAAATAGTTTGTCAGTTTGCAAACAAGTTTTGGTCTTTGAATTAAAAACTTATTGACGTGACCATAGTTTCCCTCTTTGTTCTTGGACGAACTTTCGATCTTATCAAACTTTTTCTAAATCTTTTATAAATTTGAATCCTTAAAGTCTTCAACACGATCCATTCCTTCAAGCAATTTTTCGAACATTCCATGCTTGGCAAATCACATCATTTAGTCTAAATAGTTTGTCATTTTGCAAACAAGTTTTGGTCTTTGAATTAAAAACTTATTTAGGTGAGAATTGTTTCTCTCTTTATTCTTGGACAAACTTCCCAACATGTCAAACTTTTATTAAATCTTTTATACATTCGATCCTTAAATTATTCAACACGATCCATTCCTTCAAGCAATTTTTCGTCCATGCTCGGCAAATTACATCATTTGGTCTAAATAGTTTGTCATTTTGCAAACAAGTTTTGGTCTTTGAATTAAAAACTTATATATGTGAGAATTATTTCTCTCTCTATTGTTGGACGAACATCCGAACTTGTCAAACTTTCACTGAATCTTTTATAAATTTGGTTCATTAAAGTATTCAACAGATCCATTCCTCTGAGCAATATTTTGAACATTCCATACTCGACAAATCACATCATTTGGTCTAAATAGTTTGTCCTTTTGCAAACAAGTTTTAGTCTTTGAGTTAAAAACTTATTACTTGAGAATTGTTTCTCTCTTTGTTCATGGACGAACTTTCGAACTTGTCAAACTTTTACAAGTTATTTTTTAACTTCGGTTCCCTTAAGTATTAAACAAGATCCAATTTTTAGAGCAATTTTCTGAACATTCCATCCTTGGGAAATCGCATCATTTGGTCTAAATAGTTTGTCATTTCGAAAAAACAGTTTTGTTCTTTGAATTTAGAACTTATTTACGTGAGAATGGTATCTGTCTTTCATCATAGATGAACGTCTAAGCTTGTCAAACTTTTACTTGTTATTTTATAACTTCAGATCCTTAAAGTGTTGAAGACGATCCATTCCTTCGAGCAATTTTTCAAATATTCCATTCCCAGGAAATCGCATAATTTGGTCTAAATAGTTTGTCGTTTTGCTAACAAGTTTTGGTCTTTAAATTAAAAACTTATTTACGTGAAAATTATTTCTCTCTTTGTTTTTGGATGAACTTTCGAACTTGCCAAACTTTTTCGAGTTATTTTTTAACTTCGTTTCCCTAAACTATTAAACAAGATCCATTGCTTAGAGTAATTTTTCGAACATTCCATGCTCGAGAAATCACATAATTTGGTCTAAATAACTTGTCATTTTGTAAACAAGTTTTTGTCTTTGAATTAAAAACTTATTTACGTGAGAATTGTTTCTCTCTTTGTTCTTGGAAGAACTTCCGAACTTGTCAAACTATTACAAGTTCTTTTATAACTTCGGATCCGTAAAGTATTCCAGACGATCTATTCTTTCGAGCAATTTTCTGAACATTCAACGCTCGAGAAATCACATCATTTGGTCTAAATAGTTTGTCACGTTGCGAACATGTTTTGGTCTTTGAATTAAAAACTTATTGACGTGAGAATAGTTTCCCACTTTGTTCTTGGACGAACTTCCGATCTTATCAAACTTTTTCTAAATCTTTTATAAATTTGAATCCTTAAAGACTCCAACACAATCCATTCCTTCAAGTAATTTTTTGAACATTCCATGCTCGGTAAATTACATCATTTGGTCTAAAAAGTTTGTCATTTTGCAAACAAGTTTTGGTCTTTGAAATAAAAACTTATTTACGTGAGAATTATTTCTCTCTTTCTTGTTGGACGAACATCCGAACTTGTCAAACTTTTACTGAATCTTTTATAAATTGGGTTCCTTAAAGTATTCAACAGATCCATTCCTCTGAGCAATATTCCGAACATTTCATACTCGGCAAATCACATCATTTGGTCTAAATAGTTTGTCTTTTTGCAAACAAGTTTCAGTCTTTGAGTTAAAAACTTATTACTTGAGAACTATTTCTCTCTTTGTTCATGGACGAACTTTTGAACTTGTCAAACTTTTACAAGTTAATTTTTAACTTTGGTTCCATTAAGTATTCAACAAGATCCAATTTTTAGAGCAATTTTCTGAACATTCCATCCTTGGGAAATCGCATCATTTTGTCTAAATAGTTTGTCATTTTGTAAACAACTTTTGGTCTTTGAATTCAAAACTTATTTACGTGAGAATGGTATCTCTCTTTCTTCTTAGATGAACGTCTAAGCTTGTCAAACTTTTACTAGTTATTTTATAACTTCGGATCCTTAAAGTATTTAAGACGATTCATTCCTTCTAGTAATTTTTCAAACATTCCATTCTCGAGAAATCGCATCATTTGGTCTAAATAGTTTGTCATTTTGCTAACAAGTCTTGGTCTTTAAATTAAAAACTTATTTACGTGAAAATTGTTTCTCTTTAATCTTGGGCGAACTTTTGAACTTGCCAAACTTTTACGAGTTATTTTTTAACTTCGATTCCCTAAAGTATTCAATAAGATCCATTCCTTAGAGCATTTTTTTGAATTGTTAATGGACGAACTTCCCAACATGTCAAACTTTTATTAAATCTTTTTATACATTCGAATCCTTAAAGTATTCAACACGATCCATTTCTTCAAGCAATTTTCTGAACATTCTATGCTCGGCAAATTATATCATTTGGTCTAAATAGTTTGTCATTTTGCAAACAAGTTTTGGTCTTTGAATTAAAAACTTATATATGTGAGAATTATTTCTCTCTCTGTTGTTGGACGAACATCCGAACTTGTCAAACTTTCACTGAATCTTTTATTAATTCGGTTCATTAAAGTATTCAACTGATCCATTCCTCTGAGCAATATTTCGAACATTCCATACTCGACAAATCACATCATTTGGTCTAAATAGTTTGTCCTTTTGCAAACAAGTTTCAGTCTTTGAGTTAAAAACTTATTACTTGAGAATTGTTTCTCTCTTTGTTCATGGACGAACTTTCGAACTTGTCAAACTTTTACAAGTTATATTTTAACTTCGGTTCCCTTAAGTATTAAACAAGATCCAATTTTTAGAGCAATTTTCTGAACATTCCATCCTTGGGAAATCGCATCATTTGGTCTAAATAGTTTGTCATTTCGAAAACAGTTTTGTTCTTTGAATTCAGAACTTATTTACGTGAGAATGGTATTTGTCTTTCATCATAGATGAACGTCTAAGCTTGTCAAACTTTTACTTGTTATTTTATAATTTCGGATCCTTAAAGTATTCAAGACGATCCATTCCTTCGAGCAATTTTTCAAACATTCCATTCTCGGGAAATCACATTATTTGGTCTAAATAGTTTGTCATTTTGCTAACAAGTTTTGGTCTTTAAATTAAAAACTTATTCACGTGAAAATTGTTTCTCTCTTTAATCTTGGGCGAACTCTCGAACTTGCCAAACTTTTACGAGTTATTTTTTAACTTCGATTCCCTAAAGTATTCAATAAGATCCATTCCTTAGAGCATTTTTTTGAACATTCCATGCTCGAGAAATCACAGCATTTGGTCTAAATAGCTTGTCATTTTGTAAACAAGTTTTAGTCTTTGAATTAAAAACTTATTTACGTGAGAATTGTTTCTCTCTTTGTTCTTGGACGAACTTCCGAACTTGTCAAACTATTAAAAGTTCTTTTATAACTTCCGATCCTTAAATTATTCTAGACGATTTATTCTTACGAGCAATTTTTTGAACATTCCATGCTAGGGAAATCGTATCGTTTGGTCTAAATAGTTTGTCATTTTGCAAACATGTTTTGGTCTTTGAATTAAAAACTTATTTATGTGAGAATTGTTTCTATCTTTGTTCTCGGATCCTTAAAGTATTCAAGACGATCCATTCCTTCGAGCAATTTTCCAAAAATTCCATGCTCGGAAAATCTCATCATTTGGTCTAAAGTATTCCAGACGATCTATTCTTTCGAGCAATTTTCTGAACATTCCATGCTCGAGAAATCGCATCATTTGGTCTAAATAGTTTGTCAGTTTGCAAACAAGTTTTGGTCTTTGAATTAAAAACTTATTGACGTGACCATAGTTTCCCTCTTTGTTCTTGGACGAACTTCCGATCTTATCAAACTTTTTCTAAATCTTTTATAAATTTGAATCCTTAAAGTCTTCAACACGATCCATTCCTTCAAGCAATTTTTCGAACATTCCATGCTTGGCAAATCACATCATTTAGTCTAAATAGTTTGTCATTTTGCAAACAAGTTTTGGTCTTTGAATTAAAAACTTATTTAGGTGAGAATTGTTTCTCTCTTTATTCTTGGACAAACTTCCCAACATGTCAAACTTTTATTAAATCTTTTATACATTCGATCCTTAAATTATTCAACACGATCCATTCCTTCAAGCAATTTTTCGTCCATGCTCGGCAAATTACATCATTTGGTCTAAATAGTTTGTCATTTTGCAAACAAGTTTTGGTCTTTGAATTAAAAACTTATATATGTGAGAATTATTTCTCTCTCTATTGTTGGACGAACATCCGAACTTGTCAAACTTTCACTGAATCTTTTATAAATTTGGTTCATTAAAGTATTCAACAGATCCATTCCTCTGAGCAATATTTTGAACATTCCATACTCGACAAATCACATCATTTG
Source organism: Kokia cookei (assembly GCA_039519145.1). NCBI lineage: Eukaryota > Viridiplantae > Streptophyta > Magnoliopsida > Malvales > Malvaceae > Kokia > Kokia cookei. Next base: position 18,263,742 of record CM076905.1, read on the forward strand.
GTCTAAATAGTTTGTCCTTTTGCAAACAAGTTTTAGTCTTTGAGTTAAAAACTTATTACTTGAGAATTGTTTCTCTCTTTGTTCATGGACGAACTTTCGAACTTGTCAAACTTTTACAAGTTATTTTTTAACTTCGATTCCCTTAAGTATTAAACAAGATCCAATTTTTAGAGCAATTTTCTGAACATTCCATCCTTGGGAAATCGCATCATTTGGTCTAAATAGTTTGTCATTTCGAAAAAACAGTTTTGTTCTTTGAATTTAGAACTTATTTACGTGAGAATGGTATCTGTCTTTCATCATAGATGAACGTCTAAGCTTGTCAAACTTTTACTTGTTATTTTATAACTTCAGATCCTTAAAGTGTTGAAGACGATCCATTCCTTCGAGCAATTTTTCAAATATTCCATTCCCAGGAAATCGCATAATTTGGTCTAAATAGTTTGTCGTTTTGCTAACAAGTTTTGGTCTTTAAATTAAAAACTTATTTACGTGAAAATTGTTTCTCTCTTTGTTTTTGGATGAACTTTCGAACTTGCCAAACTTTTTCGAGTTATTTTTTAACTTCGTTTCCCTAAACTATTAAACAAGATCCATTGCTTAGAGTAATTTTTCGAACATTCCATGCTCGAGAAATCACATAATTTGGTCTAAATAACTTGTCATTTTGTAAACAAGTTTTTGTCTTTGAATTAAAAACTTATTTACGTGAGAATTGTTTCTCTCTTTGTTCTTGGAAGAACTTCCGAACTTGTCAAACTATTACAAGTTCTTTTATAACTTCGGATCCGTAAAGTATTCTAGACGATCTATTCTTTCGAGCAATTTTCTGAACATTCAACGCTCGAGAAATCACATCATTTGGTCTAAATAGTTTGTCACGTTGCGAACATGTTTTGGTCTTTGAATTAAAAACTTATTGACGTGAGAATAGTTTCCCACTTTGTTCTTGGACGAACTTCCGATCTTATCAAACTTTTTCTAAATCTTTTATAAATTTGAATCCTTAAAGACTCCAACACAATCCATTCCTTCAAGTAATTTTTTGAACATTCCATGCTCGGTAAATTACATCATTTGGTCTAAAAAGTTTGTCATTTTGCAAACAAGTTTTGGTCTTTGAAATAAAAACTTATTTACGTGAGAATTATTTCTCTCTTTCTTGTTGGACGAACATCCGAACTTGTCAAACTTTTACTGAATCTTTTATAAATTGGGTTCCTTAAAGTATTCAACAGATCCATTCCTCTGAGCAATATTCCGAACATTTCATACTCGGCAAATCACATCATTTGGTCTAAATAGTTTGTCTTTTTGCAAACAAGTTTCAGTCTTTGAGTTAAAAACTTATTACTTGAGAACTATTTCTCTCTTTGTTCATGGACGAACTTTTGAACTTGTCAAACTTTTACAAGTTAATTTTTAACTTTGGTTCCATTAAGTATTCAACAAGATCCAATTTTTAGAGCAATTTTCTGAACATTCCATCCTTGGGAAATCGCATCATTTTGTCTAAATAGTTTGTCATTTTGTAAACAACTTTTGGTCTTTGAATTCAAAACTTATTTACGTGAGAATGGTATCTCTCTTTCTTCTTAGATGAACGTCTAAGCTTGTCAAACTTTTACTAGTTATTTTATAACTTCGGATCCTTAAAGTATTTAAGACGATTCATTCCTTCTAGTAATTTTTCAAACATTCCATTCTCGAGAAATCGCATCATTTGGTCTAAATAGTTTGTCATTTTGCTAACAAGTCTTGGTCTTTAAATTAAAAACTTATTTACGTGAAAATTGTTTCTCTTTAATCTTGGGCGAACTTTTGAACTTGCCAAACTTTTACGAGTTATTTTTTAACTTCGATTCCCTAAAGTATTCAATAAGATCCATTCCTTAGAGCATTTTTTTGAATTGTTAATGGACGAACTTCCCAACATGTCAAACTTTTATTAAATCTTTTTATACATTCGAATCCTTAAAGTATTCAACACGATCCATTTCTTCAAGCAATTTTCTGAACATTCTATGCTCGGCAAATTATATCATTTGGTCTAAATAGTTTGTCATTTTGCAAACAAGTTTTGGTCTTTGAATTAAAAACTTATATATGTGAGAATTATTTCTCTCTCTGTTGTTGGACGAACATCCGAACTTGTCAAACTTTCACTGAATCTTTTATTAATTCGGTTCATTAAAGTATTCAACTGATCCATTCCTCTGAGCAATATTTCGAACATTCCATACTCGACAAATCACATCATTTGGTCTAAATAGTTTGTCCTTTTGCAAACAAGTTTCAGTCTTTGAGTTAAAAACTTATTACTTGAGAATTGTTTCTCTCTTTGTTCATGGACGAACTTTCGAACTTGTCAAACTTTTACAAGTTATATTTTAACTTCGGTTCCCTTATGTATTAAACAAGATCCAATTTTTAGAGCAATTTTCTGAACATTCCATCCTTGGGAAATCGCATCATTTGGTCTAAATAGTTTGTCATTTCGAAAACAGTTTTGTTCTTTGAATTCAGAACTTATTTACGTGAGAATGGTATTTGTCTTTCATCATAGATGAACGTCTAAGCTTGTCAAACTTTTACTTGTTATTTTATAACTTCAGATCCTTAAAGTGTTGAAGACGATCCATTCCTTCGAGCAATTTTTCAAACATTCCATTCCCGAGAAATCGCATCATTTGGTCTAAATAGTTTGTCATTTTGCTAACAAGTTTTGGTCTTTAAATTAAAAACTTATTTACGTGAAAATTGTTTCTCTCTTTGTTCTTGGACGAACTTTCGAACTTGCCAAACTTTTACGAGTTATTTTTTAACTTCGATTCCCTAAAGTATTCAACAAGATCCATTCCTTATAGGAATTTTTCGAACATTCCATGCTCGAGAAATCACATCATTTGGTCTAAATAGCTTGTCATTTTGTAAATAAGTTTTGGTCTTTGAATTAAAAACTTATTTAGGTGAGAATTGTTTCTATCTTTCTTCTCGGATCCTTAAAGTATTCAAGACGATCCATTCCTTCGAGCAATTTTCCAAACATTCCATGCTCGGCAAATCTCATCATTCGATCTAAAGTATTCCAGACGATCTATTCTTTCGAGCAATTTTCTGAACATTCCACGCTCGAGAAATCGCATCATTTGGTCTAAATAGTTTGTCATTTTGCAAACTAGTTTTGGTCTTTGAATTAAAAACTTATTCACGTGAGAATAGTTTCTCTCTTTGTTCTTTGACGAACTTCCGAACATATCAAACTTTTACTAAATCTTTTATAAATTTGAATCCTTAAAGTCTTCAACATGATCCATTCCTTCAAGCAATTTTTCGAACATTCCATGCTCGGCAAATCTCATCATTTAGTCTAAATAGTTTGCCATTTTGTAAACAAGTTTTGGTCATTGAATTAAAAACTTATTTACGTGAGAACTATTTCTCTCTTTGATCTTTGACGAACTTCCAAACTTGTCAAACTTTTACGAGTTATTTTTTAACTTCGGTTCCCTAAAGTATTCAACAAGATCCATTCCTTAGAGAAAATTTCTAAACATTCCACGCTCGGGAAATCGCATCATTTGGTCTAAATAGTTTGCCATTTTGTAAACAAGTTTTGTTTTTTGAATTAAAAACTTATTTATGAGAGAATTGTATCACTCTTGGTTCATGGACGAACTCCCGAACTTGGCAAACTTTGAGGAGATCTTTTATAACTTAACTTCCTTAAAGTATTCAAGACGACCCATTCCTTTGAGCATTTTTCTAAACATTCAATGCTTAAGAAATTGCAACATTGGGTCTAAAGAGTTTGTCATTTCATAATCAAGTTTTGGTCATGCAGTTAAAAACTTTTACGTGAGGATTGTTTCTCTCTTTCTTCTTGGACGAACTTTCGAACGTGTCAAACTTTTACGACTTCTTTTATAACTTTCGTTCCTTAAAGCATTCAAGGCGATTCATTCCTTCGAGTAATTTTCCAAACATTCCTTGCTCAAGAAATCGCATCATTTGGTATGAATATACTTTCGTTTTGTAAACGAGTTTTGGTCGTTGTACTAAAAACTTATTTACGTGAGAATTGTTTCTCTCTTTGTTTCTGGACGAACATCCAAACTGGTCAAACTTCTACAAGTTATTTTTTAACTTTGGTTCCCTAAAGCATTCAACAAAATCCATTCCTTAGAGCAATTTTTCGAACATTCCATGCTCGGGAAAGCGCATCAATCGATCAAAATATGTCATTTTGTAAACAAGTTTTGAACTTTGAATTAAGAACTTATTTATGTGAGAATTGTTTCTCCCTCTGTTCTTGGACGAACTTCTGAGCTTGTGAAACTTTTACTAGTTCTTTGATAACTTCGGATCCTCAAAGTATTCAAAACGATCCATTCTTTCGAGCAATTTTTCGAATATTTCATGCTCGACAGATCGCATCATTTGGTCAAAGTAGTTTGTCATTTTGCAAACAGGTTTTGGTCTTTGAATTAAAAACTTATATACGTGAGAATTGTTTCTCTCTTTGTCTTTGTACAAACTTTCGAACTTGTCAAACTTTTATGAGTTATTTTTTAACTTCGGTTCCCTAAAGTATTCAACAAGATCCATTCCGTAGAGCAATCGAACATTCCATGCTCGGGAAATCGCATCATTTGGTCTAAATAATTTGTCATTTTGTAAACAAGTTTTGCACTTTGAATTAAAAACTTATTTACATGAGAATTGTTTCTCTCTTTGTTCTTGGACGAACTTTCGAACTTGTCAAACTTTTACGAGTTATTTTTTAACTTCAGTTTCCTAAAGTATTCAACAAGATCCATTTCTTTGAGCAATTTTTCGAATATTCCATCCTTGGGAAATCGTTTCATTTGGTCTAAATAGTTTGTCATTTTGTATCCAAGTTTTGGTCTTTGAATTAAAAACTTATTTACGTGAGAATTGTTTCTCTCTTTCTTCTTGGACGAACTTTCGAACTTGTCAAACTTTTACTAGTTCTTTTATAACTTCGGATCCTTAAAGTATTCAAGACGATCCATTCTTTCGAGCAATTTTTTAAACATTTCATGCTCGGGAGATCGCATCATTTGGCCTAATTAGTTTGTCATTTTGCAAACAAGTTTTGGTCTTTGCATTAAAAACTTATTTACGTGAGAATTATTTCCCTCTTTGTCTTTGTACGAACATTCAAACTTGTCAAACTTTTACGAGTTACTTTTTAACTTCGGTTCCCTAAAGTATTCAACAAGATCCATTCCTTTGAGCAATTTTCCGAACATTCCATGCTCGGGAAATCGCATCATTTGGTCTAAATAGTTTGTCATTTTGTAACCAAGTTTTTGTCTATGAATTCAAAACTTATTTACATGAGAATTGTTTCTCTCTTTATCTTTGTACGAACTTTCGAACTTGTCAAACTTTTACAAGTTATTTTTTAACTTTGGTTCCCTAAAGTATTCATCAAGATCCATTCCTTAGAGCAATTTTCTAAACATTCCATGCTCGGGAAATCGTATCATTTGGTTTAAATAATTTGTCAGTTTCCAAATAAGTTTTGCACTCTGAATTAAAAACTTATTTACGTGAGAATTGTTTCTCTCTTTGCTCTTGGACGAATTTTCGAACTTGTCAAACATTCACGAGTTATTCTTTAACTTCAGTTCCCTAAACTGTTCAACAAGATCCATTCCTTTGAGCAATTTTCCGAATATTCCATCCTTGGGAAATCGTTTCATTTGGTCTAAATAGTTTCTCATTTTGTATCCAAGTTTTGGTCTTTGAATTAAAAAATTATTTACGTGAGAATTGTTTCTCTCTTTGTTCTTGGACGAACTTTCGAACTTTTCAAACTTTTACTAGTTCTTTTATAACTTTGGATCCTTAAAGAATTCAAGACGATCCATTCTTTCGACCAATTTTTCAAACATTTCATGCTCGGGAGATCGCATCATTTGGCCTAATTAGTTTGTCATTTTGCAAACAAGTTTTGGTCTTTGAATTAAACACTTATTTACATGAGAATTGTTTCTTTCTTTCTCTTTGTACGAACTTTCGAACTTGTCAAACTTCTACGAGTTACTTTTTAACTTCGGTTCCCTAAAGTATTCAATAAGATCCATTCCTTTGAGCAATCTTTCAAACATTCCATGCTTGGGAAATCGCATCATTTGGTCTAAATAATTTGTTATTTTGCAAACAAGTTTTGCTCTTTGAATTAAAAACTTTTTTACGTGAGAATTGTTTATCTCTTTGTTCTTGGACGAACGTTTGAACTTTTCAAACTTTTAAGAGTTATTTTTTAACTTCAGTTCCCTGAAGTATTTAACAAGATCCATTCCTTTGAGAAATTTTCGAATATTCCATCCTTGGTAAATCTCTTCATTTGGTCTAAATAATTTGTCATTTTGTATCCAAGTTTTGGTCTTTGAATTAAAAACTTATTTACGTGAGAATTGTTTCTCTCTTTGTTCTTGGACGAACTTTCGAACTTGTCAAACTTTTACTAGTTCTTTTATAACTTCGGATCCTTGAAGTATTCAAGACGATCCATTCTTTCGAGCAATTTTTCAAACATTTCATGCTCGGGAGATCGCATCATTTGGCCTAATTAGTTTGTCATTTTGCAAACAAGTTTTGGACTTTGAATTAAAAACTTATTTACGTGAGAATTGTTTCTCTCTTTGTCTTTGTATGAACTTTCGAAGTTGTCAAACTTTTACGAGTTACTTTTTAACTTCGGTTCCCTAAAGTATTTAACTATATCCATTCCATAGAGAAATTTTTTGAACATTCCATGCTCGAGAAATAGCATCATTTGGTCTAAATAGTTTGTCATTTTGTAAACAAGTTTTATTTTTTGAATTAAAAACTTATTTATGAGAGAATTGTATCACACTTGGTTCATGGACGAACTCCCGAACTTGGCAAACTTTGAGGAGATCTTTTATAACTTAACTTCCTTAATGTATTTCAGACGACCCATTCCTTTGAGCATTTTTCTAAACATTCAATGCTGGAGAAATTGCATCATTTGGTCTAAAGAGTTTGTCATTTCGTAAACAAGTTTTGGTCTTGGAATTAAAAACTTATTTACGTGAGAATTGTTTCTCTCTTACTTCTTGGACGAACTTTCGAACGTGTCAAACTTTTACAACTTCTTTTATAACTTTCGTTCCTTAAAGCATTCAAGGCGATCCATTCCTTCGAGTAGTTTTCCAAACATTCCTTGCTCAAGAAATCGCATCATTTAGTCTGAATAGATTGTCGTTTTGTAAACAAGTTTTGGTCGTTGTATTAGAAAGTTATTTACGTGAGAATTGTTTCTCTCTTTGTTTTTGGATGAACTTCCAAACTAGTCAAACTTCTACAAGTTATTTTTTAACTTTGGTTCCCTAAAGCATTCAATAAAATCCATTCCTTAGAGCAATTTTTCAAACATTCCATGCTCCGGAAATTGCATCATTCAATCAAAATATGTTATTTTGTAAACAAGTTTTGATCTTTGAATTAAAAACTTATTTACGTGAGAATTGTTTCTCCCTTTGTTCTTGGACAAACTTCCGAGCTTGTCAAACTTTTACTAGTTCTTCGATAACTTTGGATCTCAAAGTATTAAAGACGATCCATTTTTTCGAGCAATTTTTTGAACATTTCATGCTCGGCCGATCGCATCATTTGGTCTAAATAGTTTGTCATTTTGCAAAACAAGTTTTGGTCTTTGAATTAAAAACTTATTTATGTGAGAATTGTTTCTCTCTTTTTCTTTGTATGAACTTTCGAACTTGTCAAACTTTTACGAGTTATTTTTTAACTTCGATTCCGTAAAGTATTCAACAAGATCCATTCCTTAGAGCAATTTTTCGAACATTCCATGCTCGGGAAATCGCATCATTTGGTCTAAATAATTTGTCATTTTGCAAACAAGTTTTGCACTTTGAATTAAAAACTTTTTTACGTGAGAATTGTTTCTCTCTTTGTTCTTGGACGAACTTTCGAACTTGTCAGACTTTTACGAGTTATTTTCTAACTTCGGTTCCCTGAAGTATTCAACAAGATCCATTCCTTAGAGAAATTTTCTGAACATTCCACGCTCGGGAAATAGCATCATTTGGTCTAAATAGTTTGCCATTTTGTAAACAAGTTTTGTTTTTTGAATTAAAAACTTATTTATGAGAGAATTGTATCACTCTTGGTTCATGGACGAACTCCCGAACCTGGCAAACTTTGAGGAGATCTTTTATAACTTAACTTCCTTAAAGTATTCAAGACGACCCATTCCTTTGAGCATTTTTCTAAACATTCAATGCTTAAGAAATTGCAACATTGGTCTAAAGAGTTTGTCATTTCGTAAACAAGTTTTGGTCTTGGAATTAAAAACTTATTTACGTGAGAATTGTTTCTCTCTTTCTTATTGGAGGAACTTTCGAACGTGTCAAACTTTTACGACTTCTTTTATAACTTCCGTTCCTTAAAGCATTCAAGGCGATTCATTCCTTCGAGTAATTTTCCAAACATTCCTTGCTCAAGAAATCGCATCATTTGGTCTGAATATATTTTCGTTTTGTAAACGAGTTTTGGTCGTTGTATTAAAAACTTATTTACGTGAGAATTGTTTCTCTCTTTGTTTTTGGACGAACATCCAAACTGGTCAAACTTCTACAAGTTATTTTTTAACTTTGGTTCCTTAAAGCATTCAACAAAATCCATTCCTTAGAGCAATTTTTCGAACATTCCATGCTCGGGAAAGCGCATCAATCGATCAAAATATGTCATTTTGTAAACAAGTTTTGAACTTTGAATTAAGAACTTATTTATGTAAGAATTGTTTCTCCCTCTGTTCTTGGACGAACTTCTGAGCTTGTCAAACTTTTACTAGTCCTTTGATAACTTTGGATTCTCAAAGTATTCAAGACGATCGATTCTTTCGAGCAACTTTTCGAACATTTCATGCTCGGCAGATCGCATCATTTGGTCAAAGTAGTTTGTCATTTTGCAAACAGGTTTTGGTCTTTGAATTAAAAACTTATTTACGTGACAATTGCTTCTCTCTTTGTCTCTATACAAACTTTCGTACTTGTCAAACTTTTATGAGTTATTTACGTAAGAATTGTTTATCTCTTTGCTGTTGGATGAACTTTCGAACTTGTCAAACATTCACGAGTTATTCTTTAACTTCAGTTCCCTAAACTATTCAACAAGATCCATTCCTTTGAGCAATTTTTCGAATTTTTCGTACTTGGGAAATCGCATCATTTGGTCAAAATAGTTTCTCATTTTGTAAACAAGTTTTTGTCTTTGAATTAAAAACTTATTTACGTGAGAATTGTTTCTCTCTTTTCCTTTGTACGAACTTTCGAACTTGTCAAACTTTTACATGTTATTTTTTAACTTCGTTTCCCTAAAGTATTCAACACGAGCCATTCCTTAGAGCAATTTCTCGAACATTCCATGCTCAGGAAATCGCATCATTTGGTCTAAATAATTTGTCATTTTGTAAACAAGTTTTGCACTTTGAATTAAAAACTTATTTACGTGAGAATTGTTTCTCTCTTTGTTCTTGGCAAACTTTCGAACTTGTCAATCTTTTAAGAGTTATTTTTTAACTTCAGTTCCCTGAAGTATTTAACAAGATCCATTCCTTTGAGCAATTTTTCGAATATTCCAACCTTGGGAAATCATTTCATTTGGTCAAAATAGTTTGTCATTTTGTATCCAAGTTTTGGTCTTTGAATTAAAAACTTATTTAAGTGAGAATTGTTTCTCACTTTGTTCCTGGACGAACTTTCGAACTTGTCAAACTTTTACTAGTTCTTTTATAACTTCGGATCCTTTAAGAATTCAAGACGATCCATTCTTTCGACCAATTTTTCAAACATTTCATGCTCGGGAGATCGCATCATTTGGCCTAATTAGTTTGTCATTTTGCAAACAAGTTTTGGTCTTTGAATTAAAAACTTATTTACCTGAGAATTATTTCTCTCTTTGTCTTTGTACGAACTTTCGAACTTGTCAAACTTTTACGAGTTACTTTTTAACTTCGGTTCCCTAAAGTATTCATCAAGATCCATTCCTTTGAGCAATTTTTCGAACATTCCATGCTCGGGAAATCGTATCATTTGGTCTAAATAGTTTGTCATTTTGTAAACAAGTTTTTATCTTTGAATTAAAAACTTATTTATGTGAGAATTGCTTCCCTCTTTGTTCTTGGATGAACTTTCGAACTTGTCAAAGTTTCAAGAGTTATTTTTTAACTTCAGTTCCCTAAAGTATTCAACAAGATCCATTCCTTTGAGCAATTTTCCGAATATTCCATCCTTGGGAAATCGTTTCATTTGGTCAAATAGTTTGTCATTTTGTATCCAAGTTTTGGTCTTTGAATTAAAAACTTATTTACGTGAGAATTGTTTCTCTCTTTGTTCTTGGACGAACTTTCGAACTTGTCAAACTTTTACTAGTTCTTTTATAACTTCGGATCCTTAAAGTATTCAAGACGATCCACTCTTTCGACCAATTTTTTAATCATTTCATGCTCGAGAGATCGCATCATTTGGCATAATTAGTTTGTCATTTTGCAAACAAGTTTTGGTCTTTGAATTAAAAACTTATTTACATGAGAATTGTTTCTCTCTTTGTCTTTGTACAAACTTTCGAACTGTCAAACTTTTACGAGTTACGTTTTAACTTCGGTTCCCTAAAGTATTCAACAAGATCCATTCCTTTGAGTAATTTTCCGAATATTCCACCCTTGGGAAATAGTGTCATTTGGTCTAAATAGTTTTTCATTTTGTATCCAAGTTTTGGTCTTTGAATTAAAAACTTATTTACGTGAGAATTGTTTCTCACTTTCTTCTTGGACGAACTTTCAAACCTGTCAAACTTTTACTAGTTATTTTATAACTTCGGATCCTTAAAGTATTCAAGACGATCCATTCTTTCGACCAATTTTTTAAACATTTCATGCTCGGGAGATCGCATCATTTGGCCTAATTAGTTTGTCATTTTGCAAACAAGTTTTGGTCTTTGAATTAAAAACTTATTTACATGAGAATTGTTTCTCTCTTTGTCTTTGTACAAACTTTCAAACTTGTCAAACTTTTACGAGTTACTTTTTAACTTCGGTTCCCTAAAGTATTCAACAAGATCCATTCCTTTGAGCAATTTTTCGAACATTCCATGCTCAGGAAATCGCATCATTTGGTCTAAATAGTTTGTCATTTTGTAACCAAGTTTTTGTCTATGAATTCAAAACTTATTTACGTGAGAATTGTTTCTCTTTGTCTTTGTAAGAACTTTCGAAATTGTCAAACTTTTACGAGTTATTTTTTAACTTCGGTTCCTTAAAGTATTCAACAAGATCCATTCCTTAGAGCAATTTTCTAAACATTCCATGCTCGAGAAATCGTATCATTTGGTTTAAATAATATGTCAGTTTCCAAACAAGTTTTGCACTCTAAATTAAAAACTTATTTACGCGAGAATTGTTTCTCTCTTTGCTCTTGGACGAACTTTCGAACTTGTCAAACATTCACGAGTTATTCTTTAACTTCAGTTCCCTAAACTATTCAACAAGATCCATTCCTTTGAGCAATTTTTCGAATTTTTCATACTTGGGAAATCGCATCATTTGGTCAAAATAGTTTCTCATTTTGTAAACAAGTTTTTGTCTTTGAATTAAAAACTTATTTACGTGAGAATTGTTTCTCTCTTTGCCTTTGTACGAACTTTCGAACTTGTCAAACTTTTACGTGTTATTTTTTAATTTCGTTTCCCTAAAGTATTCAACAAGATCCATTCCTTAGAGCAATTTTTCGAACATTCCATGCTCGGGAAATCGCATCATTTGGTCTAAATAATTTGTCATTTTGTAAACAATTTTTGCACTTTGAATTTAAAACTTATTTACGTGAGAATTGTTTCTCTCTTTGTTCTTGGCAAACTTTAGAACTTGTCAAACTTTTACGAGTTATCTTTTAACTTCAGTTCCCTAAGTATTCAACAAGATCCATTCCTTTGAGCAATTTTTCGAATATTCCATCCTTGGGAAATCGTTTCATTTGGTCTAAATAGTTTGTCATTTTGTATCCAAGTTTTGGTCTTTGAATTAAAAACTTATTTACGTGAGAATTGTTTCTCTCTTTGTTCCTGGAAGAACTTTCGAATTTGTCAAACTTTTACTAGTTCTTTTATAACATCGGATCCTTAAAGAATTCAAGACGATCCATTCTTTCGACCAATTTTCCAAACATTTCATGCTCGGGAGATCGCATCATTTGGCCTAATTAGTTTGTCATTTTGCAAACAAGTTTTGGTCTTTGAATTAAAAACTTATTTATGTGAGAATTATTTCTCTCTTTGTATTTGTACGAACTTTCCAACCTGTGAAACTTTTACGAGTTACTTTTTAACTGCGGTTCCCTAAAGTATTCAACAAGATCCATTCCTTTGAGCAATTTTCCGAACATTCCATGCTCGGGAAATCGCATCATTTGGTCTAAATAGTTTGTCATTTTGTAAACAAGTTTTTATCTTTGAATTAAAAACTTATTTACGTGAAAATTGCTTCCCTCTTTGTTCTTGGACGAACTTTCGAACTTGTCAAACTTTCACGAGTTATTTTTTAACTTCAGTTCCCTAAAGTATTCAACAAGATCCATTCCTTTGACCAATTTTTCAAATTTTCCATACTTGGAAAATCGCTTCATTTGGTCTAAATGGCTTTGTCATTTTGTAAACAAGTTTTTGTCTTTGAATTAAAAATTTATTTACGTGAGAATTGTTTCTCTCTTTGTCTTTGTACGAACTTTCAAACTTGTTAAACTTTTACAAGTTCTTTTATAACTTTGGGTCCTTCAAGTATTCAAGATGATCCATTGCTTCGAGCAATTTTTCGAACATTCCATGCTCGGGAAATCGCATCATTTGGTCTAAATAGTTTCTCATTTTGTAAACAAGTTTTTGTCTTTGAATGAAAAACTTATTTACGTGAGAATTGTTTCTCTCTTTGTCTTTGTACGAACTTTCAAACTTGTCAAACTTTTACTAGTTCTTTTATAACTTCGAGTCTTTCAAGTATTCAAGACAATCCATTTCTTCGAGCAATTTTTCGAACATTTCGTGCACGGGAAATCGCATCATTTGGTTTAAATAATTTGTCATTTTGCAAACAAGTTTTGCACTTTGAATTAAAAAATTATTTACGTGAGAATTGTTTCTCTCTTCGTTCTTGGACGAACTTTCGAACTTGTCAAACTTTTATGAGTTATTTTTTAACTTCAGCTCCCTAAAGTATTCAACAAGATCCATTCCTCTGAGCAATTTTCTGAATATTCCATCCTTTGGAAATCGTTTCATTTGGTCTAAATAGTTTGTCATTTTGTATCCAAGTTTTGGTCTTTGAATTAAAAACTTATTTACGTGAGAATTGTTTCTCTCTTTCTTCTTGGACGAACTTTCGAACTTGTCAAACTTTTACTAGTTCTTTTATAACTTCGGATCCTTAAAGAATTCAAGACGATCCATTCTTTCGAGAAATTTTTCAAACATTTCATGCTCGGGAAATCGCATCATTTGGCCTAATTAGTTTGTCATTTTGCAAACAAGTTTTGGTCTTTGAATTAAAAACTTATTTACGTGAGAATTGTTTCTCTCTTTGTCTTTGTACGAACTTTCGAACTTGTCAAACTTTTACGAGTTACTTTTTATCTTTTGTTCCCTAAAGTATTCAACAAGATTCATTCCTTTGAGCAATTTTTCGAACATTCCATGCTCGGGAAATCGCATCATTTGCTCTAAATAGTTTGTCATTTTGTAAACAAGTTTTTGTCTTTGAATTAAAAACTTATTTATGTGAAAATTGCTTCCCTCTTTGTTCTTGGACGAACTTTCGAACTTGTCAAACTGTCACGAGTTATTTTTTAACTTCAGTTCCCTTAAGTTTTCAACAAGATCCATTCCTTTGAGCAATTTTTCAAATTTTCCATACTTGGAAAATCGCTTCATTTGGTCTAAATAGTTTGTCATTTTGTAAACAAGTTTTTGTCTTTGAATTAAAAATTTATTTACGTGAGAATTGTTCCTCTCTTTGTCTTTGTACGAAGTTTCGAACTTGTCAAACTTTTACAAGTTATTTTTTAACTTCGGTTCCCTAAAGTATTCAACAAGATCCATTCCTTAGAGCAATTTTCCGAACATTCCATGCTCGGGAAATCGCATCATTTGTTCTAAGTAATTCGTCATTTTGCAAACAAGTTTTAGACTTTGAATTAAAAACTTATTTTTGTAAGAATTGTTTCTCTCTTTGTTCTTCGACGAACTTTCGAACTTTTCAAACTTTTACGAGTTATTCTTTAACTTCAGTTCCCTAAACTATTCAACAAGATCCATTCCTTTGTGCAATTTTTCGAATTTTCCATAATTGGGAAATCACATCATTTGGTTAAAATAGTTTGTCATTTTGTAAACAAGTTTTTGTCTTTGAATTAAAAACTTATTTACGTGTGAATTGTTTCTCTCTTTGTCTTTGTACTAACTTTCGAACTTGTCAAACTTTTACGGGTTATTTTTTAACTTCGGTTCCCTAAAGTATTCAACAAGATCCATTCCTTCGAGCAATTTTCCGAACATTCCATGCTCGGGAAATCGTATCATTTGGTCTAATTAATTTGTCATTTTGTAAACAAGTTTTGCACTTTGAATTAAAAACTTATTTACATGAGAATTGTTTCTCTCTTTGTTCTTGGCAAACTTTCGAACTTGTCAAACTTTTACGAGTTATTTTTTAACTTCAGTTCCCTAAAGTATTTAACAAGATCCATTCCTTTGAGCAATTTTTCGAATATTCCATCCTTGGGAAATCATTTCATTTCGTCTAAATAGTTTGTCATTTTGTATCCAAGTTTTTGTCTTTGAATTAAAAACTTATTTACGTGAGAATTGTTTCTCTCTTTGTTCCTGGACGAACTTTCGAACTTGTTAAACTTTTACTAGTTCTTTTATAACTTCGGATCCTTAAAGAATTCAAGACGATCCATTCTTTCGAGCAATTTTTCAAACATTTCATGCTCGGGAGATCGCATCATTTGGCCTAATTAGTTTGTCATTTTGCAAACAAGTTTTGGACTTTGAATTAAAAACTTATTTACGTGAGAATTGTTTCTCTCTTTGTCTTTGTATGAACTTTCGAAGTTGTCAAACTTTTACGAGTTACTTTTTAACTTCGGTTCCCTAAAGTATTTAACTATATCCATTCCATAGAGAAATTTTTTGAACATTCCATGCTCGAGAAATAGCATCATTTGGTCTAAATAGTTTGTCATTTTGTAAACAAGTTTTATTTTTTGAATTAAAAACTTATTTATGAGAGAATTGTATCACACTTGGTTCATGGACGAACTCCCGAACTTGGCAAACTTTGAGGAGATCTTTTATAACTTAACTTCCTTAATGTATTTCAGACGACCCATTCCTTTGAGCATTTTTCTAAACATTCAATGCTGGAGAAATTGCATCATTTGGTCTAAAGAGTTTGTCATTTCGTAAACAAGTTTTGGTCTTGGAATTAAAAACTTATTTACGTGAGAATTGTTTCTCTCTTACTTCTTGGACGAACTTTCGAACGTGTCAAACTTTTACAACTTCTTTTATAACTTTCGTTCCTTAAAGCATTCAAGGCGATCCATTCCTTCGAGTAGTTTTCCAAACATTCCTTGCTCAAGAAATCGCATCATTTAGTCTGAATAGATTGTCGTTTTGTAAACAAGTTTTGGTCGTTGTATTAGAAAGTTATTTACGTGAGAATTGTTTCTCTCTTTGTTTTTGGATGAACTTCCAAACTAGTCAAACTTCTACAAGTTATTTTTTAACTTTGGTTCCCTAAAGCATTCAATAAAATCCATTCCTTAGAGCAATTTTTCAAACATTCCATGCTCCGGAAATTGCATCATTCAATCAAAATATGTTATTTTGTAAACAAGTTTTGATCTTTGAATTAAAAACTTATTTACGTGAGAATTGTTTCTCCCTTTGTTCTTGGACAAACTTCCGAGCTTGTCAAACTTTTACTAGTTCTTCGATAACTTTGGATCTCAAAGTATTAAAGACGATCCATTTTTTCGAGCAATTTTTTGAACATTTCATGCTCGGCCGATCGCATCATTTGGTCTAAATAGTTTGTCATTTTGCAAAACAAGTTTTGGTCTTTGAATTAAAAACTTATTTATGTGAGAATTGTTTCTCTCTTTTTCTTTGTATGAACTTTCGAACTTGTCAAACTTTTACGAGTTATTTTTTAA
The DNA here is from genome assembly GCA_039519145.1 of Kokia cookei. Taxonomy (NCBI): domain Eukaryota; kingdom Viridiplantae; phylum Streptophyta; class Magnoliopsida; order Malvales; family Malvaceae; genus Kokia; species Kokia cookei. Next base: position 18,280,028 of record CM076905.1, read on the forward strand.
CTTCGATTCCGTAAAGTATTCAACAAGATCCATTCCTTAGAGCAATTTTTCGAACATTCCATGCTCGGGAAATCGCATCATTTGGTCTAAATAATTTGTCATTTTGCAAACAAGTTTTGCACTTTGAATTAAAAACTTTTTTACGTGAGAATTGTTTCTCTCTTTGTTCTTGGACGAACTTTCGAACTTGTCAGACTTTTACGAGTTATTTTCTAACTTCGGTTCCCTGAAGTATTCAACAAGATCCATTCCTTAGAGAAATTTTCTGAACATTCCACGCTCGGGAAATAGCATCATTTGGTCTAAATAGTTTGCCATTTTGTAAACAAGTTTTGTTTTTTGAATTAAAAACTTATTTATGAGAGAATTGTATCACTCTTGGTTCATGGACGAACTCCCGAACCTGGCAAACTTTGAGGAGATCTTTTATAACTTAACTTCCTTAAAGTATTCAAGACGACCCATTCCTTTGAGCATTTTTCTAAACATTCAATGCTTAAGAAATTGCAACATTGGTCTAAAGAGTTTGTCATTTCGTAAACAAGTTTTGGTCTTGGAATTAAAAACTTATTTACGTGAGAATTGTTTCTCTCTTTCTTATTGGAGGAACTTTCGAACGTGTCAAACTTTTACGACTTCTTTTATAACTTCCGTTCCTTAAAGCATTCAAGGCGATTCATTCCTTCGAGTAATTTTCCAAACATTCCTTGCTCAAGAAATCGCATCATTTGGTCTGAATATATTTTCGTTTTGTAAACGAGTTTTGGTCGTTGTATTAAAAACTTATTTACGTGAGAATTGTTTCTCTCTTTGTTTTTGGACGAACATCCAAACTGGTCAAACTTCTACAAGTTATTTTTTAACTTTGGTTCCTTAAAGCATTCAACAAAATCCATTCCTTAGAGCAATTTTTCGAACATTCCATGCTCGGGAAAGCGCATCAATCGATCAAAATATGTCATTTTGTAAACAAGTTTTGAACTTTGAATTAAGAACTTATTTATGTAAGAATTGTTTCTCCCTCTGTTCTTGGACGAACTTCTGAGCTTGTCAAACTTTTACTAGTCCTTTGATAACTTTGGATTCTCAAAGTATTCAAGACGATCGATTCTTTCGAGCAACTTTTCGAACATTTCATGCTCGGCAGATCGCATCATTTGGTCAAAGTAGTTTGTCATTTTGCAAACAGGTTTTGGTCTTTGAATTAAAAACTTATTTACGTGACAATTGCTTCTCTCTTTGTCTCTATACAAACTTTCGTACTTGTCAAACTTTTATGAGTTATTTACGTAAGAATTGTTTATCTCTTTGCTGTTGGATGAACTTTCGAACTTGTCAAACATTCACGAGTTATTCTTTAACTTCAGTTCCCTAAACTATTCAACAAGATCCATTCCTTTGAGCAATTTTTCGAATTTTTCGTACTTGGGAAATCGCATCATTTGGTCAAAATAGTTTCTCATTTTGTAAACAAGTTTTTGTCTTTGAATTAAAAACTTATTTACGTGAGAATTGTTTCTCTCTTTTCCTTTGTACGAACTTTCGAACTTGTCAAACTTTTACATGTTATTTTTTAACTTCGTTTCCCTAAAGTATTCAACACGAGCCATTCCTTAGAGCAATTTCTCGAACATTCCATGCTCAGGAAATCGCATCATTTGGTCTAAATAATTTGTCATTTTGTAAACAAGTTTTGCACTTTGAATTAAAAACTTATTTACGTGAGAATTGTTTCTCTCTTTGTTCTTGGCAAACTTTCGAACTTGTCAATCTTTTAAGAGTTATTTTTTAACTTCAGTTCCCTGAAGTATTTAACAAGATCCATTCCTTTGAGCAATTTTTCGAATATTCCAACCTTGGGAAATCATTTCATTTGGTCAAAATAGTTTGTCATTTTGTATCCAAGTTTTGGTCTTTGAATTAAAAACTTATTTAAGTGAGAATTGTTTCTCACTTTGTTCCTGGACGAACTTTCGAACTTGTCAAACTTTTACTAGTTCTTTTATAACTTCGGATCCTTTAAGAATTCAAGACGATCCATTCTTTCGACCAATTTTTCAAACATTTCATGCTCGGGAGATCGCATCATTTGGCCTAATTAGTTTGTCATTTTGCAAACAAGTTTTGGTCTTTGAATTAAAAACTTATTTACCTGAGAATTATTTCTCTCTTTGTCTTTGTACGAACTTTCGAACTTGTCAAACTTTTACGAGTTACTTTTTAACTTCGGTTCCCTAAAGTATTCATCAAGATCCATTCCTTTGAGCAATTTTTCGAACATTCCATGCTCGGGAAATCGTATCATTTGGTCTAAATAGTTTGTCATTTTGTAAACAAGTTTTTATCTTTGAATTAAAAACTTATTTATGTGAGAATTGCTTCCCTCTTTGTTCTTGGATGAACTTTCGAACTTGTCAAAGTTTCAAGAGTTATTTTTTAACTTCAGTTCCCTAAAGTATTCAACAAGATCCATTCCTTTGAGCAATTTTCCGAATATTCCATCCTTGGGAAATCGTTTCATTTGGTCAAATAGTTTGTCATTTTGTATCCAAGTTTTGGTCTTTGAATTAAAAACTTATTTACGTGAGAATTGTTTCTCTCTTTGTTCTTGGACGAACTTTCGAACTTGTCAAACTTTTACTAGTTCTTTTATAACTTCGGATCCTTAAAGTATTCAAGACGATCCACTCTTTCGACCAATTTTTTAATCATTTCATGCTCGAGAGATCGCATCATTTGGCATAATTAGTTTGTCATTTTGCAAACAAGTTTTGGTCTTTGAATTAAAAACTTATTTACATGAGAATTGTTTCTCTCTTTGTCTTTGTACAAACTTTCGAACTGTCAAACTTTTACGAGTTACGTTTTAACTTCGGTTCCCTAAAGTATTCAACAAGATCCATTCCTTTGAGTAATTTTCCGAATATTCCACCCTTGGGAAATAGTGTCATTTGGTCTAAATAGTTTTTCATTTTGTATCCAAGTTTTGGTCTTTGAATTAAAAACTTATTTACGTGAGAATTGTTTCTCACTTTCTTCTTGGACGAACTTTCAAACCTGTCAAACTTTTACTAGTTATTTTATAACTTCGGATCCTTAAAGTATTCAAGACGATCCATTCTTTCGACCAATTTTTTAAACATTTCATGCTCGGGAGATCGCATCATTTGGCCTAATTAGTTTGTCATTTTGCAAACAAGTTTTGGTCTTTGAATTAAAAACTTATTTACATGAGAATTGTTTCTCTCTTTGTCTTTGTACAAACTTTCAAACTTGTCAAACTTTTACGAGTTACTTTTTAACTTCGGTTCCCTAAAGTATTCAACAAGATCCATTCCTTTGAGCAATTTTTCGAACATTCCATGCTCAGGAAATCGCATCATTTGGTCTAAATAGTTTGTCATTTTGTAACCAAGTTTTTGTCTATGAATTCAAAACTTATTTACGTGAGAATTGTTTCTCTTTGTCTTTGTAAGAACTTTCGAAATTGTCAAACTTTTACGAGTTATTTTTTAACTTCGGTTCCTTAAAGTATTCAACAAGATCCATTCCTTAGAGCAATTTTCTAAACATTCCATGCTCGAGAAATCGTATCATTTGGTTTAAATAATATGTCAGTTTCCAAACAAGTTTTGCACTCTAAATTAAAAACTTATTTACGCGAGAATTGTTTCTCTCTTTGCTCTTGGACGAACTTTCGAACTTGTCAAACATTCACGAGTTATTCTTTAACTTCAGTTCCCTAAACTATTCAACAAGATCCATTCCTTTGAGCAATTTTTCGAATTTTTCATACTTGGGAAATCGCATCATTTGGTCAAAATAGTTTCTCATTTTGTAAACAAGTTTTTGTCTTTGAATTAAAAACTTATTTACGTGAGAATTGTTTCTCTCTTTGCCTTTGTACGAACTTTCGAACTTGTCAAACTTTTACGTGTTATTTTTTAATTTCGTTTCCCTAAAGTATTCAACAAGATCCATTCCTTAGAGCAATTTTTCGAACATTCCATGCTCGGGAAATCGCATCATTTGGTCTAAATAATTTGTCATTTTGTAAACAATTTTTGCACTTTGAATTTAAAACTTATTTACGTGAGAATTGTTTCTCTCTTTGTTCTTGGCAAACTTTAGAACTTGTCAAACTTTTACGAGTTATCTTTTAACTTCAGTTCCCTAAGTATTCAACAAGATCCATTCCTTTGAGCAATTTTTCGAATATTCCATCCTTGGGAAATCGTTTCATTTGGTCTAAATAGTTTGTCATTTTGTATCCAAGTTTTGGTCTTTGAATTAAAAACTTATTTACGTGAGAATTGTTTCTCTCTTTGTTCCTGGAAGAACTTTCGAATTTGTCAAACTTTTACTAGTTCTTTTATAACATCGGATCCTTAAAGAATTCAAGACGATCCATTCTTTCGACCAATTTTCCAAACATTTCATGCTCGGGAGATCGCATCATTTGGCCTAATTAGTTTGTCATTTTGCAAACAAGTTTTGGTCTTTGAATTAAAAACTTATTTATGTGAGAATTATTTCTCTCTTTGTATTTGTACGAACTTTCCAACCTGTGAAACTTTTACGAGTTACTTTTTAACTGCGGTTCCCTAAAGTATTCAACAAGATCCATTCCTTTGAGCAATTTTCCGAACATTCCATGCTCGGGAAATCGCATCATTTGGTCTAAATAGTTTGTCATTTTGTAAACAAGTTTTTATCTTTGAATTAAAAACTTATTTACGTGAAAATTGCTTCCCTCTTTGTTCTTGGACGAACTTTCGAACTTGTCAAACTTTCACGAGTTATTTTTTAACTTCAGTTCCCTAAAGTATTCAACAAGATCCATTCCTTTGACCAATTTTTCAAATTTTCCATACTTGGAAAATCGCTTCATTTGGTCTAAATGGCTTTGTCATTTTGTAAACAAGTTTTTGTCTTTGAATTAAAAATTTATTTACGTGAGAATTGTTTCTCTCTTTGTCTTTGTACGAACTTTCAAACTTGTTAAACTTTTACAAGTTCTTTTATAACTTTGGGTCCTTCAAGTATTCAAGATGATCCATTGCTTCGAGCAATTTTTCGAACATTCCATGCTCGGGAAATCGCATCATTTGGTCTAAATAGTTTCTCATTTTGTAAACAAGTTTTTGTCTTTGAATGAAAAACTTATTTACGTGAGAATTGTTTCTCTCTTTGTCTTTGTACGAACTTTCAAACTTGTCAAACTTTTACTAGTTCTTTTATAACTTCGAGTCTTTCAAGTATTCAAGACAATCCATTTCTTCGAGCAATTTTTCGAACATTTCGTGCACGGGAAATCGCATCATTTGGTTTAAATAATTTGTCATTTTGCAAACAAGTTTTGCACTTTGAATTAAAAAATTATTTACGTGAGAATTGTTTCTCTCTTCGTTCTTGGACGAACTTTCGAACTTGTCAAACTTTTATGAGTTATTTTTTAACTTCAGCTCCCTAAAGTATTCAACAAGATCCATTCCTCTGAGCAATTTTCTGAATATTCCATCCTTTGGAAATCGTTTCATTTGGTCTAAATAGTTTGTCATTTTGTATCCAAGTTTTGGTCTTTGAATTAAAAACTTATTTACGTGAGAATTGTTTCTCTCTTTCTTCTTGGACGAACTTTCGAACTTGTCAAACTTTTACTAGTTCTTTTATAACTTCGGATCCTTAAAGAATTCAAGACGATCCATTCTTTCGAGAAATTTTTCAAACATTTCATGCTCGGGAAATCGCATCATTTGGCCTAATTAGTTTGTCATTTTGCAAACAAGTTTTGGTCTTTGAATTAAAAACTTATTTACGTGAGAATTGTTTCTCTCTTTGTCTTTGTACGAACTTTCGAACTTGTCAAACTTTTACGAGTTACTTTTTATCTTTTGTTCCCTAAAGTATTCAACAAGATTCATTCCTTTGAGCAATTTTTCGAACATTCCATGCTCGGGAAATCGCATCATTTGCTCTAAATAGTTTGTCATTTTGTAAACAAGTTTTTGTCTTTGAATTAAAAACTTATTTATGTGAAAATTGCTTCCCTCTTTGTTCTTGGACGAACTTTCGAACTTGTCAAACTGTCACGAGTTATTTTTTAACTTCAGTTCCCTTAAGTTTTCAACAAGATCCATTCCTTTGAGCAATTTTTCAAATTTTCCATACTTGGAAAATCGCTTCATTTGGTCTAAATAGTTTGTCATTTTGTAAACAAGTTTTTGTCTTTGAATTAAAAATTTATTTACGTGAGAATTGTTCCTCTCTTTGTCTTTGTACGAAGTTTCGAACTTGTCAAACTTTTACAAGTTATTTTTTAACTTCGGTTCCCTAAAGTATTCAACAAGATCCATTCCTTAGAGCAATTTTCCGAACATTCCATGCTCGGGAAATCGCATCATTTGTTCTAAGTAATTCGTCATTTTGCAAACAAGTTTTAGACTTTGAATTAAAAACTTATTTTTGTAAGAATTGTTTCTCTCTTTGTTCTTCGACGAACTTTCGAACTTTTCAAACTTTTACGAGTTATTCTTTAACTTCAGTTCCCTAAACTATTCAACAAGATCCATTCCTTTGTGCAATTTTTCGAATTTTCCATAATTGGGAAATCACATCATTTGGTTAAAATAGTTTGTCATTTTGTAAACAAGTTTTTGTCTTTGAATTAAAAACTTATTTACGTGTGAATTGTTTCTCTCTTTGTCTTTGTACTAACTTTCGAACTTGTCAAACTTTTACGGGTTATTTTTTAACTTCGGTTCCCTAAAGTATTCAACAAGATCCATTCCTTCGAGCAATTTTCCGAACATTCCATGCTCGGGAAATCGTATCATTTGGTCTAATTAATTTGTCATTTTGTAAACAAGTTTTGCACTTTGAATTAAAAACTTATTTACATGAGAATTGTTTCTCTCTTTGTTCTTGGCAAACTTTCGAACTTGTCAAACTTTTACGAGTTATTTTTTAACTTCAGTTCCCTAAAGTATTTAACAAGATCCATTCCTTTGAGCAATTTTTCGAATATTCCATCCTTGGGAAATCATTTCATTTCGTCTAAATAGTTTGTCATTTTGTATCCAAGTTTTTGTCTTTGAATTAAAAACTTATTTACGTGAGAATTGTTTCTCTCTTTGTTCCTGGACGAACTTTCGAACTTGTTAAACTTTTACTAGTTCTTTTATAACTTCGGATCCTTAAAGAATTCAAGACGATCCATTCTTTCGAGCAATTTTTCAAACATTTCATGCTCGGGAGATCGCATCATTTGGCCTAATTAGTTTGTCATTTTGCAAACAAGTTTTGGTCTTTGAATTAAAAACTTATTTACGTGAGAATTGTTTCTCTGTTTGTCTTTGTACGAACTTTCGAACTTGTCAAACATTTACGAGTTACTTTTTAACTCGGTTCCCTAAAGTATTCAACAAGATCCATTCCTTTGAGTAAATTTTCAAATTTTTCATACTTTGAAAATCGCTTCATTTGGTCTAAATAGTTTGTCATTTTGAAAACAAGTTTTTGTCTTTGAATTAAAAATTTATTTATGTGAGAATTGTTTCTCTCTTTGTTCCTGGACGAACTTTCGAACTTGTCAAACTTTTACTAGTTCTTTTATAACTTCGGATCCTTCAAGTATTCAAGATGATCATTGCTTCGAGCAATTTTCCGAACATTCCATGCTCGGGAAATCGCATCATTTGGTCTAAATAGTTTGTCATTTTGTAAACAAGTTTATGTCTTTGAATTAAAAACTTATTTACGTGAGAATTGTTTCTCTCTTTGTCTTTGTACGAACTTTCGAACTTGTCAAACTTTTACAAGTTACTTTTTAACTTCGGTTCCCTAAAGTATTCAACAAGATCCATTCCTTTGAGCAATTTTTTGGATATTCCATGCTCGGGAAATCGCATCATTTGGTTTATATAGTTTGTCATTTTGTAACTTCAGTTCCCTAAAGTATTCAACAAGATCCACTCCTTTGAGCAATTTTTCAAATTTTCCATACTTGGAAAATCCCTTCATTTGGTCTAAATAGTTTGTCATTTTGTACACAAGTTTTTGTCTTTGAATTAAAAATTTATTTACGTGAGAATTGTTTCTCTCTTTGTCTTTGTACGAACTTTCGAACTTGTCAAACTTTTACGAGTTATATTTTAACTTCGGTTCCCTAAAGTATTCAACAAGATCCATTTCTTAGAGCAATTTTTCGAACATTCCATGCTCGGGAAATCGCATCATTTGGTCTAAATAATTCGTCATTTTGCAAACAAGTTTTGGACTTTGAATTAAAAACTTATTTTTGTGAGAATTGTTTCTCTCTTTGTTCTTCGACGAACTCTCGAACTTTTCAAACTTTTACGAGTTATTTCTTAACTTCAGTTCCCTAAACTATTCAACAAGATCCATTCCTTTGAGCAATTTTTCGAATTTTCCATACTTGGGAAATCGCATCATTTGGTTAAAATAGTTTGTCATTTTGTAAACAAGTTTTTGTCTTTGAATTAAAAACTTATTTACGTGATAATTGTTTCTCTCTTTGTCTTTGTACGAATTTTCGAACTTGTCAAACTTTTACGAGTTACTTTTTAACTTCGGTTCCCTAAAGTATTCAACAAGATCCATTCCTTTGAGCAATTTTCCGAATATTCCATGCTCGGGAAATCGCATCATTTGGTTTTAATAGTTTGTCATTTTGTAAACAAGTTTTTGTCTTTGAATTAAAAATTTATTTATGTGAGAATTGTTTCTCTCTTTGTTCCTGGACGAACTTTCGAACTTGTCAAACTTTTACTAGTTCTTTTATAACTTCGGATCCTTCAAGTATTCAAGATGATCCATTGCTCTGAGCAATTTTCCGAACATTCCATGCTCGGGAAATCGCATCATTTGGTCTAAATAGTTTGTCATTTTGTAAACAAGTTTATGTCTTTGAATTAAAAACTTATTTACGTGAGAATTGTTTCTCTCTTTGTCTTTGTACGAACTTTCGAACTTGTCAAACTTTTACGAGTTACTTTTTAACTTCGGTTTCATAAATTATTCAACAAGATCCATTCCTTTGAGCAATTTTTTGGATATTCCATGCTCGGGAAATCGCATAATTTGGTTTATATAGTTTGTCATTTTGTAACTTCAGTTCCCTAAAGTATTCAACAAGATCCACTCCTTTGAGCAATTTTTCAAATTTTCCATACTTGGAAAATCCCTTCATTTGATCTAAATAGTTTGTCATTTTGTACACAAGTTTTTGTCTTTGAATTAAAAATTTATTTACGTGAGAATTGTTTCTCTCTTTGTCTTTGTACGAACTTTCGAACTTGTCAAACTTTTACAAGTTATTTTTTAACTTCGATTCCCTAAAGTATTCAACAAGATCCATTCCTTAGAGCAATTTTTCGAACATTCATGCTCGGGAAATCGCATCATTTGGTCTAAATAATTCGTCATTTTGCAAAAAAGTTTTGGACTTTGAATTAAAAACTTATTTTTGGAAGAATTGTTTCTCTCTTTGTTCTTCGACGAACTCTCGAACTTTTCAAACTTTTACGAGTTATTCTTTAACATCTGTTCCCTAAACTATTCAACAAGATCCATTCCTTTGAGCAATTTTTCGAATTTTCCATACTTGGGAAATCACATCATTTGGTTAAAATAGTTTGTCATTTTGTAAACAAGTTTTTGCCTTTGAATTAAAAACTTATTTACGTGAGAATTGTTTCTCTCTTTGTCTTTGTACGAACTTTCGAACTTGTCAAATTTTTACGAGTTATTTTTTAACTTCGGTTCCCTAAAGTATTCATCAAGATCCATTCCTTTGAGCAATTTTTCGAACATTCCATGCTCGGGAAATCGCATCATTTGGTCTAAATAATTTATCATTTTGTAAACAAGTTTTGCACTTTGAATTAAAAACTTATTTACGTGAGAATTGTTTCTCTCTTTGTTCTTGGCAAACTTTCGAACTTGTCAAACTTTTACGAGTTATTTTTTAACTTCAGTTTCTTAAAGTATTCAACAAGATCCATTCCTTTGAGCATTTTTCCGAATATTTCATCCTTGGGAAATCGTTTCATTTGGTCTAAATAGTTTGTCATTTTGTATCCAAGTTTTGGTCTTTGAATTAAAAACTTATTTACGTGAGAATAGTTTCTCTCTTTTTTCCTGGACGAACTCTCGAACTTGTCAAACTTTTACTAGTTCTTTTATAACTTCGGATCCTTGAAGAATTCAAGATGATCCATTCTTTTGAGCAATTTTTCATACATTTCATGCTTGGGAGATCGCATCATTTGGCCTAATTAGTTTGTCATTTTGCAAACAAGTTTTGGTCTTTGAATTAAAAACTTATTTACGTGAGAATTGTTTCTCTCTTTATCTTTGTACGAACTTTCGAACTTGTCAAACTTTTACGAGTTACTTTTTAACTTCGATTCCCTGAAGTATTCAACAAGATCTATTCCTCTGAGCAATTTTCTGAACATTCCATGCTCGGGAAATCGCATAATTTGGTCTAAATAGTTTGTCATTTTGTAAACAAGTTTTTGTCTTTGAATTAAAAACTTATTTACGTGAGAATTGTTTCTCTCTTTGTCTTTGTACGAATTTTCAAATTTGTCAAACTTTTACTAGTTCTTTTATAACTTCGGGTCCTTCAAGTATTCAAGATGATCCATTGCTTCGAGCAATTTTCCGAACATTCCATGCTCAGGAAATCGCATAATTTGGTCTAAATATTCCATGCTCGGGATATCGCATAATTTGGTCTAAATATTCCATGCTCGGGATATCGCATAATTTGGTCTAAATAGTTTGTCATTTTGTAAACAAGTTTTTGTCTTTGAATTAAAAACTTATTTACGTGAGAATTGTTTCTCTCTTTGTCTCTGTACGAACTTTCAAACTTGTCAAACTTTTACTAATTCTTTTATAACTTTGGGTTCCTTCAAGTATTCAAGACGATCCATTGCTTCATGCAATTTTCTGAACATTCCGTGCTCGGGAAATCGTATTATTTGGTCTAAATAATTTGTCATTTTGGCAAACAAGTTTTGCACTTTGAATTAAAAACTTATTTACGTGAGAATTGTTTCTCTCTTTGTTCTTGGACGAACTTTCGAACTTGTGAATCTTTTACGAGTTATTTTTTAACTTCAGTTCCCTAAAGTATTCAACAAGATCCATTCCTTTGAGCAATTTTCTGAATATTCCATCCTTGGGAAATCGTTTCAATTGGTCTAAAACCATTGACAATATAAAATAATGGTTCAGGAGAAACAAGGCATTGGTGAAGGAACTAAGCAGTCCTGCTCCAGGTTCCAAGGATTTATACTTTCAGACTAGATATTCACAATCTTTGCTTACTCAATGCCTGGCTTGCCTCTGGAAGCAGTACTGGTCTTACTGGCGAAACCCACCATACAATGCAGTGAGATTTTTATTCACAACCGTTATTGGTCTATTGTTTGGGACCATTTTCTGGGATATAGGCTCCAAAAGGTATATGAATATTTAATGCAAACAATGCAACGACATGCAAAAAAAAAATTGTGTTTTAATCTCTAAAGCAATCAAATTACTTGATAACGCAGAACAAAGGAACAAGATGTTTTCAATTCTATGGGTTCTATGTATGCTGCGGTTCTCTTTATAGGATTCCAAAATTGTGCATCTGTCCAACCAGTTGTGGCAGTTGAAAGAACAGTCTTTTATAGAGAAAGAGCGACTGGGATGTATTCAGCGCTACCATATGCATTTGGACAGGTAATATTGCATTTTAGAGATTAAGAATCAAACATTGGCAATGAACAAATCCAACAAGCTGATGCTTACCAATTATTTTGCAGGTTGTGATTGAGCTGCCGTACGTATTAGTTCAAACTGCCATTTATGGAGTTATAGTGTATGCCATGATTGGATTCCAGTGGACAGCAGCCAAATTCTTCTGGTATCTGTTCTTCATGTATTTCACATTCTTATACTTCACCTTCTATGGAATGATGACCGTGGCTGTTACTCCAAACCACAATATTGCTGCCATTGTTTCATCTGCGTTCGTTACAATATGGAATCTGTTCTCCGGATTCATCATCCCCCGAACAGTAAGCATTAGAAACCCTTTTGCAACTTTCTTAATACAGAGAATGAAACTATATATAATGGTTGAAATTATTGATATGACAGAGGATTCCTATATGGTGGAGATGGTACTATTGGGCATGCCCCATTTCTTGGACAATATATGGACTAATAGCTTCACAGTATGGAGACATAAATGAGAAATTTGATTCTGGAGAAACAGTGCAACATTTTGTAAGAAACTACTTCGATTTTAGAAATGAATTTGTGGAAATCGTTGCAATGGTAGTGGTTGGAATATGTGTGCTCTTCGGCTCCATATTTGCATTGTCCATCAAGGCTTTTAACTTCCAGAAGAGATGAAAAGTCCCAGGCATTCAAATATACAAAAATTATATCTACATTACACCCCATCAGGATCTGAAAAGAAACAAAATATCTCAAATATTCTGTTTCTGTCATCTTTGTTCAAGTTTCTGTCTAGTTGTGTATTTTTTTTTTTCATTTATTAGTTTTGACACATGTGCCTTGTACATAATATATTTTAAATAATAACACAATAATAGAAATATTAAAATATTTATCATTAATCTTTTTTTTTCATTTATTAGTTTTTTTTTTTGAATATTTATCATTAATATTAAATTTAAAATAATTTATATAATTTACAATTTTTTTGTAATATAAAGTAATTGTTAGTATTTTTTTCCTATTAAAATTTCAATTGCTGAGGGTAGAAAAATCTTAGTATCTTTATTTCAAAGTCTAAAAACCCTATAAAATTAAGGATAAAAAGATCTTATATATATTTAAATAATTATTAATAAAATTTATGATATATGCAATAATGATAGATACAAATATAATAATTTAATTTATCTTCACGATATATACGATTAATCCACAATTTATTAATTAATTAAAATCAAGTGTAGAAGTTGCTTATATTTAAATATATAATTTCATAATAAGTAAAAAAAGCCAATTTTCATAAAAAGTTGCTAAGTTAATTATAAATATAATTATGGTGAGTAGTAATTGTCATACTTAAACATTCATAAATTACTTTTTTTACAAAGAAAATTTTAGCTTAGAATGTAAATGTATGAACAAACTAAAATAAGCTTCAAGTTTTATTACTTATTAAATATTTAATATTAAAGAAAAAAATTTATTAATGTTGATAGATTACTACCTACAATACTTTTTTTTTTAAACAATCTCATTATTTGTTTTGATAATATTGGCTCTTTTTAACACAATGCCAAAAACTATTCATAGCTCCTCCCCAACCCATTAATAAAAGGATAATGCACTTCAGTGCACTCGAACCCACGTCCACCTACATTGCAACAAAACCCATGTCAATCGAGCTAAGACTCAATTGACTACTACCTACAATATCTAAGTGTCGAACCTAATGAGTGGTTTCAGTGGTAAAGAGGATGTTGTTCATCTTAGGAGACTCGGATTCGAGCACTTGTGTGTGCACGATGTGTGTGCTTTGTCAAAGGGATAGAAAAGTATGAATAGATACTACCATGTAATCACACCAGTATATTAAAAAAACAATATCTAAGTGTCATGTGGTCAGACCTTCTATCTCGCAATTCGTGTGGACTTAGACGATTTCTTCGCTTCAAATGCAGCTAAGTCGATCTAACTCTACAGAGGAAAATAGCATGCCAAATGTCTATGTAAATGGTCTTAAATATATTCAAACTATGAATTAATTGATTTGATTACAAATGAAGAGGGAGACCTCTATTTATAGTTGAGCTCCTAGAATTAATAGTACAAATTGAGTTAAATCGACGGTCAATATTAGATCCTATCTACAATTGAGAGTCCTAAAGGATTTAAACTCTATACAATCTTATCCCTTTAAGATTTACCTTGGTAACTCTAGTTTTACTAGAGTATTTTACTAGGTCACCAAGGCTTCAAGTAGATGGTTGTCTCCACAGGTTCCATGAATCAGGTCAGTTCATGTGGGTCAAATGAGCCCATTTCATCAATTGACCTCTACGATATGTTCTTTTGCATAATCGTCACGGGCTTTGATCTGCAACCCATGACATTCTCTCGCACACATTCTCGCAACGCCCTCGTTGCATCTTCGGAATGACACTGGTTTAGCTCGCCTGGAACTCCACCGATGTAACACCTCATACTCGACCCAATCATCAGATCTGGACTACAAGGTGCTACACTCCATTAACTAACTATCTAATGCATACCTTATGAAGACATACCGCAAGTTGGAAATCTTATAATACTAACTCTTTTTATAAAAACTTAACTTAGAACATTTCGCATACCAAATAAAAAAATCTAATATACGTTTATAACATAGATGAATAAGTTATTGCGCTTAAGGAATTTACAACAAGGTTAATTCATAGAAAACATTTTCAACAGCCATTTTACTACAATTAATTCCTTACTTGCAATTTAAAATTCTATTTTAAATTTTATTTACGACTCGTCTCGAACCTTGAGACTCTGCCTCTAGTTCGCCTCGTTGAATGCACAATACTACGACCCCAAAATAAGTTGCTTGAGCTTGGTGAATTCTGGTCTGGTCTCTCCTTGATTCCTAGAAACAACTACTAAACATGCAATTCATAGCAACACAATGGTATGTTCAATTCAAATTAGGGACTGGTCCATGCCTGGCATCAGCATAACACTATTGAACTGATATTTGAACATTTGGAAACCACATGACTTTTGTAACGGCTCATTTCTCAGTGGTTTCGGGCCAAAAAAAATGAGTGAATTCATAAATATTATTATTTAATATTTATGAATCAAATATAATATTATAATAAATTTTGATTTGATAATTTATGTTATTTGAAAGAACAATTAGGTTTAAGTGATAAATCATTAAAGTCGAGTGATTTTAAAAAATGAGGTTTCAAGATTTCGTTTCTATAAATCGAACTCATAAATATTTTATTAAATATTTATGGAGTGTTTTTAGGGTAACTAAATTTTAATGTTTAAATAGTTAATTAAGATATTTTCTATATCATTTGATATATTCAATTACTTAATGCCTATTTATAGTGTAATATATAGAACTTATTAATCTAATAATTGAAATATTAAAATGATTCATTTTAATGCAATTTTATGGTAAGCACAAACAATCTATACAAGACTATTAATCAATCATTTGTATTTCTGCAAGCTCAAAGCACACTTTAACAAAAAAAGAAAAGAGAAAAAACATAAAAATGAAAAATCGAAATTGTTGTAATTTTCACATTTAAGCTTTGTTTTACAATCCAATTTCAATTCCATCATTGTACATCAATCTAAATTCAATAATTACAGAAACTTCATGTCAAATTTGAAATATTTTCATTTTAATCTTTAAACTCAAAAACTAACAAATTTCTGATTACAAATTAGTCTCATTTCTTATATAAACTTCAAAATCTATCATTTAACATTCAGAAAGCTTCAAGCACAACAATAAAAAATTTTAAAACCTTAGATAATTTTACGATTTAGTACCTGAAATAGCTATATTAAGATACAATGATCACAAAAACATAAAAGTTACAAAAAAAAAAAACCCCGACTTAAAACGGCTTACCATGCAATTGCCGAACCTTGAGAATTTTTAAAAGCCTTTATTCTTTCCTTCAATGGTAGAAAACGGTGGAAAGAATGAAGACAACTCCCTTTCCTTCCACTTTCTCATTTTATTTGTTTTATTACTTATTTATTTTAAGATTTTATAACTTTTTTTTGATAAATAAGATTTTATAACTTTAATTATATTATAATTATATAAAATTTATGTCTATCACTTATATACTGTCCATTATACTCTAAATAGCCAAAATTTCATTTTAAATATTATTTTAGTCCTTTAACAATTAAAAGTTTATAATGATTAACGTTTATCACTTTTACGATTTAGTCATTGTATCATAATTAATCACTAATTTAGTAAAATTTACTATCCAAAATTTAACTCATGTAGATAATAACTCTATAAATATTTAATAAAAATATTTTCAAGCTTGGTTTACAAAAATAAGGTCTCGATACCTCATTTTCTGATACTACTGATTTTGGTGTCAAAACACTTTTACCCTGACTAATTATCCAATTAACAAATTCATCAAATCAAAATTCTATATAATACTATAGTTGTCTCTTAAATATTATTACAGACTCGATCGTCAAAAATGGGGTTTCGAAACCACTATTTTTGACACCATTGACTTTCGGGTTATTACAATTTTCCCTGTTAAGAAATCTCGTCCCCAAAATTTATCTAGAAAGAGGTAGGGATACTAAGATTTCATTTTCGAATCAATTAATTCATTTGTTATCCTTTCTTATCTTTCCTTAGACTCATTTAACTGAATCGCGTAGTCTTTTGCCTGCTATCGATATTCATATATTGCAATTTACATTTGAATCATCAATTATGATATCAACCCAATTCATATTTCATTTAACCTATTCATGTGTTATAACTCCATTAAACTCGCTTGAACTCAAGCCATATACATAGGTCAACAAACTTGTATCTTAATCTAACATCGTAATGCATTATCGGATAACATCAAACAACCATACTAGCACATAAGTGCATCATCAGATAAACCGACGCAATTATATTGGCACGTAAGTGCATCATCGGATAAATCGAAGCAACTACATGGCCACACACAGTGCATCATTTGATAAAACGAAGCAAATATACTAGCACACACATTGCATCATCGGATAAATTGAAGCAAATATACTAACATATACACTACATCATCAGCTAAATCGAAGCAAATATACTGGCACACAAAATTCATCATTGGATAAACCGAAAAAAATACTCACACACAAAGTGCACCATCAAATAAAACAAAGAAACTATACTGGCACACAACGTGCATCATCGGATATACCGAAACAAATATATTGAAACACATAGTGCATCATCGGATAAACTGAAGCAAATATATTGGAACACAAAGTGCATCATCGGATAAACCAAAGCAATTATACTAGAACACACAGTACATCATCAAAGAAATCAAAGAAAATATATTGGCACACAAAATACATCATCAGATAAACTGAAGCAACTATACTGGCACACACAATGCATCATCGGATAAACCGAAGGATCACTTGTACATTTAACAAATAATCAATTTCCAATTCCATTATAAGTTCAACTTATAATCTATCGATCTCAATTTCATCATGTATTCACCATTCTAGTACCGTATACAACATATCTCAACTCACCAGACATTTTCAAATATAAAACAAAATAATTAACAATCAACATTTGAATCCCAACTGAAACTAGACTGAACCTTGACATGTATCTTTAGAATCAATTTCCAAGTTTGATTTAGCCCTAGAATGGCTAAACTTATAGATTTGATACCACTAAATGCAACACCTCATAACCGACCCGATCGTCAGGTACGAGCTATAGTGTGCCACATTAGTTGCCAGTGCAACAACAATTAATTTAGATATGAATACACATCATAATTGATATAACTTACTTATGAGCATATAATAACACTATTAACTAAATTCATTAAATACTAATTTAATACTCAAGTTCATATACGCATAAAGACATACTAACAGTGATTCAACTAGATAGGTACATGCCAAACTGTTCAAAAAATGTAAATACACCAACATTGTTAAGTTCGGGACTTTGTCTGGATGCTGAAGCCGAAATTCGACCTCTTGAATATAACATAGCTTAGCAATGTCATCGAAATAAGGTTACGAAGAGTTATTGTACACATCGAAACATTTTCGTAACATACAATATTTAAATGTCAATATAAATTTCCTTTGATTCAGATATAATTCAAATTAAAATAAAACATACATTTATTTCGTATCATACCTAATACTTTAGAACTTAAATCATGCTTTTGAGGCTTTAAAAAGGCTAAGAATCAATTCAGGACTGATTTGAAACAAATTAGAAAGTTTAAGAGAGAGTTGAAAATTTTGTGAAAGTAGGGGCACACTGTCGTGTCACTGACCATGTGTCAAACTGTGTGTGGTTACTAAAATGGGTCACATGGCTGTGTACCAGACCATGTGAATACTAGAGTTGACACACTCAGGGCACACGCCCGTGTGCAGGCCGTGTGTCTTAAAAAATGTCTAAAATCAAGCTCAACCATCACTTAGTTGTTTAGGGACCTAAACCAATCCATACCATACATACATTAACAAGAATAAAGATGATATACAAGATCAAAATGTATAACCTAATTCATTCTTCCACAACAAAACATCCTAAATACATGCCACTTATAACCAAACCAACACAAACGATTAAATACCAGATAGTGTGACCTCCAAGAGTAATCCAATCGGTAGCTCGTATCCGATGGTTTGCAAGGAAGAAAAATCAAACAAGGTAAGCTTGCTTAAAGCTTAGTAAATTCATAATAAACATAAATTCAACTTACTATAAGCGATGAAATTTTAAACCTCTTACAAGATAATTCAATATCATGATCCTAATTTTGTTAATCATTTATACACATCACAACTCTCACAAGGTTAGTGAGTTCGTATGTAAACATATAACTTTAACATGATATCAAACTTATACATGAAAAACAAATTTGGCATATAAAGCAAACATCATATTTTCACTTAACAATCACCTTTCATTTCAATTATCTAAATCTAATGTCTCAATTCATACATATATTTTCACATAACCAATTCACATACCATTTCATTTAATCATTCCTTATAGCCTTTTTCTTATAACCATTTCATTTTGTACATTTAACATATAAAGATTCATTAAATCTTATACTTTCATTTCCTTCATATTAAACGAAACCTCATAAGGTTGATGAGTATCACCATGAAACATATAATTTCAAAAATTAATGTAACTTGTAATAATAATATATGTACATATATATATATATCATCCATTATATGTTTAATAAACATACTTTCTCATTACAACCATTTGTATCAACATAAATCAATAATTCAGAGTTATTCTTATTTAACCTTTAAGTATTTATACTTAGAAACCTTTAACACTTCCTTTGAATATTATCATAGTAATTAACTTTTATTATTTCGATGGATCCTTATAAAAGTGTTCAATACATAAGTCTAGAACGTTTACGCTCGTCAGCTAATTAGAATAAGAATGATTGTGTCACATAATAACCCAAGTCCACAACACATGCAGGAGCTCAATTAGAATGCTTACGCTCGTCAACAAATCAGAACCAAAATGATCATGTCAGGTTATCCTTTCATATTTAACCAATGACCGCTCATATAACACTAGCTTGGTCTGAGCTAGGTAACACATAAAACAACAACGGATAGCTACTCTCAGCTAAATCCATGTCTCATAATAACTCGAGTCCGTAACACATGCATGAGCTCGGTCAGAATGTTTATGCTCGTCAGCTAATTACAATCTGAATGATTGTGTCACATAATAACTCGAGTCCGTAACATATGCAGGAGCTCGGTCAAAATGTTTACGTTCGTCAGAAAATCAGAATCAGAATGATCGTGTCACATAATATGTAACAAAACCTGTTACCGTCGCCGATTAGGGTCTCAGGGTCTTTCTGATCATTTAATGATGACTAACTCGCAATGTCACTTGAACTTTAACATGATTAAATGAATTAATAAATCATACACGTTATAACTTATCAAATTAAAATAACAATAGTCTGTTTAAGGCAAAAATGTCATTTCCACAATTTTGGGAGACTTCTACTGGTACCTATTGAACAAGTATCGGTAGAAGTCAAGTCAGTAAGTAATTTGAAATAGGTGCAATTTCCTACCGGTAGTTGTGATGGTTCTACCAATACATGAGTGACTTCTACCGAAACAATGCATGTTACTACCGATACTTCAATCTTCAGAGAGCTAAGAAGGTTTACACTGTAACTTCTACTGATACAAGTACCTAAACTACCGATACTTCTTATGTTACTACCGATACAATGCAAGTCAGTAACCAACCTCTCTCTTACTCTGTACTTCTACCGATACATGCAAGAATTCTATCGAAACAAGTATGCAAAATTCAAACATTCACACAAGTCCTCCAATTTACCAAGTATTTCTCATTACCAAGCACAAAATACATTCAAAACACATCAAGTTTCCACGAATTCACTTGACATTACATATCATTTCATAAAAGACTACTTATAACATTAAGCAAGCATTCAAAACTTAAATTCAACATTCAACCAAGTTGACAATTATCCAAACCATCCAAAATCAAGCATTTCAAAATAACATCATCCTAGTAAATGCCATAAAATCAAGTGATGCAAATACTACCGAACGAGCTCCCGGGATAGTGTGATTCTTCAAGGTGGTCCGACCTTCAAGCAGTAAAATGAATCTACAAAACAACAACAATACACAAGTAAGCTTACAAAGCTTAGTAAGTTTGCAATAACTTATTTTACAGAATAACTGATTCGATTAAAGAGATGATAAGGAATATGTCTTCATAAACCCCGATAATAGTGTTGAGTTGATATCTTCAGGTCATCCAAAGATTGAGCTCATACGAGCCCAGATAAGTTAGCTCTTATGAGCCTAGATTGAGTTTAACCAGTATATGAAGTTGCTCACACAAGCTGTTGAGAATTTGCAACATATGCAGAAACTCAGCAATCGTTACGGTCAATAATTTCCCACTCGAAATGCTGCTCACACAAGCTGAGGAGAATCACAACATATGGAGAAACTTAGCAATCGTTGGGGTCCATATAATTAGTATTTATTCAAAATATGTCGACTCACGATGCTGCTAACACAAGCTGTCAGAAAATTGCAACATATGCAGAATACAAACCATCGTGTCGAATAAGATAATCGGCCCTAGGCCCAACATCTCATTTCTTCATTCATTCCCAATTTGCTCGAACATTAACTTCCTTGAGTTGCTACAAAAAGAGTGAAGACACAAAGAAACATTCAATGAATCTAAACTAACACTATGAACTTACCAGATGAGATTGCAGTTTGAGTGAAACTCTAGGGACTATTCTGAATTTTCCTTTTTCCTCAATCGGTGGCTCGATCTCGATCTAACACAATAAATCAATCAATTCTATCGTTAAATCATGCAATTTGATAAATTTATACATATAAGTCCTTTTTGGGAAAGTTACGGAATTACCCCTAACCTTTACATATTTATTCAATTTAGTCCTTAAGTACAAAACGTGCAAAATAACCCATTTCTCATTCCAATATGTACTAGCCGAATACCTATGGGTATTCACCCAACACCTACATGCAATTATTTCATAATAAGGACATGTATTTTCACCATTTTCATAATCTAGTCCTCAAACCCTAATTTCATAAAAAAATCACTTTACAAAAGTATTAAACCCAATCATCTAGCACACAAATCAATCAAAAGCTTTCAAGAACAAGCATATTCTACAATGGTAAGATTTATAACATTTGATAGATTTGCAAATTAGTCCTTGGGTTAGCTAGGTTAAGCTAATACGGACTCAGAAACATAAAAATTACTAAAAACGGACGAGGTTTACCTATTCGAATTGAGGGCACAAGCTAGTCGAATGTTTACTCTTATCTATTTAGGGCTTCGGCTCCAAGGTTGAAGAAGGAAGATGTTTTTCATCTTTACTAAACTTTTGTTTTAATTATTATCATCCTTCATTACCAAATTACCATATTACCCTTTATTTAATCATAAAAATCCACCATTTTTCCACATTATATTTGTCCATTAATAACCCCTAAGGTCTAATTACTATATTAGTCCCATATGATAACCTTTCTATACTTTTTGACAGCTCTAATCAATAGAAACCAACTTTTTCAGCTTTTACAATTTAATCCATTTTATCTAATTAACCATTCAAACGATAAAATTACTCACCAAAATTTAATATGACACTAATGACATCATAAATGTCAAAATAATTAAATTTACGATTTGACTCGTCGGAGTTGTGGTCCCAAAATAACTATTTTTGAGACCATTGAAAACCGGACTATTACATAATAACTCGAGTCCACAACACATGCAAGAGCTCGGTCAAAACGTTTATGCTCGTCAGCTATTCAAATGAAAGACATTATGTTTGAAACTTTTATTTGATCCATCGAAATTTACTTCACTTAACTCATTTATGCATTTCATAATTATTTACTTTTCAATATATAAATTACACATGTATATAGGTAAATTCATCAATATTAATATCGAAATAAAATAAGCACACAATTAGAAATTTATTTCACACTATACCATTACAAGCTCATATCCAGATAATTCTTATTTATAAAACATAAGATCAATTTAGCTAATAATGCAATTTAATTCACTTTACTAGTTGCCATATATAATTCAATTTATTTCATTCATAACATAAATAATAACAACAAATAAATCATATACTTATTTATAACTTTTTTTTATTTCCAGTCGTGACTCTCAATTATAATTTCATTTCAAGTTTACCATTTCACTCATATCCATGAATTTCACATTTCTAATTATAATACCCAACTTAAACATCATCACCAATTATTCTAACTCATCACATAATTATCTCAAACAATCAAACTCAATTTCAACATGAATAGATATGTCTTGAGTCATGAAATAACATATAATTAATTTAATAAATTTACGAACTTACCTCGACTAAAACGATGGCAACAACAAGGCTGACGACTAATCCAACACTTTGATTTTTCCTCGATTAACCTCTGTATGATTAAATTCTTGATATGCAATAGCCACAGCTTGACCGAACACATTAAGCTTCAAAAATGGAGGTTTCTTAGGTTCTTCTCGGTGGAACAAAGAAACATGGAAGATGATGTTCATTTTTTTATATTTTAATGTTTTGTTTACTTATTTATTTATTTTTAACTAACAATAAAATAAGTTTAAAACCCACTTGTCGTCCACATTAATAAGCAAAAAATGGTCTAATTCCCTTATATATCCTTCCACTTAAGTTGATTAAACCATTTAATCATAAAAAATTAATAACAATTAAGTTTTATATCTTTTACAAAATCATCCCAATGTTTTACCCTTTATGCGATTTAGTCTCAAAACTCGAAACTCACAAATTAAGCTCAATTAAAGAAAACCATGCCAACTGATTTTTATCTAGTCCCTGCTCAACCCACTTTTATCAAAGTTTCACTAAAATTCCATGAAGTTTTATTATTTTCACAAATAAATCTTTAAACATTAAAATTACCGAAAATCACTTAACAAAATACTTAAAATTTATCATTAAACTCAAGGATCTAACAAATAAGTTCACAAACACACCTATCTCATTCATGGTAAGTCCCTAAACTTTTAAAATTTTCACTAATTAACCCTCGAGTTAGCTAGATCATGTTAAAACGAACTTAAAAACATAAAAAACAATAAAAATTTAATTAAAGGAAACTCACCAAAAGCAAAGAAGAGCATGGCCGAAACTCTTCTGCTCAAACATGGCGTCTCTCCATTTTTTCCATTCGAAGAAGAAGAATAGTACAAACTTTTAAATTGTTTTCTTCCTTTTCTTACAAAATAACCATCTTATCTTTTTATTATTTAAAATTTAATCCTAAAAATATCTCAATGGTGGTTCACCCACCGCCACTAAACAAAGCTAGGGTATAATTACCCTTTTAGTCCACCACACTCCCTTACGTTGGTTGTTAGGTACATTTAAGTAATAGAATTCAACTTTTGCAATTCTTAAAATTTAATCCTTTTTACTAATTAACAATCAAATCACTAAAATTTCTAGACCGAACTTCAATATGCATGTATAGTAACTCATATTTATGGGCTCAATTTACGGAAACAAGATCTTGAAACCTCATTTCCCAAAACCACTTGAACTTAGCCACGAATTCAAATAACATAAATTATCAAATTAATATTTATTATATATAATAATTGACTTGTAAATATTTACAGAGTTACTCGTCGAATTTGTGGTCTCGAAATCACTGTTTTTGACACCACTGAAAAATGGGTTGTTACATAACTTGTGCACGAAATATAAATCGTACATTGAGTAATCTACTCAGTGGTATTTCTACAAATTCAATATCAATGTGAATAAGTTAATGTAAACACTCAATAATTACACCTATACAAATTATCTTACTTAGTACATTATTTATACCGCTTAAGTCCATTTAAATACATTCCATAAACTAGTTCAAGAGTATAAAATGTTAGCATACTATAATCCAAATCAAGTTGATTAATTTGTTCCAATTTCATATCAACCATCCGGATCATAATCCACTATGCATAAATTTTTACTATTACGGTTCATGTTAAGTCTCATTATCAAATTTTATGTTTTAACACTGTCTAATACAATATAACATGCTTATATTCATAAAAGTTCCAATATTCAATATACATACTGTAGCACCCCTATACCCGATTCCCGTATATAAATCCAGTGTAGAAGTATTAGATTAAGGTTCGGTACAGAAAAAAATCGAGTAACAAAATTTTTTTTATTTAGTAATTCATTTCTAAGTTTATTTGGGTCAAAATATCATTTAATAACATCCATTAAGGATACATATATGAACCATTGTACATGCCATTTTTATCAAAAGTAAAGTACCTAAACTTGAACACTAATGATGGTATGATGTGATGAGAGGTCCCTAGCTCGATCTTAACTTCTTGTAACCTTTGTACCTACGCGTTAAAAATAAATGCGTTAAGCCGGTGAGGCTTAGTAAGTACTACAAAAGATAATAAATAAACATTTAAACGATTACATTCATAATTCTCTTGCATCACTCACATGAATCATATAACTTACCACATTGACTAATTTCACATTTGTGTCACCTTTCACAATTTGGCCCATTGTAGACTATTATAGAACCTATTGGATAAACGGAACTAACAGAAAGTACCGAAGTACTTAATAGAGGGACATAAAGTGCTAATCAAAGGGCACACGAAGTGCTAATAACAAAGGGCACAGATAGTGCTGAACAGAGGGCACGAAACGTGCTAAACAGAGGGCGCACTAGTGTTCCTTAATGGCATGCCACTATTATCACAATGGTTCTAATTCGTCTACATGGACATAAGAGAATATTCATCATTTCTCATTATTTCACATATCACATTTACATTTCTATTCACATATACATAATCATCATATACCTTCTTACACTTATTTTCACATTATTTTCAAAGCTGTCCATTTGAGTCACAGTCACTAAATTATTTATATCTTGAGCTACAGAATTCAAAATTCATATCCGCTTAATATTTCTGAAACTAGACTTAAATATCTTTTTACCATAAAATTTCCAGAATTTTTACTTTAACCAATTTGTACAGTAAATTCTTTCAATTTACCCTTTCTCTGTTGTCTGAAAGTTTCATTTTTTCTTCACTAATATTTAATTATCTTTTAGTACAGAGATCAAATGATGTTTCTGTCTATTATTTTGAAAATAGACTCATTAAGGATTTATCCATATAAATTTCAGTCTCTAATTATTTTTATAAATTTTTCTATGATTTTTCAAAGTCAGAACAGGGGAACTCGAACCCACTCTGACCTTGTTACACAAAATCAGTTATAACTTAGAATATACAAAACCATTTCCATCACCGTTTTTTCCATGTGAAACTACACTCAACAAGATTTAATTACATATTTAATTTTACCGTTAACTCTTTATATACAATTTGTGGTGAATTTTTGAAGTTAGTCCTCTGATTTTGTTCAAACTGTTTCAATGAAAACATTTTCTTTCTCATGTTCCTTTACACTAACCTCATTCAATTATCTTTATAACACATAACTAAACAACAATTTCCATGCTAAAAATTCAAATATATTATGGAAAATAGACTATAAACTGAAATTTTTGTAGTACTTACAACAAAAAGACTGATTTTCTTCTTTTTTTTTTACTTTTTTCTCTTCTCTTTTCCCTTGTCTTCAATTTGGTCCTTTGACTTGTTTCTCTCCTCTTCAATTTCACATAGACACATGTAAGCTAAATGCTAGAATTCAATGATTTTCATGTTAAATAACAGAAAAATACATGTATGTCATGAAAATTGAACCATCTCTTACCTTAGCTCTTGAAATCATAATTTGCTAACTTAGTCTCTATGCTCTTTAACACCACAAAATGAATTCTATGAGAAGATTAAGGTGTCTACTAACTCTCTTTTATGACTTTTTTAAGAAATTTCAAAGAAAATGGAAGGTTTAGGAACTTGGAAGGCTTAAAAAGGGTGGAAGGACCTAATTGGAATAAAAGCAAAAGTTTGAAATGGGAGATGAAGGCTTGGACGGCTAGCTTATGATGAAAAAGATGATATTTTCATCTTTTAATTACTTTTTCTTCTCTAAAATTCTCTAGATTTCTCCACTAAAATATCTCACTTAATAAAAATGGTAAAGTTGCACTTTTAGTCCTTTGGCCTTCCACCTTTACCCTTTGGCCTCAAAAATTTTCCTCCAAAAATATCTTCCACCAAATTACTCTTTTGTCCCTCCTCAATCAATCTAATTCACATGTTGACTCAAAATTCAATTTGGATAATTTACTATTTAGTCCTTCCTATTTTCCCACCTTACTAATACATCCTTAATTTCTCTAAACCTTTCTAAATTCAACCATATATTCTAATTCTCAATTCTACTCTATCACTGTTCCAAATCCGGTTCAAGCATGCGGATGTTACACGTACGTGCTAACTTACCATTTAATATTCAATTCATAGGCAATTAAATTTCTATCCATTATCTTCTATAAGTATTAACATTTATTTAATTATTCTACATTTCAACATATAATTATTAATTGAATCAAATCAAACAACAACAAAATGTAAATACATTCCAAAATCAATGTAAACTGAACATACAATAATTTAATTTTGAAGTCCGAGAATGAAGTAGGACTGATTTGTAAAATTACAAAATTTAAGGGATAGGTATGGATACTTAGTTGATAGGTACTAATACCTTCTAAAAAGTATCAATACCAAATCTTGGAACTGATACCAAATTGACATTCTATTTGTCTGTTAAATAGATTCAATTGACCAAGTATTGATACATATGCTAGAGTATCGATTCTTTCTTGCCTAAATGGTCAAAACCTCCATTTTAATATCCCATTTCACGACCAAATCATATATAGTCCAAATGGTGTCTCTAAGCACCAAAGTAGCCTCCATTCTAACATATACATATCATACTCAAAGCATCCAACACATCCAACCACCAACAATGCATACCAAATCCATCCAACTTGACCATTTCATACCTAACAAGCTCAAACCATATTCATGTTAACATAAACATGCCAGATGCATATCCAAATCACTTACCATAAATTATATGCATCTTATTAACCTATTTCAACTTAAATCACTCATCCAACCAATTTCTAGATAGCTTCATACCAAATTTACAATACAATTACCAAAACATATACACTATAAGTATACACCCAACTATTCGTAACATTATCACCAACTCAATGACTCAACATTTATGAACTTGTAATCCTCAAAACAACATGATATTTTCATCCATCAAGATCTACAATTTTTAGTATATATATATATATCAAGGCATGACAACATATATGTACATTTCCATCATTATCAAAACTTAGCATTTCCAACTAGGCTTCAACCTTTCATAGCACATTTATGTATTAGCTTGCATATAACCAAATTATACATTACTAAACCTAAAATTCAAACATTCTAGATATAGCAAAACACCAAATGACTCAACTAAGTCCATGCCATTAATTGACAAAAGGAACTTCATCAATTATGCTCAAAACATACTATTGAGTTCCATACCAATGTCTCAACATTTTTCCCAAACAAACACTTACATTTTAACATTCTTAACCATTCATAATTGTATAATCATTCTAAAACAACTCATTCAATAAGGCATAAATTAACATTAACCATACCATTTCACTTTTCATATTACCAACATTAAAACATATAATCAAATTATACTAACTTCCATTGACAACATTACAAAATGTAATCGTAAGCATTATTAGCTTCTAAGTACATGCTCTTTTATATATTATCACTATTCATATCCAATTTCATGAATTAATTAAATCATACAGCTTTCTATTCTATTCTATTCTATTCAATTTAGTTGAAGTCTCGATATTCACTTCCACACATAGTATTTTTTTCTCAATATCTATTAATAGCTTAACTTAATGCTATATAATGCAATATATAAAAAATGTGCATTAACTAAAATTAGTTTCGAGACATAGAAATACAAACTGAAAGTGTGCGTCACCCATTGTCAACATGTTGTGTTCCTTTTTCCTTTGACAATCATATGTAGTTTTTAGCTACAAATAACAATTCAATAATAATATAATATCAAATTATATTCAAATTAAATTCAATTTGAAGGTCTTACATATTTTACAAATTATTCAATTTAATCCTTTATATCAATAATCAATTAAATTCATACCAATCATATTTGGTCAATCATAATAAAATGTACATTTATTAAATATCTCAAATTGCAATTCACCACATTTATTTTATCAATCAATTTATCATTTCTTCATGATTTAGTCCATATCACACCTTTTTTTACTAAACTATAAACAATTCAAATTACAACCGCACACAAATAATTTCATAATTCAAAAGAATACTTTACAATTATATATAACAATACCCTATAAACTTACTTTGTTAAAATAGTAAACAATCTTAAACTTTAAGGTCTATTTAACAATTGTCCTTCCCCCAATTATTTTCGATTTGATCCAAGTTTATATCTATATAATTATTCCATTCAATTTATCAATTCCACACAACTTATATCATCCTACTATGTGCATGTATCAGTTTAAAATCATTATTCGAATACCCCTAAAATTTTATATTTTATTTAATTTAGTCCTAAAAAACAAAACTATTATAATTTTCACATTTAAGCTTCATTTTACAATCCAATTTCAATTTCATCCTTGTACAGCCCTCTAAATTGAATAATTATCGAAATTTAATGTCAAATTTGAAATATTTTCATTTTAGTCCCCAAATTCAAAATTAACAAAATTCTCTTTACAAATTATCTTATTTCTTATCTAAACTTCAAAATCTATCATTTACCATTCAAAATGCTTAAAGCAAAATAATAGAAACTTTTAAAACCTTTAACAGTTTTACGATTTAGCACTCGAGATAGCTAGATTAACGTACAACGATTTAAAAAACATAAAAATTACGAAAAACCATCTTAAAACGACTTACCATGCAATTGTCAGATCTTAAGAATTTTTGGAAGCTTTTCTTCCTTCCTTCAATGGTAGAAAATGGTGGAAAGAATGAAGACTTTCTTTCCACTTTCTCGCTTTATTTGTTTTATTACTTATTTACTTTAAGATTTTATAACTTTAATTATATTATAATTATATAAAATTTATGTCCATCACTTACCTACCGTCCATTATACTCTAAATAGCCAAAATTCCATTTTAAATATTGTTTTAATTACTATTTTAGTCCTTTAATAATTAAAAGTCTATAATGATTATTTTTAATCACTTTTACGATTTAGTTCTTGCATCATAATTAATCACTAATTTAGTAAAATTTCCTATCCAAAATTTAATTCATCTAGATAATAACTCTGTATTATAAAATATTTTCAAACTCGGTTTACAAAAACAAGGTCCTGATACCTCATTTTCCAACAAGAATGACTTTAGTGTCAAAACACTTGTATCCTGACTAATTATCCAATTAACAAATTCATTAGATCAAAATTCTATAAAATACAATATTTGTCTCGTAAATATTATTTAATAATATTTACAAACTCGATCATTGGAGAACGAGGTTTCGAAACTACTATTTCTAACACTATTGACTTTCAGGTCATTACACATCCCCTCAAAATGTAAAGCAACAAAAGCTTTTCCCCCTCACGGTGAGTCATTTTGTCACCAATAGATCCCTCATAAAATTTCATAACAATACATATTTGCAGGAAAGGAAAACAGAACTAATTTCTTAACAACATAATCAACTTTCATCTTGAAAGAAAAATCATCTATATTAGTTGGAATACCCACATTTCCACCTATAATAGAAATTCTAAGAAAAGAACAATATTATTCACACCTTTGCACGTGAAATATAAATCATCAAACTTATCCAACAAAGTCCTCATATCATCTTTCTTAATGGGATGCAACATCTTGATGGCAAATTCATGGAACTAATCATATTCGTTAGTCAAGTGATGGTAAGTTGCTAAACAAATATCGCCAAAAGACCCTCTTCCAATTCTATGCCTAAGTTTCATTACTAAAGGGCCAATCCTTAAAATTATGATTAAATCGATATAATATGTATAAGTTGAGGGCTAAATTTATTATTATGTCGATTATTTAACTATCATGTCAATTTTCTATTTGTAATTTTGACGGGAGTGATCAAAATGACCGAACTATGTAATGTGGGTGCTTAAATTGCAATTTTTTTTTATTTTTGGTGCCTAAAATGATTTTTTTTTATAATTGGATGACTATTTATATAGTTTACCCATTTAATACGTATGTTGGCTATTTTTCATTGTTTTCAAATGTAAAATCAAAACAACATTTAACAATTAAGAAAATAATTATTGATAGTTGTAAAAAAAATTATAGAAAGGGGTTAAATATAAATTTAGTATTTGAACTTGTTCACTTCACCCAGATTGTTACTTATGTTTTTTTTTGTCTCAAATTGGTATCAAACTTTTTTATCCATCAACTAATTTGATATTTTTTTTAACACTGTTAAGTTTGAGACAAGTGACAGTACTAGACAATGACATGTGTTACTGATGACATCATCATGATATAATTTAAAAGTTAAATTAAAAATTATTAATAAATTTAAAAATATACAAAAATGATAGAAATATACTGTCCATTGTTATAAAATAATAATAATGATGTAAAGAACACAAGGATAATATATGAGAATAAAGAGAGAGTATGTATTGTATTCTATATATTTCATCACATTTACAAGTAGCATACTCCTCTATATATATGGGAAGATTCAACTCTTCATATTCTAATACATAAATAGGAAAAAGTTGTTACAAAAATATGAAAGGTTGAGGAAGATGGAAGGTTAAAGGTCAAGGGGAGGTTAAGGAAGATGGAAGGTTAAAAGTCAAGGAAGATGAAAGGTTGAACATCCATTTAATAATATTCATAACACTCCCCCTTGGATGTTCATTGTATAAAGGATATGCCTCATTAAAAACCTTACTAGGAAAAACCCTGTGGGACAAAAACCTAGTGAAGGAAAAAAGAGTACATAATCCTTTGATACATAGTATATCACAACCATATATATATATAGTGTGTGAATTTACTCCCCCTCATGTAAGCATCACCTAAGATTTTTGAAACAACGAAATCCGATGTTGAAAATTAATTTCTCAAATGTAGCAGTAATTGTTTGTTTCATAGAGCGCCAAGAAATTACAGTACCACTATATGTGAAAACATAATCAGTTTGTGATTGACCATTGTGAGGATCAGATAAGTACCCTGCATCTGCAAAACCAACTAATTCTGTTTTGGGTAGGTTAGGGAAAAATAAACTCATATCTCTTGTACCTTAAAGATAACGAAAAACATTTTTAACCCCATTTCAATGTCTTCGGGTTGGACAAGAGCTAAATCTTGCTAATAAGTTGATAGCAAATGATATATCAAGTCGTGTATGACTAGCAAGATATGTCAATGCACCAATAGCACTTAAATATGATACTTCAGGACCAAGAAAATCTTCATCATTTTCTCGAGGATAGAAAAGGTCTTTATTTACTTCAAGTGACCTAACAACCATTGGGGGTGCTCAACGGATGTGCGTTATGCATGTAAAATCTTCTTAGCACTTTTTCTATATATGTTGTTTGATGCATAAGGATTTCATTCTTTAGGTGCTCAATTTGTAATCCTAACCCTAGACAAAATCTTATTTTTTTCTAAGGTCTTTCATTTCAAATTCTTTCTTTAAGCACTCCATTATCACTAAATTCTCTTCAGGAGTTTCAATGATAATTAAATCATCAACATACATAGCAATTATAACAAATCCTAATCCAAACATCTTTATAAAAATGCATGGAGAAATGGGATCATTCTTATAGTCATCCCTCAATAGGTATTCACTAAGGCGATTACACCACATGTGCCTAGATTGTTTCAATCTATAAAGGGGTCTGTTTAATTTGATTGAGTAATGTTCTCGAGAACTTGAATTAGCTGCTTCTGGCAGATTAAAACCTTCTGGGAGTCATGTAAATGTTATTATCAAGTGGCCATATAAATAGGCTGTAACTACATCCATTAGGCGTTAATCAAGCCCTTCTCTTATTGCCAAACTAATCAAGAACCTAAAAGTAGTTGCATCCACCACAGGAGAGTATGTCTCCTGATAATCAATATCAGGTGTCTTGTGAACATTCTTGTTACAAGTCAATTCTATATATTATGATTTATTTTTTTTCCGCTATTATGCTAATATGTATTCCACTTGGCTTTACACCTTCCGGGTATTTGGACTTCTAGTCTGAGATACATTTCATAAATTATAATAGAAATATTTATTTATTTTTGATGACTTGTTCTCATCTCAATGCTTTCAAGTATATTTTCATTCAAGATCCTCACTTTTCCATGATATTGAAGTATTATACGTATATTATTGTTATCGACAACAATTTCATTTTTTTCAACTCCATTTAGTTATGACATAACTAATTGAGATATCTCATTATATTCATAATTTCAGGTACCTGAACCTCTTCTAGGGTTTTATCAAAAGTTATGCCTTAGGCCTCTTCAGGAGTACTCACCTCCTTTTAGTACGTGACCATCTTCATTTCTTTCTCCTTTCTTTCAATTATTTTTTGTTTTATGGAGTCAACTTGCTTGTCATGCTTCTAGCATGCTCAAGTCTGATTTTTTATCACATTGTCCTTCTGGGACATATAATTATTTGGAGCATTTTAGCTGGTATATGTATCAGCTAATATATGGAATATTTAAATGTCATCACTAAACATATCTAGCAAATAATTTTTATCCTTCAAACTTTGTTCACATAAAATTAGTGAGGATAACAAAAGAAAAATGATGACATAATTATTTAACTAATTTGTCTCCCCTTAATGTCGAGAAAATTTGCAATATGACAATACTTTTTTTTTTTAAAATTATAAATAAATCTCCCTTCAATAACTAATGAAAATTCTAAAATTTCTCAACTTCATATTAGATACCCATCTTAATGCATTATGACAGAATATGAAATAGATATTGCACATCCAAATATTCTTAGATGAAATCCATTGACTTATAAATGAAAGTCAATTCTCACGAGACAAATATTTCTTACATGTTGGCTTGATGCAAATAAAATTACATGCTTATTGTAAAACAATTCTTATATTAATGGTTAAGCAACTAAATGGAGACATAGTTTTGCTAACCATCATATATAGGCAATAGACAACTTAAAATTATCTCAGCTAAAACTACAAAAATCATGCTAGGGATATAATGCATCAACGTTGTTAGCACAAATTGCATTCTATAGAGATTATGCACAAACAAATTATTTCAAGAAATAGTATTGCAAACTTCGGGTTGCACACATGTGATACATGAGCTCATATATTATTTGGTTATCATTGAAAAATGCAATCGACTTCTAACTTTAGCTGGTGTTAGATCAATATGTTGTCCAAATAACTAGTATGATGAAAATTATTAAAATATAACTTCTAATTCTTCAATAAACTCATAAAATTTCATCAAATTATTTTGCATCAACATTGACTCGGGATGGTCTAAGCGTTTATACCAACACTATGAACTTCTTTTCACTATCTCATATGTCATTCATGTAAGTGTAATGTATTCCTTCTGGGAATATTTATAATACAAAAACATGAGTATCTCATGTCATTTCTATCCATGATTTTAATATAAAACACATAAAGAATTCCTTCAATATATATCTTCTTGATCTGAGAAATAATTTTATGTTTTACAAAATTTTGCATCTCAAGGAGATAAAATATTAGCTTTTCAAGAGCTTTTTACAGTTTGATGCAATATTAACTCTTCAGGAGCATCCAATCATTTTATTATATATATCCTCAATGAATACTTAATGTATTCATACAAAAATAAAATGAATAGGTATAAATAAAACATATATTAAACATAATAAATAATAAATTATTGTTACTAATAAATCACTATGGTTAGATAATATATATATTTATATATACCATAACACAACAAAATGCAAAATATTATAATGTCAGATTGAAGTAAATTTACAACTATAAAGGTTTAAACATAAACATTTTCTAATCTTTACCACAATTATGAAACTATCCAAACAAGGTGAATATCATAAAATTCATGACAAGCATTT
The DNA here is from genome assembly GCA_039519145.1 of Kokia cookei. Classification (NCBI taxonomy): domain Eukaryota; kingdom Viridiplantae; phylum Streptophyta; class Magnoliopsida; order Malvales; family Malvaceae; genus Kokia; species Kokia cookei. The sequence goes on from CM076905.1 coordinate 18,314,682, forward strand.
TTACTTCCAATAATCATATATCTTAATCAAAATAAGAATTAAACCAATCAATTCTATTTAAAATGAACCAATAAAAATAAAAACATTTATCTCTACATAAAAATCTCAATAACTAAATACGTGAAGAGATTTAAATATTCATAGAATTATGGATAGAGAACTATATAAATTAAACTTTTTAATAAAAATCAAATCAAATTTGAAAAGAAGTTGATTAGACTAACTTAGGTTACCATGGATGAGAAGTAGTGATTATAAACATCCTTTGTAATGAAGAGAAAGAGATCATCCCCAAACAAATATCAAGTAGACACTGATTCTAATGGTTCTTAAACCAAACAATTAAATTTCAATGCTTGTATCAACAAAATTTTGACACAAACTAAATACATATTAATCATCCTTGTATGCATAGCCAACTTTAGCATCATATTGAAAATTTTCATTTTTTTTTCTGAAAAAATTATCCTCCATTTCATCATTTTGGACAAAATTTGTCTCAATATTGTTTCATTTTTTTTTAATAGATGTTTTGATAAAATTTTACTGGATGCTTAAACATACGATAAGTATGTGACCAATGCATTTTCATACAACATTGTTAGCATGAATTTTCAATAACCTTCAAATATTGTTTAACCTCCATTTCCTTGATTTTCCTTATTATTCTTTCTAGTGGTTAGAAGTATCACTATTATAACAACCATGATAACAATTATTAGTATATCTCCAACCACATCCTCAATTACAACGACAACCATGATTTCTATATTCTGATTTTTCATAGTTGTTATGCGTTGTAAGATTCACTTCAGGGAATGAAGTCTTTTTCACTAAAAGGCATGAGATCATTCCAAAATATTTTTTATAGCCTTTTTCACAATATTGTTGCTGCAGGAGCACATAAGATATTTCAATCATAGAAAGCTTTAGAGAGTATTATCATTAGTTTTTCAAATTATTACATCATTCAAGAATCAAGAGGATCTTTCACAGTTAGATGTTTCACACTTTTAATTCTTTATGTAGATGATAATCATTAAACTTTCACAATTGTAACTTTCTCATAATTATTCGTGTCAAGTTATATATTTTAAGCAAACAATTAAAGCAAGAAAGCACTATTATTCATGTTTATTCAAACTTAAGTATAGAAATATGATTATCTAGATCTATTAAAATCTTATGATAAATAAGATCAACCTTACAATTTAATCAACATAACAATAGAATACCCAAAAAATGTTTTATGGAATATTAACTAGAGACATCACATTATTTTATTTACTATAATCAAGGTTTCCATAGAAAATTTCATCCGCAAAGAAACAAATAACCATAAGCTATATCATATGCATTTGGATATATATAATGTACAAGTACATTTAACTTTTTCTAACTTTTTTATATGACATATCCAAATATTGAACATAAGCCTCTAGTGTCAAAAATAATAAAATAATAATCTAATAGACAATGTAGTACATTTGGTAACGGTCACTAAATAAAATAATTTTTTTTAAAAATGATTACTTTATTTTTAATCATGTCAATGACATATGATATGCAAGATATACATATTTAAGTAAAAATATTCAAGTTGTTGATACTTCAATCTTATTCAAAGTCTTAGATCATAAACAAACATATCATAGAATATATAAAACATAAATTTATATTTAAATATGAGAAAAAAATGAGCATCATTTTAACTTTTTTTTTCATTAAGAATATTGAAATCTCAAAATCTTTCAAGCACATATAGAAATTCACATACCTTAACCTTGTTGCTTCAACAAGAACGTTGTACGTCTAGATTACTTGTTCTCCAACAAAATATTGAATACTATCAAGCAAGCTCGTGCTGATAACGTGTTATAAAATAATAATAATGATGTAAAGAACACAAGGATAATATATGAGAATACAAAGAGAGTATGCATTGTATTCTATATATTTCATCACATTTACAAGTAGCATACTCCTCTCTATATATAGGAAGATTCAACTCTTCATATTCTAATACATAAATAGGAAAAAGTAGTTACAAGAATATGAAAGGTTGAGGAAGAGGGAAGGTTAAAGGTCAAGAGGAGGTTAAGGAAGATGGAAGGTTAAAAGTCAGTGAAGATGAAAGGTTGAACATCCATTTAATAATATTCATAACACCCATTTGTTTTTTTCTCATATTTCCTTTTTTTTCTTTCCCCCCCGTTTCTCCTCATCTTCTTTTCTCCTTCTTCCTCCCTCAACTCTAGTCCACACCACCATGTTTAGCCGCTTTTTTGACCCGAAAGTGGCACCTAATTGTTAGTCTTCATTCCCTCTTTTGAATTCTTAGATTAGATTTCTCTAAAATTTTCCCAAAAGCCACAAAAAAGCCTTCAACTTTTGAACTTCTCTAACGCCAATATAAAGATTCAACCGTTGAACCATCTTGTAACTTCGACTACGTCTTCTCCTTGATATATGAACTTCTTCACCGCCAGATCTCTCAAATGGGTTTCACCGCTCAAATTTCTCAAATAGGTTGGCTATTACCGCCATAATGGTCGATATTTGGCCCTTTGTTTAATACTTTTTGTAGCCGTAGAGTTTAAGGGTCTTGGTATTATAAAGGATTGAAGGGTTGGTTGATGAGGGTTTGGAGTTGATGGTTCTTGTAAGCGAACAAAATTGTTGCATATTTGGGTTTTCCTTTTCATAATTTAAATTGAGTTTTTTTTGTTTCTTGATATTCTAATTGGTTTTGGGATTAAGTGAGCTTTTTTTAATATACTGGTGTGATCATATGGTAATATCTGTTCATGCTTTCTTTTGACAATGCACACACACTTTGCACACACTAATGCTCGAACCTGGGACCCTTAGGATGAAGAACATTCTCTTTTGAGCTAGTTTAATTTTCGTAGATCAACCCGTTCAGAGATGACATCAACAAGATTTGGCATTGAGAAGTTCGATGGTGTCATAAATTTCAATATTTGGAAAGTTCGGATAATGGTAATACTAGTTTAGACTGACTTGAAAAAGGTTGTTACAAGGAAAAAAGCTCGATAATCTAGATCAGTTAGAATGAGAAGAGCTTGATGAAAATGCCCTATCTGCAATCCAATTGTGCCTCGCAAATAGGGTATTGCAGGAGGTATTGATGGAAAAGACCTCATCCGTCTTGTGGAAAAGGCTAGAAACTTTTTATGCGACTAAGTCTCTAGCTAACCATTTAATGTTGAAACAACGTCTATTTATGTTTCGCATGAATTAAGGTGAGCTCCTTAGAGATCACATCAGTCAATTCGTTACTCTTTTAAATGATTTAAATAACGTTGAGGTTTAGATTAACGATGAAGATCAGACAATGCTATTATTGTGTTCTTTACCCCCTTCATACAAGTCTTTCAAAGAGACCCTAATTTATGGTAGAGACAAACTCTCATTTGAGGATGTGAAGGGTCATTTATTGAATAAAGAAAAACTCGACAATGAGTTTGGTTCAAACATCAAGGTAGATAAGCAAGCTTCAGTTTTGGTAGCATCAAAGAAGCGAGACAAAAAGGTGTCATTGTTATAAGAAGTTAGGTCACGTCAAAGTAGATTGTTACAAACTGTGAAATAAAAGGGTTGCTGAAAGAAACGAGTAAGATATAGCTGGTGCTAAGTTGACCAATGAAAGCGGTTATGATTTCTTGTTAGTGTCAACGAGTGATAGCTCTGAGCTTATGGATCCTAGATTCAGGATGTTCTCTCCACATGTGTCCTAACAGAGAATGGTTCTCCACATACAATTCAGTTGAAGGTGGATTTGTGCGCATGAGAAACAATTCATCCAGTAAAGTAATCGATATCGCTACTATTAAAATTAGGACAAATGATGGGACGATTAGGACACTCTTAAATGTCAGGTATGTAAAAGAGAAAGTGTTAGATTTTGTAAAAGAAAAAGGAAAGCTTAAAGCAAATGAATACCTAACCTAAAAGTAAAAGAAAATAAACCCAAATCGGAATATGAGTAAAGATGCAACGAGACAAACTTCATTTAGAGTGTTCCAAAAGAAGTGCAAATTGAGTAAAACTCAAAAGATTCGATTTTGTGTGAGGATATTTTTGTTTTCTTTTCTTTTTTGGTTCGAACCTTTGGTTCTTTCTTTTCCTAAACCCTAACATCAAAAACGCCTAAAATCTGATACCACTTGATAAAAACATTCATGGAACAGAATCGTAAGTCTTCTCGTAACAGATTTGTCTTAGGGCTCTAGACATTTAAAGATGAGTTGTTTGATTGTTAGATTAAGATGTAGTTCGAATCTGGGCATCAAAGGATGAATTTTAGGGTTCTTGAACTTAAAGAATCCTAATTTAAGTGGAGAATTTCGTCCAAAATCAGATCTTAAAGAGGAAACAAAATAGATTTGTTAAATAAAATTTTAAGCTCAAAAGAAAACTATTCTATAATTAAAGATTCCAAACAATGTAAGAGACCAAGAACCCTTAATTTTATGATGAATCTTGCTGATTTGGGGTGGGAAAAGATGAAACTTGGTGGTTTTAGGACATGGAACGAAATCAAATGAGATTAGAATCAAATAATAAAGAAATAACAAAATAATTTTTTTATAAGAGAATAAAAGATGGAAAGATGACGATGGTATTTGAAAGATGTCCTCGATAGCCTTGAATCCACAAATAGATCCACAACCACCTGCTAATGGCTCTAATTCTCCCCTCCAAGAAGAAGATCAAGGCAAGAAGAAAAGGGAAGACTACTCCTGCAATCAAACAGACTACCAAAGCAACTTCTAAATTAAACAAGACCAAAGAGAATTTCTTAAGACTCAAAGAGAACTTGATTAATCAATAAAATAATTAAAACTGAACCTTATTATGAGGGGTGGCTAAGGCCTTTAAATAACCTCCAAAGTCAGACTCCTAATAAAACTTAGGAGTTTAAAGTCAAATAAATAACTGATTACAACTTAGCAGAATAATCAAATAACTAATTAACTAAAAAATAAAACTAAAATAATAATTTAATATGGAATTTCGGCTAAGGCTTAAATGGCTTGTGCTTGGGCCGAATTTTTACTTAGAAAACTAAGATAAATTCGATTTAGGCTTTGTTGGGCCTGATTTGCAATGCGTGTTCTTCTTAGCTTTCAAATGGTGTCTAAAACTTTAAGTTGGGCTTAGTGACATGTAAATGGGTCAATTCTGATCTTGCACTTGGTTTCCTTTTGAAATCGATCTGCTTACGTTCGAACAAATTATTCATCGGATGTCAGCTTCAAGATTCAGTTTCTTGGACCAAGAATCCAAGATTTGGATTCTTGGTTTTCTTTATTTCTGAAATATTCCCAAACGACATAATTAGACCAAGATTTGGTTTCTTGATTTTTTGATTTTCTTGAAAACAAGAAAGTGAATATTGGTTTTCTTTTTGGTTTGTATGTGCGTCCAAGGCCTTTGTGATAAATTCTTGCACAAATCCGTTTAATCTTGCCTTCATCTTCCTTGTGTTTGAACTTGTAATTGGGCCTTGAGGTAAAGTCAACCCATCAACTTTGATGCTTGCATCACAAATAGCCATCTCAAAAAAATAAAATTTTTTACCTACTAGTGGTCTAACATCTGGTCCATAAAAGGCAACAAAAAATGGTCCTTCCAAGTGGCTTTCTTAAGCTTTCTATAGTCAATACAGATTCTCCAACCTGTAACAGTTCTCGTTGGAATCAATTTATTATGTTCATTATCAACAATCATGATTCCACCTTTCTTCGATACACATTGCACCAGACTTACCCATGAACTATTTGAGATGGGGTAGATGATTGTCACATCTAACCACTTGATCACTTCCTTCACTACCTCTTTCATAATAGGATTGAGCCTCCTTTGCCCATCGATTCGAGCTTGCTCACCCTCCTCTAAGATAATCTTATGCATGCAGAAAGAAGGGCTTATACCTCAAACATCAGATATGGTCCAATCGATTGTTTTTTTTAACTTCTTCAAAACAACAATTAGTTGCTCCTCTTGCTCTTTCAATTCTGTTGAGATTATCACAGGTAAAGTAGAACAAACACCTAAATAAACATATTTCAAATGGGGAGGAAGTACCTTTAGTTCAAGTTTAGGTGGTTCCTCGATTGACAACTTTGACTACACATATTCACAAGCTTCTAACTCCAACGGTTGAAACCATGCTGATTGAATATAGTTCCTTGGATTGGCTTCCAACAAGCCATTTTTTTTTCACCTTCTTCATCTTCCAAAGGGTCTTACTCTAAAGCATCCTCTAATGGATCTTTTATAAAATTGCTTTCTATAGAAACTAAAGTTTCTATCTCTTCCATAACTGAACTCTTTTGTCGTATCGGGAAATTTTATAGCTTTAAGAACGTTAAAAGTTACCTAATCGTCTTGAAATCGTATGGTGAGTTCACCTTTCTGCACATCAATTAACGTTTTTCCTATGGCTAGGAAAGGTCTTCAAAGGATGATCGACACTTCCTTATCTGCTTCAAAATATAAAAAAAATGAAATTAGCAGGAAAAATAAACTTATAAAACCTTGCCAAAAAATCCTTGATCTTTCCTTCGAGATATGCTAAGGATCGATCTTCTAGTTGAAGTGTCACAATTATGGGTCTTACTTCACCTATTCCCAACAACTTGAAAATAGACTTGGGCATCAAGTTGATATTGGCTCCTAAGTTGCACAAAACTTTACCACATAAGATTCTCCAATATTACAGGGTATAGTAAAGCTTTCAAGGTCCTTCAATTTCGGCGACAGCTTGTTCTGCAGAAACGCACTTCACACCTTCATCAAAGTAATATTCTCGTACTCACTAAGTCGTTTCTTCTTGTATAGAATTCCTTCATAAACTTCACGTAATTGGGCATCTATTCTAAAGCCTCCACCAATGGGGTATTGATGTATAACTGCTTTAGAACATCCAAGAACTTCTTAAATTGCACCTTTTATTTCTGCTTATGTTATTGCAGAACTTTCGGTTGAACATGACAACTCTTTTAAGGAGGTAAATCTGTATCGAAAGAAGATGTTAGCTTATCAGAATTCACTAGTTTAGGGTTTACCTTGTCAGACTTTGTAGATTCTGACTCTTCTGGTGTAGGAATTTCAATGGCTGGTTGACTTTCCTCCTTCTTAACAGGTTCATCCTCAACATTAATTACAGGGATTGTGCTAGGAAAAGTATTTATGAAATATTTAATCAACAAATTGGTTAGGAACAAGATAATGTTAGTGAAGGGTATTAATCTAAACTAAATTAATCTAACTTAAAATAAAAATAAAAATAAAATAAGAATAAAAATAAAAATGATTCCAATGCATGATTTTTAAGGTTTAATCAATATGACATAAATGTGTTAGGTTAATTTCTTAATTACTTATTTAAATCTAAATCATGTTCATGCTTGTTATGAAACAAAATTCACAGCAACCCAGTACTCTACTAACTTATGAACAACATCACTTACTAAAACACATTCATCTCTTGAAGATATATCTATGTCAATTCAACCGACTAAACCAATTTTAATAAGCAAATGTGTTAATGCACATACATACTTTATGAAAGCTAAATAATCTCTTACACATATGTTTATGCCAATTCAACCGACTAATTAACAATCATAAGCAAGTAAAGGATCAAGTGAAGTAACAATCATATCTCTATTTCGAAACAATTTAATCACAAAAATCCTGCAAGTTATGCAAGGCTATGTATTGTTTAATACCATCACTAATCTAACCTTAGATCCTTTAGAAGATTAGACATTTATAAATTAAATAGTGTGTCCATTAATCACAATTTAAATCCCTTTAAATGATTAATTAAATAGTTATATCACAAGGGTAATGCAATAATAACTTAGGCATGATAATATTTAATTAAACAGGATATTTAGGGCCTATGACAATATAAACATGATTTAAAAATAAATAAGCAATCAACACAATCAACCCAACACTTAAAGAAATTAAGCCATTTTAATTAAATAAGCAATACCATTCATAATAGTATTCATCATAATAAAAAACAAGAATCTAAAAGAGAGAAAAAGAATAGGATTAAATCCGATGATATCTGAAGAACTATTGTCGCGTTCTTTGTCGTTCTTCCTCGATTCTTCTCAGATCAAGGTCTTTGATGAACACTCAAAAAAGCTGTTTCAAGGGCTGAAGAACCTCTCTTTCTCAAGAAGGGAAGTTGGTAAAGGAAGAGGGAAAAATGAAATGAAAGGCTTAGAGAGAAAACTAGAGAAAGAAGAGAGAATGGAGTGAATTGGTGTAGAAAATGAGGTGAGTGAGGGTTGTATTTATAGGTGAGGGTTGGGGATATATTTAGTAAATAAATATCAGCCATCAACATCCCTTGGCCGACCATGCATGGGCAAAGTTTGACAAGTTTAAATTTCGCTAAATTTGGCTTGGGGCAAATATTTGAAACCACCAAAAGGGGAGGGGTTTGAATAGGATTTATGGAAACTTTTGGGGATGTTTTGCAAGGTTGAAAAGTCAACTTAATTAGCTTATTTGGTTAGCATTTGGATGGAACATGGGCTAGCTCAAGTCAGGGTGGTTTTATCCTTGGTTTCATGCACTTCGAGCCGCTTTACTTTAATCTTTATAATTTATTTTTAACCCAAAATTAATTGAATTAAAAATAAAATTATAGAGCATAATTTTGCTTCATGTTGGATCGACCTTGGCTGGAAAAATATTCTTCTTAGATCTTCATTGACTTGGTGTAAAAATTCCCTCAACAATTTAAGCTGTCGGTAGTGATGGAAGAATCAAAGTTGATGGACTGACTTTACCTCAAGGCTCAATTACAAGGTCAAAGGCTAGGAAGATGAAGGCAAGATTAAATGGATTTGTGCAAGAATTCATCATAGAGGCCTTGGATGCACATATAAGCCAAAAAGAAAACCAAGATTCACTTTCCTGTTTTCAAGAATCAAGAAACCAAATCTTGGTCTAATTATGCCATTCGGAGAGATTTCAGAAATCAAGGAAACGAAGAATCAAAATCTTAGAATTCTTGGTCCAAGAAATCAAATCTTGAAGCTGACGTCAGATGGATAATGTGTTTGAGCGTAAGCAGATCAATCTCGAAAGGAAAACAAGTGCAAGATCAGAATTGGCCCATTTACACGTCACTAAGCTCAACCTAAAGTTTTGGACACCATTTGGAAGCTAGAAGAACATGCATTGCAAATCAGGTCCCATAGAGCCCAAATCGAATTTATCTTAGTTTTCCAAGTAAAAATTCGGCTAAGCACAAGCCATTTAAACCTTAGCCGAAATTCCATGTTAAATTATTGTTTTAGTTTTATTTATAGTTAATTAGTTATTAGATTATTCTGGTAAGTTGTAATTAGTTATTTGTTTGACTTTAAACTCTTAAGTTTGATTAGGAGTCTGACATTGGGGGTTATTTAAAGGCCTTAGTCACCCCTCATTATGTGATTTAGTTTTAATTCTTTTATTGATTAATCAAGTTCTCTTTGAGTTTTAAGAAATTCTCTTCAGTCTTGTTTATTTTAGAAGTTGCTTTGGTAGTCTCTTTGATTGTAAGAGTAGTCTTCACCTTTCTTCTTGCCTTGATCTTCTTCTTGGAGGGGAGAATTAAAGATGTTAGCAAGTGGTTGTGGACATCTTTCAGACACCATCGTCACCTTTCCATCTTTTATTCTCTTTGAAAATTTTGTTTTGTTATTTCTTGATTATTTGATTCTAATTTCTTTTGATTTCGTTCCAAGTCCTAAAACCACCAAGATTCATCTTTTCCCATCCCAAATCAACAAGGTTCATCATAAAATTAGGGGTTCTTGGTCGTTTACAATCTTTGGAATCTTTAATTCCAAAACAATTTTCTTTTGAGCTTAAAAATTTGTTTAACAAATCAGTTTTGTTTCACCTTTCAAATATGATTTTGGATGAAATTCTCCACTTAAATTAGGGTTATTTGAGTTCAAGAAACCCTATAATTCATCCTTTGGCACCCAAATTTGAACTACATCTTAGTATTTATTATTTAAGGTTTTTTTATTGATTTTTTCTTGTTTAGTTCCAACCAATTTATTTCTTTCAGATCTGACTTGTTTGTTTTTTTATTTTCCAATGTGTTTCAGATCCAGCAAGCAAAGAAGCCATCTTTAATCATCTAGAGCCCTAAGACAAATCCATAACGAGACGACTTACGATTCTATTTCGTGCGTGTTTTTTATCAAGTGGAATCCGATTTTAGGCATTTGTGAGTGTTCGGTCTTGAAAAAGAAAGAATCGAATGTTTGAACCTGAAAGGAGAAGAAAAGAAAAGAAAAGAAAAGAACAGAAATATCCTCACACAAAATTGAATCTGTTGAGTTTAATTCATTTCGTACTTCTTTTGGAACACTCTAAACAAAGTCTGTCTCGTTGCATCTATACTCATATTCGGGTTTGGGTTTATTTTCCTTTACTCTAAGGTTAAGTATTCATTTGTTTTAAGCTTTCCTTCTTCTTTTACACAATCTAAAACTTTGTTTTTTTCTTGTGTTAGTAGGAAAAAAAGTTGCCTTCTCCTTCCTCCGAGCAACTTAATTCTATTGGAGTCCAGCCTTTCTTTGGATTCATAGAGCTATTAGGTTCTTTTACTAGTGATTACACTGTGATTTAAAAGTGAGATGTTGCTTTGAATTCTATTAAAACATTCATAAGAGTTTTTCTAGCCTTATTGAGAATTTATTTTCTTTTTTTAGTGCATAACTGTGAGGTTTGATTTTATTTTTGAGTGTTGTGGATTTCAGGATGGTTACCACTAGTAGTAACAAAGGAAGTGAGGAAACACGTGAGAAAGTACTAGATACATTAAAGGCTTTGGCAAGTTCCATCGCAGAGCTAGAAGAAAATATAAATGAGCACTTGTCCCAAATACGAGAACAACAAACCAAATAACAGGCTGATCTTTTTGCTCAATTAACACGATCCATAGAGCAACTAAGTACTCAAGTTGAGCATCGACACAATTGTAATGCTAATGGTGATGAGTTTGAGGTTGACCAACCTCGTGGTCATGATGCTCGTAAAAATCGATGTAGTGATAGTCCTCATGCACGTCCTATTCGTAGAGGCCCTCATGAGTTGGATGAAAACTTTGGTTACCATGATTATGGATAGTGCTCCTTGGCTAAACTAAAGTTTTCCATTCCATAATTTTGTGGAAACAATGATCCAGTGCTTATTGTGATTGGGAAGCAAAAATGGAGAATCTATTTTAGTACTTTACGTGTCCTGATAATGAGAAAGTTTCCATGGCAACTTTAGAATTTTTTGATTATGCCTTGCATCGGTGGACTCAACTGGGACTTAGTCATCGCCGTAACTATGAGGGTGCGATTGACACAAGGGAGGAACTCAAGATAGTGATGCGCAAATGTTTTGTCCCTCCTCACTATTATAAGAGGCTCAAAACAAAACTCCAAAATTTGATGCAAGGTAATTGGTCCATTGATGACTACTTCAAAGAAATGGAGACCCTAATGCAACAAGCTAGTATTGAAGAAGATGATGAGTCTACCATGGTTAGGTTTGTTGAGGGGTTGAATAAAGCAATTGCGAACCTATATCGACCTTGAAGAAGCCGTTCAAAAAGCCACGGAGATTAAACAACAATTGCACGAACAAGGTCCTCGATCTTCCTCCTCAAGTTAGTATTACAAAGGTAACAATTCCAAAGCTTCTTTTCGGAATTCTAAATTGCCTTTTACTACTAATAAGTTTGGTCAAAGTGGTGATCAAATGTTGTCCAATTCAAGGCCTGATGGATAGAAACAAACCGATTGGAAAAGTGGTGCCCCAATCAAAATGCAGGTCCCTCCTAAACAAAATAATCTAAATAGTTCAGCCCTAAAGAGAACCCGTGACATTGAGTGCTTCAAATGCAAAGGGCATGGCCATTATAGTCGTGATTGCTCTAATACGAGATTACTTGTGGTTTGAGAAAATGGTGAATACTCTTTAGATCCCGATGATCCCTATATGACCGAATTTATCGAGAATGTTCAACATGGGGGAGATTTCTATAAGGAGGAATTATTGGCTTCATAGGTTGAAGGGGAGGATTTCGACACTTCCCATTGTCTAGTAGTAAGATGCACTCTTAATGTAAGTGTAAAGAAAGATTTGGAAATCAGCGAACAAACATCTTCCATTCGAGGTGCTCGGTTAAAGGGAAGCTATGTTCATTCATCGTGGGTAGTAAGAGTTTTGCAAATGTAATTAGCAGCTTCCTAGTTGATTCCCTTGGCTTGCCGTATTCTAGACACCCTAGGCCATATCGACTTCAATAGCTTATTGATGGCGCCGAAGTTAAGGTAAATAAACAAACTCTGGTTTCTTTTAAAATTGGGAACTATGAGGATGAAATTTGGTATGATGTGTTGCCCATGAAGGCTTCCCATTTGTTATTTGGTTGTCCATGGCAATATGATAGAGATGTGCAACATCATGGCAAGCTAAATCAATATTCCCTCATCTTCAAAGGAAAAAAGTACACATTAATATCGTTGACACCTAAAGAAGTTCATGACGAACAACTCAAAATATTGAAAAGACTGAGAGTAAAGAAGCCAGTAGTAAAAAAAGTTAATCGAAAGGCCTACTAGTGAGTGAATCCTTTTGTTGTAAAAAGAGCACTCAAAATTTATATGCGAGTGTAAAAGATGTGAGAAGAGCTCTTGTCACTAAACAACCTTGTGTCCTTGTGAGATTTAGGCCGAATCTTTTGTCTTTGTCAAACATAACATGTTCGTTGGCTAGTGTTTTCTCTGTTGTTTTACAGGATTATGAGGACGTTTTCGGTGAGCCTCCCAAAGGTTTACCACCTTTAAGAGGAATTGAGCACCAAATCGATTTAATACCGGTGCTAGCATACCAAATCGACTAGCTTATCGAAGCAATCTCGAGGAGACAAAGGAATTGTGACGACAAGTAAAGGATCTTTTAGTTAAAAGGTATGTATAAGAAAGCCTAAGTCCTTATGTCGTTCTTGTTTTATTAGTGCCTAAGAAAGACGGTACGTTTCACATGTGTGTTGATTGCCACCCAATCAACAAAATTACAGTAAAGTATAAACATCCTATTCCTAGACTTGATGATATGCTTGATGAGTTGCATGAATATTCTATCTTTATTAAAAGCAACTTAAAAAGTGGGTATCATCAAATTTGAATGCGGGAAGGGGACAAATGGAAACAGCCTTTAAAACAAAATTTGGATTGTGTGAGTGGTTAGTACTGCCTTTCGGGTTAGCTAATGCACCTAGTACTTTCATGCACTTAATGAATCATATTTTGAGGCCTTGGGTAAATTTTTTGTTGTTTACTTTGATGATATTCTAATTTACTCAACTTCTTTGGATGAACATGATCAGCATGTTAAAATCTGTTTCGAACATTCTACGGACTGAAAAATTGTATGCCAACCTTGATAAATGCACATTTTGCTGTGATAAGCTAATGTTTTTGGGTTTATAGTTAGTGAACAAGGTATTCATGTCGATGAGGACAAAGTAAAGGCAATCAAGGAGTGGCCTACTCCTGAGTCAGTTACTGAAGTAAGATCTTTCCATGGTTTAGCTAGTTTTTATCGTAGGTTTGTGAAAGATTTTTCTTCTATTACTGCCCAATTAACTGAAATAATTAAGAAATTTATGGTTTCAAGTGGGGTACACCTCAAGCAAAGACTTTTCAAACCTTATAAGATAATTTGTGTTTTGCTCCGGTTCTTAAATTACTTGATTTTTCTAACACTTTTGAGCTAGAATGTGATGCTTCAAGTATTGGGATAGGTACGATCTTGATGCAAGACAAGAGGTCAATTGCTTGTTTTAGTGACAAGTTAAATAAAGTGCAATTGAATTATTTGACTTATGACAAGAAGTTACTTGCTTTGTTTCGAGCTCTTCAAGTTTCGTAACACTATTTATTGCAAAATGAGTTTGTAATTCACAGCGATCATGAGTCCCTTAAGTGGCTAAAGGGACAAGATAAATTAAGTAAGAGACATGCTAGGTCAGTCGAATTTATTGAAACATTCCCATATGTCATTAAGTACAAAATGGGTAAGGATAATGTTGTTGTTGATGCTTTATCTCGAAAATATTCTTTAATAACTACTATGAATGCTAGAGTCTTAGGATTTAAGCATTTGAAAGATTTGTACTTAAATGATACTGATTTAGACATATCTTTGTTAATTGTGGGAATGGGGCCTATGATAAGTTTTATCTTGTAGAAGGTTTTTTATTTCGAATAGATAGGTTATGTATACCACAATCCTCCATTAGGGAACTCTTGGTTCGAGAGGCACATAGTGTAGGACTTATGAGACTTTTTGGAACTGCGAAAACATTAGACATTCTACAAGAACACTTCTTTTGGCTACACATGAAGAAGGATGTCAAAAAGGTATGTTCTAAATGTAGAACTTGTCGAAAAGCAAAATCTAAGGTAATGCCTCATGACCTTTATACTCCTTTGCCATTCCTTCTTCTCCATGGGTTGATCTATCCATGGATTTTATTCTTGGGTTGCCACGAACTAAAAAAGGTCGAGATAGTATCTTTGTTGTTGTTGACAGGTTTTCAAAGATGGCTCACTTCATAGCTTGTCACAAAACCGATGATGCTACACATGTGGCTGATTTATTCTTTAAGGAGGTAGTGCGCCTGCATGGAATACCTCGTACCATTGTTTCTGATAGAGATGTGAAGTTCTTAAGCCATTTTTGGAAGGTACTATAGGGTAAGATTAGCACAAAACTCCTTTATTCGACTATTTGTCATCCCCAAATCGATGGACAAACCGAAGTGGTAAATAAAATCATAGGAGCTTTACTTAGAGTTGTGGTGGGTAACAATCTCAAAAAGTGGGAAGAATGTTTACCTTTTGTCGAATTCTCATATAATCGATCTATCCATTTTACAACTGGTTATTCTCCCTTTGAAATTGTTTATGGTTTTAATCCACTTACTGTACTTGATATTGTGTCATTACCTTTATATAATATTTGAAGCTTAGATGGCGAACAAAAGGTTGAGTTGGTAAAATCCATACAAGAGAAAGCTCGACAACGAATTGCGAAAACAAATGAAGTTATTGCCAACAAAGCTAATAAGCCCGCAAGCAAGTTGTTTTTGAACTCGATGATTAGGTTTGGGTCCATATGTGAAAAGAGAGATTTCCTAAACAACAAAAATCAAAATTAGACCATAGGGGTGATGGACTGTTTCAAGTTCTCAAGCGAATCAATGACAACACCTACCAAATAGATCTGCTTGGTGAGTTTAATATGAGTACTATTTTCAATGTTGTTGATCTCTCTCCCTTTGATGTTTTAGATTCGAGGACGAATCTTTTCAAGGAAGGGGGAATGATGCAAGCATCAAAGTTGATGGGCTCACTTTACCTCAAGGCCCAATTATAAGGTCAAAGGAAAGAAAGATGAAAGCAAGATTAAATGGATTTGTACAAGAATTTATCACAAAGGCGTTAGACGTACATATGAGCCAAAAAGAAAACCAAGATTCACTTTCTTGTTTTCAAGAAATCAAATATTGGTCTAATTATGCCGTTTGGGGAGATTTTAGAAATCAAGAAAACCAAGAATCCAAATCTTGGAATTCTTGGTCCAAGAAACCGAATCTTGAAGCTGACATTCAATGGATAATGTGTTGGAGCATAAACGGATAGAACTTGGAAGGAAATGTGCAAGATCAGAATTGACCCATTTACACGTCACTAAGCCCAACTTAAAAGTTTTGGGCACCATTTGGAAGCTGAGAAGAACATGCATTGCAAATCAGGCCCCACTGAGACCTAATCGAATTTATCTTAGTTTTCCAAGTAAAAATTCGGCCCAAGCACAAGCCATTTAAGCCTTAGCCGAAATTCCATATTAAATTATTGTTTTAGTTTTATTTATTAGTTAATTAGTTATTTGATTATTCTGCTAAGTTGTAATTAGTTATTTATTTGACTTTAATCTCCTAAGTTTGATTAGGAGTCTGACTTTAGGGGTTATTTAAAGGCCTTAGCCACCTCCTCATTATGTGATTCATTTTTTTAATTCTTTTATTGATTAATCAAGTTCTCCTTGAGTTTTAAGAAATTCTCTTAGGTCTTGTTTATTTTAGAATTTTCTTTGGTAGTCTCTTTGATTGTAGGAGTAATCTTCACCTTTCTTCTTACCTTGATCTTCTTTTGGAGGGAAGAATTAGATCCGTTAGCAAGTGGTTGTGGATCTCTTTATGGATTCAAGGCTATCGAGGACATCTTTCAGACACCATTGTCACCTTTCCATCTTTATTCTCTTTGAAAATTTAGTTTTGTTATTTCTTGATTATTTGATTCTAATTTCGTTTGATTTTGTTCCAGGTCCTAGAACCACCAAGATTCGTCTTTTCCCATCCTAAATCAGCAAGATTCATTAGAAAATTACGGGTTCTTGGTCGTTTACATTGTTTGGAATCTTTAATTGCAAAACAATTTTCTTTTGAGCTTAAAAATCAGTTTTGTTCCCCTTTCAGATATGATTTTGGACAAAATTCTCCACTTAAATTAGGGTTCTTTTAGTTCAAGAAACCCTAAAATTCATCCTTTGGTGTCCAGATTCGAACTACATCTTAGTATTTATTATTTGGGGTTTCTTTATTGATTTTGTCTTGTTTAGTTCCAACAAATTTATTTTCCTTCAGATCTGACTTGTTTCTTTGTTTTTTTAATGTGTTTTAGATTCAACAAGCAAACAAGCCATCTCTAAATGTCTAGAGCCCTAAGACAAATCCGTAACGAGACAACTTACGATTTTGTTCTGTGCGTGTTTTTATCAGGTAGTGTATATCGGGTCTATTTTCACCAATTGTGCAAAACTGTAAAAAATTCACCAAATTCATGCTTAATATTTTTAAAAATAATTTAAAATAATATGTTGGAAATTTTAACACAAATTAATTATTTTATAATTGAATTGTATTTTTCGATATTAATTACTAAGAATTTGCATGAATTTAAGGTAAAAATGATATAAAAAGTTTATAAATTTTTATCGTTGCACACCCTCTAAACTTAATTCATTGCTAGTCCCGAGTAATGCACAACTTACAAAAGAGTTGACCATTTCTCCTCATATTTATGATTTCAAAATAATTAAGCAAAAAAAAATAAGAATTTAGAAATTATGTAGCTTAAGTATTTTTTTTATTCAATTGTCTTCAATTATCATCATGCTTATCTCGATAAAGACATGTCACAATCTTATCACTCAATTTTATTCCCTAGTTAAGACCAAACTGCAATAATTAAGTTTAACTTATGCCTTCATAGGTTGAACATAGCAATTTCTCTCCACTAATGTAGGAAGCATTGAAATCTTGAATCAAATAGGTCTTTTGCATAGGTTTTAATGGGGCTAGGCTAGGGGTTAGTAAAAGATAGATAAATTTAAGTTAAAACCCTATACTCAGCTTGCATCGGTCCTTCAATTTCTCCAACTCTTTCAAATTTTGAATGCTCATGCTCTTTTTTTTTTCTTTTGAGTACATATGCTCTTTTTTTTCTTTTTCATTTTTTTCTGAGCATCATTTTTGTATGTACTACACTTTTGTTGAGCATTCTGATACTTTTTCTCAACTCCCCCAAACTTATTTTCTGAACATAATCTTGATAGACTGAGTCTAGTAGTTGGGACAATTTAGAAACAAGTACGAGAGATAGGATGACTTATAATTGTAGGGTACAAAGAAAATCAGGTCATTTAGTCTCAAAGTTGGCTTCAAGGAATAACATTTATTAAGGTTTAGCTTGAAAGGCTCAAACGGTCCAAACAAATGTTGCCTAAATCATTTTCAAAATTTCATGTTTCCTAGGATTTCGCCTCAAGAAATTACTTTGTCAATTTTAGAGACCTAAACTTTCATGCATATCTAGTTTCTATAAGGAATTAAAAATTTTATAACATGATTTCACATATTTTATTAAGACTAGCATTCTTATCATGGTTTAGCTTAATATCATAACCATTGAGATAATTGAATTTTATTTATAACTAAATTCAAATTTTCAACATAAATTCAAATTTTCAAGCAAAATTATAACTAAATTCATAAAATAAGAAGAAATAATACTTATTAAGAAGTTTTCGATTTTCGGTCCCTCCTACTTAAATTGAACAATGTCCCCATTGTTAAAAACAATAGAGAAAGTAGAAAAAAAGGTGAATAAATAATGTACACTAGGTAGGATCAAAGAAGAGGAGGTGAGTCAAATTGACTGCTTAAGTACCAAGCCCTTTCAATGTCCAATCCTAGACATGTATATATTTATTACCACACTCTTATTTTTCTAAGTTTCTGAATTATTGTCTTCAACCTCTTAATTTATTATGCAAGAATTAAAAACTAACCTAGTAACCTAATCCTAAATTCATTCAAGAATTAAAGACTAAAAATAAAATAATAGAAATTAAATAATGACAAGTCCCTCCCCCTTTTATTTATGTTAGACCCCATAGACACTGACTCTTCTTTTGCTTCGTAGTCCCTATTATTGCTCGAGTCACCTTGCTCCTTCTTCGCCATTGGAGTCCATGGTTCAAATATGTAATCTGGAAATTCAGGCACAAAGATAAATGGGTCATGAAATACCTTTTCAAGTGCACTTTTAAATGCGTCATCTCTTATCTTGGTGTATCTCTAATAAGATTGTTGCTTCCATTACATGTGTTTCATGCAATCCATCATCATTGACAGGTCATTTCAAAGTTCAGATTGAGGTGACTGAGGTCTTAGTATGGATATGACAGGCTCAGATACTCATTCAATAGACTCTGCTTCAGCATTCATTCCAGTTGGTTTTGTTACCGAAATATCTTCCTCATGTTCTTCAGGATCTTCCTTAGGATTCTTCTTCAGGATCTTCTTCTTCTTCTTCAGCTTGCTATTGAAGAATGGAATTTCCAGCTACTCGAATGAGATCCCAATCAGTGATTGCTCCTTGGTTATATCCTATTTTCTTCACAGTCCTAAGAATTTCAGTTTTTAAGCACAATATTGTGATTGGGAATGGGAAATATGCTTGAACAAAATGTCTTGCGGCACAGTTTCAAATTTCTCTGATGATGATCTTTCCCATGTCTATGGTCTTTGCCTTCAGAATCAAATAAAGCAACACCATTCATTCCAATGAAACAGTAGTTCCTTGCGGTTTAGGCATGAGATTGAATCAAATAAAGTAAAACCACACTTTCGCTAACAGTATCAAGTATTCTTTGCAACATGTACGAATTCCACTCTTTGACACCGTACATTCAAACCTTGGAATTGTAAGTTCTTGAAGAATTTCTTGCAATTTTTCAGTCTCTAAGTTTTTCATCAAAATAGAGTACTCGTCTTCTTCGAAATCAGGTAAGTTAGAGAACTCATTGATGGTGCTTGACTTTAACGATACCTTGATTCCTCGAATAGGAATTTTTGTAAGTTCACTCGAGGTAAAATTTACATAACATTCTCGAACCAATTCCTCATCTGCACTCAGTCGCTTTTCGTAAAATAATCCCCAGTTCAAAGCTTCAGCAACTTGTCAAATACTTGCCATGATGCTTGTATATTTGCTTTCTTTCCAAGTAAACCCTTTCTCTGGCAACATCTTTTGTTTAACACATTATCATATCTTGCCTTAGCTTCTGCACTGTGGAATTTGTTTTGCCCTTCTTCAATTGCGGCATGATTTTGACCTGATAAAAAATAAGATGGACACAAATATTTTTCTAAAATTTAATTAGTATAAATATTAACAATTTAAATAAATTAAAAAGTTAATAAATTAAATAAATTAAAAATTAGAAAATAAATTCTTACCACCTTTTGATGAATAAAATAAAAATAAAATAAATAGGGTAAAAAGAAAAGATTTTAATCTAAGGTAGGTTTGGAGGGTAACTTAGGTGTTTAAAATAAGGGACAAATGGCATAAGCTTTTGGGCGTGTGCTGCGCACGGCTAAGTGATGGCGCATAAGGGCAACAGCAACAACACTCGGTAGCAACAATAGCAGCACACTTGGACAACAGTAGCAGCACTCTTGGACAGCAACAGCATGCCTAGACAACAGCAACAGCACGAGTTGGCTACAGCAAGGGCGACCAAATGCGGGCACTTGTGGAGGCTTGCGGTAACTTGTGACTGGAGGCAGCGATGACGTTAGATGATGCTCGATGACCTCCGACAACTTCCTATGGTGGCTACTGTCGACACTAAATTCTAGGTGCGGGATGGTTTGAATGATGAACTAATGAAGGTGAATGGTATTTATAATGCATGGAATGCAATTTTCATTCAAACTCTCACATAAATTAATTTACTAAATAACCTAAGTCCTAGTTTGAGTTAATAACAATTAACATAAAAATATATTAGTTGTTATTACTTAATTTATTTGAATTAAAAACTCTAAAATAAATTCTAATTAGACTTTGATAATAATTAATATAAATCATAAAATTTAATTTATAATTTTATATCAAGTATTATGAAATTTTAAAATAAAAATAAATAACATAAAAATAAATAAATAAACTTTATTTGTAGCTGTTTAAAAATATTTACAAAAAAGACAGCTAATTTTAGTATTTACAAGAAGCACAACCAAATTTTACAAAAAATTCAATTAAGTCCTTGAACTTAAAATAATTTGAAAATTGAGTTGCAATTAAAAACGTGGATAAAAAATTGACCCTTTTTATTTGCAAAATTCAAAATTATGAATTTATTTTCTGATTTAGGAAATAATTTCCTGGAAAATTGTTTCAAAATTAATTCCTAAGAAAGATTGGAGGGGTCACAAACGGTCAAGCTTAAGTTCCAAACTCCTAGACAGAATTTATTTCAACATATTAGTACAAAAAATATAACCTAAGCTATTTACTATAACAACAAAAATTAATCATTAGATAAAATGAGCAACGATTTATCCCGCTCAATTTCACATCTCCAATAATGTTTGAACCATTGAGCATTGACTCGAAAATTACCTCTCTTACTGTAGAGTTCCACAACTCCATATGGAAAGACTTTATGGATAGTAAATGGATTGAACCAATGTGATTTCAACTTACCTGGAAAGAACTTCATTCTAGAGTTGAATAGTAAGACTTGCTGACCTGCTTCGTACTCTCTAACTTGAATGTGCTTGTCATGCCATCTTTTTAATCTTCCTTTACATAACTTGGCATTTCCATAAGAGAATGTTTAGAATTCTTCTAACTCATTGAGCTGAAGCATTTGTTTTTCATTAGCAAGCTTGGGGATCAAAATTGAGCTACTAAAGAACCCAATAAGCTTTGTGTTCTAACTCCAAAGTCAAATGGCATGCTTTTCCAAATACTAACCTAAAGGGAGACATCCCTAAACGTGTCTTGTATGTTGTCTTGTAGGCCCATAAAGCATCATCCACTCTCTTGGACCAATCTCATCGGTTTGGACACACTACCTTCTCGAGTATGCCCTTTATTTCTTTATTCACTAGTTCAATTTGCCCATTCATCTACGAATGGTAAGCTATAGCAATTTTGTGCCTTACTTCTTGTTAACCGAGTAACCACTTCAACCTCTTGTTCACAAAATAGGACCCCTCATCACTAATGATGGCTCTCGGAGTTTCAAACCTTGTGAACACATGCTTCTGTAAAAACTTCTTCACTACCTTGGCATCATTTGTTAGATATGCCTAGGCTTTAATCCATTTTGATATGTAGTCAACTGCTACCAGGATATACTTGTTACCAAATGACATAGGAATGGACCAAGAAAGTCAATACCCCAAACATCGAATAATTCCACTTCCATGATGTTTGTTCGAGGCATTTCATTTCTGTTGGTGATATTTCCAACCCTTTGACATTGGTCACAACTTTTGACATAGGCGTATGCATCTTTGAACAATGTCGGCCAAAAAACTCCAGGTTGTAATACTTTGCCGCAGTACGTGAACCTTCGAAGTGTCCCCCACTTGGAGTTGTGTGACACTAATATAATATTACTCGCACTTCATCTTCTGCCACACATATTCTGATCATCTGATCTGCACATTTCGTAAACAAATACGACTCTTCCCAGAAGTAGTACTTAGCATCATGAAAGAACTTCTTTCTTTGTCGATATGTCTTATTATAGGGAATTAAACCACAATCTAAGTAGTTAACAAAATCAACAAGCCAAGGGGTGCTATGACTTACTTTGAGTATATGTTCATCAAGGAACGTCTCTTGTATGGGTACAAGAGTTGAATTTTCTTCTCATGGCTCCAATCTACACAGGTGATTGACTACTGGGTTCTCTACACCTCTTCGATCTTGAATTTCTAGATCGAACTCTAGAAGTAATAGCACCCAATGAATCAGTCTCAGCTTGGCATCTTTCTTGGCAAGTAAGTATTTAATTGTCGAATAATTAGTAAATACTGTCACTTTCGTACCTATAAGGTAGGACCTAAACTGGTCAAAAGCAAACACAATAGTAAGTAATTCTTTCTCAGTTACTGTATAAGTCAGCTAAGTTCTAGACAAAGTCTGACTTACGTAGTAGATGGGATGAAAAACT
The DNA here is from genome assembly GCA_039519145.1 of Kokia cookei. Classification (NCBI taxonomy): domain Eukaryota; kingdom Viridiplantae; phylum Streptophyta; class Magnoliopsida; order Malvales; family Malvaceae; genus Kokia; species Kokia cookei. Next base: position 18,337,347 of record CM076905.1, read on the forward strand.
TTGTTCCTTTGCTGGCCTATCACAGCTTCGATCGCGAAGTCACTTGCACCACACATTAGTTCGAACAACAATTCCCAATCTGAGGTGACAATAATTGGTGTTGAAACTTATCGATTTTTTGAATCATTAAATACTATCAAGCATTCTTCATCAGAGTTGAATGTCGATTCATTCTCTAATAACTTGCTTAAGGGTTTAGCAATCTTAGAGAAGTCCTTTACAAACCTCTGATAGAATCCAACATGTCCCAAAAAGCTCCTAACATCCTTTACAGATGTTGGAGGTGGAAGCTGTTGGGTCGCCAGTACGTCTCGTAACGCAGCGAAAAAATTATTCCGACGATCCCTAATCTTGGATCCATGTATGAGGAATGAATGGGTAAGGAAGGGTTCGAAATATTACCTTTTGAAATCCGAAAAAACCCTAGAAATGGTGTTGTGAAATCCTCCTCTGCACACTGCCGATCCCAAGTTGCAACAAAATCGTCCTGGCCTCTTCGTAGTCCACCCAATCAAGAACGTACAAAAAAACTACCCTCAAAACTTTTCAGAGAATATTTTGACGGCTACTAGACCTTATTTTATTTTTCTTTCTTTTTGATTAAAAAATCAACAACACAATTCTGCTATCTTTCCTTTTTATTTAATATCTCATATTAAAATGGAAATATTCCTTTTGGTAAATATATGAAAGATTTATTAAAACATTGTATCCTTTCCAATAGGATATTAACTTCCATGTTTTTAATATTTAATTTCATTTTATATAATATCTCATATTAAAATGGAAATATTCCCTTAGAGAAATATATGGTAGGTTTATTAAAGCATTATATCCTTTCCAAAAGGATATTAACTTCCATGTTTTTAATATTTAATTTCCTTTTATATAATATCTCATATTAAAATGAAAATATTCCTTTAAAGAAATATATGGAAGGTTTATTAGAACTTTATATCCTTTCCAAAAGGATATTAACTTCCATGTTTTAATATTTAACAAAATCATTATAATTAATAATTATAATTATATTCAGTAAATATTAAACTTTTATGTGAATCAAATTCATATATTTAATAGTAACTATGTCCTCTATTCGTATACAACAAGTTTGTACACATAATGTGTTTAATATTTAACTATCAAATTAAATTATTTCAATAATTAATTTAAATCATGTGATAGTTAAACATAACACCAATTGTATTTGGATTCCATTCGTTTTAACCATAAGGTGTGACCCTGTAGGTTCTTGTAACATTAGCAGCAATATTAGAACGATTCTAATATTACAAACAATGAGTGGCATCTAGAAATGCATCATTGCTACCCAAGTTACAAGAAGTCGTGGTTCGACATAACCTTTCTATGATAAATTTGCATGTGTTATATCCTTTTGTCCTTTATATATAGATTGGACACAAGTCATTGGAGTAGTCACACTTGAATAATCCAATCTCATGTTTCTTGATATCCGAAGTAGACTAAAATAAACAAATAAGTGTAATATCTAATATTAACTTATTTGAGCATGACCATGCATTTCTAGTCTCACTTCATCAAGTGGCCTAGGATATTGCTCCCATTATGTAGGAGGGACAAATCCTATCTTGATCAATCATATCCCACTACATAGATTGTTGCATACCTATCAAATAAACAAATAAGTGTAATATCTAATATTAACTTATTTGAGCATGACCATGCATTTCTAGTCTCACTTCATCAAGTGGCCTAGGATATTGCTCCCATTATGTAGGAGGGACAAATCCTATGTTGATCAATCATATCCCACTACATAGATTGTTGCATACCTATTAGTCTCTATAGTAAAACTTGTTACAATAGACGTTTGACTATATCAAAATATACGATTCACTATGTTGGGAAAATGATTATCTCAAGTCTAAGGATTGTATACATAGTTATCACTATGAGTACTGTCATGACTATTACATAATAATCTAAGAAACATACTCATAGCGGGTTAGTCTAATATGTCATTCTTTAACACATACTTGTGTAATGATTTTGACATCCTTATGTCAATGACAACACTTTGTCATCAATCAACTACATATTAGTCTCAATTCGTTATTATTGTTCAAGCCCACAATAATACTTGACTAAGGACCTTTTAAGAATAATCATATTATCCTCAGGACATTATTATAAATCAATTTATTTAAATACACAAAAAAAGAAACTGAAATAACAATGGCAATGTCTTTTATTAATAAATAAGGTAAAATGAGTATGTGATTACAATCATCTCATGATTGGTCTTTGGCCATACTCTAACAATCTCCCACTAACACTAAGACCAATCATTCATATATTTAATACCAACTGACATAGTGTGACGATCATGTTTCTGTTATGTCAAAGGCTTCGTCAGCGGATCCTTAATGTTATCATCAGTTGGTACTCTACAGATTTCCACATCTCTTCGATCAATAATTTCTCGAATTAAATGAAAATGCCTAAGTATATACTTGGATCACTAGTGAGATCTAAGTTCCTTTGCCTATGCAATGGCTCCGTTGTTGTCACAACGAAGTTCTATAGCATCTGATATGCTAGGCATAACCCCTAGTTCAGTTATGAGCTTCTTAATCCAAATAGCCTCTTTTGCAGCTTTACTAGCTGCAATATTCTTAGCCTCTATTATAGAATCAACAACTGTACCTTGCTTTGAACTTTCTAGCTCACAGCGCTAACATTAAGGCAAAACACAAAACCCAATCACGATAGTGAATAATCCTTGTCGGTTTGGAAGCTAGCATCAATTTAACCTTTTACACTTGACTCTTCCTTACCTCCATATATAAGCAATGTATCTTAGTTCTTCACAAGTACTTAAGGATATTCTTAACTGCAACCTAATAACCTTCACAGGGATCTTTGTAGCTTGCATATCTTTCTAGCATCCTTTGGATCGACAGAACCTTCAGGTTATGTCATGTACTCATCCTCTTCTAGTTTCCCATTAAGGAAAGCTGTTTTGACGTCCATCTGCCAGATTTTGTAATCATGAAATACAGCTATTGCGAGCATGATCAGGATGGATTTAAACATAGTAACAGGAGAAAAGGTTTCTTCATACTATACACCATAAACTTAGCGAAAACCTTTAGTGACCAATCATCCTTTGTATGTTTATACATTACCATCCATGTCATTTTTCTTTTTGAAAAGCCACTTGCACCCTATGGGTTTAACCCCTTCAAGTGGGTCAACCATGGTCCATACTTGGTTCTTTAACATGGAATCCATCTCAGATCTCATGGCCTCTAGGCATTCCTCAGAGTTTGGGCTCATCACAGCTTCTTGATAAGTCCTAAGCTCATCTGGATCCATAAGCAGAACATCACCATGTGTTGTAATGAGAAATCCATATCTCTCAGGTACATGACGTTCTCTTAAGGTTCAAGATGGTTGTGTTTCCATAATAGTTGATTGTTCCACAACAACTTGTGGAACCTATTGTTGTTAAATCTCTGGTTCAGTGATCTGTTGTTCTTGTCAAATTTCTCCGAGTTCAATCTTTCTACCACTTCCTTTTCTAGAGACAAATTATCTTTCAAGAAAGACTCCTGTCCGAGTAACAAAAACTTTATTCTCGGTAGGAGTGAAGAATAATATCCTTTAGTTTGTTTTGTATATCCCACAAAGATGCATTTTTCAGATTTGGGTTCGAGCTTTGTAGACATCTAACATTTAACATAAGCTTCACAACACCAAATCTTCATAAAATTTATACTGGGACACTTCCTTGTTCACATCTCATATGGTGTCTTTTGAATCGATTTAGATGGAACATGATTTAGTGTGAAGGTAGCTGTCTCAAGTGCACCTCCCTAAAAGGAAGTAGGAAGATTAACGTGACTCATCATTGATCAAACCATATCTAATAATATTCTCATAAACTCTGTTCCATTGTGGAGTACCTGGAGGTGTAAGTTGTGAGACAATCTCATGTTTCTTTAGAAGCTCATTAAACTCTAAGCTTAAGTATTCTCCTCCTCGATCTAATTGAAGTTTTGCCTAGTTGGTTTTTTACTTCATTCTTAAATTCCTTGAACTTTTCAAGGACTTCATATTTATGGTACATATAATAGATCAAGCATATCGAAAAAAAATGCTTAACATACAATAATGTCAACCATTTAATTTAATCACGAATCTGTATCATACAAGCATCTCTGATGCCACTGTTCGGTCACCGGTATGCTCTGTGGCACAGCGAAAAAATTATTCTGGCAATCTATAACCTTCGATCCATGTATGAGGAATGAATCGGGAAGGAAGGGTTCGTAATATTACCTTTTGAAATCTAGAAAACCCCTAGAAACGGTGTTGTGCAATCCTCCTTTACACGTTGTCGATCCCAAGCCGCAACAAAATTGTCCCGACCTCTACGTAGTCTACCCGATCAAGAATGAGTAGAAAAACTACCCTCTAAACTTTTCAAAGAATATTTTGATGGTTGCTAGACCCTCTTTTATTTTTCTTTCTTTTTTATTAAAAAATCAACAACACAATTCTTTTATCTTTCATTTTTATTTAATATTTCATATTAAAATGAAAATATTCCTTTTGAGAAATATATGGAAGGTTTATTCAATCATTATATCCTTTCCAAAAGTACATTAACTTTCATGTTTTTAATATTCAATTTCCTTTTATATAATATCTCATATTAAAATGAGAATATTCCCTTAGAGAAATATATGAAGGTTTATTAAAACATTATATCTTTTCCAAAAGGATATTAACTTCCATGTTTTTAATATTCAATTTCCTTTTATATAATATATCATATTAAAATGAAAATATTCCTTTAAAGAAATATATGGAAGGTTTATTAAAACATTATATCCTTTCCGAAAGGATATTAACTTCCATGTTTTAATATTTAACGAAATCATTATAATTAATAATTATAATTATATTCAGTAAATATTAAACTTTTATAATAATCAAATTCATATATTAATATTAATTATGTCCTCTATTCGCATACAACAAGTTTGTACACATAATGTGTTTAATATTTAACTGTCAAGTTAAATTAATTCAATAATTAATTTAAATCATTTGATAGCTAAACATAACACCAATTATGTTTGGATTCCGTTCGTTCCAACCATAAGGTGTGACCTTGTAGATCCTTGTAATGTTAGTAGCAATATTAGAATGATTCTAATATTACATACAATGAGTGACATCTAACAATGCATCATTGCTACCCAAGTTACAAGAAGTCGTGGTTGAACATAACCTTTCTCTGATAAATTTGAATGTATTATATCCTTTTGTCCTTTATATCTAGATTGGACACAAATCATGAAGTAGACTAATATAAACAAATAAGTGTAATATCTGACCTCCCCCAAATGTACTCTTGTTCGGTGTAGATTTTAGCTTTCCATAAGTATACAGGTCAGGCTATAAATATAATGTGTTTACAACGGAACACTTGGAAGTATTCGAGGATCTTACCCAAAGGAGACTTAAGGTGATAGTAAATGGAATCCCTGCAAAGAATAAAATTAATTAGTACTAGTTTTAGGGTTTTTAGTATGAGTGAAAATAATAGAGTTGTGTGAAAGCATAAAAATAAAATAAATAAGAGAAAAAGCTTTAGTTGTAGAAATCTTATAAACGGCTTGGGGGAGATTAGGTCGTTTCTGTATGATTTCCTCAATTGTTGGGTTTTGTGGATTTTGCTCCAATCAACTAGTCACTACCCCAGTTGGATCTCTCGATCTTTCGTCAGCATAGCAAGTCGATAGAGATTACTTATCACTAGATGTAACAATCTAAACCAGTTTGGGGAAAAGGTGTTCACAGATGGGTAATACCAATTTTGGGTTCATTCCCACCTAGATGACTTTCTAGGGTTGTCAGACCTAGTGTTTGTTTGATGCTCTTACAGCTGATCAGAAAGGTAAAACCCCTGAAAAACATCAATCAATTATTCATACGTCCACTTCATAATTCCCCAAAATGGAATTAATTGCTCATGGTTTCTTTATTCATCAATAACACAATATATCAAAACATGTAAATCAATAATTGAATAAAAAAACTGAATTGTATTAAGTGATCTGTTGGGAAAAATTCCTTGATTGTTTACACGAGTTTCTACATTCTCGTTTCAAAAATGGAAAACAAATAAATTGAAACTGAAAATTAAAAGCTAAGTAATTGTGTCTAAACCCTAGTGGTAAAGGTCCTATTTATAGCTTTACATTGTCATTTTTTCTTAACCCTAAGTCAACTACCGTCCTTCATGTTTAAGTTACATTGTGAAGATGAAAATGCCCTTCACAGTATGCAGAGTTAGCGTTTGACGCCGATGTTGCAACACACCAGGACCTGTGTCGCGACGTAGCAGGCAATGTTGGAATTCTTCATTGCTGATCCCTATGTTGCAACATAGAGTAATCTACGTCGTGACGAAGTTGTCATTATCACTATGGCTTGCTGCTACTAGTCTCCTCTGCACTCCCGAAGTATGTTAGCTAACCTTTAGGCCTCGTTTGTCCTTTAAAAGCAATAATACAACCTTTTTAGCACATTTTATTTGAAAACGAAAATAGACTAAAAATGTATAAAATATAAAGGAAATTAATCAATTTTTAGCTCATCAAATGTGGAAATAAGTTCAACTTTCTAGGTATGAAACTGACAAATCAATATCTCATATTAACTTATTTGAGCATGACCATGCATTTCTAGTCTCACTTCATCAAGTGGCCTAAGATATTGCTCCCATTATGTAGGAGGGATAAATCCTATCCTGATCAATCATATCCCACTACATTAGTCTTTATAGTCAAACTTGTTACATTAGATGTTTGATTGTATCAAAATATTCGATTCACTATGTTGGGACAATGATTATCTCAAGTCTAAGGATTGTATATATAGTTATCAGTATGGGTAATGTTGTCATTATTACATAATCCAAGAAACATACTCATAGCAGGTCAATCTAATATGTCGTTCTCTAACACATACTCATGTATTGATTTTGACATCCCTATGTAAAGGACAACACTTTTTCATCAATCAACTACATATTAGTCTCAATGCATTATTGTTGTCCAAGCCCACAATAATACTTGACTAAGGACCTTTTAAGAATAATCATATTATCCTCAAGACATTATTATAAATAAATTTATTTAAATAAACAGAAAAAGAAACTAAAATAGCAATGTTTTTTTTATTAATAAACAAGGTAAAATGAGTATGTGATTACAATCATCTCATGATTGGTCTTGGGGCATACTCTAACAAAAGCTTGTCGATAACTTCTACTTTGTTTTTATCAACTTCAATTCCTTATCTTGTTATTCGGTGCCTCATACCATAAAATGACACTTTTTCGAGTTGAGAACAAGGTTTGTCTCTTCGCAACACTTTAATACCTTTGCTAGATTGGCTAAGCAATCATCATAAGTGTCCCCGAACACTGAGAAGTCATCCATGAACACTTCCAAATACTTCTCAACCATGTCAGTGAAAATGGCCATCATACATCCTTGAAACATAGTAGGTGCATTACATAAATCAAAGGGCAAGCATCTAAATGCGAATGTACCATACGGGCATGTGAACGTCGTTTTGTGTTGATCTTTCGGTGCAACTGTAATCTGATTGTACCCAAAGTAACCATATAGAAAACAGTAATAATCTCGCCCCATGAGTTTATCTAGCATCTGATCTAAGAACGACAAAGGAAAATGGTCTTTCCTAGTCGCTTTGTTTAATTTTCGGTAGTTGATGCAAATTCTCCATCCTATAACTGTTCTAGTCAGTATCAACTCATTGTTTCCATTCTTTATGACCATAATGCCTCCTTTCTTTGGCACGTATTGGACAAGACTAATCTATGAACTGTCTAAGATGGGATAGATTATACCCGCATCTAACCACTTGATAATTTCCTTCTTGACTACATCTTTCATAATAGGGTTCAGTCTTCATTGTCCATCAATCGTTCCTTTCTTATCATCTTCAAGAATAATCTTGAACATGCATACGGATGGACTTATACAATGAATGTCAGCTATGGTCCATCCAATAGCCTTCTTCAATTGCTTTAGCATTTTAATCAAGTTTTCTTCCTGCTCCTTAGTTAATTATGCTGAAATAATCACAGACAAAGTAGAAGCGTCACCTAAATAAACATATTTTACTTGAGAAGGTAATACCTTGATCTCTAATTTAGGTGCTCTTCAATCGATGCTTTTGGTTGGACATAATCTCTGCTTTCTAACTCCAAAGATTCAAAACGAGTTTGTGGATTAAATCCTCTCGAATTAGCTTCCAGTAAAGCTAAGTTTTCTTCCCCTCTTCATCACTTAGAGGGTTTGTCAACAAAATCTTTTCTAAAGGATCTTCAACAGAGTTGAATTCCTCTTCAATGACTAACTCTTCTAACTTAGACACTGTAGAAAAATCATAAACTACATCAAGAAATCTCATAGACTTAAAAACATTAAATGTTATTTGACCATCCTGAACAACCATAGTTAGCTTGCCCTTCTGCACATCAACCAAAGTTCTTCTAGTTTCTAAGAACAGTCTTCCTAGGATGATTGACACTTCCTTATCTGCTTCAAAGTCTAAAATGACAAATTCAACAAGAAAATGAACTTATCTACATGAACCAATACATCTTCAATTTTTTCTTCAGGATATGCTATAGATCGACCCGCTAACTGCAGTGTAACTGTAGTTGGTCTAACTTCATCTATCCCCAACTTTCTGAATATGAACATGGGCATTAAGTTAATGCTCACACCTAAATCACATAGTGCTTTACCACAATAAGTTGCTCCAATGTTTCAAGGTATGGTAAAACATCCAAGATCCTTCAACTTTAGGGGTAATTTATCTTGAAGATATGCACTACATTCCTTCGTTAGGGCTGCTATCTCAAATTCTCCAATTCTTCATTTCTTCGACTGGGTATCCTTCATGAACTTGACATAATTTGGCATTCACTCAAGTGCTTCTACCAACGAAATGTTGATATGAAGTTGCTTAAGTACGTTAAGGAATTTCCTGAATTGAACTTCCTACTTCTGCTTCTGAAGTCTTTGAGGGTAGGGTGGTGGAGTATTTATAACTTGAACTGACTGCTTCATCTTCTGTGGCATTTCTACATCTAACGAAGTTGTTAGATCATCAAACTTGATTGGTTTAGAAGTCTCTTTCTTAACATTCACCAGTTCTAGTTCTGGTTCTAGCAAAATTAGAGTTTCAACACTTGGTTGAACTTCCACTGCATCTTGAGCATCAGCTTGCTCTTCTTCCACTTCAATCGCATTGGGTTGCAATTTCTTTCCACTGCTTAATGTCAATTTACAGGGCTCCTTCCCTAGATTTCTCGGATTCTCCGTATCACTTGACAAAGCACCTTATGGATGGTTCTTTAGTTCAATGGCAAGTTGCCCCACTTGATTCTCCAAATTCCTTAGAGTAGGATCATTATTTTCCTTGTATGCCTTCAATAAACTCTCTAAGCTGTTGGAAGATTCAGCTTATTGTGGCTTTTGAACTTACTGGGTAAATACATGTGGTTTGGTCGATCTCGATTAAGTGTAGTTGTTACTAGGTCTAGCCCCTTGATTACTCCATGAGAAATTAGGGCGATTTCACCAAGATAGGTTGTAAAAGTTTGATTGCGGCCCCTATTTACCTCGATTTTGGTTATGATTACCCATGTAATACACATATTTTGGGTTTGATGGGCATTCTTCGAACAAGTACCCTTCTCCATAATAGACACAGATTACATTCTCGAATAGATTAGGTGGCTCTGCAACATTATTAAACCCATTAGTAGTAAAATTTTTAAGCGTTGAGGAAATTGATGATACCTAAGCTGGAAGTGAAGTTAGTGGATCCACTTCATGGATTCCTGCAACTTGTTTTCTTGAGTTTGCTAAATTAGTCAGCCATTGGTAATTATTGCTTGCGATCCTCTCTATAATTTCATAACCCTCATTGTAAGACTTAGAAAAAATAGCTCCATTGGCGAAAGCATCTACTACTATCCTTGTGTGGGAATTAAGACTGTTATAAAATGTCTCTAATTGAATGTAATGTGGGATTCGATGATGAGGGCATTTCCTTAACAATTCTTTAAATCTTTCCCATGCCTCATACAAAGATTCATCATCCATCTATTGGAAAGTAGTAATTTCACTCCTCAACTTAGCATTCTTGCTAGGAGGGAAATACTTCCTAAGGAATCGTTCTGCTAACTCTTGCCATGTTGTAACAGAATTTGGTGGCAATGAGTTCAACTAGGCTTTAGCTTTGTCCCTTAGTGAAAATGGGAACAACTTCAATCGAAGTGCATCTTCTGACATTCCGTCTAACTTGAAAGAATCAAGTGAAAATGGGAACAACTAGGCTTTAGCTTTGTCCCTTAGTCTCAAATAAAGATGAGGATCTTTGATAAGCATTCCATTGAATTGGCCTATTGTCAAAAGCATCTGAAACATCACTGGCTTCTGTTTGAATTGTTGTGCCTTGATATCGGGACTTCTAATTCCCGAATTAAGCTTGTGAAACAAAAGCACTGCATATTGTCTCAAGGCTCTATCCCTATCATCAACAATAAAGATTGGATTCTGAGCATGATTAACTCCATGTCCTTGATTTTGGTTCTCGAAATTCATCTTTTCGGCTCTTCTTTGAGATGCTTGTCTTCTTCTTTCTCGAAAAGTTCATTCAATTTCAGGGTCCACTACAAGTAAGTTGATAATTCGGTCAATACTCATAAACACCTGAAATAATCAGAAAAAAAATAACACTACAGCAAAACAGGTTATTAGCAGCTTTTTAGCGGCGTTTGTACAAAAAATGCCATAAAAAGTAAAGCAATAGCGGTGTTTTTTCATAAATGCCGTAAAAGCTAAAGCAATAGTGGCGTTTTTTCATAAACGTCGCAAAAGGTAAACAATAACGACATTTATGTGAAAACACTACAAAAGATAAGAGCATTAGCGACGTTTATAAGAAAACGCCGCAAAGGAAAAGGTATGAGCATTAGTGGTGTTTACGAGAAAACACCGTAAAAGGTATAAGCATTAGCGGCGTTTTTGAGAAAACACCACAAAAGTTATGAGGATTAGCGGCGTTTATGAGAAAACACCCTAAAAAGGTATTAGCATTAGCGGTGTTTATGAGAAAACGCCGTAAAAGATGAGAGCATTAGCGGCGTTTATGGGTAAAACTCTGCTAAAGGTAAATTGCAAAAAACCTAAAATCAAATTATCGTATATAATGTGTTAGTCCAATAAAGTAATCGACACTATGATTACTAATAAAATTAACATGAAAAATAAATATCTCATGCAATTTTATCTAGTTACTTTAGAATTTCATATTTGTTGGTAATTCTCTCTCTAACATTAGACATATACTCATTGTTATCATTGATTGGTCCTTAACCAAGTACAAATAATCAATAACAAATATAATTAAATTTGGTACTTGTAATTTTATAAAATGTTCATTGCGATACATATACTTTGAAAATGTACAGTCTTAAAAGAGAAGAAAATGGTGATTGGGTTGATAGCTTACATATTCTAGTATTGCACTGAAATGTACTAGTTTATAACTAGAGAGTAACTTACATATTTTATAATATGTCTAGTATTGCACTGAAGAGAAGATATTTGGAAGCGAAGGTGTTGTTGTGAATATATGAGAGGCTTGAAGTGAAGATATCGGGGACGACAGACGCTGCGTCGTTTCATTGAAGTCCAATATCGCATCATTTGGTCTAAATAGTTTATTGCAAAGAACTTTTGGTCTTTGAATTAAAAACTTATTTACGTGAGAATTGTTTCTCTCTTTGTACTTGGATGAACTGTTGAACATGTCAAACTTTTACGAGTTATTTTTAACTTTGGTTCCCTAAAGTATTCAACAAGATCCATTCCTTAGAGCAATTTTCAGAACATTCCATGCTTCGAAAATCGTATCATTTGGTCTAAATAGTTTGTCATTTTGTAAACAAGTTTTGGTCTTTGAATTAAAAACTTATTTACGTGAGAATTGTTTCTCTCTTTTTTCTTGAAAGAACTTTCCAACTTGTCAAACTTTTACTAAATCTTTTATAAATTTGAATCGTTAAAGTATTCAACATGATCCATTCCATCAAGCAATTTTTCGAACATTCCATGCTCAGAAAATCACAACATTTTGTCTAAATAGTTAGTCATTTTGCAAACAAGTTTTGGTCTTTGAATTAAAAACTTATTTACATGAGAATTGTTTCCCTCTTTGTTCTTGGGTGAACTTTCGAACTTGTCAAACTTTCACTAAATCTTTTATAAATTTGGATCCTTAAAATATTCAACACGATCCATTCCTTCGAGCAATTTTTTAACATCCATACTCGGCAAATCACATCATTTGGTCTAAATAGTTTGTCTTTTTACAAACAAGTTTCAGTCTTTGAGTTAAAAACTTATTACGTGAGAATCGTTTCTCTCTTTGTTCTTTGACGAACTTTCGAACTTGTCAATCTTTTACGAGTTATTTTTTAACTTCGATTCCCTAAAGTATTCAACAAGATCCATTTTTTAGAGCAATTTTTCGAACATTCCATCATCGGGAAATCGCATCATTTGGTCTAAATAGTTTGTCATTTTGTAAACAACTTTTGGTCGTTGAATTAAAAACTTATTTACGTGTGAATTGTTTCTCTCTTTGTTCTTGGAAAAACTTCCAAACTTGTCAAACATTAAATTAAAAACTTGCCAAACTTGTTTCTCTCTTTGTTCTTGGACGAACTTCTGAGCTTGTCAAACTTTTCCTAGTTCTTTTATAACTTCGGATCCTTAAAGTATTCAAGACGATCTATTCCTTCGAGCAATTTCTTGAACATTCCATGCTCGGGAAATAGCATCATTTCGTCTAAACAGTTCCTCATTTTGCAAACAAAAACTTGGTCTTTGAATTAAAAACTTATTTATGTGAGAATTGTTTCTCTCTTTGTTCTTGCACGAACTTCCGAACTTGTCAAACTTTTGCTAGTTCTTTTATAACAAGTTTTTGTCTTTGAATTAAAAACTTATTTAGGTGAGAATTGTTTCTCTCTTTATTCTTGGACAAACTTCCCAACATGTCAAACTTTTATTAAATCTTTTATACATTCGATCCTTAAAGTATTCAACACGATCCATTCCTTCAAGCAATTTTTCGTCCATGCTCGGCAAATTACATCATTTGGTCTAAATAGTTTGTCATTTTGCAAACAAGTTTTGGTCTTTGAATTAAAAACTTATATATGTGAGAATTATTTCTCTCTCTATTGTTGGACGAACATCCGAACTTGTCAAACTTTCACTGAATCTTTTATAAATTTGGTTCATTAAAGTATTCAACAGATCCATTCCTCTGAGCAATATTTTGAACATTCCATACTCGACAAATCACATCATTTGGTCTAAATAGTTTGTCCTTTAGCAAACAAGTTTTAGTCTTTGAGTTAAAAACTTATTACTTGAGAATTGTTTCTCTCTTTGTTCATGGACGAACTTTCGAACTTGTCAAACTTTTACAAGTTATTTTTTAACTTCGGTTCCCTTAAGTATTAAACAAGATCCAATTTTTAGAGCAATTTTCTGAACATTCCATCCTTGGGAAATCGCATCATTTGGTCTAAATAGTTTGTCATTTCGAAAAAACAGTTTTGTTCTTTGAATTCAGAACTTATTTACGTGAGAATGGTATCTGTCTTTCATCATAGATGAACGTCTAAGCTTGTCAAACTTTTACTTGTTATTTTATAACTTCAGATCCTTAAAGTGTTGAAGACGATCCATTCCTTCGAGCAATTTTTCAAACATTCCATTCCCAGGAAATCGCATCATTTGGTCTAAATAGTTTGTCATTTTGCTAACAAGTTTTGGTCTTTAATTAAAAACTTATTTACGTGAAAATTGTTTCTCTCTTTGTTTTTGGATGAACTTTCGAACTTGCCAAACTTTTTCGAGTTATTTTTTAACTTCGTTTCCCTAAACTATTAAACAAGATCCATTCCTTAGAGCAATTTTTCGAACATTCCATGCTCGAGAAATCACATAATTTGGTCTAAATAACTTGTCATTTTGTAAACAAGTTTTTGTCTTTGAATTAAAACCTTATTTACGTGAGAATTGTTTCTCTCTTTGTTCTTGGAAGAACTTCCGAACTTGTCAAACTATTACAAGTTCTTTTATAACTTCGGATCCGTAAAGTATTCCAGACGATCTATTCTTTCGAGCAATTTTCTGAACATTCAACGCTCGAGAAATCGCATCGTTTGGTCTAAATAGTTTGTCACGTTGCGAACATGTTATGGTCTTTGAATTAAAAACTTATTGACGTGAGAATAGTTTCCCACTTTGTTCTTGGACGAACTTCCGATCTTATCAAACTTTTTCTAAATCTTTTATAAATTTGAATCCTTAAAGACTCCAACACGATCCATTCCTTCAAGTAATTTTTTGAACATTCCATGCTCGGTAAATTACATCATTTGGTCTAAAAAGTTTGTCATTTTGCAAACAAGTTTTGGTCTTTGAAATAAAAACTTATTTACGTGAGAATTATTTCTCTCTTTCTTGTTGGACGAACATCCGAACTTGTCAAACTTTTACTGAATCTTTTATAAATTGGGTTCCTTAAAGTATTCAACAGATCCATTCCTCTGAGCAATATTCCGAACATTTCATACTCGGCAAATCACATCATTTGGTCTAAATAGTTTGTCTTTTTGCAAACAAGTTTCAGTCTTTGAGTTAAAAACTTATTACTTGAGAACTATTTCTCTCTTTGTTCATGGACGAACTTTTGAACTTGTCAAACTTTTACAAGTTAATTTTTAACTTTGGTTCCATTAAGTATTCAACAAGATCCAATTTTTAGAGCAATTTTCTGAACATTCCATCCTTGGGAAATCGCATCATTTTGTCTAAATAGTTTGTCATTTTGTAAACAACTTTTGGTCTTTGAATTCAAAACTTATTTACGTGAGAATGGTATCTCTCTTTCTTCTTAGATGAACGTCTAAGCTTGTCAAACTTTTACTAGTTATTTTATAACTTCGGATCCTTAAAGTATTCAAGACGATCCATTCCTTCTAGTAATTTTTCAAACATTCCATTCTCGGGAAATCGCATCATTTCGTCTAAATAGTTTGTCATTTTGCTAACAAGTCTTGGTCTTTAAATTAAAAACTTATTTACGTGAAAATTGTTTCTCTTTAATCTTGGGCGAACTTTTGAACTTGCCAAACTTTTACGAGTTATTTTTTAACTTCGATTCCCTAAAGTATTCAATAAGATCCATTCCTTAGAGCATTTTTTTGAATTGTTAATGGACGAACTTCCCAACATGTCAAACTTTTATTAAATCTTTTTATACATTCGAATCCTTAAAGTATTCAACACGATCCATTTCTTCAAGCAATTTTCTGAACATTCTATGCTCTGCAAATTACATCATTTGGTCTAAATAGTTTGTCATTTTGCAAACAAGTTTTGGTCTTTGAATTAAAAACTTATATATGTGAGAATTATTTCTCTCTCTGTTGTTGGACGAACATCCGAACTTGTCAAACTTTCACTGAATCTTTTATTAATTCGGTTCATTAAAGTATTCAACTGATCCATTCCTCTGAGCAATATTTTGAACATTCCATACTCGACAAATCACATCATTTGGTCTAAATAGTTTGTCCTTTTGCAAACAAGTTTCAGTCTTTGAGTTAAAAACTTATTACTTGAGAATTGTTTCTCTCTTTGTTCATGGACGAACTTTCGAACTTGTCAAACTTTTACAAGTTATATTTTAACTTCGGTTCCCTTAAGTATTAAACAAGATCCAATTTTTAGAGCAATTTTCTGAACATTCCATCCTTGGGAAATCGCATCATTTGGTCTAAATAGTTTGTCATTTCGAAAACAGTTTTGTTCTTTGAATTCAGAACTTATTTACGTGAGAATGGTATTTGTCTTTCATCATAGATGAACGTCTAAGCTTGTCAAACTTTTACTTGTTATTTTATAACTTCAGATCCTTAAAGTGTTGAAGACGATCCATTCCTTCGAGCAATTTTTCAAACATTCCATTCCCGAGAAATCGCATCATTTGGTCTAAATAGTTTGTCATTTTGCTAACAAGTTTTGGTCTTTAAATTAAAAACTTATTTACGTGAAAATTGTTTCTCTCTTTGTTCTTGGACGAACTTTCGAACTTGCCAAACTTTTACGAGTTATTTTTTAACTTCGATTCCCTAAAGTATTCAACAAGATCCATTCCTTATAGGAATTTTTCGAACATTCCATGCTCGAGAAATCACATCATTTGGTCTAAATAGCTTGTCATTTTGTAAATAAGTTTTGGTCTTTGAATTAAAAACTTATTTAGGTGAGAATTGTTTCTATCTTTCTTCTCGGATCCTTAAAGTATTCAAGACGATCCATTCCTTCGAGCAATTTATCAAACATTCCATGCTCGGCAAATCTCATCATTCGATCTAAAGTATTCCAGACGATCTATTCTTTCGAGCAATTTTCTGAACATTCCACGCTCGAGAAATCGCATCATTTGGTCTAAATAGTTTGTCATTTTGCAAACTAGTTTTGGTCTTTGAATTAAAAACTTATTCACGTGAGAATAGTTTCTCTCTTTGTTCTTTGACGAACTTCCGAACATATCAAACTTTTACTAAATCTTTTATAAATTTGAATCCTTAAAGTCTTCAACATGATCCATTCCTTCAAGCAATTTTTCGAACATTCCATGCTCGGCAAATCTCATCATTTAGTCTAAATAGTTTTCCATTTTGTAAACAAGTTTTGGTCATTGAATTAAAAACTTATTTACGTGAGAACTATTTCTCTCTTTGATCTTTGACGAACTTCCAAACTTGTCAAACTTTTACGAGTTATTTTTTAACTTCGGTTCCCTAAAGTATTCAACAAGATCCATTCCTTAGAGAAATTTTCTAAACATTCCACGCTCGGGAAATCGCATCATTTGGTCTAAATAGTTTGCCATTTTGTAAACAAGTTTTGTTTTTTGAATTAAAAACTTATTTATGAGAGAATTGTATCACTCTTGGTTCATGGACGAACTCCCGAACTTGGCAAACTTTGAGGAGATCTTTTATAACTTAACTTCCTTAAAGTATTCAAGACGACCCATTCCTTTGAGAATTTTTCTAAACATTCAATGCTTAAGAAATTGCAACATTGGGTCTAAAGAGTTTGTCATTTCGTAATCAAGTTTTGGTCATGCAGTTAAAAACTTTTACGTGAGGATTGTTTCTCTCTTTCTTCTTGGACGAACTTTCGAACGTGTCAAACTTTTACGACTTCTTTTATAACTTTCGTTCCTTAAAGCATTCAAGGCGATTCATTCCTTCGAGTAATTTTCCAAACATTCCTTGCTCAAGAAATCGCATCATTTGGTCTGAATATATTTTCGTTTTGTAAACGAGTTTTGGTCGTTGTATTAAAAACTTATTTACGTGAGAATTGTTTCTCTCTTTATTTCTGGACGAACATCCAAACTGGTCAAACTTCTACAAGTTATTTTTAACTTTGGATCCCTAAAGCATTCAACAAAATCCATTCCTTAGAGCAATTTTTCGAACATTCCATGCTCGGGAAAGCGCATCAATCGATCAAAATATGTCATTTTGTAAACAAGTTTTGAACTTTGAATTAAGAACTTATTTATGTGAGAATTGTTTCTCCCTCTGTTCTTGGACGAACTTCTGAGCTTGTCAAACTTTTACTAGTTCTTTGATAACTTCGGATCCTCAAAGTATTCAAGACGATCCATTCTTTCGAGCAATTTTTCGAACATTTCATGCTCGACAGATCGCATCATTTGGTCAAAGTAGTTTGTCATTTTGCAAACAGGTTTTGGTCTTTGAATTAAAAACTTATATACGTGAGAATTGTTTCTCTCTTTGTCTTTGTACAAACTTTCGAACTTGTCAAACTTTTATGAGTTATTTTTTAACTTCGGTTCCCTAAAGTATTCAACAAGATCCATTCCGTAGAGCAATCGAACATTCCATGCTCGGGAAATCGCATCATTTGGTCTAAATAATTTGTCATTTTGTAAACAAGTTTTGCACTTTGAATTAAAAACTTATTTACGTGAGAATTGTTTCTCTCTTTGTTCTTGGACGAACTTTCGAACTTGTCAAACTTTTACGAGTTATTTTTTAACTTCAGTTTCCTAAAGTATTCAACAAGATCTATTTCTTTGAGCAATTTTTCGAATATTCCATCCTTGGGAAATCGTTTCATTTGGTCTAAATAGTTTGTCATTTTGTATCCAAGTTTTGGTCTTTGAATTAAAAACTTATTTACGTGAGAATTGTTTCTCTCTTTCTTCTTGGACGAACTTTCGAACTTGTCAAACTTTTACTAGTTCTTTTATAACTTCGGATCCTTAAAGTATTCAAGACGATCCATTCTTTCGAGCAATTTTTCAAACATTTCATGCTCGGGAGATCGCATCATTTGGCCTAATTAGTTTGTCATTTTGCAAACAAGTTTTGGTCTTTGAATTAAAAACTTATTTACGTGAGAATTATTTCTCTCGTTGTCTTTGTACGAACATTCGAACTTGTCAAACTTTTACGAGTTACTTTTTAACTTCGGTTCCCTGAAGTATTCAACAAGATCCATTCCTTTGAGCAATTTTCCGAACATTCCATGCTCGGGAAATCGCATCATTTGGTCTAAATAGTTTGTCATTTTGTAACCAAGTTTTTGTCTGTGAATTCAAAACTTATTTACGTGAGAATTGTTTCTCTCTTTATCTTTGTACGAACTTTCGAACTTGTCAAACTTTTACAAGTTATTTTTTAACTTTGGTTTCCTAAAGTATTCATCAAGATCCATTCCTTAGAGCAATTTTCTAAACATTCCATGCTCGGGAAATCGTATCATTTGGTTTAAATAATTTGTCAGTTTCCAAATAAGTTTTGCACTCTGAATTAAAAACTTATTTACGTGAGAATTGTTTCTCTCTTTGCTCTTGGACGAACTTTCGAACTTGTCAAACATTCACGAGTTATTCTTTAACTTCAGTTCCCTAAACTGTTCAACAAGATCCATTCCTTTGAGCAATTTTCCGTATATTCCATCGTTGGGAAATCGTTTCATTTGGTCTAAATAGTTTCTCATTTTGTATCCAAGTTTTGGTCTTTGAATTAAAAACTTATTTACGTGAGAATTGTTTCTCTCTTTGTTCTTGGATGAACTTTCGAACTTTTCAAACTTTTACTAGTTCTTTTATAACTTTGGATCCTTAAAGAATTCAAGACGATCCATTCTTTCGACCAATTTTTCAAACATTTCATGCTCGGGAGATCGCATCATTTGGCCTAATTAGTTTGTCATTTTGCAAACAAGTTTTGGTCTTTGAATTAAACACTTATTTACATGAGAATTGTTTCTTTCTTTCTCTTTGTACGAACTTTCGAACTTGTCAAACTTCTACGAGTTACTTTTTAACTTCGGTTCCCTAAAGTATTCAATAAGATCCATTCCTTTGAGCAATCTTTCAAACATTCCATGCTTGGGAAATCACATCATTTGGTCTAAATAATTTGTTATTTTGCAAACAAGTTTTGCTCTTTGAATTAAAAACTTTTTTACGTGAGAATTGTTTATCTCTTTGTTCTTGGACGAACTTTTGAACTTTTCAAACTTTTAAGAGTTATTTTTTAACTTCAGTTCCCTGAAGTATTCAACAAGATCCATTCCTTTGAGAAATTTTTCGAATATTCCATCCTTGGTAAATCACTTCATTTGGTCTAAATATTTTGTCATTTTGTATCCAAGTTTTGGTCTTTGAATTAAAAACTTATTTACGTGAGAATTGTTTCTCTCTTTGTTCTTGGACGAACTTTCGAACTTGTCAAACTTTTACTAGTTCTTTTATAACTTCGGATCCTTGAAGTATTCAAGACGATCCATTCTTTCGAGCAATTTTTCAAACATTTCATGCTCGGGAGATCGCATCATTTGGCCTAATTAGTTTGTCATTTTGCAAACAAGTTTTGGACTTTGAATTAAAAACTTATTTACGTGAGAATTGTTTCTCTCTTTGTCTTTGTATGAACTTTCGAAGTTGTCAAACTTTTACGAGTTACTTTTTAACTTCGGTTCCCTAAAGTATTTAACTAGATCCATTCCATAGAGAAATTTTTTGAACATTCCATGCTCGAGAAATAGCATCATTTGGTCTAAATAGTTTGTCATTTTGTAAACAAGTTTTATTTTTTGAATTAAGAACTTATTTATGAGAGAATTGTATCACACTTGGTTTATGGACGAACTCCCGAACTTGGCAAACTTTGAGGAGATCTTTTATAACTTAACTTCCTTAATGTATTTCAGATGACCCATTCCTTTGAGCCATTTTCTAAACATTCAATGCTGGAGAAATTGCATCATTTGGTCTAAAGAGTTTGTCATTTCGTAAACAAGTTTTGGTCTTGGAATTAAAAACTTATTTACGTGAGAATTGTTTCTCCCTTACTTCTTGGACGAACTTTCGAACGTGTCAAAATTTTACAACTTCTTTTATAACTTTCGTTCCTTAAAGCATTCAAGGCGATCCATTCCTTCGAGTAGTTTTCCAAACATTCCTTGCTCAAGAAATCGCATCATTTAGTCTGAATAGATTGTCGTTTTGTAAACAAGTTTTGGTCGTTGTATTAGAAAGTTATTTACGTGAGAATTGTTTCTCTCTTTGTTTTTGGATGAACTTCCAAACTAGTCAAACTTCTACAAATTATTTTTTAATTTTGGTTCCCTAAAGCATTCAATAAAATCCATTCCTTAGAGCAATTTTTCAAACATTCCATGCTCGGGAAATCGCATCATTCAATCAAAATATGTCATTTTGTAAACAAGTTTTGATCTTTGAATTAAAAACTTATTTACGTGAGAATTGTTTCTCCCTTTGTTCTTGGACAAACTTTCGAGCTTGTCAAACTTTTACTAGTTCTTCGATAACTTTGGATCTCAAAGTATTAAAGACGATCCATTTTTTCGAGCAATTTTTTGAACATTTCATGCTCGGCCGATCGCATCATTTGGTCTAAATAGTTTGTCATTTTGCAAAACAAGTTTTGGTCTTTGAATTAAAAACTTATTTATGTGAGAATTGTTTCTCTCTTTTTCTTTGTATGAACTTTCGAACTTGTCAAACTTTTACGAGTTATTTTTTAACTTCGGTTCCGTAAAGTATTCAACAAGATCCATTCCTTAGAGCAATTTTTCGAACATTCCATGCTCAGGAAATCGCATCATTTGGTCTAAATAATTTGTCATTTTGCAAACAAGTTTTGCACTTTGAATTAAAAACTTTTTTACTTGAGAATTGTTTCTCTCTTTGTTCTTGGACGAACTTTCGAACTTGTCAGACTTTTACGAGTTATTTTCTAACTTCGGTTCCCTGAAGTATTCAACAAGATCCATTCCTTAGAGAAATTTTCTGAACATTCCACGCTCGGGAAATAGCATCATTTGGTCTAAATAGTTTGCCATTTTGTGAACAAGTTTTGTTTTTTGAATTAAAAACTTATTTATGAGAGAATTGTATCACTCTTGGTTCATGGACGAACTCCCGAACTTGGCAAACTTTGAGGAGATCTTTTATAACTTAACTTCCTTAAAGTATTCAAGACGACCCATTCCTTTGAGCATTTTTCTAAACATTCAATGCTTAAGAAATTGCAACATTGGTCTAAAGAGTTTGTCATTTCGTAAACAAGTTTTGGTCTTGGAATTAAAAACTTATTTACGTGAGAATTGTTTCTCTCTTTCTTATTGGAGGAACTTTCGAACGTGTCAAACTTTTACGACTTCTTTTATAACTTCCGTTCCTTAAAGCATTCAAGGCGATTCATTCCTTCGAGTAATTTTCCAAACATTCCTTGCTCAAGAAATCGCATCATTTGGTCTGAATATATTTTCGTTTTGTAAACGAGTTTTGGTCGTTGTATTAAAAACTTATTTACGTGAGAATTGTTTCTCTCTTTGTTTTTGGACGAACATCCAAACTGGTCAAACTTCTACAAGTTTTTTTTAACTTTGGTTCCCTAAAGCATTCAATAAAATCCATTCCTTAGAGCAATTTTTCGAACATTCCATGCTCGGGAAAGCGCATCAATCGATCAAAATATGTTATTTTGTAAACAAGTTTTGAACTTTGAATTAAGAACTTATTTATGTGAGAATTGTTTCTCCCTCTGTACTTGGACGAACTTCTGAGCTTCTCAAACTTTTACTAGTTCTTTGATAACTTCGGATCCTCAAAGTATTCAAGATGATCTATTCTTTCAAGCAATTTTTCGAACATTTCATGCTCGGCAGATCGCATCATTTGGTCAAAGTAGTTTGTCATTTTGCAAACAGGTTTGGGTATTTGAATTAAAAACTTATTTACATGAGAATTGTTTCTCTCTTTGTTTTTGGACGAACATCCAAACTGGTCAAACTTCTACAAGTTATTTTTTAACTTTGGTTCCTTAAAGCATTCAACAAAATCCATTCCTTAGAGCAATTTTTCGAACATTCCATGCTCGGGAAAGCGCATCAATCGATCAAAATATGTCATTTTGTAAACAAGTTTTGAACTTTGAATTAAGAACTTATTTATGTGAGAATTGTTTCTCCCTCTGTTCTTGGACGAACTTCTGAGCTTGTCAAACTTTTACTAGTTCTTTGATAACTTTGGATTCTCAAAGTATTCAATACGATCGATTCTTTCGAGCAATTTTTCGAACATTTCATGCTCGGCAGATCGCATCATTTGGTCAAAGTAGTTTGTCATTTTGCAAACAGGTTTTGGTCTTTGAATTAAAAACTTATTTACGTGAGAATTGTTTCTCTCTTTGTCTCTATACAAACTTTCGTATTTGTCAAACTTTTATGAGTTATTTACGTGAGAATTATTTATCTCTTTGCTCTTGGATGAACTTTCGAACTTGTCAAACATTCACGAGTTATTCTTTAACTTCAGTTCCCTAAACTATTCAACAAGATCCATTCCTTTGAGCAATTTTTCGAATTTTTCGTACTTGGGAAATCACATCATTTGGTCAAAATAGTTTCTCATTTTGTAAACAAGTTTTTGTCTTTGAATTAAAAACTTATTTACGTGAGAATTGTTTCTCTCTTTTCCTTTGTACGAACTTTCGAACTTGTCAAACTTTTACATGTTATTTTTTAACTTCGTTTCCCTAAAGTATTCAACACGATTCATTCCTTAGAGCAATTTCTCGAACATTCCATGCTCAGGAAATCGCATCATTTGGTCTAAATAATTTGTCATTTTGTAAACAAGTTTTGCACTTTGAATTAAAAACTTATTTACGTGAGAATTGTTTCTCTCTTTGTTCTTGGCAAACTTTCGAACTTGTCAAACTTTTACGAGTTATTTTTTAACTTCAGTTCCCTAAAGTATTCAACAAGATCCATTCCTTTGAGCAATTTTTCGAATATTCCAACCTTGGGAAATCATTTCATTTGGTCAAAATAGTTTGTCATTTTGTATCCAAGTTTTGGTCTTTGAATTAAAAACTTATTTAAGTGAGAATTGTTTCTCTCTTTGTTCCTGGACGAACTTTCAAACTTGTCAAACTTTTACTAGTTCTTTTATAACTTCGGATCCTTAAAGAATTCAAGACGATCCATTCTTTTGACCAATTTTTCAAACATTTCATGCTCGGGAGATCGCATCATTTGGCCTAATTAGTTTGTCATTTTGCAAACAAGTTTTGGTCTTTGAATTAAAAACTTATTTACCTGAGAATTATTTCTCTCTTTGTCTTTGTACGAACTTTCGAACTTGTCAAACTTTTACGAGTTACTTTTTAACTTCGGTTCCCTAAAGTATTCAACAAGATCCATTCCTTTGAGCATTTTTTCGAACATTCCATGCTCGGGAAATCGTATCATTTGGTCTAAATAGTTTGTCATTTTGTAAACAAGTTTTTATCTTTGAATTAAAAACTTATTTATGTGAGAATTGCTTCCCTCTTTGTTCTTGGCTGAACTTTCGAACTTGTCAAAGTTTCAAGAGTTATTTTTTAACTTCAGTTCCCTAAAGTATTCAACAAGATCCATTCCTTTGAGCAATTTTCTGAATATTCCATCCTTGGGAAATCGTTTCATTTGGTCAAATAGTTTGTCATTTTGTATCCAAGTTTTGGTCTTTGAATTAAAAATTTATTTACGTGAGAATTATTTCTCTCTTTGTTCTTGGACGAACTTTCGAACTTGTCAAACTTTTACTAGTTCTTTTATAACTTCGGATCCTTAAAGTATTCAAGACGATCTATTCTTTCGACCAATTTTTTAATCATTTCATGCTCGAGAGATCGCATCATTTGGCCTAATTAGTTTGTCATTTTGCAAACAAGTTTTGGTCTTTGAATTAAAAACTTATTTACATGAGAATTGTTTCTCTCTTTGTCTTTGTACAAACTTTCGAACAGTCAAACTTTTACGAGTTACTTTTTAACTTCGGTTCCCTAAAGTATTCAACAAGATCCATTCCTTTGAGTAATTTTCCGAATATTCCACCCTTGGGAAATAGTGTCATTTGGTCTAAATAGTTTGTCATTTTGTATCCAAGTTTTGGTCTTTGAATTAAAAACTTATTTACGTGAGAATTGTTTCTCACTTTCTTCTTGGACGAACTTTCAAACCTGTCAAACTTTTACTAGTTCTTTTATAACTTCGGATCCTTAAAGTATTCAAGACGATCCATTCTTTCGACCAATTTTTTAAACATTTCATGCTCGGGAGATCGCATCATTTGGCCTAATTAGTTTGTCATTTTGCAAACAGGTTTTGGTCTTTGAATTAAAAACTTATTTACATGAGAATTGTTTCTCTCTTTGTCTTTGTACAAACTTTCAAACTTGTCAAACTTTTACGAGTTACTTTTTAACTTCGGTTCCCTAAAGTATTCAACAAGATCCATTCCTTTGAGCAATTTTTTGAACATTCCATGCTCAGGAAATCGCATCATTTGGTCTAAATAGTTTGTCATTTTGTAACCAAGTTTTTGTCTATGAATTCAAAACTTATTTACGTGAGAATTGTTTCTCTTTGTCTTTGTAAGAACTTTCGAAATTGTCAAACTTTTACGAGTTATTTTTTAACTTCGGTTCCTTAAAGTATTCAACAAGATCCATTCCTTAGAGCAATTTTCTAAACATTCCATGCTCGAGAAATCGTATCATTTGGTTTAAATAATATGTCAGTTTCCAAACAAGTTTTGCACTCTAAATTAAAAACTTATTTACGCGAGAATTGTTTCTCTCTATGCTCTTGGACGAACTTTCGAACTTGTCAAACATTCACGAGTTATTCTTTAACTTCAGTTCCCTAAACTATTCAACAAGATCCATTCCTTTGAGCAATTTTTCGAATTTTTCATACTTGGGAAATCGCATCATTTGGTCAAAATAGTTTATCATTTTGTAAACAAGTTTTTGTCTTTGAATTAAAAACTTATTTACGTGAGAATTGTTTCTCTCTTTGCCTTTGTACGAACTTTCGAACTTGTCAAACTTTTACGTGTTATATTTTAACTTCGTTTCCCTAAAGTATTCAACAAGATCCATTCCTTAGAGCAATTTTTCGAACATTCCATGCTCGGGAAATCGCATCATTTGGTCTAAATAATTTGTCATTTTGTAAACAATTTTTGCACTTTGAATTAAAAACTTATTTACGTGAGAATTGTTTCTCTCTTTGTTCTTGGCAAACTTTAGAACTTGTCAAACTTTTACGAGTTATCTTTTAACTTCAGTTCCCTAAAGTATTCAACAAGATCCATTCCTTTGAGCAATTTTTCGAATATTCCATCCTTGGGAAATCGTTTCATTTGGTCTAAATAGTTTGTCATTTTGTATCCAAGTTTTGGTCTTTGAATTAAAAACTTATTTACGTGAGAATTGTTTCTCTCTTTGTTCCTGGACGAACTTACGAATTTGTCAAACTTTTACTAGTTCTTTTATAACATCGGATCCTTAAAGAATTCAAGACGATCCATTCTTTCGACCAATTTTCCAAACATTTCATGCTTGGGAGATCGCATCATTTGGCCTAATTAGTTTGTCATTTTGCAAACAAGTTTTGGTCTTTGAATTAAAAACTTATTTATGTGAGAATTATTTCTCTCTTTGTATTTGTACGAACTTTCGAACCTGTGAAACTTTTACGAGTTACTTTTTAACTCCGGTTCCCTAAAGTATTCAACAAGATCCATTCCTTTGAGCAATTTTCCGAACATTCCATGCTCGGGAAATCGCATCATTTGGTCTAAATAGTTTGTCATTTTGTAAACAAGTTTTTATCTTTGAATTAAAAACTTATTTACGTGAAAATTGCTTCCCTCTTTGTTCTTTGACGAACTTTCGAACTTGTCAAACTTTCACGAGTTATTTTTTAACTTCAGTTCCCTAAAGTATTCAACAAGATCCATTCCTTTGACCAATTTTTCAAATTTTCCATACTTGGAAAATCGCTTCATTTGGTCTAAATGGCTTTGTCATTTTGTAAACAAGTTTTTGTCTTTGAATTAAAAATTTATTTACGTGAGAATTGTTTCTCTCTTTGTCTTTGTACGAACTTTCAAACTTGTTAAACTTTTACAAGTTCTTTTATAACTTTGGGTCCTTCAAGTATTCAAGATGATCCATTGCTTCGAGCAATTTTTCGAACATTCCATGCTCGGGAAATCGAATCATTTGGTCTAAATAGTTTGTCATTTTGTAAACAAGTTTTTCTCTTTGAATGAAAAACTTATTTACATGAGAATTGTTTCTCTCTTTGTCTTTGTACGAACTTTCAAACTTGTCAAACTTTTACTAGTTCTTTTATAACTTCGAGTCTTTCAAGTATTCAAGACAATCCATTTCTTCGAGCAATTTTTCGAACATTTCGTGCACGGGAAATCGCATCATTTGGTTTAAATAATTTGTCATTTTGCAAACAAGTTTTCCACTTTGAATTAAAAAATTATTTACGTGAGAATTGTTTCTCTCTTCGTTCTTGGACGAACTTTCGAACTTGTCAAACTTTTATGAGTTATTTTTTAACTTCAGCTCCCTAAAGTATTCAACAAGATCCATTCCTCTGAGCAATTTTCTGAATATTCCATCCTTTGGAAATCGTTTCATTTGGTCTAAATAGTTTGTCATTTTGTATCCAAGTTTTGGTCTTTGAATTAAAAACTTATTTACGTGAGAATTGTTTCTCTCTTTCTTCTTGGACGAACTTTCGAACTTGTCAAACTTTTACTAGTTCTTTTATAACTTCGGATCCTTAAAGAATTCAAGACGATCCATTCTTTCGAGCAATTTTTCAAACATTTCATGCTCGGGAAATCGCATCATTTGGCCTAATTAGTTTGTCATTTTGCAAACAAGTTTTGGTCTTTGAATTAAAAACTTATTTACGTGAGAATTGTTTCTCTCTTTGTCTTTGTACGAACTTTCGAACTTGTCAAACTTTTACGAGTTACTTTTTATCTTTTGTTCCCTAAAGTATTCAACAAGATTCATTCCTTTGAGCAATTTTTCGAACATTCCATGCTCGGGAAATTGCATCATTTGCTCTAAATAGTTTGTCATTTTGTAAACAAGTTTTTGTCTTTGAATTAAAAACTTATTTATGTGAAAATTGCTTCCCTCTTTGTTCTTGGACGAACTTTAGAACTTGTCAAACTGTCACGAGTTATTTTTTAACTTCAGTTCCCTTAAGTTTTCAACAAGATCCATTCCTTTGAGCAATTTTTCAAATTTTCCATACTTGGAAAATCGCTTCATTTGGTCTAAATAGTTTGTCATTTTGTAAACAAGTTTTTGTCTTTGAATTAAAAATTTATTTACGTGAGAATTGTTCCTCTCTTTGTCTTTGTACGAAGTTTCGAACTTGTCAAACTTTTACAAGTTATTTTTTAACTTCGGTTCCTTAAAGTATTCAACAAGATCCATTCCTTAGAGCAATTTTCCGAACATTCCATGCTCGGGAAATCGCATCATTTGTTCTAAGTAATTCGTCATTTTGCAAACAAGTTTTAGACTTTGAATTAAAAACTTATTTTTGTGAGAATTGTTTCTCTCTTTGTTCTTCGACGAACTTTCGAACTTTTCAAACTTTTACGAGATATTCTTTAACTTCAGTTCCCTAAACTATTCAACAAGATCCATTCCTTTGTGCAATTTTTCGAATTTTCCATAATTGGGAAATCGCATCATTTGGTTAAAATAGTTTGTCATTTTGTAAACAAGTTTTTGTCTTTGAATTAAAAACTTATTTACGTGAGAATTGTTTCTCTCTTTGTCTTTGTACTAACTTTCGAACTTGTCAAACTTTTACGGGTTATTTTTTAACTTCGGTTCCCTAAAGTATTCAACAAGATCCATTCCTTCGAGCAAGTTTCCGAACATTCCATGCTCGGGAAATTGTATCATTTGGTCTAATTAATTTTTCATTTTGTAAACAAGTTTTGCACTTTGAATTAAAAACTTATTTACATGAGAATTGTTTCTCTCTTTGTTCTTGGCAAACTTTCGAACTTGTCAAACTTTTACGAGTTATTTTTTAACTTCAGTTCCCTAAAGTATTTAACAAGATCCATTCCTTTGAGCAATTTTCCGAATATTCCATCCTTGGGAAATCATTTCATTTCGTCTAAATAGTTTGTCATTTTGTATCCAAGTTTTTGTCTTTGAATTAAAAACTTATTTACGTGAGAATTGTTTCTCTCTTTGTTCCTGGACGAACTTTCGAACTTCTTAAACTTTTACTAGTTCTTTTATAACTTCGGATCCTTAAAGAATTCAAGACGATCCATTCTTTCGAGCAATTTTTCAAACATTTCATGCTCGGGAGATCGCATCATTTGGCCTAATTAGTTTGTCATTTTGCAAACAAGTTTTGGTCTTTGAATTAAAAACTTATTTACGTGAGAATTGTTTCTCTCTTTGTCTTTGTACGAACTTTCGAACTTGTCAAACATTTACGAGTTACTTTTTAACTCGGTTCCCTAAAGTATTCAACAAGATCCATTCCTTTGAGCAAATTTTCAAATTTTTCATACTTTGAAAATCGCTTCATTTGGTCTAAATAGTTTGTCATTTTGAAAACAAGTTTTTGTCTTTGAATTAAAAATTTATTTATGTGAGAATTGTTTCTCTCTTTGTCTTTGTACGAACTTTCGAACTTGTCAAACTTTTACGAGTTATATTTTAACTTCGGTTCCGTAAAGTATTCAACAAGATCCATTTCTTAGAGCAATTTTTCGAACATTCCATGCTCGGGAAATCGTATCATTTGGTCTAAATAATTCGTCATTTTGCAAACAAGTTTTGGACTTTGAATTAAAAACTTATTTTTGTGAGAATTGTTTCTCTCTTTGTTCTTCGACGAACTCTCGAACTTTTCAAACTTTTACGAGTTATTTCTTAACTTCAGTTCCCTAAACTATTCAACAAGATCCATTTCTTTGAGCAATTTTTCGAATTTTCCATACTTGGGAAATCGCATCATTTGGTTAAAATAGTTTGTCATTTTGTAAACAAGTTTTTGTCTTTGAATTAAAAACTTATTTACGTGAGAATTGTTTCTCTCTTTGTCTTTGTACTAACTTTCGAACTTGTCAAACTTTTACGGGTTATTTTTTAACTTCGGTTCCCTAAAGTATTCAACAAGATCCATTCCTTCGAGCAATTTTCCGAACATTCCATGCTCGGGAAATTGTATCATTTGGTCTAATTAATTTTTCATTTTGTAAACAAGTTTTGCACTTTGAATTAAAAACTTATTTACATGAGAATTGTTTCTCTCTTTGTTCTTGGCAAACTTTCGAACTTGTCAAACTTTTACGAGTTATTTTTTAACTTCAGTTCCCTAAAGTATTTAACAAGATCCATTCCTTTGAGCAATTTTCCGAATATTCCATCCTTGGGAAATCATTTCATTTTGTCTAAATAGTTTGTCATTTTGTATCCAAGTTTTTGTCTTTGAATTAAAAACTTATTTACGTGAGAATTGTTTCTCTCTTTGTTCCTGGACGAACTTTCGAACTTCTTAAACTTTTACTAGTTCTTTTATAACTTCGGATCCTTAAAGAATTCAAGACGATCCATTCTTTCGAGCAATTTTTCAAACATTTCATGCTCGGGAGATCGCATCATTTGGCCTAATTAGTTTGTCATTTTGCAAACAAGTTTTGGTCTTTGAATTAAAAACTTATTTACGTGAGAATTGTTTCTCTCTTTGTCTTTGTACGAACTTTCGAACTTGTCAAACATTTACGAGTTACTTTTTAACTCGGTTCCCTAAAGTATTCAACAAGATCCATTCCTTTGAGCAAATTTTCAAATTTTTCATACTTTGAAAATCGCTTCATTTGGTCTAAATAGTTTGTCATTTTGAAAACAAGTTTTTGTCTTTGAATTAAAAATTTATTTATGTGAGAATTGTTTCTCTCTTTGTTCCTGGACGAACTTTCGAACTTGTCAAACTTTTACTAGTTCTTTTATAACTTCGGATCCTTCAAGTATTCAAGATGATCCATTGCTTCGATCAATTTTCCGAACATTCCATGCTCGGGAAATCGCATCATTTGGTCTAAATAGTTTGTCATTTTGTAAACAAGTTTATGTCTTTGAATTAAAAACTTATTTACGTGAGAATTGTTTCTCTCTTTGTCTTTGTACGAACTTTCGAACTTGTCAAACTTTTACGAGTTACTTTTTAACTTCGGTTCCCTAAAGTATTCAACAAGATCCATTCCTTTGAGCAATTTTTCGGATATTCCATGCTCGGGAAATCGCATCATTTGGTTTATATAGTTTGTCATTTTGTAACTTCAGTTCCCTAAAGTATTCAACAAGATCCACTCCTTTGAGCAATTTTTCAAATTTTCCATACTTGGAAAATCCCTTCATTTGGTCTAAATAGTTTGTCATTTTGTACACAAGTTTTTGTCTTTGAATTAAAAATTTATTTACGTGAGAATTGTTTCTCTCTTTGTCTTTGTACGAACTTTCGAACTTGTCAAACTTTTACGAGTTATATTTTAACTTCGGTTCCGTAAAGTATTCAACAAGATCCATTTCTTAGAGCAATTTTTCGAACATTCCATGCTCGGGAAATCGTATCATTTGGTCTAAATAATTCGTCATTTTGCAAACAAGTTTTGGACTTTGAATTAAAAACTTATTTTTGTGAGAATTGTTTCTCTCTTTGTTCTTCGACGAACTCTCGAACTTTTCAAACTTTTACGAGTTATTTCTTAACTTCAGTTCCCTAAACTATTCAACAAGATCCATTTCTTTGAGCAATTTTTCGAATTTTCCATACTTGGGAAATCGCATCATTTGGTTAAAATAGTTTGTCATTTTGTAAACAAGTTTTTGTCTTTGAATTAAAAACTTATTTACGTGAGAATTGTTTCTCTCTTTGTCTTTGTACTAACTTTCGAACTTGTCAAACTTTTACGGGTTATTTTTTAACTTCGGTTCCCTAAAGTATTCAACAAGATCCATTCCTTCGAGCAATTTTCCGAACATTCCATGCTCGGGAAATTGTATCATTTGGTCTAATTAATTTTTCATTTTGTAAACAAGTTTTGCACTTTGAATTAAAAACTTATTTACATGAGAATTGTTTCTCTCTTTGTTCTTGGCAAACTTTCGAACTTGTCAAACTTTTACGAGTTATTTTTTAACTTCAGTTCCCTAAAGTATTTAACAAGATCCATTCCTTTGAGCAATTTTCCGAATATTCCATCCTTGGGAAATCATTTCATTTCGTCTAAATAGTTTGTCATTTTGTATCCAAGTTTTTGTCTTTGAATTAAAAACTTATTTACGTGAGAATTGTTTCTCTCTTTGTTCCTGGACGAACTTTCGAACTTCTTAAACTTTTACTAGTTCTTTTATAACTTCGGATCCTTAAAGAATTCAAGACGATCCATTCTTTCGAGCAATTTTTCAAACATTTCATGCTCGGGAGATCGCATCATTTGGCCTAATTAGTTTGTCATTTTGCAAACAAGTTTTGGTCTTTGAATTAAAAACTTATTTACGTGAGAATTGTTTCTCTCTTTGTCTTTGTACGAACTTTCGAACTTGTCAAACATTTACGAGTTACTTTTTAACTCGGTTCCCTAAAGTATTCAACAAGATCCATTCCTTTGAGCAAATTTTCAAATTTTTCATACTTTGAAAATCGCTTCATTTGGTCTAAATAGTTTGTCATTTTGAAAACAAGTTTTTGTCTTTGAATTAAAAATTTATTTATGTGAGAATTGTTTCTCTCTTTGTTCCTGGACGAACTTTCGAACTTGTCAAACTTTTACTAGTTCTTTTATAACTTCGGATCCTTCAAGTATTCAAGATGATCCATTGCTTCGATCAATTTTCCGAACATTCCATGCTCGGGAAATCGCATCATTTGGTCTAAATAGTTTGTCATTTTGTAAACAAGTTTATGTCTTTGAATTAAAAACTTATTTACGTGAGAATTGTTTCTCTCTTTGTCTTTGTACGAACTTTCGAACTTGTCAAACTTTTACGAGTTACTTTTTAACTTCGGTTCCCTAAAGTATTCAACAAGATCCATTCCTTTGAGCAATTTTTCGGATATTCCATGCTCGGGAAATCGCATCATTTGGTTTATATAGTTTGTCATTTTGTAACTTCAGTTCCCTAAAGTATTCAACAAGATCCACTCCTTTGAGCAATTTTTCAAATTTTCCATACTTGGAAAATCCCTTCATTTGGTCTAAATAGTTTGTCATTTTGTACACAAGTTTTTGTCTTTGAATTAAAAATTTATTTACGTGAGAATTGTTTCTCTCTTTGTCTTTGTACGAACTTTCGAACTTGTCAAACTTTTACGAGTTATATTTTAACTTCGGTTCCGTAAAGTATTCAACAAGATCCATTTCTTAGAGCAATTTTTCGAACATTCCATGCTCGGGAAATCGTATCATTTGGTCTAAATAATTCGTCATTTTGCAAACAAGTTTTGGACTTTGAATTAAAAACTTATTTTTGTGAGAATTGTTTCTCTCTTTGTTCTTCGACGAACTCTCGAACTTTTCAAACTTTTACGAGTTATTTCTTAACTTCAGTTCCCTAAACTATTCAACAAGATCCATTTCTTTGAGCAATTTTTCGAATTTTCCATACTTGGGAAATCGCATCATTTGGTTAAAATAGTTTGTCATTTTGTAAACAAGTTTTTGTCTTTGAATTAAAAACTTATTTACGTGAGAATTGTTTCTCTCTTTGTCTTTGTACTAACTTTCGAACTTGTCAAACTTTTACGGGTTATTTTTTAACTTCGGTTCCCTAAAGTATTCAACAAGATCCATTCCTTCGAGCAATTTTCCGAACATTCCATGCTCGGGAAATTGTATCATTTGGTCTAATTAATTTTTCATTTTGTAAACAAGTTTTGCACTTTGAATTAAAAACTTATTTACATGAGAATTGTTTCTCTCTTTGTTCTTGGCAAACTTTCGAACTTGTCAAACTTTTACGAGTTATTTTTTAACTTCAGTTCCCTAAAGTATTTAACAAGATCCATTCCTTTGAGCAATTTTCCGAATATTCCATCCTTGGGAAATCATTTCATTTCGTCTAAATAGTTTGTCATTTTGTATCCAAGTTTTTGTCTTTGAATTAAAAACTTATTTACGTGAGAATTGTTTCTCTCTTTGTTCCTGGACGAACTTTCGAACTTCTTAAACTTTTACTAGTTCTTTTATAACTTCGGATCCTTAAAGAATTCAAGACGATCCATTCTTTCGAGCAATTTTTCAAACATTTCATGCTCGGGAGATCGCATCATTTGGCCTAATTAGTTTGTCATTTTGCAAACAAGTTTTGGTCTTTGAATTAAAAACTTATTTACGTGAGAATTGTTTCTCTCTTTGTCTTTGTACGAACTTTCGAACTTGTCAAACATTTACGAGTTACTTTTTAACTCGGTTCCCTAAAGTATTCAACAAGATCCATTCCTTTGAGCAAATTTTCAAATTTTTCATACTTTGAAAATCGCTTCATTTGGTCTAAATAGTTTGTCATTTTGAAAACAAGTTTTTGTCTTTGAATTAAAAATTTATTTATGTGAGAATTGTTTCTCTCTTTGTTCCTGGACGAACTTTCGAACTTGTCAAACTTTTACTAGTTCTTTTATAACTTCGGATCCTTCAAGTATTCAAGATGATCCATTGCTTCGATCAATTTTCCGAACATTCCATGCTCGGGAAATCGCATCATTTGGTCTAAATAGTTTGTCATTTTGTAAACAAGTTTATGTCTTTGAATTAAAAACTTATTTACGTGAGAATTGTTTCTCTCTTTGTCTTTGTACGAACTTTCGAACTTGTCAAACTTTTACGAGTTACTTTTTAACTTCGGTTCCCTAAAGTATTCAACAAGATCCATTCCTTTGAGCAATTTTTCGGATATTCCATGCTCGGGAAATCGCATCATTTGGTTTATATAGTTTGTCATTTTGTAACTTCAGTTCCCTAAAGTATTCAACAAGATCCACTCCTTTGAGCAATTTTTCAAATTTTCCATACTTGGAAAATCCCTTCATTTGGTCTAAATAGTTTGTCATTTTGTACACAAGTTTTTGTCTTTGAATTAAAAATTTATTTACGTGAGAATTGTTTCTCTCTTTGTCTTTGTACGAACTTTCGAACTTGTCAAACTTTTACGAGTTATATTTTAACTTCGGTTCCGTAAAGTATTCAACAAGATCCATTTCTTAGAGCAATTTTTCGAACATTCCATGCTCGGGAAATCGTATCATTTGGTCTAAATAATTCGTCATTTTGCAAACAAGTTTTGGACTTTGAATTAAAAACTTATTTTTGTGAGAATTGTTTCTCTCTTTGTTCTTCGACGAACTCTCGAACTTTTCAAACTTTTACGAGTTATTTCTTAACTTCAGTTCCCTAAACTATTCAACAAGATCCATTTCTTTGAGCAATTTTTCGAATTTTCCATACTTGGGAAATCGCATCATTTGGTTAAAATAGTTTGTCATTTTGTAAACAAGTTTTTGTCTTTGAATTAAAAACTTATTTACGTGAGAATTGTTTCTCTCTTTGTCTTTGTACTAACTTTCGAACTTGTCAAACTTTTACGGGTTATTTTTTAACTTCGGTTCCCTAAAGTATTCAACAAGATCCATTCCTTCGAGCAATTTTCCGAACATTCCATGCTCGGGAAATTGTATCATTTGGTCTAATTAATTTTTCATTTTGTAAACAAGTTTTGCACTTTGAATTAAAAACTTATTTACATGAGAATTGTTTCTCTCTTTGTTCTTGGCAAACTTTCGAACTTGTCAAACTTTTACGAGTTATTTTTTAACTTCAGTTCCCTAAAGTATTTAACAAGATCCATTCCTTTGAGCAATTTTCCGAATATTCCATCCTTGGGAAATCATTTCATTTCGTCTAAATAGTTTGTCATTTTGTATCCAAGTTTTTGTCTTTGAATTAAAAACTTATTTACGTGAGAATTGTTTCTCTCTTTGTTCCTGGACGAACTTTCGAACTTCTTAAACTTTTACTAGTTCTTTTATAACTTCGGATCCTTAAAGAATTCAAGACGATCCATTCTTTCGAGCAATTTTTCAAACATTTCATGCTCGGGAGATCGCATCATTTGGCCTAATTAGTTTGTCATTTTGCAAACAAGTTTTGGTCTTTGAATTAAAAACTTATTTACGTGAGAATTGTTTCTCTCTTTGTCTTTGTACGAACTTTCGAACTTGTCAAACATTTACGAGTTACTTTTTAACTCGGTTCCCTAAAGTATTCAACAAGATCCATTCCTTTGAGCAAATTTTCAAATTTTTCATACTTTGAAAATCGCTTCATTTGGTCTAAATAGTTTGTCATTTTGAAAAAAAGTTTTTGTCTTTGAATTAAAAATTTATTTATGTGAGAATTGTTTCTCTCTTTGTTCCTGGACGAACTTTCGAACTTGTCAAACTTTTACTAGTTCTTTTATAACTTCGGATCCTTCAAGTATTCAAGATGATCCATTGCTTCGATCAATTTTCCGAACATTCCATGCTCGGGAAATCGCATCATTTGGTCTAAATAGTTTGTCATTTTGTAAACAAGTTTATGTCTTTGAATTAAAAACTTATTTACGTGAGAATTGTTTCTCTCTTTGTCTTTGTACGAACTTTCGAACTTGTCAAACTTTTACGAGTTACTTTTTAACTTCGGTTCCCTAAAGTATTCAACAAGATCCATTCCTTTGAGCAATTTTTCGGATATTCCATGCTCGGGAAATCGCATCATTTGGTTTATATAGTTTGTCATTTTGTAACTTCAGTTCCCTAAAGTATTCAACAAGATCCACTCCTTTGAGCAATTTTTCAAATTTTCCATACTTGGAAAATCCCTTCATTTGGTCTAAATAGTTTGTCATTTTGTACACAAGTTTTTGTCTTTGAATTAAAAATTTATTTACGTGAGAATTGTTTCTCTCTTTGTCTTTGTACGAACTTTCGAACTTGTCAAACTTTTACGAGTTATATTTTAACTTCGGTTCCGTAAAGTATTCAACAAGATCCATTTCTTAGAGCAATTTTTCGAACATTCCATGCTCGGGAAATCGTATCATTTGGTCTAAATAATTCGTCATTTTGCAAACAAGTTTTGGACTTTGAATTAAAAACTTATTTTTGTGAGAATTGTTTCTCTCTTTGTTCTTCGACGAACTCTCGAACTTTTCAAACTTTTACGAGTTATTTCTTAACTTCAGTTCCCTAAACTATTCAACAAGATCCATTTCTTTGAGCAATTTTTCGAATTTTCCATACTTGGGAAATCGCATCATTTGGTTAAAATAGTTTGTCATTTTGTAAACAAGTTTTTGTCTTTGAATTAAAAACTTATTTACGTGAGAATTGTTTCTCTCTTTGTCTTTGTACGAATTTTCGAACTTGTCAAACTTTTACGAGTTAATTTTTAACTTCGGTTCCCTAAAGTATTCAACAAGATCCATTCCTTTGAGCAATTTTCCGAATATTCCATGCTCGGGAAATCGCATCATTTGGTTTTAATAGTTTGTCATTTTGTAAACAAGTTTTTGCCTTTGAATTAAAAATTTATTTATGTGAGAATTGTTTCTCTCTTTGTTCCTAGACGAACTTTCGAACTTGTCAAACTTTTACTAGTTCTTTTATAACTTCGGATCCTTCAAGTATTCAAGATGATCCATTGCTTCGAGCAATTTTCCGAACAGTCCATGCTCGGGAAATCGCATCATTTGGTCTAAATAGTTTGTCATTTTGTAAACAAGTTTATGTCTTTGAATTAAAAACTTATTTACATGAGAATTGTTTCTCTCTTTGTCTTTGTACGAACTTTCGAACTTGTCAAACTTTTACGAGTTACTTTTTAACTTCGGTTCCCTAAAGTATTCAACAAGATTCATTCCTTTGAGCAATTTTTTGGATATTCCATGCTCGGGAAATCGCATAATTTGGTTTATATAGTTTGTCATTTTGTAACTTCAGTTCCCTAAAGTATTCAACAAGATCCACTCCTTTGAGCAATTTTTCAAATTTTCCATACTTGGAAAATCCCTTCATTTGGTCTAAATAGTTTGTCATTTTGTACACAAGTTTTTGTCTTTGAATTAAAAATTTATTTACGTGAGAATTGTTTCTCTCTTTGTCTTTGTACGAAATTTCGAACTTGTCAAACTTTTACAAGTTATTTTTTAACTTCGATTCCCTAAAGTATTCAACAAGATCCATTCCTTAGAGCAATTTTTCGAACATTCCATGCTCGGGAAATCGCATCATTTGGTCTAAATAATTCGTCATTTTGCAAAAAAGTTTTGGACTTTGAATTAAAAACTTATTTTTGGAAGAATTGTTTCTCTCTTTGTTCTTTGACGAACTCTCGAACTTTTCAAACTTTTACGAGTTATTCTTTAACATCAGTTCCCTAAACTATTCAACAAGATCCATTCCTTTGAGCAATTTTTCGAATTTTCCATACTTGGGAAATCGCATCATTTGGTTAAAATAGTTTGTCATTTTGTAAACAAGTTTTTGCCTTTGAATTAAAAACTTATTTACGTGAGAATTGTTTCTCTCTTTGTCTTTGTACGAACTTTCGAACTTGTCAAATTTTTACGAGTTATTTTTTAACTTCGGTTCCCTAAAGTATTCATCAAGATCCATTCCTTTGAGCAATTTTTCGAACATTCCATGCTCGGGAAATCGCATCATTTGGTCTAAATAATTTATCATTTTGTAAACAAGTTTTGCACTTTGAATTAAAAACTTATTTACGTGAGAATTGTTTCTCTCTTTGTTCTTGGCAAACTTTCGAACTTGTCAAACTTTTATGAGTTATTTTTTAACTTCAGTTCCCTAAAGTATTCAACAAGATCCATTCCTTTGAGCATTTTTCCGAATATTCCATCCTTGGGAAATCGTTTCATTTGGTCTAAATAGTTTGTCATTTTGTATCCAAGTTTTGGTCTTTGAATTAAAAACATATTTACGTGAGAATAGTTTCTCTCTTTTTTCCTAGACGAACTCTCGAACTTGTCAAACTTTTACTAGTTCTTTTATAACTTCGGATCCTTGAAGAATTCAAGATGATCCATTCTTTCGAGCAATTTTTCATAAATTTCATGCTTGGGAGATCGCATCATTTGGCCTAATTAGTTTGTCATTTTGCAAACAAGTTTTGGTCTTTGAATTAAAAACTTATTTACGTGAGAATTGTTTCTCTCTTTATCTTTGTACGAACTTTCGAACTTGTCAAACTTTTACGAGTTACTTTTTAACTTCGATTCCCTGAAGTATTCAACAAGATCTATTCCTCTGAGCAATTTTCTGAACATTCCATGCTCGGGAAATCGCATAATTTGGTCTAAATAGTTTGTCATTTTGTAAACAAGTTTTTGTCTTTGAATTAAAAACTTATTTACGTGAGAATTGTTTCTCTCTTTGTCTTTGTACGAACTATCAAATTTGTCAAACTTTTACTAGTTCTTTTATAACTTCGGGTCCTTCAAGTATTCAAGATGATCCATTGCTTCGAGCAATTTTCCGAACATTCCATGCTCAGGAAATTGCATAATTTGGTCTAAATATTCCATGCTCGAGATATCGCATAATTTGGTCTAAATATTCCATGCTCGGGATATCGCATAATTTGGTCTAAATAGTTTGTCATTTTGTAAACAAGTTTTTGTCTTTGAATTAAAAACTTATTTACGTGAGAATTGTTTCTCTCTTTGTCTCTGTACGAACTTTCAAACTTGTCAAACTTTTACTAGTTCTTTTATAACTTTGGGTTCCTTCAAGTATTCAAGACGATCCATTGCTTCATGCAATTTTCCGAACATTCCGTGCTCGGTAAATCGTATTATTTGGTCTAAATAATTTGTCATTTTGGCAAACAAGTTTTGCACTTTGAATTAAAAACTTATTTACGTGAGAATTGTTTCTCTCTTTGTTCTTGGACGAACTTTCGAACTTGTGAATCTTTTACGAGTTATTTTTTAACTTCAGTTCCCTAAAGTATTCAACAAGATCCATTCCTTTGAGCAATTTTCTGAATATTCCATCCTTGGGAAATCGTTTCAATTGGTCTAAATAGTTTGTCATTTTGTATCCAAGTTTTCGTCTTTGAATTAAAAACTTACTTACGAGAGAATTGTTTCTCTCTTTGTTCTTGGACGAACTTTCGAACTTGTCAAACTTTTACTAGTTCTTTTATAACTTCGGATCCTTAAAGAATTCAAGATGGTCCATTCTTTCGAACAATTTTTCATACATTTCATGCTCGGGAGATCGAATCATTTGGCCTAATTAGTTTGTCATTTTGCAAACAAGTTTTGGTCTTTGAAATAAAAACTTATTTACGTGAGAATTGTTTCTCTCTTTATCTTTGTACAAACTTTCGAACTTGTCAAACTTTTACGAGTTACTTTTTAACTTTGATTCCCTGAAGTATTCAACAAAATCTATTCCTCTGAGCAATTTTTCGAACATTCCATGCTCGGGAAATCGCATAATTTGGTCTAAATAGTTTGTCATTTTGTAAACAAGTTTTTGTCTTTGAATTAAAAACTTATTTACGTGAGAATTGTTTCTCTCTTTGTCTTTGTACGAACTTTCAAATTTGTCAAACTTTTACTAGTTCTTTTATAACTTCGGGTCCTTCAAGTATTCAAGATGATCCATTGCTTCGAGCAATTTTCCGAACAGTCCATGCTCGGGAAATCGCATCATTTGGTCTAAATAGTTTGTCATTTTGTAAACAAGTTTATGTCTTTGAATTAAAAACTTATTTACATGAGAATTGTTTCTCTCTTTGTCTTTGTACGAACTTTCGAACTTGTCAAACTTTTACGAGTTACTTTTTAACTTCGGTTCCCTAAAGTATTCAACAAGATTCATTCCTTTGAGCAATTTTTTGGATATTCCATGCTCGGGAAATCGCATAATTTGGTTTATATAGTTTGTCATTTTGTAACTTCAGTTCCCTAAAGTATTCAACAAGATCCACTCCTTTGAGCAATTTTTCAAATTTTCCATACTTGGAAAATCCCTTCATTTGGTCTAAATAGTTTGTCATTTTGTACACAAGTTTTTGTCTTTGAATTAAAAATTTATTTACGTGAGAATTGTTTCTCTCTTTGTCTTTGTACGAAATTTCGAACTTGTCAAACTTTTACAAGTTATTTTTTAACTTCGATTCCCTAAAGTATTCAACAAGATCCATTCCTTAGAGCAATTTTTCGAACATTCCATGCTCGGGAAATCGCATCATTTGGTCTAAATAATTCGTCATTTTGCAAAAAAGTTTTGGACTTTGAATTAAAAACTTATTTTTGGAAGAATTGTTTCTCTCTTTGTTCTTTGACGAACTCTCGAAATTTTCAAACTTTTACGAGTTATTCTTTAACATCAGTTCCCTAAACTATTCAACAAGATCCATTCCTTTGAGCAATTTTTCGAATTTTCCATACTTGGGAAATCGCATCATTTGGTTAAAATTGTTTGTCATTTTGTAAACAAGTTTTTGCCTTTGAATTAAAAACTTATTTACGTGAGAATTGTTTCTCTCTTTGTCTTTGTACGAACTTTCGAACTTGTCAAATTTTTACGAGTTATTTTTTAACTTCGGTTCCCTAAAGTATTCATCAAGATCCATTCCTTTGAGCAATTTTTCGAACATTCCATGCTCGGGAAATCGCATCATTTGGTCTAAATAATTTATCATTTTGTAAACAAGTTTTGCACTTTGAATTAAAAACTTATTTACGTGAGAATTGTTTCTCTCTTTGTTCTTGGCAAACTTTCGAACTTGTCAAACTTTTATGAGTTATTTTTTAACTTCAGTTCCCTAAAGTATTCAACAAGATCCATTCCTTTGAGCATTTTTCCGAATATTCCATCCTTGGGAAATCGTTTCATTTGGTCTAAATAGTTTGTCATTTTGTATCCAAGTTTTGGTCTTTGAATTAAAAACATATTTACGTGAGAATAGTTTCTCTCTTTTTTCCTAGACGAACTCTCGAACTTGTCAAACTTTTACTAGTTCTTTTATAACTTCGGATCCTTGAAGAATTCAAGATGATCCATTCTTTCGAGCAATTTTTCATAAATTTCATGCTTGGGAGATCGCATCATTTGGCCTAATTAGTTTGTCATTTTGCAAACAAGTTTTGGTCTTTGAATTAAAAACTTATTTACGTGAGAATTGTTTCTCTCTTTATCTTTGTACGAACTTTCGAACTTGTCAAACTTTTACGAGTTACTTTTTAACTTCGATTCCCTGAAGTATTCAACAAGATCTATTCCTCTGAGCAATTTTCTGAACATTCCATGCTCGGGAAATCGCATAATTTGGTCTAAATAGTTTGTCATTTTGTAAACAAGTTTTTGTCTTTGAATTAAAAACTTATTTACGTGAGAATTGTTTCTCTCTTTGTCTTTGTACGAACTATCAAATTTGTCAAACTTTTACTAGTTCTTTTATAACTTCGGGTCCTTCAAGTATTCAAGATGATCCATTGCTTCGAGCAATTTTCCGAACATTCCATGCTCAGGAAATTGCATAATTTGGTCTAAATATTCCATGCTCGAGATATCGCATAATTTGGTCTAAATATTCCATGCTCGGGATATCGCATAATTTGGTCTAAATAGTTTGTCATTTTGTAAACAAGTTTTTGTCTTTGAATTAAAAACTTATTTACGTGAGAATTGTTTCTCTCTTTGTCTCTGTACGAACTTTCAAACTTGTCAAACTTTTACTAGTTCTTTTATAACTTTGGGTTCCTTCAAGTATTCAAGACGATCCATTGCTTCATGCAATTTTCCGAACATTCCGTGCTCGGTAAATCGTATTATTTGGTCTAAATAATTTGTCATTTTGGCAAACAAGTTTTGCACTTTGAATTAAAAACTTATTTACGTGAGAATTGTTTCTCTCTTTGTTCTTGGACGAACTTTCGAACTTGTGAATCTTTTACGAGTTATTTTTTAACTTCAGTTCCCTAAAGTATTCAACAAGATCCATTCCTTTGAGCAATTTTCTGAATATTCCATCCTTGGGAAATCGTTTCAATTGGTCTAAATAGTTTGTCATTTTGTATCCAAGTTTTCGTCTTTGAATTAAAAACTTACTTACGAGAGAATTGTTTCTCTCTTTGTTCTTGGACGAACTTTCGAACTTGTCAAACTTTTACTAGTTCTTTTATAACTTCGGATCCTTAAAGAATTCAAGATGATCCATTCTTTCGAACAATTTTTCATACATTTCATGCTCGGGAGATCGAATCATTTGGCCTAATTAGTTTGTCATTTTGCAAACAAGTTTTGGTCTTTGAAATAAAAACTTATTTACGTGAGAATTGTTTCTCTCTTTATCTTTGTACAAACTTTCGAACTTGTCAAACTTTTACGAGTTACTTTTTAACTTTGATTCCCTGAAGTATTCAACAAAA
This sequence comes from Kokia cookei, assembly GCA_039519145.1. Taxonomy (NCBI): domain Eukaryota; kingdom Viridiplantae; phylum Streptophyta; class Magnoliopsida; order Malvales; family Malvaceae; genus Kokia; species Kokia cookei. The sequence goes on from CM076905.1 coordinate 18,380,473, forward strand.
TCTATTCCTCTGAGCAATTTTTCGAACATTCCATGCTCGGGAAATCGCATAATTTGGTCTAAATAGTTTGTCATTTTGTAAACAAGTTTTTGTCTTTGAATTAAAAACTTATTTACGTGAGAATTGTTTCTCTCTTTGTCTTTGTACGAACTTTCAAATTTGTCAAACTTTTACTAGTTCTTTTATAACTTCGGGTCCTTCAAGTATTCAAGATGATCCATTGCTTCGAGCAATTTTCCGAACATTCCATGCTCGAGAAATTGCATAATTTGGTCTAAATATTCCATGCTCGGGAAATCGCATAATTTGGTCTAAATAGTTTGTCATTTTGTAAACAAGTTTTTGTCTTTGAATTAAAAACTTATTTACGTGAGAATTGTTTCTCTCTTTGTCTCTGTACGAACTTTCAAACTTGTCAAACTTTTACTAGTTCTTTTATAACTTTGGGTTCCTTCAAGTATTCAAGACGATCCATTGCTTCATGCTATTTTTCGAACATTCCGTGCTCGGGAAATCGCATCATTTGGCCTAAATAATTTGTCATTTTGGCAAACAAGTTTTGCACTTTGTATTAAAAACTTATTTACGTGAGAATTGTTTCTCTCTTTGTTCTTGGACGAACTTTCGAACTTGTCAAACTTTTACGAGTTATTTTTTAACTTCAGTTCCCTAAAGTATTCAACAAGATCCATTCCTTTGAGCAATTTTCTGAATATTCCATCCTTGGGAAATCGTTTCGATTGGTCTAAATAGTTTGTCATTTTGTATCCAAGTTTTCGTCTTTGAATTAAAAACTTACTTACGAGAGAATTGTTTCTCTCTTTGTTCTTGGACGAACTTTCGAACTTGTCAAACTTTTACTAGTTCTTTCATAACTTCGGATCCTTAAAGAATTCAAGACGATCCATTCTTTCGACCAATTTTTCAAACATTTCATGCTCGGGAGATCGCATCATTTTGCAAACAAGTTTTGGTTGAATTAAAAACTTATTTACGTGAGAATTGTTTCTCTCTTTGTCTTTGTACGAACTTTCAAACTTGTCAAACTTTTACTAGTTCTTTTATAACTTCGTGTCCTCCAAGTATTCAAGACAATCCATTACTTCGAGCAATTTTCCGAACAATCCATGCTCGGGAAATCGCATCTTTTGGTGTAAATAGTTTGTCATTTTGTAAACAAGTTTTTGTGTTTGAATTAAAAATTTATTTACGTGAGAATTGTTTCTCTCTTTGTCTTTGTACGAACTTTCAAACTTGTCAAACTTTTACTAGTTCTTTTATAACTTCGGGTCCTTCAAGTATTCAAGACGATCCATTGCTTCGAGCAATTTTTCGAACATTCCATGCTCGGGAAATCGCATCATTTGGTCTAAATAGTTTGTCATTTTGTAAAGAAGTTTTTGTCTTTGAATTAAAAACTTATTTACGTGAGAATTATTTCTCTCTTTGTCTTTGTACGAACTTTCAAACTTGTCAAACTTTTACTAGTTCTTTTATAACTTCGGGTCCTTCAAGTATTCAAGACGATCCATTGCTTCGAGCAATTTTTCGAACCTTCCATTATTGGGAAATCGCATCATTTGGTCTAAATAGTTTGTCATTTTGTAAACAAGTTTTTGTCTTTGAATTAAAAACTTATTTACGTGAGAATTGTTTCTCTCTTTGTTCTGGGACAATCTTCCGAGCTTCTCAAAATTTTACTAGTTCTTTGATAACTTCTGATCCTCAAAGTATTCAAGAAGATCCATTCTTTCGAGCAATTTTTCGAACATTTCATGCAGGGGAGATCGCATCATTCGGCCTAATTAGTTTGTCATTTTGCAAAAAAGATTTGGTCTTTGAATTAAAAACTTATTTACATGAGAATTGTTCTCTCTTTGTCTTTGGACGAACTTTCGAACTTGTCAAACTTTTACGAGTTGTTTTTTAACTTTGGTTCACTAAAGTATTCAACAAGATTCATTCCTTTGAGCAATTTTTTGGATATTCCATGCTCGGGAAATCGCATAATTTGGTTTATATAGTTTGTCATTTTGTAACTTCAGTTCCCTAAAGTATTCAACAAGATCCACTCCTTTGAGCAATTTTTCAAATATTCCATGCTCGGGAAATCGCATCATTTGGTCTAAATAATTTGTCAGTTTGCAAACAAGTTTTGCACTTTGAATTAAAAACTTATTTACATGAGAATTGTTTCTCTCTTTGTTCTTGGACGAACTTTCGAACTTGCCAAACTTTTACGAGTTATTTTTTAACTTCAGTTCCCTAAAGTATTGAACAAGATCCATTCCTTTGAGCAATTTTTCGAATATTCCATCCTTGAGAAATCATTTCATTTGGTCTAAATAGTTTGTCATTTTGTATCCAAGTTTTGGTCTTTGAATTAAAAACTTATTTACGTGAGAATTGTTTCCCTCTTTGTTCTTGGACAAACTTTCGAACTTGTCAAATTTTTACTAGTTCTTTTATAAGTTCGGATCCTTTAAGTATTCATGACGATCCATTCTTTCGAGCAATTTTTCAAACATTTCATGCTCGGGACATCGCATCATCTAACCTAATTAGTTTGTCACTTTGCAAACAAGTTTTGGTCTTTGAATTAAAAACTTATTTACGTGAGAATTGTTTCTCTCTTTGTCTTTGTACGAACTTTCGAACTTGTCAAACTTTTACGAGTTATTTTTTAACTTCGGTTCCCTAAAGTATTCAACAAGATCCATTCCTTAGAGCAATTTTTCAAACATTCCATGCTCGGGAAATCGCATCATTTGGTCTAAATAATTTGTCATTTTGTAAACAAGTTTTGCACTTTGAATTAAAAACTTATTTACATGAGAATTGTTTTTCTCTTTGTTCTTGGCAAACTTTGGAACTTGTCAAACTTTTACGAGTTATTTTTTAACTTCAGTTCCCTAAAGTATTCAACAATATCCATTCCTTTGAGCAATTTTTCGAATATTCCATCCTTGGGAAATCGTTTCATTTGGTCTTAATAGTTTGTCATTTTGTATCCAAGTTTTAGTCTTTGAATTAAAAACTTATTTACGTGAGAATTGTTTCTCTCTTTGTTCCTAGACGAACTTTCGAACTTGTCAAACTTTTACTAGTTCTTTTATAACTTCGGATCCTTAAAGAATTCAAGACGATCCATTATTTCGACCAATTTTTCAAACATTTCATGCTCGGGAGATCGCATCATCTGGCCTAATTAGTTTGTCACTTTGCAAACAGGTTTTGGTCTTTGAATTAAAAACTTATTTACGTGAGAATTGTTTCTCTCTTTGTCTTTGTACGAACTTTCGAACTTGTCAAACTTTTACGAGTTATTTTTTAACTTCGGTTCCCTAAAGTATTCAACAAGATCCATTCCTTAGAGCAATTTTTCGAACATTCCATGCTCGGGAAATCTCATCATTTGGTCTAAATAATTTGCCATTTTGTAAACAAGTTTTGCACTTTGAATTAAAAACTTATTTACATGAGAATTGTTTCTCTCTTTGTTCTTGGCAAACTTTGGAACTTGTCAAACTTTTACGAGTTATTTTTTAACTTCAGTTCCCTAAAGTATTCAACGAGATCCATTCCTCTGAGCAATTTTTCGAATATTCCATCCTTGGGAAATCGTTTCATTTGGTCTTAATAGTTTGTCATTTTGTATCCAAGTTTTAGTCTTTGAATTAAAAACTTATTTACGTGAGAATTGTTTCTCTCTTTGTTCCTAGACGAACTTTCGAACTTGTCAAACTTTTACTAGTTCTTTTATAACTTCGGATCCTTAAAGAATTCAAGACGATCCATTCTTTCGACCAATTTTCCAAACATTTCATGCTCGGGAGATTGCATCATTTGACCTAATTAGTTTGTCATTTTTCAAACAAGTTTTGGTCTTTGAATTAAAAACTTATTTACGCTAAAATTGTTTCTGTCTTTGTCTTTGTACGAACTTTCAAACTCATCAAACTTTTACGAGTCACTTTTTAACTTCGGTTCCCTAAAGTATTCAACAAGATCCATTCCTTTGATAAATTTTCCGAACATTCCATGCTCGAGAAATCGTATCATTTGCTCTAAATAGTTTGTCATTTTGTAAACAAGTTTTTTTTCTTTGAAATAAAAACTTATTTATGTGAAAATTGCTTCCCTCTTTGTTCTTGGACGAACTTGTCAAACTGTCATGAGTTATTTTTTAACTTCAGTTCCCTAAAGTATTCAACAAGATCCATTCATTTGAGCAATTTTTCAAATTTTCCATATTTGGAAAATCGCTTCATTCGGTCTAAATAGTTTGTCATTCTGTAAACAAGTTTTTGTCTTTGAATTAAAAATTTATTTAAGTGAGAATTGTTTCTCTCTTTCTCTTTGTATGAACTTTCGAACTTGTCAAACTTTTACGAGTTATTTTTTAACTTCAGTTCCCTAAAGTATTCAACAGAATCCATTCCTTTAAGCAATTTTTCGAATTTTCCATACTTAGGAAATCGTATCATTTGGTTAAAATAGTTTGTCATTTTGTAAACAAGTTTTTTTCTTTGAATTAGAAACTTATTTACGTGAGAATTGTTTCTCTTTTTGTCTATGTACGAACTTTCGAACTTGTCAAAATTTTACGAGTTATTTTTTAACTTCGGTTCCCTAAAGTATTCAACAAGATCCATTCCTTCGAGCAATTTTTCGAACATTCCATGCTCGGGAAATCGCATCATTTGGTCTAAATAATTTTTCATTTTGTAAACAAGTTTTGCACTTTGAATTAAAAACTTATTTACGTTATAATTGTTTCTGTCTTTGTTCTTGGCAAACTTTCGAACTTGTCAAACTTTTACGAGTTATTTTTTAACTTCAGTTCCCTAAAGTATTCAAAAAGATCCATTCCTTTGAGCAATTTTCCGAATATTCCATCCTTGGGAAATCGTTTCATTTGGTCTAAATAGTTTCTCATTTTGTATCCAAGTTTTGGTCTTTGAATTAAAAACTTATTTACGTGAGAATTGTTTCTCTCTTTTTTCCTGGACGAACTTTCGAACTTGTCAAACTTTTACTAGTTCTTTTATAACTTCGGATCCTTAAAGAATTCAAGACGATCCATTCTCTCGACCAATTTTTCAAACATTTCATGCTCGGGAGATCGCATCGTTTGGCCTAATTAGTTTGTCATTTTGTAAACAAGTTTTGGTCTTTGAATTAAAAACTTATTTACGTGAGAATTGTTTCTCTCTTTGTCTTTGTACGAACTTTCGAACTTGTCAAACTTTTACGAGTTACTTTTTAACTCGGTTCCCTAAAGTATTCAACAAGACCCTTTCCTTTGAGTAATTTTCCGAACATTCCATGCTCGGGAAATCGTATCATTTGGTCTAAATAATTTGTCATTTTGTAAACAAGTTTTGCCCTTTGAATTAAAAACTTATTTACGTGAGAATTGTTTCTCTCTTTGTTCTTGGCAAACTTTCGAATTTGTCAAAATTTTACGAGTTATTTTTTAACTTCAGTTCCCTAAAGTATTCAACAAGATCCATTCCTTTGAGCAATTTTCCGAATATTCCATCCTTGGGAAATCGTTTCATTTGTCTAAATAGTTTGTCATTTTGTATCCAGGTTTTGGTCTTCGAATTAAAAACTTATTTACGTGAGAATAGTTTCTCTCTTTTTTCCTGGACGAACTCTCGAACTTGTCAAACTTTTACTAGTTCTTTTATAACTTCGGATCCTTAAAGAATTCAAGATGATCCATTCTTTCGAGCAATTTTTCATACATTTCATGCTCGGGAGATCACATCATTTGGCCTAATTAGTTTGTCATTTTGCAAACAAGTTTTGGTCTTTGAATTAAAAACTTATTTACGTGAGAAATGTTTCTCTCTTTATCTTTGTACGAACTTTCAAACTTGTCAAACTTTTACGAGTTACTTTTTAACTTCGATTCCCTAAAGTATTCAACAAGATCTATTCCTCTGAGCAATTTTTCGAACATTCCATGCTCGGGAAATCGCATAATTTGCTCTAAATAGTTTGTCATTTTGTAAACAAGTTTTTGTCTTTGAATTAAAAACTTATTTACGTGAGAATTGTTTCTCTCATTGTATTTGTACGAACTGTCAAAATTGTCAAACTTTTACTACTTCTTTTATAACTTCGGGTCCTTCAAGTATTCAAGATGATCCATTGCTTCGAGCAATTTTCCGAATAGTCCATGCTCGGGAAATCGCATCATTTGGACTAAATAGTTTGTCATTTTGTAAACAAGTTTTTGTCTTTGAATTAAAAACTTATTTACGTGAGAATTGTTTCTCTCTTTGTTTTTGTATGAACTTTCAAACTTGTCAAGCTTTTACGAGTTACTTTTTAACTGTGATTCCCTAAAGTATTCAACAAGATCTATTCCTCGGAGCAATTTTTCGAACATTCCATGCTCGGGAAATTGCATAATTTGCTCTAAATAGTTTGTCATTTTGAAACAAGTTTTTTGTCTTTGAATTAAAAACTTATTTACGTGAGAATTGTTTCTCTCTTTGTCTTTGTACGAACTGTAAAATTTGTCAAACTTTTACTAGTTCTTTTATAACTTCGGGTCCTTCAAGTATTCAAGATGATCCATTGCTTCGAGCAATTTTCCGAACATTCCATGCTCGGGAAATCGCATAATTTGGACTAAATAGTTTGTCATTTTGAAAACAAGTTTTGGTCTTTGAATTAAAAACTTATTTACGTGAGAATTGTTTCTCTCTTTATCTTTGTACGAACTTTCAAACTTGTCAAACTTTTACGAGTTACTTTTTAACTTCGATTCCCTGAAGTATTCAACAAGATCTATTCCTCTGAGCAATTTTCCGAACATTCCATGCTCGAGAAATCACATAATTTGCTCTAAATAGTTTGTCATTTTGTAAACAAGTTTTTGTCTTTGAATTAAACACTTATCTATGTGAGAATTGTTTCTCTCTTTGTCTTTGTACGAACTGTCAAATTTGTCAAACTTTTACTAGTTCTTTTATAACTTCGGGTCCTTCAAGTATTCAAGATGATCCATTGCTTGGAGCAATTTTCCGAACATTCCTTGCTCGGGAAATCGCATAATTTGGACTAAATAGTTTGTCATTTTGTAAACAAGTTTTTGTCTTTGAATTAAAAACTTATTTACGTAAGAATTGTTTCTCTCTTTGTCTTTGTACGAACTTTCAAACTTGTCAAACTTTTACGAGTTATTTTTTAACTTCGGTTCCCTAAAGTATTCAACAAGATCCATTCCTTAGAGCAATTTTCGAACATTCCATGCTCGGGAGATCGCATCAATTGGTCTAAATAGTTTTTCATTTGCAAACAAGTTTTGGTCTTTGAATTAAAAACTTATTTACGTGAGAATTGTTTCTCTCTTTGCCTTTGTATGAACTTCCGAACTTGTCAAACTGTTACGAGTTATTTTTTTACTTCGGGTCCCTAAAGTATTTAACAAGATCCATTCCTTAGAGCAATTTTCCGAACATCCCATGCTCGGGAAATCGCATCATTTGGTCTAAATAATTTGTCGTTTTGCAAAGAAGTTCTACACTTTGAATTAAAAACTTATTTACGTAAGAATTGTTTCTCTCTTTGTTGTTGGACGAACTTTCGAACTTGTCAAACTTTTACGAGTTATTTTTTAACTTCAGTTCCATAAAGTAATCAACAAAATACACTCCTTTGAGCAATTTTTCGAACACTCCATCCTTGAGAAATCGCATCGTTTGGTCTAAATAGTTTGTCAATTTGTATACAAGTTTTGGTCTTTGAATTAAAAACTTATTTATGTGAGAATTGTTTCTCTCTTTGTTCTTGGAGGAACTTTCGAACTTGTCAAACTTTTACTAGTTCTTTTATAATTTCGGATCCTTAAAGTATTCAAGACAATCCTTTGCATCGAGCAATTGTATCATTTGGTCTAATTAATTTTTCATTTTGTAAACAAGTTTTGCACTTTGAATTAAAAACTTATTTACATGAGAATTGTTTCTCTCTTTGTTCTTGGCAAACTTTCGAACTTGTCAAACTTTTACGAGTTATTTTTTAACTTCAGTTCCCTAAAGTATTTAACAAGATCCATTCCTTTGAGCAATTTTCCGAATATTCCATCCTTGGGAAATCATTTCATTTTGTCTAAATAGTTTGTCATTTTGTATCCAAGTTTTTGTCTTTGAATTAAAAACTTATTTACGTGAGAATTGTTTCTCTCTTTGTTCCTGGACGAACTTTCGAACTTCTTAAACTTTTACTAGTTCTTTTATAACTTCGGATCCTTAAAGAATTCAAGACGATCCATTCTTTCGAGCAATTTTTCAAACATTTCATGCTCGGGAGATCGCATCATTTGGCCTAATTAGTTTGTCATTTTGCAAACAAGTTTTGGTCTTTGAATTAAAAACTTATTTACGTGAGAATTGTTTCTCTCTTTGTCTTTGTACGAACTTTCGAACTTGTCAAACTTTTACGAATTATTTTTTAACTTCGGTTCCCTAAAGTATTCAACAAGATCCATTCCTTAGAGCAATTTTTCGAACTTTCCATGCTCGGGAGATCGCATCAATTGGTCTAAATAGTTTGTCATTTGCAAACAAGTTTTGGTCTTTGAATTAAAAACTTATTCATGTGAGAATTGTTTCTCTCTTTGCCTTTGTACGAACTTCCGAACTTGTCAAACTGTTACGAGTTATTTTTTAACTTCGGTTCCCTAAAGTATTTAACAAGATCCATTCCTTAGAGCAATTTTCCGAACATCCCATGCTCGGGAAAACGCATCATTTTGTCTAAATAATATGTCATTTTGCAAACAAGTTTTGCATTTTGAATTAAAAACTTATTTACGTGAGAATTGTTTCTCTCTTTATTCTTGGACGAACTTCCAAACTTGTAAAAATTTTACGAGTTATTTTTTTACTTCATTTCCATAAAGTAATCAACAAGATCCATTCCTTTAAGCAATTTTTTGAACTGTCCATCCTTAGGAAATTGCATCATTTTGGTCTAAATTGTTTGTCATTTTGTATACAAGTTTTGGTCTTTGAATTAAAAACTTATTTACGTGGGAATTGTTTCTCTCTTTGTTCTTAGATGAACTTCCAAACTTGTCATACTTTCACTAGTTCTTTCAGAACTTCGGATCCTTAAAGTATTCAAGACGATCCATTGCATCGAGCAATTTTTTGAATATTCCATGCTCGGCAAATTGCATCATTAGGCCTAATTAGTTTGTCATTTTGCAAACTAGTTTTGGTCTTTGAATTAAGAACTTATTTACGTGAGAATTGTTTCTCTCTTTGTCTTTGTACGAACTTTCGAACTTGTCAAACTTTTACGAATTATTTTTAACTTTGGTACCCTTAATTAATCTACAAGATACATTCCTTAGAGCAATTTTTCGAACATTCCATGCTCGGGAAAACACATCATTTGGTCTAAAGAATATGTCATTTTGCAAACAAGTTTTGCACTTTGAATTAAAAACTTGTTTACGTGAGACTTGTTTCTCTCTTTGTTCTTGGACGAACTTTCGAACTTGCCAAACTTTTACGAGTTGTTTTTTTAACTTCAGTTCCCTAAAGTATTCAACACGATTCATTTTTTAGAGCAATTTTCAGAACATTCCGTACTTGGGAAATCTCATCATTTGGTCTAAATAGTTTGTCATTTTGTAAACAAGTTTTGTTCTTTGAATTCAACACTTATTTACGTGAGAATTGTTTCTCTCTTTGTTCTTGGACGAAGTTTCGAACTTGTCGAAGTTTTAGAAGTTCTTTTCTAACTTCGGATCCTTAAAGTATTCAAGACGATCCATTCCTTTCAGCGATATTTCGAATACTCCATGCTCGGCAAATCGCATCATTAGGCCTAATTAATTTGTCATTTTGCAAACTAGTTTTGGTCTTTGAATTAAAAACTTATTTACGTGAGAATTGTTTCTCTCTTTGTCTTTGTACGAACTTTTGAACTTGTCAAACTTTTACAAGTTATTTTTTAACTTCGGTTCCCTAAAGTAATCTATAAGATACATTCCTTAGAGCAATTTTTTGAACATTCCATGCTCGGGAAAACGCATCATTTGGTCTAAATAATATGTCATTTTGCAAACAAGTTTTGCACTTTGAATTAAAAACTTATTTACGTGAGAATTGTTTCTCTCCTTGTTCTTGGACGAACTTTCGAACTTGTCAAACTTTTACAAGTTGTTTTTTAACTTCAGTTTCCTAAAGTATTCAACAAGATCCATTTTTTAGAGCAATTTTTCGAACATTCTGTACTTGAGAAATCTCATCATTTGGTCTAAATAGTTTGTCATTTTGTAAACAAGTTTTGTTCTTTGAATTCAACACTTATTTACATGAGAATTGTTTCTCTCTTTGTTCTTGGATGAACTTCCGAACTTGTCAAACTTTTATAAGTTCCTTTCTAACTTCGGATCCTTAAAGTATTCAAGACGATCAATTCCTTTCAGCAATATTTCGAATACTCCATGCTCGGCAATTCGCATCATTTGGTGTAAATAGTTTGTCATTTTGCAAACAAGTTTTGGTCGTTGAATTAAAAACTTATTTACGTGAGAATTGTTTCTCTCTTTGTTCTTGAACGAACTTCCAAACTTGTCAAACTTTTACGAGTTATTTTTTTACTTCAGTTCCCTAAAGTAATCAACAAGATCCATTCCTTTGAGCAGATTTTCGAACATTCCATCCTTGGGAAATCGCATCATTTTGGTCTAAATAGTTTGTCATTTTGTATACAAGTTTTGGTCTTTGAATTAAAAACTTATTTACTTGGGAATTGTCTCTCTCTTTGTTCTTTCTTAGATGAACTACCTAACTTGTCAAACTTTTACTAGTTCTTTTATAACTTCGGATCCTTAAATTATTCAAGACGATCCATTGCATCGAGTAATTTTCCGAATATTCCATGGTCGGCAAATTGCATCATTAGGCCTAATTAGTTTGTCATTTTGCAAAATAGTTTTGGTCTTTGAATTAAAAACTTATTTACGTGAGAATTGTTTCACTCTTTGTCTCTGTACGAACTTTCGAACTCGTCAAACTTTTACGAGTTATTTTTTAACTTCGGTTCCCTAAAGTAATCTACAATATACATTCCTTAGAGCAATTTTTCGAACATTCCATGCTCCGGAAAACGCATCATTTGGTCTAAATAATATGTCATTTGGCAAACAAGTTTTGCACTTTGAATTAAAAACTTATTTACATGAGAATTGTTTCTCTCTTTGTTCTTGGACGAACTTTCGAACTTGTCAAACTTTTACGAGTTATTTCTTAACTTCAATTCCCTAAATTATTCAACAAGATCCATTTTTTAGAGCAATTTTTCGAACATTCCGTAATTGGTAAATCTCGTCATTTGGTCTAAATAGTTTTTCATTTTGTAAACAAGTTTTGTTCTTTGAATTCAACACTTATTTACGTGAGAATTGTTTCTCTCTTTGTTCTTGGACGAACTTCCGAACTTGTCAAACTTTTACAAGTTCTTTACTAACTTCGGATCCTTAAAGTATTCAAGATGATCCATTCCTTTCAGCAATATTTCGAATACTCCATGCTCGGTAAATCGCATCATTTGGTCTAAATAGTTTGTCATTTTGCAAACAAGTTTTGGTCGTTGAATTAAAAACTTATTTACGTGAGAATTGTTTCTCTCTTCGTTCTTGGACGAACTTCCAAACTTGTCAAACTTTTACGAGTTATTTTTTTACTTCAGTTCCCTAAAGTAATCAACAAGATCCATTCCTTTAAGCAAATTTTCGAACATTCCATCCTTGGGAAATCGCATCATTTTGGTCTAAATAGTTTGTCATTTTGTATACAAGTTTTGGTCTTTGAATTAAAAACTTATTTACGTTGGAATTGTTTCTCTCTTTATTCTTAGATGAACTTCCGAACTTGTCAAACTTTTACTAGTTCTTTTATATCTTCGGATCCTTAAAGTATTCAAGGCGATCCATTGCATCGAGCAATTTTCTAAATATTCCATGCTCGACAAATTGCATTATTAGGCCTAATTAGTTTGTCATTTTGCAAACTTGTTTTGGTCTTTGAATTAAAAACTTATTTACGTGAGAATTGTTTCTCTCTTTGTCTTTGTACGAAGTTTCGAACTTGTCAAATTTTACGAGTTATTTTTTTACTTCGGTTCCTTAAAGTAATCAACAAGATCCATTCCTTAGAGCAATTTTTCGAACATTCCATGCTCGGGAAAAAGCATCATTTGGTCTAAATAATATGTCATTTTGCGAACAATTTTTACACTTTGAATTAAAAACTTATTTACGTGAGAGTTGTTTCTCTATTTGTTCTTGGACGAACTTTCGAACATGTCAAACTTTTACGAGTTATTTTTTTACTTCAGTTCCCTAAAGTAATCAACAAGATCCATTCCTTTGAGCAAATTTTCGAACATTCCATCCTTGGGAAATCGTATCATTTTGGTCTAATTAGTTTGTCATTTTGTATACAAACTTTGGTCTTTGAATAAAAAACTTATTTACGTGGGAATTGTTTCTCCTTTGTTCTTAGATGAACTTCCGAACTTGTCAAACTTTTACTGGTTCTTTTATAACTTCGGACCCTTAAACTATTCAAGACGATCCATTGCATAGAGCAATTTTCCTAATATTCCATGCTCGGCAAATTGCATCATTAGGCCTAATTAGTTTGTCATTTTTCAAACAAGTTTTGGTCGTTGAATTAAAAACTTATTTACGTGAGAATTGTTTCTCTCTTTGTTCTTGGACGAACTTCCAAACTTGTCAAACTTTTACGAGTTATTTTTTTTACTTCAGTTCCCTAAAGTAATCAACAGGTTCCATTCCATTGAGCAAATTTTCGAACATTCCATCCTTGGGAATCGCATCATTTTGGTCTAAATAGTTTGTCATTTTGTATACAAGTTTTTGTCTTTGAATTAAAAACTTATTTACGTGGGAATTGTTTCTCTCTTTGTTCTTAGTTGAACTTCCGAACTTGTCAAACTGTTACTAGTTCTTTTATAACTTCGGACCCTTAAACTATTCAAGACGATCCATTACATCGAGCAATTTTCCGAATATTCCATGCTCGGCAAATTGCATCATTAGGCCTAATTAGTTTGTAATTTTTCAAACAAGTTTTGGTCGTTGAATTAAAAACTTATTTACGGGAGAATTGTTTCTCTCTTTGGTGTTGGACAAACTTCCAAACTTGTCAAACTTTTACGAGTTATTTTTTTTACTTCAGTTCCCTAAAGTAATCAACAAGATCCATTCCTTTGAGCAAATTTTCGAACATTCCATCCTTGGGAAATCGCATCATTTTGGTCTAAATAGTTTGTCATTTTGTATACAAATTTTGGTCTTTGAATTAAAAACTTATTTATGTGGGAATTGTTTCTCTCTTTGTTCTTAGATGAACTTCCAAACTTGTCAAACTTTTACTAGTTCTTTTATAACTTCGGACCCTTAAACTATTCAAGACGATCCATTGCGTCGAGCAATTTTTCGAATATTCCATGCTCGACAAATTGCATCATTAGGCCTAATTAGTTTGTCATTTTTCAAACAAGTTTTGGTCGTTGAATTAAAAACTTATTTACGTGAGAATTGTTGCTCTCTTTGTTCTTGGACGAACTTCCAAACTTGTCAAACTTTTACAAGTTATTTTTTTTACTTCAATTCCGTAAAGTAATCAACAAGATCCATTCCTTTGAGCAAATTTTCGAACATTCCATCCTTGGGAATCGCATCATTTTGGTCTAAATAGTTTGTTATTTTGTATACAAGTTTTGGTCTTTGAATTAAAAACTTATTTAGTTGGGAATTGTTTCTCTCTTTGTTCTTAGATGAACTTTCGAACTTGTCAAACTTTTACTAGTTCTTTTATAACTTCGGATCCTTAAAGTATTCAAGACGATCCATTGCTTCGAGCAATTTTCCGAATATTCCATGCTCGATAAATCGCATCATTTGGCCTAATTAGTTTGTCATTTTGCAAACAAGTTTTGGTCTTTGAATTAAAAACTTATTTACTTGAGAATTGTTTCTCTCTTTGTCTCTTTACGAACTTTCGAACATGTCAAAATTTTACGAGTTATTTTTTAAATTCGGTTCCCTAAAGTATTCAACAAGATCCATTCCTTAGACAATTTTTTTAACATTCCATGTTGGGGAGATCGCATCAATTGGTCTAAATAGTTTGTCATTTTGCAAACAAGTATTGGTCTTTGAATTAAAAACTTATTTACATGAGAATTGTTTCTCTCTTCGCTTTTGTACGAACTTCTGAACTTGTCAAACTGTTACGAGTTATTTTTTAACTTCGGTTCCCTAAAGTATTTAACAAGAACCATTCCTTAGAACAATTTTCTGAATATCCCATGCTCGGGAAATCGCATCATTTGGTCTAAATAATTTTTTGTTTTGCAAAGAAGTTTTACACTTTGAATTAAAAACTTATTTACGTAAGAATTGTTTCTCTCTTTGTTCTTGGACGAACTTTCGAACTTGTCAAACTTTTACGATTTATTTTTTAACTTCAGTTCCATAAAGTAATAAAAAAAATGCACTCCTTTGAGCAATTTTTCGAACATTCCATCCTTGAGAAATCACATCATTCGGTCTAAATAGTTTGTCATTTCATATACAAGTTTTGGTCTTTCAATTAAAAACTTATTTACGTGGGAATTGTTTCTCTCTTTGTTCTTGGATGAACTTCCGAACTTGTCAAACTTTTACTAGTTCTTTTATAACTTCGGATCCTTAAAGTATTCAAGACGATCCATTGCATCGAGCAATTTTCCGAATATTCCATGCTCAGCAAATTGCATCATTAGGCCTAATTAGTTTGTCATTTTGCAAAATTGTTTTGGTCTTTGAATTAAACACTTATTTACGTGAGAATTGTTTCTCTCTCTGTCTTTGTACGAACTTTCGAACTTGTCAAACTTTTACGAGTTATTTTTTAACTTCGGTTCCCTAAAGTAATCAACAAGATCATTCCTTAGAACAATTTTTCGAACATTCCATGCTCGAGAAAACGCATCATTTGGTCTAAATAATATGTCAATTTGCAAACAAGTTTTGCACTTTGAATTAAAAACTTATTAACGTGAGAGTTGTTTCTCTATTTGTTCTTGGACGAACTTTCGAACTTGTCAAACTTTAACAAGGTATTTTTTTACTTCAGTTCCCTAAAGTAATCGACAAGATCCATTCCTTTGAGCAAATTTTCGAACATTTCATCCTTGGGAATCGCATCATTTTGGTCTAAATAGTTTGTCATTTTGTATACAAGTTTTGGTCTTTGAATTAAAAACTTATTTACGTGGGAATTGTTTCTCTCTTTGTTCTTAGTTGAACTTCTGAACTTGTCAAACTTTTACTAGTTCTTTTATAACTTCGGATCCTTAAAGTATTCCAGATGATCCATTGCTTCGAGCAATTTTCCAAATATTCCATGCTATGTAAATCCATCATTTGGCCTAATTAGTTTGTCAATTTCCAAACAAGTTTTGGTCTTTGATTTAAAAACTTATTTACGTGGGAATTGTTTCTCTCTTTCTTCTTGGGCGAAATTTCGAACGTGTCAAACTTTTCGACTTCTTTTATAACTTTCATTCCTTAAAGCATTCATGGCGATCCATTCCTTCGAGTAGTTTTCTAGACATTCCTTGCTCAAGAAATCTCATCATTTGGTCTGAATAGATTGTCGTTTTGTACACAAGTTTTGGTCATTGAATTAAAAACTTTTTTACGTGAAAATTGTTCCTCTCTTTGTTTCTGGATGAACTTCCAAACTGGTCAAACATTTACGAGTTTGTTTTTAAATTTGTTTCCTTAAAGCATTCAACAAAATCCATTCCTTAGAGAAATTTTTCTAACATTCCATGCTCGGGAAATCGCATCATTTGATCAAAATATGTCATTTTGTAAACAAGTTTTGATCTTTGAATTAAAAACTTATTTACGTGAGAATTTTTTCTCTCTTTGTTCTTGGACGAACTTTCGAGCTTCTCAAACTTTTACTAGTACTTTGATAACTTTGGACCCTCAACGTATTCAAGACGATCCATTCTTTTCAGCAACTTTTCGAACATTCCACGCTCAGGAATTCGCATCATTTGGCCTAAATAGTTTGTCATTTTGTATACAAGTTTTGGTCTTTAAATTAAAAACTTATTTACGTGAGAATTGTTTCTCTCTTTGTTCTTGGAGGAACTTTCAAACTTGTCAAACTTTAACTAGTTCTTTTATAACTTCAGATCGTTAAAGTATTCAAGACGATCCATTGCATCGAGCAATTTTTCGAATATTCCATGCTCGGCAAATTGCATCATTTGGCCTAATTAGTTTGTCATTTTTCAAACAAGTTTTGGTCTTTTAATTAAAAACTTATTTACATGATAATTGTTTCTCTCTTTGTCTTTGTACGAACTTTCGAACTTGTCAAACTTTTACGAGTTATTTTTTATCTTCAATTCCCTAAAATATTCAACAAGATCCATTCCTTTGAGCAATTTTTCGAATATTCCATCCTTGTGAAATCGCTTCATTTGGTCTAAATAGTTTGTCATTTTGTATACAAGTTTTGGTCTTTGTATTAAAAACTTATTTACGTGAGAATTTTTTCTCTCTTTGTTCTTGGACGAACTTTCGAACCTGTCAAATTTTTACTAGTTCTTTTATAACTTCGGATCCTTAAAGTATTCAAGACGATTGCTTCGAGCAATTTTCTGAATATTTCATGCTCGGTAAATCGTATCATTTATCCTAAATAGTTTGTCATTTTCCAAACAAGATTTGTTCTTTGAATTAAAAACTTATTTACGTGAGAATTGCTTCTCTGTTTGTCTTCGTATGAACTTTCAAACCTGTCAAACTTTTACGAGTTATTTTTTAACTTCAGTTCCATAAAGTAATCAACAAAATACACTCCTTTGAGCAATTTTTCTAACATTCCATCCTTGGGAAATCGCATCATTTGGTCTAAATAGTTTGTCATTTTGTATACAAGTTTTGGTCTTTGAATTAAAAACTTATTTACGTGAGAATTGTTTCTCTCTTTGTTCTTGGAGGAACTTTCGAACTTGTCAAACTTTTACTAGTTCTTTTATAACTTCAGATCCTTAAAGTATTCAAGACGATACATTGCATCGAGCAATTTTTCGAATATTCCATGCTCGGCAAATTGCATAATTTGGCCTAATTAGTTTGTCATTTTACAAACAAGTTTTGGTCTTTGAATTAAAAACTTATTTACGTGAGAATTGTTTCTCTCTTTGTCTTTGTATGAACTTTTGAGCTTGTCAAACTTTTACGAGTTATTTTTTAACTTCGGTTCCCAAAAATATTCAACAAGATCCATTCCTTAGAGCAATTTTCCGAACATTCCATGCTCGGAAAATTGTATCATTTGGTCTAAATAGTGTGTCATTTTCTGATCATGTTTTGGTCTTTCAATTAAAAACTTATTTATGAGAGAATTGTATCACTCTCGTTTCATGAACGAACTCTCGAACTTTTCAAACTTATTGGACATCTTTTATAACTTAACTTCCTTAAAGTATTGAAGACGACCCATTCCTTTGAGCATTTTCCTGAACATTCCATGCTCGAGAAATTGCATCATTTGGTCTAAAGAGTTTGTCATTTCGTACACAAGTTTTGGTCTTGGAATTAAAAACTTATTTACGTGAGAATTGTTTCTCTCTTTCTTCTTGGACGAACTTTCGAACATGTCAAACTTTTACGACTTCTTTTATAACTTCCGTTCCTTAAAGCATTCAAGGTTATCCATTCCTTCGAGTAGTTTTCCAAACATTCCTTGCTCAAGAAATCGCATCATTTGGTCTGAATAGATTGTCGTTGAATTAAAAACTTATTTACGTGAGAATTGTTTCAGTCTTTGTTTTTGGACGAACTTCCAAACTGGTCAAACTTCTACGAGTTTTTTTTTAACTTTGTTTCCCTAAAGCATTCAACAAAATCCATTCCTTAGAGCAATTTTTCCGAACATTCCATGCTCGAGAAATCGCATCATTTGATCAAAATATGTCATTTTGTAAACAAGTTTTGATCTTTGAATTAAAAACTTATCTACGTGAGAATTGTTTCTCTCTTTGTCTTTGTACGAACTTTCGAACTTGTCAAAATTTTACGAGTTATTTTTTTAACTTTGTTGCCTAAAGTATTCAACAAGATCCATTCCTTAGAGCAATTTTTTGAACATTCCATGCTCGAGAGATCGCATCAATTGGTCTAAATAGTTTGTCATTTTGCAAACAAGTTTAGGTCTTTGAATTAAAAACTTATTTACGTGAGAATTGTTTCTCTCTTTGCCTTTGTACGAACTTCCGAACTTGTCAAATTGTTACGAGTTATTTTTTAACTTCGGTTCCCTAAAGTATTTAACAAGATCCATTCCTTAGAGCAATTTTCCGAACATCCCATGCTCGGGAAATCGCATCATTTGGTCTAAATAATTTGTCGTTTTGCAAAGAAGTTTTACACTTTGAATTAAAAACTTATTTACGTAAGAATTGTTTCTCTCTTCGTTCTTGGACTAACTTTCGAACTTGTCAAACTTTTACGAGATATTTTTTAAATTTAGTTCCATAAAGTAATCAACAAAATACACTCCTTTGAGCAATTTTTCGAACATTCCATCCTTGAGAAATCGCATCATTTGGTCTAAATAGTTTGTCATTTTGTATACAAGTTTTGGTCTTTGAATTAAAAACTTATTTACGTGAGAATTGTTTCTCTCTTTGTTCTTGGAGGAACTTTCGAACTTGTCAAACTTTTACTAGTTCTTTTATAACTTCGGATCCTTAAAGTATTCAAGACAATCCATTGTATCGAGCAATTTTCTGAATATTCCATGCTCGGCAAATTGCATCATTTGGCCTAATTAGTTTGTCATTTTGCAAACTAGTTTTGGTCTTTGAATTAAAAACTTATTTACGTGAGAATTGTTTCTCTCTTTGTCTTTGTACGAACTTTCGAATTTGTCAAACTTTTACGAGTTATTTTTCTTCGGTTCCCTAAAGTAATCAACAAGATGCATTCCTTAGAGCAATTTTTTGAACATTCCATGCTCGGGAAAACGCATCATTTGTTCCAAATAATATGTCATTTTGCAAAGAAGTTTTGCACTTTGAATTAAAAACTTATTTAAGTGAGAATTGTTTCTTTCTTTGTTCTTGGACAAACTTTTGAACTTGTCAAACTTTTACGAGTTAGTTTTTAACTTCAGTTCCCTAAAGTAATTTTTAAAGCAATTTTGTGAACATTCCATACTTGGGAAATCTCATCATTTGGTCTAAATAGTTTGTCATTTTGTAATCAAGTTTTGTTCTTTGAATTCAACACTTATTTACGTGAGAATTGTTTATGTCTTTGTTCTTAGAAGAACTTTCGAACTTCTCAAACTTTTACAAGTTCTTTTATAACTTCGGATCCTGAAAGTATTCAAGACGATCCGTTCCTTTCAACAATATTTCGAATACTCCATGCTCGGTAATTCACATCATTTGGTATAAATAGTTTTCCATTTTGCAAACAAGTTTTGGTCGTTGAATTAAAAACTTATTTACGTGAGAATTGTTTCTCTCTTTGTTCTTGGACGAACTTCCAAACTTGTCAAACTTTTACGAGTTATTTTTTTACTTTAGTTCCCTAAAGTAATCAACAAGATCCATTCCTTTGAGCAAATTTTCGAACATTCCATCCTTGGGAAATAGCGTCATTTTGGTCTAAATAGTTTTTCATTTTGTATACAAGTTTTCGTCTTTGAATTAAAAACTTATTTACGTGGGAATTGTTTCTCTCTTTGTTCTTAGATGAACTTCTGAACTTGTCAAACTTTTACTAGTTCTTTTATAACTTTGGATCTTTAAAGTATTCATGACGATCCATTGCTTCGAGCAATTTTCCGAATATTTCATGCTTAGTAAATCGCATCATTTGGCCTAATTAGTTTGTCATTTTGCAAACAAGTTTTGGTCTTTGAATTAAAAACTTATTTACATGAGAATTGTTTCTCTCTTTGTCTTTGTACGAACTTTCGAACTTGTCAAAATTTTACGAGTTATTTTTTAACTTCGGTTCCCTAAAGTATTCAACAAGATCCATTCGTTAGAGCAATTTTTCGAACATTCCATGCTCGGAAGATCGCATCAATTGGTCTAAATAGTTTGTCATTTTGCAAACAAGTTTTGGTCTTTGAATTAAAAACTTATTTACTTGAGAATTGTTTCTCTCTTTGTCTATGTACGAAATTTTGAACTTGGCAAAATTTTACGAGTTATTTTTTAACTTCGGTTCCCGAAAGTATTCAACAAGATCCATTCCTTAGAGCTATTTTTCGAACATTCCATGCTCGGGAAATCGCATCATTTGCTCTAAATAGTTTATCATTTTGTAAACATGTTTTGGTCTTTGAATTAAAAACTTTTTTTTGAGAGAATTGTATCACTGTTGGTTCATGGACGAACTCCCGAACTTGTCAATCTTTGAGGAGATCTTTTATAACTTAACTTCCTTAAAATATTCTAGACAACCCATTCCCTTGAGCATTTTTCTGAACATTCCATGCTTGAGAAATTGCATTATTTGGACTAAAGAGTTTGTCATTTCGTAAACAAGTTTTGGTCTTGGAATTAAAAACTTATTTACATGAAAATTGTTTCTCTCTTTTTTCTTGGGCAAAATTTCGAACGTGTCAAACTTTTACGACTTCTTTTATAACTTCCGTTCCTTAAAGCAGTCAAGGCGATCCATTCCTTGGAGTAGTTTTCCAGACATTCCTTGCTCAAGAAATCGCATCATTTGGTCTGAATAGATTGTCATTTTGTAAACAAGTTTTGGTCTTTGAATTAAAAACTTATTTACGTGAGAATTGTTTCTCTCTTTGTTTTTTGATGAACTTCCAAACTTGTCAAAATTTTACGAGTTTTTTTTAACTTTGTTTCCCTAAAGCATTAAACAAGATCCATTCGTTAGAGCAATTTTTCGAACATTCCATGCTCGGAAGATCGCATCAATTGGTCTAAATAGTTTGTCATTTTGCAAACAAGTTTTGGTCTTTGAATTAAAAACTTATTTACGTGAGAATTGTTTCTCTCTTTGTCTATGTACGAAATTTCGAACTTGGCAAAATTTTACGAGTTATTTTTTAACTTCGGTTCCCGAAAGTATTCAACAAGATCCATTCCTTAGAGCTATTTTTCGAACATTCCATGCTCGGGAAATCGCATCATTTGCTCTAAATAGTTTATCATTTTGTAAACATGTTTTGGTCTTTGAATTAAAAACTTTTTTTTGAGAGAATTGTATCACTGTTGGTTCATGGACGAACTCCCGAACTTGTCAATCTTTGAGGAGATCTTTTATAACTTAACTTCCTTAAAATATTCTAGACAACCCATTCCCTTGAGCTTTTTTCTGAACATTCCATGCTTGAGAAATTGCATTATTTGGTCTAAAGAGTTTGTCCTTTCGTAAACAAGTTTTGGTCTTGGAATTAAAAACTTATTTACATGAGAATTGTTTCTCTCTTTTTTCTTGGGCAAAATTTCGAATGTGTCAAACTTTTACGACTTCTTTTATAACTTCCGTTCCTTAAAGCAGTCAAGGCGATCCATTCCTTGGAGTAGTTTTCCAGACATTCCTTGCTCAAGAAATCGCATCATTTGGTCTGAATAGATTATCGTTTTGTAAACAAGTTTTGGTCGTTGAATTAAAAACTTATTTACGTGAGAATTGTTTCTCTCTTTGTTTTTGGATGAACTTCCAAACTGGTCAAACATTTACCTGTTTTTTTAACTTTGTTTCCCTAAAGCATTCGACAAAATCCATTCCTTAGAGCAATTTTTCGAATATTCCATGCTCGGTAAATTGCATCATTTGGCCTAATTAGTGTGTCATTTTGCAAACAAGTTTTGATCTTTGAATTAAAAACTTATTTACATGATAATTGTTTCTCTCTTTGTCTCTGTACGAACTTTCGAACATGTCAAACTTTTACGAGTTATTTTTTAACTTCAATTCCCTAAAATATTCAACAAGATCCATTCCTTTGTGCAATTATCTGAATATTCCATCATTGTGAAATCGTTTCATTTGGTCTAAATAGTTTTTCATTTTGTATACAAGTTTTGGTCTTCGAATTAAAAACTTATTTACGTAAGAATTGTTTCTCTCTTTGTTATTGGATGAACTTTCGAACCTGTCAAACTTTTACTAGTTCTTTTATAACTTCGGATCCTTAAAGTATTCATGTCGATTGCTTCGAGCAATTTTTTGAATATTCCATTCTCGGTAAATCGCATCATTTTTCCTAAATAGTTTGTCATTTTGCAAATAAGTTTTGGTGTTTGAATTAAAAACTTATTTACATGAGAATTGTTTCTCTCTTTCTCTTTGTACGAACTTTCGAACTTGTCAAACTTTTACGAGTTATTTTTCAACTTCAATTCCATAAAGTAATCAACAAAATACACTCCTTTGACAAATTTTTCGAACATTCCATCCATGGGAAATCGCATCATTTGGTCTAAATAGTTTGTCATTTTGTATACAAGTTTTGGTCTTTGAATTAAAAACTTATTTACGTGAGAATTGTTTCTCTCTTTGTTCTTGGAGGAACTTTCGAACTTGTCAAACTTTTACTAGTTCTTTTATAACTTCGAATCCTTAAAGTGTTAAAGACGATCCATTGCATCAAGCAATTTTCCGAATATTTCATGCTCGGCAAATTGCATCATTTGGCCTAATTAGTTTGTCATTTTGCAAACAAGTTTTGGACTTTGAATTAAAAACTTATATACGTGAGAATTGTTTCTCTGTTTCTCTTTGTACGAACTTTCGAACTCGTCAAACTTTTACGAGTTATTTTTTAACTTCAGTTCAATAAAGTAATCAACAAAATACACTCCTTTGAGCAATTTTTCGAACATTCCATTATTGGGAAATCGCATCATTTGGTCTAAATAGTTTGTCATTTTGTATACAAGTTTTGGCCTTTGAATTTAAAACTTATTTACGTGAGAATTGTTTCCCTCTTTGTTCTTGGAGGAACTTTCGAACTTGTCAAACTTTTACTAGTTCTTTTATAACTTCAGATCCTTAAAGTATTCAAGACGATACATTGCATCGAGCAATTTTCCGAATATTCCATGCTCAGCAAATTGCATAATTTGTCCTAATTAGTTTGTCATTTTACAAACAAGTTTTGGTCTTTGAATTAAAAACTTATTTACGTGAGAATTGTTTCTCTCTTTGTCTTTGTCTGAACTTTCGAGCTTGTCAAACTTTTACGAGTTATTTTTTAACTTCGGTTCCCAAAAATATTCAACAAGATCCATTCCTTAGAGCAATTTTACGAACATTCCATGCTCGAAAATCGTATCATTTGGTCTAAATAGTGTGTCATTTTCTGATCATGTTTTGGTCTTTGAATTAAAAACTTATTTATGAGAGAATTGTATCACTCTCGTTTCATGAACGAACTCCCGAACTTTTCAAACTTATTGGACATCTTTTATAACTTAACTTCCTTAAAGTATTGAAGACGACCCATTCCTTTGAGCATTTTCCTGAACATTCCATGCTCGAGAAATTGCATCATTTGGTATAAAGAGTTTGTCACTTCGTACACAAGTTTTGGTCTTGGAATTAAAAACTTATTTACGTGAGAATTGTTTCTCTCTTTCTTCTTGGACGAACTTTCGAACATGTCAAACTTTTACGACTTCTTTTATAACTTCCGTTCCTTAAAGCATTCAAGGTTATCCATTCCTTCGAGTAGTTTTCCAAACATTCCTTGCTCAAGAAATCGCATCATTTGGTCTGAATAGATTGTCGTTGAATTAAAAACTTATTTACGTGAGAATTGTTTCAGTCTTTGTTTTTGGACGAACTTCCAAACTGGTCAAACTTCTACGAGTTTTTTTTTTAACTTTGTTTCCCTAAAGCATTCAACAAAATCCATTCCTTAGTGCAATTTTCCGAACATTCCATGCTCGGGAAATCGCATCATTTGATCAAAATATGTCATTTTGTAAACAAGTTTTGATCTTTGAATTAAAAACTTATCTACGTGAGAATTGTTTCTCTCTTTGTCTTTGTACGAACTTTCGAACTTGTCAAAATTTTACGAGTTATTTTTTTAACTTTGTTGCCTAAAGTATTCAACAAGTTTCATTCCTTAGAGCAATTTTTTGAACATTCCATGCTCGGGAGATCGCATCAATTGGTCTAAATAGTTTGTCATTTTGCAAACAAGTTTAGGTCTTTGAATTAAAAACTTATTTACGTGAGAATTGTTTCTCTCTTTGCCTTTGTACGAACTTCCGAACTTGTCAAACTGTTACGAGTTATTTTTTAACTTCGGTTCCCTAAAGTATTTAACAAGATCCATTCCTTAGAGCAATTTTCCGAACATCCAATGCTCGGGAAATCGCATCATTTGGTCTAAATAATTTGTCGTTTTGCAAAGAAGTTTTACACTTTGAATTAAAAACTTATTTACGTAAGAATTGTTTCTCTCTTCGTTCTTGGACTAACTTTCGAACTTGTTAAACTTTTACGAGATATTTTTTAACTTCAGTTCCATAAAGTAATCAACAAAATACACTCCTTTGAGCAATTTTTCGAACATTCCATCGTTGAGAAATCGCATCATTTGGTCTAAATAGTTTGTCATTTTGTATACAAGTTTTGGTCTTTGAATTAAAAACTTATTTACGTAAGAATTGTTTCTCTCTTTGTTCTTGGAGGAACTTTCGAACTTGTCAAACTTTTACTAGTTCTTTTATAATTTCGGATCCTTAAAGTATTCAAGACAATCCTTTGCATCGAGCAATTTTCTGAATATTCCATGCTCGGCAAATTGAATCATTTGGCCTAATTAGTTTGTCATTTTGCAAACTAGTTTTGGTCTTTGAATTAAAAACTTATTTACGTGAGAATTGTTTCTCTCTTTGTCTTTGTATGAACTTTCGAATTTGTCAAACTTTTACGAGTTATTTTTCTTCAGTTCCCTAAAGTAATCAACAAGATGCATTCCTTAGTGCAATTTTTCGAACATTCCATGCTCGGGAAAACGCATCATTTGGTCCAAATAATATGTCATTTTGCAAAGAAGTTTTGCACTTTGAATTAAAAACTTATTTAAGTGAGAATTGTTTCTTTCTTTGTTCTTGGACAAAGTTTCGAACTTGTGAAACTTTTACGAGTTATTTTTTAACTTCAGTTCCCTAAAGTAATTTTTAGAGCAATTTTACGAACATTCCGTACTTGGGAAATCTCATCATTTGGTCTAAATAGTTTGTCATTTTGTAAACAAGTTTTGTTCTTTGAATTCAACACTTATTTACGTGAGAATTGTTTATGTCTTTGTTCTTCGAAGAACTTTCGAACTTCTCAAACTTTTACAAGTTCTTTTATAACTTCGGATCCTGAAAGTATTCAAGACGATCCGTTCCTTTCAGCAATATTTCGAATACTCCATGCTCGGCAATTCGCATCATTTGGTATAAATAGTTTTCCATTTTGCAAACAAGTTTTGGTCGTTGAATTAAAAACTTATTTACGTGAGAATTGTTTCTCTCTTTGTTCTTGGACGAACTTCCAAACTTGTCAAACTTTTACGAGTTATTTTTTACTTCAGTTCCCTAAAGTAATCAACAAGATCCATTCCTTTGAGCAAATTTTCGAACATTCCATCCTTGGGAAATAGCGTCATTTTGGTCTAAATAGTTTTTCATTTTGTATACAAGTTTTCGTCTTTGAATTAAAAACTTATTTACGTGGGAATTGTTTCTCTCTTTGTTCTTAGATGAACTTCCAAACTTGTCAAACTTTTACTAGTTCTTTTATAACTTTGGATCTTTAAAGTATTCATGACGATCCATTGCTTCGAGCAATTTTCCGAATATTTCATGCTTAGTAAATCGCATCATTTGGCCTAATTAGTTTGTCATTTTGCAAACAAGTTTTGGTCTTTGAATTAAAAACTTAATTACATGAGAATTGTTTCTCTCTTTGTCTTTGTACGAACTTTCGAACTTGTCAAAATTTTACGAGTTATTTTTTAACTTCGGTTCCCTAAAGTATTCAACAAGATCCTTTCGTTAGAGCAATTTTTCGAACATTCCATGCTCGGAAGATCGCATCAATTGGTCTAAATAGTTTGTCATTTTGCAAACAAGTTTTGGTCTTTGAATTAAAAACTTATTTACTTGAGAATTGTTTCTCTCTTTGTCTATGTACGAAATTTTGAACTTGGCAAAATTTTACGAGTTATTTTTTAACTTCGGTTCCCGAAAGTATTCAACAAGATCCATTCCTTAGAGCAATTTTTCGAACATTCCATGCTCGGGAAATCGCATCATTTGCTCTAAATAGTTTATCATTTTGTAAACATGTTTTTGTCTTTGAATTAAAAACTTATTTTTGAGAGAATTGTATCACTGTTGGTTCATGGACGAACTCCCGAACTTGTCAATCTTTGAGGAGATCTTTTATAACTTAACTTCCTTAAAATATTCTAGACGACCCATTCCTTTGAGCATTTTTCTGAACATTCCATGCTTGAGAAATTGCATTATTTGGTCTAAAGAGTTTGTCATTTCGTAAACAAGTTTTGGTCGTGGAATTAAAAACTTATTTACGTGAGAATTGTTTCTCTCTTTTTTCTTGGGCGAAATTTCGAACGTGTCAAACTTTTACGACTTCTTTTATAACTTTCGTTCCTTAAAGCAGTCAAGGCGATCCATTCCTTGGAGTAGTTTTCCAGGCTCATCATTTGGTCTGAATAGATTGTCGTTTTGTAAACAAGTTTTGGTCGTTGAATTAAAAACATATTTACGTGAGAATTGTTTCTCTCTTTGTTTTTTGATGAACTTCCAAACTGGTCGAACATTTACGCGTTTTTTTTAACTTTGTTTCCCTAAAGCATTCAACAAGATCCATTCGTTAGAGCAATTTTTCGAACATTCCATGCTCGGGAGATCGCATCAATTGGTATAAATAGTTTGTCATTTTGCAAACAAGTTTTGGTCTTTGAATTAAAAACTTATTTACGTGAGAATTGTTTCTCTCTTTGTCTTTGTATGAACTTTCGAACTTGTCAAAATTTTACGAGTTATTTTTCAACTTGGGTTCCCGAAAGTATTCAACAAGATCCATTCCTTAGAGCAATTTTTCGAACATTCCATGCTCGGGAAATCACATCATTTACTCTAAATAGTTTATCATTTTGTAAACATGTTTTGGTCTTTGAATTAAAAACTTATTTTTGAGAGAATTGTATCACTGTTAGTTCATGGACGAACTCCCGAACTTGTCAATCTTTGAGGAGATCTTTTATAACTTAACTTCCTTAAAATATTCAGGACGACCCATTCCTTTGAGCGCTTTTCTGAACATTCCATGCTTGAGAAATTGCATTATTTGGACTAAAGAGTTTGTCATTTTATAAACAAGTTTTGGTCTTGGAATTAAAAACTTATTTACGTGAGAATTGTTTCTCTCTTTCTTCTTGGGCGAAATTTCGAACGTGTCAAACTTTTACGACTTCTTTTATAACTTCCGTTCCTTAAAGCATTCAAGGCGATCCATTCCTTGGAGTAGTTTTCCAGACATTCCTTGCTCAAGAAATCGCATCATTTGGTCTGAATAGATTATCGTTTTGTAAATAAGTTTTGGTCGTTGAATTAAAAACTTATTTACGTGAGAATTGTTTCTCTCTTTGTTTTTGGATGAACTTCCAAACTGGTCAAACATTTACGTGTTTTTTTTAACTTTGTTTCCCTAAAGCATTCGACAAAATCCATTCCTTAGAGCAATTTTTTGAACATTCCATGCTCAGGAAATCGCATCATTTGATCAAAATATGTCATTTTGTAAATAAGTTTTGATCTTTGAATTAAAAATTTTATTTACGTGAGAATTGTTTCTCTCTTTGTTCTTGGACGAACTACCGAGCTTCTCATACTTTTACTAGTTCTTTGATAACTTCGGATCCTTAACGTATTCAAGACGATCCATTCTTTTCAGTAATTTTTCGAACATTCCATGCTCGGGAATTCGCATCATTTGGCCTAAATAGTTTGTCATTTTGTATACAAGTTTTGGTCTTTGAATTAAAAAATTATTTACGTGAGAATTGTTTCTCTCTTTGTTCTTGGAGGAACTTTCAAACTTGTCAAACTTTTACTAGTTCTTTTATAACTACATATCCTTAAAGTATTTAAGACGATCCATTGCATCCAGCAATTTTCCGAATATTCCATGCTCGGCAAATTGCATCATTTGGCCTAATTAGTTTGTCATTTTGCAAACAAGTTTTGGTCTTTGAATTAAAAACTTATTTACATGATAATTGTTTCTCTCTTTGTCATTGTACGAACTTTCGAACTTGTCAAACTTTTACGAATTATTTTTTAACTTCAATTCCCTAAAATATTCAACAAGATCCATTCCTTTGAGCAATTTTCCAAATATTCCATCCTTGTGAAATCGCTCCATTTGGTCTAAATAGTTTGTCATTTTGTATACAAGTTTTGGTCTTTGAATTAAAAACTTATTTACGTGAGAATTGTTTCTCTCTTTGTTCTTGGACAAACTTTCGAACCTGTCAAACTTTTACTAGTTCTTTTATAACTTCGGATCCTTAAAGTATTCAAGATGATTGCTTCGAGTAATTTTTCGAATATTCCATGCTCGGTAAATTGCATCATTTGGCCTAATTAGTTTCTCATTTTGCAAACAAGTTTTGATCTTTGAATTAAAAACTTATTTACTTGATAATTGTTTCTCTCTTTGTCTCTTTACGAACTTTCGAACATGTCAAACTTTTACGAGTTATTTTTTAACTTCAATTCCCTAAAATATTCAACAAGATCCATTCCTTTGTGCAATTATCTGAATATTTCATCATTGTGAAATCGTTTCATTTGGTCTAAATAGTTTTTCATTTTGTATACAAGTTTTGGTCTTTGAATTAAAAACTTATTTACGTGAGAATTGTTTCTCTCTTTGTTCTTGGATGAACTTTCGAACCTGTCAAACTTTTACTAGTTCTTTTATAACTTCGGATCCTTAAAGTATTCATGTCGATTGCTTCGAGCAATTTTTTGAATATTCCATTCTCGGAAAATCGCATCATTTTTCCGAAATAGTTTGTCATTTTGCAAATAAGTTTTGGTGTTTGAATTAAAAACTTATTTACGTGAGAATTGTTTCTCTCTTTCTCTTTGTACGAACTTTCGAACTTGTCAAACTTTTACGAGTTATTTTTCAACTTCAATTCCATAAAGTAATCAACAAAATACACTCCTCTGAGCAATTTTTCGAACATTCCATCCATGGGAAATCGCATCATTTGGTCTAAATAGTTTGTCATTTTGTATACAAGTTTTGGTCTTTGAATTAAAAACTTATTTACGTGAGAATTGTTTCTCTCTTTATTCTTGGAGGAACTTTCTCTCTTTGTTCTTGGAGGAACTTTTGAACTTGTCAAACTTTTACTAGTTCTTTTATAACTTCGGATCCTTAAAGTATTCAAGACGATCCATTGCATCCAGCAATTTTCCGAACATTCGATGCTCGGCAAATTGCATCATTTGGCCTAATTAATGTGTCATTTTGCAAACAAGTTTTGGTCTTTGAATTAAAAACTTATTTGCATGATAATTGTTTCTCTCTTGGTCTTTGTACGAACTTTCAAGCTTGTCAAACTTTTACGAGTTATTTTTTAACTTCAATTCCCAAAAATATTCAACAAGATCCATTCCTTTGAGCAATTTTTTGAATATTCCATCATTGTGAAATCGCTTCATTTGATCTAAATAGTTTGTCATTTTGTATACAAGTTTTGGTCTTTGAATTAAAAACTTATTTACGTGAGAATTGTTTCTCTCTTTTTCTTTGTACAAACTTTCGAACTTGTCAAACTTTTACGAGTTATTTTTTAACATCGGTTCCCTAAAGTATTCAACAAGATCCATTCCTTAGAGCAATTTTCTGAACATTCCATGCTCGGGAAATCGCATCATTTGGTTTAAATAGTTTGTCATTTTGTAAACAAGTTTTAGTCTTTGCTTTAAAAACTTATTTACGAGAGAATTGTATCACTCTTGGTCCATGGACGAACTCCCGAACTTGTCCAACTTTGAGGAGATCTTTTATAGCTTAACTTCCTTAAAGTATTCAAGACGACCCATTCCTTTGACCATTTTTCTGAACATTCCTTGCTCGGGAAATTGTATCATTTGGTCTAAATAGTATGTTATTTCCTAAACAAGTTTTGGTCTTGGAATTAAAACCTTGTTTGTGTGAGAATAGTTTCTCTCTTTCTTCTTGGAAGAACTTTCGAACGTGTCAAACTTTTACGACTTATTTTATAACTTCTGTTCCTTAAAGCATTCAAGGCGATCCATTCCTTCGAGCAGTTTTCCAAACATTCCCTGCTCAAGAAATCGCATCATTTGGTCAAAATAGATTGTCATTTTGTGAACAAGTTTTGGTCGTTGAATTAAAAACTTATTTACGTGAGAATTGTTTCTCTCTTTCTTCTTGGACAAACTTCCAAACTGGTCAAACTTTTACGAATTATTTTTTAACTTTGGTTCCCTAAGGCATTCAACAAAATCTATTCCTTAGAGCAATTTTTTGAACATTCCATGCTCGGGAAATTGCATCATTTGATCTAAATATGTCATTTGTAAACAAGTTCTGATCTTTGAATTAAAAACTTATTTACGTGAGAATTGTTTCTCTCTTTATTCTTGGACGAACTTACGAGCTTGTCAAACTTTTACTAGTTCTTTGATAACTTCGAATCCTCAGAGTATTCGAGATGATCCGTTCTTTCGAGCAATTTTTCGAACATTCCATGCTCGAAAATCGTATCATTTGGTCTAAATGATTTGTCATTTTGCAAACAAGTTTTGCTCTTTGAATTAAAAAATTATTTACGTGAGAATTGTTTCTCTCTTTGTTCTTGGACGAACTTTTGAAGTTGTCAAGCTTTTACGAGTTATTTTTAACTTCGGTTCCCTAAAGTATTCAACAAGATCCATTCCTTAGAGCAATTTTCTGAACATTCCATGCTCGGGAAATCACATCATTTGGTCTAAATAGTTTGTCATTTTGTAAACAAGTTTTAGTCTTTGAATTAAAAACTTATCTACGAGAGAATTGTATCACTCTTGGTCCATGGACGAACTCCCGAACTTGTCCAACTTTGAGGAGATCTTTTATAGCTTAACTTCCTTAAAGTATTCAAGACGACCCATTCCTTTGACCATTTTTCTGAACATTCCTTGCTCGAGAAACTACATCATTTGGTCTAAATAGTATGTCATTTCCTAAACAAGTTTTGGTCTTGGAATTAAAAACTTATTTGTGTGAGAATTGTTTCTCTCTTTCTTCTTGGAAGAACTTTTGAACGTGTCAAACTTTTACGACTTCTTTTATACCTTCTGTTCCTTACAGCATTCAAGGCAATCCATTACGTCGAAAAGTTTTCCAAACATTCCTTGCTCAAGAAATCGTATCATTTGGTCAAAATAGATTGTCATTTTGTAAACAAGTTTTGTTCATTGAATTAAAAACTTATTTACGTGAGAATTGTTTCTCTCTTTCTTCTTGGACAAACTTCCAAACCGGTCAAACTTTTACGAGTTATTTTTTTACTTTGGTTCCCTAAAGCATTCAACAAAATTCATTCCTTAGAGCAATTTTTCGAACATTCCATGCTCGGGAAATCGCATCATTTGTTCTAAATATGTCATTTTGTAAACAAGTTTTGATCTTTGAATTCAAAACTTATTTACGTGAGAATTGTTTCTCTCTTTGTTCTTGGACGAACTTACGAGCTTGTCAAACTTTTACTAGTTCCTTGATAACTTCAGATCCTAAAGTATTCGAGATGATCCATTATTTCGAGCAATTTTTCGAACAATCCATTCTCGGGAAATCGCATCATTTGGTCGGAATAGTTTGTCATTTTGTAAACAAGTTTTAGTCTTTGAATTAAAAACTTATTTACGAGAGAATTGTACTACTCTTGGTCCATGGACGAACTCCCGAACTTGTCCAACTTTAAGGAGATCTTTTATAGCTTAACTTCCTTAAAGTATTCAAGACGACCCATTCCTTTGAGCATTTTTCCGAACATTCCATGCTCGGGAAACTGCATCATTTGGTCTAAATAGCATGTCATTTCCTAAACACGTTTCGGTCTTAGAATTAAAAACTTATTTGTGTGAGAATTGTTTCTCTCTTTCTTCCTGGAATAACTTTCAAACGTGTCAAAATTTTACGACTTCTTTTATAACTTCTGTTCCTTAAAGCATTCAAGGAGATCCACTCCTTCGAGCAGTTTTCCAAACATTCCTTGCTCAAGAAATCGCATCATTTGGTCAAAATAGATTGTCATTTTGTAAACAAGTTTTGGTCCTTGAATTAAAAACTTATTTACGTGAGAATTATTTCTCTCTTTCTTCTTGGACAAACTTCCAAACTGGTCAAACTTTTACTAGTTATTTTTTAACTTTGGTTCCCTAAAGCATTCAACAAAATCCATTCCCTAGAGCAATTTTTCAAACATTCCATGCTCGAAAATCGCATAATTAGATCTAAATATGTTATTTTGTAAACAAGTTTTGATCTTTGAATTAAAAACTTATTTACGAGAGAATTGTACTACTCTTGGTCCATGGACGAACTCCCGAACTTGTCCAACTTTAAGGAGATCTTTTATAGCTTAACTTCCTTAAAGTATTCAAGACGACCCATTCCTTTGAGCATTTTTCTGAACAATCTCGGGAAACTGCATCATTTGGTCTATATAGTATGTCATTTCCTAAACAAGTTTTGGTCTTGGAATTAAAAACTTATTTGTGTGAGAATTGTTTCTCTCTTTCTTCTTGGAAGAACTTTCGAACGTGTCAAACTTTTACGACTTCTTTTATAACTTCTGTTCCTTAAAGCATTCAAGGCGATCCATTCCTTCGAGCAGTTTTCCAAACATTCCTTGCTAAAAAAGAAATCGCATCATTTGGTCAAAATAGATTGTTATTTTGTAAACAAGTTTTGGTTGTTGAATTAAAAACTTATTTACGTGAGAATTGTTTCTCTCTTTCTTCTTGGACAAACTTCCAAACTGGTTAAACTTTTACGAGTTATTTTTTAACTTTGGTTCCCTAAAGCATTCAACAAAATCCATTCCATAAAGTAATTTTTTGAACATTCCATGCTCGGGAAATTGCATCATTTGATCTAAATATGTCGTTTTGTAAACAAGTTTTGATCTTTGAATTAAAAACTTATTTACGTGAGAATTATTTCTCTCTTTGTTCTTGGACGAACTTACGAGCTTGTCAAACTTTTACTAGTTCGTTGATAACTTCGGATCCTCAAAGTATTCGAGACGATCCATTCTTACGAGCAATTTTTCAAACATTCCTTGCTCGGGAAATCACATCATTTGTTCTAAATAGTTTGTCATTTTGCAAAAAAGTTTTGCTCTTTGAATTAAAAAATTATTTAGGTGAGAATTGTTTCTCACTTTGTCTTTGTACAAACTTTTGAACATGTCAAACTTTTACGAGTTATTTTTTAACTTCGGTTCCCTAAAGTATTCAACAAGATCCATTCCTTAGAGCAATTTTTTGAACATTCCATGCTCGAGAAATCGCATCATTTGGTCTAAATAGTTTGTCATTTTGTAAACAAGTTTTAGTCTTTGAACTAAAAACCTATTTACGAGAGAATTGTATCACTCTTGGTCCATGGACGAACTCCCGAACTTGTCCAACTTTGAGGAGATCTTTTATAGCTTAACTTCCTTAAAGTATTCAAGATGACTCATTCCTTTGAGCATTTTTCTGAACATTCCATGCTCGGGAAACTGCATCATTTGGTCTAAATAGTATATCATTTCCTAAACAAGTTTTGGTCTTGGAATTAAAACTTATTTGTGTGAGAATTGTTTCTCTCTTTCTTCTTGGAAGAACTTTCGAACGTGTCAAACTTTTACGACTTCTTTTATACCTTCTGTTCCTTAAAGCATTCAAGGCGATCCATTACGTCGAGCAGTTTTCCAAACATTCCTTGCACAAGAAATTGTATCATTTGGTCAAAATAGATTGTCATTTTGTAAACAAGTTTTGGTCATTGAATTAAAAACTTATTTACGTGAGAATTGTTTCTCTTTTCTTCTTGGACAAACTTCCAAACTGGTCAAACTTTTACGAGTTATTTTTTGACTTTGGTTCCCTAAAGCATTCAACAAAATTCATTCCTTAGAGCAATTTTTCGAACATTCCATGCTCGGGAAATCGCATCATTTGATCTAAATATGTCATTTTGTAAACAAGTTTTGATCTTTGAATTCAAAACTTATTTACGTGAGAATTGTTTCTCTCTTTGTTCTTGGACGAACTTACGAGCTTGTCAAACTTTCACTAGTTCCTTGATAACTTCAGATCCTCAAATTATTCGAGACGATCCATTATTTCGAGCAATTTTTCGAACAATCCATTCTCAGGAAACCGCATCATTTGGTCGAAATAGTTTGTCATTTTGTAAACAAGTTTTAGTCTTTGAATTAAAAACTTATTTACGAGAGAATTGTACTACTCTTGGTCCATGGACGAACTCCCGAACTTGTCCAACTTTAAGGAGATCTTTTATAGCTTAACTTCCTTAAAGTATTCAAGACGACCCATTCCTTTGAGCATTTTTCCGAACATTCCATGCTCAGGAAACTGCATCATTTGGTCTAAATAGCATGTCATTTCCTAAACACGTTTCGGTCTTAGAATTAAAAACTTATTTGTGTGAGAATTGTTTCTCTCTTTCTTCTTGGAAGAACTTTCGAACGTGTCAAACTTTTACGACTTCTTTTATAACTTCTGTTCCTTAAAGCATTCAAGGAGATCGACTCCTTCGAGCAGTTTTCCAAACATTCCTTGCTCAAGAAATCGTATCATTTGGTCAAAATAGATTGTCATTTTGTAAACAAGTTTTGGTCCTTGAATTAAAAACTTATTTACGTGAGAATTGTTTCTCTCTTTCTTCTTGGACAAACTTCCAAACTGCTCAAACTTTTACTAGTTATTTTTTAACTTTGGTTCCCTAAAGCATTCAACAAAATCCATTCCCTAGAGCAATTTTTCAAACATTTCATGCTCGGAAATCGCATCAATAGATCTAAATATGTTATTTTGTAAACAAGTTTTGATCTTTGAATTAAAAACTTATTTACGAGAGAATTGTACTACTCTTGGTCCATGGACGAACTCCCGAACTTGTCCAACTTTAAGGAGATCTTTTATAGCTTAACTTCCTTAAAGTATTCAAGACGACCCATTCCTTTGAGCATTTTTCTGAACAATCCATGCTCGGGAAACTGCATCATTTGGTCTAAATAGTATGTCATTTCCTAAACAAGTTTTGGTCTAGGAATTAAAAACTTATTTGTGTGAGAATTGTTTCTCTCTTTCTTCTTGGAAGAACTTTCGAACGTATCAAACTTTTACGACTTCCTTTATAACTTCTGTTCCTTAAAGCATTCAAGGCGATCCATTCCTTCGAGCAGTTTTCCAAACATTCCTTGCTAAAAAAGAAATCGCATCATTTGGTCAAAATAGATTGTTATTTTGTAAACAAGTTTTGGTTGTTGAATTAAAAACTTATTTACGTGAGAATAGTTTCTCTCTTTTTTCTTGGACAAACTTCCAAACTGGTCAAACTTTTACGAGTTATTTTTTAACTTTGGTTCCCTAAAGCATTCAACAAAATCCATTCCATAAAGCAATTTTTTGAACATTCCATGCTCGGGAAATTGCATCATTTGATCTAAATATGTCATTTTGTAAACAAGTTTTGATCTTTGAATTAAAAACTTATTTACGTGAGAATTAATTCTCTCTTTGTTCTTGGACGAACTTACGAGCTTGTCAAACTTTTACTAGTTCGTTGATAACTTCGGATCCTCAAAGTATTCGAGACGATCCATTCTTACGAGCAATTTTTCAAACATTCCATGCTCGAGAAATCACATCATTTGGTCTAAATAGTTTGTCATTTTGCAAAAAAGTTTTGCTCTTTGAATTAAAAACTTATTTAGGTGAGAATTGTTTCTCACTTTGTCTTTGTACAAACTTTTGAGCTTGTCAAACTTTTACAAGTTATTTTTTAACATCGGTTCCCTAAAGTATTCAACAAGATCCATTCCTTAGAGCAATTTTCTGAACATTCCACGCTCGAGAAATCGCATCAAATAGTTTGTCATTTTGTAAACAAGTTTTAGTCTTTGAATTAAAAACCTATTTACGAGAGAATTGTATCACTCTTGGTCCATGGACGAACTCCCGAACTTGTCCAACTTTGAGGAGATCTTTTATAGCTTAACTTCCTTAAAGTATTCAAGATGACTCATTCCTTTGAGCATTTTTCTGAACATTCCATGCTCGGGGAACTGCATCATTTGGTCTAAATAGTATAGCATTTCCTAAAGAAGTATTGGTCTAGGAATTAAAACTTATTTGTGTGAGAATTGTTTCTCTCTTTCTTCTTGGAAGAACTTTCGAACGTGTCAAACTTTTACGACTTCTTTATACCTTCTGTTCCTTAAAGCATTCAAGGCGATCCATTACGTCGAGCAGTTTTCCAAACATTCCTTGCTCAAGAAATCGCATCATTTGGTCAAAATAGATTGTCATTTTGTAAACAAGTTTTGGTCATTGAATTAAAAACTTATTTACATGAGAATTGTTTCTCTCTTTCTTCTTGGACAAACTTCCAAACTGGTCAAACTTTTACGAGTTATTTTTTGACTTTGGTTCCCTAAAGCATTCAACAAAATTCATTCCTTAGAGCAATTTTTCGAACATTCCATGCTTGCGAAATCGCATCATTTGATCTAAATATGTCATTTTGTAAACAAGTTTTGATCTTTGAATTCAAAACTTATTTACGTGAGAATTGTTTCTCTCTTCGTTCTTGGACGAACTTACGAGCTTGTCAAACTTTTACTAGTTCCTTGATAACTTCAGATCCTCAAAGTATTCAAGACGATCCATTATTTCGAGCAATTTTTCGAACAATCCATTCTCGGGAAATCGCATCATTTGGTCGAAATAGTTTGTCATTTTGTAAACAAGTTTTAGTCTTTGAATTAAAAACTTATTTACGAGAGAATTGTACTACTCTTGGTCCATGGACGAACTCCCGAACTTGTCCAACTTTAAGGAGATCTTTTATAGCTTAACTTCCTTAAAGTATTCAAGACGACCCATTCCTTTGAGCATTTTTCCGAACATTCCATGCTCGGGAAACTGCATCATTTGGTCTAAATAGCATGTCATTTCCTAAACACGTTTCGGTCTTAGAATTAAAAACTTATTTGTGTGAGAATTGTTTCTCTCTTTCTTCTTGGAAGAACTTTCGAACGTGTCAAACTTTTACGACTTCTTTTATAACTTCTGTTCCTTAAAGCATTCAAGGAGATCGACTCCTTCGAGCAGTTTTCCAAACATTCCTTGCTCAAGAAATCGTATCATTTGGTCAAAATAGATTGTCATTTTGTAAACAAGTTTTGGTCCTTGAATTAAAAACTTATTTACGTGAGAATTGTTTCTCTCTTTCTTCTTGGACAAACTTCCAAACTGGTCAAACTTTTACTAGTTATTTTTTAACTTTGGTTCCCTAAAGCATTCAACAAAATCCATTCCTTAGAGCAATTTTTCAAACATTCCATGCTCGAAAATCGCATTATTAGGTCTAAATATGTTATTTTGTAAACAAGTTTTGATCTTTGAATTAAAAACTTATTTACGAGAGAATTGTACTACTCTTGGTCCATGGACGAACTCCCGAACTTGTCCAACTTTAAGGAGATCTTTTATAGCTTAACTTCCTTAAAGTATTCAAGATGACCCATTCTTTTGAGCATTCTTCTGAACATTCCATGCTCGGGAAACCGAATCATTTTGTCTAAATAGTATGTCATTTCCTAAACAAGTTTTGGTCTTGGAATTAAAAACTTATTTGTGTGAGAATTGTTTCTCTCTTTCTTCTTGGAAGAACTTTCGAACGTGTCAAACTTTTACGACTTCTATTCCTTAAAGCATTCAAGGCGATCCATTCCTTCGAGCAGTTTTCTAAACATTCCTTGCTAAAAAAGAAATCGCATCATTTGGTCAAAATAGATTGTTATTTTGTAAACAAGTTTTGGTTGTTGAATTAAAAACTTATTTATGTGAGAATTGTTTCTCTCTTTCTTCTTGGACAAACTTCCAAACTGGTCAAACTTTTACGAGTTATTTTTTAACTTTCGTTCCCTAAAGAATTCAACAAAATCCATTCCATAAAACAATTTTTCGAACATTCCATGCTCGGGAAATCGCATCATTTGATCTAAATATGTCATTTTGTAAACAAGTTTTGATCTTTGAATTAAAAACTTATTTACGTGAGAATTATTTCTCTCTTTGTTCTTGGACGAACTTACGAGCTTGTTAAACTTTTACTAGTTCTTTGATAACTTCGGATCCTCAAAGTATTCGAGACGATCCATTCTTACGAGCAATTTTTCAAACAGTCCATGCTCGGGAAATCACATCATTTGGTCTAAATAGTTTGTCATTTTGCAAAATAGTTTTGCTCTTTGAATTAAAAACTTATTTAGGTGAAAATTGTTTCTCACTTTGTCTTTGTACAAACTTTTGAACTTGTCAAAATTTTACGAGTTATTTTTTAACTTCGGTTCCCTAAAGTATTCAACAAGATCCATTCCTTAGAGCAATTTTCTGAACATTCCATGCTCGTGAAATCGCATCATTTGGTCTAAATAGTTTGTCATTTTGTAAACAAGTTTTAGTCTTTGAATTAAAAACCTATTTACGAGAGAATTGTATCACTCTTGGTCCATGGACGAACTCCCGAACTTGTCCAACTTTGAGGAGATCTTCTATAGCTGAAGTATTCAAGACGACCCATTCCTTTGAGCATTTTTCTGAACATTCCATGCTCGGGAAACTGCATCATTTGGTCTAAATAGTATGTCATTTCCTAAACAAGTTTTGGTCTTGGAATTAAAACTTATTTGTGTGAGAATTGTTTCTCTCTTTCTTCTTGGAAGAACTTTCGAACGTGTCAAACTTTTACGACTTCTTTTATAACTTTTGTTCCTTAAAGAATTCAAGGCGATCCATTCCTTCGAGCAGTTTTCCAAACATTCCTTGCTCAAGAAATCGCATCATTTGGTCAAAATAGATTGTCATTTTGTAAACAAGTTTTGGTCGTTGAATTAAAAACTTATTTACGTGAGAATTGTTTCCCTCTTTCTTCTTGGACAAACTTCCAAACTGGTCAAACTTTTACGAGTTATTTTTTAACTTTGGTTCCCTAAATCCATTCCTTAGAGCAATTTTTCGAACATTCCATGCTCGGGAAATTGCATCATTTGATCTAAATATGTCATTTTGCAAACAAGTTTTGCTCTTTGAATTAAAAACTTCTTTGCATGAGAATTGTTTCTCTCTTTGTTTTTGGACGAACTTTCGGAGTTGTCAAACTTTTATGAGTTATTTTTTAACTTCGGTTCCCTAAAGTATTCAATAAGATCCATTCCTTAGAGCAATTTTCTGAACATTTTATACTCGGGAAATCGAATCATTTGGTCTAAATAGTTTGTCATTTTGTAAACAAGTTTTAGACTTTGAATTAAAAACTTATTTACGAGAGAATTGTATCACTCTTGGTCCATGGACGAACTCCCGAACTTATCCAACTTTGAGGAGATCTTTTATAGCTTAACTTCCTTAAAGTATTCAAGACGACTCATTCCTTTGAGCATTTTTCTGAACATTCCATGCTCGGGAAACTGCATCATTTGGTCTAAATAGTATGTCATTTCCTAAACAAGTTTTAGTCTTGGAATTAAAAACTTATTTGTGTGAGAATTGTTTCTCACTTTCTTCTTGGAAGAACTTTCGAACGTGTCAAACTTTTACGACTTCTTTTTTAACTTCTGTTCCTTAAAGAATTCAAGGCGATCCATTCCTTCGAGCAGTTTTCCAAACATTCCTTGCTCAAGAAATCGTATCATTTGGTCAAAATAGATTGTCATTTTGTAAACAAGTTTTAGTCGTTGAATTAAAAACTTATTTACGTGAGAATTGTTTCCCTCTTTCTTCTTGGACAAACTTCCAAACTGGTTAAACTTTTACGAGTTATTTTTTAACTTTGGTTCCCTAAATCCATTCCTTAGAGCAATTTTTCGAACATTCCATGCTCGGGAAATCGCATCATTTGATCTAAATATGTCATTTTGCAAACAAGTTTTGCTCTTTGAATTAAAAACTTCTTTGCATGAGAATTGTTTCTCTCTTTGTTCTTGGACGAACTTTCGGAGTTGTCAAACTTTTATGAGTTATTTTTTAACTTCGGTTCCCTAAAGTATTCAATAAGATCCATTCCTTAGAGCAATTTTCTGAACATTTTATACTCGGGAAATCGCATCATTTGGTCTAAGTAGTTTGTCATTTTGTAAACAAGTTTTAGACTTTGAATTAAAAACTTATTTACGAGAGAATTGTATCACTCTTGGTCCATGGACGAACTCCCGAACTTATCCAACTTTGAGGAGATCTTTTATAGCTTAACTTCCTTAAAGTATTCAAGACGACTCATTCCTTTGAGCATTTTTCTGAACATTCCATGCTCGGGAAACTGCATCATTTGGTCTAAATAGTATGTCATTTCCTAAACAAGTTTTAGTCTTGGAATTAAAAACTTATTTGTGTGAGAATTGTTTCTCACTTTCTTCTTGGAAGAACTTTCGAACGTGTCAAACTTTTACGACTTCTTTTATAACTTTTGTTCCTTAAAGCATTCAAGGCTATCCATTCCTTTGAGCAGTTTTCCAAACATTCCTTGCTCAAGAAATCGCATCATTGGGTCAAAATAGATTGTCATTTTGTAAACACGTTTGTGGTCATTGAATTAAAAACTTATTTACGTGAGAATTGTTTCTCTCTTTCTTCTTGGACGAACTTCCGAAGTTGTCAAACTTTGACGAGTTATTTTTTAACTTTGGTTCCCTAAAGCATTCAACAAAATCCATTCCTTAGAACAAATTTCGAGCATTCCATGCTCGGGAAATCGCATCATTTGATCTAAATATGTCATTTTGTAAACAAGTTTTGATCTTTGAATTAAAAACTTATTTACGTGAGAATTGTTTCTCTCTTTGTCTTTGTTCGAACTTTTGAACTTGTCAAACTTTTACGAGTTATTTTTAAACATCGGTTCCCTAAAGTATTCAACAAGATCCATTCCTTAGAGCAATTTTTCGAACAATCCCTGCTCGAGATATCGCATCATTTGGTCTAAATAATTTGTCATTTTGCAAACAAGTTTTGTTCTTTGAATTAAAAACTTATTTACGTGAGAATTGTTTCTCTCTTTGTTCTTAGATGCACTTTCGAACTTGTCAAACTTTTACGAGTTATTTTTTAACTTCGGTTCCCTAAAGTATTCAAGAAGATTCATTCCTTTGAGCAACTTTCCGAACATTCCATCCTTTGGAAATCGCATCATTTGGTCTAAATAGTTTGTCATTTTGTATACAATCTTTGGTCTTTGAATTAAAAACTTATTTACGTGAGAATTGTTTCTCTCTTTGTTCTTGGACGAACTTTCGAACTTGTCAAACTTTTACTAGTTCTTTTATAGCTCCAGATCCTTAAAGTATTCAAGACGATCCATTCCTTCGAGCAATTTTTTGAATATTCCATGCTCGAAAAATCGCATCATTTATCCTAAATAATTTGTTATTTTGCAAACAAGTTTTGGTCTTTAAATTAAAAACTTATTACGTGAGAATTGTTTCTCTCTTTGTTCTTGGACGAACTTTCGAACTTGTCAAATTTTTACGAGTTATTTTTAACTTCAGTTCCCTAAAGTATTCAATAAGATCCATTTTTTAGAGCAATTTTCCGAATATTCCATCCTTGGGAAATCGCATCATTTGGTCTAAATAGTTTGTTATTTTGTAAACAAGTTTTGGTCTTTGAATTCAAAACTTATTTACGTGAGAATTGTTTCTCTCTTTTTTCTTGGATGAACTTCCGAACTTGTCAAACTTTTACTAGTTCTTTTATAACTTTGGATCCTTAAAGTATTCAAGACGATCCATTCCTTTCAGCAATTTTCTGAATATTCCATGCTCGGTAAATCGCATCATTTGGTCTAAATAGTTTGTCGTTTTGCAAACAAGTTTTGGTCGTTGAATTAAAAACTTATTTACGTGAGAATTGTTTCTCTCTTTGTTCTTTGACAAACTTCCAAACTTGTCAAACTTTTACGAGTTATTTTTTAACTTCAGTTCCCTAAAGTATTCAACAAGATCCATTCCATTGAGCAATTTTCCGAACATTCCATCCTTGGGAAATCGCATCATTTGCTCTAAATAATTTGTCACTTTGTATACAATGATACGAGTGGCAAGACCCAAATTCAAGCTTATAAGTGTGATGGGATCAAAGTTTCTCAAGGCCCAATAACGAGGTCGAAGGCTAGGCAAATTCGGGCAAGATTGATCAGGATCATCCAAGACTTCATTACCAAGGCCCTAAATGCGCACATGGCTGAAAAAGAAAATCAAGATTCACTTTCTTGTTTTCAAGAAAATCAAAAAATCGAGTCTCGGTTCAATTTTGTCATTCCAAACAATTTCAAGAATCAAGAAAATCAAGATTTCAAATCTTGGAAATCTTAGTCCAAGAAACCGAAGCTGCCAATTTTCAAGTTGGGGGAAATCAGTAGGCTTGCGACGACTTTTTGGTTGGGATCTAGGAATTTATGGGTTGAGATGTCTGCATGGATTTCGAAGATCTATCTCTTATCTTCGAAACACACTTTGAATCACTCGATTTCAAGTTTAGGAGCTCAAGTTATGATCATTTTAATAAAGACTGTGCAAGCAGAATTTCTGGACGTGATTATGACGGAAATTACGAGTTTCGGGCTTTTAATTCGAGTTTAAATCATATTGGGTTTGGGTTTTAGGTTTAATTTTATTATATATGAGCCCAATAATGTATTATCAGCTCTTATTATTTTATTGTTATTTTTTATTCCGAATTTTTAAATAATTATTAAGTAGTTAAAATTTTTAGGAGTTTTATGTCAATAAGAAAGTTTCTTGTTTACATTAGTTAGAGTTCTAGTTTAATTAAGAGTTTTATTTAGATTTATTTAGCTTGCCTATATATAGACTTTGGAATTGTAAACAAAACATTTGATTTTGATTATTTTGAGTTAATAATAATTCTCTTTGAGTTTTTCTTCAAGAATTGCTCTTGAGTTTTTTTTAGAAGTTGTTTTAACAATCTTTCAGGTTGTGGGAAGCTTTTTCTTGCCAAGATCTCTTTCTTGGAGGGGAAATTAAAGCCTTTGAAGTGAGTTGTGGATTCTTATTGTTTCCAAGGCTTCTTAGGACGTTATTTTCTCTTTTCTATCTTTAACCTATCGTTCTAGTTTGATCTAGTTTATTTCTTGCTGTTTAGGGTTACTGATTTAGTTGTTTTCGTTTTAGGTTGAAATTGCTTCAAGAGGGACGTTCTCTTGCCTTGATCCATCAAGGAACATATAAAAAATTAGGAGATTCAAACTTTTCTTGCTGTCACAAACGTTCTTGCCTAAACAGTTTGCTTTCATCTTTTAGATCACTTCTAACGAATCTGTTTTGTGTTTTTATTTTCAAATCTGGTTGGGATGTTTTCTTGAGGTCCAAGGATGGTTTCTTTCATCCAAGAAACCCTAATTTCGTTCTCTATTGGATCCTTTACCAGCCAATCATCTTTCTTGTGTTTTAATTTTCGTTTGATTATTCTTCTTGTTAGCTAATCTGTTTTCTTTGATTTCATTTCAGATTATTTTTGTCTAGAGCTTTAGGGTAGATCCGCGACTTGATAACTTTATGATCCTCTTCCGCATTCGTTTCATATCATTTTGTATCAGATTTTGGGCGTTTTGGGTGTTCGTTGTTTCTACAATGATTTCCATTACAAACAGCCAACAAGCAGTTTTTCCCCAGTAATTTTTTTCGAAAAAATATATTTTTGAGTGGGTAAACATTTTTCAATT
Organism: Kokia cookei; assembly: GCA_039519145.1. NCBI lineage: Eukaryota > Viridiplantae > Streptophyta > Magnoliopsida > Malvales > Malvaceae > Kokia > Kokia cookei. The sequence continues at coordinate 18,424,643 of CM076905.1, forward strand.
GTTCTAAAATTTTATATACTAATTCTTGACACTATATTACTGTATAAAAAATATTTCCCACAAAAAAAAAGTGATCAAAAAGTTGATAAAAAAAGAAAAATACGAGAAAAGTAAAAAATAAAAAAAATATTTTGTGAGTTGAATTTTGTGCCAAAAATTTTCAGATCAAAAAAAAATTATTTGGAGAGGCTCCAATTTAAATTTTTTGATTTTTGGAAATCGGGAACATCTCGAACGAAGTTTGTCAAGCTGCTTTTCGGTTTTTGAGTTTTTGGGTTTCTGCAATTTTATTGATTCTTAGTTTTAGGTTTTTATTTGTTTTTTATTTTTATTATTTCTTTACACATTCTAACACTTTCTTATTTCTTGTGTTAGTAGGTTAAGAACGTTGCACCTTCCTTTATCCGTGCAACACAATTCTTTGGTGTCTAGTTGATTTTGGACTCATAGTGCTATTAGGATTACTTTGTTAGTTTGATTCTAATACATCCTGATTGATTGATATAAATACTTCTAAAGGAATCACAAGATTAATTCTTACCTCATTGAGAATTTAATTTTTCTTTTTGAGTGCATAACGGTGAGGTTTGTTTAATTTTTTCTTTTTGAGTGTTGTGTTTTTTTTCCAGATTTGCCACAATGTCTCATAGTAGAAAAGGGAGTGATGACCAGAGTGACAAACTGCTAGTTAACATCGCAAATCTTGCTGGTGTCACAACAAAGTTAGATCTCCATGTCATCACTGATAAGTTCGAAACCATGTTCAATCAGTTGAAACAAAGTCTAGACCATCAAGCGGCAGAACAACGACAACGGGATGTTGTATTTCAGACAATGAGCAATACCTTAAATCAATTGCAAGCTGAGCAAAGGACTCAACATTTGGGTGCTAATGATGATGATGGGGTTGAACAACCTCGTGCTCATAGACATCAAGCTAGACGTGTCCCTCGTGTGGATTGAAGATCCTTTGGTTCCTAATAATCGTGGACAGCCTTCATTGGCAAAGCCGAAGTTCACAATTCCTTGATTTCGTGGAAAGAATTATCCCGAAGCATACTATGAGTGGGAATAAAAAATAGAGCTTATGTTTCATTACTATAAATGCCCAGAAGATGAGAAAGTTCCATTGGCGACCCTTGAGTTTTTAGACTATGTTTTGAGTTGGTGGACTCAACTTGGTATAAGTCGCCAACGAAACTACGAGAGAGAAATTACCACATGGGATGAGTTGAAACAAGTTATGCGAAAACGCTTTACCCCAACATATTATTATAGGGAGGTCAAAACCAGACTTTGACGACTTGCTTAAGGAAGTAGATCAGTTGATGAGTACTTCACAAAGAGATGGCCAAAAGGAAGAAGGATTCCAAGTGATCTCTTACATTTTGAGCAATGTTATTGGTGTAGTACAAAATATCACGAGAGTTCTCGATGTTCAATCCAATATCCACATAGAGAAGAAAGTAAGTATGACTTTGTGCCTTTTGTTGACTCTTACTCTAGTGAAAAAAAGATTAGTTGTGATGGCGAACTTTGTGAACTGAAAAAGGATGATAATGAGAAATTTTCCCTTGAATCTATAGATGATGTAGAAACGTCATGTTCTCCTACTAAGATGCCTTGTACTGAATTGAATATTCAAAATACTTGTGAGGGGGCTATGGGAAGTGAGGAAAAAATATGTGAAAAGGCCAAGAGAAAAGAGACCATGAGTGGTAAAAGTCTACTTGATGGTCCAAATTTGGTAAGTGAAAATCCATATGAGGTAAAATTGGAGAGTTCTCAAGAGAAAAAAGAAAATGAAAAGCAAGAAGATATCCATACAAATGTGAGGAAATATTATGTTTCAACTAACCATAACTCAAATTTGTTTAGTGTTGTTTCCTTATTACAGGATTTTAAAGATCCATTGGCAAACTTCCAATTACATTACTCTATCATCAATCGACACTTTTACTTGTGGGAGAGAGCTAAAGATTCGAGTACGAATCTTCTTGAGGAAGTGGGAAATGATACGACTCGCAAGGCCCAAATTCAAGCTTATAAATGTGATGGAATCACAGTTTCTCAAGGCCCAATAACGAGGTCAAAGGCCAAGAAAATTCGAGAAAGATTGAACAGGACCATCTAGGACTATCATTAGAAGGTGCAGCGATAGTTTAAACTAACAAGAATGACAATGGAAGTTGCTTGAGGATTAGAGGAATTTACTCCACTTGTTCTTAACTATGTTGCATTGTCATCATCAGAAGCTGTGGTTAATGTGCACGTTTAAGTCTTAGATTGAACATAGAAGTTAAGTTTGGTAAGATATTCATTGCACTTAATTGCAGCGACAATCACCTATTCTTTCATACCTTGCGAGCCACACTTAGTATTCTGCTGAACATTCACGTTGGGGACCCCATTTTATCATTCTCATATTTTATCTTTATTTTCAAGTTATTGCTTCGACAACTATTATCACAATTTATCTTGTTTTATATGCTCATTGCTATGACATTAATAGACAAAAGGCAGCCATCCTCATGGGATCGATATTCGACAAACTCAAATCTGTCTACTATACTTGCATCAACAGTGTACACTTGCACAATATTGTTGTGACGTTAAACAGCCGATCAAGCTGTCACAAGTTGTCATTTGATTAAGGATCCCTAATTCCTCGTAGACAAAAGCTGTCAAAGAAAATCTTCTATGCTCCATTCATAAAGTCACAGTTGAAATCTATTAAGTTGTAAATACACAGAAGGTGCATACAAACTATCATATGGTTGAGGATCCACAACCCCTCACAGATAAAAGCTGTGAGAGAAAGTTATGGATACCCTATTTATAAAGTCATAGTTGCAATATGCTAAACTGTGAATACACAACAAATATATAACATATATGTAGTACAAACTGTCGTACAGATAACATATATGCAATATAAATTGTCGTTTCCTTTCGCCTTTCATATTTCCCTCCATGCATATGCAAAACAATCAGATCCTTATAGTTTATTCATTCAATAATTGTTCCAAAATTTTGTTATATAGCAGTACCATATTGATGAACACGACATTTGCTCGGCATATACAGATATATAATGTCCAGTTTAAACATAATCATACACGAATTAGAATGGTCATTCCTTAAGCAAACATATATAATTGATAATCATGAATATTAACGTAAGCATCCATGGCTTATCATAATCATTCCTAGGCAATCATATTTTATCGATGATCATGATATCATTCACAAGTTTATGCCATTATTCATAAAATCATAAAACAATTCACAAATTCATGTCACAAATCATAAGGAAATAAATCATAAAATTATTCTTTTAAAACATACTTTCATTCAATTATTAATACTTTCAACATGCTATTTTATTGCTTAATAATGACATTCACAATTATATCCATCAAGCATTAGCTCAAGGAAATAGGCATTTGAGATGTTTGTTTAGCATTTATAACACTGATAAACATAAAAGCATTTATGGATCAAGCAGTCAAACAAAGTAATTAAAAACTCTAAATTCATTCATCAATATATTTATTCATTCTAATTCTAATTTGGGACCTAATTGTGAAATCTAATTTGCTAGAAGCCTTTAGAACCTAATTAAGGACTAAATTGCAGTGAATAAGTAAGGTTATAGTAAAACTATAATTTTTTAAGAATGGTGACAAAACTATAAAATCTAAAAAATAGTGGCAAAATTGTAAAATCTGGAAAAATAGTGGTAGAACAGAAAAATTTGAAAACCAGTGGCAAAACTGTATAGTCTGGAAAACAATGGCAAAACTGTAAAATCTGGAAAAGTAATGGTAAAATTGTAAAATCTGAAAAATTATGGCAAAACTGTAAAATATGGAAAACTAGTGATAAAGCTATAAAATTCTAGAATATAGTCGCAGAACTATAAAATTTGTAAAACGGTGGTACAGGGTCGTGTGGGCCTAAACCTAGACACATTTTGACTCGGTTTGTCATAAAAGAACACAAACCTAACTTTCTTGAGGTCTCGAGCGATTTCCCTTCGTTTAAGCTCAATTCATTCACTTACAAGGGTCGATCTTGATAAAAACTCAACGATTTAATAACTCGAAATTCAACATTTTAGAGAAGAACAATTGATGAGAACTTGATTGAATTTTAAAAAATTAAAAGAATATTTTGCAACAAAACTTAAGGCCTTACAAGAGTTTTAAAATAGAGGATTTTGAGAGGAAACTAGAATATATATAGAGAGAGTGTGTAGGGTTTTAATTTGATAAAATAACAAATGAGGAATAATAAATAATAAATAAAAATAAGAAAGATATATTCTATTAGGATTTGAAAAGGAATAATTTGAATTCCAAATTAAGATTAGTTAAAAAGATAATGAAATTTTAATTTTATTTGAACTTTGAAGAAGAATAGGATATGAATTCTAGATAAGTTTGAAAAAGGTAAACAAAATTCTATTATTATTATGATAAGAACTAAATGGCAAGATTAAGCAAAATTTAGAGGGCTATTTTGGGAATTAATCCATTCTGTCGAGATCAACAAAAATGGGAAGGAATGGAAAGAAATAGGCATGACTTGAACTTAGGTGTGTTAGAGGAAAGGATCAAGCCTAACCGTTAGGCTATAGCCATATTTTTTTTTGCCATATTTAATTCTTATACTAACTTGGTTCTCATCCTTAATTGCTTGAAAAATAAAGAGAAAAAAATGTGAAGAGTGGGGTTTGAACTTCAACTTTGTAAGTAATTTTTTAAGCTTTTAACCACTAATACAAAGACTCAATTCATACTAATTTTAGTCACTTAATTTTACATATCTATTTCTTGCTCAAATTACATATTCTTTATTAGCTTATACTTTTAATCAATTATTTAACTTATTTAAATTTATAGTTTTTAATACATTCTTATTTTAGTTTATAATAATTAATACTCATAGTCAACACTCATTATTAATATTTTAATTTATTTTTATGCTTTTTTTTCCAATTAGGTGTTAATTTAATTAAAACACACTATTTTCAAATTAGAGCTCCTGATCAGATTTCATTTTAGGTTAATACAATAATAACTAATTATTCTAACTTCCTAAATTTCAAGGTGTTACACTCCTACCACGAGGTGATTGGATCGAAACGGTTACCAGACATATAGTTGGTAAAAGAGTGCAAAGACACACATTAGAATGTAGCGAATGTGATGGGAGAGTCTTTAGCATATCATTAGTAATATACAAACTAGCAAGAACTGTAACACCCCTAACCCGTATCCATCGTTGGACTAGGGTTAAGAAGTGTTACTAGACGAACTAGACTTCTATTCTCATGATAGCATTCGAAATCAACTTAAACATGCATATACTTACATCCATATTATCCGGTACATTCAAATAAAAAACATACATTAATGACTTTAAGGATAGTTTAAATACTATTGGAATGAATTTAGAACGAGTTAGAAAACTTGAGAAAAAGTTAGAAAAATTTGGTAAAACAGGGGCAGATGTCGTCTGCTAGCCCGTGTGTGCCTTTGAAATAGGGTCACAATGTCGTGTATCAGCCCGTGTGCCCACCCATAATACTCGAAATAACCATATTGTTTTACATAACACGCCCGTGTGAGTGACCATGTGCTAGACAGTGTGTCTATGCGAAATTGGGCCACACGACTGTGTCCCAACCCATGTAACCTGCACTGCACCCTAAAATTAGCACATGGCCATGTGACCGAAAGTTTCCTTCCTAAACAAGATACACTTTTAACCTAATTTGCAACACAAGTCACCATGATTTCACACATAAACTCAAGACCAAAAAACACCATTTCAATCTAAGAATAGCACCATTACAAGCTAACCATTAAACCTTTCTCTATGTTCAACTAAATCTAAACATTTCATGCATACACATTCAGTCAAACAACTACCATTTACACACAAGCATCAAAGATAGGACCAAGACTTAACTTCCTTCTCCATAAGACTTTGTAACGAACATACATGCAAAATGTTAATGTCATTCTCTATTTACCATAATCATTCATTATATCAACTTCAATAACAACATCCACCATATATAAACAAGTCAAAGATCACATTAGTTAAGATCTTAAACAAAACTATCCCTTATCAAAATAACCAAAAAACATCCTATACATGCCACCTTTAACCCAAAATAAGTTTAACAAGTATCAACCAAAAGTGGAGATGATAGTGTGTACTCCCGACCGGATCCAATCGATGCCAAGATTCCTTGAGACCTACATTCATGAAAATCAAGCAAAATAAGTCTACTATAACTTAGTAAGTTTGGGACACTATTTTTAACAAACATAATTACTTGAAAGACTATAGAATATATTTCAGAGATCGAATAATTAGTTCTTCAATCACTGGCAAGAAGGCCTGCTAGGCATATAGCCCGAAAACACTAGCACGAAGCCTGCTAGGCACATAGCCCGAATACACTGGCACGAAGCCTGCTAGGAAAATAGCCTGAATACAACGGTACGAAGCCTGCTAGGCACATAACCCGATTTACTTAAACGCAATTACTAATCCTTAATGGATTCCATGTACCATCTCACAATCACCAGTTATATAAGTAAATATAAATCAAGCTAAATACATAAGGAAAATTCATATAAACACGAAGTAGTAAAACAAACTTACTTGGATTAACGATCTTTAAATTTTCAATGATAGCTACTCAAAACCTTCTCCTTTCCCTATTAATGATAGATGGATGTAATTCTTGATCTAATTGTAATAATTACCCAGTTAAAAGCTTAAACATATTGATATAATAATAACAACTAAATCACATAGCCAGTTAATAGCTTAAACATATTAATATAATAATAACAACAAAATCACATAGTTAGATTTCCCATACTTGTTCATTTAACTTGAAATAGTTTTAATAATTAGTTTCTCAATTTATAAGCCTCCAAATCTCACAAGAGTCTAATTAACAATATTTTTGTTGACCTCCTAGAAGTCATTAGAACATTTTAAAGTATTCATTTCTATCCCATGCAATTTAAAATAGTATCAACTACTTTCACAATAATCACTGTGAAAATATTTATCACTAAATAATTGAATTTACCCAAGACTCGTTCATCCCTTATACACAATTTAATTTACCCAAACTGTACCAAGCACATAAAAAACTATACTGTCCACGTTATTTGTGAATTTACCAACACACTCTCACTTTTCACATTTTAACTAATTAGTCATTAACTCCAATTACTTCTTAAATTACTCAACTAACAAGTTTATTCAACTATCAGCCTAATAATATACTAGAAAAGCTTCAAACAAACCCCAATTCAACACCTCTTTAGTACTTAAAATTTTCATGCATTAGACATTGGAATAGTTAAATCTAGCTAAACTGATCACAACAACATCAAAATTACAAAAACGGAACCAAGAATCACCTACATGCATCCACTTGAACAGCCGAACCTTCAAGCTCTCTCTCTTTCTAATGGTTTTCGGTTGAAAGAGCAAAAGTAAGAAGAAAGTGCATGTTTTTCTTTATGTGTTTCTTCCTTTTTAATTACTAAGTTACAATCTTACGCTTATTAAATTAGTAAAATTTCACTAATTCATACATCATGACAATCAACTCATTAACAATAGGTCTAGTTGACATTTAAAACCCTCCAGTCACTAATTCATAATTATTTAATACCGTTAACAATTTGAACCTCAATTTTAATACTTTACAATTTACACCACTTAACTAAATTAACATTTAAACTTAACTTAAAAAAAATCTTTTAATAAAATATTTGTATAACCTTTATAAATACCTATAAGTAATAAATAAACCATGCTTATTAATTTATTTGTATAACCTTTATAAATACCTATAATTAATAAATAAACCATGCTTATTAATTTACTTGTCGGATTTGTGGTCCTAAAACACTTCCTCCGACACCACTGAAAATAGGTTATTACAAGAATTGTCTGATGAAATATAATTACAGTAAAATTAAAATTACAAGATAGATATTTTTTTCAAACATTATTTATCATGTATTCTCTATATTTTTATAAAACCTTAATTAAATTTATTCAAATAATTTAACTTATTCCAATTTGATTAAATTATATTTTAAAATTAAAAAAATTAAATTAAATAGTTCTAGTGTAAAATCTAAATTATACAACTCAAAATAATTTAAATTTGACAAATCCAAAGTTTTGCCCAAATAACATGTACAAGAAATAACCTAAATATCATGCATTTACCATCCAATTACGACAACAATGAATAACAAAAACATACTTAAGTCTTCCAAATAAAATCAAAAGAAATTCCTTTCCAATGAATGTTAGATACCTACCACTTTATTATTAAAAATAAAAAAAGCTACCTACCCTTTTTGGATTTTTTACTCTTTAAAGACAACTCATATTTCCAAAATTTAGACTAATAATTAGCCAAGTTCTTCACTTCCCTAAAATGATGAAAATCAAGTTTAGCTATTGATTTTCCTGTATGTAAATGTGTTAGGTGCTAACCCAAATGCCCCAAATCAACAGTAAAGCAAAAAGACGTTCGCGTGTACGCTTCGCATCAAAACAGTGTAAGAAATCAAACGAGTTTAGATTCGAAAAATAGTTGTAAGTTTGACGATTGGTTTAGACACTCTCCAACACACCAACATATCCCATTGAATGGAGTCAAAGCTCAACATTCCCTTATCTCTCCAACATGTCACAATATCAAACACAAATGTGAGTACTCAACTCCTATTACATGTCAACTATATCAATTTAAATACAATTATTAGTTGTTGTATGCACATTTTTATTTGTTCATGTTCATCATATTCACAACACTATCATATCACATGTAATGCACTTTCAAGTGCCAACACAATGCTCGATGAGCCAAAATCGTTATATATCTCATATGTTTGCATAAAGCTAGCAAATCACATGTCACATATGTCTTAAACACATCACATTTTTGCTATGATAGCTCATCATATAACACACCATAAAACACATCAGCATTTTTTGCAAAATAAAGAAAGATTGGGTAAGAAGGCTTACACTTGGAACTTAGAATAGGTGTTTAACCTAACCTAAGCTCTCAAACAACACATTGAATTGTGCTTACAAGAAGCAAGTCTAGATAACTCACTGATTAGCTTTCGCTTGTTTCTCGAAAGCTTAAACAAGCTTCTCCTTGCCTTTCGCCTTACTCGTAGAGCACTCCGATGGATCCAAAAATTTACAAACACATTAAACACAATGTAATATCATCATTAACAACCATAAACACATCCAAACATCGAAAAAAACGCAGATCCATTCACTCCCCTCTTAACCAAAAATTTGGTTAGATTTCTTGAAAACTTAGATTTCATTAATCAATTTATTTTCAATTGCTTAAGTATGATTATGAACACCTTATAAATCATTTTGAGATAGATGTAAACCATTTTAAGCACCTAAAATCTCATATTTCCATTTTCTAGAAAAATCACCTCATAAGAACATTCATAAGCAAAAATCAATAATTCTTTAAAATCTATTAATAATCTATTAAATTGAGTTTAGATACCTTTTAATCACTTAAAAATAAGTTTAAAATCATTTAGAAATAGAGGTTTATCTTAGAAATCCGAATTTCACCATTTTAGAGCTTAATTTCGGCTTAAATATTTAGATTCATAGAAATCTCATTATAAATTATCAAATCTAGATTTGAAAAAGCAACAAGCATTAAAACATCATCAAGAATCCTATTCTAACCTTGATTGAAGAAGAAAAATGAGTTGAATCTTGAATCTGTTAAAAATCCTTTGAAGAGGAATAATAAAATTGATGGAGAATTTGAGAGTTTTCTTTAAAATTGAGAGGAAATTGAGTGTCTAGAAAGTGAGAAAATCAAACTGGTTTGGTTATTTGGAGAGAAAGATGTATAGATCTGGATTTAGGAAAATTTTCAAAGAGAAAGATGAGGGAGGGAAATGGAGTGAAAAGGGGGTTTTAAATCACTTGAAGAAAAACTAATTTTTAAATCTTGCATTAATTACTTTTAGAAAACTCTCAAGTTTATCCCTTTTCCAAATTAGTTCCCTTTCAATTAAAAACCATTTTCCTTAATTCTTTTTAGATCTAATTTTAGGCCATTATTATATTATTAAGGGTTTTTATATGCATTTTAAAAGTTCAAGTACCTAATTGAACGCAAAAAAAGTTAGGGCTCAATTAGGTTTTTTTTTTGGAAAAGTTTGAGGGCTTTTTACTCCATTAAGCCGAATAACTATGTCTCGCTCTGTGCTTTGTGGATTGTTTCCATCAATGCAAAATGTAGACAATCTTTTGACTTCATTGATCCTCGAGGTTTAATTACCAATAACTCTTTTGCTCACCATAATATAGGTGGGGCGAATAGATCCTTAAAGAAAGTGAGATTGATACACAGCTTTCCTTAATTTTTCATAAGTTTATTTTTATCCCCACACACCAGAAGAAGGGTGGTGAATCTGTTCACACCATGGTGGAGGTGTCGAGAGGCACAAGGTGAGGTGGGGTGAGATAAATACAATAGATAATGGTGTTTTTAGGGAGGAGATCCTCGACACATTCTAAAGAGTAAGCTGTCTCATATAGATAGCGGGTTTGGAGGTAAGCTGACTGTGGATCCAAACCAATAACAACTTTGCTTCACAGGTTAAGTGGTAAGGTTGTAAGGGCTCCTTGTAACCTCCCCAACCCGACCTATATAGTATGTCACACCCAAAAATTAGACATAAAAGTTTTGAGGGTAATTTAGGAATTTTATCTCAGTTGTGCTAAGAATTTTGTAAACATGGTAACCGAAATGTTTTCGACTATGGTTTTTAGAAAATTAAATCAATTTTTGAAAAAGATGTTCAAAGGACCTTTAATTTTGAAAATGGACTAATTTGTAAAAGGGTATAAATTTTGAGCTTTTAAGAGGGAAATAAACCAAGTTTTAAAAATACCATATTTTTCCCTCCAAACATCATAAAACTCACGATAGCTATCTCCCTCACATCTTGTTGCCGTCCCTTGCTCTCCCAAATTCTCTCATTCAATTTTGTTTGTCAAACCTTATTCGAAAAACACCCAAGCCATAAATCTTCATAGAATTTCTTGAAAAACACCCAAACTCCATTGATTTTCATCTCCCAAGCTTGTGGGTTCTTTGTGTTTTCATCCAAAAGCTCATTTTTCTTCCATCGAATGTAACGAATTGTTTTCCTATTAGTTTTTGATGTTATCTAGTCTTTAAATAGAGTTTTTACCCATTAAATTAATGTAAAAAAATGGGCCATTGATGGTGTATTTCATGATTTTGAGTAAAAATATTGTTTCAAAGTGTTTTTCAATTAGTTTTGATGTGATTAGAATGTTTCTAAACTTTCTTTGAAGTTTCGTTAAAGAATTCTACGGTTTTATTGAGTTTTCATGAAAATGCCTATTTTATGTCGAAAAATTTTGATACCATGAAACGAGCAGTTTTGTGTGGTTTAAGGGTTGAGAATCATTCATAAAGGAATAAATAGTTGTATGAAATTTGTTTCGTGTAAAAAGATTAAGTATAGACCGAGATATTCGACTTTTAAGTTTTCTATGTTGTAGGTTTCGATCACAAGAGAACATAGCTTAGGCTTATGTTTTTTATCGTTTCATGTGAGTCATTAACTTATTATTGGTTGTGCTATTATGTGGTTTGTCTTGTTGAAGCTTCAGAATAGTTAGGACCTTCAACGAGTAGAGACTTTATAAGGAAAATCTAGATTGAGCTTTTGGCTACTCGAGGAAAGCATATTTGGTAAGTGTTTGGATTTGCTACTTGTAGACACGATTCATAGTGTTAAATGGGAGCTTAGGAATAGCCTAAACCCATATCCTATGCTTCGAGTGTAAGCTTCCTATTTCCACTAGTTTAATTTTACAAAATAATGTGATTGTGTGAATAATTGTGGATTGAGTATTAAGTTGAGATAATGTGACATGTGATACATATTTTGATAGCTCTTGTGAATGTTTTAATTGTGGGCATACTAAATATGTCAGATGATAGTGATGATGTTGTGTTAGGATATAAATGTGCAGTGAAAGTGTGCAAAAATCAGTAAGTACGTATGTGTTGAATTGCGGAATATGATGCTAATATAATAGGTAATGTATGTGATAAACTTATTTTAATGCAGTCATATGTGGTCAGTTATGTGATGGCTCAATGAGCATTATTTTGGCACTTTAAGTGCAATTAAATGTGAATTCGATAAGCATGTAATGTGTACAAGTTTGTGATGTAAATTGATGAATGTGAATGGTGATGATGTGCATTAAATTATTAAATTAAAATTGTATAACTGTGGATATTTTGGCCTTGTGATCTCTTGAAACCATTGGATATAGTTGGCATGCCATAGGATTGTGAGTACTCACCCTTTTGTTTTGTGATTTGGGCATTGAGGCCTCGGGACAATTTGGAGAGATAAGGGAATGTGAGCTAAGCTCCATTCACTAGGATATGTCGGTGTGTTGGAGAGTGTTAGCTATATGTTTCACTTTTAGGATATGTTCAACTCTACGAGTCATTTGGTGTGTTGGTTATCCATGTATATGATGAGTGGTAATAATGCCCACTTTTATGTTTCATAGCCTCAAGTTTGAAATTATCGTTTAAAAGTGATCTAATATATTGTGATAATACAATATGAATTGGATGCATAAACATGTGAAATGCTAAATGATTTTATTTAAGTTTCATGAATATATTGGTATGTTCTCATAGTAAATTACGTATGTAATCCTGGTTTGTGTCATTTTCATTTAACTTGTGAGTGCATGTGAATATATAAGCTAGATTTGTGAGTTATTATAGCATGTATACGTTGTTTAGTCTTGACGAATTATTACAAAATGAATTATGTATATATAAGCTGAGTGTGACTGCATGTGAAAGTATATGCTAGATTTATGAATTAGTGAAGCATGAACACATAATTCCGACTCAATTATAATATGGTTGGGAATGTGTTGTATTATGCTTTTATTTAACCTTTGATATTGTGTATACTTTGTGGTTACTCTGACATTCACTAAGCTTGTTTAGGCTCACCGGCTCTTTGTAACCATTGCAGATATTTGGTGTTTGTGGTGTGAGTGGTGCGAAATTCAAAGGAAGTGATCCAAGTAAGACTATAGCATTATTTCGTAGGAGTTTTTTATTCGTTATGTTTTGGGAAAATAAAGACAATGTGGTAGACTATTTGTTGGTTTTTGCTATGGTTTTTTAGTTATTTACTTGACGATATTACTTTAAAATTTACAGATATTGAATTTGGTATGTTGATTTTTTCCTCGGTCGATGTTTTTGGATTGCCATTATGAACATTTTGGTGATTTTGATGAAGTGAATGATGCATGATGAATAGAATTAGGTTGGAATGAATTATATGCTTGTATATTTTGTATTTTTGTTTTCTGGAGCAGAGGTATCGATATCCAGGCTTTAAAATCCATACCTCCATGATTTCTGAAAGTGCAGGAAGTCGGTAATGTAATTTGGTATTGATATCATATCATTAGTATCGATATTCGGGGTAAAATAATTGATACTTTAATAGAGGTACATATATTTTCTTGGATTTTGATTTTTAAGCGAGAAACAAAATGTTGTTTTGGTATCGATTTTCCAATCAATATTGATACCATTTAAGAGAAATATTGGTACCTTTGTTTCGATATCATTACCTACGTGATTCGTTTTGAATTTTTGCTAAGTGGTTTATTATAAATTATTTGAAGTATGTATAGCATGTTTTAATTATGATTAGACTATGTTTGACTTAAAACTCGTGCAAATGCTAAATTAAGAGACCATTCCTTAATATTGTGACAATTCACGGTGTGTATGATGTGTGAATGTGGTGTAACGTCCTGTTACTTGGGTGCGATGATCGAGTTGGGTATAGGGTGTTACACGGTAGACCCAAATTGAAGAGATCACATTCACCACTAGGTGGTTCGATCTTTTTACAAATAAATTCCCAATACTAAATCTGTTTTATACAACAATTATCTCGATTTTATCAATCTAAAACTAAAATAAATTTCTAACAGCAGAAAATAAATCAATAATTTTTATATAATAATTAACTTGTTTAAGTCACTTAATTAATAAATATCATCCTAATTAATTAATGCTAATAAATGTCAAATATTAATATAATCTTAAATCATTAACGACGGTAAATAATATTAATAAATAGCATGCATCCTAAGTGACATATTGAGAATAATTATCCCATACCATGGTTTTTAGTAAAATAAAACGATAATAATAATAAATAATAAAACATTGGCGAGAACAAGCCGAGACCCTCCGCATGTCGTGTCCTTATCCTAGTCTGTAAGGTTATCTGAAAAGATGGAAATTAAAGGAAGTGAGTTATGGAAGCTCATTGTGAGTCCCTTTACAATAGACCAATTCAATATTCAAACATGCATGAAAAATGACAACAATTATAATTACTTAATCATAACAATACGATAATTTAGTATCAATTACCCTAGATCAACAAAACAATCAATATTCAAATAAGTTCAATGGAGTAACACAATCAATATTGATGAGTGCGGATCCCCAACCCCTCGCAGATAAAAGTTGTTAGAGAAAGTTGTGGAGACTGTGTTTATAAAGTTACAATTGGAATCTGGTAAACTATGAATACACAACTAACATATAACATATATGTAGTACAAACTGTCGTACCGATAACATATATGCAGTATAAACTATCATTTCCTTCCACCTTTCATATTTCCCTCCATGTATATGTAAAACAATCAGATCTTACAATTCATTCATTCGGTAACTGTTCTAAAATTTATTATATAGTAGTACCATATTGATGAGCGCGACATTTGTTTGATATATATATATATATATAATGTTTAGCTTAAACATAATCATACATGAATTAGAATGGTCATTCCTTAAGCAAACATATATCATTGATAATCATTCCTAAGCAATCATATTTTATCGATGATCATGATATCATTCACAAGTTTATACCAGCATTCATAAAATCATAAAACAATTCACAAATTCATGTCACAAACCATAACCAAATAAATCATAAAATTATTCTTTTAAAGCATACTTTCATTCAATCATGAATACTTTCAACATGCTATTTTATTGCTTAATAATGACATTCATGATTATATCCATCAAACTTTAGCTTAAGAAAATAGGCATTCGAGACGTTTGTTTAGCATTTACAACATTGATAAACATAAAAGCATTTATGGATCAAGCAGTCAATAAAAGTAATAAAAAACTCTAAGTTCATTCATCAATATATTTAATCATTCTAATCCTAATTCGGGACCTAATTGTGAAATCTAATTCACTAGAAGCCATTAGAACCTAATTAAGGACTTAATTGCATTGAATAAGTAAGGTTATAGTTTTACTATAACTTTTTTTAAGAATAGTGGCAAAACTATAAAATCTAAAAAGTAGTGGCAAAATTGTAAATTTTAAAAAATAGTGGCAAAACTGAAAATTTTGAAAAACCAGTGGCAAAAGTTTAAAATATGGAAAACAATGATAGAACTATAAAATCTGGAAAACTTGTGGCAAAACTGTAAATTTTGGAAAACAATGGTAGAATTGTAAAATCTGTAAAACTAGTGACAAAACTCTAAAATCTAAAAAAAAATTGTGGCAGAACTGTAAAACATAAATAACTAGTGATAAAGCTATAAAATTCTGAAAAATAGTGGCATAACTATAAAATTTGTAAAACAGTGGTACACGGTCGTGTGGGCCTAAATCTAGACATGTTTTGACTCGTTTTATCATAAAAGAACACACACTTGAGTTTCTCGAGGTCTCGGGCGATTTCCCTTCGTTCAAGCTTGATTCAATCACCTACAAGGGTCAATCTTGATAAAAACTCAACGATCTACTGACTCAAAATTCAAAATTTTAAAGAAGAATAGTTGATGAGGACTTGATTGAATTTTCAAAAATTTAACGAATATTTTTTTAGTAAAACTTAAGGGCTTAAGAGAGTTTTGAAATAGAGAATGTTGAGAGGAAACTAGAATATGTAGAGAGAGTTAAGTGTTTTAATTTGATAAAATAACAAATGATGAATAATAAATAATAAATAGAACAAAGAAAGCTATATTTTATTAGGATTTGAAAAGGAGTAATTTGAATTCTAAATTAAGATAAGTAGTTAAAAAGATAATAAAATTTTAATTTTATTTCAACTTTGAAGATGAATAAGATATGAATTCTAGATAAGTTTAAAAAAGATAATCAAAATCATATTATTATTAGGATAAGAACTATCTCGCAAGATTAAGCAAACTTTAGAGGGCTATTTTTGTAATTAATCCATTTAGTCAAAATCAACAGTAATGGGAAGGAATTAGCGTGACTTGAATTTAGGTGTGTCAGATGAAAGAAGCAAGCTTAACCGTTGAGCTAAAAATGCAAAGAGTAGGGTTTGAACTTAGACTTCCTAACTAATTTCTTAAGCTCTTAACCACTGATGCAAAGACTCAATGCATACTAATTTTAGTCACTTAATTTTACATATCTATTTCATGCTCAACTTACATATTCTTTATTAGCTTATCCTTTTAATCAAATATTTAACTTTATAGTTTTTAATACATTCCTATTTTAGTTTATAATAATTAATACTCATGGTCAACACTTATTATTAATATTTTAATTTATTTTTACTCCTTTTTTCCAATTAGGTCCTAATTTAATTAAAACACACTATTTTCAAATTAAAGCTCCAAATCAAATTTCATTTTAGATTAATACAATAACACCTAATTATTCTAACATTCTAAATTTCAGGGTGTTACACTCCTACCACGAGGTGATTGGATCGAAAAGGCTACCAGGCATATAGTTGGTGATAGAGTACAACGGCACACATTAGATTGTAGCGAATGTGATGGGAGAGTCTTTAGCATATCATTGGCAATATACAAACTAGCAAGAACTGTTTGATGAAATATAATTACAGTAAAATTAAAATGGCAAGATTGATACTTTTTTTAAAACATTATTTATCATGTATTCTCTATCTTTTTATAAAACCTTAATTAAACTTCTTCAAATAATTTAACTTACTCCAATTTGATTAGATTATATTTTAAAATTACAAAAATTAAATTAAATAGTTCTAGTGTAAAATTTAAATTATTTCGAAATTATACAACTCGAAATAATTTAAATTTGACAAATCCAAAGTTTTGCCCAAATACCATGTACAATAAATAAACTAAATGATACATGCATTTACCATCCAGTTACTACAACAAAAAATAACAAAAATGTAGGTAAGTCTTCCAAATAAAATCAAAAGCATTAAATTCTTTTCCAATGAATGTTAGGTACCTAGCACTTTATTATTAAAAATAAAAAAAGCTACCTACCCCTTTTGGATTTTTTACTCTTTAAAGACATCACTACAACAAAATAGATCTATCGCGACACTTTTTTTGACTTAAGATGACGCAAAAAAGGTTGGCATAGGTATCGCGATAATTCTTCTAAAACTTTCGAAAAGGTTGTCTTTAGTACAATTGGCATAGGTCCCACGACACTTTCGAAAAAGCATTGGCATAAGTCAACATAAGTCGACCTTTATTGAAAGGTTGGAAAAAGTCTAGTTAAGGCCGTCCTTTAAAAACGGTTGGGATAGGTCTTCTCTAAGGCAACCTTTTAAAAAAGGTTGGGATAGACCCATCTAAGGCAACCTTAAAAAGGTTGGGATAGACCTTGTCTAATGCAACCTTTTAAAAAGATTGAGATAAACCTTGTCTAAAGCAACCTTAAAAAGGTTGGGATATACCTCTTGCTTTAAGGCAAACTTTTAAAAAAGGTTGGGAAAAACCCATCTAAGGTAACCTTAAAAAGATTGGGATAGATCTTGTCTAAGTCAACCTTTTAAAAAGGTTGGGATAGACTTTGTCTAAGGTAGCCTTTAAAAAAGGTTGGGAACATCCATTAATTTGTGAATTTCCTCTCAAAATTCAAGATCCACCATTAAAGCACCTTAAGTTCTTGAAGAAGATAACATAGATGAAAAATCATGTATTTATCACTTAAATCATGTAAATATGTTTCTAATCATCATAAAAATAAGTTTAGAAATAGTAATTACCTTTGATTCGTTTTGAATCCTTTGATTTAAAATATTAATTCAAGAATCTTGAGAAATTTCAGAATATTTTTGGCTACTTTAATGAATAATTTCGCGTGAAAAGAGAGAGTATTTTGAGAAGGAAATTTGTTGGATCTATTCTTTGATGATAGATCTTTAAAACCATGCAAAGAAAACAAAATTTAAAGCTCTCTAATATGATGTAAATGGTGTGAAAAGTAGGCTAGATACATTGTTTTTAAAGCTAAAACAACCCACCAGAAAAAATAAAAATTGAGAAATTTGCCAAATGGCCACTCGCACATTTCCCTTCTTTACTATTTGATCTTTTCCCTCCAAAATTCCGAATTTAGAGGTTTATTGGCCAAATAAATACTCCAAAATTTCCCTTATTTTACAATTAAATACAACTTAATTAATATTTAAATTTAACTCAAATTAATCCCAATAATTTTTTTTTAAAATTCTTTTTCGACCCAAATTAATTGTTTTCACTAATAATTATTTAATTACTTTAAAATTAATTTTTCAAAAATATTTTTATTCTTTCGGATTATTGTTTAATTGATTTTAGATGAAACTGACTTAAATTAAAAATTACTATTAACCTGATAAATTTCTAAATTCATGCTTGGAACACGAAAAAAATACTCGAAACTACTAGACCCAATTTAAGGATATTACAAAAGTCTAGCAAAATATCATATAATTAGACTAAATTACAAGCACTCAAACATTATCATAGCATCATTTAATTCTAAAAGCTATTCAATAAAATGAACCACAATAAAAAAGTATCAAACATCAAAATCATAGTATCACTCTAATACGACAAGGTAACATATAAATTAATCGTTACACATTCGATACCATAAAGAACCAATTAGCCCAAGTAACCATTTACAAGAAAAATATGTTGGTTACTTTAGTATTCATCTGAACCTCGCAACGATACGATATAAATGATAATAATACTCCAGTGCGTGCAAAGCATGACTTAGCTAACAGCACACCAAATACGCAAAGCGCAATGATACGATACTGCCAAGTGCATATAGAAACCCTTATTAACACAATTGAAGAGCTCCATACTCTATGGCATGTCAACTATACCTTGACAACTTTCCTATAACATTTACAAGGGTAGAGAATAAATATAACATTCATTTTCAATTAATGACCACATGTGCATACTTTCAATACAACACAAGAGTATTAAATTTATACCACATTAACAACAAGTAATTTAGAAAAATTATAAAATAATTTAAACAATAGAGAACACAAACTGTAATTCTTAGAAACAACCAAATCGCATCAACTTTCTCTTTTGACGATTCATCAATCCAGTAGCAAATTAAATTCCTTCACTTCCCTAGGCTCAAATTAATCAAAATTTAATCATACTTATTCTTATTTAGAAAAAAAAATAAAAGATTTAACCTAAGCCTATAGTTAATAGGATTTAAATTAATCTAATCTATTTTTGATTCATTTAAAATCAAAGTTAATCTTCTTAATCTAAACATCTAATTAAAGAATAATGAATCACATTTAAAATCATTACGAATAAATTCAATCAAGTGAAGCCAACAAAAAAAAATTCGAACTTGACTTAAGAGATAAAAAACAATAATTACAAGATTACATAAAGAAACAAATTTTTAACTAAATTATATCAAATCCTAAAATTGAAATTAACCTAAGCTAGATTTGAATTTTAATAATGTGATTCAATAAAATCAAACTTCTATTAAATAACAAAAAAATATACATGAATTTAAAATTAAATTAATTCTAATTAAATATAATTCTAAATGTTCTAACTCATCTTAACCAAATAAACATCAATAATATAGTGAATCACAACACTTATTTACGAAATGCGTCAATTAATAAACTAACCTCAAAACAAGTAATCGGTTGTAATTAATTGAAGGACTTAAAGTAGCAAATTTAAACGACAATGGCAGTAATGATTTGAATCAAATCGTAGCAGTAACTTGGAGCAAAGCAATTGATAATTTTAAGACAAATAGCAAGCAGAAGTTAAGAAATAGTAGGCAAAACAGTATGTTTTTTTTTTCAAACAATGACAGCTTAGCTTGGAAAGTAGGCTGATTTCTACACCAAATTAGGTTTAGGGCAATTGGTTATTGGGCATTTGGGCAATTATCAATGTAAAGCCTGCCCAATCCTTCCCTTGCTCAAACTAGTCCTTAAGCTTTTAAAACTCCTAATTTCACTTTATAGGATTAAAATGAGGTAAACCTCCTATTTTCCTAGAATTTTGCAAAATCTAACACAAAAAATTTGGGGGGCTACAAGCGGTGACCTTTTTTATGTAGGTTCATTATTTATAATATTTTATATAATAATAATAATAACGATGAATTCTTGGAAATTGACAATCCTTCAAGTGATTCTTCATTTCAATCTTCATTTTCTTCTTTAATTTTTTGTTTAACTTGTATAATCTTCTATTTAGATTTACCAAACCTTGGCTTGCTTGAATTTATTTGGACATTGTTTTATTGTTTTTATTTTTTTATCTTGAATTCGATTTTTCTAGGATAAAAATTGTTGTATTAATCTCTTTGTTATTTCTTTTATTTTTCCTTCTTTATAATTTTATTGTACTTATTTTTATTGAATTTACTTTATCATCATTATAATTTTTATTTTTCTTGAAGTTGTTGTTAAAAATATTATAAGATCATTGCACAAATCTTCTTTTAGCATGTCCCAAGTAAAAGTGTAGTATAAAGCTAACACTCTCCAACACACCAACATATCCCATTAAATGAAGTCAAAGCTCAACACTCTCTTATCTCTCCAACATGTCACAAATATCAAACACTTATGTGAGTACTCAAATCCCATTACATGTCAACTATGTCCATTCAAACACAATTATTATTAATTGTTGTATTCATATTTTTATTTGTTCATGTTCATTATATTCACTACACCATCATATCACATGTGATGCACTTTCAAGTGCCAACAAAATCCTCGATGAGCTAGAATCGCTATAGATCTCATATGTTTGCACAAAACTAGGAAATCACATGTCACATATGTCTTAAACACAACACATTTTTTGCTATGATAGCTCATCATGTAACACATCACACAACACATAAGCATTATTTGCAAAATAAAGCAAGATTGTGTAAGAAGGCTTAAACATGGAACTTAGGATAGGTGTTTAGCCTAACCTAAGCTCCAAACAACACATTGAATTGTGCTTACGAGCAGCAACTCCAGATCACTCACTAATTAGCTTTTGCTTGTTTCTTAAAAGCTTAAACGAGCTTTTCCTTGCCTTTCACCTTACTCGTAGAGGGCTCTGATGCATCCGAAACTTTACAAACACATTAAACACAATGTAATATGGTCAATAACAGTCACAAACACATCAAAACATCGAAAAAAATTCAAATCTGTTCACTCCCCTCTTAATCGAAAATTTGATTAGATTTGTTGAAAACTTAGATTTCCTTTATCAAATTTATTTCAATTACTTAAGTATGATTCTAAACACCTTATAAATCATTCAAATCAAAAGATTAAACAGTAAAGGCAAGCTTGGATAAAATATCAATTAGTCTAAATATCAAGTGTACTTCCATACAATCTTGAAATCACATGAATTACCATCGTTTAAGAAAGAAATATAAAAGAACAAATGGATAATACTATGTCTAGGCTACTTGACTTGCTCTCTTACTCTCCTCAAATGTCACACTTAGGAACTCCTCGTTAGGAGCTGGTCTGCATCGCCTTCATGTTGATTCACCCGAGTGGTCTGACTCCATAGCCAAAAAGCTCAAAGCTAGGTTGAAGAAGATAATATTACAAAATGGGAGACTAAGGAAAAGAGAGACTCCTTTTTCCTACCTT
Organism: Kokia cookei; assembly: GCA_039519145.1. NCBI lineage: Eukaryota > Viridiplantae > Streptophyta > Magnoliopsida > Malvales > Malvaceae > Kokia > Kokia cookei. The sequence goes on from CM076905.1 coordinate 18,446,791, forward strand.
ATGAGTGTTTATATTTAACCCAAATTGTATAGGTGTCTATTCTGCAGAATTGAGCTGTCTCTGGTTGTATTTAAATTTAGGTCCAATTTTTATTTTAATAAGTGGATCATCATGTAAGAATTCAGCCCAAGGAGCCCCATTCAAAGCCCTTTGGCCGAAATTCTCCATATCCACACTTAAATTAAATTAAATTTTTTTATTTTATTTGATTAGCTGTCATGGTTAGAATTCTATTAGGGTTAGGAAAGCTTATTTCGAGGGCCTATAAGTAGCATGGTCGTTCCCCCCTTGAAAATACACTTGATTTTGATTATTTTGAGTTAATAATAATTCTCTTTGAGTTTTTCTTCAAGAATTGCTTTTGAGTTTTTTTTAGAAGTTGTTTTAACAATCTTTCAGGTTGTGAGAATCATCTTCAAGCTTTTTCTTGCCAAGATCTCTTTCTTGGAGGGGAAATTAGAGCCATTGAAGGGAGTTGTGGATTCTTATTGTTTCCAAGGCTTCTTAGGATGTTATCTTCTCTCTTCTATCTTTAATTGGCCGCACATGAAGAAGTATATTGACAAGGTATGTTCCAAATGCATTGCTTGTAAAGAAGCAAAATCTAAGGTAATGCCTCATGGACTCTATACTCCTTTACCGATCCTTCTTCACCATGGGTAGATTTATCCATGGATTTCATTCTTGGTTTGCCTCGAACTAAAAAAGGTCGGGATAGTATATTTGTTATTGTTGACAGGTTCTCAAAAATGGCACACTTTATTCCTTGTCACAAAACAGATGATGCTACACATGTGGCAGACTTATTCTTTAGAGAGGTGGTGCGACTACATGGGATACCTTGCACAATTGTCTCTGACAGAGACGTAAAATTCCTCAGCCACTTTTGGAAGGTATTATGGGGTATGCTTGGTACTAAATTATTATATTCCACTACATGTCACCCTCAAACTGATGGACAAACAGAAGTAGTATATCGAGTTTTAGGCACTTTGCTACGAGCTGTTGTGGGTAAGGACCTTAAGAATTGAGAAGAATGTTTGCCATTTGTTGAATTTGCATATAATTGATCTACTCACTCTACAATTGACTATTCACCATTTGAACTTGTTTATGGTTTTAACCCACAAACTATACTTGATCTTGTACCATTTCCTATAGAAAATATTTCTAGTTTGGATGGTGCGAAGAAAGCTGAATTGGTTATGTCAATCCATGAAAAGGCAAAACAATAGATTGCCAAAAAAAATGACATGAATTCCAACAGAGCTAACAAGGGGCGCAAACAAGTTATCCTTGAACCCGGTGATTGGGATTGGGTCCATATGCGCAAAGAGCGATTTCTGAGAAAAAGGAGGACTAAATTAGACCCTAGGGGCGACGGACCTTCCAGGTTCTAAAATGGATCAATGACAACGCCTATCAAATAGATCTACCCGATGAGTACAATATAAGTTCTACTTTTAATATTGCTGACTTGTCTCCCTTTGATGTTTCAGATTCGAGGACGAATCTTTTTGAGGAAGAGGGGAATGATACGAGTCGCAAGGCCTAAAATCCAGCATATGAACGTGATGGGCTTAATCTTCCTCAAGGACCAATAACGAGGTCAAAAAGCAAATTCGAGAAAAATTGAACGGGACCATCCAAGACGATCAATGCTCGGGAAATTGCATCATTTGGTCTAAATAGTTCATCATTTTGCAAACAAGTTTTGGTCTTTGAATTAAAAACTTATTTACGTGAGAATTGTTTCTCTCTTTGTTCTTGGACGAACTTTGAAACTTGTCAAACTTTTACGAGTTCTTTTATAACTTCGGATCCTCAAGACGATCAATTCCTTTCAGCAAAATTTGGAATATTTCATGCTCGGCAAATCGCATCATTTGGTGTAAATAGTTTGTCCTTTTGCAAACAATTTTTGGTCGTTGAATTAAAAACTTATTTACGTGAGAATTGTTTCTCTCTTTCTTCTTGGACGAACTTCCAAACTTGTTAAACTTTTACGAGTTATTTTTTAACTTCAGTCCCCTAAAGTAATAAACAAGATCCATTCCTTTGAGCAATTTTCCGAACATTCCGTCCTTGGGAAATCACATCATTTGGTCTAAATAGTTTGTCATTTTGTATACAAGTTTTGGTCTTCGAATCAAAAACTTATTTACGTGAGAATTGTTTCTCTCTTTGTTCTTGGACGAACTTTCGAACTTGTAAAACTTTTACTACTTCATTTATAGCATCGGATCCTTACAGTATTCAAGACGATCCATTGCTTCGAGCAATTTTTTGAATATTCCATGCTCGGCAAATCGCATCATTTATCCTAAATAGTTTGTCATTTTGCAAACAAGTTTTGGTCTTTGAATTAAAAACCTATTTACGTGAGAATTGTTTTTCTCTTTGTTCTTGGACGAACTTTCGAAATTGTCAAATATTTACGAGTTAATTTTTAACTTCGATTCCCTAAAGTATTCAACAAGATCCATTCCTTAGAGTAGTTTTTCGAATATTCCATGTTGGGGAAATCGCATCATTTGGTCTAAATAGTTTGTCATTTTGTAAACAAGTTTTGGTCTTTGAATTAAAAACTTATTTACGTGAGAATTTTTTCACTCTTTGTTCTTAGACGAACTCCCGAACCTATCAAACTTTTACTAGTTCTTTTATAACTTTGGATGCTTAAAGTATTCAAGACGATCTATTCTTCCGAGCAATTTTCTGAACATTCCATGCTCGACAAATCGCATCATTTGGTCTAAATAATTTGTCATTTTGTGAACAAGTTTTGGTCTTTAAATTAAAAACTTATTACGTGAGAATTGTTTCTCTATTTGTTCTTGGACGAACTTTCGAACTTGTCAAACTTTTACGAGTTATTTTTTAACATCAGTTCCCTAAAGTATTCAACAAGATCCATTTTTTAGAGCAAATTTCTGAACATTCCATCCTTGGGGAATTGCATCATTTGGTCTAAATAGTTTGTCATTTTGTATAGAAGTTTTGGACTTTGAATTCAAAACTTATTTACGTTAGAATTGTCTCTCTCTTTGTTCTTGGACGAACTTTCGAACTTGTCAAACTTTTACTAGTTATTTTATAACTTCGGATCCTCAAGACGATCCATTCCTTTCAACAATATTTCGAATATTCCATGCTTGGCAAATCGCATCATTTGGTCTAAATAGTTTGTCCTTTTGCAAACAAGTTTTGATCATTGAATTAAAAACTTATTTACGTGAGAATTATTTGTCTCTTTGTTCTTGGACGAACTTCCAAACTTGTCAAAATTTATATTTTTTAACTTCAGTTCCCAAAAGTAATAAACAAGATCCATTCCTTTGAGTAATTTTTCGAACATCCCGTCCTTGGGAAATCACATCATTTGGTCTAAATAGTTTGTCATTTTGTATACAAGTTTTGGTCTTCGAATCAAAAACTTATTTACGTGAGAATTGTTTCTCTCTTTGTTCTTGGACGAACTTTCGAACTTGTCAAACTTTTACTACTTCTTTTATAACTTCGGATCCTTAAAGTATTCAAGGCGATCGATTGCTTCGAGCAATTTTTCGAATATTCTATGCCCGGTAAATCGCATCATTTATCCTAAATAATTTGTCATTTTGGAAACAAATTTTGGTCTTTGAATTAAAAACTTATTTATGTGAGAATTGTTTCTCTCTTTGTTCTTGGACGAACTTTCGAAATTGTCAAACTTTTACGAGTTAATTTTTAAATTCGATTCCCTAATGTATTCAACCAGATCCATTCCTCAGAGCAATTTTTCGAACATTCCATGCTGGGGAAATTGCATCATTTGGTCTAAATAGTTTGTCATTTTGTAAACAAGTTTTGGTCTTTGAATTAAAAACTTATTTACGTGAGAATTTTTTCACTCTTTGTTCTTAGACGAACGTCCGAACCTATCAAACTTTTACTAGTTCTTTTATAACTTTGGATGCTTAAAGTATTCAAGACGATCTATTCTTCCGAGCAATTTTCTGAACATTCCATGCTCCACAAATCGCATCATTTTGTCTAAATAATTTGTCATTTTGTAAACAAGTTTTGGTCTTTAAATTAAAAACTTATTACGTGAGAATTGTTTCTCTATTTGTTCTTGGGCGAACTTTCGAACTTGTCAAACTTTTACAAGTTATTTTTTAACTTCAGTTCCCTAAAGTATTCAACAAGATCCATTTTTTAGAGCAATTTTCCTAACATTCCATCCTTGGGAAATTGCATCATTTGGTCTAAATAGTTTGTCATTTTGTAAACATGTTTTGGTCTTTGAATTCAAAACTTATTTACGTGAGAATTGTTTCTCTCTTTGTTCTTGGACGAAATTCCGAACTTGTCAAACTTTTACTAATTCTTTTATAACTTCGGATTCTCAAGACGATCCATTCCTTTCAGCAATATTTCGAATATTTCATGCTTGGCAAATCCCATCATTTGGTCTAAATAGTTTGTCCTTTTGCAAACAAGTTTTGGTCGTTGAATTAAAAACTTATTTACGTGAGAATTGTTTCTCTCTTTGTTATTGGTCGGAGTTCCAAACTTGTCAAACTTTTACGAGTTATTTTTTCACTTCAGTTCCCTAAAGTAATCAACAAAATCCATTCCTTTGAGCAATTTTCCGAATATTCCGTCCTTGAGAAATCACATCATTTGGTCTAAATAGTTTGTCATTTTATATACAAGTTTTGGTCTTCGAATCAAAAACTTATTTACGCGAGTATTGTTTCTCTCTGGTCATGGACAAACTTTCGAACTTGTCAAACTTTTACTACTTCTTTTATAGCTTTGGATCCTTACAGTATTCAAGACGATCCATTGCTTCGAGCAATTTTTTGAATATTCCATGCTCGACAAATCACATCATTTATCCTAAATAGTTTGTCATTTTGCAAACAAGTTTTGGTCTTTGAATTAAAAACTTATTTGCGTGAGAATTGTTTCTCTCTTTCTTCTTGGATGAAGTTTCGAACGTGTCAAACTTTTACGACTTCTTTTATAACTTTCGTTCCTTAAAGTATTCAAGGTGATCCAGTCCTTCGAGCAGTTTTCCAAACATTCCTTGCTCAAGAAATCCCATCATTTGGTCTAAATAGATTGTCATTTGTTAAACAGGTTTTGGTCGTTGAATTTAAAACTTATTTACGTGACAATTGTTTCTCTCTTTGTTCTTGGACGAACTTCCGAACCTGTCAAACTTTTACTAGTTCTTTTATAACTTTGGATCCTCAAAGTATTCAAGACGATCTACTTTTTCGAGCAATTTTCTAAACATTCCATGCCCGAGAAATCGCATCATTTGGTCTAAATAATTTGTCGTTTTGCAAACAAGTTTTTGCCTTTAAATTAAAAACTTATTACGTGAGAATTGTTTCTCTCTTTGTTCTTGGTCGAACTTTCGAACTTCTCAAACTTTTACGAGTTATTTTTTAACTTCAATTCCCTAAAGTATTCAACAAGATCCATTTTCTAGAGCAATATTCCGAACATTCCATCCTTGGGAAATTGCATCATTTGGTCTAAATAGTTTGTCATTTTGTAAACAAGTTCTGGTCTTTGAATTAAAAAGTTATTTACGTGAGAATTGTTTCTCTCTTTGTTCTTGGACGAACTTCTGAACTTGTCAAACTTTTACTATTTCTTTTATAACTTCGGATCCTCAAGACGATCCATTCCTTTCAGCAATATTTCGAATATTCCATGCTGGGCAAATCGCATCATTTGGTCTAAATAGTTTGTCCTTTTGCAAACAAGTTTTGATCGTTGAATTAAAAACTTATTTACGTGAGAATTGTTTCTCTCTTTGTTCTTGGATGAACTTCCAAACTTGTCAAAATTTTACGAGTTATTTTTTAACTTCAGTTCCCTAAAGTAATCAACAAGATCCATTCATTTAAGCTATTTTTCGAACATCCTGTCCTTGGGAAATCACATCATTTGGTCTAAATAGTTTGTCATTTTGTATACAAGTTTTGGTCTTCGAATCAAAAACTTATTTACGTGAGAATTGTTTCTCTTTTTGTTCTTGGACGAACTTTCGAACTTGGCAGACTTTTACTACTTCTTTTATAACTTCGGATCCTTAAAGTATTCAAGACTATCCATTGCTTCGAGCAATTTTCTGAATATTCCATGCTCGACAAATCGCATCATTTATCCTAAATAGTTTGTCATTTTGCAAACAAGTTTTGGACTTCGAATTAAAAACTTATTTACGTGAGAATTGTTTCTCTTTGTTCTTGGATGAACTTTCGAAATTGTCAAACTTTTACGAGTTAATTTTTAACTTCGATTCCCCAAAGTTTTCAACAAGATCCATTCCTTAGAGCAATTTTTCGAGCATTCCATGCTGGGGAAATCGCATCATTTGGTCTAAATAGTTTGTCATTTTGTAAACAAGTTTTGGTATTTGAATTAAAAACTTATTTACGTGAGAATTTTTTCACTCTTTGTTCTTAGACGAACTTCCGAACCTATCAAACTTTTACTAGTTCTTTTATAACTTTGGATGCTTAAAGTATTCAAGACGATCTATTCTTTCGAGCAATTTTCTAAACATTCCATACTCCACAAATCGCATCATTTTGCCTAAATAATTTGTCATTTTATAAACAAGTTTTGGTCTTTAAATTAAAAACTTATTACGTGAGAATTGTTCCTTTATATGTTCTTGGACGAACTTTCGAACTTGTCAAACTTTTACGAGTTATTTTTTAACTTCAGTTCCCTAAAGTATTCAACAAGATCCATTTTTTAGAGCAATTTTCCGAACATTCCAACCTTGGGAAATTGCATCATTTGGTCTAAATAGTTTGTCATTTTGTAAACAAGTTTTGGTCTTTGAATTCAAAACTTATTTACGTGAGAATTGTTTCTCTCTTTGTTCTTGGACGAACTTTAGAACTCGTCAAACTTTTACTAGTTCATTTATAACTTTGGATCCTCATGACGATCCATTCCTTTCAATAATATTTCGAATATTCCATGCTCGGCAAATCGCATCATTTGGTCTAAATAGTTTGTCTTTTTGCAAACAAGTTTTGGTCGTTGAATTAAAAACTTATTTATGTGAGAATTGTTTCTGTCTTTGTTTTTGGACGGAGTTCCAAACTTGTCAAACTTTTACGAGTTATTTTTTAACTTCAGTTCCCTAAAGTAATCAACATGATCCATTCCTTTGAGCAACTTTCTGAACATTCCATCCTTGGGAAATCACATCATTTGGTCTAAATAGTTTGCCATTTTGTATACAAGTTTTGGCCTTTGAATTAAAAACTTATTTACATGAGAATTGTTTCTCTGTTTGTTCTTGGACGAACTTCTGAACCTGTCAAACTTTTACGAGATATTTTCTAACTTCAGTTCCCTAAAGTAATAAGAAGATCCATTCTTTTGAGCAATTTTTCGAACATTTCATCCTTGGGAAATCGCATCATTTGGTCTAAATAATTTGTCATTTTGTGTACAAGTTTTGGTCTTTGAATTAAAAACTTATTTATGTGAGAATTGTTTCTCTCTTTGTTCTTGGATGAACTTTTGAACTTGTCAAACTTTTACTAGTTCTTTTATAACTTCAGATCCTTAAAGTATTTAAGATGATCCATTCCTTCGAGCAATTTTTTGAATATTCCATGCTCGGCAAATCGCATCATTTGACCTAAATAGTTTGTCATTTTGCAAACAAGTTTTGGTCTTTGAATTAAAAACTTATTTACGTGAGAATTGTTTCTCCCTTTGCCTCTGTATGAACTGTCGAACTTGTCAAACTTTTACGAGTTATATTTTAACTTCGGTTCCTTATAGTATTCAACAAGATCCATTCCTTATAGCAATTTTCCGAGTATCATTTGGTCTAAATAGTTTGTCATTTTGTAAACAAGTTTTGGTCTTTGAATTAAAAACTTATTTACGAGAGAATTGCATCACTCTTGGTTAATGGACGAACTCCTGAACTTGTCAAACTTTGAAGAGATCTTTTATAACTGAACTTCCTTAAAGTATTCAAGACGACCCATTCCTTTGAGCATTTTTCTGAACATTCCATGCTCAGGAAATTGCATCATTTGGTCTAAAGAGTTTGTCATTTTGTAAACAAGTTTTGGTCTTGGAATTAAAAACTTATATGCGTGAGAATTGTTTCTCTCTTTCTTCTTGGATGAAGTTTCGAACGTGTCAAACTTTTACGACTTCTTTTATAACTTCCGTTCCTTAAAGTATTCAAGGCGATCCAGTCCTTCGAGCAGTTTTGCAAACATTCCTTGCTCAAGAAATCACATCATTTGGTCTAAATAGATTGTCATTTGTTAAACAGGTTTTGGTCGTTGAATTTAAATCTTATTTACGTGACAATTGTTTCTCCTTTTGTTCTTGGACGAACTTCCGAAGCTGTCAAACTTTTACTGGTTCTTTTATAACTTTGGATCCTTAAAGTATTCAAGACGATCTATTTTTTCGAGCAATTTTCTAAACATTCCATGCTCGAGAAATCGCATCATTTGATCTAAATAATTTGTCGTTTTGCAAACAGGTTTTTGCCTTTAAATTAAAAACTTATTACGTGAGAATTGTTTCTCTCTTTGTTCTTGGACGAACGTTCGAACTTCTCAAACTTTTACGAGTTATTTTTTAACTTCAATTCCCTAAAGTATTCAACAAGATCCATTTTCTAGAGCAATTTTTCGAACATTCCATCCTTGGGAAATTGCATCATTTGATCTAAATAGATTGTCATTTTGTAAACAAGTTCTGGTCTTTGAATGAAAAAGTTATTTACGTGAGAATTGTTTCTCTCTTTGTTCTTGGATGAACTTTCAAGCTTGTCAAACTTTTACTAGTTCTTCTATAACTTCTGATCCTTAAAGTATTCAAGACTATCCATTCCTTCGAGCAATTTTCTAAATATTCCATGCTCGGCAAATCGCATCATTTGGCCTAAATGGTTTGTCATTCTAAAAAAAAATTTTGGTCTTTGAATTAAAAACTTATTTACGTCAGAATTGTTTCTCTCTTTGTCTCTGTACAAACTTTCTAACTTGTCAAACTTTTACAAGTTATTTTTTAACTTCGATTCCCTAAAGTATTCAACAAGATCCATTCGTTAGAGCAATTTTCTGAACATTCCGTGCTTGAGAAATCGCATCATTTGGTTTAAATATTTTGTCATTTTGTAAACAAGTTTTAGTCTTTGAATTAAAACTTATTTACGAGAGAATTGCATCACTCTTGGTTCATGGACGAACTCCTGAACTTGTCAAACTTTGAGGAGATCTTTTATAACTTAACTTCCTTAAAGTATTCAAGACGACCCATTCCTTTGAGTATTTTCTAAACATTCCATGCTCAAGAAATTGCGTCATTCGGTCTAAAGAGTTTGTCATTTCGTAAACAAGTTTTGGTCTTGGAATTAAAAACTTATTTGCGTGAGAATTGTTTCTCTCTTTCTTCTTGGATGAACTTTCAAACGTGTCAAACTTTTACGACTTATTTTATAACTTCCATTCCTTAAAGTATTGAAGGCGATCCAGTCCTTCGAGCAGTTTTCCAAACATTCCTTGCTCAAGAAATCACAGCATTTGGTCTAAATAGATTGTCATTTATTAAACAGGTTTTGGTCGTTGAATTAAAATTTTATTTACGTGAGAATTGTTTCTCTCTTTGTTCTTGGACGAACTTCCGAACTTGTCAAACTTTTACTAGTTCTTTTATAACTTTGGATCATTAAAGTATTCAAGATGATCTATTTTTTCGAGCAATTTTCTAAACATTCCATGCTCGAGAAATCACATCAATTGGCCTAAATAATTTGTCGTTTTGCAAACAAGTTTTGGCCTTTAAATTAAAAACTTATTACGTGAGAATTGTTTCTCTCTTAGTTCTTGGACGAACATTCGAACTTGTCAAACTTTTACGAGTTATTTTTTAACTTCAGTTCCCTAAAGTATTCAACAAAATCCATTTTCTAGAGCAATTTTACGAACATTCCATCCTTGGGAAATTACATCATTTGGTCTAAATAGTTTGTCATTTTGTAAACAAGTTTTGGTCTTTGAATTCAGAACTTATTTACGTGAGAATTGTTTCTCTCTTTGTTCTTGGACGAACTTCCAAACTTGTCAAACTTTTACTAGTTCTTTTATAACTTCGGATCCTTAAAGTATTCAAGACAATCCATTCCTTTCAGCAATATTCCAAATATTCTGTGCTCGGCAAATCGCATCTGGTCTAAATAGTTTGTCATTTTGCAAACATGTTTTTGTCTTGGAATTGAAAACTTATTTACCTGAGAATTGCTTCTCTCTTTGTTCTTGGACGAGCTCCCAAACTTGTCAAACTTTTACAAGTTATTTTTTAAATTCTATTCCCTAAAGTAATCAAGAAGATTCATTCCTTTGAGCAATTTTTCGAACATTTCATCCTCGGGAAATCGCATCATTTGGTCTAAATAGTTTGTCATTTTGTATACAAGTTCTGGTCTTTGAATTGAAAAGTTATTTACGTGAGAATTGTTTCTCTCTTTGTTCTTGGACAAACTTTCGAGCTTGTCAAACTTTTACAAGTTCTTTAATAACTTCGGATCCTCAAAGTATTCAAGACGATCCATTCTTTCGCGCAATTTTTTGAACATTCCATGCTCGCGAAATCGTATCATTTGGTCTATATAGTTTGTCATTTTGTAAACAAGTTTTGGTCTTTGAATTAAAAACTTATTTACGTGGGAACTGTTTCCCTCTTTGTTCTTTGATGAACTTTCGAACTTGTCAAACTTTTACTTATTTTTTTTTAACTTCGGATCCTTAAAGTATTTAAGACGATCCATTCCTTTTAGCAATTTTTCGAATATTCCATGCTCGACAAATCGTATCATTTGGTCTAAATAGTTTGTCGTTTTGCAAACAAGTTTTGGTCGTTGAATTAAAAACTTATTTACGTGAGAATTGTTTCTCTCTTTGTTCTTGGACGAACTTCCGAACCTGTCAAACTTTTACGAGATATTTTTTAACTTCAGTTCCCTAAAGTATTCAACAAGATCCATTCCTTTGAGCAATTTTCCGAACATTCCATCCTTAGGAAATCGCATCATGTGGTGTAAATAGTTTGTCATTTTGTATACAAGTTTTGTTATTTGAATTAAAAACTTATTTATGTCATAATTGTTTCTCTCTTCGTTCTTGGAGGAACTTTCAAACTTGTCAAACTTTTACTAGTTCTTTTATAACTTCGGATCCTTAAAGTATTCAAGACGATATATTCTTTCGAGCAATTTTCTAAATATTTAATGCTCGGGAAATCGTATCATTTGGTCTAAATAGTTTGTCATTTTGCAAAAAGGTTTTGGTCTTTAAATTAAGAACTTATTTACGTGAGAATTGTTTCTCTCTTTGTTCTTTGATGAACTTTCGAACATGTCAAACTTTTACGAGTTATTTTTTAACTTTGGTTCTCTAAAGTATTCAACAAGATCCATTCCTTAGAGTAATTTTTTGAGCAATCAATGCTTGGGAAATCGCATCATTTGGTCTAAATAGTTTGTCATTTTGTAAACAAGTTTTGGTCTTTGAATTAAAAACTTATTTACGTGAGAATTGTTTCTCTCTTTGTTCTTGGACGAACTTCCGAACCTGTCAAATTTTTACGAGATATTTTTTAACTTCAGTTCCCCAAAGTATTCAACAAGATTCATTCCTTTGAGCAACTTTTCGAACATTCCATCCTTGGGAAATCACATCAATTGGTGTAAATAGTTTGTCATTTTGTATACAAGTTTTCTTATTTGAATTAAAAACTTATTTATGTTAGAATTGTTTGTCCCTTTGATCTTGGACGAACTTGTTAAACTTTTACTAGTTCTTTTTTAACTTCGGATCCTTAAAGTATTCAAGACGATCCATTCCTTTGAGCAATTTTTCGAACATTCCATGCTTGGGAAATCACATCATTTGGCCTAAATAGTTTGTCATTTTGCAAACAAGTTTTGGTCTTTGAATTAAAAACTTATTTACGAGAGAATTGTTTCTCTCTTTGTCTATGTGCAAACTTTTGAACTTGTCAAACTTTTACGAGTTATTTTTTAACTTTGGTTCCCTAAAGTATTCAATAAGATCCGTCCCTTAGAGCAATTTTCTGAACATTCCATGCTCGGGAAATCGCATCATTTGATCTAAATATGACATTTTGTAAACAAGTTTTGATCTTTGAATTAAAAACTTATTTACGTGAGAATGGTTTCTCTCCTTGTTCTTGGACGAACTTTCGAGCTTGTCAACTTTTACTAGTTCTTTGATAACTACGGATCCTCAGTATTCAAGACGATCCATTGTTTCAAGCAATTTTTCGAACATTGCGTGCTCGAGAAATCACATCATTTGGTATAAATAGTTTGTCATTTTGTAAACAAGCTTTGGTCTTTGAATTAAAAACTTATTTACGTGAGTATTGTTCCTCTCTTTGTTCTTGGGCGAACTTTCGAACTTGTCAAACTTTTACTAGTTCTTTTATAACTTTGGATCCTTAAAGTATTCAAGACGATCCATTCATTTTAGCAATTTTTCAAATATTCCACGCTCGGCAAATCGCATCATTTGGTCTAAATAGTTTGTCCTTTTGCAAACAAGTTTTGGTCGTTAAATTAAAAAATTATTTATGTGAGAATTGTTTCTCTCTTTGTTCTTGGACGAACTTCCAAACTTATCAAACTTTTACGAGTTAATTTTTAACTTCAGTTCCCTAAAGTATTCAACAAGATCCATTCCTTTGAGCAATTTTCCGACCATTCCATTTTTGGGAAATCGCATCATTTGGTCTAAATAGTTTGTCATTTTGTATACAAGTTTTGGTCTTTGCAATAAAAACATATTTACGTGAGAATTGTTTCTCTATTTGTTCTTGGATTCTTGGACAAACTTTCGAACTTGTCAAACTTTTACAAGTTCTTTTATAACTTCGAATCCTTAAAGTATTCAAGACGATCCATTCCTTCGAGTAATTTTTCGAATATTCCATGCTTGGCAAGTAGCATCATTTGTCCTAAATTGTTTGTCATTTTGCAAACAAGTTTTGGTCTTTAAATTAAAAACTTATTTACGTGAGAATTGTTTCTCTCTTTGTCTTTGTATGAACTTTTGAACTTGTCAAACTTTTACGAGTTTTTTTTAACTTCCATTCTTTAAAGTATTCAACAAGATCTATTCCTTAGAGAAATTTTTTGAACATTCCATGCTCTGGAAATCGCATCATTTGGTCTAAATAGTTTGTCATTTTGTAAACAAGTTTTGGTCTTTGAATTAAAAACTTATTTACGAGAGAATTGTATCATTCTTTGTTCATGGACGAACTCCCGAACTTGTCCAACTTTGAGGAGATCTTTTAGAACTTAACTTCCTTAAAGTATTAAAGATGACCCATTCCTTTAAGCATTTTTCTGAACATTCCATGCTCGAGAATTTGCATCATTTGGTCTAAAGAGTTTTTCATTTCGTAAACAAGTTTTGGTCTTGAATTAAAACTTATTTGCGTGAGAATTGTTTCTCTCTTTCTTCTTGGACGAACTTTCAAACGTGTCAAACTGTTACAACTTCTTTTATAACTTTCGTTCCTCAAAGTATTCAAGGTGATCCATTCCTTCGAGCAATTTTCCAAACATTCCTTGCTCAAGAAATCGCATCATTTGGTCAAAATAAATTTTCATTTTGTAAACAAGTTTTGGTCGTTGAATTAAAAACTTATTTACATGAGAATTGTTTCTCTCTTTGTTCTTGGACGAACTTTCGAGCTTGTCAAACTTTTACTTGTTCTTTGATAACTTCGGATCCTCAAAGCATTCAAGACGATCCATTCTTTCGAGGAAATTTTCGAACATTTCATGCTCGGGAAATCGTATCATTTGGTCTAAATTGTTTGTCATTTTGCAAACAAGTTTTGCTGTTTGAATTAAAATCTTATTTACGTAAGAATTGTTTCTCTCTTTTTTCTTGGATGAACTTTCAAACTTCTCAAACTTTTACGAGTTATTTTTTAACTTCGGTTCCCTAAAGTATTCAACAAAATCCATTCCTTAGAGCAATTTTTCGAACATTCCATGCTCGAGAAATCACATAATTTGGTCTAAATAGTTTGTCATTTTGTAAACAAGTTTTGGTCTTTGAATTAAAAACTTATTTATGAGAGAATTGTATCACTCTTGGTTCATGGACGAACTCCCGAACTTGTCAAACTTTGTGGAGATCTTTTATAACGTAACTTCCTTAAAGTATTCATGACGACCCTTTCCTTTGAGCATTTTTCTGAACATTCCAAGCTCGAGAAATTCCCTCATTTGGTCTAAAGAGTTTGTCATTTCGTAAACAAGTTTTGGTCTTCGAATTAAAAACTTATTTGCGTGAGAATTGTTTCTCTCTTTCTTCTTGGATGGACTTTCGAACGTGTCAAACTTTACGACTTCTTTTATAACTTTCGTTCCTTAGAGTATCCAAGGCGATCCATTCCTTCGAGCAGTTTTCCAAACATTCCTTGCTCAATAAATCACATCATTTGGTCTAAATAGATTGTCATTTTGTAAACAAGTTTTGGTCGTTGAATTAAAAACTTATTTACGTGAGAATTGTTTCTCTTTGTTCTTGGACGAACTTCCAAACTGGTCAAACTTTTACGAGTTATTTTTTAACTTTGGTTCCCTAAAGGATTCAACAAAATACATTCCTTAGAGCAAATTTTCGAACATTCCATGCTCGGGAAATCACATCATTTGATCTAAATATGTCATTTTGTACACAAGTTTTGATCTTTGAATTAAAAACTTATTTACGTGAGAATTGTTTCTCTCTTTGTTCTTGGACAAACTTCCGAGCTTGTCAAACTTTTACTAGTTCTTTGATAACTTCGGATCCTCAAAGTATTCAAGCCGATCAATTCTTTCGAGCAATTTTTCGAACATTCCATGATCTTGAAATCGCATCATTTGGTCTAAATTGTTTATCATTTTGCAAACAAGTTTTGGTCTTAGAATTAAAAACTTATTTACGTGAAAATTGTTTCTCTTTTTGTTCTTGGATGAACTTTCGAAATTGTCAAACTTTTACAGGGTTATTTTTTAACTTTGGTTCCCTAAAGTATTCAACAGGACTCATTCCTTAGAGTAATTTTCCGAACATCCAATGCTCGGGAAATCACATCATTTGGTTTAAATAGTTTGTCATTATGTAAACAAGTTTTGGTCTTTTACTTAAAATTTTATTTACATGAGAATTGTTTCTCTCTTTATTCTTGGACGAACTTTCGAACTTGTCAAACTTATACTAGTTTTTTTATAATTTCGGATCCTTAAAGTATTCAAGACGAACCATTCCTTTCAGCAATTTTTCGATTATTCCATGCTCAGCAAATCGTATCATTTGGTCTAAATAGTTTGTTGTTTTGCAAACAAGTTTTGGTCATTGAATTAAAAACTTATTTACGTGACAATTGTTTCTCCCTTTATTCTTGGACGAACTTCCAAACTTGTAAAACTTTTACGAGTTATTTTTTAGCTTCAGTTCCCTAAAGTATTCAAGAAGATCCATTCCTTTGAGCAATTTTCCGAACATTCCATCCTTGGGAAATCACATCATTTGGTATAAATAGTTTGTCATTTTGTATACCAGTTTTGGTCTTTGAATTAAAAAATATTTACGTGAGAATTGTTTCTCTCTTTGTTCATGGACGAACTTTCGAATTTGTCAAACTTTTACTAGTTCTTTTATAACTTCGGATCCTTAAAATATTAAAGACGATCCATTCCTTCGAGCAATTTTCCGAATATTTCATGCTCTGCAAATCGCATCATTTGGCATAGTTTGTCATTTTGCAAACAAGTTTTGGTCTTCGAATTTAAAACTTATTTACGTGAGAATTATTTCTCTCTTTGTTCTTGGACGAACTTCCAAACCTGTCAAACTTTTACTAGTTCTTTTATAACTTTTGATCCTTAAATTATTCAACGATCTATTCTTCCGAGCAATTTTCTGAACATTCCGTACTTGGGAAATCGCATCATTTGGTCTAAATAATTTGTCATTTTGCAAACAAGTTTTGGTCTTTAAATTAAAAACTTATTATGTGAGAATTGTTCTAGTCATTGTTCTTGGACAAACTTTCGAACTTGTCAAACTTTTACGAGTTATTTTTTAACTTCAGTTCCCTAAAGTATTCAACATGATCCATTTTTTAGAGCTATTTTTCGAACATTCCATCCTTGGGAAGTCGGATCATTTGATCTAAATAGTTTGTCATTTTGTAAAAAAGTTTTGGTCTTTGAATTCAAAACTTATTTACGTGAGAATTGTTTTTGTCTTTGTTCTTGGACGAACTTCCGAACTTGTCAGACTTATACTAGTTCTTTTATAACTTTGGATCCTTAAAGTATTCAAGACGATCCATTCCTTTAAGTAATTTTCCGAATATTCCATGCTCGGCAAATCATATCATTTGGACTAAATAGTTTGTTGTTTTGCAAACAAGTTTTGGTTGTTGAATTAAAAACTTATTTACGTGAGAATTGTTTCTCTCTCTGTTCTTCGACGAACTTCCAAACTTGTCAAACTTTTACGAGTTATTTTTTAACTTTAGTTCCCTAAAGTATTCAACAAGATCCATTCCTTTGAGCAATTTTCCGAACATGCTATCCTTGGGAAATCGCATCATTTGGTCTAAATAGTTTGTCATTTTGTATACAAGTTTTGGTCTTTGAATTAAAAACTTATTTACATGGGAATTATTTCTCTCTTTGTTCTTGGACGAACTTCTGAACCTATCAAACTTTTACGAGATATTTTTTAACATCACTTTCCTAAAGTAATAAGAAGATCCATTCTTTTTGGCAATTTTTCGATCATTCCATCCATGGGAAATCGCATCATTTGGTCTAAATAGTTTGTCATTTTGTATACAAGTTTTTGTCTTTGAATTAAAAACTTATTTACGTGAGAATTGTTTCTCTCTTTGTTCTTGGACAAACTTTCGAACTTGTCAAACTTTTCCTAGTTCTTTTATAACTTCGGATCTTTAAAGTATTCAAGACGATCCATTCCTTCGAGCAATTTTCTGAATATTCCAATGTCGGCAAATCACATCATTTGGCCTAAATAGTTTGTCATTTTGCAAACAAGTTTTGGTCTTTGAATTAAAAACTTATTTACGTGAGAATTGTTTCTCTCTTTGTTCTTGGACGAATTTCCGAACTTGTCAACCTTTTACTAGTTTTTTATAACTTCGGATCCTTAAGTATTGAAGACGATCCATTCCTTTCAGCAATTTTCCGAATATTCCATGCTCGACAAATTGTATCATTTGGTCTAAATAGTTTGTCGTTTTGTAAACAAGTTTTGGTTGTCGAATTAAAAACTTATTTACGTGAGAATTATTTCTCTACTTGTTCTTCGATGAACTTCCGAACTTGTCAAACTTTTACGAGTTAATTTTTAACTTCAGTACCCTAAAGTATTCAACAAGATCCATTCGTTTGAGCAATTTTTCGAACATTCCATCCTTGGGAAATCGCATCATTTGGTCTAAATAATTTTTCATTTTGTATACAAGTTTTGGTCTTTGAATTTAAAACTTATTTACGTGAGAATTGTTTCTATCTTTGTTCTTGGACGAACTTCCGAGCTTGTCAAACTTTTACTAGTTCTTTTATAACTTCGGATCCTTAAAGTATTCAAGACGATCCATTCCTTCGAGCAATTTTCTGAATATTCCATGCTCGGCAAATCGCATCATTTGGCCTAAATAGTTTGTCATTTTGCGAACAAGTTTTGGTCTTTGAATTAAGAACTTATTTACATGAGAATTGTTTCTCTCTTTGTCTTTGTACGAACTTTCGAACTTGTCAAACTTTTACGATTGGTTCCCTAAAGTATTCAACAAGATCCATTCCTTAGAGTAATTTTTTGAACATTCCATGATGAGGAAATCGCATCATTTGGACTAAATAATTTGTCGTTTTGTAAACAAGTTTTGATCTTTGAATTAGAAACTTACTTACGCGAGAATTGTTTCTCTCTTTATTGTTGGACGAAATTCCGAACTTGTAAAACTTTTACAAGTTCTTTTATAACTTTGGATCCTGAAAGTATTCAAGACGATCTATTCTTTCGAGCAATTTTCTAAACATTCCATGCTCGGGAAATCACATCATTTGGTCTAAATAGTTTGTCATTTTGCAAAAAGTTTTCGGTCTTTGAATTAATAACTTATTTACATGAGAATTGTTTCTCTCTTTGTTCTTGGACGAACTTTCGAACATGTCAAACATTTATGAGTTATTTTTTAACTTCGATTCCCTAAAGTATTCAACAATATCCATTCCTTTGAACAATGTTCCGAACATTCCATCCTTGGGAAATCGTATCATTTGGTCTAAATAGTTTGTCATTTTGTATACAAGTTTTGGTCTTTGAATTAAAAACTTATTTACGTGAGAATTGGTTCTCTCTTTGTTCTTGGACAAACTTTCGAACTTGTCAAACTTTTACTAGTTCTTTTATAACTTCAAATCCTTAAAGTATTCAAGACGATCCATTCCTTCGAGCAATTTTCCGAACATTCCATGCTCGAAAAATCGCATCATTTGTCCTGAATAGTTTGTCATTTTGCAAACAAGTTTTGGTCTTTAAATTAAAAACTTATTTACATGAGATTTGTTTCTCTCTTTGCCTTTGTATGAACTTTTGAACCTGTCAAACTTTTACAAGTTATTTTTAAACTTCGGTTCCCTAAAGTATTCAACAAGATCCATTCCTTAGAGCAATTTTTTGAACATTCCATGCTCGGGAAATCGCATCAATTGGTCTAAAAAGTTTGTCATTTTGTAAACAAGTTTTGTTCTTTGAATTAAAATTATTTACATGAGAATTGTTTCTCTCTTTGTTCTTGGACTAACTTCCGAACTGGTCAAACTTTAACAGGTTATTTTTTAACTTTGGTTCCCTAAAGCATTCAACAAAATCCATTCCGTAGAGCAATTTTCCGAACATTCCATGCTTGAGAAATCGCATCATTTGGTCAAAATATGTCATTTTTTACACAAGTTTTGATCTTTGAATTAAAAACTTATTTATGTGAGAATGGTTTCTCTCTTTGTTCTTGGACGAACATTCGAGCTTGTCAGTGTTTTACTAGTTCATCGATAACTTCGGATCCTCAGTATTCAAGACGATCCATTCTTTCGAGCAATTTTTCGAACATTCCATGCTCGGGAAATCACATCATTTGTTCTAGATAGTTTGTCATTTTGCAAAAAACTTTTGGTCTTTGAATTAAAAACTTATTTACATGAGAATTGTTTCTTTCTTTGTCTTTGTACGAACTTTCGAACTTGTCAAACTTTTACTAGTTCTTTTATAACTTTGGATCCTTAAATTATTCAAGACGATCCGTTCCTTCTAGTAAATTTTTGAATATTCCATGCTTGGCAAATCGCATCATTTAGCCTAAATAGTTTGTCATTTTGAAAACAAGTTTTGGTCTTTGAATTAAAAACTTATTTACGTGAGTATTGTTTCTCTCTTTGTTCTTGGACGAACTTTCGAAATTGTCAAAATTTTATGATTTATTTTTTAACTTTAGTTCCCTAAAGTATTCAACAAGATCCATTCCTTGGAGCAATTTTTCAAACATTCCATCCTCGGGAAATCGCATCATTCGGTCTAAATAGTTTGTCATTTTGTAAACAGGCTTTGGTCTTTGAATTAAAAACTTATTTACGTGAGAATTGTTTCTCTCTTTGTTCTTGGATGAAGTTTCGAACCTGTCAAACTCTTACTAGTTCTTTTATAACTTTGGATCCTTACAGTATTCAAGACAATCTATTCTTTCGAGCAATTTTCTGAACATTCCATGCTCGGGAAATCGCATCATTTGGTCTAAATAATTTGTCATTTTGCAAACAAGTTTTGGTCTTTAAATTAAAAATTTATTACGTGAGAATTGTTTCTCTCTTTGTTCTTGGACGAACTTTCGAACTTGTCGAACTTTTACGAGTTATTTTTTAACTTTAGTTCCCTAAAGTATTCAACAAGATCCATTTTTTAGAGCAATTTTTTGAACATTCCATCCTTGGGAAATCGCATCACTTGGTATAAATAGTTTGTCATTCTGTAAAAAAGTTTTGGTCTTTGAATTAAAAACTTATTTACATGAGAATTGTTTCTCTCTTTGTTCTTAGACAAACTTCCGAACTTGTCAACCTATTACTAGTTCTTTTATAACTTCGGATCCTTAAAATATTTAAGACGATCCATTCATTTCAGTAATTTTTCGAATTTTCCAAGCTTGGCAAATCACATTATTTGGTCTAAATAGTTTGTCGTTTTGCAAACAAGTTTTGGTCGTTGAATTAAAAAATTATTTACGTGAGAATTGTTTCTCTCTTTGTTCTTGGACGAACTTCAAAACTTGTCAAACTGTTACAAGTTATTTTTTAATTTCAGTTCCCTAAAGTATTCAACAAGATCCAGTCCTTTGAGCAATTTTCCGAACATTCCATCCTTGGGAAATCGCATCATTTGGTCTAAATAGTTTGTCATTTTGTATACAAGTTTTTGTCTTTGAATTAAAAACATATTTACGTGAGAATTGTTTCTCTCTTTGTTCTTGGACGAACTTTCAAATTAGTGAAACTTTTACTAGTTCTTTCATAACTTCAAATCCTTAAAGTATTCAAGACGATCCATTCCTTCAAGCAATTTTTTGAATATTTCATGCTCGGGAAATCGCATCGTTTGGCCTAAATACTTTGTCATTTTGAAAACAACTTTTGGTCTTTGAATTAAAAACTTATTTACGTGAGAATTGTTTCTTTCTTTGTCTTTGTACGAACTTTCGAACTTGTTAAACTTTTACTAGTTCTTTTATAACTTTGCATCCTTAAATTTTTCAAGACGATCCGTTCCTTCGAGCAAATTTTCGAATATCCCATGCTCGGCAAATCGTATCATTTGGTCTAAATAGTTTGTCGTTTTGCAAACAAGTTTTGGTCGTTGAATTAAAAACTTATTTACGTGAGAATTGTTTCTCTCTTTGTTCTTGGACGAACTTTCGAACTTGTCAAACTTTTACAAGTTCTTTTATAACTTTGGATTCTTAAGGTTTTCAAGACGATCCATTCATTTCAGTAATTTTCCGAATTTTCCAAGCTCGGCAAATCGCATCATTTGGTCTAAATAGTTTGTCATTTAGCAAACAACTTTTGCTCTTTGAATTAAAAACTTATTTAGGTGAGAATTGTTTCTTTCTTTGTCTTTGTACGAACTTTCGAACTTGTCAAATTTTTACTAGTTCTTTTATAACTTTGGATCCTTAAATTATTCAAGACGATCCGTTACTTCGAGCAATTTTTCAAATATTCCATGCTCGGCAAAACGCATCATTTGGCCTAAATAGTTTGTCATTTTGCAAACAAGTTTTGGTCTTTGAATTAAAAACTTATTTACGTGAGAATTGTTTCTCTCTTTGTTCTTGGACGAACTTTTGAAATTGTAAAACTTTTATGAGTTAGTTTTTAACTTCAGTTCCCTAAAGTATTCAACAAGATTCATTCCTTCGAGCAATTTTTCGAACATTCCATGCTCGGGAAATCGCATCATTTGGTCTAAATAGTTTGTCATTTTGCAAACAAGTTTTGGTCTTTGAATTAAAAACTTATTTACGTGAGAATTGTTTCACTCTTTCTTCTTGGACGAACTTTTGAAATTGCAAAACTTTTATGAGTTATTTTTGAACTTTAGTTCGCTAAAGTATTCAACAAGATCATTCCTTCGAGCAATTTTTCGAACATCCCATGCTCGAGAAATCGCACCATTTGGCCTAAATAGTTTGTCATTTTGCAAACAAGTTTTGGTCTTTGAATTAAAAACTTATTTACGTGAGAATTGTTTCTCTCTTTGTTCTTGGACGAACTTTTGAAATTGCAAAACTTTTATGAGTTATTTTTTAACTTTAGTTCGCTAAAGTATTCAACAAGATCATTCCTTCGAGCAATTTTTTGAACATTCCATGCTCGGGAAATCGCATCATTTGGTCTAAATAGTTTGTCATTTTATAAACAAGTTTTGGTCTTTGAATTAAAAACTTATTTACGTGAGAATTGTTTCTCTCTTTGTTCTTGGACAAAGTTCCAAACCTGTCAAAGTTTTACTAGTTCTTTTATAACTTTGGATCTTTAAAGTATTCAAAACGATCTATTCTTTCGAGCAATTTTTTGAACATTCCATGCTCGGAAAATTGCATCTTTTGGTCTAAATAGTTTGTCATTTCGTAAACAAGTTTTGGTCTTTGAATTAGAAACTTATTTACGTGAGAATTGTTTCTGTCTTTGTTCTTGGACAAAGTTCTGAACCTGTCAAACTTTTACTAGTTCTTTTATAACTTTTGATCCTTAAAGTATACAAGACGATCCATTCATTTCAGTAATTTTCTGAATATTCGATGCTCGGCAAATCACATCATTTGGTCTAAATAGTTTGTCGTTTTGCAAACAAGTTTTTGTCGTTGAATTAAAAACTTATTTACGTGAGAATTGTTTCTCTCTTTGTTCTTGGACGAACTTTTGAACTTGTCAAAATTTTACTAGTTCATTTATAACTTTGGATCCATAAATTATTCAAGACGATCCGTTCCTTCGAGCAAATTTTCAAATATTCCAAGCTCAGCAAATCGCATCATTTGGCCTAAATAGTTTGTCATTTTGCAAACAAGTATTGGTCTTTGAATTAAAAACTTATTTACGTGAGAATTGTTTCTCTCTTTGTTCTTGGACGAACTTTTGAAATTGCAAAACTTTTATGAGTTATTTTTGAACTTTAGTTCGCTAAAGTATTCAACAAGATCATTCCATCGAGCAATTTTTCGAACATCCCATGCTCGAGAAATCGCACCATTTGGCCTAAATAGTTTGTCATTTTGCAAACAAGTTTTGGTCTTTGAATTAAAAACTTATTTACGTGAGAATTGTTTCTCTCTTTGTTCTTGGACGAACTTTTGAAATTGCAAAACTTTTATGAGTTATTTTTTAACTTTAGTTCGCTAAAGTATTCAACAAGATCATTCCTTCGAGCAATTTTTTGAACATTCCATGCTCGGGAAATCGCATCATTTGGTCTAAATAGTTTGTCATTTTATAAACAAGTTTTGGTCTTTGAATTAAAATCTTATTTACGTGAGAATTGTTTCTCTCTTTGTTCTTGGACAAAGTTCCAAACCTGTCAAAGTTTTACTAGTTCTTTTATAACTTTGGATCTTTAAAGTATTCAAAACGATCTATTCTTTCGAGCAATTTTTTGAACATTCCATGCTCGGAAAATTGCATCTTTTGGTCTAAATAGTTTGTCATTTCGTAAACAAGTTTTGGTCTTTGAATTAGAAACTTATTTACGTGAGAATTGTTTCTGTCTTTGTTCTTGGACAAAGTTCTGAACCTGTCAAACTTTTACTAGTTCTTTTATAACTTTTGATCCTTAAAGTATACAAGACGATCCATTCATTTCAGTAATTTTCTGAATATTCGATGCTCGGCAAATCACATCATTTGGTCTAAATAGTTTGTCGTTTTGCAAACAAGTTTTTGTCGTTGAATTAAAAACTTATTTACGTGAGAATTGTTTCTCTCTTTGTTCTTGGACGAACTTTTGAACTTGTCAAAATTTTTCTAGTTCATTTATAACTTTGGATCCATAAATTATTCAAGACGATCCGTTCCTTCGAGCAAATTTTCAAATATTCCAAGCTCAGCAAATCGCATCATTTGGCCTAAATAGTTTGTCATTTTGCAAACAAGTATTGGTCTTTGAATTAAAAACTTATTTACGTGAGAATTGTTTCTCTCTTTGTTCTTGGACGAACTTTTGAAATTGCAAAACTTTTATGAGTTATTTTTTAACTTTAGTTCGCTAAAGTATTCAACAAGATCATTCCATCGAGCAATTTTTCGAACATTCCATGCTCGAGAAATCGCACCATTTGGTCTAAATAGTTTGTCATTTTGCAAACAAGTTTTGGTCTTTGAATTAAAAACTTATTTACGTGAGAATTGTTTCTCTCTTTGTTCTTGGACGAACTTTTGAAATTGCAAAACTTTTATGAGTTATTTTTTAACTTTAGTTCGCTAAAGTATTCAACAAGATCATTCCTTCGAGCAATTTTTTGAACATTCCATGCTTGGGAAATCGCATCATTTGGTCTAAATAGTTTGTCATTTTGTAAACAAGTTTTGGTCTTTGAATTAAAAACTTATTTACGTGAGAATTGTTTCTCTCTTTGTTCTTGGACAAAGTTCCAAACCTGTCAAAGTTTTACTAGTTCTTTTATAACTTTGGATCTTTAAAGTATTCAAAACGATCTATTCTTTCGAGCAATTTTTTGAACATTCCATGCTCGGAAAATTGCATCTTTTGGTCTAAATAGTTTGTCATTTCGGAAACAAGTTTTGGTCTTTGAATTAGAAACTTATTTACGTGAGAATTGTTTCTGTCTTTGTTCTTGGACAAAGTTCTGAACCTGTCAAACTTTTACTAGTTCTTTTATAACTTTTGATCCTTAAAGTATACAAGACGATCCATTCATTTCAGTAATTTTCTGAATATTCGATGCTCGGCAAATCACATCATTTGGTCTAAATAGTTTGTCGTTTTGCAAACAAGTTTTTGTCGTTGAATTAAAAACTTATTTACGTGAGAATTGTTTCTCTCTTTGTTCTTGGACGAACTTTTGAACTTGTCAAAATTTTACTAGTTCATTTATAACTTTGGATCCATAAATTATTCAAGATGATCCGTTCCTTCGAGCAAATTTTCAAATATTCCAAGCTCAGCAAATCGCATCATTTGGCCTAAATAGTTTGTCATTTTGCAAACAAGTATTGGTCTTTGAATTAAAAACTTATTTACGTGAGAATTGTTTCTCTCTTTGTTCTTGGACGAACTTTCGAAATTGTGAAACTTTTATGAGTTGTTTTTTAACTTCAGTTCCCTAAAGTTTTCAACAAGATCCATTCCTTCGAGCAATTTTTCGAACATTCCATGCTTGGAAAATTGCATCATTTGGACTAAATAGTTTGTCATTTCGTAAACAAGTTTTCGTCTTTGAATTAGAAACTTATTTACGTGAGACTTGTTTTTCTCTCTGTTCTTGGACAAAGTTCCGAACCTGTCAAACTTTTACTAGTTCTTTTATAACTTTGGATCGTTAAAGTATTCAAGACGATCCATTCCTTGGAGCAATTTTTCGAATATTCCAAGCTCGGGAAATCGCATCATTTGGTCTAAATAGTTTGTCATTTTGTAAACAAGTTTTTGGTCTTTGAATTAAAAACTTATTTACGTGAGAATTGTTTCTCTCGTTGTTCTTGGACGAAGTTTCGAACCTATCAAACTTTTACTAGTTCTTTTATAACATTCGATCCTTAAAGTATTCAAGACGATCTATTCTTCCGTGCAATTTTCTGAACATTTCATGCTCGGGAAATCGCATCATTTGGTCTAAATAATTTGTCATTCTGCAAACAAGTTTTGGTCTTTAAATTAAAAACTTAATACGTGAGAATTGTTTCTCTCTTTGTTCTTGGACAAACTTTCGAACTTGTCGAACTTTTACGAGTTATTTTTTAACTTCAGTTCCCTAAAGTATTCGACAAGATCCATTTTTTAGAGCAATTTTTCGAACATTCCATCCTTGGGAAATCGCATCACTTGGTCTAAATAGTTTGTCATTTTGTAAACAAGTTTAGGTCTTTGAATTAAAAACTTATTTACGTGAGAATTGTTTCTCTCTTTGTTCTTGGACGAACTTTCGAACCTGCCAACCTTTCACTAGTTCTTTTATAACTTTGGAACCTTAAAGTATTCAAGACGATCCAATCATTTCAGCAATTTTCTGAATTTTCTATGCTCGGCAAATCGTATAATTTGGTCTAAACAGTTTGTCATTTTGCAAACAAGTTTTGGTCGTTGAATTAAAAACTTATTTACGTGAGAATTGCTTCTCTCTTTGTTCTTTGTCGAACTTTTGAACTTGTCAAATTTTTCTAGTTCTTCATAACATTGGATCCTTAAAGTATTCAAGACGATCCATTCCTTGCAGCAATTTTTCGAATATTCCATGCTCGGGAAATCACATCATTTGGTCTAAATAGTTTGTCATTTTGTAAACAAGTTTTGGTCTTTGAATTAAAAACTTATTTACGTGAGAATTGTTTCTCTCGTTGTTCTTGGACGAAGTTTCGAACCTATCAAACTTTTACTAGTTCTTTTATAACATTGGATCCTTAAAGTATTCAAGACGATCTATTCTTTCGAGCAATTTTCTGAACATTTCATGCTCGGGAAATCGCATCATTTGGTCTAAATAATTTGTCATTCTGCAAACAAGTTTTGGTCTTTAAGTTAGAAACTTAATACGTGAGAATTGTTTCTCTCTTTGTTCTTGGACGAACTTTCGAACTTGTCGAACTTTTACGAGTTATTTTTTAACTTCAGTTCCCTAAAGTATTCAACAAGATCCATTTTTTAGAGCAATTTTTCGAACATTCCATCCTTGGGAAATCGCATCACTTGGTCTAAATAGTTTGTCATTTTGTAAACAAGTTTAGGTCTTTGAATTAAAAACTTATTTACGTGAGAATTGTTTCTCTCTTTGTTCTTGGACGAACTTCCGAACCTGTCAACCTTTCACTTGTTCTTTTATAACTTTGGAACCTTAAAGTATTCAAGACGATCCATTCATTTAAGCAATTTTCTGAATTTTCCATGCTCGGCAAATCGCATCATTTGGTCTAAATAGTTTGTCGTTTTGCAAACAAGTTTTGGTCGTTGAATTAAAAACTTATTTACGTGAGAATTGCTTCTCTCTTTGTTCTTTGTCGAACTTTCGAACTTGTCAAAATTTTCTAGTTCTTTCATAACATTGGATCCTTAAAGTATTCAAGACGATCCATTCCTTGGAGCAATTTTTCGAATATTCCATGCTCGGGAAATCGCATCATTTGGTCTAAATAGTTTGTCATTTTGTAAACAAGTTTTGGTCTTTGAATTAAAAACTTATTTACGTGAGAATTGTTTCTCTCGTTGTACTTGGACGAAGTTTCGAACCTATCAAACTTTTACTAGTTCTTTTATAACATTCGATCCTTAAAGTATTCAAGACGATCTATTCTTCTGAGCAATTTTTTGAACATTCTATGCTTGGGAAATCACACCATTTGGTCTAAATAATTTGTCATTCTGCAAACAAGTTTTTGTCTTTAAATTAAAAACTTAATAAGTGAGAATTGTTTCTCTCTTTGTTCTTGGACGAACTTTCGAACTTTTACGAGTTAGTTTTTTAACTTCAGTTCCCTAATGTATTCAACAAGATCCATTTTTTAGAGCAATTTTTCGAACATTCCATCCATGGGAAATCGCTTCATTTGGTCTAAATAGTTTGTCATTTTGCAAACAAGTTTTGTTTGTTGAATTAAAAACTTATTTACGTGAGAATTGTTTCTCTCTTTGTTCTTGGACGAACTTCCGAACTTGTCAACCTTTTACTAGTTATTTTATAACTTTGGAACCTTAAAGTATTCAAGACGATCCATTCATTTCAACAATTTTCCGAATTTTCCATGCTCGGTAAATCGCATCATTTGGTCTAAATAGTTTTTCGTTTTGCAAACAAGTTTTGGTCGTTGAATTAGAAACTTATTTACGTGAGAATTGCTTCTCTCTTTGTTCTTGGTCGAA
This sequence comes from Kokia cookei, assembly GCA_039519145.1. NCBI lineage: Eukaryota > Viridiplantae > Streptophyta > Magnoliopsida > Malvales > Malvaceae > Kokia > Kokia cookei. The sequence goes on from CM076905.1 coordinate 18,474,549, forward strand.
CTTTCGAACTTGTCAAATTTTTCTAGTTCTTTCATAACATTGGATCCTTAAAGTATTCAAGACGATCCATTCCTTCGAGCAATTTTTCGAATATTCCATACTCGGGAAATCTCATCATTTGGTCTAAATAGTTTGTCATTTAGCAAACAACTTTTGGTCTTTGAATTAAAAACTTATTTATGTGAGAATTGTTTCTTTCTTTGTGTTTGTACGAACTTTCGAACTTGTCAAACTTTTACAAGTTCTTTTATAACTTTGGATCCTTAAATTATTCAAGAAGATCCGTTCCTTCGAGCAATTTTTCAAATATTCCATGCTCGGCAAATCGAATCATTTGGCCTAAATAGTTTGTCATTTTGCAAACAAGTTTTGGTCTTTGAATTAAAAACTAATTTACGTGAGTATTGTTTCTCTTTTGTTCTTGGACGAAGTTTCGAACCTATCAAACTTTTACTAGTTCTTTTATAACTTTGGATCCTTAAAGTATTCAAGACGATCTACTCTTTCAAGCAATTTTCTGAACATTCCATGCTCGGGAAATCGCATCATTTGATTTAAATAATTTGTCATTCTGCAAACAAGTTTTGATCTTTAAATTAAAAACTTATTACGTGAGGATTGTTTCTCTCTTTATTCTTGGATGAACTTGTCGAACTTTTACGAGTTATTTTTTAACTTCAGTTCCCTAAAGTATTCAACAAGATCCATTTTTTAGAGCAATTTTTTGAACATTTCATCCTTGGGAAATCGCGTCACTTGGTCTAAATAGTTTGTCATTTTGTAAACAAGTTTTGGTCTTTGAATTAAAAACTAGTTTATGTGAGAATTGTTTCTCTTTTTGTTCTTGGACGAACTTCCGAATCTAACAACTTTTTGCTAGTTCTTTTATAACTTTGGAACCTTAAATATTCCATGCTCGGCAAAACGCATCATTTGGCCTAAATAGTTTGTCATTTTGCAAACAAGTTTTGGTCTTTGAATTAAAAACTTATTTACGTGAGAATTGTTTCTCTCTTTGTTCTTGGACGAACTTTCGAAATTGTAAAACTTTTATGAGTTATTTTTTAAATTCAGTTCCCTAAAGTATTCAACAAGATCCATTCCTTCGAGCAATTTTTCGAACATTCCATGCTCGAGAAATCGCATCATTTGGTCTAAATAGTTTGTTATTTTGCAAACAAGTTTTGGTCTTTGAATTAAAAACTTATTTACGTGAGAATTGTTTCTCTCTTTGTTCTTGGACGAACATTCGAAATTGCAAAACTTTTATGAGTTATTTTTGAACTTTAGTTCGCTAAAGTATTCAACAAGATCATTCCTTCGAGCAATTTTTTTAACATTCCATGTTGGAGAAATCGCATCATTTGGTCTAAATAGTTTGTCATTTTGAAAACAAGTTTTGGTCTTTGAATTAAAAACTTATTTACGTGAGAATTATTTCTCTCTTTGTTCATGGACGAACTTTCGAAATTGTAAAACTTTTTTGAGTTATTTTTTAACTTCAGTTCCCGAAAGTATTGAACAAGATCCATTCCTTCGAGCAATTTTTTGAACATTCCATGCTCGGGAAATCGCATCATCTGGTCTAAATAGTTTGTCATTTTGTAAACAAGTTTTGGTCTTTGAATTAAAAACTTATTTACGTGAGAATTATTTCTCTCTTTGTTCTTGGACAAAGTTCCAAACCTGTCAAACTTTTACTAGTTCTTTTATAACTTTGGATCTTTAAAGTATTCAAGACGATCTATTCTTTCGAGCAATTTTCTGAACATTCCATGCTCGGGAAATTGCATCATTTGGTCTAAATAGTTTGTCATTTTGTAAACAAGTTTTGGTCTTTGAATTAGAAACTTATTTACGTGAGAATTGTTTCTGTCTTTGTTCTTGGACAAAGTTTGACTTTTATTAGTTCTTTTTATAACTTTGGATCCTTAAAGTATTCAAGACGATCCATTCATTTCAGCAATTTTCAGAATATTCGATGCTCGGCAAATCACATCATTTGGTCTAAATAGTTTGTCATTATGCAAACAAGTTATTGTCGTTGAATTAAAAACTTATTTACGTGAGAATTGTTTCTCTCTTTGTTCTTGGATGAACTTTCGAACTTGTCAAAATTTTACAAGTTCATTTATAACTTTGGATCCATAAATTATTCAAGACGATCCATTCCTTCGAGCAAATTTTCAAATATTCCAAGCTCAGCAAATCGCATCATTTGGCCTAAATAGCTTGTCATTTTGCAAACAAGTATTGGTCTTTGAATTAAAAACTTATTTACGTGAGAATTGTTTCTCTCTTTGTTCTTGGACGAACTTTGGAAATTGTGAAACTTTTATGAGTTGTTTTTTAGCTTCAGTTCCCTAAAGTTTTCAACAAGATCCATTCCTTCGAGCAATTTTTCGAACATTCCATGCTAGGGAAATCGCATCATTTGGTCTAAATAGTTTGTCATTTCGTAAACAAGTTTTTGTCTTTGAATTAGAAACTTATTTACGTGAGAATTGTTTCTCTCTTTATTCTTGGACAAAGTTCCGAACCTGTCAAACTTTTACTAGTTCTTTTATAACTATGGATCCTTAAAGTATTCAAGATGATCTATTCTTCCGAGCAATTTTCTAAACATTCCATGCTCGGGAAATCGCACCATTTGGTCAAAATAATTTGTCATTCTGCAAACAAGTTTTGGTCTTTAAATTAAAAACTTAATACGTGAGAATTGTTTCTCTCTTTGTTCTTGGACGAACTTTCGAACTTGTCGAACTTTTACGAGTTATTTTTTAACTTCAGTTCCCTAAAGTATTCAACAAGATCCATTTTTTAGAGCAATTTTTAGAACATTCCATCCATGGGAAATCGCATCATTTGGTCTAAATAGTTTGTCGTTTTGCAAACAAGTTTTGTTCGTTGAATTAAAAACTTATTTACGTGAGAATTTTTTCTCTCTTTGTTCTTGGACTAACTTCCGAACTTGTCAACCTTTTACTAGTTCTTTTATAACTTTGGAACCTTAAAGTATTCAAGGCGATCCATTCATTTCAGCAATTTTTCGAATTTTCCATGCTCGAAAAATCGCATCATTTGGTCTAAATAGTTTGTCGTTTTGCAAACAAGTTTTGGTCGTTGAATTAAAAACTTATTTACGTGAGAATTCTTTTTCTCTTTGTTCTTGGATGAACTTTCGAACTTGTCAAACTTTTACTAGTTCTTTCATAACTTTAGATCCTTAAAGTATTCAAGACGATCCATTCCTTCGAGCAATTTTTCGAATATTCCATGCTCGGGAAATCGCATCATTTGGTCTAAATAGTTTGTCATTTAGCAAACAAAATTTGGCCTTTGAATTAAAAACTTATTTACGTGAGAAGTGTTTCTTTCTTTGTCTTTGTACGAACTTTCGAACTTGTCAAACTTTTACAAGTTCTTTTATAACTTTTGATCCTTAAATTATTCAAGATGATCCGTTCCTTCGAGCAAATTTTCAAATATTCCATGCTCGGCAAATCGCATCATTTGGCCTACATAGTTTGTCATTTTGTAAACAAGTTTTGGTCTTTGAATTAAAAACTTATTTACGTGAGAATTGTTTCTCTCTTTTTTCTTCGACGAAGTTTCGAACCCGTCAAAATTTTACTAGTTCATTTATAACTTTGGATCCTTAAAGTATTCAAGACGATCTATTCTTTCGAGCAATTTTCTGAACATTTCATGGTCGGGAAATCGCATCATTTGGTCTAAATAATTTGTCATTCTGCAAACAAGTTTTGTTCTTTAAATTAAAAACTTAATACGTGAGAATTGTTTCTCTCTTTGTTCTTGGACGAACTTTCGAACTTTTCGAACTTTTACGAGTTATTTTTTAACTTCAGTTCCCTAAAGTATTCAACAAGATCCATTTTTTAGAGCAATTTCTCGAACATTCCATCATTGGGAAATCGCATCACTTGGTCTAAATAGTTTGTCATTTTGTAAACAAGTTTAGGTCTTTGAATTAAAAATTTATTTACGTGAGAATTGTTTCTCTCTTTGTTCTTGGACGAACTTCCGAACCTGTCAACCTTTCACTTGTTCTTTTATAACTTTGGAACCTTAAAGTATTCAAGACGATCAATTCATTTAAGCAATTTTCTGAATTTTCCATGGCAAATCGCATCATTTGGTCTAAATAGTTTGTCGTTTTGCAAACAAGTTTTGGTCATTGAATTAAAAACTTATTTACGTGAGAATTGCTTCTCTCTTTGTTCTTTGTCGAACTTTCGAACTTGTCAAAATTTTCTAGTTCTTTCATAACATTGGATCCTTAAAGTATTCAAGACGATCCATTCCTTGGAGCAATTTTTCGAATATTCCATGCTCGGGAAATCGCATCATTTGGTCTAAATAGTTTGTCATTTTGTAAACAAGTTTTTGGTCTTTGAATTAAAAACTTATTTACGTGAGAATTGTTTCTCTCGTTGTCTTGGACAAGGTTTCGAACCTATCAAACTTTTACTAGTTCTTTTATAACATTCGATCCTTAAAGTATTCAAGACGATCTATTCTTTCGTGCAATTTTCTGAACATTTCATGCTCGGGAAATCACATCATTTGGTCTAAATAATTTGTCATTCTGCAAACAAGTTTTGGTCTTTAAATTAAAAACTTAATACGTGAGAATTGTTTCTCTCTTTGTTCTTGGACGAACTTTTACGAGTTATTTTTTAACTTCAGTTCCCTAAAGTATTCAATAAGATCCATTTTTTAGAGCAATTTTTCGAACATTCCATCCTTGGGAAATCGCATCACTTGGTCTAAATAGTTTGTCATTTTGTAAACATGTTTAGGTCTTTGAATTAAAAACTTATTTACGTGAGAATTGTTTCTCTCTTTGTTCTTGGACGAACTTCCGAACCTGTTAACCTTTCACTTGTTCTTTTATAACTTTGGAACCTTAAAGTATTCAAGACGATCCATTCATTTCAGCAATTTTCTGAATTTTCCATGCTCGGCAAATCGCATCATTTGGTCTAAATAGTTTGTCGTTTTGCAAACAAGTTTTGGTCGTTGAATTAAAAACTTATTTACGTGAGAATTGCTTCTCTCTTTGTTCTTTGTCGAACTTTCGAACTTATCAAAATTTTCTAGTTCTTTCATAACATTGGATCCTTAAAGTATTCAAGACGATCCATTCCTTTGAGCAATTTTTTGAATATTCCATGCTCGGGAAATCGCATCATTTGGTCTAAATAGTTTGTCATTTTGTAAACAAGTTTTGGTCTTTAAATTAAAAACTTATTTACGTGATAATTGTTTCTCTTGTTGTTCTTGGACGAAGTTTCGAACCTATCAAACTTTTACTAGTTCTTTTATAACATTGGATCCTTAAAGTATTCAAGACGATCTATTCTTTCGAGCAATTTTCTGAACATTTCATGCTCGGGAAATCGCATCATTTGGTCTAAATAATTTGTCATTCTGCAAACAAGTTTTGGTCTTTAAGTTAAAAACTTAATACGTGAGAATTGTTTCTCTCTTTGTTCTTGGACGAACTTTCGAACTTGTCGAACTTTTACGAGTTATTTTTTAACTTCAGTTCCCTAAAGTATTCAACAAGATCCATTTTTTAGAGCAATTTTTCGAACATTCCATCCTTGGGAAATCGCATCACTTGGTCTAAATAGTTTGTCTTTTGTAAACAAGTTTTGGTCTTTGAATTAAAAACTTATTTACGTGAGAATTGTTTCTCTTTTTTTTCTTGGACGAACTTCCGAACCTGTCAACCTTTCACTAGTTCTTTTATAACTTTGGAACCTTAAAGTATTCAAGACGATCCATTCATTTCAGCAATTTTCTGAATTTTCCATGCTCGGCAAATCGTATCATTTGGTCTAAATAGTTTGTCGTTTTGCAAACAAGTTTTGTTCGTTGAATTAAAAACTTATTTACGTGAGAATTGTTTCTCTCTTTGTTCTTGGACTAACTTTCGAACTTGTCAACCTTTTACTAGTTCTTTTATAACTTTGGAACCTTAAAGTATTCAAGACTATCCATTCATTTCAGCAATTTTCCGAATTTTCCATGCTCGAAAAATCGCATCATTTGGTCTAAATAGTTTGTCGTTTTGCAAACAAGTTTTGGTTGTTGAATTAAAAACTTATTTACGTGAGAATTCTTTTTCTCTTTGTTCTTGGATGAACTTTCGAACTTGTCAAACTTTTACTAGTTCTTTCATAACTTTAGATCCTAAAAGTATTCAAGACGATCCATTCCTTCGAGCAATTTTTCGAATATTCCATGCTCGGGAAATCGCATCATTTGGTCTAAATAGTTTGTCATTTACCAAACAAAATTTGGCCTTTGAATTAAAAACTTATTTACGTGAGAAGTGTTTCTTTCTTTGTCTTTGTACGAACTTTCGAACTTGTCAAACTTTTACAAGTTCTTTTATAACTTTTGATCCTTAAATTATTCAAGATGATCCGTTCCTTCTAGCAATTTTTCAAATATTCCATGCTCGGCAAATCGTTTGGCCTACATAGTTTGTCATTTTGTAAACAAGTTTTGGTCTTTGAATTAAAAACTTATTTACGTGAGAATTGTTTCTCTCTTTTTTCTTGGACGAAGTTTCGAACCCGTCAAACTTTTACTAGTTCATTTATAACTTTGGATCCTTAAAGTATTCAAGACGATCTATTCTTTCGAGCAATTTTCTGAACATTTCATGGTCGGGAAATCGCATCATTTGCTCTAAATAATTTGTCATTCTGCAAACAAGTTTTGTTCTTTAAATTAAAAACTTAATACGTGAGAATTGTTTCTCTCTTTGTTCTTGGACGAACTTTCGAACTTTTCGAACTTTTACGAGTTATTTTTTAACTTCAGTTCCCTAAAGTATTCGACAAGAACCATTTTTTAGAGCAATTTTTCGAACATTCCATCCTTGGGAAATCGCATCACTTGGTCTAAATAGTTTGTCATTTTGTAAACAAGTTTAGGTCTTTGAATTAAAAACTTATTTACGTGAGAATTGTTTCTCTCTTTGTTCTTGGACGAACTTTCGAACCTGTCAACCTTTCACTAGTTCTTTTATAACTTTGGAACCTTAAAGTATTCAAGACGATCCAATCATTTCAGCAATTTTCTGAATTTTCTATGCTCGGCAAATCGTATCATTTGGTCTAAATAGTTTGTCATTTTGCAAACAAGTTTTGGTCGTTGAATTAAAAACTTATTTACGTGAGAATTGCTTCTCTCTTTGTTCTTTGTCTAACTTTTGAACTTGTCAAATTTTTCTAGTTCTTTCATAACATTGGATCCTTAAAGTATTCAAGACGATCCATTCCTTGGAATATTTTTTCGAATATTCCATGCTCGGGAAATCACATCATTTGGTCTAAATAGTTTGTCATTTTGTAAACAAGTTTTGGTCTTTGAATTAAAAACTTATTTACGTGAGAATTGTTTCTCTCGTTGTTCTTGGACGAAGTTTCGAACCTATCAAACTTTTATTAGTTGTTTTATAACATTGGATCCTTAAAGTATTCAAGACGATCTATTCTTTCGAGCAATTTTTTGAACATTTCATGCTCGGGAAATTGCATCATTTGGTCTAAATAATTTGTCATTCTGCAAACAAGTTTTGGTCTTTAAGTTAAAAACATAATACGTGAGAATTGTTTCTCTCTTTGTTCTTGGACGAACTTTCGAACTTGTCGAACTTTTACGAGTTATTTTTTAACTTCAGTTCCCTAAAGTATTCAACAAGATCCATTTTTTAGAGCAAATTTTCGAACATTCCATCCTTGGGAAATCGCATCACTTGGTCTAAATAATTTGTCATTTTGTAAACAAGTTTTGGTCTTTGAATTAAAAACTTATTTACGTGAGAATTGTTTCTCTCGTTGTTCTTGGACGAAGTTTCGAACCTATCAAACTTTTACTAGTTCTTTTATAACATTGGATCCTTAAAGTATTCAAGACGATCTATTCTTTCGAGCAATTTTCTGAACATTTCATTCTCGAGAAATTGCATCATTTGGTCAAAATAATTTGTCATTCTGCAAACAAGTTTTGGTCTTTAAGTTAAAAACTTAATACGTGAGAATTGTTTCTCTCTTTGTTCTTGGACGAACTTTCGAACTTGTCGAACTTTTACGAGTTATTTTTTAACTTCAGTTCCCTAAAGTATTCAACAAGATCCATTTTTTAGAGCAATTTTTCGAACATTCCATCCTTGGGAAATCACATCACTTGGTCTAAATAGTTTGTCATTTTGTAAACAAGTTTAGGTCTTTGAATTAAAAACTTATTTACGTGAGAATTGTTTCTCTCTTTGTTCTTGGACGAACTTCCGAACCTGTCAACCTTTCACTTGTTCTTTTATAACTTTGGAACCTTAAAGTATTCAAGACAATCCATTCATTTCAGCAATTTTCTGAATTTTCCATGCTCGGCAAATCGCATCATTTGGTCTAAATAGTTTGTCGTTTTGCAAACAAGTTTTGGTCGTTGAATTAAAAACTTATTTACGTGAGAATTGCTTCTCTCTTTGTTCTTTGTCGAACTTTCGAACTTGTCAAAATTTTCTAGTTCTTTCATAACATTGGATCCTTAAAGTATTCAAGACGATCCATTCCTTGGAGCAATTTTTCGAATATTCCATGCTCGGGAAATCGCATCATTTGGTCTAAATAGTTTGTCATTTTGTAAACAAGTTTTGGTCTTTGAATTAAAAACTTATTTACGTGAGAATTGCTGCTCTCGTTGTTCTTGGACGAAGTTTCGAACCTATCAAACTTTTACTAGTTGTTTTATAACATTGGATCCTTAAAGTATTCAAGACGATCTATTCTTTCGAGCAATTTTCTGAACTTTTCATGCTCGGGAAATCGCATCATTTGGTCTAAATAATTTGTCATTCTGCAAACAAGTTTTGGTCTTTAAATTAAAAACTTAATACGTGAGAATTGTTTCTCTCTTTGTTCTTGGACAAACTTTCGAACTTGTCGAACTTTTACGAGTTATTTTTTAACTTCAGTTCCCTTAAGTATTCAACAAGATCCATTTTTTAGTGCAATTTTTCGAACATTCCATCCTTGGGAAATCGCATCACTTGGTCTAAATAGTTTGTCATTTTGTAAACAAGTTTAGGTCTTTGAATTAAAAACTTATTTACGTGAGAATTGTTTCTCTCTTTGTTCTTGGACGAACTTCCGAACCTGTCAACCTTTCACTAGTTCTTTATAAACTTTGGAACCTTAAAGTATTCAAGACGATCCATTCATTTCAGCAATTTTCTGAATTTACCATGCTCGGCAAATCGTATCATTTGGTCTAAATAGTTTGTCATTTTGCAAACAAGTTTTGGTCGTTGAATTAAAAACTTATTTACGTGAGAATTGCTTCTCTCTTTGTTCTTTGTCGAACTTTTGAACTTGTCAAATTTTTCTAGTTCTTTCATAACATTGGATCCTTAAAGTATTCAAGATGATCCATTCCTTGGAGCAATTTTCGAATATTCAATGCTCGGGAAATCACATCATTTGGTCTAAATAGTTTGTCATTTTGTAAACAAGTTTTGGTCTTTGAATTAAAAACTTATTTACGTGAGAATTGTTTCTCTCGTTGTTCTTGGACGAAGTTTCGAACCTATCAAACTTTTACTAGTTCTTTTATAACATTGGATCCTTAAAGTATTCAAGACGATCTATTCTTTCGAGCAATTTTCTGAACATTTCATGCTCGGGAAATCGCATCATTTGGTCTAAATAATTTGTCATTCTGCAAACAAGTTTTGGTCTTTAAGTTAAAAACTTAATACGTGAGAATTGTTTCTCTCTTTGTTCTTGGACGAACTTTCGAACTTGTCGAACTTTTACGAGTTATTTTTTAACTTCAGTTCCCTAAAGTATTCAACAAGATCCATTTTTTAGAGCAATTTTTCGAACATTCCATCCTTGGGAAATCGCATCACTTGGTCTAAATAGTTTGTCATTTTGTAAACAAGATTAGGTCTTTGAATTAAAAACTTATTTACGTGAGAATTGTTTCTCTCTTTGTTCTTGGACGAACTTCCGAACCTGTCAACCTTTCACTTGTTCTTTTATAACTTTGGAACCTTAAAGTATTAAAGACGATCCATTCATTTCAGCAATTTTCTGAATTTTCCATGCTCGGCAAATCGCATCATTTGGTCTAAATAGTTTGTCGTTTTGCAAACAAGTTTTGGTCGTTGAATTAAAAACTTATTTACGTGAGAATTGCTTCTCTCTTTGTTCTTTGTCGAACTTTCGAACTTGTCAAAATTTTCTAGTTCTTTCATAACATTGGATCCTTAAAGTATTCAAGACGATCCATTCCTTGGAGCAATTTTTCGAATATTCCATGCTCGGGAAATCGCATCATTTGGTCTAAATAGTTTGTCATTTAGCAATCAACTTTTGGTCTTTAAATTAAAAACTTATTTACGTGAGAATTGTTTCTTTCTTTGCTTTATACGAACTTTCGAACTTCTCAAACATTTACAAGTTCTTTTATAACTTTGGATCCATAAATTATTCAAGAAGATCCATTCCTTCGAGCAATTTTTCAAATATTCCGTGCTTGGCAAATCGAATCATTTGGCCTAAATAGTTTGTCATTTTGCAAACAAGTTTTGGTCTTTGAATTAAAAACTAATTTACGTGAGAATTGTTTCTCTCGTTGTTCTTGGACGAAGTTTCGAAACTATCAAACTTTTACTAGTTCTTTTATAACATTGGATCCTTAAAGTATTCAAGACGATCTATTCTTTTGAGCAATTTTCTGAACATTTCATGCTCGGGAAATCGCATCATTTGGTCTAAATAATTTGTCATTCTGCAAACAAGTTTTGGTCTTTAAATTAAAAACTTAATACGTGAGAATTGTTTCTCTCTTTGTTCTTGGACGAACTTTCGAACTTGTCGAACTTTTACGAGTTATTTTTTAATTTCAGTTCCCTAAAGTATTCGATAAGAACCATTTTTTAGAGCAATTTTTCGAACATTCCATCCTTGGGAAATCGCATCACTTGGTCTAAATAGTTTGTCATTTTGTAAACAAGTTTAGGTCTTTGAATTAAAAACTTATTTACGTGAGAATTGTTTCTCTCTTTGTTCTTGGACGAACTTCCGAACCTGTTAACCTTTCACTTGTTCTTTTATAACTTTGGAACCTTAAAGTATTCAAGACGATCCATTCATTTCAGCAATTTTCTGAATTTTCCATGCTCGGCAAATCGCATCATTTGGTCTAAATAGTTTGTCGTTCTGCAAACAAGTTTTGGTCGTTGAATTAAAAACTTATTTACGTGAGAATTGCTTCTCTCTTTGTTCTTGGACGAACTTCTGAACCTGTCAACCTTTCACTAGTTCTTTTATAACTTTGGAACCTTAAACTATTCAAGACGATCCATTCATTTCAGCAATTTTCTGAATTTTCCATGCTCGGCAAATCGTATCATTTGGTCTAAATAGTTTGTCATTTTGCAAACAAGTTTTGGTCGTCGAATTAAAAACTTATTTACGTGAGAATTACTTCTCTCTTTGTTCTTTGTCGAACTTTTGAACTTGTCAAATTTTTCTAGTTCTTTCATAACATTGGATCCTTAAAGTATTCAAGACGATCCATTCCTTGGAGCAATTTTTTGAATATTCCATGCTCGGGAAATCGCATCATTTGGTCTAAATAGTTTGTCATTTTGTAAACAAGTTTTGGTCTTTGAATTAAAAACTTATTTACGTGAGAATTATTTCTCTCGTTGTTCATGGACGAAGTTTCGAACCTATCAAACTTTTACTAGTTCTTTTATAACATTGGATCCTTAAAGTATTCAAGACGATCTATTCTTTCGAACAATTTTCTGAACATTTCATGCTCGGGAAATCGCATCATTTGGTCTAAATAATTTGTCATTCTGCAAACAAGTTTTGGTCTTTAAATTAAAAACTTAATACGTGAGAATTGTTTCTCTCTTTGTTCTTGGACGAACTTTCGAACTTTTCGAACTTTTACGAGTTATTTTTTAACTTCAGTTCCCTAAAGTATTCAACAAGATCCATTTTTTAGAGCAATTTTTCGAACATTCCATCCTTGGGAAATCGCATCACTTGGTCTAAATAGTTTGTCATTTTGTAAACAAGTTTAGGTCTTTGAATTAAAAACTTATTTACGTGAGAATTGTTTCTCTCTTTGTTCTTGGACGAACTTCCGAACCTGTCAACCTTTCACTTGTTCTTTTATAACTTTGGAACCTTAAAGTATTCAAGACGATCCATTCATTTCAACAATTTTCTGAATTTTCCATGCTCGGCAAATCGCATCATTTGGTCTAAATAGTTTGTCGTTTTGCAAACAAGTTTTGGTCGTTGAATTAAAAACTTATTTACGTGAGAATTGTTTCTCTCTTTGTTCTTGGACGAACTTCCGAACCTGTCAACCTTTCACTAGTTCTTTTATAACTTTGGAACCTTAAACTATTCAAGACGATCCATTCATTTCAGCAATTTTCTGAATTTTCCATGCTCGGCAAATCGTATCATTTGGTCTAAATAGTTTGTCATTTTGCAAACAAGTTTTGGTCGTTGAATTAAAAACTTATTTACGTGAGAATTGCTTCTCTCTTTGTTCTTTGTCGAACTTTTGAACTTGTCAAATTTTTCTAGTTCTTTCATAACATTGGATCCGTAAAGTATTCAAGACGATCCATTCCTTAGAGCAATTTTTCGAATATTCCATGCTCGGGAAATCGCATCATTTGGTCTAAAAAGTTTGTCATTTAGCAATCAACTTTTGGTCATTAAATTAAAAACTTATTTACGTGAGAATTGTTTCTTTCTTTGTCTTTATACGAACTTTCGAACTTGTCAAACTTTTACAAGTTCTTTTATAACTTTGGATCCATAAATTATTCAAGAAGATCCGTTCCTTTGAGCAATTTTTCAAATAGTCCATGCTCGGCAAATCGAATCATTTGGCCTAAATAGTTTGTCATTTTGCAAACAAGTTTTGGACTTTGAATTAAAAACTTATTTACGTGAGAATTGTTTCTCTCTTTGTTCTTGGACGAACTTCCGAACCTGTCAACCTTTCACTAGTTCTTTTATAACTTTGGAACCTTAAACTATTCAAGACGATCCATTCATTTCAGCAATTTTCTGAATTTTCCATGCTCGGCAAATCGTATCATTTGGTCTAAATAGTTTGTCATTTTGCAAACAAGTTTTGGACTTTGAATTAAAAACTAATTTACGTGAGAATTGTTTCTCTCTTTGTTCTTGGACGAAGTTTCGAACCTATCAAACTTTTACTAGTTCTTTTATAACATTGGATCCTTAAAGTATTCAAGACGATCTATTCTTTCGAGCAATTTTCTGAACATTCCATGCTCGGGAAATCGCATCATTTGATTTAAATAATTTGTCATTCTGCAAACAAGTTTTGGTCTTTAAATTAAAAACTTATTACGTGAGAATTGTTTCTCTCTTTGTTCTTGGACGAACTTTCGAACTTGTCGAACTTTTACGAGTTATTTTTTAACTTCAGTTCCCTTAAGTATTCAACAAGATCCATTTTTTAGAGCAATTTTTCGAACATTCCATCCTTGGGAAATCGCGTCACTTGGTCTAAATGGTTTGTCATTTTGCAAACAAGTTTTGTTCTTTGAATTAAAAACTTATTTACGTGAGAATTATTTCTCTCTTTATTCTTGGACGAACTTTCGAAATTGTAAAACTTTTATGAGTTATTTTTTAACTTCAGGTCCCTAAAGTATTCAACAAGATCCATTCCTTCGAGCAATTTTTCGAACATTCCATGCTCGAGAAATCGCATCATTTGGTCTAAATAGTTTGTCATTTTGCAAACAAGTTTTGTTCTTTGAATTAAAAACTTATTTACGTGAGAATTGTTTCTCTCTTTATTCTTGGACGAACTTTCGAAATTGTAAAACTTTTATGGGTTATTTTTTAACTTCAAGTCCCTAAAGTATTCAACAAGATCCATTCCTTCGAGCAATTTTTCGAACATTCCATGCTCGAGAAATCGCATCATTTGGTCTAGATAGTTTGTCATTTTGCAAACAAGTTTTGGTCTTTGAATTAAAAACTTATTTACGTGAGAATTGTTTCTCTCTTTGTTCTTGGACGAACTTTCGAAAATGTAAAACTTTTATGAGTTATTCTTTAATTTCAGTTCCCTAAAGTATTCAACAAGATCCATTCCTTCGAGCAATTTTTCGAACATTCCATGCTCGGGAAATCGCATCATTTGGTCTAAATAGTTTGTCATTTTGTAAACAAGTTTTGGTCTTTGAATTAAAAACTTATTTACGTGAGAATTGTTTCTCTCGTTGTTCTTGGACGAAGTTTCGAACTTATCAAACTTTTACTAGTTCTTTTATAACATTGGATCCTTAAAGTATTCAAGACGATCTATTCTTTCGAGCAATTTTCTGAACATTTTTCATGCTCGGGAAATCGCATCATTTGGTCTAAATAATTTGTCATTCTGCAAACAAGTTTTGGTCTTTAAATTAAAAACTTAATACGGAAGAATTGTTTCTCTCTTTGTTCTTGGACGAACTTTCGAACTTGTCGAACTTTTACGAGTTATTTTTTAACTTCAGTTCCCTAAAGTATTCAACAAGATCCATTTTTTAGAGCAATTTTTCGAACATTCCATCCTTGGGAAATCGCATCACTTGGTCTAAATAGTTTGTCATTTTGTAAACAAGTTTAGGTCTTTGAATTAAAAACTTATTTACGTGAGAATTGTTTCTCTCTTTGTTCTTGGACGAACATCCGAACCTGTTAACCTTTCACTTGTTCTTTTATAACTTTGGAACCTTAAAGTATTCAAGACGATCCATTCATTTCAGCAATTTTCTGAATTTTCCATGCTCGGCAAATCGCATCATTTGCTCTAAATAGTTTGTCGTTTTGCAAACAAGTTTTGGTCGTTGAATTAAAAACTTATTTACGTGAGAATTGCTTCTCTCTTTGTTCTTTGTCGAACTTTCGAACTTGTCAAAATTTTCTAGTTCTTTCATAACATTGGATCCTTAAAGTATTCAAGATGATCCATTCCTTGGAGCAATTTTTCGAATATTCCATGCTCGGGAAATCGCATCATTTGGTCTAAATAGTTTGTCATTTTGTAAACAAGTTTAGGTCTTTGAATTAAAAACTTATTTACGTGAGAATTGTTTCTCTCTTTGTTCTTGGACGAACTTCCGAACCTGTCAACCTTTCACTAGTTCTTTTATAACTTTGGAACTTTAAAGTATTCAAGACGATCCATTCATTTCAGCAATTTTTTGAATTTTCCATGCTCGGCAAATCGTATCATTTGGTCTAAATAGTTTGTCATTTTGCAAACAAGTTTTGGTCGTTGAATTAAAAACTTATTTACGTGAGAATTGCTTCTCTCTTTGTTTTTTGTCGAACTTTTGAACTTGTCAAATTTTTCTAGTTCTTACATAACATTGGATCCTTAAAGTATTAAAGACGATCCATTCCTTGGAGCAATTTTACGAATATTCCATGCTCGGGAAATCGCATCATTTGGTCTAAATAGTTTGTCATTTAGCAATCAAGTTTTGGTCTTTAAATTAAAAACTTATTTACGTGAGAATTGTTTCTTTCTTTGTCTTTATACGAACTTTCGAACTTGTCAAACTTTTACAAGTTCTTTTATAACTTTGGATCCAAAAATTATTCAAGAAGATCCGTTCCTTCGAGCAATTTTTCTTATATTCCATGCTCGTCAAATCGAATCATTTGGCCTAAATAGTTTGTCATTTTGCAAACAAGTTTTGGTCTTTGAATTAAAAAGTAATTTACGTGAGAATTGTTTCTCTCTTTGTTCTTGGACGAAGTTTAGAACCTATCAAACTTTTACTAGTTCTTTTATAACATTGGATCCTTAAAGTATTCAAGACGATCTGTTCTTTCGAGCAATTTTCTGAACATTCCATGCTCAGGAAATCGCATCATTTGATTTAAATAATTTGTCATTCTGCAAACAAGTTTTGGTCTTTAAATTAAAAACTTATTACGTGAGAATTGTTTCTCTCTTTGTTCTTGGATGAACTTTCGAACTTGTCGAACTTTTACGAGTTATTTTTTAACATCAGTTCCCTTAAGTATTCAACAAGATCCATTTTTTAGAGCAATTTTTCGAACATTCCATCCTTGGGAAATCGCGTTACTTGGTCTAAATAGTTTGTTATTTTGTAAACAAGTTTTGTTCTTTGAATTAAAAACTTGTTTACGTGAGAATTGTTTCTCTCTTTGTTCTTGGACTAACTTCCGAACCTGACAACCTTTTGCTAGTTCTTTTATAACTTTGGAACCTTAAAGTATTCAAGATGATCCATTCATTTCAGCAATTTTCCAAATTTTCCAAGCTCGGTAAATCGCATCATTTGGTCTAAATAGTTTGTCGTTTTGCAAACAAGTTTTGGTCGTTGAATTAAAAACTTCTTTACGTGAGAATTGTTTCTCTCTTTGTTCTTGGACGAACTTTCGAACTTCTCAAACTTTTACTAGTTCTTTTATAACTTTGGATCCATAAAGTATTCAAGAGGATCCATTCATTTCAGCAATTTTCCAAATTTTCAATGCTCGGCAAGTCGCATCATTTGGTCTAAATAGTTTGTCATTTAGCAAACAACTTTTGCTCTTTGAATTAAAAACTTATTTAAGTGAGAATTGGTTCTTTCTTTGTCTTTGTATGAACTTTCGAACTTGTCAAACTTTTACTAGTTCTTTTATAACTTTGGATCCTTAAATTATTCAAGTCGATCCGTTCCTTCGAGCAATTTTTCAAATATTCCATGCTCAACAAATCGTATCATTTGGCCTAACTAGTTTGTCATTTTGCAAACAAGTTTTGTTCTTTGAATTAAAAACTTATTTACGTGAGAATTGTTTCTCTCTTTATTCATGGACGAACTTTCGAAATTGTAAAACTTTTATGAGTTATTTTTTAACTTCAGGTCCCTAAAGTATTCAACAAGATCCATTCCTTCGAGCAATTTTTCAAACATTCCATGCTCGAGAAATCGCATCATTTGGTAAAAATAGTTTGTCATTTTACAAACAAGTTTTGGTCTTTGAATTAAAAACTTATTTACGTGAGAATTGTTTCTCTCTTTGTTCTTGGACGAACTTTCGTTAATGTAAAACTTTTATGAGTTATTTTTTAATTTCAGTTCCCTAAAGTATTCAACAAGATCCATTCCTTCGAGCAATTTTTCGAACATTTCATGCTCGAGAAATCGCATCATTTGGTAAAAATAGTTTGTCATTTTGCAAACAAGTTTTGGTCTTTGAATTAAAAACTTATTTACGTGAGAATTGTTTCTCTCTTTGTTCTTGGACGAACTTTCGTAAATGTAAAACTTTTATGAGTTATTTTTTAATTTCAGTTCCCTAAAGTATTCAACAAGATCCATTCCTTCGAGCAATTTTTCGAACATTCCATACTCGGGAAATCGCATCATTTGGTCTAAATAGTTTGTCATTTTGTAAACAAGTTTTGGTCTTTGAATTAAAAACTTATTTACGTGAGAATTGTTTCTCTCTTTGTTCTTGGACAAAGTTCCGAACCTGTCAAACTTTTACTAGTTCTTTTATAACTTTGGATCCTTAAAGTATTCAAGATGATCTATTCTTTCGAGCAATTTTCTAAACATTCCATTCTCGGGAATTCGCACCATTTGGTCAAAATAATTTGTCATTTTGCAAACAAGTTTTGTTCTTTAAATTAAAAACTTATTACGTGAGAATTGTTTCTCTCTTTTTTTTGGACGAACTTTCGAACTTGTCAAACTTTTACGAGTTATTTTTTAACTTCAGTTCCCTAAACTATTCAACAAGATCCATTTTTTAGAGCAATTTTTCGAACATTCCATCCTTGGGAAATCGCGTCACTTGGTCTAAATAGTTTGTCATTTTGTAAACAAGTTTTGGTCTTTCAATTAAAAACTTATTTACGTGAGGATTGTTTCTCTCTTTGTTCTTGGACGAACTTCCGAACTTGTCAACCTTTTACTAGTTCTTTTATAACTTTGGATCCTTAAATTATTCAAGACGATCCGTTCCGTCGAGCAATTTTTCAAATATTCCATGCTTGGCAAATCGCATCATTTGGCCTAAATAGTTTGTCATTTTGCAAACAAGTTTTGGTCTTTGGATTAAAAACTTATTTACGTGAGAATTGTTTCTCTCTTTGTTCCTGGACGAACTTTCAAAATTGTAAAACTTTTATGAGTTATTTTTCAACTTTAGTTCCCTAAAGTATTCAACAAGATCCATTCCTTCGAGCAATTTTTCGAACATTCCTTGCTCGGTAAATCGCATCATTTGGCCTAAATAGTTTGTCATTTTGCTAACAAGTTTTGGCCTTTGAATTAAAAACTTATTTACGTGAGAATTGTTTCTCTCTTTATTCTTGGACGAAGTTTCGAACCTACCAAACTTTTACTAGTTCTTTTATAACTTTGGATCCTTAATGTATTCAAGACGATCTATTTTTTCGAGCAATTTTCTGAACATTCCATGCTCGGGAAATCGCATCATTTGGTCTAAATAATTTTTCATTCTGCAAACAAGTTTTGGCCTTTAATTAAAAAACATATTACGTGAGAATTGTTTCTCTCTTTGTTCCTGGACGAACTTTCGAAATTTTAAAACTTTTATGAGTTATTTTTTAACTTCAGTTCCCTAAAGTATTCAACAAGATCCATTCCTTCGAGCAATTTTTCCAACATTCCATGCTCGAGAAATCGTATCATTTGGTCTAAATAGTTTATCATTTTGCAAACAAGTTTTAGACTTTGAATTAAAAACTTATTTACGTGAGAATTGTTTCTCACTTTGTTGTTGGACGAACTTTCGAAATTGTAAAACTTTTATGAGTTATTTTTTAACTTCAGTTCCCTAATGTATTCAACAAGATCCATTCCTTCGAGCAATTTTTCGAACATTCCATCCTCGAGAAATCGCATCATTTGGTCTAAATAGTTTGTCATTTTGCAAACAAGTTTTGGTCTTTGAATTAAAAACTTATTTACGTGAGAATTGTTTTTCTCTTTGTTCTTGGACGAACTTTCGAAATTGTGAAACTTTTATGAGTTGTTTTTTAACTTCAATTCCCTAAAGTTTTCAACAAGATCCATTCCTTCGAGCAATTTTTTGAACATTCCATGCTCGGGAAATCGCATCATTTGGTCTAAGTAGTTTGTCATTTTGTAAACAAGTTTTGGTCTTTGAATTAAAAATTTATTTACGTGAGAATTGTTTCTCTCTTTGTTCTTGGACAAAGTTCCGAACCTGTCAAACTTTTACTAGTTCTTTTATAACTATGGATCCTTAAAGTATTCAAGATGATCTATTCTTCCGAGCAATTTTCTAAACATTCCATTCTCGGGAAATCGCACCATTTGGTCAAAATAATTTGTCATTTTGCAAACAAGTTTTGTTCTTTAAATTAAAAACTTATTACGTGAGAATTGTTTCTCTCTTTGTTCTTGGACGAACTTTCGACCTTGTCAAACTTTTACGAGTTATTTTTTAACTTCAGTTCCCTAAAGTATTCAACAAGATCCATTTTTTAGAGCAATTTTTCTAACATTCCATCCTTGGGAAATCGCGTCACTTGGTCTAAATAGTTTGTCGTTTTGTAAGCAAGTTTTGGTCGTTGAATTAAGAACTTATTTACGTGAGAATTGTTTCTCTCTTTGTTCTTGGACGAACTTCCGAACTTCACAACCTTTTACTAGTTCTTTTATAACTTTGGAACCTTAAAGTATTCAAGACGATCCATTCATTTCAGCAATTTTCCGAATTTTCCATGCTCGAAAAATCACATCATTTGGTATAAATAGTTTCTCGTTTTGCAAACAAGTTTTGGTCGTTGAATTAAAAACTTATTTACGTGAGAATCATTTCTCTCTTTGTTCTTGGATGAACTTTCGAACTTGTCAAACTTTTACTAGTTCTTTCATAACTTTAGATCCTTAAAGTATTCAAGACAATCCATTCCTTCGAACAATTTTTCGAATATTCCATGCTCGGGAAATCGCATCATTTGGTCTAAATAGTTTGTCATTTAGCAAACAACTTTTAGTCTTTGAATTAAAAACTTATTTACGTGAGAAGTGTTTCTTTCTTTGTCTTTGTACGAACTTTCGAACTTGTCAAACTTTTACTAGTTCTTTTCTAACTTTGGATCCTTAAATTATTCAAGACGATCCGTTCCTTCGAGCAATTTTTCAAATATTCCATGCTCGGTAAATCGTATCATTTGGCCTAAATAGTTTGTCATTTTGCAAACAAGTTTTGGTCTTTGAATTAAAAACTAATTTACGTGAGAATTGTTTCTCTCTTTGTTCTTGGACGAAGTTTCGAGCCTGTCAAACTTTTACTAGTTCTTTTATAACTTTGGATCCTTAAAGTATTGAAGACGATTCTTTCGAGCAATTTTTTGAACATTCCATGCTCGGGGAATCGCATCATTTGGTCTAAATAATTTGTCATTCTGCAAACAAGTTTTGGTCTTTAAATGTAAAACTTTTTACGTGAGAATTGTTTCTCTCTTTGTTCTTAGACGAACTTCCGAACCTATCAAACTTTTACTAGTTCTTTTATAACTTAGGATGCTTAAAGTATTCAAGACGATCTATTCTTTCGAGCAATTTTCTAAACATTCCATACTCCACAAATCACATCATTTTGCCTTAATAATTTGTCATTTTGTAAACAAGTTTTGGTCTTTAAATTAAAAACTTATTACGTGAGAATTGTTTCTTTTTTTGTTCTTGGACGAACTTTCGAACTTGTCAAACTTTTACGAGTTATTTTTTAACTTCAGTTCCCTAAAGTATTCAACAAGATCCATTTTTTAGAGCAATTTTTCGAACATTCCAACCTTGGGAAATTACATCATTTGGTCTAAATAGTTTGTCATTTTGTAAACAAGTTTTGGTCTTTGAATTCAAAACTTATTTACGTGAGTCTCTTTGTTCTTGGACGAACTTTCGAACTCGTCAAACTTTTACTAGTTCTTTTATAAACTTTGGATCCTCATGACGATCCATTCCTTTCAATAATATTTAGAATATTCCATGCTCGGCAAATCGCATCATTTGGTCTAAATAGTTTGTCCTTTTGCAAATAAGTTTTGGTCGTTGAATTAAAAACTTATTTATGTGAGAATTGTTTCTGTCTTTGTTTTTGGACCGAGTTCCAAACTTGTCAAACTTTTACGAGTTATTTTTTAACTTCAGTTCCCTAAAGTAATCAACAAGATCCATTCCTTTGAGCAACTTTCTGAGCATTCCATCCTTGGGAAATCACATCATTTGGTCTAAATAGTTTGCCATTTTGTATACAAGTTTTGGCCTTTGAATTAAAAACTTATTTACATGAGAATTGTTTCTCTATTTGTTCTTGGACGAACTTCTGAACCTGTCAAACTTTTACGAGATATTTTTTAACTTCAGTTCCCTAAAGTAATAAGAAGATCCATTCTTTTGAGCAATTTTTCGAACATTCCATCCTTGGGAAATCGCATCATTTGGTCTAAATAATTTGTCATTTTGTGTACAAGTTTTGGTCTTTGAATTAAAAACTTATTTATGTGAGAATTGTTTCTCTCTTTGTTCTTGGATGAACTTTCGAACTTGTCAAACTTTTACTAGTTCTTTTATAACTTCAGATCCTTAAAGTATTTAAGATAATCCATTCCTTCGAGCAATTTTTTGAATATTCCATGCTCGGCAAATCGCATCATTTGACCTAAATAGTTTGTCATTTTGCAAACAAGTTTTTGTCTTTGAATTAAAAACTTATTTACGTGAGAATTGTTTCTCCCTTTGCCTCTGTATGAACTGTCGAACCTGTCAAACTTTTATGAGTTATATTTTAACTTCGGTTCCTTATAGTATTCAACAAGATCCATTCCTTATAGCAATTTTCCGAACATTCCATGCTCGAGAAATCGTATCATTTGGTCTAAATAGTTTGTCATTTTGTAAAGAAGTTTTGGTCTTTGAATTAAAAACTTATTTACGAGAGAATTGCATCACTCTTGGTTAGTGGACGAACTCCTGAACTTGTCAAATTTTGAAGAGATCTTTTATAACTGAACTTCCTTAAAGTATTCAAGACGACCCATTCCTTTGAGCATTTTTCTGAACATTCCATGCTCAAGAAATTGCATCATTTGGTCTAAAGAGTTTGTCATTTCGTAAACAAGTTTTGGTCTTGGAATTAAAAACTTATATGCGTGAGAATTGTTTCTCTCTTTCTTCTTGGATGAAGTTTCGAACGTGTCAAACTTTTACGACTTCTTTTATAACTTACGTTCCTTAAAGTATTCAAGGCGATCCAGTCCTTCGAGCAGTTTTGCAAACATTCCTTACTCAAGAAATCACAGCATTTGGTCTAAATATATTGTCATTTGTTAAATAGGTTTTGGTCGTTGAATTTAAATCTTATTTACGTGACAATTGTTTCTCCTTTTGTTCTTGGACGAACTTTCGAAGCTGTCAAACTTTTACTGGTTCTTTTATAACTTTGGATCCTTAAAGTATTCAAGACGATCTATTTTTCCGAGCAATTTTCTAAACATTCCATGCTCGAGAAATCGCATCATTTGGTCTAAATAATTTGTCGTTTTGCAAACAGGTTTTTGCCTTTAAATTAAAAACTTATTACGTGAGAATTGTTTCTCTCTTTGTTCTTGGACGAACTTTCGAACTTCTCAAACTTTTACGAGTTATTTTTTAACTTCAATTCCCTAAAGTATTCAACAAGATCCATTTTCTAGAGCAATTTTTCGAACATTCCATCCTTGGGAAATTGCATCATTTGATCTAAATAGTTTGTCATTTTGTAAACAAGTTCTGGTCTTTGAATTAAAAAGTTATTTACGTGAGAATTGTTTCTCTCTTTGTTCTTGGATGAACTTTCAAGCTTGTCAAACTTTTACTAGTTCTTTTATAACTTCTGATCCTTAAAGTATTCAAGACTATCCATTCCTTCGAGCAATTTTCTAAATATTCTATGCTCGGCAAATCGCATCATTTGGCCTAAATGGTTTGTCATTTTAAAAACAAATTTTGGTCATTGAATTAAAAACTTATTTACGTGAGAATTGTTTCTCTCTTTGTCTCTGTACAAACTTTCTAACTTGTCAAACTTTTACGAGTTATTTTTTAACTTCGATTCCCTAAAGTATTCAACAAGATCCATTCGTTAGAGCAATTTTTTGAACATTCCGTGCTTGAGAAATCGCATCATTTGGTTTAAATATTTTGTCATTTTGTTTACAAGTTTTGGTCTTTGAATTAAAAACTTATTTACGAGAGAATTGCATCACTCTTGGTTCATGGACGAACTCCTGAACTTGTCAAACTTTTAGGAGATCTTTTATAACTTAACTTCCTTAAAGTATTCAAGACGACCCATTCCTTTGAGTATTTTCTGAACATTCCATGCTCAAAAAATTGCATCATTCGGTCTAAAGAGTTTGTCTTTTCGTAAACAAGTTTTGGTCTTGGAATAAAAAACTTATTTGCGTGAGAATTGTTTCTCTCTTTCTTCTTGGATGAACTTTCAAACGTGTCAAACTTTTACGACTTATTTTATAACTTCCATTCCTTAAAGTATTGAAGGTGATCCAGTCCTTCGAGCAGTTTTCCAAACATTCCTTGCTCAAGAAATCACAGCATTTGGTCTAAATAGATTGTCATTGAATTAAACAGGTTTTGGTCGTTGAATTAAAAACTTATTTACGTGAGAATTGTTTCTCTCTTTGTTCTTGGACGAACTTCCGAACTTGTCAAACTTTTACTAGTTCTTTTATAACTTTGGATCATTAAAGTATTCAAGATGATCTATTTTTTCGAGCAATTTTCTAAACATTCCATGCTCAAGAAATCACATCAATTGGCCTAAATAATTTGTCGTTTTGCAAACAAGTTTTGGCCTTTAAATTAAAAACTTATTACGTGAGAATTGTTTCTCTCTTAGTTCTTGGACGAACATTCGAACTTGTCAAACTTTTACGAGTTTTTTTTTAACTTCAGTTCCCTAAAGTATTCCACAAGATCCATTTTCTAGAGCAATTTTCCGAACATTCCATCCTTGGGAAATTACATCATTTGGTCTAAATAGTTTGTCATTTTGTAAACAAGTTTTTGTCTTTGAATTCAGAACTTATTTACGTGAGAATTGTTTCTCTCTTTGTTCTTGGACGAACTTCCGAACTTGTCAAACTTTTACTAGTTCTTTTATAACTTCGGATCCTTAAAGTATTCAAGACGATCCATTCCTTTCAGCAATATTCCAAATATTCTATGCTCGGCAAATCGCATCTGGTCTAAATAGTTTGTCATTTTGCAAACAAGTTTTTGTCGTTGAATTGAAAACTTATTTACGTGAGAATTGCTTCTCTCTTTGTTCTTGGACGAGCTCCCAAACTTGTCAAACTTTTACAAGTTATTTTTTAAATTCTATTCCCTAAAGTAATCAAGAAGATCCATTCCTTTGAGCAATTTTTCGAACATTTAATCCTCGGGAAATCGCATCATTTGGTCTAAATAGTTTGTCATTTTGTATACAAGTTCTGGTCTTTGAATTGAAAAGTTATTTACGTGAGAATTGTTTCTCTCTTTGTTCTTGGATGAACTTTCGAACTTGTCAAACTTTTACAAGTTCTTTGATAACTTCGGATCCTCAAAGTATTCAAGACGATCCATTCTTTCGCGCAATTTTTCGAACATTCCATGCTCGCGAAATCGTATCATTTGGTCTATATAGTTTGTCATTTTGTAAACAAGTTTTGGTCTTTGAATTAAAAACTTATTTACGTGGGAACTGTTTCCCTCTTTGTTCTTTGATGAACTTTCGAACTTGTCAAACTTTTACTTATTCTTTTTTAACTTCGGATCCTTAAAGTATTTAAGACGATCCATTCCTTTTAGCAATTTTTCGAATATTCCATGCTCGACAAATCGTATCATTTGGTCTAAATAGTTTGTCGTTTTGCAAACAAGTTTTGGTCGTTGAATTAAAAACTTATTTACGTGAGAATTGTTTCTCTCTTTGTTCTTGGACAAACTTCCAAACTTGTCAAACTTTTACGAGTTATTTTTTAACTTCAGTTCCCTAAAGTATTGAAGAAGATCCATTCCTTTGAGCAATTTTTCGAACATTCCTTCCTTAGGAAATCGTATCATTTGGTCTAAATAGTTTGTCATTTTGTATACAAGTTTTGGTCTTTGAATTAAAAACTTATTTACGTGAGAATTGTTTCTCTCTTTGTTCTTGGACGAACTTCCGAACCTGTCAAACTTTTACGAGATATTTTTTAACTTCAGTTCCCTAAAGTATTCAACAAGATCCATTCCTTTGAGCAATTTTCCGAACATTCCATCCTTAGGAAATCGCATCATGTGGTGTAAATAGTTTGTCATTTTGTATACAAGTTTTGTTATTTGAATTAAAAACTTATTTATGTCATAATTGTTTCTCTCTTCGTTCTTGGAGGAACTTTCAAACTTGTCAAACTTTTACTAGTTCTTTTATAACTTCGGATCCTTAAAGTATTCAAGACGATATATTCTTTCGAGCAATTTTCTAAATATTCCATGCTCGGGAAATCGTATCATTTGGTCTAAATAGTTTGTCATTTTGCAAAAAGGTTTCGGTCTTTAAATTAAGAACTTATTTACGTGAGAATTGTTTCTCTCTTTGTTCTTTGATTAACTTTCGAACATGTCAAACTTTTACGAGTTATTTTTTAACTTTGGTTCTCTAAAGTATTCAACAAGATTCATTCCTTAGAGTAATTTTTTGAGCAATCAATGCTTGGGAAATCGCATCATTTGGTCTAAATAGTTTGTCATTTTGTAAACAAGTTTTGGTCTTTGAATTAAAAACTTATTTACGTGAGAATTGTTTCTCTCTTTGTTCTTGGTCGAACTTTCGAACTTGTCAAACTTTTACTAGTTCTTTTATAACTTCGGATCCTTAAAGTATTCAAGACGATCCATTCCTTTCAGCAATTTTCTGAATATTCCGTGCTCGGCAAATCGTATCATTTTATCTAAACAGTTTGTCCTTTTGCAAATAAGTTTTGGTCGTTGAATTAAAAACTTATTTACGTGAGAATTGTTTCTCTCTTTGTTCTTGGACGAACTTCCAAACTTGTCAAACTTTTACGAGTTATTTTTTAACTTTAGTTCCCTAAAGTATTCAACAAGATCCATTTCATTGGGCAATTTTCCAAACATTCCACCCATGGGAAATCACATCATTTGGTCTAAATAGTTTGTCATTTTGTATACAAGTTTTGGTCTTTGAATTAAAAACTTATTTACGTGAGAATTGTTTCTCTCTTTGTTCTTGGACGAACTTCCGAACCTGTCAAATTTTTACGAGATATTTTTTAACTTCAGTTCCCCAAAGTTTTCAACAAGATTCATTCCTTTGAGCAATTTTTCGAACATTCCATCCTTGGGAAATCACATCAATTGGTGTAAATAGTTTGTCATTTTGTATACAAGTTTTCTTATTTGAATTAAAAACTTATTTATGTTAGAATTGTTTCTCCCTTTGATCTTGGACGAACTTGTTAAACTTTTACTAGTTCTTTTATAACTTTGGATCCTTAAAGTATTCAAGACGATCCATTCCTTTGAGCAATTTTTTGAACATTCTATGCTTGGGAAATCGCATCATTTGGCCTAAATAGTTTGTCGTTTTGCAAACAAGTTTTGGTCTTTGAATTAAAAACTTATTTACGAGAGAATTGTTTCTCTCTTTGTCTATGTGCAAACTTTTGAACTTGTCAAACTTTTACGAGTTATTTTTTAACTTCGGTTCCCTAAAGTATTCAACAAGATCCGTCCCTTAGAGCAATTTTCTGAGCATTCCATGCTTGGGAAATCGCATCATTTGATCTAAATATGACATTTTGTAAACAAGTTTTGATCTTTGAATTAAAAACTTATTTATGTGAGAATGGTTTCTCTCCTTGTTCTTGGACGAACTTCCGAGCTTGTCAACTTTTACTAGTTCTTTGATAACTACGGATCCTCAGTATTCAAGACGATCCATAGTTTTGAGCAAATTTTCGAACATTGCATGCTCGAGAAATCACATCATTTGGTCTAAATAGTTTGTCATTTTGTAAACAAGCTTTGGTCTTTGAATTAAAAACTTATTTACGTGAGTATTGTTCCTCTCTTTGTTCTTGGGCAAACTTCCGAACTTGTCAAATTTTTACTAGTTCTTTTATAACTTTGGATCCTTAAAGTATTCAAGACGATCCATTCATTTCAGCAATTTTTCAAATATTTCGCGCTTGGCAAATCGCATCATTTGGTCTAAATAGTTTGTCCTTTTGCAAACAAGTTTTGGTCGTTAAATTAAAAAATTATTTATGTGAGAATTGTTTCTCTCTTTGTTCTTGGACGAACTTCCAAACTTGTCAAACTTTTACGAGTTAATATTTAACTTCAGTTTCCTAAGGTATTCGACAAGATCCATTCCTTTGAGCAATTTTCCGATCATTCCATCCTTGGGAAATCGCATCATTTGGTCTAAATAGTTTGTCATTTTGTATACAAGTTTTGGTCTTTGAAATAAAAACATATTTATGTGAGAATTGTTTCTCTATTTGGTCTTGGATTCTTGGACAAACTTTCGAACTTGTCAAACTTTTACAAGTTCTTTTATAACTTCGAATCCTTAAAGTATTCAAGACGATCCATTCCTTCGAGCAATTTTTCGAATATTCCATGCTTGGCAAGTAGCATCATTTGTCCTAAATTGTTTGTCATTTTGCAAACAAGTTTTGGTCTTTAAATTAAAAACTTATTTACGTGAGAATTGTTTCTCTCTTTGTCTTTGTATGAACTTTTGAACTTGTCAAACTTTTACGATTTTTTTTTTAACTTCCGTTCTTTAAAGTATTCAACAAGATCTATTCCTTAGAGAAATTTTTCGAACATTCCATGCTCTGGAAATCGCATCATTTGGTCTAAATAGTTTGTCATTTTGTAAACAAGTTTTGGTCTTTGAATTAAAAACTTATTTACGAGAGAATTGTATCATTCTTTGTTCATGGACGAACTCCCGAACTTGTCCAACTTTGAGGAGATCTTTTAGAACTTAACTTCCTTAAAGTATTAAAGATGACCCATTCCTTTAAGCGTTTTTCTGAACATTCCATGCTCGAGAAATTGCATCATTTGGTCTAAAGAGTTTTTTATTTCGTAAACAAGTTTTGGTCTTGAATTAAAACTTATTGGCGTGAGAATTGTTTCTCTCTTTCTTCTTGGACGAACTTTCAAACGTGTCAAACTGTTACAACTTCTTTTATAACTTTCGTTCCTCAAAGTATTCAAGGTGATCCATTCCTTCGAGCAATTTTCCAAACATTCCTTGCTCAAGAAATTGCATCATTTGGTCAAAATAAATTTTCATTTTGTAAACAAGTTTTGGTCGTTAAATTAAAAACTTATTTACGTGAGAATTGTTTTCTCTTTGTTCTTGGACGAACTTTCGAGCTTGTCAAACTTTTACTTGTTCTTTGATAACTTCAGATCCTCAAAGTATTCAAGACGATCCATTCTTTCGAGGAAATTTTCGAACATTTCATGCTCGGGAAATCGTATCATTTGGTTTAAATTGTTTGTCATTTTGCAAACAAGTTTTGATGTTTTAATTAAAATCTTATTTACGTAAGAATTGTTTCTCTCTTTTTTCTTGGATGAACTTTCAAACTTCTCAAACTTTTACGAGTTATTTTTTAACTTCGGTTCCCTAAAGTATTCAACAAAATCCATTCCTTAGAGCAATTTCTCGAACATTCCATGCTCGAGAAATCACATAATTTGGTCTAAATAGTTTGTTATTTTGTAAACAAGTTTTGGTCTTTGAATTAAAAACTTATTTACGAGAGAATTGTATCACTCTTGGTTCATGGACGAACTCCCGAACTTGTCAAACTTTGTGGAGATCTTTTATAACTTAACTTCCTTAAAGTATTCATGACGACCCTTTCCTTTGAGCATTTTTCTGAACATTCCAAGCTCGAGAAATTCCCTCATTTGGTCTAAAGAGTTTGTCATTTCGTAAACAAGTTTTGGTCTTCGAATTAAAAACTTATTTGCGTGAGAATTGTTTTTCTCTTTCTTCTTGGATGGACTTTCGAACGTGTCAAACTTTACGACTTCTTTTATAACTTCCGTTCCTTAGAGTATCCAAGGCGATCCATTCCTTCGAGTAGTTTTCCAAACATTCCTTGCTCAATAAATCACATCATTTGGTCAAAATAGATTGTCATTCTGTAAACAAGTTTTGGTCGTTGAATTAAAAACTTATTTACGTGAGAATTGTTTCTCTTTGTTCTTGGACGAACTTCCAAACTGGTCAAACTTTTACAAGTTATTTTTTAACTTTGGTTCCCTAAAGGATTCAACAAAATACATTCCTTAGAGCAAATTTTCGAACATTCCATGCTCGGGAAATCGCATCATTTGATCTAAATATATCATTTTGTACACAAGTTTTGATCTTTGAATTAAAAACTTATTTACGTGAGAATTGTTTCTCTCTTTGTTCTTGGACGAACTTCCGAACTTGTCAAACTTTTACTAGTTCTTTGATAACTTCGGATCCTCAAAGTATTCAAGCTGATCCATTCTTTCGAGCAATTTTTTGAACATTACATGATCTTGAAATCGCATCATTTGGTCTAAATTGTTTATCATTTTGCAAACAAGTTTTGGTCTTAGAATTAAAAACTTATTTACGTGAAAATTGTTTCTCTTTTTGTTCATGGATGAACTTTCGAAATTGTCAAACTTTTACAGGGTTATTTTTTAACTTTGGTTCCCTAAAGTATTCAACAGGACTCATTCCTTAGAGTAATTTTCCGAACATCCAATGCTCGGGAAATCACATCATTTGGTTTAAATAGTTTGTCATTATGTAAACAAGTTTTGGTCTTTGACTTAAAATTTTATTTACGTGAGAATTGTTTCTCTCTTTATTCTTGGACGAACTTTCGAACTTGTCAAACTTATACTAGTTTTTTTATAACTTCGGATCATTAAAGTATTCAAGACAAACCATTCCTTTCATCAATTTTTCGATTATTCCATGCTCCGCAAATCGTATCATTTGGTCTAAATAGTTTGTTGTTTTGCAAACAAGTTTTGGTCATTGAATTAAAAACTTATTTACGTGACAATTGTTTCTCCCTTTATTCTTGGACGAACTTCCAAACTTGTAAAACTTTTACGAGTTATTTTTTAGCTTCAGTTCCCTAAAGTATTCAAGAAGATCCATTCCTTTGAGCAATTTTCCGAACATTCCATCCTTGGGAAATCACATCATTTGGTATAAATAGTTTGTCATTTTGTATACCAGTTTTGGTCTTTGAATTAAAAAATATTTACGTGAGAATTGTTTCTCTCTTTGTTCATGGACGAACTTTCGAATTTGTCAAACTTTTACTAGTTCTTTTATAACTTCGATTCCTTAAAATATTAAAGACGATCCATTCCTTCGAGCAATTTTCTGAATATTTCATGCTCTGCAAATCGCATCATTTGGCCTAAATAGTTTGTCATTTTGCAAACAAGTTTTGGTCTTCGAATTTAAAACTTATTTACGTGAGAATTATTTCTCTCTTTGTTCTTGGACGAACTTCCAAACCTGTCAAACTTTTACTAGTTCTTTTATAACTTTTGATCCTTAAATTATTCAACGATCTATTCTTCCGAGCAATTTTTTGAACATTCCGTACTTGGGAAATCGCATCATTTGGTATAAATAATTTGTCATTTTGCAAACAAGTTTTCGTCTTTAAATTAAAAACTTATTATGTGAGATTTGTTTTAGTCATTGTTCTTGGACAAACTTTCGAACTTGTCAAACTTTTACGAGTTATTTTTTAACTTCAGTTCCCTAAAGTATTCAACGTGATCCATTTTTTAGAGCTATTTTCCGAACATTCCATCTTGGGAAGTCGGATCATTTGATCTAAATAGTTTGTCATTTTGTAAAAAAGTTTTGGTCTTTGAATTCAAAACTTATTTACGTGAGAATTGTTTTTGTCTTTGTTCTTGGACGAACTTCCGAACTTGTCAGACTTATACTAGTTCTTTTATAACTTTGGATCCTTAAAGTATTCAAGACGATCCATTCCTTTAAGTAATTTTCCGAATATTCCATGCTCGGCAAATCATATCATTTGGACTAAATAGTTTGTCGCTTTGCAAACAAGTTTTGGTTGTTGAATTAAAAACTTATTTACGTGAGAATTGTTTCTCTCTCTGTTCTTCGACGAACTTCCAAACTTGTCAAACTTTTATGAGTTATTTTTTAACTTTAGTTCCCTAAAGTATTCAACAAGATCCATTCCTTTGAGCAATTTTCCGAACATGCTATCCTTGGGAAATCGCATCATTTGGTCTAAATAGTTTGTCATTTTGTATACAAGTTTTTGTCTTTGAATTAAAAACTTATTTACACGGGAATTATTTCTCTCTTTGTTCTTGGACGAACTTCTGAACCTATCAAACTTTTACGAGATATTTTTTAACATCACGTTCCTAAAGTAATAAGAAGATCCATTCTTTTGAGCAATTTTTCGATCATTCCATCCATGGGAAATCGCATCATTTGGTCTAAATAGTTTGTCATTTTGTATACAAGTTTTTGTCTTTGAATTAAAAACTTATTTACGTGAGAATTGTTTCTCTCTTTGTTCTTGGACAAACTTTCGAACTTGTCAAACTTTTCCTAGTTCTTTTATAACTTCGGATCCTTAAAGTATTCAAGACGATCCATTCCTTCGAGCAATTTTCTGAATATTCCAATGTCGGCAAATCACATCATTTGGCCTAAATAGTTTGTCATTTTGCAAACAAGTTTTGGTCTTTGAATTAAAAACTTATTTACGTGAGAATTGTTTCTCCCTTGTCTCTGTACGAACTTTCGAACTTGTCAAACTTTTACCAGTTATTTTTTAACTTCGGTTCCCTAAAGTATTCTACAACATCCATTCCTTAGAGCAATTTTCTGAACATTCGATGCTCGGGAAATCGCATCATTTGGACTAAATAATTTGTCATTTTGTAAACAAGTTTTGATCTTTGAATAAAAAACTTATTTACTCGAGAATTGTTTCTCTCTTTGTTTTTGGATGAAATTCTGAACTTGTAAAACTTTTACTAGTTCTTTTATAACTTCGGATCCTTAAAGTATTCAAGACGATCTATTCTTTCGAGCAATTTTCTGAACATTCCATGCTCGAGAAATAGTTTTTTTATTTTGCAAAAAGGTTTTGGTCTTTGAATTAAAAACTTATTTACGTGAGAATTGTTCCTCTCTTGGTTCTTGGACGAACTTTCGAACATGTCAAACTTTTACGAGTTATTTTTTAACTTTGGCTCCCTCAAGTATTCAATAAGATCCATTCCTTAGAGCAATTTTTTGAACATTCAATGCTTGGGAAATCGCATCATTCGGTCTAAATAGTTTGTCATTTTGTAAAGAACTTTCGGTCTTTGAATTAAAAACATATTTACGTGAGAATTGTTTCTCTCTTTGTTCTTGGATGAATTTCCGAACTTGTCAACCTTTTACTAGTTTTTTTATAACTTCGGATCCTTAAGTATTGAAGACGATCCATTCCTTTCAGCAATTTTCCGAATATTCCATGCTCGACAAATTGTATCATTTGGTCTAAATAGTTTGTCGTTTTGTAAACAAGTTTTGGTTGTCGAATTAAAAACTTATTTACGTGAGAATTATTTCTCTACTTGTTCTTGGATGAACTTCCGAACTTGTCAAACTTTTACGAGTTAATTTTTAACTTCAGTTCCCTAAAGTATTCAACAAGATCCATTCGTTTGAGCAATTTTTTGAACATTCCATCCTTGGGAAATCGCATCATTTGGTCTAAATAATTTGTCATTTTGTATACAAGTTTTGGTCTTTGAATTTAAAACTTATTTACGTGAGAATTGTTTCTATCTTTGTTCTTGGACGAACTTCCGAGCTTGTCAAACTTTTACTAGTTCGTTTATAACTTCGGATCCTTATAGTATTCAAGACGATCCATTCCTTGGAGCAATTTTTCGAATATTCCATGCTCGGGAAATCGCATCATTTGGTCTAAATAGTTTGTCATTTAGCAATCAACTTTTGGTCTTTAAATTAAAAACTTATTTACGTGAGAATTGTTTCTTTCTTTGTCTTTATACGAACTTTCGAACTTGTCAAACTTTTACAAGTTCTTTTATAACTTTGGATCCATAAATTATTCAAGAAGATCCGTTCCTTCGAGCAATTTTTCAAATATTCCGTGCTCGGCAAATCGAATCATTTGGCCTAAATAGTTTGTCATTTTGCAAACAAGTTTTGGTCATTGAATTAAAAACTAATTTACGTGAGAATTGTTTCTCTCGTTGTTCTTGGACGAAGTTTCGAACCTATCAAACTTTTACTAGTTCTTTTATAACATTGGATCCTTAAAGAATTCAAGACGATCTATTCTTTCGAGCAATTTTCTGAACATTCCATGCTCGGGAAATCCATCATTTGATTTAAATAATTTGTCATTCTGCAAACAAGTTTTGGTCTTTAAATTAAAAACTTATTACGTGAGAATTGTTTCTCTCTTTGTTCTTGGATGAACTTCCGAACTTGTCGAACTTTTACGAGTTATTTTTTAACTTCAGTTCCCTAAAGTATTCAACAAGATCCATTTTTTAGAGCAAATTTTCGAACATTCCATCCTTGGGAAATCGCATCACTTGGTCTAAATAGTTTTTCATTTTGTAAACAAGTTTAGGTCTTTGAATTAAAAACTTATTTCCGTGAGAATTGTTTCTCTCTTTGTTCTTGGACGGACTTCCGAACCTGTCAACCTTTCACTAGTTCTTTTATAACTTTGGAACCTTAAAGTATTCAAGACGATCCATTCATTTAAGCAATTTTCTGAATTTTCCATGCTCGGCAAATCGCATCATTTGGTCTAAATAGTTTGTCATTTTGCAAACAAGTTTTGGTCGTTGAATTAAAAACTTATTTACGTGAGAATTGCTTCTCTCTTTGTTCTTTGTCGAACTTTCGAACTTGTCAAATTTTTCTAGTTCTTTCATAACATTGGATCCTTAAAGTATTCAAGACGATCCATTCCTTGGAGCAATTTTTCGAATATTCCATGCTCGGGAAATCGCATCATTTGGTCTAAATATTTTGTCATTTAGCAATCAACTTTTGGTCTTTAAATTAAAAACTTATTTACGTGAGAATTGTTTCTTTCTTTGTCTTTATACGAACTTTCGAACTTGTCAAACTTTTACAAGTTATTTTATAACTTTGGATCCATAAATTATTCAAGAAGATCCGTTCCTTCGAGCAATTTTTCAAATATTCCATTCTCGGCAAATCGAATCATTTGGCCTAAATAGTTTGTCATTTTGCAAACAAGTTTTGGTCTTTGAATTAAAAACTAATTTACGTGAGAATTGTTTCTCTCTTTGTTCTTGGACGAAGTTTCGAACCTATCAAACTTTTACTAGTTCTTTTATAACATTAGATCCTTAAAGTATTCAAGACGATCTATTCTTTCGAGCAATTTTTTGAACATTCCATGCTCGGGAAATCGCATCATTTGATTTAAATAATTTGTCAATCTGCAAACAAGTTTTGGTCTTTAAATTAAAAACTTATTACGTGAGAATTGTTTCTCTCTTTGTTCTTGGATGAACTTTCGAACTTGTCGAACTTTTACGAGTTATTTTTTAACTTTAGTTCCCTTAAGTATTCAACAAGATCCATTTTTTAGAGCAATTTTTCGAACATTCCATCCTTGGGAAATCGCGTCACTTGGTCTAAATAGTTTGTTATTTTGTAAACAAGTTTTGTTCTTTGAATTAAAAACTTGTTTACGTGAGAATTGTTTCTCTCTTTGTTCTTGGACTAACTTCTGAACCTGACAACCTTTTGCTAGTTCTTTTATAACTTTGGAACCTTAAAGTATTCAAGACGATCCATTCATTTCAGCAATTTTCCAAAATTTTTCAAGCTCGGTAAATCGCATCATTTGGTCTAAATAGTTTGTCGTTTTGCAAACAAGTTTTGGTCGTTGAATTAAAAACTTCTTTACGTGAGAATTGTTTCTCTCTTTGTTCTTGGACGAACTTTCGAACTTCTCAAACTTTTACTAGTTCTTTTATAACTTTGGATCCATAAAGTATTCAAGAGGATCCATTCATTTCAGCAATTTTCCGAATTTTCAATGCTCGGAAAATTGCATCATTTGGTCTAAATAGTTTGTCATTTAGCAAACAACTTTTGCTCTTTGAATTAAAAACTTATTTAGGTGAGAATTGGTTCTTTCTTTGTCTTTGTATGAACTTTCGAACTTGTCAAACTTTTACTAGTTCTTTTATAACTTTGGACCTTAAATTATTCAAGACGATCCGTTCCTTCGAGCAATTTTTCAAATATTCCATGCTCAACAAATCGTATCATTTGGCCTAACTAGTTTGTCATTTTGCAAACAAGTTTTGGTCTTTGAATTAAAACTTATTTACGTGAGAATTGTTTCTCTCTTTGTTCCTGGACGAACTTTCGAAATTTTAAAACTTTTATGAGTTATTTTTTAACTTCAGTTCCCCAAAGTATTCAACAAGATCCATTCCTTCGAGCAATTTTTCGAACATTCCATGCTCGAGAAATCGTATCATTTGGTCTAAATGGTTTGTCATTTTGCAAACAAGTTTTGTTCTTTGAATTAAAAACTTATTTACGTGAGAATTGTTTCTCTCTTTATTCTTGGACGAACTTTCGAAATTGTAAAACTTTTATGAGTTATTTTTTAACTTCAGGTCCCTAAAGTATTCAACAAGATCCATTCCTTCGAGCAATTTTTCGAACATTCCATGCTCGGGAAATCGTATCATTCGGTATAAATAGTTTATCATTTTCCAAAAAAGTTTTGGTCTTTGAATTAAAAACTTATTTACGTGAGAATTGTTTCTCTCTTTGTTCTTGGACGAACTTTCAAAATTGTTAAACTTTTCTGAGTTATTTTTTAACTTCAGTTCCCTAAAGTTTTCAACAAGATCCATTCCTTCGAGCAATTTTTCGAACATTCCATGCTCGGGAAATCGCATCATTTGGTCTAAATAGTTTGTCATTTTGTAAACAATTTTTGGTCTTTGAATTAAAAACTTATTTACGTAAGAATTGTTTCTCTCTTTGTTCTTGGACAAAGTTCCGAACCTGTCAAACTTTTACTAGTTCTTTTATAACTTTGGATCCTTAAAGTATTCAAGACGATCTATTCTTTCGAGCAATTTTTTGAACATTCCATGCTCGGGAAATCGCACCATTTGGTCTAAATAATTTGTCATTTTGCAAACAAGTTTTGGTCTTTAAATTAAAAACTTATTACGTGAGAATTGTTTCTCTCTTTGTTCTCGGACGAACTTTCGAACTTGTCGAACTTTTACGAGTTATTTTTTAACTTCAGTTCCATAAAGTATATAACAAGATCCATTTTTTAGAGCAATTTTTCGAACATTCCATCCATGGGAAATCGCATCATTTGGTCTAAATAGCTTGTCGTTTTGCAAACAAGTTTTGGTCGTTGAATTAAAAACTTATTTACGTGAGAATTGTTTCTCTCTTTGTTCTTGGATGAACTTCCGAACTTGTCAACCTTTTACTAGTTCTTTTATAACTTTGGAACCTTAAAGTATTCAAGACAATCCATTCATTTCAGCAATTTTCCGAATTTTCCATGCTCGAAAAATCACATCATTTGGTCTAAATAGTTTGTCGTTTTGCAAACAAGTTTTGGTCGTTGAATTAAAAACTTATTTACGTGAGAATCATTTCTCTCTTTGTTCTTGGCTGAACTTTCGAACTTGTCATACTTTTACTAGTTCTTTCATAACTTTAGATCCTTAAAGTAAGCAAGACGATCCATTCCTTCGAGCAATTTTTCGAATATTCCACGCTCGGGAAATCGCATCATTTGGTCTAAATAGTTTGTCATTTATCAAACAACTTTTGGTCTTTGAATTAAAAACTTATTTACGTGAGAAGTGTTTCTTTCTTTGTCTTTGTACGAACGTTCGAACTTGTCAAACTATTACTTGTTCTTTTCTAACTTCGGATCCTTAAATTATTCAAGACGATCAGTTCCTTCGAGCAATTTTTCGAACATTTCATGCTCGAGAAATCGTATCATTTGGTCTAAATAGTTTATCATTTTGCAAACAACTTTTGGTCTTTGAATTAAAAACTTATTTACGTGAGAATTGTTTCTCACTTTGTTCTTGGACGAACTTTCGAAATTGTAAAACTTTTATGAGTTATTTTTTAACTTCAGTTCCCTAAAGTATTCAACAAGATCCATTCCTTCGAGCAATTTTTCGAACATTCCATGCTCGAGAAATCGCATCATTTGGTCTAAATAGTTTGTCATTTTGCAAACAAATTTTGGTTTTTGAATTAAAAACTTATTTACGTGATAATTGTTTCTCTCTTTGTTCTTGGACGAACTTTCGAAATTGTGAAACTTTTATGAGTTTTTTTTAACTTCAGTTCCCTAAAGTTTTCAACAAGATCCATTCCTTCGAGCAATTTTTCGAACATTCCATGCTCGGGAAATCGTATCATTTGGTCTAAATAGTTTGTCATTTTGTAAACAAGTTTTGGTCTTTGAATTAAAAACTTATTTACGTGAGAATTGTTTCTCTCTTTGTTCTTGGATGAACTTTCGAACTTGTCGAACTTTTACGAGTTATTTTTTAACTTTAGTTCCCTTAAGTATTCAACAGGATCCATTTTTTAGAGCAATTTTTCGAACATTCCATCCTTGGGAAATCGCGTCACTTGGTCTAAATAGTTTGTTATTTTGTAAACAAGTTTTGTTCTTTGAATTAAAAACTTGTTTACGTGAGAATTGTTTCTCTCTTTGTTCTTGGACTAACTTCCGAACCTGACAACCTTTTGCTAGTTCTTTTATAACTTTGGAACCTTAAAGTATTCAAGACGATCCATTCATTTCAGCAATTTTCCAAATTTTTCAAGCTCGGTAAATCGCATCATTTGGTCTAAATAGTTTGTCGTTTTGCAGACAAGTTTTGGTCGTTGAATTAAAAACTTCTTTACGTGAGAATTGTTTCTCTCTTTGTTCTTGGACGAACTTTCGAACTTCTCAAACTTTTACTAGTTCTTTTATAACTTTGGATCCATAAAGTATTCAAGAGGATCCATTCATTTCAGCAATTTTCCGAATTTTCAATGCTCGGCAAATTGCATCATTTGGTCTAAATAGTTTGTCATTTAGCAAACAACTTTTGCTCTTTGAATTAAAAACTTATTTAGGTGAGAATTGGTTCTTTCTTTGTCTTTGTATGAACTTTCGAACTTGTCAAACTTTTACTAGTTCTTTTATAACTTTGGACCTTAAATTATTCAAGACGATCCGTTCCTTCGAGCAATTTTTCAAATATTCCATGCTCGACAAATCGTATCATTTGGCCTAACTAGTTTGTCATTTTGCAAACAAGTTTTGGTCTTTGAATTAAAACTTATTTACGTGAGAATTGTTTCTCTCTTTGTTCCTGGACGAACTTTCGAAATTTTAAAACTTTTATGAGTTATTTTTTAACTTCTGTTCCCTAAAGTATTCAACAAGATCCATTCCTTCGAGCAATTTTTCGAACATTCCATGCTCGAGAAATCGTATCATTTGGTCTAAATGGTTTGTCATTTTGCAAACAAGTTTTGTTCTTTGAATTAAAAACTTATTTACGTGAGAATTGTTTCTCTCTTTATTCTTGGACGAACTTTCGAAATTGTAAAACTTTTATGAGTTATTTTTTAACTTCAGGTCCCTAAAGTATTCAACAAGATCCATTCCTTCGAGCAATTTTTCGAACATTCCATGCTCGGGAAATCGTATCATTCGGTATAAATAGTTTATCATTTTGCAAACAAGTTTTGGTCTTTGAATTAAAAACTTATTTACGTGAGAATTGTTTCTCTCTTTGTTCTTGGACGAACTTTCAAAATTGTTAAACTTTTCTGAGTTATTTTTTAACTTCAGTTCCCTAAAGTTTTCAACAAGATCCATTCCTTCGAGCAATTTTTCGAACATTCCATGCTCGGGAAATCGCATCATTTGGTCTAAATAGTTTGTCATTTTGTAAACAATTTTTGGTCTTTGAATTAAAAACTTATTTACGTAAGAATTGTTTCTCTCTTTGTTCTTGGACAAAGTTCCGAACCTGTCAAACTTTTACTAGTTCTTTTATAACTTTGGATCCTTAAAGTATTCAAGACGATCTATTCTTTCGAGCAATTTTTTGAACATTCCATGCTCGGGAAATCGCACCATTTGGTCTAAATAATTTGTCATTTTGCAAACAAGTTTTGGTCTTTAAATTAAAAACTTATTACGTGAGAATTGTTTCTCTCTTTGTTCTTGGACGAACTTTCGAACTTGTCGAACTTTTACGAGTTATTTTTTAACTTCAGTTCCATAAAGTATATAACAAGATCCATTTTTTAGAGCAATTTTTCGAACATTCCATCCATGGGAAATCGCATCATTTGGTCTAAATAGCTTGTCGTTTTGCAAACAAGTTTTGGTCGTTGAAATAAAAACTTATTTACGTGAGAATTGTTTCTCTCTTTGTTCTTGGATGAACTTCCGAACTTGTCAACCTTTTACTAGTTCTTTTATAACTTTGGAACCTTAAAGTATTCAAGACAATCCATTCATTTCAGCAATTTTCCGAATTTTCCATGCTCGAAAAATCACATCATTTGGTCTAAATAGTTTGTCGTTTTGCAAACAAGTTTTGGTCGTTGAATTAAAAACTTATTTACGTGAGAATCATTTCTCTCTTTGTTCTTGGCTGAACTTTCGAACTTGTCATACTTTTACTAGTTCTTTCATAACTTTAGATCCTTAAAGTAAGCAAGACGATCCATTCCTTCGAGTAATTTTTCGAATATTCCACGCTCGGGAAATCGCATCATTTGGTCTAAATAGTTTGTCATTTATCAAACAACTTTTGGTCTTTGAATTAAAAACTTATTTACGTGAGAAGTGTTTCTTTCTTTGTCTTTGTACGAACTTTCGAACTTGTCAAACTATTACTTGTTCTTTTCTAACTTCGGATCCTTAAATTATTCAAGACGATCAGTTCCTTCGAGCAATTTTTCGAACATTTCATGCTCGAGAAATCGTATCATTTGGTCTAAATAGTTTATCATTTTGCAAACAACTTTTGGTCTTTGAATTAAAAACTTATTTACGTGAGAATTGTTTCTCACTTTGTTCTTGGACGAACTTTCGAAATTGTAAAACTTTTATGAGTTATTTTTTAACTTCAGTTCCCTAAAGTATTCAACAAGATCCATTCCTTCGAGCAATTTTTCGAACATTCCATGCTCGAGAAATCGCATCATTTGGTCTAAATAGTTTGTCATTTTGCAAACAAGTTTTGGTTTTTGAATTAAAAACTTATTTACGTGATAATTGTTTCTCTCTTTGTTCTTGGACGAACTTTCGAAATTGTGAAACTTTTATGAGTTTTTTTTTAACTTCAGTTCCCTAAAGTTTTCAACAAGATCCATTCCTTCGAGCAATTTTTCGAACATTCCATGCTCGGGAAATCGCATCATTTGGTCTAAATAGTTTGTCATTTTGTAAACAAGTTTTGGTCTTTGAATTAAAAACTTATTTACGTGAGAATTGTTTCTCTCTTTGTTCTTGGATGAACTTTCGAACTTGTCGAACTTTTACGAGTTATTTTTTAACTTTAGTACCCTTAAGTATTCAACAAGATCCATTTTTTAGAGCAATTTTTCGAACATTCCATCCTTGGGAAATCGCGTCACTTGGTCTAAATAGTTTGTTATTTTGTAAACAAGTTTTGTTCTTTGAATTAAAAACTTGTTTACGTGAGAATTGTTTCTCTCTTTGTTCTTGGACTAACTTCCGAACCTGACAACCTTTTGCTAGTTCTTTTATAACTTTGGAACCTTAAAGTATTCAAGACGATCCATTCATTTCAGCAATTTTCCAAATTTTTCAAGCTCGGTAAATCGCATCATTTGGTCTAAATAGTTTATCGTTTTGCAAACAAGTTTTGGTCGTTGAATTAAAAACTTCTTTACGTGAGAATTGTTTCTCTCTTTGTTCTTGGACGAACTTTCGAACTTCTCAAACTTTTACTAGTTCTTTTATAACTTTGGATCCATAAAGTATTCAAGAGGATCCATTCATTTCAGCAATTTTCCGAATTTTCAATGCTCGGCAAATTGCATCATTTGGTCTAAATAGTTTGTCATTTAGCAAACAACTTTTGCTCTTTGAATTAAAAACTTATTTAGGTGAGAATTGGTTCTTTCTTTGTCTTTGTATGAACTTTCGAACTTGTCAAACTTTTACTAGTTCTTTTATAACTTAGGACCTTAAATTATTCAAGACGATCCGTTCCTTCGAGCAATTTTTCAAATATTCCATGCTCGACAAATCGTATCATTTGGCCTAACTAGTTTGTCATTTTGCAAACAAGTTTTGGTCTTTGAATTAAAACTTATTTACGTGAGAATTGTTTCTCTCTTTGTTCCTGGACGAACTTTCGAAATTTTAAAACTTTTATGAGTTATTTTTTAACTTCAGTTCCCTAAAGTATTCAACAAGATCCATTCCTTCGAGCAATTTTTCGAACATTCCATGCTCGAGAAATCGTATCATTTGGTCTATATGGTTTGTCATTTTGCAAACAAGTTTTGTTCTTTGAATTAAAAACTTATTTACGTGAGAATTGTTTCTCTTTTTATTCTTGGACGAACTTTCGAAATTGTAAAACTTTTATGAGTTATTTTTTAACTTCAGGTCCCTAAAGTATTCAACAAGATCCATTCCTTCGAGCAATTTTTCGAACATTCCATGCTCGGGAAATCGTATCATTCGGTATAAATAGTTTATCATTTTGCAAAAAAGTT
Source organism: Kokia cookei (assembly GCA_039519145.1). NCBI lineage: Eukaryota > Viridiplantae > Streptophyta > Magnoliopsida > Malvales > Malvaceae > Kokia > Kokia cookei. Next base: position 18,516,626 of record CM076905.1, read on the forward strand.
TTGGTCTTTGAATTAAAAACTTATTTACGTGAGAATTGTTTCTCTCTTTGTTCTTGGACGAACTTTCAAAATTGTTAAACTTTTCTGAGTTATTTTTTAACTTCAGTTCCCTAAAGTTTTCAACAAGATCCATTCCTTCGAGCAATTTTTCGAACATTCCATGCTCGGGAAATCGCATCATTTGGTCTAAATAGTTTGTCATTTTGTAAACAATTTTTGGTCTTTGAATTAAAAACTTATTTACGTAAGAATTGTTTCTCTCTTTGTTCTTGGACAAAGTTCCGAACCTGTCAAACTTTTACTAGTTCTTTTATAACTTTGGATCCTTAAAGTATTCAAGACGATCTATTCTTTCGAGCAATTTTTTGAACATTCCATGATCGGGAAATCGCACCATTTGGTCTAAATAATTTGTCATTTTGCAAACAAGTTTGGTCTTTAAATTAAAATCTTATTACGTGAGAATTGTTTCTCTCTTTGTTCTCGGACGAACTTTCGAACTTGTCGAACTTTTACGAGTTATTTTTTAACTTCAGTTCCATAAAGTATATAACAAGATCCATTTTTTAGAGCAATTTTTCGAACATTCCATCCATGGGAAATCGCATCATTTGGTCTAAATAGCTTGTCGTTTTGCAAACAAGTTTTGGTCGTTGAATTAAAAACTTATTTACGTGAGAATTGTTTCTCTCTTTGTTCTTGGATGAACTTCCGAACTTGTCAACCTTTTACTAGTTCTTTTATAACTTTGGAACCTTAAAGTATTCAAGACAATCCATTCATTTCAGCAATTTTCCGAATTTTCCATGCTCGAAAAATCACATCATTTGGTCTAAATAGTTTGTCGTTTTGCAAACAAGTTTTGGTCGTTGAATTAAAAACTTATTTACGTGAGAATCGTTTCTCTCTTTGTTCTTGGCTGAACTTTCGAACTTGTCATACTTTTACTAGTTCTTTCATAACTTTAGATCCTTAAAGTAAGCAAGACGATCCATTCCTTCGAGCAATTTTTCGAATATTCCACGCTCGGGAAATCTCATCATTTGGTCTAAATAGTTTGTCATTTATCAAACAACTTTTGGTCTTTGAATTAAAAACTTATTTACGTGATAAGTGTTTCTTTCTTTGTCTTTGTACGAACTTTCGAACTTGTCAAACTATTACTTGTTCTTTTCTAACTTCGGATCCTTAAATTATTCAAGACGATCAGTTCCTTCGAGCAATTTTTCGAACATTTCATGCTCGAGAAATCGTATCATTTGGTCTAAATAGTTTATCATTTTGCAAACAACTTTTGGTCTTTGAATTAAAAACTTATTTACGTGAGAATTGTTTCTCACTTTGTTCTTGGACGAACTTTCGAAATTGTAAAACTTTTATGAGTTATTTTTTAACTTCAGTTCCCTAAAGTATTCAACAAGATCCATTCCTTCGAGCAATTTTTCGAACATTCCATGCTCGAGAAATCGCATCATTTGGTCTAAATAGTTTGTCATTTTGCAAACAAGTTTTGGTTTTTGAATTAAAAACTTATTTACGTGATAATTGTTTCTCTCTTTGTTCTTGGACGAACTTTCGAAATTGTGAAACTTTTATGAGTTTTTTTTTAACTTCAGTTCCCTAAAGTTTTCAACAAGATCCATTCCTTCGAGCAATTTTTCGAACATTCCATGCTCGGGAAATCGCATCATTTGGTCTAAATAGTTTGTCATTTTGTAAACAAGTTTTGGTCTTTGAATTAAAAACTTATTTACGTGAGAATTGTTTCTCTCTTTGTTCTTGGATGAACTTTCGAACTTGTCGAACTTTTACGAGTTATTTTTTAACTTTAGTTCCCTTAAGTATTCAACAAGATCCATTTTTTAGAGCAATTTTTCAAACATTCCATCCTTGGGAAATCGCGTCACTTGGTCTAAATAGTTTGTTATTTTGTAAACAAGTTTTGTTCTTTGAATTAAAAACTTGTTTACGTGAGAATTGTTTCTCTCTTTGTTCTTGGACTAACTTCCGAACCTGACAACCTTTTGCTAGTTCTTTTATAACTTTGGAACCTTAAAGTATTCAAGACAATCCATTCATTTCAGCAATTTTCCAAATTTTTCAAGCTCGGTAAATCGCATCATTTGGTCTAAATAGTTTGTCGTTTTGCAAACAAGTTTTGGTCGTTGAATTAAAAACTTCTTTACGTGAGAATTGTTTCTCTCTTTGTTCTTGGACGAACTTTCGAACTTCTCAAACTTTTACTAGTTCTTTTATAACTTTGGATCCATAAAGTATTCAAGAGGATCCATTCATTTCAGCAATTTTCCGAATTTTCAATGCTCGGCAAATTGCATCATTTGGTCTAAATAGTTTGTCATTTAGCAAACAACTTTTGCTCTTTGAATTAAAAACTTATTTAGGTGAGAATTGGTTCTTTCTTTGTCTTTGTATGAACTTTCGAACTTGTCAAACTTTTACTAGTTCTTTTATAACTTTGGACCTTAAATTATTCAAGACGATCCGTTCCTTCGAGCAATTTTTCAAATATTCCATGCTCGACAAATCGTATCATTTGGCCTAACTAGTTTGTCATTTTGCAAACAAGTTTTGGTCTTTGAATTAAAACTTATTTACGTGAGAATTGTTTCTCTCTTTGTTCCTGGACGAACTTTCGAAATTTTAAAACTTTTATGAGTTATTTTTTAACTTCAGTTCCCTAAAGTATTCAACAAGATCCATTCCTTCGAGCAATTTTTCGAACATTCCATGCTCGAGAAATCGTATCATTTGGTCTAAATGGTTTGTCATTTTGCAAACATGTTTTGTTCTTTGAATTAAAAACTTATTTACGTGAGAATTGTTTCTCTCTTTATTCTTGGACGAACTTTCGAAATTTTAAAACTTTTATGAGTTATTTTTTAACTTCAGTTCCCTAAAGTAGTCAACAAGATCCATTCCTTCGAGCAATTTTTCGAACATTCCATGCTCGAGAAATCGTATCATTTGGTCTAAATGGTTTGTCATTTTGCAAACAAGTTTTGTTCCTTGAATTAAAAACTTATTTACGTGAGAATTGTTTCTCTCTTTATTCTTGGACGAACTTTCGAAATTGTAAAACTTTTATGAGTTATTTTTTAACTTCAGGTCCTTAAAGTATTCAACAAGATCCATTCCTTCGAGCAATTTTTCGAACATTCCATGCTCGGGAAATCGTATCATTCGGTATAAATAGTTTATCATTTTGCAAACAAGTTTTGGTCTTTGAATTAAAAACTTATTTACGTGAGAATTGTTTCTCTCTTTGTTCTTGGACGAACTTTCAAAATTGTTAAACTTTTCTGAGTTATTTTTTAACTTCAGTTCCCTAAAGTTTTCAACAAGATCCATTCCTTCGAGCAATTTTTCGAACATTCCATGCTCGGGAAATCGCATCATTTGGTCTAAATAGTTTGTCATTTTGTAAACAATTTTTGGTCTTTGAATTAAAAACTTATTTACGTAAGAATTGTTTCTCTCTTTATTCTTGGACAAAGTTCCGAACCTGTCAAACTTTTAATAGTTCTTTTATAACTTTGGATCCTTAAAGTATTCAAGACGATCTATTCTTTCGAGCAATTTTTTGAACATTCCATGCTCGGGAAATCGCACCATTTGGTCTAAATAATTTGTCATTTTGCAAACAAGTTTTGGTCTTTAAATTAAAAACTTATTACGTGAGAATTGTTTCTCTCTTTGTTCTCGGACGAACTTTCGAACTTGTCGAACTTTTACGAGTTATTTTTTAACTTCAGTTCCATAAAGTATATAACAAGATCCATTTTTTAGAGCAATTTTTCGAACATTCCATCCATGGGAAATCGCATCATTTGGTTTAAATAGCTTGTCATTTTGCAAACAAGTTTTGGTCGTTGAATTAAAAACTTATTTACGTGAGAATTGTTTCTCTCTTTGTTCTTGGATGAACTTCCGAACTTGTCAACCTTTTACTAGTTCTTTTATAACTTTGAAACCTTAAAGTATTCAAGACAATCCATTCATTTCAACAATTTTCCGAATTTTCCATGCTCGAAAAATCACATCATTTGGTCTAAATAGTTTGTCGTTTTGCAAACAAGTTTTGGTCGTTGAATTAAAAACTTATTTACGTGAGAATCGTTTCTCTCTTTGTTCTTGGCTGAATTTTCGAACTTGTCATACTTTTACTAGTTCTTTCATAACTTTAGATCCTTAAAGTAAGCAAGACGATCCATTCCTTCGAGCAATTTTTCGAATATTCCACGCTCGGGAAATCTCATCATTTGGTCTAAATAGTTTGTCATTTATCAAACAACTTTTGGTCTTTGAATTAAAAACTTATTTACGTGAGAAGTGTTTCTTTCTTTGTCTTTGTACGAACTTTCGAACTTGTCAAACTATTACTTGTTCTTTTCTAACTTCGGATCCTTAAATTATTCAAGACGATCAGTTCCTTCGAGCAATTTTTCGAACATTTCATGCTCGAGAAATCGTATCATTTGGTCTAAATAGTTTATCATTTTGCAAACAACTTTTGGTCTTTGAATTAAAAACTTATTTACCTGAGAATTGTTTCTCACTTTGTTCTTGGACGAACTTTCGAAATTGTAAAACTTTTATGAGTTATTTTTTAACTTCAGTTCCCTAAAGTATTCAACAAGATCCATTCCTTCGAGCAATTTTTCGAACATTCCATGCTCGAGAAATCGCATCATTTGGTCTAAATAGTTTGTCATTTTGCAAACAAGTTTTGGTCTTTGAAATAAAAACTTATTTACGTGATAATTGTTTCTCTCTTTGTTCTTGGACGAACTTTCGAAATTGTGAAACTTTTATGAATTTTTTTTTAACTTCAGTTCCCTAAAGTTTTCAACAAGATTCATTCCTTCGAGAAATTTTTCGAACATTCCATGCTCGGGAAATCGCATCATTTGGTCTAAATAGTTTGTCATTTTGTAAACAAGTTTTGGTCTTTGAATTAAAAACTTATTTACGTGAGAATTGTTTCTCTCTTTGTTCTTGGACGAAGTTTCGAGCCTGTCAAACTTTTACTAGTTCTTTTATAACTTTGGATCCTTAAAGTATTCAAGACGATCTATTCTTTCGAGCAATTTTCTGAACATTCCATGCTCGGGGAATCGCATCATTTGGTCTAAATAATTTGTCATTCTGCAAACAAGTTTTGGTCTTTAAATGAAAAACTTATTACGTGAGAATTGTTTCTCTCTTTGTTCTTGGACGAACTTTTACGAGTTATTTTTTAACTTCAGTTCCCTAAAGTATTCAACAATATCCATTTTATAGAGCAAATTTTCAAACATTCTATCCTTGGGAAATCGCGTCACTTGGTCTAAATAGTTTGTCATTTGGTAAACCAGTTTTGGTCTTTGAATTAAAAACTTATTTACTTGAGAATTGTTTCTCTCTTTGTTCTTGTATGAACTTTCAAACTTGTCAAACTTTTATTAGTTCTGTCATAACTTTAGATCCTCAAAGTATTCAAGACGATCCATTCCTTCTAGAAATTTTTCGAATATTCCATGCTCGAGAAAACGCATCATTTGGTCTAAATAGTTTGTCATTTTGCAAACAAGTTTTGGTCTTTGAATTAAAAACTTATTTACGTGAGAATTGTTTCTCTCTTTGTTCTTGGATTAACTTTCAAAATTGTAAAACTTTTCTGAGTTATTTTTTAACTTCAGTTCCCTAAAATTTTCAACAAGATCCATTCCTTCGAGCAATTTTTCGAACATTCCATGCTCGAGAAATCGCATCATTTGGTCTAAATAGTTTGTCATTTTGCAAACAAGTTTTGCTCTTTGAATTAAAAACTTATTTACGTGAGAATTGTTTCTCTCTTTGTTCTTGGACGAAGTTTCGAGCCTGTCAAACTTTTACTAGTTCTTTTATAACTTTGGATCCTTAAAACGATCTATTCTTTCGAGCAATTTTCTGAACATTCCATGCTCGGGGAATCGCATCATTTGGTCTAAATAATTTGTCATTCTGCAAACAAGTTTTGGTCTTTAAATGAAAAACTTATTACGTGAGAATTGTTTCTCTCTTTGTTCTTGGACGAACTTTTACGAGTTATTTTTTAACTTCAGTTCCCTAAAGTATTCAACAATATCCATTTTTTATAGCAAATTTTTGAACATTCTATCCTTGGGAAATCGCGTCACTTGGTCTAAATAGTTTGTCATTTTGTAAACCAGTTTTGGTCTTTGAGTTAAAAACTTATTTACTTGAGAATTGTTTCTCTCTTTGTTCTTGTATGAACTTTCAAACTTGTCAAACTTTTACTAGTTCTGTCATAACTTTAGATCCTCAAAGTATTCAAGACGATCCATTCCTTCTAGAAATTTTTCGAATATTCCATGCTCGAGAAAACGCATCATTTGGTCTAAATAGTTTGTCATTTTTCAAACAAGTTTTGGTCTTTGAATTAAAAACTTATTTACGTGAGAATTGTTTCTCTCTTTGTTCTTGGATGAACTTTCAAAATTGTAAAACTTTTCTGAGTTATTTTTTAAATTCAGTTCCCTAAAATTTTCAACAAGATCCATTCCTTCGAGCAATTTTTCGAACATTCCATGCTCGAGAAATCGCATCATTTGGTCTAAATAGTTTGTCATTTTGCAAACAAGTTTTGCTCTTTGAATTAAAAACTTATTTACGTGAGAATTGTTTCTCTCTTTGTTCTTGGACGAAGTTTCGAGCCTGTCAAACTTTTACTAGTTCTTTTATAACTTTGGATCCTTAAAGTATTCAAGACGATCTATTCTTTCGAGCAATTTTCTGAACATTCCATGCTCGGGGAATCGCATCATTTGGTCTAAATAATTTGTCATTCTGCAAACAAGTTTTGGTCTTTAAATGAAAAACTTATTACGTGAGAATTGTTTCTCTCTTTGTTCTTGGACGAACTTTTACGAGTTATTTTTTAACTTCAGTTCCCTAAAGTATTCAACAATATCCATTTTTTAGAGCAATTTTTCGAACATTCTATCCTTGGGAAATCGCGTCACTTGGTCTAAATAGTTTGTCATTTTGTAAACCAGTTTTGGTCTTTGAATTAAAAACTTATTTACTTGAGAATTGTTTCTCTCTTTGTTCTTGTATGAACTTTCAAACTTGTCAAACTTTTACTAGTTCTGTCATAACTTTAGATCCTCAAAGTATTCAAGACGATCCATTCCTTCTAGCAATTTTTCGAACATTCCATGCTCGAGAAAACGCATCGTTTGGTCTAAATAGTTTGTCATTTTGCAAACAAGTTTTGGTCTTTGAATTAAAAACTTATTTACATGAGAATTGTTTCTCTCTTTGTTCTTGGATGACCTTTCAAAATTGTAAAACTTTTCTGAGTTATTTTTTAACTTCAGTTCCCTAAAATTTTCAACAAGATCCATTCCTTCGAGCAATTTTTCGAACATTCCATGCTCGAGAAATCGCATCATTTGGTCTAAATAGTTTGTCATTTTGCAAACAAGTTTTGGTCTTTGAATTAAAAACTTATTTACGTGAGAATTGTTTCTCTCTTTGTTCCTGGACGAAGTTTCGAACCTGTCAAACTTTTACTAGTTCTTTTATAACTTTGGATCCTTCAATTATTCATGATGATCTATTCTTTCGAGCAATTTTCTAAACATTCCATGGTCTTGAAATCGCATCATTTGGTCTAAATAATTTGTCATTTTGCAAACAACTTTTGGTCTTTAAATTAAAAACTTATTACGTGAGAATTGTTTCTGTCTTTGTTCTTGGACGAACTTTCGAACTTGTCGAACTTTTACGAGTTATTTTTTAACTTCAGTTCCCTAAAGTATTCAACAATATCCATTTTTTAGTGCAATTTTTCGAACATTCCATCCTTGGGAAATCGCGTCACTTGGTCTAAATAGTTTGTCATTTTGTAAACAAGTTTTGGTCTTTGAATTAAAAACTTATTTACGTGACAATTGTTTCTCTCTTTGTTCTTGGACGAACTTTCGAAATTGTAAAACTTTTATGAGTTATTTTTTAACTTCAGTTCCCTAAAGTATTCAACAAGATCCATTCCTTCGAGCAATTTTTCGAACATTCCGTGCTAGGGAAATCGCATCTTTTGGTCTAAATAGTTTGTCATTTTGTAAACAAGTTTTGGTCTTTGAATTAAAAACTTATTTACGTGAGAATTGTTTCTCTCTTTGTTCTTGGACAAATTTCCGAACCTATCAAACTTTTACTAGTTCTTTTATAACATTGGATCCTTAAAGTATTCAAGACGATCCATTCATTTCAGCAATTTTCTGAATTTTCCAAGCTCGAGAAATCGCATCATTTGGTCTAAATAGTTTGTCGTTTTGCAAACAAGTTTTGGTCTTTGAATTAAAAACTTATTTACGTGAGAATTGTTTCTCGCTTTGTTCTTGGATGAACTTTCAAACTTGTCAAACTTTTACTAGTTCTTTCATAACTTTAGATCCTTAAAGTATTAAAGACGATCCATTCCTTCGAGCAATTTTTCGAATATTCCATGCTCGGTAAATCGCATCATTTGGCCTAAATAGTTTGTCATTTTGCAAACAAGTTTTGGTCTTTGAATTAAAAACTTATTTACGTGAGAATTGTTTCTCTCTTTGTTCCTGGACGAAGTTTCGAACATGTCAAACTTTTACTAGTTCTTTTATAACTTTGGATCCTTCAATTATTCATGATGATCTATTCTTTCGAGCAATTTTCTAAACATTCCATGGTTGAGAAATCGCATCATTTGGTCTAAATAATTTGTCATTTTGACAACTTTTGGTCTTTAAATTAAAAACTTATTACGTGAGAATTGTTTCTCTCTTTGTTCTTGGACGAACTTTCGAACTTGTCGAACTTTTACGAGTTATTTTTTAACTTCAGTTCCCTAAAGTATTCAACAATATCCATTTTTTAGTGCAATTTTTCGAACATTCCATCCTTGGGAAATCGCGTCACTTGGTCTAAATAGTTTGTCATTTTGTAAACAAGTTTTGGTCTTTGAATTAAAAACTTATTTACGTGACAATTGTTTCTCTCTTTGTTCTTGGACGAACTTTCGAAATTGTAAAACTTTTATGAGTTATTTTTTAACTTCAGTTCCCTAAAGTATTCAACAAGATCCATTCCTTCGAGCAATTTTTCGAACATTCCATGCTCGGGAAATCGCATCATTTGGTCTAAATAGTTTGTCATTTTGTAAACAAGTTTTGGTCTTTGAATTAAAAACTTATTTACGTGAGATTTGTTTCTCTCTTTGTTCTTGGACAAAGTTTCGAACCTATCAAACTTTTACTAGTTCTTTTATAACTTTGGATCCTTAAAGTATTCAAGACGATCCATTCATTTCAGCAATTTTCCGAATTTTCCAAGCTCGAGAAATCGCATCATTTGGTCTAAATAGTTTGTCGTTTTGCAAACAAGTTTTGGTCGTTGAATTAAAAACTTATTTACGTGAGAATTGTTTCTCGCTTTGTTCTTGGATGAACTTTCGAACTTGTCAAACTTTTACTAGTTCTTTCATAACTTTAGATCCTTAAAGTATTCAAGACGATCCATTCCTTCGAGCAATTTTTCGAATATTCCATGCTCGGTAAATCGCATCATTTGGCCTAAATAGTTTGTCATTTTGCAAACAAGTTTTGGTCTTTGAATTAAAAACTTATTTACGTGAGAATTGTTTCTCTCTTTGTTCCTGGACGAAGTTTCGAACCTGTCAAACTTTTACTAGTTCTTTTATAACTTTGGATCCTTCAATTATTCATGATGATCTATTCTTTCGAGCAATTTTCTAAACATTCCATGGTCGAGAAATCGCATCATTTGGTCTAAATAATTTGTCATTTTGCAAACAACTTTTGGTCTTTAAATTAAAAACTTATTACGTGAGAATTGTTTCTGTCTTTGTTCTTGGACGAACTTTCGAACTTGTCGAACTTTTACGAGTTATTTTTTAACTTCAGTTCCCTAAAGTATTCAACAATATCCATTTTTTAGTGCAATTTTTCGAACATTCCATCCTTGGGAAATCGCGTCACTTGGTCTAAATAGTTTGTCATTTTGTAAACAAGTTTTGGTCTTTGAATTAAAAACTTATTTACGTGACAATTGTTTCTCTCTTTGTTCTTGGACGAACTTTCGAAATTGTAAAACTTTTATGAGTTATTTTTTAACTTCAGTTCCCTAAAGTATTCAACAAGATCCATTCCTTCGAGCAATTTTTCGAACATTCCATGCTCGGGAAATCGCATCATTTGGTCTAAATAGTTTGTCATTTTGTAAACAAGTTTTGGTCTTTGAATTAAAAACTTATTTACGTGAGATTTGTTTCTCTCTTTGTTCTTGGACAAAGTTTCGAACCTATCAAACTTTTACTAGTTCTTTTATAACTTTGGATCCTTAAAGTATTCAAGACGATCCATTCATTTCAGCAATTTTCCGAATTTTCCAAGCTCGAGAAATCGCATCATTTGGTCTAAATAGTTTGTTGTTTTGCAAACAAGTTTTGGTCGTTGAATTAAAAACTTATTTACGTGAGAATTGTTTCTCGCTTTGTTCTTGGATGAACTTTCGAACTTGTCAAACTTTTACTAGTTCTTTCATAACTTTAGATCCTTAAAGTATTAAAGACGATCCATTCCTTCGAGCAATTTTTCGAATATTCCATGCTCGGTAAATCGCATCATTTGGCCTAAATAGTTTGTCATTTTGCAAACAAGTTTTGGTCTTTGAATTAAAAACTTATTTACGTGAGAATTGTTTCTCTCTTTGTTCCTGGACGAAGTTTCGAACCTGTCAAACTTTTACTAGTTCTTTTATAACTTTGGATCCTTCAATTATTCATGATGATCTATTCTTTCGAGCAATTTTCTAAACATTCCATGGTTGAGAAATCGCATCATTTGGTCTAAATAATTTGTCATTTTGCAAACAACTTTTGGTCTTTAAATTAAAAACTTATTACGTGAGAATTGTTTCTCTCTTTGTTCTTGGACGAACTTTCGAACTTGTCGAACTTTTACGAGTTATTTTTTAACTTCAGTTCCCTAAAGTATTCAACAATATCCATTTTTTAGTGCAATTTTTCGAACATTCCATCCTTGGGAAATCGCGTCACTTGGTCTAAATAGTTTGTCATTTTGTAAACAAGTTTTGGTCTTTGAATTAAAAACTTATTTACGTGACAATTGTTTCTCTCTTTGTTCTTGGACGAACTTTCGAAATTGTAAAACTTTTATGAGTTATTTTTTAACTTCAGTTCCCTAAAGTATTCAACAAGATCCATTCCTTCGAGCAATTTTTCGAACATTCCATGCTCGGGAAATCGCATCATTTGGTCTAAATAGTTTGTCATTTTGTAAACAAGTTTTGGTCTTTGAATTAAAAACTTATTTACGTGAGATTTGTTTCTCTCTTTGTTCTTGGACAAAGTTTCGAACCTATCAAACTTTTACTAGTTCTTTTATAACTTTGGATCCTTAAAGTATTCAAGACGATCCATTCATTTCAACAATTTTCCGAATTTTCCAAGCTCGAGAAATCGCATCATTTGGTCTAAATAGTTTGTCGTTTTGCAAACAAGTTTTGGTCTTTGAATTAAAAACTTATTTACGTGAGAATTGTTTCTCTCTTTGTTCCTGGACGAAGTTTCGAACCTGTCAAACTTTTACTAGTTCTTTTATAACTTTGAATCCTTCAATTATTCATGACGATCTATTCTTTCGAGCAATTTTCTAAACATTCCATGGTCGAGAAATCGCATAATTTGGTCTAAGTAATTTGTCATTTTGCAAACAACTTTTGGTCTTTAAATTAAAAACTTATTACGTGAGAATTGTTTCTCTCTTTGTTCTTGGACGAACTTTCGAACTTGTCGAACTTTTACGAGTTATTTTTTAACTTCAGTTCCCTAAAGTATTCAACAAGATCCATTTTTTAGAGCAATTTTTCGAACATTCCATCCTTGGGAAATCGCGTCACTTGGTCTAAATAGTTTGTCATTTTGTAAACAAGTTTTGGTCTTTGAATTAAAAACTTATTTACGTGACAATTGTTTCTCTCTTTGTTCTTGGATGAACTTTCGAACCTGACAACCTTTTACTAGTTCTTTTATAACTTTGGAACCTTAAAGTATTCAAGACGATCCATTCATTTCAGCAATTTTCCAAATTTTCCAAGCTCAGTGAATCGTATCATTTGGTCTAAATAGTTTGTCGTTTTGCAAATAAGTTTTGGTCGTTGAATTAAAATCTTATTTACGTGAGAATTGTTTCTCTCTTTGTTCCTAGACTAACTTTCGAAATTTTAAAACTTTTATGAGTTATTTTTTAACTTCAGTTCCCTAAAGTATTCAACAAGATACATTCCTTCGAGCAATTTTTCGAACATTCCATGCTCGGGAAATCGTATCATTTGGTCTAAATAGTTTGTCATTTTGCAAACAAGTTTTGGTCTTTGAATTAAAAACTTATTTACGTGAGAATTGTTTCTCTCCTTGTTCTTGGACGAACTTTCGAAATTGTAAAACTTTTATGAGTTATTTTTTAACTTCAGTTCCCTAAAGTATTCAACAAGATCCATTCCTTCGAGCAATTTTTCGAACATTCCATGCTCGGGAAATCGCATCATTTGGTCTAAATAGTTTGTCATTTTGTAAACAAGTTTTGGTCTTTGAATTAAAAACTTATTTACGTGAGATTTGTTTCTCTCTTTGTTCTTGGACAAAGTTTCGAACCTATCAAACTTTTACTAGTTCTTTTATAACTTTGGATCCTTAAAGTATTCAAGACGATCCATTCATTTCAGCAATTTTTCGAATTTTCCAAGCTCGAGAAATCGCATCATTTGGTCTAAATAGTTTGTCGTTTTGCAAACAAGTTTTGGTCGTTGAATTAAAAACTTATTTACGTGAGAATTGTTTCTCGCTTTGTTCTTGGATGAACTTTCGAACTTGTCAAACTTTTACTAGTTCTTTCATAACTTTAGATGCTTAAAGTATTCAAGACGATCCATTCCTTCAAGCAATTTTTCGAATATTCCATGCTCGGTAAATCGCATCATTTGGCCTAAATAGTTTGTCATTTTGCAAACAAGTTTTGGTCTTTGAATTAAAAACTTATTTACGTGAGAATTGTTTCTCTCTTTGTTCCTGGACGAAGTTTCGAACCTGTCAAACTTTTACTAGTTCTTTTATAACTTTGGATCCTTCAATTATTCATGATGATCTATTCTTTCGAGCAATTTTCTAAACATTCCATGGTTGAGAAATCGCATCATTTGGTCTAAATAATTTGTCATTTTGCAAACAACTTTTGGTCTTTAAATTAAAAACTTATTACGTGAGAATTGTTTCTCTCTTTGTTCTTGGACGAACTTTCGAACTTGTCGAACTTTTACGAGTTATTTTTTAACTTCAGTTCCCTAAAGTATTCAACAATATCCATTTTTTAGTGCAATTTTTCGAACATTCCATCCTTGGGAAATCGCGTCACTTGGTCTAAATAGTTTGTCATTTTGTAAACAAGTTTTGGTCTTTGAATTAAAAACTTATTTACGTGACAATTGTTTCTCTCTTTGTTCTTGGACGAACTTTCGAAATTGTAAAACTTTTATGAGTTATTTTTTAACTTCAGTTCCCTAAAGTATTCAACAAGATCCATTCCTTCGAGCAATTTTTCGAACATTCCATGCTCGGGAAATCGCATCATTTGGTCTAAATAGTTTGTCATTTTGTAAACAAGTTTTGGTCTTTGAATTAAAAACTTATTTACGTGAGATTTGTTTCTCTCTTTGTTCTTGGACAAAGTTTCGAACCTATCAAACTTTTACTAGTTCTTTTATAACTTTGGATCCTTAAAGTATTCAAGACGATCCATTCATTTCAACAATTTTCCGAATTTTCCAAGCTCGAGAAATCGCATCATTTGGTCTAAATAGTTTGTCGTTTTGCAAACAAGTTTTGGTCTTTGAATTAAAAACTTATTTACGTGAGAATTGTTTCTCTCTTTGTTCCTGGACGAAGTTTCGAACCTGTCAAACTTTTACTAGTTCTTTTATAACTTTGAATCCTTCAATTATTCATGACGATCTATTCTTTCGAGCAATTTTCTAAACATTCCATGGTCGAGAAATCGCATCATTTGGTCTAAGTAATTTGTCATTTTGCAAACAACTTTTGGTCTTTAAATTAAAAACTTATTACGTGAGAATTGTTTCTCTCTTTGTTCTTGGACGAACTTTCGAACTTGTCGAACTTTTACGAGTTATTTTTTAACTTCAGTTCCCTAAAGTATTCAACAAGATCCATTTTTTAGAGCAATTTTTCGAACATTCCATTCTTGGGAAATCGCGTCACTTGGTCTAAATAGTTTGTCATTTTGTAAACAAGTTTTGGTCTTTGAATTAAAAACTTATTTACGTGACAATTGTTTCTCTCTTTGTTCTTGGATGAACTTTCGAACCTGACAACCTTTTACTAGTTCTTTTATAACTTTGGAACCTTAAAGTATTCAAGACGATCCATTCATTTCAGCAATTTTCCAAATTTTCCAAGCTCAGTGAATCGTATCATTTGGTCTAAATAGTTTGTCGTTTTGCAAATAAGTTTTGGTCGTTGAATTAAAATCTTATTTACGTGAGAATTGTTTCTCTCTTTGTTCCTAGACTAACTTTCGAAATTTTAAAACTTTTATGAGTTATTTTTTAACTTCAGTTCCCTAAAGTATTCAACAAGATACATTCCTTCGAGCAATTTTTCGAACATTCCATGCTCGGGAAATCGTATCATTTGGTCTAAATAGTTTGTCATTTTGCAAACAAGTTTTGGTCTTTGAATTAAAAACTTATTTACGTGAGAATTGTTTCTCTCCTTGTTCTTGGACGAACTTTCGAAATTGTAAAACTTTTATGAGTTATTTTTTAACTTCAGTTCCCTAAAGTATTCAACAAGATCCATTCCTTCGAGCAATTTTTCGAACATTCCATGCTCGGGAAATCGCATCATTTGGTCTAAATAGTTTGTCATTTTGTAAACAAGTTTTGGTCTTTGAATTAAAAACTTATTTACGTGAGATTTGTTTCTCTCTTTGTTCTTGGACAAAGTTTCGAACCTATCAAACTTTTACTAGTTCTTTTATAACTTTGGATCCTTAAAGTATTCAAGACGATCCATTCATTTCAGCAATTTTTCGAATTTTCCAAGCTCGAGAAATCGCATCATTTGGTCTAAATAGTTTGTCGTTTTGCAAACAAGTTTTGGTCGTTGAATTAAAAACTTATTTACGTGAGAATTGTTTCTCGCTTTGTTCTTGGATGAACTTTCGAACTTGTCAAACTTTTACTAGTTCTTTCATAACTTTAGATGCTTAAAGTATTCAAGACGATCCATTCCTTCAAGCAATTTTTCGAATATTCCATGCTCGGTAAATCGCATCATTTGGCCTAAATAGTTTGTCATTTTGCAAACAAGTTTTGGTCTTTGAATTAAAAACTTATTTACGTGAGAATTGTTTCTCTCTTTGTTCCTGGACGAAGTTTCGAACCTGTCAAACTTTTACTAGTTCTTTTATAACTTTGGATCCTTCAATTATTCATGACGATCTATTCTTTCGAGCAATTTTCTAAACATTCCATGGTCTTGAAATCGCATCATTTGGTCTAAATAATTTGTCATTTTGCAAACAACTTTTGGTCTTTAAATTAAAAACTTATTACGTGAGAATTGTTTCTCTCTTTGTTCTTGGACGAACTTTCGAACTTGTCGAACTTTTACGAGTTATTTTTTAACTTCAGTTCCCTAAAGTATTCAACAAGATCCATTTTTTAGAGCAATTTTTCGAACATTCCATCCTTGGGAAATCGCGTCACTTGGTCTAAATAGTTTGTCATTTTGTAAACAAGTTTTGGTCTTTGAATTAAAAACTTATTTACGTGACAATTGTTTCTCTCTTTGTTCTTGGATGAACTTTCGAACCTGACAACCTTTTACTAGTTCTTTTATAACTTTGGAACCTTAAAGTATTCAAGACGATCCATTCATTTCAGCAATTTTCCAAATTTTCCAAGCTCAGTGAATCGTATCATTTGGTCTAAATAGTTTGTCGTTTTGCAAACAAGTTTTGGTCGTTGAATTAAAAACTTATTTACGTGAGAATTATTTCTCTCTTTGTTCTTGGACGAACTTTCGAACTTGTCAAACTTTTACTAGTTTATAACTTTGGATCCTTAAAGTATTCAAGACGATCCATTCATTTCAGCAATTTTTCGAATTTTCCATGCTCAGCAAATCGCATCATTTGGTCTAAATAGTTTGTCATTTAGCAAACAACTTTTGCTCTTTGAATTAAAAACTTATTTAGGTGAGAATTGTTTCTTTCTTTGTCTTTGTACGAACTTTCGAACTTGTCAAACTTTTACTGTTCTTTTATAACTTTGGATCCTTAAATTATTCAAGACGATCCATTCCTTCGAGCAATTTTTGGAATATTCCATGCTCGGTAAATCGCATCATTTGGCCTAAATAGTTTGTCATTTTGCAAACAACTTTTGGTCTTTGAATTAAAAACTTATTTACGTGAGAATTGTTTCTCTCTTTGTTCTTGGACGAACTTTCGAAATTGTAAAACTTTTATGAGTTATTTTTTAACTTCAGTTCCCTAAAGTATTCAACAAGATCCATTCCTTCGAGCAATTTTTCGAACACTCCATGCTCGGGAAATCTCATCATTTGGTCTAAATAGTTTGTCATTTTGCAAACAAGTTTTGGTCTTTGAATTAAAAACTTATTTACGTGAGAATTGTTTCTCTCTTTGTTCTTGGACGAACTTTCGAAATTGTAAAACTTTTATGAGTTATTTTTTAACTTCAGTTCCCTAAAGTAATCAACAAGATCCATTCCTTCGAGCAATTTTTCGAACATTCCATGCTCGGGAAATCGCATCATTTGGTCTAAATAGTTTGTCATTTTGTAAACAAGTTTTGGTCGTTGAATTAAAAACGTATTTACGTGAGAATTGTTTCTCGCTTTGTTCTTGGATGAACTTTCGGACTTGTCAAACTTTTACTAGTTCTTTCATAACTTTAGATCCTTAAAGTATTCAAGACGATCCATTCCTTCGAGCAATTTTTCGAAAATTCCATGCTCGGTAAATCGCATCATTTGGCCTAAATAGTTTGTCATTTTGCAAACAAGTTTTGGTCTTTGAATTAAAAAATTATTTACGAGAGAATTGTTTCTCTCTTTGTTCTTGGACAAAGTTTCGAACCTGTCAAACTTTTACTAGTTCTTTTATAACTTTGGATCCTTCAATTATTCATGACGATCTATTCTTTCGAGCAATTTTCTAAACATTCCATGGTCTTGAAATCGCATCATTTGGTCTAAATAATTTGTCATTTTGCAAATAACTTTTGGTCTTTAAATTAAAAACTTATTACGTGAGAATTGTTTCTCTCTTTGTTCTTGGACGAACTTTCGAACTTGTCGAACTTTTACGAGTTATTTTTTAACTTCAGTTCCCTAAAGTATTCAACAATATCCATTTTTTAGTGCAATTTTTCGAACATTCCATCCTTGGGAAATCGCGTCACTTGGTCTAAATAGTTTGTCATTTTGTAAACAAGTTTTGGTCTTTGAATTAAAAACTTATTTACGTGACAATTGTTTCTCTCTTTGTTCTTGGACGAACTTTCGAACCTGACAATCTTTTACTAGTTCTTTTATAACTTTGGAACCTTAAAGTTTTCCAGATGATCCATTCATTTCAGCAATTTTCCAAATCTTCCAAGCTCAGTAAATCGTATCATTTGGTCTAAATAGTTTGTCGTTTTGCAAACAAGTTTTGGTCGTTGAATTAAAAACTTATTTACGTGAGAATTGTTTCTCTCTTTGCTCTTGGACGAACTTTCGAACTTGTCAAACTTTTACTAGTTCTTTTATAACTTTGGATCCTTAAAGTATTCAAGACGATCCATTCATTTCAACAATTTTTCGAATTTTCCATGCTCGGCAAATCGCATCATTTGGTCTAAATAGTTTGTCATTTAGCAAACAACTTTTGCTCTTTGAATTAAAAACTTATTTAGGTGAGAATTGTTTCTTTCTTTGTCTTTGTACGAACTTTCGAACGTTCAAACTTTTACTGTTCTTTTATAACTTTGGATCCTTAAATTATTCAAGACGATCCATTCCTTCGAGCAATTTTTCAAATATACCATGCTCGGCAAATCGCATCATTTAGCCTAAATAGTTTGTCATTTTGCAAACAAGTTTTGGTCTTTGAATTAAAAACTTATTTACGTGACAATTGTTTCTCTTTTTGTTCCAAGACTAACTTTCGAAATTTTAAAACTTTTATGAGTTATTTTTTAACTTCAGTTCCCTAAAGTATTCAACAAGATCCATTTCTTCGAGCAATTTTTCGAACATTCCATGCTCGTGAAATCGTATCATTTGGTCTAAATAGTTTGTCATTTTGCAATCAAGTTTTGGTCTTTGAATTAAAAACTTATTTACGTGAGAATTGTTTCTCTCCTTGTTCTTGGACGAACTTTCGAAATTGTAAAACTTTTATGAGTTATTTTTTAACTTCAGTTCCCTAAAGTATTCAACAAGATCCATTCCTTCGAGCAATTTTTCGAACATTCCATGCTCGGGAAATCGCATCATTTGGTCTAAATAGTTTGTCATTTTGTAAACAAGTTTTGGTCTTTGAATTAAAAACTTATTTACGTGAGAATTGTTTCTCTCTTTATTCTTGGACAAAGTTTCGAACCTATCAAACTTTTACTAGTTCTTTTATAACTTTGGATCCTTAAAGTATTCAAGACGATCCATTCATTTCAGCAATTTTCCGACTTTTCCAAGCTCGAGAAATCCCATCATTTGGTCTAAATAGTTTGTCGTTTTGCAAACAAGTTTTGGTCGTTGAATTAAAAACTTATTTACGTGAGAATTGTTTCTCGCTTTGTTCTTGGATGAACTTTCAAACTTGTCAAACTTTTACTAGTTCTTTCATAACTTTAGATCCTTAAGGTATTCAAGACGATCCATTCCTTCGAGCAATTTTTCGAATATTTCATGCTCGGTAAATCGCATCATTTGGCCTAAATAGTTTGTCATTTTGCAAACAAGTTTTGGTCTTTGAATTAAAAACTTATTTACGTGAGAATTGTTTCTCTCTTTGTTCCTGGACAAAGTTTCGAACCTGTCAAACTTTTACTAGTTCTTTTATAACTTTGGATCCTTCAATTATTCATGATGATCTATTCTTTCGAGCAATTTTCTAAACATTCCATGGTCGAGAAATCGCATCATTTGGTCTAAATAATTTGTCATTTTGCAAACAACTTTTGGTCTTTAAATTAAAAACTTATTACGTGAGAATTGTTTCTGTCTTTTTTCTTGGACGAACTTTCGAACTTGTCGAACTTTTACGAGTTATTTTTTAACTTCAGTTCCCTAAAGTATTCAACAATATCCATTTTTTAGTGCAATTTTTCGAACATTCCATCCTTGGGAAATCGCGTCACTTGGTCTAAATAGTTTGTCATTTTGTAAACAAGTTTTGGTCTTTGAATTAAAAACTTATTTACGTGACAATTGTTTCTCTCTTTGTTCTTGGACGAACTTTCGAAATTGTAAAACTTTTATGAGTTATTTTTTAACTTCAGTTCCCTAAAGTATTCAACAAGATCCATTCCTTCGAGCAATTTTTCGAACATTCCATGCTCGGGAAATCGCATCATTTGGTCTAAATAGTTTGTCATTTTGTAAACAAGTTTTGGTCTTTGAATTAAAAACTTATTTACGTGAGATTTGTTTCTCTCTTTGTTCTTGGACAAAGTTTCGGACCTATCAAACTTTTACTAGTTCTTTTATAACTTTGGATCCTTAAAGTATTCAAGACGATCCATTCATTTCAGCAATTTTTCGAATTTTCCAAGCTCGAGAAATCGCATCATTTGGTCTAAATAGTTTGTCGTTTTGCAAACAAGTTTTGGTCTTTGAATTAAAAACTTATTTACGTGAGAATTGTTTCTCGCTTTGTTCTTGGATGAACTTTCGAACTTGTCAAACTTTTACTAGTTCTTTCATAACTTTAGATCCTTAAAGTATTAAAGACGATCCATTCCTTCGAGCAATTTTTCGAATATTTCATGCTCGGTAAATCGCATCATTTGGCCTAAATAGTTTGTCATTTTGCAAACAAGTTTTGGTCTTTGAATTAAAAACTTATTTACGTGAGAATTGTTTCTCTCTTTGTTCCTGGACAAAGTTTCGAACCTGTCAAACTTTTACTAGTTCTTTTATAACTTTGGATCCTTCAATTATTCATGATGATCTATTCTTTCGAGCAATTTTCTAAACATTCCATGGTCGAGAAATCGCATCATTTGGTCTAAATAATTTGTCATTTTGCAAACAACTTTTGGTCTTTAAATTAAAAACTTATTACGTGAGAATTGTTTCTGTCTTTGTTCTTGGACGAACTTTCGAACTTGTCGAACTTTTACGAGTTATTTTTTAACTTTAGTTCCCTAAAGTATTCAACAATATCCATTTTTTAGTGCAATTTTTCGAACATTCCATCCTTGGGAAATCGCGTCACTTGGTCTAAATAGTTTGTCATTTTGTAAACAAGTTTTGGTCTTTGAATTAAATACGTGACAATTGTTTCTCTCTTTGTTCTTGGACGAACTTTCGAAATTGTAAAACTTTTATGAGTTATTTTTTAACTTCAGTTCCCTAAAGTATTCAACAAGATCCATTCCTTCGAGCAATTTTTCGAACATTCCATGCTCGGGAAATCGCATCATTTGGTCTAAATAGTTTGTCATTTTGTAAACAAGTTTTGGTCTTTGAATTAAAAACTTATTTACGTGAGATTTGTTTCTCTCTTTGTTCTTGGACAAAGTTTCGAACCTATCAAACTTTTACTAGTTCTTTTATAACTTTGGATCCTTAAAGTATTCAAGATGATCCATTCATTTCAGCAATTTTCCGAATTTTCCAAGCTCGAGAAATCGCATCATTTGGTCTAAATAGTTTGTTGTTTTGCAAACAAGTTTTGGTCGTTGAATTAAAAACTTATTTACGTGAGAATTGTTTCTCGCTTTGTTCTTGGATGAACTTTCGAACTTGTCAAACTTTTACTAGTTCTTTCATAACTTTAGATCCTTAAAGTATTAAAGACGATCCATTCCTTCGAGCAATTTTTCGAATATTCCATGCTCGGTAAATCGCATCATTTGGCCTAAATAGTTTGTCATTTTGCAAACAAGTTTTGGTCTTTGAATTAAAAACTTATTTACGTGAGAATTGTTTCTCTCTTTGTTCCTGGACGAAGTTTCGAACCTGTCAAACTTTTACTAGTTCTTTTATAACTTTGGATCCTTCAATTATTCATGATGATCTATTCTTTCGAGCAATTTTCTAAACATTCCATGGTTGAGAAATCGCATCATTTGGTCTAAATAATTTGTCATTTTGCAAACAACTTTTGGTCTTTAAATTAAAAACTTATTACGTGAGAATTGTTTCTCTCTTTGTTCTTGGACGAACTTTCGAACTTGTCGAACTTTTACGAGTTATTTTTTAACTTCAGTTCCCTAAAGTATTCAACAATATCCATTTTTTAGTGCAATTTTTCGAACATTCCATCCTTGGGAAATCGCGTCACTTGGTCTAAATAGTTTGTCATTTTGTAAACAAGTTTTGGTCTTTGAATTAAAAACTTATTTACGTGACAATTGTTTCTCTCTTTGTTCTTGGACGAACTTTCGAAATTGTAAAACTTTTATGAGTTATTTTTTAACTTCAGTTCCCTAAAGTATTCAACAAGATCCATTCCTTCGAGCAATTTTTCGAACATTCCATGCTCGGGAAATCGCATCATTTGGTCTAAATAGTTTGTCATTTTGTAAACAAGTTTTGGTCTTTGAATTAAAAACTTATTTACGTGAGATTTGTTTCTCTCTTTGTTCTTGGACAAAGTTTCGAACCTATCAAACTTTTACTAGTTCTTTTATAACTTTGGATCCTTAAAGTATTCAAGACGATCCATTCATTTCAACAATTTTCCGAATTTTCCAAGCTCGAGAAATCGCATCATTTGGTCTAAATAGTTTGTCGTTTTGCAAACAAGTTTTGGTCTTTGAATTAAAAACTTATTTACGTGAGAATTGTTTCTCTCTTTGTTCCTGGACGAAGTTTCGAACCTGTCAAACTTTTACTAGTTCTTTTATAACTTTGAATCCTTCAATTATTCATGACGATCTATTCTTTCGAGCAATTTTCTAAACATTCCATGGTCGAGAAATCGCATAATTTGGTCTAAATAATTTGTCATTTTGCAAACAACTTTTGGTCTTTAAATTAAAAACTTATTACGTGAGAATTGTTTCTCTCTTTGTTCTTGGACGAACTTTCGAACTTGTCGAACTTTTACGAGTTATTTTTTAACTTCAGTTCCCTAAAGTATTCAACAAGATCCATTTTTTAGAGCAATTTTTCGAACATTCCATCCTTGGGAAATCGCGTCACTTGGTCTAAATAGTTTGTCATTTTGTAAACAAGTTTTGGTCTTTGAATTAAAAACTTATTTACGTGACAATTGTTTCTCTCTTTGTTCTTGGATGAACTTTCGAACCTGACAACCTTTTACTAGTTCTTTTATAACTTTGGAACCTTAAAGTATTCAAGACGATCCATTCATTTCAGCAATTTTCCAAATTTTCCAAGCTCAGTGAATCGTATCATTTGGTCTAAATAGTTTGTCGTTTTGCAAATAAGTTTTGGTCGTTGAATTAAAATCTTATTTACGTGAGAATTGTTTCTCTCTTTGTTCCTAGACTAACTTTCGAAATTTTAAAACTTTTATGAGTTATTTTTTAACTTCAGTTCCCTAAAGTATTCAACAAGATACATTCCTTCGAGCAATTTTTCGAACATTCCATGCTCGGGAAATCGTATCATTTGGTCTAAATAGTTTGTCATTTTGCAAACAAGTTTTGGTCTTTGAATTAAAAACTTATTTACGTGAAAATTGTTTCTCTCCTTGTTCTTGGACGAACTTTCGAAATTGTAAAACTTTTATGAGTTATTTTTTAACTTCAGTTCCCTAAAGTATTCAACAAGATCCATTCCTTCGAGCAATTTTTCGAACATTCCATGCTCGGGAAATCGCATCATTTGGTCTAAATAGTTTGTCATTTTGTAAACAAGTTTTGGTCTTTGAATTAAAAACTTATTTACGTGAGATTTGTTTCTCTCTTTGTTCTTGGACAAAGTTTCGAACCTATCAAACTTTTACTAGTTCTTTTATAACTTTGGATCCTTAAAGTATTCAAGACGATCCATTCATTTCAGCAATTTTTCGAATTTTCCAAGCTCGAGAAATCGCATCATTTGGTCTAAATAGTTTGTCGTTTTGCAAACAAGTTTTGGTCGTTGAATTAAAAACTTATTTACGTGAGAATTGTTTCTCGCTTTGTTCTTGGATGAACTTTCGAACTTGTCAAACTTTTACTAGTTCTTTCATAACTTTAGATGCTTAAAGTATTCAAGACGATCCATTCCTTCAAGCAATTTTTCGAATATTCCATGCTCGGTAAATCGCATCATTTGGCCTAAATAGTTTGTCATTTTGCAAACAAGTTTTGGTCTTTGAATTAAAAACTTATTTACGTGAGAATTGTTTCTCTCTTTGTTCCTGGACGAAGTTTCGAACCTGTCAAACTTTTACTAGTTCTTTTATAACTTTGGATCCTTCAATTATTCATGACGATCTATTCTTTCGAGCAATTTTCTAAACATTCCATGGTCTTGAAATCGCATCATTTGGTCTAAATAATTTGTCATTTTGCAAACAACTTTTGGTCTTTAAATTAAAAACTTATTACGTGAGAATTGTTTCTCTCTTTGTTCTTGGACGAACTTTCGAACTTGTCGAACTTTTACGAGTTATTTTTTAACTTCAGTTCCCTAAAGTATTCAACAAGATCCATTTTTTAGAGCAATTTTTCGAACATTCCATCCTTGGGAAATCGCGTCACTTGGTCTAAATAGTTTGTCATTTTGTAAACAAGTTTTGGTCTTTGAATTAAAAACTTATTTACGTGACAATTGTTTCTCTCTTTGTTCTTGGATGAACTTTCGAACCTGACAACCTTTTACTAGTTCTTTTATAACTTTGGAACCTTAAAGTATTCAAGACGATCCATTCATTTCAGCAATTTTCCAAATTTTCCAAGCTCAGTGAATCGTATCATTTGGTCTAAATAGTTTGTCGTTTTGCAAACAAGTTTTGGTCGTTGAATTAAAAACTTATTTACGTGAGAATTATTTCTCTCTTTGTTCTTGGACGAACTTTCGAACTTGTCAAACTTTTACTAGTTTATAACTTTGGATCCTTAAAGTATTCAAGACGATCCATTCATTTCAGCAATTTTTCGAATTTTCCATGCTCAGCAAATCGCATCATTTGGTCTAAATAGTTTGTCATTTAGCAAACAACTTTTGCTCTTTGAATTAAAAACTTATTTAGGTGAGAATTGTTTCTTTCTTTGTCTTTGTACGAACTTTCGAACTTGTCAAACTTTTACTGTTCTTTTATAACTTTGGATCCTTAAATTATTCAAGACGATCCATTCCTTCGAGCAATTTTTGGAATATTCCATGCTCGGTAAATCGCATCATTTGGCCTAAATAGTTTGTCATTTTGCAAACAACTTTTGGTCTTTGAATTAAAAACTTATTTACGTGAGAATTGTTTCTCTCTTTGTTCTTGGACGAACTTTCGAAATTGTAAAACTTTTATGAGTTATTTTTTAACTTCAGTTCCCTAAAGTATTCAACAAGATCCATTCCTTCGAGCAATTTTTCGAACACTCCATGCTCGGGAAATCTCATCATTTGGTCTAAATAGTTTGTCATTTTGCAAACAAGTTTTGGTCTTTGAATTAAAAACTTATTTACGTGAGAATTGTTTCTCTCTTTGTTCTTGGACGAACTTTCGAAATTGTAAAACTTTTATGAGTTATTTTTTAACTTCAGTTCCCTAAAGTAATCAACAAGATCCATTCCTTCGAGCAATTTTTCGAACATTCCATGCTCGGGAAATCGCATCATTTGGTCTAAATAGTTTGTCATTTTGTAAACAAGTTTTGGTCGTTGAATTAAAAACGTATTTACGTGAGAATTGTTTCTCGCTTTGTTCTTGGATGAACTTTCGGACTTGTCAAACTTTTACTAGTTCTTTCATAACTTTAGATCCTTAAAGTATTCAAGACGATCCATTCCTTCGAGCAATTTTTCGAAAATTCCATGCTCGGTAAATCGCATCATTTGGCCTAAATAGTTTGTCATTTTGCAAACAAGTTTTGGTCTTTGAATTAAAAAATTATTTACGAGAGAATTGTTTCTCTCTTTGTTCTTGGACAAAGTTTCGAACCTGTCAAACTTTTACTAGTTCTTTTATAACTTTGGATCCTTCAATTATTCATGACGATCTATTCTTTCGAGCAATTTTCTAAACATTCCATGGTCTTGAAATCGCATCATTTGGTCTAAATAATTTGTCATTTTGCAAATAACTTTTGGTCTTTAAATTAAAAACTTATTACGTGAGAATTGTTTCTCTCTTTGTTCTTGGACGAACTTTCGAACTTGTCGAACTTTTACGAGTTATTTTTTAACTTCAGTTCCCTAAAGTATTCAACAATATCCATTTTTTAGTGCAATTTTTCGAACATTCCATCCTTGGGAAATCGCGTCACTTGGTCTAAATAGTTTGTCATTTTGTAAACAAGTTTTGGTCTTTGAATTAAAAACTTATTTACGTGACAATTGTTTCTCTCTTTGTTCTTGGACGAACTTTCGAACCTGACAATCTTTTACTAGTTCTTTTATAACTTTGGAACCTTAAAGTTTTCCAGATGATCCATTCATTTCAGCAATTTTCCAAATCTTCCAAGCTCAGTAAATCGTATCATTTGGTCTAAATAGTTTGTCGTTTTGCAAACAAGTTTTGGTCGTTGAATTAAAAACTTATTTACGTGAGAATTGTTTCTCTCTTTGCTCTTGGACGAACTTTCGAACTTGTCAAACTTTTACTAGTTCTTTTATAACTTTGGATCCTTAAAGTATTCAAGACGATCCATTCATTTCAACAATTTTTCGAATTTTCCATGCTCGGCAAATCGCATCATTTGGTCTAAATAGTTTGTCATTTAGCAAACAACTTTTGCTCTTTGAATTAAAAACTTATTTAGGTGAGAATTGTTTCTTTCTTTGTCTTTGTACGAACTTTCGAACGTTCAAACTTTTACTGTTCTTTTATAACTTTGGATCCTTAAATTATTCAAGACGATCCATTCCTTCGAGCAATTTTTCAAATATACCATGCTCGGCAAATCGCATCATTTAGCCTAAATAGTTTGTCATTTTGCAAACAAGTTTTGGTCTTTGAATTAAAAACTTATTTACGTGACAATTGTTTCTCTTTTTGTTCCAAGACTAACTTTCGAAATTTTAAAACTTTTATGAGTTATTTTTTAACTTCAGTTCCCTAAAGTATTCAACAAGATCCATTTCTTCGAGCAATTTTTCGAACATTCCATGCTCGTGAAATCGTATCATTTGGTCTAAATAGTTTGTCATTTTGCAATCAAGTTTTGGTCTTTGAATTAAAAACTTATTTACGTGAGAATTGTTTCTCTCCTTGTTCTTGGACGAACTTTCGAAATTGTAAAACTTTTATGAGTTATTTTTTAACTTCAGTTCCCTAAAGTATTCAACAAGATCCATTCCTTCGAGCAATTTTTCGAACATTCCATGCTCGGGAAATCGCATCATTTGGTCTAAATAGTTTGTCATTTTGTAAACAAGTTTTGGTCTTTGAATTAAAAACTTATTTACGTGAGAATTGTTTCTTTCTTTATTCTTGGACAAAGTTTCGAACCTATCAAACTTTTACTAGTTCTTTTATAACTTTGGATCCTTAAAGTATTCAAGACGATCCATTCATTTCAGCAATTTTCCGACTTTTCCAAGCTCGAGAAATCGCATCATTTGGTCTAAATAGTTTGTCGTTTTGCAAACAAGTTTTGGTCGTTGAATTAAAAACTTATTTACGTGAGAATTGTTTCTCGCTTTGTTCTTGGATGAACTTTCAAACTTGTCAAACTTTTACTAGTTCTTTCATAACTTTAGATCCTTAAAGTATTCAAGACGATCCATTCCTTCGAGCAATTTTTCGAATATTCCATGCTCGGTAAATCGCATCATTTGGCCTAAATAATTTGTCATTTTGCAAACAAGTTTTGGTCTTTGAATTAAAAACTTATTTACGTGAGAATTGTTTCTCTCTTTGTTCCTGGACGAAGTTTCGAACCTGTCAAACTTTTACTAGTTCTTTTATAACTTTGGATCCTTCAATTATTCATGACGATCTATTCTTTCGAGCAATTTTCTAAACATTCCATGGTCGAGAAATCGCATCATTTGGTTTAAATAATTTGTCATTTTGCAAACAACTTTTGGTCTTTAAATTAAAAACTTATTACGTGAGAATTGTTTCTCTCTTTGTTCTTGGACGAACTTTCGAACTTGTCGAACTTTTACGAGTTATTTTTTAACTTCAGTTCCCTAAAGTATTCAACAATATCCATTTTTTAGTGCAATTTTTCGAACATTCCATCCTTGGGAAATCGCGTCACTTGGTCTAAATAGTTTGTCATTTTGTAAACAAGTTTTGGTCTTTGAATTAAAAACTTATTTACGTGACAATTGTTTCTCTCTTTGTTCTTGGACGAACTTTCGAACCTGACAATCTTTTACTAGTTCTTTTATAACTTTGGAACCTTAAAGTTTTCCAGATGATCCATTCATTTCAGCAATTTTCCAAATTTTCCAAGCTCAGTAAATCGTATCATTTGGTCTAAATAGTTTGTCGTTTTGCAAACAAGTTTTGGTCGTTGAATTAAAAACTTATTTACGTGAGAATTGTTTCTCTCTTTGCTCTTGGACGAACTTTCGAACTTGTCAAACTTTTACTAGTTCTTTTATAACTTTGGATCCTTAAAGTATTCAAGACGATCCATTCATTTCAACAATTTTTCGAATTTTCCATGCTCGGCAAATCGCATCATTTGGTCTAAATAGTTTGTCATTTAGCAAACAACTTTTGCTCTTTGAATTAAAAACTTATTTAGGTGAGAATTGTTTCTTTCTTTGTCTTTGTACGAACTTTCGAACGTTCAAACTTTTATTGTTCTTTTATAACTTTGGATCCTTAAATTATTCAAGACGATCCATTCCTTCGAGCAATTTTTCAAATATACCATGCTCGGCAAATCGCATCATTTAGCCTAAATAGTTTGTCATTTTGCAAACAAGTTTTGGTCTTTGAATTAAAAACTTATTTACGTGAGAATTGTTTCTCTTTTTGTTCCTAGACTAACTTTCGAAATTTTAAAACTTTTATGAGTTATTTTTTAACTTCAGTTCCCTAAAGTATTCAACAAGATCCATTTCTTCGAGCAATTTTTCGAACATTCCATGCTCGTGAAATCGTATCATTTGGTCTAAATAGTTTGTCATTTTGCAATCAAGTTTTGGTCTTTGAATTAAAAACTTATTTACGTGAGAATTGTTTCTCTCTTTGTTCTTGGACAAAGTTTCGAACCTATCAAACTTTTACTAGTTCTTTTATAACTTTGGATCCTTAAAGTATTCAAGACGATCCATTCATTTCAGCAATTTTCCGACTTTTCCAAGCTCGAGAAATCGCATCATTTGGTCTAAATAGTTTGTCGTTTTGCAAACAAGTTTTGGTCGTTGAATTAAAAACTTATTTACGTGAGAATTGTTTCTCGCTTTGTTCTTGGATGAACTTTCGAACTTGTCAAACTTTTACTAGTTCTTTCATAACTTTAGATCCTTAAAGTATTCAAGACGATCCATTCCTTCGAGCAATTTTTCGAATATTCCATGCTCGGTAAATCGCATCATTTGGCCTAAATAGTTTGTCATTTTGCAAACAAGTTTTGGTCTTTGAATTAAAAACTTATTTACGTGAGAATTGTTTCTCTCTTTGTTCCTGGACGAAGTTTCGAACCTGTCAAACTTTTACTAGTTCTTTTATAACTTTGGATCCTTCAATTATTCATGACGATCTATTCTTTCGAGCAATTTTCTAAACATTCCATGGTCGAGAAATCGCATCATTTGGTCTAAATAATTTGTCATTTTGCAAACAACTTTTGGTCTTTAAATTAAAAACTTATTACGTGAGAATTGTTTCTCTCTTTGTTCTTGGACGAACTTTCGAACTTGTCGAACTTTTACGAGTTATTTTTTAACTTCAGTTCCCTAAAGTATTCAACAAGATCCATTTTTTAGAGCAATTTTTCGAACATTCCATCCTTGGGAAATCGCGTCACTTGGTCTAAATATTTTGTCATTTTGTAAACAAGTTTTGGTCTTTGAATTAAAAACTTATTTACGTGACAATTGTTTCTCTCTTTGTTTTTGGATGAACTTTCGAACCTGACAACCTTTTACTAGTTCTTTTATAACTTTGGAACCTTAAAGTATTCAAGACGATCCATTCATTTCAGCAATTTTCCAAATTTTCCAAGCTCAGTAAATCATATCATTTGGTCTAAATAGTTTGTCGTTTTGCAAACAAGTTTTGGTCGTTGAATTAAAAACTTATTTACGTGAGAATTATTTCTCTCTTTGTTCTTGGACGAACTTTCGAACTTGTCAAACTTTTACTAGTTTATAACTTTGGATCCTTAAAGTATTCAAGACGATCCATTCATTTCAGCAATTTTTCGAATTTTCCATGCTCGGCAAATCGCATCATTTGGTCTAAATAGTTTGTCATTTAGCAAACAACTTTTGCTCTTTGAATTAAAATCTTATTAGGTGAGAATTGTTTCTTTCTTTGTCTTTGTACGAACTTTCGAACTTGTCAAACTTTTACTGTTCTTTTATAACTTTGGATCCTTAAATTATTCAAGACGATCCATTCCTTCGAGCAATTTTTGGAATATTCCATGCTCGGTAAATCGCATCATTTGGCCTAAATAGTTTGTCATTTTGCAAACAAGTTTTGGTCTTTGAATTAAAAACTTATTTACGTGAGAATTGTTTCTCTCTTTGTTCCTGGACGAAGTTTCGAACCTGTCAAACTTTTACTAGTTCTTTTATAACTTTGGATCCTTCAAAGTATTCAAGACGATCCATTCATTTCAGCAATTTTCCGAATTTTCCAAGCTCGAGAAATCGCATCATTTGGTCTAAATAGTTTGTCGTTTTGCAAACAAGTTTTGGTCTTTGAATTAAAAACTTATTTACGTGAGAATTGTTTCTCGCTTTGTTCTTGGATGAACTTTCGAACTTGTCAAACTTTTACTAGTTCTTTCATAACTTTAGATCCTTAAAGTATTCAAGACGATCCATTCCTTCGAGCAATTTTTCGAATATTCCATGCTCGGTAAATCGCATCATTTGGCCTAAATAGTTTGTCATTTTGCAAACAAGTTTTGGTCTTTGAATTAAAAACTTATTTACGTGAGAATTGTTTCTCTCTTTGTTCCTGGACGAAGTTTCGAACCTGTCAAACTTTTACTAGTTTTTTTATAACTTTGGATCCTTCAATTATTCATGACGATCTATTCTTTCGAGCAATTTTCTAAACATTCCATGGTCGAGAAATCGCATAATTTGGTCTAAATAATTTGTCATTTTGCAAACAACTTTTGGTCTTTAAATTAAAAACTTATTACGTGAGAATTGTTTCTCTCTTTGTTCTTGGACGAACTTTCGAACTTGTCGAACTTTTACGAGTTATTTTTTAACTTCAGTTCCCTAAAGTATTCAACAAGATCCATTTTTTAGAGCAATTTTTCGAACATTCCATCCTTGGGAAATCGCGTCACTTGGTCTAAATAGTTTGTCATTTTGTAAACAAGTTTTGGTCTTTGAATTAAAAACTTATTTACGTGACAATTGTTTCTCTCTTTGTTTTTGGATGAACTTTCGAACCTGACAACCTTTTACTAGTTCTTTTATAACTTTGGAACCTTAAAGTATTCAAGACGATCCATTCATTTCAGCAATTTTCCAAATTTTCCAAGCTCAGTAAATCGTATCATTTGGTCTAAATAGTTTGTCGTTTTGCAAACAAGTTTTGGTCGTTGAATTAAAAACTTATTTATGTGAGAATTATTTCTCTCTTTGTTCTTGGACGAACTTTCGAACTTGTCAAACTTTTACTAGTTTATAACTTTGGATCCTTAAAGTATTCAAGACGATCCATTCATTTCAGCAATTTTTCGAATTTTCCATGCTCGGCAAATCGCATCATTTGGTCTAAATAGTTTGTCATTTAGTAAACAACTTTTGCTCTTTGAATTAAAAACTTATTTAGGTGAGAATTGTTTCTTTCTTTGTCTTTGTACGAACATTCGAACGTTCAAACTTTTACTGTTCTTTTATAACTTTGGATCCTTAAATTATTCAAGACGATCCATTCCTTCGAGCAATTTTTCAAATATACCATGCTCGGCAAATCGCATCATTTAGCCTAAATAGTTTGTCATTTTGCAAACAAGTTTTGGTCGTTGAATTAAAAACTTATTTACGTGAGAATTGTTTCTTTCTTTGTCTTTGTACGAACTTTCGAACTTGTCAAACTTTTACTGTTCTTTTATAACTTTGGATCCTTAAATTATTCAAGACGATCCATTCCTTCGAGCAATTTTTGGAATATTCCATGCTCGGTAAATCGCATCATTTGGCCTAAATAGTTTGTCATTTTGCAAGCAAGTTTTGGTCTTTGAATTAAAAACTTATTTACGTGAGAATTGTTTCTCTCTTTGTTCTTGGACGAACTTTCGAAATTGTAAAACTTTTATGAGTTATTTTTTAACTTCAGTTCCCTAAAGTATTCAACAAGATCCATTCCTTCGAGCAATTTTTCGAACATTCCATGCTCGGGAAATCTCATCATTTGGTCTAAATAGTTTGTCATTTTGCAAACAAGTTTTGGTCTTTGAATTAAAAACTTATTTACGTGAGAATTGTTTCTCTCTTTGTTCTTGGACGAACTTTCGAAATTGTAAAACTTTTATGAGTTATTTTTTAACTTCAGTTCCCTAAAGTATTCAAAGACGATCCATTCATTTCAGCAATTTTCCGAATTTTCCAAGCTCGAGAAATCGCATCATTTGGTCTAAATAGTTTGTCATTTTGTAAACAAGTTTTTGTCGTTGAATTAAAAACGTATTTACGTGAGAATTGTTTCTCGCTTTGTTCTTGGATGAACTTTCGGACTTGTCAAACTTTTACTAGTTCTTTCATAACTTTAGATCCTTAAAGTATTCAAGACGATCCATTCCTTCGAGCAATTTTTCGAAAATTCCATGCTCGGTAAATCGCATCATTTGGCCTAAATAGTTTGTCATTTTGCAAACAAGTTTTGGTCTTTGAATTAAAAAATTATTTACGAGAGAATTGTTTCTCTCTTTGTTCTTGGACAAAGTTTCGAACCTGTCAAACTTTTACTAGTTCTTTTATAACTTTGGATCCTTCAATTATTCATGACGATCTATTCTTTCGAGCAATTTTCTAAACATTCCACGGTCTTGAAATCGCATCATTTGGTCTAAATAATTTGTCATTTTGCAAACAACTTTTGGTCTTTAAATTAAAAACTTATTACGTGAGAATTGTTTCTCTCTTTGTTCTTGGACGAACTTTCGAACTTGTCGAACTTTTACGAGTTATTTTTTAACTTCAGTTCCCTAAAGTATTCAACAAGATCCATTTTTTAGAGCAATTTTTCGAACATTCCATCCTTGGGAAATCGCGTCACTTGGTCTAAATAGTTTGTCATTTTGTAAACAAGTTTTGATCTTTGAATTAAAAACTTATTTACGTGACAATTGTTTCTCTCTTTGTTTTTGGATGAACTTTCGAACCTGACAACCTTTTACTAGTTCTTTTATAACTTTGGAACCTTAAAGTATTCAAGACGATCCATTCATTTCAGCAATTTTCCAAATTTTCCAAGCTCAGTAAATCGAATCATTTGGTCTAAATAGTTTGTCGTTTTGCAAACAAGTTTTGGTCATTGAATTAAAAACTTATTTACGTGAGAATTATTTCTCTCTTTGTTCTTGGACGAACTTTCGAACTTGTCAAACTTTTACTAGTTTATAACTTTGGATCCTTAAAGTATTCAAGACGATCCATTCATTTCAGCAATTTTTCGAATTTTCCATGCTCGGCAAATCGCATCATTTGGTCTAAATAGTTTGTCATTTAGCAAACAACTTTTGCTCTTTGAATTAAAAACTTATTTTGGTGAGAATTGTTTCTTTCTTTGTCTTTGTACGAACTTTCGAACTTGTCAAACTTTTACTGTTCATTTATAACTTTGGATCCTTAAATTATTCAAGATGATCCATTCCTTCGAGCAATTTTTCGAATATTCCATGCTCGGTAAATCGCATCATTTGGCCTAAATAGTTTGTCATTTTGCAAACAAGTTTTGGTCTTTGAATTAAAAACTTATTTACGTGAGAATTGTTTCTCTCTTTGTTCTTGGACGAACTTTCGAAATTGTAAAACTTTTATGAGTTATTTTTTAACTTCAGTTCCCTAAAGTATTCAACAAGATCCATTCCTTCGAGCAATTTTTCGAACATTCCGTGCTCGGGAAATCGCATCATTTGGTCCAAATAGTTGTCATTTTGTAAACAAGTTTTGGTCTTTGAATTAAAAACTTATTTACGTGAGAATTGTTTCTCTCTTTGTTCTTGGACAAAGTTCCGAACCTATCAAACTTTTACTAGTTCTTTTATAACTTTGGATCCTTAAAGTATTCAAGACGATCCATTCATTTCAGCAATTTTCCGAATTTTCCAAGCTCTAGAAATCGCATCATTTGGTCTAAATAGTTTGTCGTTTTGCAAACAAGTTTTGGTCTTTGAATTAAAAACTTATTTACGTGAGAATTGTTTCTCGCTTTGTTCTTGGATGAACTTTCGAACTTGTCAAACTTTTACTAGTTCTTTCATAACTTTAGATCCTTAAAGTATTCAAGACGATCCATTCCTTCGAGCAATTTTTCGAATATTCCATGCTCGGTAAATCGCATCATTTGGCCTAAATAGTTTGTCATTTTGCAAACAAGTTTTGGTCTTTGAATTAAAAACTTATTTACGTGAGAATTGTTTCTCTCTTTGTTCCTGGACGAAGTTTCGAACCTGTCAAACTTTTACTAGTTTTTTTATAACTTTGGATCCTTCAATTATTCATGACGATCTATTCTTTCGAGCAATTTTCTAAACATTCCATGGTCGAGAAATCGCATCATTTGGTCTAAATAATTTGTCATTTTGCAAACAACTTTTGGTCTTTAAATTAAAAACTTATTACGTGAGAATTGTTTCTCTCTTTGTTCTTGGACGAACTTTCGAACTTGTCGAACTTTTACGAGTTATTTTTTAACTTCAGTTCCCTAAAGTATTCAACAAGATCCATTCCTTCGAGCAATTTTTCGAACATTCCATGCTCGGGAAATCGTATCATTTGGTCTAAATAGTTTGTCATTTTGCAAACAAGTTTTGGTCTTTGAATTAAAAACTTATTTACGTGAGAATTGTTTCTCTCTTTGTTCTTGGACGAACTTTCGAAATTGTAAAACTTTTATGAGTTATTTTTTAACTTCAGTTCCCTAAAGTATTCAACAAGATCCATTCCTTCGAGCAAATTTTCGAACATTCCATGCTCGGGAAATCGCATCATTTGGTCTAAATAGTTTGTCATTTCGTAAACAAGTTTTGGTCTTTGAATTAAAAACTTATTTACGTGAGAATTGTTTCTCTCTTTGTTCTTGGACAAAGTTCCGAACCTATCAAACTTTTACTAGTTCTTTTATAACTTTGGATCCTTAAATTATTCAAGACGATCCATTCCTTCGAGCAATTTTTCAAATATACCATGCTCGGCAAATCGCATCCTTTAGCCTAAATAGTTTGTCATTTTGCAAACAAGTTTTGGTCTTTGAATTAAAAACTTATTTACGTGAAAATTGTTTCTCTTTTTGTTCCTAGACTAACTTTCGAAATTTTAAAACTTTTATGAGTTATTTTTTAACTTTATGTTCCCTAAAGTATTCAACAAGATCCATTTCTTCGAGCAATTTTTCGAACATTTCATGCTCGTGAAATCGTATCATTTGGTCTAAATAGTTTGTCATTTTGCAATCAAGTTTTGGTCTTTGAATTAAAAACTTATTTACGTGAGAATTGTTTCTCTCCTTGTTCTTGGACGAACTTTCGAAATTGTAAAACTTTTATGAGTTATTTTTTAACTTCAGTTCCCTAAAGTATTCAACAAGATCCATTCCTTCGAGCAATTTTTCGAACATTCCATGCTCTGGAAATCGCATCATTTGGTCTAAATAGTTTGTCATTTTGTAAACAAGTTTTGGTCTTTGAATTAAAAACTTATTTACGTGAGATTTGTTTCTCTCTTTGTTCTTGGACAAAGTTTCGAACCTATCAAACTTTTACTAGTTCTTTTATAACTTTGGATCCTTAAAGTATTCAAGACGATCCATTCATTTCAGCAATTTTCCGAATTTTCCAAGCTCGAGAAATCGCATCATTTGGTCTAAATAGTTTGTTGTTTTGCAAACAAGTTTTGGTCGTTGAATTAAAAACTTATTTACGTGAGAATTGTTTCTCGCTTTGTTCTTGGATGAACTTTCGAACTTGTCAAACTTTTACTAGTTCTTTCATAACTTTAGATCCTTAAAGTATTCAAGACGATCCATTCCTTCGAGCAATTTTTCGAATATTCCATGCTCGGTAAATCGCATCATTTGGCCTAAATAGTTTGTCATTTTGCAAACAAGTTTTGGTCTTTGAATTAAAAACTTATTTACGTGAGAATTGTTTCTCTCTTTGTTCCTGGACGAAGTTTCGAACCTGTCAAACTTTTACTAGTTTTTTTATAACTTTGGATCCTTCAATTATTCATGACGATCTATTCTTTCGAGCAATTTTCTAAACATTCCATGGTCGAGAAATCGCATCATTTGGTCTAAATAATTTGTCATTTTGCAAACAACTTTTGGTCTTTAAATTAAAAACTTATTACGTGAGAATTGTTTCTGTCTTTGTTCTTGGACGAACTTTCGAACTTGTCGAACTTTTACGAGTTATTTTTTAACTTCAGTTCCCTAAAGTATTCAACAAGATCCATTTTTTAGAGCAATTTTTCGAACATTCCATCCTTGGGAAATCGCGTCACTTGGTCTAAATAGTTTGTCATTTTGTAAACAAGTTTTGATCTTTGAATTAAAAACTTATTTACGTGACAATTGTTTCTCTCTTTGTTTTTGGATGAACTTTCGAACCTGACAACCTTTTACTAGTTCTTTTATAACTTTGGAACCTTAAAGTATTCAAGACGATCCATTCATTTCAGCAATTTTCCAAATTTTCCAAGCTCAGTAAATCGAATCATTTGGTCTAAATAGTTTGTCGTTTTGCAAACAAGTTTTGGTCATTGAATTAAAAACTTATTTACGTGAGAATTATTTCTCTCTTTGTTCTTGGACGAACTTTCGAACTTGTCAAACTTTTACTAGTTTATAACTTTGGATCCTTAAAGTATTCAAGACGATCCATTCATTTCAGCAATTTTTCGAATTTTCCATGCTCGGCAAATCGCATCATTTGGTCTAAATAGTTTGTCATTTAGCAAACAACTTTTGCTCTTTGAATTAAAAACTTATTTTGGTGAGAATTGTTTCTTTCTTTGTCTTTGTACGAACTTTCGAACTTGTCAAACTTTTACTGTTCATTTATAACTTTGGATCCTTAAATTATTCAAGATGATCCATTCCTTCGAGCAATTTTTCGAATATTCCATGCTCGGTAAATCGCATCATTTGGCCTAAATAGTTTGTCATTTTGCAAACAAGTTTTGGTCTTTGAATTAAAAACTTATTTACGTGAGAATTGTTTCTCTCTTTGTTCTTGGACGAACTTTCGAAATTGTAAAACTTTTATGAGTTATTTTTTAACTTCAGTTCCCTAAAGTATTCAACAAGATCCATTCCTTCGAGCAATTTTTCGAACATTCCGTGCTCGGGAAATCGCATCATTTGGTCCAAATAGTTGTCATTTTGTAAACAAGTTTTGGTCTTTGAATTCAAAACTTATTTACGTGAGAATTGTTTCTCTCTTTGTTCTTGGACAAAGTTCCGAACCTATCAAACTTTTACTAGTTCTTTTATAACTTTGGATCCTTAAAGTATTCAAGACGATCCATTCATTTCAGCAATTTTCCGAATTTTCCAAGCTCTAGAAATCGCATCATTTGGTCTAAATAGTTTGTTGTTTTGCAAACAAGTTTTGGTCTTTGAATTAAAAACTTATTTACGTGAGAATTGTTTCTCGCTTTGTTCTTGGATGAACTTTCGAACTTGTCAAACTTTTACTAGTTCTTTCATAACTTTAGATCCTTAAAGTATTCAAGACGATCCATTCCTTCGAGCAATTTTTCGAATATTCCATGCTCGGTAAATCGCATCATTTGGCCTAAATAGTTTGTCATTTTGCAAACAAGTTTTGGTCTTTGAATTAAAAACTTATTTACGTGAGAATTGTTTCTCTCTTTGTTCCTGGACGAAGTTTCGAACCTGTCAAACTTTTACTAGTTTTTTTATAACTTTGGATCCTTCAATTATTCATGACGATCTATTCTTTCGAGCAATTTTCTAAACATTCCATGGTCGAGAAATCGCATCATTTGGTCTAAATAATTTGTCATTTTGCAAACAACTTTTGGTCTTTAAATTAAAAACTTATTACGTGAGAATTGTTTCTCTCTTTGTTCTTGGACGAACTTTCGAACTTGTCGAACTTTTACGAGTTATTTTTTAACTTCAGTTCCCTAAAGTATTCAACAAGATCCATTCCTTCGAGCAATTTTTCGAACATTCCATGCTCGGGAAATCGTATCATTTGGTCTAAATAGTTTGTCATTTTGCAAACAAGTTTTGGTCTTTGAATTAAAAACTTATTTACGTGAGAATTGTTTCTCTCTTTGTTCTTGGACGAACTTTCGAAATTGTAAAACATTTATGAGTTATTTTTTAACTTCAGTTCCCTAAAGTATTCAACAAGATCCATTCCTTCGAGAAATTTTCGAACATTCCATGCTCGGGAAATCGCATCATTTGGTCTAAATAGTTTGTCATTTTGTAAACAAGTTTTGGTCTTTGAATTAAAAACTTATTTACGTGAGAATTGTTTCCCTCTTTGTTCTTGGACAAAGTTCCGAACCTATCAAACTTTTACTAGTTCTTTTATAACTTTGGATCCTTAAAGTATTCAAGACGATCCATTCATTTCAGCAATTTTTCGAATTTTCCAAGCTCGAGAAATCGCATCATTTGGTCTAAATAGTTTGTCGTTTTGCAAACAAGTTTTGGTCTTTGAATTAAAAACTTATTTACGTGAGAATTGTTTCTCGCTTTGTTCTTGGATGAACTTTCGAACTTGTCAAACTTTTACTAGTTCTTTCATAACTT
Organism: Kokia cookei; assembly: GCA_039519145.1. Lineage (NCBI taxonomy): Eukaryota > Viridiplantae > Streptophyta > Magnoliopsida > Malvales > Malvaceae > Kokia > Kokia cookei. Next base: position 18,555,253 of record CM076905.1, read on the forward strand.
TAGATCCTTAAAGTATTCAAGACGATCCATTCCTTCGAAAAATTTTTCGAATATTCCATGCTCGGTAAATCGCATCATTTGGCCTAAATAGTTTGTCATTTTGCAAACAAGTTTTGGTCTTTGAATTAAAAACTTATTTACGTGAGAATTGTTTCTCTCTTTGTTCCTGGACGAAGTTTCGAACCTGTCAAACTTTTACTAGTTTTTTTATAACTTTGGATCCTTCAATTATTCATGACGATCTATTCTTTCGAGCAATTTTCTAAACATTCCATGGTCGAGAAATCGCATCATTTGGTCTAAATAATTTGTCATTTTGCAAACAACTTTTGGTCTTTAAATTAAAAACTTATTACGTGAGAATTGTTTCTCTCTTTGTTCTTGGACGAACTTTCGAACTTGTCGAACTTTTACGAGTTATTTTTTAACTTCAGTTCCCTAAAGTATTCAACAAGATCCATTCCTTCGAGCAATTTTTCGAACATTCCATGCTCGGGAAATCGTATCATTTGGTCTAAATAGTTTGTCATTTTGCAAACAAGTTTTTGTCTTTGAATTAAAAACTTATTTACGTGAGAATTGTTTCTCTCTTTGTTCTTGGACGAACTTTCGAAATTGTAAAACTTTTATGAGTTATTTTTTAACTTTAGTTCCCTAAAGTATTCAACAAGATCCATTCCTTCGAGCAATTTTTCGAACATTCCGTGCTCGGGAAATCGTATCATTTGGTCTAAATAGTTTGTTATTTTGTAAACAAGTTTTGGTCTTTGAATTAAAAACTTATTTACGTGAGAATTGTTTCTCTCTTTGTTCTTGGACAAAGTTCCGAACCTATCAAACTTTTACTAGTTCTTTTATAACTTTGGATCCTTAAAGTATTCAAGACGATCCATTCATTTCAGCAATTTTCCGAATTTTCCAAGCTCGAGAAATCGCATCATTTGGTCTAAATAGTTTGTCGTTTTGCAAACAAGTTTTGGTCTTTGAATTAAAAACTTATTTACGTGAGAATTGTTTCTCGCTTTGTTCTTGGATGAACTTTCGAACTTGTCAAACTTTTACTAGTTCTTTCATAACTTTAGATCCTTAAAGTATTCAAGACGATCCATTCCTTCGAGCAATTTTTCGAATATTCCATGCTCGGTAAATCGCATCATTTGGCCTAAATAGTTTGTCATTTTGCAAACAAGTTTTGGTCTTTGAATTAAAAACTTATTTACGTGAGAATTGTTTCTCTCTTTGTTCCTGGACGAAGTTTCGAACCTGTCAAACTTTTACTAGTTTTTTTATAACTTTGGATCCTTCAATTATTCATGACGATCTATTCTTTCGAGCAATTTTCTAAACATTCCATGGTCGAGAAATCGCATCATTTGGTCTAAATAATTTGTCATTTTGCAAACAACTTTTGGTCTTTAAATTAAAAACTTATTACGTGAGAATTGTTTCTCTCTTTGTTCTTGGACGAACTTTCGAACTTGTCGAACTTTTACGAGTTATTTTTTAACTTCAGTTCCCTAAAGTATTCAACAAGATCCATTCCTTCGAGCAATTTTTCGAACATTCCATGCTCGGGAAATCGTATCATTTGGTCTAAATAGTTTGTCATTTTGCAAACAAGTTTTGGTCTTTGAATTAAAAACTTATTTACGTGAGAATTGTTTCTCTCTTTGTTCTTGGACGAACTTTCGAAATTGTAAAACTTTTATGAGTTATTTTTTAACTTCAGTTCCCTAAAGTATTCAACAAGATCCATTCCTTCGAGCAATTTTTCGAACATTCCATGCTCGGGAAATCGCATCATTTGGTCTAAATAGTTTGTCATTTTGTAAACAAGTTTTGGTCTTTGAATTAAAAACTTATTTACGTGAGAATTGTTTCCCTCTTTGTTCTTGGACAAAGTTCCGAACCTATCAAACTTTTACTAGTTCTTTTATAACTTTGGATCCTTAAAGTATTCAAGACGATCCATTCATTTCAGCAATTTTTCGAATTTTCCAAGCTCGAGAAATCGCATCATTTGGTCTAAATAGTTTGTCGTTTTGCAAACAAGTTTTGGTCTTTGAATTAAAAACTTATTTACGTGAGAATTGTTTCTCGCTTTGTTCTTGGATGAACTTTTGAACTTGTCAAACTTTTACTAGTTCTTTCATAACTTTAGATCCTTAAAGCATTCAAGACGATCCATTCCTTCGAGCAATTTTTCGAATATTCCATGCTCGGTAAATCGCATCATTTGGCCTAAATAGTTTGTCATTTTGCAAACAAGTTTTGGTCTTTGAATTAAAAACTTATTTACGTGAGAATTGTTTCTCTCTTTGTTCCTGGACGAAGTTTCGAACCTGTCAAACTTTTACTAGTTTTTTTATAACTTTGGATCCTTCAATTATTCATGACGATCTATTCTTTCGAGCAATTTTCTAAACATTCCATGGTCGAGAAATCGCATCATTTGGTCTAAATAATTTGTCATTTTGCAAACAACTTTTGGTCTTTAAATTAAAAACTTATTACGTGAGAATTGTTTCTCTCTTTGTTCTTGGACGAACTTTCGAACTTGTCGAACTTTTACGAGTTATTTTTTAACTTCAGTTCCCTAAAGTATTCAACAAGATCCATTCCTTCGAGCAATTTTTCGAACATTCCATGCTCGGGAAATCGTATCATTTGGTCTAAATAGTTTGTCATTTTGCAAACAAGTTTTTGTCTTTGAATTAAAAACTTATTTACGTGAGAATTGTTTCTCTCTTTGTTCTTGGACGAACTTTCGAAATTGTAAAACTTTTATGAGTTATTTGTTAACTTCAGTTCCCTAAAGTATTCAACAAGATCCATTCCTTCGAGCAATTTTTCGAACATTCCGTGCTCGGGAAATCGTATCATTTGGTCTAAATAGTTTGTCATTTTGTAAACAAGTTTTGGTCTTTGAATTAAAAACTTATTTACGTGAGAATTGTTTCTCTCTTTGTTCTTGGACAAAGTTCCGAACCTATCAAACTTTTACTAGTTGTTTTATAACTTTGGATCCTTAAAGTATTCAAGACGATCCATTCATTTCAGCAATTTTCCGAATTTTCCAAGCTCGAGAAATCGCATCATTTGGTCTAAATAGTTTTTCGTTTTGCAAACAAGTTTTGGTCTTTGAATTAAAAACTTATTTACGTGAGAATTGTTTCTCGCTTTGTTCTTGGATGAACTTTCGAACTTGTCAAACTTTTACTAGTTCTTTCATAACTTTAGATCCTTAAAGTATTCAAGACGATCCATTCCTTCGAGCAATTTTTCGAATATTCCATGCTCGGTAAATCGCATCATTTGGCCTAAATAGTTTGTCATTTTGCAAACAAGTTTTGGTCTTTGAATTAAAAACCTATTTACGTGAGAATTGTTTCTCTCTTTGTTCCTGGACGAAGTTTCGAACCTGTCAAACTTTTACTAGTTTTTTTATAACTTTGGATCCTTCAATTATTCATGACGATCTATTCTTTCGAGCAATTTTCTAAACATTCCATGGTCGAGAAATCGCATCATTTGGTCTAAATAATTTGTCATTTTGCAAACAACTTTTGGTCTTTAAATTAAAAACTTATTACGTGAGAATTGTTTCTCTCTTTGTTCTTGGACGAACTTTCGAACTTGTCGAACTTTTACGAGTTATTTTTTAACTTCAGTTCCCTAAAGTATTCAACAAGATCCATTCCTTCGAGCAATTTTTCGAACATTCCATGCTCGGGAAATCGTATCATTTGGTCTAAATAGTTTGTCATTTTGCAAACAAGTTTTGGTCTTTGAATTAAAAACTTATTTACGTGAGAATTGTTTCTCTCTTTGTTCTTGGACGAACTTTCGAAATTGTAAAACTTTTATGAGTTATTTTTTAACTTCAGTTCCCTAAAGTATTCAACAAGATCCATTCCTTCGAGCAAATTTTCGAACATTCCATGCTCGGGAAATCGCATCATTTGGTCTAAATAGTTTGTCATTTTGTAAACAAGTTTTGGTCTTTGAATTAAAAACTTATTTACGTGAGAATTGTTTCCCTCTTTGTTCTTGGACAAAGTTCCGAACCTATCAAACTTTTACTAGTTCTTTTATAACTTTGGATCCTTAAAGTATTCAAGACGATCCATTCATTTCAGCAATTTTTCGAATTTTCCAAGCTCGAGAAATCGCATCATTTGGTCTAAATAGTTTGTCGTTTTGCAAACAAGTTTTGGTCTTTGAATTAAAAACTTATTTACGTGAGAATTGTTTCTCGCTTTGTTCTTGGATGAACTTTCGAACTTGTCAAACTTTTACTAGTTCTTTCATAACTTTAGATCCTTAAAGTATTCAAGACGATCCATTCCTTCGAGCAATTTTTCGAATATTCCATGCTCGGTAAATCGCATCATTTGGCCTAAATAGTTTGTCATTTTGCAAACAAGTTTTGGTCTTTGAATTAAAAACTTATTTACGTGAGAATTGTTTCTCTCTTTGTTCCTGGACGAAGTTTCGAACCTGTCAAACTTTTACTAGTTTTTTTATAACTTTGGATCCTTCAATTATTCATGACGATCTATTCTTTCGAGCAATTTTCTAAACATTCCATGGTCGAGAAATCGCATAATTTGGTCTAAATAATTTGTCATTTTGCAAACAACTTTTGGTCTTTAAATTAAAAACTTATTACGTGAGAATTGTTTCTCTCTTTGTTCTTGGACGAACTTTCGAACTTGTCGAACTTTTACGAGTTATTTTTTAACTTCAGTTCCCTAAAGTATTCAACAAGATCCATTCCTTCGAGCAATTTTTCGAACATTCCATGCTCGGGAAATCGTATCATTTGGTCTAAATAGTTTGTCATTTTGCAAACAAGTTTTTGTCTTTGAATTAAAAACTTATTTACGTGAGAATTGTTTCTCTCTTTGTTCTTGGACGAACTTTCGAAATTGTAAAACTTTTATGAGTTATTTTTTAACTTCAGTTCCCTAAAGTATTCAGCAAGATCCATTCCTTCGAGCAATTTTTCGAACATTCCGTGCTCGGGAAATCGTATCATTTGGTCTAAATAGTTTGTCATTTTGTAAACAAGTTTTGGTCTTTGAATTAAAAACTTATTTACGTGAGAATTGTTTCTCTCTTTGTTCTTGGACAAAGTTCCGAACCTATCAAACTTTTACTAGTTCTTTTATAACTTTGGATCCTTAAAGTATTCAAGACGATCCATTCATTTCAGCAATTTTCCGAATTTTCCAAGCTCGAGAAATCGCATCATTTGGTCTAAATAGTTTGTCGTTTTGCAAACAAGTTTTGGTCTTTGAATTAAAAACTTATTTACGTGAGAATTGTTTCTCGCTTTGTTCTTGGATGAACTTTCGAACTTGTCAAACTTTTACTAGTTCTTTCATAACTTTAGATCCTTAAAGTATTCAAGACGATCCATTCCTTCGAGCAATTTTTCGAATATTCCATGCTCGGTAAATCGCATCATTTGGCCTAAATAGTTTGTCATTTTGCAAACAAGTTTTGGTCTTTGAATTAAAAACTTATTTACGTGAGAATTGTTTCTCTCTTTGTTCCTGGACGAAGTTTCGAACCTGTCAAACTTTTACTAGTTTTTTTATAACTTTGGATCCTTCAATTATTCATGACGATCTATTCTTTCGAGCAATTTTCTAAACATTCCATGGTCGAGAAATCGCATCATTTGGTCTAAATAATTTGTCATTTTGCAAACAACTTTTGGTCTTTAAATTAAAAACTTATTACGTGAGAATTGTTTCTCTCTTTGTTCTTGGACGAACTTTCGAACTTGTCGAACTTTTACGAGTTATTTTTTAACTTCAGTTCCTTAAAGTATTCAACAAGATCCATTTTTTAGAGCAATTTTTCGAACATTCCATCCTTGGGAAATCGCGTCACTTGGTCTAAATAGTTTGTCATTTTGTAAACAAGTTTTGATCTTTGAATTAAAAACTTATTTACGTGACAATTGTTTCTCTCTTTGTTTTTGGATGAACTTTCGAACCTGACAACCTTTTACTAGTTCTTTTATAACTTTGGAACCTTAAAGTATTCAAGACGATCCATTCATTTCAGCAATTTTCCAAATTTTCCAAGCTCAGTAAATCGTATCATTTGGTCTAAATAGTTTGTCGTTTTGCAAACAAGTTTTGGTCGTTGAATTAAAAACTTATTTACGTGAGAATTATTTCTCTCTTTGTTCTTGGACGAACTTTCGAAATTGTAAAACTTTTATGAGTTATTTTTTAACTTCAGTTCCCTAAAGTATTCAACAAGATCCATTCCTTCGAGCAATTTTTCGAACATTCCATGCTCGGGAAATCGCATCATTTGGTCTAAATAGTTTGTCATTTTGTAAACAAGTTTTGGTCGTTGAATTAAAAACTTATTTACGTGAGAATTGTTTCTCGCTTTGTTCTTGGATGAACTTTCGAACTTGTCAAACTTTTACTAGTTCTTTCATAACTTTAGATCCTTAAAGTATTCAAGACGATCCATTCCTTCGAGCAATTTTTCGAATATTCCATGCTCGGTAAATCGCATCATTTGGCCTAAATAGTTTGTCATTTTGCAAACAAGTTTTGGTCTTTGAATTAAAAACTTATTTACGTGAGAATTGTTTCTCTCTTTGTTCTTGGACGAACTTTCGAAATTGTAAAACTTTTATGAGTTATTTGTTAACTTCAGTTCCCTAAAGTATTCAACAAGATCCATTCCTTCGAGCAATTTTTCGAACATTCCGTGCTCGGGAAATCGTATCATTTGGTCTAAATAGTTTGTCATTTTGTAAACAAGTTTTGGTCTTTGAATTAAAAACTTATTTACGTGAGAATTGTTTCTCTCTTTGTTCTTGGACAAAGTTCCGAACCTATCAAACTTTTACTAGTTGTTTTATAACTTTGGATCCTTAAAGTATTCAAGACGATCCATTCATTTCAGCAATTTTCCGAATTTTCCAAGCTCGAGAAATCGCATCATTTGGTCTAAATAGTTTTTCGTTTTGCAAACAAGTTTTGGTCTTTGAATTAAAAACTTATTTACGTGAGAATTGTTTCTCGCTTTGTTCTTGGATGAACTTTCGAACTTGTCAAACTTTTACTAGTTCTTTCATAACTTTAGATCCTTAAAGTATTCAAGACGATCCATTCCTTCGAGCAATTTTTCGAATATTCCATGCTCGGTAAATCGCATCATTTGGCCTAAATAGTTTGTCATTTTGCAAACAAGTTTTGGTCTTTGAATTAAAAACCTATTTACGTGAGAATTGTTTCTCTCTTTGTTCCTGGACGAAGTTTCGAACCTGTCAAACTTTTACTAGTTTTTTTATAACTTTGGATCCTTCAATTATTCATGACGATCTATTCTTTCGAGCAATTTTCTAAACATTCCATGGTCGAGAAATCGCATCATTTGGTCTAAATAATTTGTCATTTTGCAAACAACTTTTGGTCTTTAAATTAAAAACTTATTACGTGAGAATTGTTTCTCTCTTTGTTCTTGGACGAACTTTCGAACTTGTCGAACTTTTACGAGTTATTTTTTAACTTCAGTTCCCTAAAGTATTCAACAAGATCCATTCCTTCGAGCAATTTTTCGAACATTCCATGCTCGGGAAATCGTATCATTTGGTCTAAATAGTTTGTCATTTTGCAAACAAGTTTTGGTCTTTGAATTAAAAACTTATTTACGTGAGAATTGTTTCTCTCTTTGTTCTTGGACGAACTTTCGAAATTGTAAAACTTTTATGAGTTATTTTTTAACTTCAGTTCCCTAAAGTATTCAACAAGATCCATTCCTTCGAGCAAATTTTCGAACATTCCATGCTCGGGAAATCGCATCATTTGGTCTAAATAGTTTGTCATTTTGTAAACAAGTTTTGGTCTTTGAATTAAAAACTTATTTACGTGAGAATTGTTTCCCTCTTTGTTCTTGGACAAAGTTCCGAACCTATCAAACTTTTACTAGTTCTTTTATAACTTTGGATCCTTAAAGTATTCAAGACGATCCATTCATTTCAGCAATTTTTCGAATTTTCCAAGCTCGAGAAATCGCATCATTTGGTCTAAATAGTTTGTCGTTTTGCAAACAAGTTTTGGTCTTTGAATTAAAAACTTATTTACGTGAGAATTGTTTCTCGCTTTGTTCTTGGATGAACTTTCGAACTTGTCAAACTTTTACTAGTTCTTTCATAACTTTAGATCCTTAAAGTATTCAAGACGATCCATTCCTTCGAGCAATTTTTCGAATATTCCATGCTCGGTAAATCGCATCATTTGGCCTAAATAGTTTGTCATTTTGCAAACAAGTTTTGGTCTTTGAATTAAAAACTTATTTACGTGAGAATTGTTTCTCTCTTTGTTCCTGGACGAAGTTTCGAACCTGTCAAACTTTTACTAGTTTTTTTATAACTTTGGATCCTTCAATTATTCATGACGATCTATTCTTTCGAGCAATTTTCTAAACATTCCATGGTCGAGAAATCGCATAATTTGGTCTAAATAATTTGTCATTTTGCAAACAACTTTTGGTCTTTAAATTAAAAACTTATTACGTGAGAATTGTTTCTCTCTTTGTTCTTGGACGAACTTTCGAACTTGTCGAACTTTTACGAGTTATTTTTTAACTTCAGTTCCCTAAAGTATTCAACAAGATCCATTCCTTCGAGCAATTTTTCGAACATTCCATGCTCGGGAAATCGTATCATTTGGTCTAAATAGTTTGTCATTTTGCAAACAAGTTTTTGTCTTTGAATTAAAAACTTATTTACGTGAGAATTGTTTCTCTCTTTGTTCTTGGACGAACTTTCGAAATTGTAAAACTTTTATGAGTTATTTTTTAACTTCAGTTCCCTAAAGTATTCAACAAGATCCATTCCTTCGAGCAATTTTTCGAACATTCCGTGCTCGGGAAATCGTATCATTTGGTCTAAATAGTTTGTCATTTTGTAAACAAGTTTTGGTCTTTGAATTAAAAACTTATTTACGTGAGAATTGTTTCTCTCTTTGTTCTTGGACAAAGTTCCGAACCTATCAAACTTTTACTAGTTCTTTTATAACTTTGGATCCTTAAAGTATTCAAGACGATCCATTCATTTCAGCAATTTTCCGAATTTTCCAAGCTCGAGAAATCGCATCATTTGGTCTAAATAGTTTGTCGTTTTGCAAACAAGTTTTGGTCTTTGAATTAAAAACTTATTTACGTGAGAATTGTTTCTCGCTTTGTTCTTGGATGAACTTTCGAACTTGTCAAACTTTTACTAGTTCTTTCATAACTTTAGATCCTTAAAGTATTCAAGACGATCCATTCCTTCGAGCAATTTTTCGAATATTCCATGCTCGGTAAATCGCATCATTTGGCCTAAATAGTTTGTCATTTTGCAAACAAGTTTTGGTCTTTGAATTAAAAACTTATTTACGTGAGAATTGTTTCTCTCTTTGTTCCTGGACGAAGTTTCGAACCTGTCAAACTTTTACTAGTTTTTTTATAACTTTGGATCCTTCAATTATTCATGACGATCTATTCTTTCGAGCAATTTTCTAAACATTCCATGGTCGAGAAATCGCATCATTTGGTCTAAATAATTTGTCATTTTGCAAACAACTTTTGGTCTTTAAATTAAAAACTTATTACGTGAGAATTGTTTCTCTCTTTGTTCTTGGACGAACTTTCGAACTTGTCGAACTTTTACGAGTTATTTTTTAACTTCAGTTCCTTAAAGTATTCAACAAGATCCATTTTTTAGAGCAATTTTTCGAACATTCCATCCTTGGGAAATCGCGTCACTTGGTCTAAATAGTTTGTCATTTTGTAAACAAGTTTTGATCTTTGAATTAAAAACTTATTTACGTGACAATTGTTTCTCTCTTTGTTTTTGGATGAACTTTCGAACCTGACAACCTTTTACTAGTTCTTTTATAACTTTGGAACCTTAAAGTATTCAAGACGATCCATTCATTTCAGCAATTTTCCAAATTTTCCAAGCTCAGTAAATCGTATCATTTGGTCTAAATAGTTTGTCGTTTTGCAAACAAGTTTTGGTCGTTGAATTAAAAACTTATTTACGTGAGAATTATTTCTCTCTTTGTTCTTGGACGAACTTTCGAAATTGTAAAACTTTTATGAGTTATTTTTTAACTTCAGTTCCCTAAAGTATTCAACAAGATCCATTCCTTCGAGCAATTTTTCGAACATTCCATGCTCGGGAAATCGCATCATTTGGTCTAAATAGTTTGTCATTTTGTAAACAAGTTTTGGTCGTTGAATTAAAAACTTATTTACGTGAGAATTGTTTCTCGCTTTGTTCTTGGATGAACTTTCGAACTTGTCAAACTTTTACTAGTTCTTTCATAACTTTAGATCCTTAAAGTATTCAAGACGATCCATTCCTTCGAGCAATTTTTCGAATATTCCATGCTCGGTAAATCGCATCATTTGGCCTAAATAGTTTGTCATTTTGCAAACAAGTTTTGGTCTTTGAATTAAAAACTTATTTACGTGAGAATTGTTTCTCTCTTTGTTCCTGGACGAAGTTTCGAACCTGTCAAACTTTTACTAGTTTTTTTATAACTTTGGATCCTTCAATTATTCATGACGATCTATTCTTTCGAGCAATTTTCTAAACATTCCATGGTCGAGAAATCGCATAATTTGGTCTAAATAATTTGTCATTTTGCAAACAACTTTTGGTCTTTAAATTAAAAACTTATTACGTGAGAATTGTTTCTCTCTTTGTTCTTGGACGAACTTTCGAACTTGTCGAACTTTTACGAGTTATTTTTTAACTTCAGTTCCCTAAAGTATTCAACAAGATCCATTTTTTAGAGCAATTTTTCGAACATTCCATCCTTGGGAAATCGCGTCACTTGGTCTAAATAGTTTGTCATTTTGTAAACAAGTTTTGGTCTTTGAATTAAAAACTTATTTACGTGACAATTGTTTCTCTCTTTGTTTTTGGATGAACTTTCGAACCTGACAACCTTTTACTAGTTCTTTTATAACTTTGGAACCTTAAAGTATTCAAGACGATCCATTCATTTCAGCAATTTTCCAAATTTTCCAAGCTCAGTAAATCGTATCATTTGGTCTAAATAGTTTGTCGTTTTGCAAACAAGTTTTGGTCGTTGAATTAAAAACTTATTTATGTGAGAATTATTTCTCTCTTTGTTCTTGGACGAACTTTCGAACTTGTCAAACTTTTACTAGTTTATAACTTTGGATCCTTAAAGTATTCAAGACGATCCATTCATTTCAGCAATTTTTCGAATTTTCCATGCTCGGCAAATCGCATCATTTGGTCTAAATAGTTTGTCATTTAGTAAACAACTTTTGCTCTTTGAATTAAAAACTTATTTAGGTGAGAATTGTTTCTTTCTTTGTCTTTGTACGAACTTTCGAACGTTCAAACTTTTACTGTTCTTTTATAACTTTGGATCCTTAAATTATTCAAGACGATCCATTCCTTCGAGCAATTTTTCAAATATACCATGCTCGGCAAATCGCATCATTTAGCCTAAATAGTTTGTCATTTTGCAAACAAGTTTTGGTCGTTGAATTAAAAACTTATTTACGTGAGAATTGTTTCTTTCTTTGTCTTTGTACGAACTTTCGAACTTGTCAAACTTTTACTGTTCTTTTATAACTTTGGATCCTTAAATTATTCAAGACGATCCATTCCTTCGAGCAATTTTTGGAATATTCCATGCTCGGTAAATCGCATCATTTGGCCTAAATAGTTTGTCATTTTGCAAGCAAGTTTTGGTCTTTGAATTAAAAACTTATTTACGTGAGAATTGTTTCTCTCTTTGTTCTTGGACGAACTTTCGAAATTGTAAAACTTTTATGAGTTATTTTTTAACTTCAGTTCCCTAAAGTATTCAACAAGATCCATTCCTTCGAGCAAATTTTCGAACATTCCATGCTCGGTAAATCGCATCATTTGGTCTAAATAGTTTGTCATTTTGTAAACAAGTTTTGGTCTTTGAATTAAAAACTTATTTACGTGAGAATTGTTTCTCTCTTTGTTCTTGGACGAACTTTCGAAATTGTAAAACTTTTATGAGTTATTTTTTAACTTCAGTTCCCTAAAGTATTCAACAAGATCCATTCCTTCGAGCAATTTTTCGAACATTCCATGCTTGGGAAATCGCATCATTTGGTCTAAATAGTTTGTCATTTTGTAAACAAGTTTTTGTCGTTGAATTAAAAACGTATTTACGTGAGAATTGTTTCTCTCTTTGTTCTTGGACGAACTTTCGAACTTGTCGAACTTTTACGAGTTATTTTTTAACTTCAGTTCCCTAAAGTATTCAACAAGATCCATTCCTTCGAGCAATTTTTCGAACATTCCATGCTCGGGAAATCGTATCATTTGGTCTAAATAGTTTGTCATTTTGCAAACAAGTTTTGGTCTTTGAATTAAAAACTTATTTACGTGAGAATTGTTTCTCTCTTTGTTCTTGGACGAACTTTCGAAATTGTAAAACTTTTATGAGTTATTTTTTAACTTCAGTTCCCTAAAGTATTCAACAAGATCCATTCCTTCGAGCAAATTTTCGAACATTCCATGCTCGGGAAATCGCATCATTTGGTCTAAATAGTTTGTCATTTTGTAAACAAGTTTTGGTCTTTGAATTAAAAACTTATTTACGTGAGAATTGTTTCTCTCTTTGTTCTTGGACAAAGTTCCGAACCTATCAAACTTTTACTAGTTCTTTTATAACTTTGGATCCTTAAATTATTCAAGACGATCCATTCCTTCGAGCAATTTTTCAAATATACCATGCTCGGCAAATCGCATCCTTTAGCCTAAATAGTTTGTCATTTTGCAAACAAGTTTTGGTCTTTGAATTAAAAACTTATTTACGTGAAAATTGTTTCTCTTTTTGTTCCTAGACTAACTTTCGAAATTTTAAAACTTTTATGAGTTATTTTTTAACTTCAGTTCCCTAAAGTATTCAACAAGATCCATTTCTTCGAGCAATTTTTCGAACATTTAATGCTCGTGAAATCGTATCATTTGGTCTAAATAGTTTGTCATTTTGCAATCAAGTTTTGGTCTTTGAATTAAAAACTTATTTACGTGAGAATTGTTTCTCTCCTTGTTCTTGGACGAACTTTCGAAATTGTAAAACTTTTATGAGTTATTTTTTAACTTCAGTTCCCTAAAGTATTCAACAAGATCCATTCCTTCGAGCAATTTTTCGAACATTCCATGCTCGGGAAATCGCATCATTTGGTCTAAATAGTTTGTCATTTTGTAAACAAGTTTTGGTCTTTGAATTCAAAACTTATTTACGTGAGAATTGTTTCTCTCTTTGTTCTTGGACAAAGTTCCGAACCTATCAAACTTTTACTAGTTCTTTTATAACTTTGGATCCTTAAAGTATTCAAGACGATCCATTCATTTCAGCAATTTTCCGAATTTTCCAAGCTCGAGAAATCGCATCATTTGGTCTAAATAGTTTGTCGTTTTGCAAACAAGTTTTGGTCTTTGAATTAAAAACTTATTTACGTGAGAATTGTTTCTCGCTTTGTTCTTGGATGAACTTTCGAACTTGTCAAACTTTTACTAGTTCTTACATAACTTTAGATCCTTAAAGTATTCAAGACGATCCATTCCTTCGAGCAATTTTTCGAATATTCCATGCTCGGTAAATCGCATCATTTGGCCTAAATAGTTTGTCATTTTGCAAACAAGTTTTGGTCTTTGAATTAAAAACTTATTTACGTGAGAATTGTTTCTCTCTTTGTTCCTGGACGAAGTTTCGAACCTGTCAAACTTTTAGTAGTTTTTTTATAACTTTGGATCCTTCAATTATTCATGACGATCTATTCTTTCGAGCAATTTTCTAAACATTCCATGGTCGAGAAATCGCATCATTTGGTCTAAATAATTTGTCATTTTGCAAACAACTTTTGGTCTTTAAATTAAAAACTTATTACGTGAGAATTGTTTCTGTCTTTGTTCTTGGACGAACTTTCGAACTTGTCGAACTTTTACGAGTTATTTTTTAACTTCAGTTCCCTAAAGTATTCAACAAGATCCATTTTTTAGAGCAATTTTTCGAACATTCCATCCTTGGGAAATCGCGTCACTTGGTCTAAATAGTTTGTCATTTTGTAAACAAGTTTTGATCTTTGAATTAAAAACTTATTTACGTGACAATTGTTTCTCTCTTTGTTTTTGGATGAACTTTCGAACCTGACAACCTTTTACTAGTTCTTTTATAACTTTGGAACCTTAAAGTATTCAAGACGATCCATTCATTTCAGCAATTTTCCAAATTTTCCAAGCTCAGTAAATCGAATCATTTGGTCTAAATAGTTTGTCGTTTTGCAAACAAGTTTTGGTCATTGAATTAAAAACTTATTTACGTGAGAATTATTTCTCTCTTTGTTCTTGGACGAACTTTCAAACTTGTCAAACTTTTACTAGTTTATAACTTTGGATCCTTAAAGTATTCAAGACGATCCATTCATTTCAGCAATTTTTCGAATTTTCCATGCTCGGCAAATCGCATCATTTGGTCTAAATAGTTTGTCATTTAGCAAACAACTTTTGCTCTTTGAATTAAAAACTTATTTTGGTGAGAATTGTTTCTTTCTTTGTCTTTGTACGAACTTTCGAACTTGTCAAACTTTTACTGTTCATTTATAACTTTGGATCCTTAAATTATTCAAGATGATCCATTCCTTCGAGCAATTTTTCGAATATTCCATGCTCGGTAAATCGCATCATTTGGCCTAAATAGTTTGTCATTTTGCAAACAAGTTTTGGTCTTTGAATTAAAAACTTATTTACGTGAGAATTGTTTCTCTCTTTGTTCTTGGACGAACTTTCGAAATTGTAAAACTTTTATGAGTTATTTTTTAACTTCAGTTCCCTAAAGTATTCAACAAGATCCATTCCTTCGAGCAATTTTTCGAACATTCCGTGCTCGGGAAATCGCATCATTTGGTCCAAATAGTTGTCATTTTGTAAACAAGTTTTGGTCTTTGAATTCAAAACTTATTTACGTGAGAATTGTTTCTCTCTTTGTTCTTGGACAAAGTTCCGAACCTATCAAACTTTTACTAGTTCTTTTATAACTTTGGATCCTTAAAGTATTCAAGACGATCCATTCATTTCAGCAATTTTCCGAATTTTCCAAGCTCGAGAAATCGCATCATTTGGTCTAAATAGTTTGTCGTTTTGCAAACAAGTTTTGGTCTTTGAATTAAAAACTTATTTACGTGAGAATTGTTTCTCGCTTTGTTCTTGGATGAACTTTCGAACTTGTCAAACTTTTACTAGTTCTTTCATAACTTTAGATCCTTAAAGTATTCAAGACGATCCATTCCTTCGAGCAATTTTTCGAATATTCCATGCTCGGTAAATCGCATCATTTGGCCTAAATAGTTTGTCATTTTGCAAACAAGTTTTGGTCTTTGAATTAAAAACTTATTTACGTGAGAATTGTTTCTCTCTTTGTTCCTGGACGAAGTTTCGAACCTGTCAAACTTTTACTAGTTTTTTTATAACTTTGGATCCTTCAATTATTCATGACGATCTATTCTTTCGAGCAATTTTCTAAACATTCCATGGTCGAGAAATCGCATCATTTGGTCTAAATAATTTGTCATTTTGCAAACAACTTTTGGTCTTTAAATTAAAAACTTATTACGTGAGAATTGTTTCTCTCTTTGTTCTTGGACGAACTTTCGAACTTGTCGAACTTTTACGAGTTATTTTTTAACTTCAGTTCCCTAAAGTATTCAACAAGATCCATTCCTTCGAGCAATTTTTCGAACATTCCATGCTCGGGAAATCGTATCATTTGGTCTAAATAGTTTGTCATTTTGCAAACAAGTTTTGGTCTTTGAATTAAAAACTTATTTACGTGAGAATTGTTTCTCTCTTTCTTCTTGGACGAACTTTCGAAATTGTAAAACTTTTATGAGTTATTTTTTAACTTCAGTTCCCTAAAGTATTCAACAAGATCCATTCCTTCGAGCAAATTTTCGAACATTCCATGCTCGGGAAATCGCATCATTTGGTCTAAATAGTTTGTCATTTTGCAAACAAGTTTTGGTCGTTGAATTAAAAACTTATTTATGTGAGAATTATTTCTCTCTTTGTTCTTGGACGAACTTTCGAACTTGTCAAACTTTTACTAGTTTATAACTTTGGATCCTTAAAGTATTCAAGACGATCCATTCATTTCAGCAATTTTTCGAATTTTCCATGCTCGGCAAATCGCATCATTTGGTCTAAATAGTTTGTCATTTAGCAAACAACTTTTGCTCTTTGAATTAAAAACTTATTTAGGTGAGA
The DNA here is from genome assembly GCA_039519145.1 of Kokia cookei. Lineage (NCBI taxonomy): Eukaryota > Viridiplantae > Streptophyta > Magnoliopsida > Malvales > Malvaceae > Kokia > Kokia cookei. The sequence goes on from CM076905.1 coordinate 18,571,571, forward strand.
ATTGTTTCTTTCTTTGTCTTTGTACGAACTTTCGAACTTGTCAAACTTTTACTGTTCTTTTGTAACTTTGGATCCTTAAATTATTCAAGACGATCCATTCCTTCGAGCAATTTTTGGAATATTCCATGCTCGGTAAATCGCATCATTTGGCCTAAATAGTTTGTCATTTTGCAAACAAGTTTTGGTCTTTGAATTAAAAACTTATTTACGTGAGAATTGTTTCTCTCTTTGTTCTTGGACGAACTTTCGAAATTGTAAAACTTTTATGAGTTATTTTTTAACTTCAGTTCCCTAAAGTATTCAACAAGATCCATTCCTTCGAGCAAATTTTCGAACATTCCATGCTCGGGAAATCGCATCATTTGGTCTAAATAGTTTGTCATTTTGTAAACAAGTTTTGGTCTTTGAATTAAAAACTTATTTACGTGAGAATTGTTTCTCTCTTTGTTCTTGGACAAAGTTCCGAACGTATCAAACTTTTACTAGTTCTTTTATAACTTTGGATCCTTAAAGTATTCTAGACGATCCATTCATTTCAGTAATTTTCCGAATTTTCCAAGCTCGAGAAATCGCATCATTTGGTCTAAATAGTTTGTCGTTTTGCAAACAAGTTTTGGTCTTTGAATTAAAAACTTATTTACGTGAGAGTTGTTTCTCGCTTTGTTCTTGGATGAACTTTCGAACTTGTCAAACTTTTACTAGTTCTTTCATAACTTTAGATCCTTAAAGTATTCAAGACGATCCATTCCTTCGAGCAATTTTTCGAATATTCCATGCTCGGTAAATCGCATCATTTGGCCTAAATAGTTTGTCATTTTGCAAACAAGTTTTGGTCTTTGAATTAAAAACTTATTTACGTGACAATTGTTTCTCTCTTTGTTTTTGGATGAACTTTCGAACCTGACAACCTTTTACTAGTTCTTTTATAACTTTGGAACCTTAAAGTATTCAAGACGATCCATTCGTTTCAGCAATTTTCCAAATTTTCCAAGCTCAGTAAATCGTATCATTTGGTCTAAATAGTTTGTCGTTTTGCAAACAAGTTTTGGTCGTTGAATTAAAAACTTATTTACGTGAGAATTATTTCTCTCTTTGTTCTTGGACGAACTTTCGAACTTGTCAAACTTTTACTAGTTTATAACTTTGGATCCTTAAAGTATTCAAGACGATCCATTCATTTCAGCAATTTTTCGAATTTTCCATGCTCGGCAAATCGCATCATTTGGTCTAAATAGTTTGTCATTTAGCAAACAACTTTTGCTCTTTGAATTAAAAACTTATTTAGGTGAGAATTGTTTCTTTCTTTGTCTTTGTACGAACTTTCGAACTTGTCAAACTTTTACTGTTCTTTTATAACTTTCGATCCTTAAATTATTCAAGACGATCCATTCCTTCGAGCAATTTTTGGAATATTCCATGCTCGGTAAATCGCAACATTTGGCCTAAATAGTTTGTCATTTTGCAAACAAGTTTTGGTCTTTGAATTAAAAACTTATTTACGTGAGAATTGTTTCTCTCTTTGTTCTTGGACGAACTTTCGAAATTGTAAAACTTTTATGAGTTATTTTTTAACTTCAGTTCCCTAAAGTATTCAACAAGATCCATTCCTTCGAGCAATTTTTCGAACATTCCGTGCTCGGGAAATCGTATCATTTGGTCTAAATAGTTTGTCATTTTGTAAACAAGTTTTGGTCTTTGAATTAAAAACTTATTTACGTGAGAATTGTTTCTCTCTTTGTTCTTGGACAAAGTTCCGAACCTATCAAACTTTTACTAGTTCTTTTATAACTTTGGATCCTTAAAGTATTCAAGACGATCCATTCATTTCAGCAATTTTTCGAATTTTCCAAGCTCGAGAAATCGCATCATTTGGTCTAAATAGTTTGTCGTTTTGCAAACAAGTTTTGGTCTTTGAATTAAAAACTTATTTACGTGAGAATTGTTTCTCGCTTTGTTCTTGGATGAACTTTCGAACTTGTCAAACTTTTACTAGTTCTTTCATAACTTTAGATCCTTAAAGTATTCAAGACGATCCATTCCTTCGAGCAATTTTTCGAATATTCCATGCTCGGTAAATCGCATCATTTGGCCTAAATAGTTTGTCATTTTGCAAACAAGTTTTGGTCTTTGAATTAAAAACTTATTTACGTGAGAATTGTTTCTCTCTTTGTTCCTGGATGAAGTTTCGAACCTGTCAAACTTTTACTAGTTTTTTTATAACTTTGGATCCTTCAATTATTCATGACGATCTATTCTTTCGAGCAATTTTCTAAACATTCCATGGTCGAGAAATCGCATCATTTGGTCTAAATAATTTGTCATTTTGCAAACAACTTTTGGTCTTTAAATTAAAAACTTATTACGTGAGAATTGTTTCTCTCTTTGTTCTTGGACGAACTTTCGAACTTGTCGAACTTTTACGAGTTATTTTTTAACTTCAGTTCCCTAAAGTATTCAACAAGATCCATTTTTTAGAGCAATTTTTCGAACATTCCATCCTTGGGAAATCGCGTCACTTGGTCTAAATAGTTTGTCATTTTGTAAACAAGTTTTGGTCTTTGAATTAAAAACTTATTTACGTGACAATTGTTTCTCTCTTTGTTTTTGGATGAACTTTCGAACCTGACAACCTTTTACTAGTTCTTTTATAACTTTGGAACCTTAAAGTATTCAAGACGATCCATTCATTTCAGCAATTTTCCAAATTTTCCAAGCTCAGTAAATCGTATCATTTGGTCTAAATAGTTTGTCGTTTTGCAAACAAGTTTTGGTCGTTGAATTAAAAACTTATTTATGTGAGAATTATTTCTCTCTTTGTTCTTGGACGAACTTTCGAACTTGTCAAACTTTTACTAGTTTATAACATTGGATCCTTAAAGTATTCAAGACGATCCATTCATTTCAGCAATTTTTCGAATTTTCCATGCTCGGCAAATCGCATCATTTGGTCTAAATAGTTTGTCATTTAGCAAACAACTTTTGCTCTTTGAATTAAAAACTTATTTAGGTGAGAATTGTTTCTTTCTTTGTCTTTGTACGAACTTTCGAACTTGTCAAACTTTTACTGTTCTTTTGTAACTTTGGATCCTTAAATTATTCAAGACGATCCATTCCTTCGAGCAATTTTTGGAATATTCCATGCTCGGTAAATCGCATCATTTGGCCTAAATAGTTTGTCATTTTGCAAACAAGTTTTGGTCTTTGAATTAAAAACTTATTTACGTGAGAATTGTTTCTCTCTTTGTTCTTGGACGAACTTTCGAAATTGTAAAACTTTTATGAGTTATTTTTTAACTTCAGTTCCCTAAAGTATTCAACAAGATCCATTCCTTCGAGCAAATTTTCGAACATTCCATGCTCGGGAAATCGCATCATTTGGTCTAAATAGTTTGTCATTTTGTAAACAAGTTTTGGTCTTTGAATTAAAAACTTATTTACGTGAGAATTGTTTCTCTCTTTGTTCTTGGACAAAGTTCCGAACCTATCAAACTTTTACTAGTTCTTTTATAACTTTGGATCCTTAAAGTATTCTAGACGATCCATTCATTTCAGTAATTTTCCGAATTTTCCAAGCTCGAGAAATCGCATCATTTGGTCTAAATAGTTTGTCGTTTTGCAAACAAGTTTTGGTCTTTGAATTAAAAACTTATTTACGTGAGAGTTGTTTCTCGCTTTGTTCTTGGATGAACTTTCGAACTTGTCAAACTTTTACTAGTTCTTTCATAACTTTAGATCCTTAAAGTATTCAAGACGATCCATTCCTTCGAGCAATTTTTCGAATATTCCATGCTCGGTAAATCGCATCATTTGGCCTAAATAGTTTGTCATTTTGCAAACAAGTTTTGGTCTTTGAATTAAAAACTTATTTACGTGACAATTGTTTCTCTCTTTGTTTTTGGATGAACTTTCGAACCTGACAACCTTTTACTAGTTCTTTTATAACTTTGGAACCTTAAAGTATTCAAGACGATCCATTCATTTCAGCAATTTTCCAAATTTTCCAAGCTCAGTAAATCGTATCATTTGGTCTAAATAGTTTGTCGTTTTGCAAACAAGTTTTGGTCGTTGAATTAAAAACTTATTTACGTGAGAATTATTTCTCTCTTTGTTCTTGGACGAACTTTCGAACTTGTCAAACTTTTACTAGTTTATAACTTTGGATCCTTAAAGTATTCAAGACGATCCATTCATTTCAGCAATTTTTCGAATTTTCCATGCTCGGCAAATCGCATCATTTGGTCTAAATAGTTTGTCATTTAGCAAACAACTTTTGCTCTTTGAATTAAAAACTTATTTAGGTGAGAATTGTTTCTTTCTTTGTCTTTGTACGAACTTTCGAACTTGTCAAACTTTTACTGTTCTTTTATAACTTTCGATCCTTAAATTATTCAAGACGATCCATTCCTTCGAGCAATTTTTGGAAAATTCCATGCTCGGTAAATCGCAACATTTGGCCTAAATAGTTTGTCATTTTGCAAACAAGTTTTGGTCTTTGAATTAAAAACTTATTTACGTGAGAATTGTTTCTCTCTTTGTTCTTGGACGAACTTTCGAAATTGTAAAACTTTTATGAGTTATTTTTTAACTTCAGTTCCCTAAAGTATTCAACAAGATCCATTCCTTCGAGCAATTTTTCGAACATTCCGTGCTCGGGAAATCGTATCATTTGGTCTAAATAGTTTGTCATTTTGTAAACAAGTTTTGGTCTTTGAATTAAAAACTTATTTACGTGAGAATTGTTTCTCTCTTTGTTCTTGGACAAAGTTCCGAACCTATCAAACTTTTACTAGTTCTTTTATAACTTTGGATCCTTAAAGTATTCAAGACGATCCATTCATTTCAGCAATTTTTCGAATTTTCCAAGCTCGAGAAATCGCATCATTTGGTCTAAATAGTTTGTCGTTTTGCAAACAAGTTTTGGTCTTTGAATTAAAAACTTATTTACGTGAGAATTGTTTCTCGCTTTGTTCTTGGATGAACTTTCGAACTTGTCAAACTTTTACTAGTTCTTTCATAACTTTAGATCCTTAAAGTATTCAAGACGATCCATTCCTTCGAGCAATTTTTCGAATATTCCATGCTCGGTAAATCGCATCATTTGGCCTAAATAGTTTGTCATTTTGCAAACAAGTTTTGGTCTTTGAATTAAAAACTTATTTACGTGAGAATTGTTTCTCTCTTTGTTCCTGGACGAAGTTTCGAACCTGTCAAACTTTTACTAGTTTTTTTATAACTTTGGATCCTTCAATTATTCATGACGATCTATTCTTTCGAGCAATTTTCTAAACATTCCATGGTCGAGAAATCGCATCATTTGGTCTAAATAATTTGTCATTTTGCAAACAACTTTTGGTCTTTAAATTAAAAACTTATTACGTGAGAATTGTTTCTCTCTTTGTTCTTGGACGAACTTTCGAACTTGTCGAACTTTTACGAGTTATTTTTTAACTTCAGTTCCCTAAAGTATTCAACAAGATCCATTCCTTCGAGCAATTTTTCGAACATTCCATGCTCGGGAAATCGTATCATTTGGTCTAAATAGTTTGTCATTTTGCAAACAAGTTTTGGTCTTTGAATTAAAAACTTATTTACGTGAGAATTGTTTCTCTCTTTGTTCTTGGACGAACTTTCGAAATTGTAAAACTTTTATGAGTTATTTTTTAACTTCAGTTCCCTAAAGTATTCAACAAGATCCATTCCTTCGAGCAATTTTTCGAACATTCCGTGCTCGGGAAATCGTATCATTTGGTCTAAATAGTTTGTCATTTTGTAAACAAGTTTTGGTCTTTGAATTAAAAACTTATTTACGTGAGAATTGTTTCTCTCTTTGTTCTTGGACAAAGTTCCGAACCTATCAAACTTTTACTAGTTCTTTTATAACTTTGGATCCTTAAAGTATTCAAGACGATCCATTCATTTCAGCAATTTTTCGAATTTTCCAAGGTCGAGAAATCGCATCATTTGGTCTAAATAGTTTGTCGTTTTGCAAACAAGTTTTGGTCTTTGAATTAAAAACTTATTTACGTGAGAATTGTTTCTCGCTTTGTTCTTGGATGAACTTTCGAACTTGTCAAACTTTTACTAGTTCTTTCATAACTTTAGATCCTTAAAGTATTCAAGACGATCCATTCCTTCGAGCAATTTTTCGAATATTCCATGCTCGGTAAATCGCATCATTTGGCCTAAATAGTTTGTCATTTTGCAAACAAGTTTTGGTCTTTGAATTAAAAACTTATTTACGTGAGAATTGTTTCTCTCTTTGTTCCTGGACGAAGTTTCGAACCTGTCAAACTTTTACTAGTTTTTTTATAACTTTGGATCCTTCAATTATTCATGACGATCTATTCTTTCGAGCAATTTTCTAAACATTCCATGGTCGAGAAATCGCATCATTTGGTCTAAATAATTTGTCATTTTGCAAACAACTTTTGGTCTTTAAATTAAAAACTTATTACGTGAGAATTGTTTCTCTCTTTGTTCTTGGACGAACTTTCGAACTTGTCGAACTTTTACGAGTTATTTTTTAACTTCAGTTCCTTAAAGTATTCAACAAGATCCATTTTTTAGAGCAATTTTTCGAACATTCCATCCTTGGGAAATCGCGTCACTTGGTCTAAATAGTTTGTCATTTTGTAAACAAGTTTTGATCTTTGAATTAAAAACTTATTTACGTGACAATTGTTTCTCTCTTTGTTTTTGGATGAACTTTCGAACCTGACAACCTTTTACTAGTTCTTTTATAACTTTGGAACCTTAAAGTATTCAAGACGATCCATTCATTTCAGCAATTTTCCAAATTTTCCAAGCTCAGTAAATCATATCATTTGGTCTAAATAGTTTGTCGTTTTGCAAACAAGTTTTGGTCGTTGAATTAAAAACTTATTTAGGTGAGAATTGTTTCTTTCTTTGTCTTTGTACGAACTTTCGAACTTGTCAAACTTTTACTGTTCTTTTATAACTTTCGATCCTTAAATTATTCAAGACGATCCATTCCTTCGAGCAATTTTTGGAATATTCCATGCTCGGTAAATCGCAACATTTGGCCTAAATAGTTTGTCATTTTGCAAACAAGTTTTGGTCTTTGAATTAAAAACTTATTTACGTGAGAATTGTTTCTCTCTTTGTTCTTGGACGAACTTTCGAAATTGTAAAACTTTTATGAGTTATTTTTTAACTTCAGTTCCCTAAAGTATTCAACAAGATCCATTCCTTCGAGCAATTTTTCGAACATTCCGTGCTCGGGAAATCGTATCATTTGGTCTAAATAGTTTGTCATTTTGTAAACAAGTTTTGGTCTTTGAATTAAAAACTTATTTACGTGAGAATTGTTTCTCTCTTTGTTCTTGGACAAAGTTCCGAACCTATCAAACTTTTACTAGTTCTTTTATAACTTTGGATCCTTAAAGTATTCAAGACGATCCATTCATTTCAGCAATTTTTCGAATTTTCCAAGGTCGAGAAATCGCATCATTTGGTCTAAATAGTTTGTCGTTTTGCAAACAAGTTTTGGTCTTTGAATTAAAAACTTATTTACGTGAGAATTGTTTCTCGCTTTGTTCTTGGATGAACTTTCGAACTTGTCAAACTTTTACTAGTTCTTTCATAACTTTAGATCCTTAAAGTATTCAAGACGGTACCTATCTTCGAGCGATTTTTCGAATATTCTCTGCTCGGTATATCGCATCATATGGCCTATATATATGTCGTTTTGCAAACAAGTTTTGGTCTTTGAATTAAAAACTTATTTACGTGAGAATTGTTTCTCTCTTTGTTCCTGGACGAAGTTTCGAACCTGTCAAACTTTTAGTAGTTTTTTTATAACTTTGGATCCTTCAATTATTCATGACGATCTATTCTTTCGAGCAATTTTCTAAACATTCCATGGTCGAGAAATCGCATCATTTGGTCTAAATAATTTGTCATTTTGCAAACAACTTTTGGTCTTTAAATTAAAAACTTATTACGTGAGAATTGTTTCTGTCTTTGTTCTTGGACGAACTTTCGAACTTGTCGAACTTTTACGAGTTATTTTTTAACTTCAGTTCCCTAAAGTATTCAACAAGATCCATTTTTTAGAGCAATTTTTCGAACATTCCATCCTTGGGAAATCGCGTCACTTGGTCTAAATAGTTTGTCATTTTGTAAACAAGTTTTGATCTTTGAATTAAAAACTTATTTACGTGACAATTGTTTCTCTCTTTGTTTTTGGATGAACTTTCGAACCTGACAACCTTTTACTAGTTCTTTTATAACTTTGGAACCTTAAAGTATTCAAGACGATCCATTCATTTCAGCAATTTTCCAAATTTTCCAAGCTCAGTAAATCGAATCATTTGGTCTAAATAGTTTGTCGTTTTGCAAACAAGTTTTGGTCATTGAATTAAAAACTTATTTACGTGAGAATTATTTCTCTCTTTGTTCTTGGACGAACTTTCAAACTTGTCAAACTTTTACTAGTTTATAACTTTGGATCCTTAAAGTATTCAAGACGATCCATTCATTTCAGCAATTTTTCGAATTTTCCATGCTCGGCAAATCGCATCATTTGGTCTAAATAGTTTGTCATTTAGCAAACAACTTTTGCTCTTTGAATTAAAAACTTATTTTGGTGAGAATTGTTTCTTTCTTTGTCTTTGTACGAACTTTCGAACTTGTCAAACTTTTACTGTTCATTTATAACTTTGGATCCTTAAATTATTCAAGATGATCCATTCCTTCGAGCAATTTTTCGAATATTCCATGCTCGGTAAATCGCATCATTTGGCCTAAATAGTTTGTCATTTTGCAAACAAGTTTTGGTCTTTGAATTAAAAACTTATTTACGTGAGAATTGTTTCTCTCTTTGTTCTTGGACGAACTTTCGAAATTGTAAAACTTTTATGAGTTATTTTTTAACTTCAGTTCCCTAAAGTATTCAACAAGATCCATTCCTTCGAGCAATTTTTCGAACATTCCGTGCTCGGGAAATCGCATCATTTGGTCCAAATAGTTGTCATTTTGTAAACAAGTTTTGGTCTTTGAATTCAAAACTTATTTACGTGAGAATTGTTTCTCTCTTTGTTCTTGGACAAAGTTCCGAACCTATCAAACTTTTACTAGTTCTTTTATAACTTTGGATCCTTAAAGTATTCAAGACGATCCATTCATTTCAGCAATTTTTCGAATTTTCCAAGGTCGAGAAATCGCATCATTTGGTCTAAATAGTTTGTCGTTTTGCAAACAAGTTTTGGTCTTTGAATTAAAAACTTATTTACGTGAGAATTGTTTCTCGCTTTGTTCTTGGATGAACTTTCGAACTTGTCAAACTTTTACTAGTTCTTTCATAACTTTAGATCCTTAAAGTATTCAAGACGATCCATTCCTTCGAGCAATTTTTCGAATATTCCATGCTCGGTAAATCGCATCATTTGGCCTAAATAGTTTGTCATTTTGCAAACAAGTTTTGGTCTTTGAATTAAAAACTTATTTACGTGAGAATTGTTTCTCTCTTTGTTCCTGGACGAAGTTTCGAACCTGTCAAACTTTTACTAGTTTTTTTATAACTTTGGATCCTTCAATTATTCATGACGATCTATTCTTTCGAGCAATTTTCTAAACATTCCATGGTCGAGAAATCGCATCATTTGGTCTAAATAATTTGTCATTTTGCAAACAACTTTTGGTCTTTAAATTAAAAACTTATTACGTGAGAATTGTTTCTCTCTTTGTTCTTGGACGAACTTTCGAACTTGTCGAACTTTTACGAGTTATTTTTTAACTTCAGTTCCCTAAAGTATTCAACAAGATCCATTCCTTCGAGCAATTTTTCGAACATTCCATGCTCGGGAAATCGTATCATTTGGTCTAAATAGTTTGTCATTTTGCAAACAAGTTTTGGTCTTTGAATTAAAAACTTATTTACGTGAGAATTGTTTCTCTCTTTCTTCTTGGACGAACTTTCGAAATTGTAAAACTTTTATGAGTTATTTTTTAACTTCAGTTCCCTAAAGTATTCAACAAGATCCATTCCTTCGAGCAAATTTTCGAACATTCCATGCTCGGGAAATCGCATCATTTGGTCTAAATAGTTTGTCATTTTGCAAACAAGTTTTGGTCGTTGAATTAAAAACTTATTTATGTGAGAATTATTTCTCTCTTTGTTCTTGGACGAACTTTCGAACTTGTCAAACTTTTACTAGTTTATAACTTTGGATCCTTAAAGTATTCAAGACGATCCATTCATTTCAGCAATTTTTCGAATTTTCCATGCTCGGCAAATCGCATCATTTGGTCTAAATAGTTTGTCATTTAGCAAACAACTTTTGCTCTTTGAATTAAAAACTTATTTAGGTGAGAATTGTTTCTTTCTTTGTCTTTGTACGAACTTTCGTACTTGTCAAACTTTTACTGTTCTTTTGTAACTTTGGATCCTTAAATTATTCAAGACGATCCATTCCTTCGAGCAATTTTTGGAATATTCCATGCTCGGTAAATCGCATCATTTGGCCTAAATAGTTTGTCATTTTGCAAACAAGTTTTGGTCTTTGAATTAAAAACTTATTTACGTGAGAATTGTTTCTCTCTTTGTTCTTGGACGAACTTTCGAAATTGTAAAACTTTTATGAGTTATTTTTTAACTTCAGTTCCCTAAAGTATTCAACAAGATCCATTCCTTCGAGCAAATTTTCGAACATTCCATGCTCGGGAAATCGCATCATTTGGTCTAAATAGTTTGTCATTTTGTAAACAAGTTTTGGTCTTTGAATTAAAAACTTATTTACGTGAGAATTGTTTCTCTCTTTGTTCTTGGACAAAGTTCCGAACCTATCAAACTTTTACTAGTTCTTTTATAACTTTGGATCCTTAAAGTATTCTAGACGATCCATTCATTTCAGTAATTTTCCGAATTTTCCAAGCTCGAGAAATCGCATCATTTGGTCTAAATAGTTTGTCGTTTTGCAAACAAGTTTTGGTCTTTGAATTAAAAACTTATTTACGTGAGAGTTGTTTCTCGCTTTGTTCTTGGATGAACTTTCGAACTTGTCAAACTTTTACTAGTTCTTTCATAACTTTAGATCCTTAAAGTATTCAAGACGATCCATTCCTTCGAGCAATTTTTCGAATATTCCATGCTCGGTAAATCGCATCATTTGGCCTAAATAGTTTGTCATTTTGCAAACAAGTTTTGGTCTTTGAATTAAAAACTTATTTACGTGACAATTGTTTCTCTCTTTGTTTTTGGATGAACTTTCGAACCTGACAACCTTTTACTAGTTCTTTTATAACTTTGGAACCTTAAAGTATTCAAGACGATCCATTCGTTTCAGCAATTTTCCAAATTTTCCAAGCTCAGTAAATCGTATCATTTGGTCTAAATAGTTTGTCGTTTTGCAAACAAGTTTTGGTCGTTGAATTAAAAACTTATTTACGTGAGAATTATTTCTCTCTTTGTTCTTGGACGAACTTTCGAACTTGTCAAACTTTTACTAGTTTATAACTTTGGATCCTTAAAGTATTCAAGACGATCCATTCATTTCAGCAATTTTTCGAATTTTCCATGCTCGGCAAATCGCATCATTTGGTCTAAATAGTTTGTCATTTAGCAAACAACTTTTGCTCTTTGAATTAAAAACTTATTTAGGTGAGAATTGTTTCTTTCTTTGTCTTTGTACGAACTTTCGAACTTGTCAAACTTTTACTGTTCTTTTATAACTTTCGATCCTTAAATTATTCAAGACGATCCATTCCTTCGAGCAATTTTTGGAATATTCCATGCTCGGTAAATCGCAACATTTGGCCTAAATAGTTTGTCATTTTGCAAACAAGTTTTGGTCTTTGAATTAAAAACTTATTTACGTGAGAATTGTTTCTCTCTTTGTTCTTGGACGAACTTTCGAAATTGTAAAACTTTTATGAGTTATTTTTTAACTTCAGTTCCCTAAAGTATTCAACAAGATCCATTCCTTCGAGCAATTTTTCGAACATTCCGTGCTCGGGAAATCGTATCATTTGGTCTAAATAGTTTGTCATTTTGTAAACAAGTTTTGGTCTTTGAATTAAAAACTTATTTACGTGAGAATTGTTTCTCTCTTTGTTCTTGGACAAAGTTCCGAACCTATCAAACTTTTACTAGTTCTTTTATAACTTTGGATCCTTAAAGTATTCAAGACGATCCATTCATTTCAGCAATTTTTCGAATTTTCCAAGCTCGAGAAATCGCATCATTTGGTCTAAATAGTTTGTCGTTTTGCAAACAAGTTTTGGTCTTTGAATTAAAAACTTATTTACGTGAGAATTGTTTCTCGCTTTGTTCTTGGATGAACTTTCGAACTTGTCAAACTTTTACTAGTTCTTTCATAACTTTAGATCCTTAAAGTATTCAAGACGATCCATTCCTTCGAGCAATTTTTCGAATATTCCATGCTCGGTAAATCGCATCATTTGGCCTAAATAGTTTGTCATTTTGCAAACAAGTTTTGGTCTTTGAATTAAAAACTTATTTACGTGAGAATTGTTTCTCTCTTTGTTCCTGGATGAAGTTTCGAACCTGTCAAACTTTTACTAGTTTTTTTATAACTTTGGATCCTTCAATTATTCATGATGATCTATTCTTTCGAGCAATTTTCTAAACATTCCATGGTCGAGAAATCGCATCATTTGGTCTAAATAATTTGTCATTTTGCAAACAACTTTTGGTCTTTAAATTAAAAACTTATTACGTGAGAATTGTTTCTCTCTTTGTTCTTGGACGAACTTTCGAACTTGTCGAACTTTTACGAGTTATTTTTTAACTTCAGTTCCCTAAAGTATTCAACAAGATCCATTTTTTAGAGCAATTTTTCGAACATTCCATCCTTGGGAAATCGCGTCACTTGGTCTAAATAGTTTGTCATTTTGTAAACAAGTTTTGGTCTTTGAATTAAAAACTTATTTACGTGACAATTGTTTCTCTCTTTGTTTTTGGATGAACTTTCGAACCTGACAACCTTTTACTAGTTCTTTTATAACTTTGGAACCTTAAAGTATTCAAGACGATCCATTCATTTCAGCAATTTTCCAAATTTTCCAAGCTCAGTAAATCGTATCATTTGGTCTAAATAGTTTGTCGTTTTGCAAACAAGTTTTGGTCGTTGAATTAAAAACTTATTTATGTGAGAATTATTTCTCTCTTTGTTCTTGGACGAACTTTCGAACTTGTCAAACTTTTACTAGTTTATAACATTGGATCCTTAAAGTATTCAAGACGATCCATTCATTTCAGCAATTTTTCGAATTTTCCATGCTCGGCAAATCGCATCATTTGGTCTAAATAGTTTGTCATTTAGCAAACAACTTTTGCTCTTTGAATTAAAAACTTATTTAGGTGAGAATTGTTTCTTTCTTTGTCTTTGTACGAACTTTCGAACTTGTCAAACTTTTACTGTTCTTTTGTAACTTTGGATCCTTAAATTATTCAAGACGATCCATTCCTTCGAGCAATTTTTGGAATATTCCATGCTCGGTAAATCGCATCATTTGGCCTAAATAGTTTGTCATTTTGCAAACAAGTTTTGGTCTTTGAATTAAAAACTTATTTACGTGAGAATTGTTTCTCTCTTTGTTCTTGGACGAACTTTCGAAATTGTAAAACTTTTATGAGTTATTTTTTAACTTCAGTTCCCTAAAGTATTCAACAAGATCCATTCCTTCGAGCAAATTTTCGAACATTCCATGCTCGGGAAATCGCATCATTTGGTCTAAATAGTTTGTCATTTTGTAAACAAGTTTTGGTCTTTGAATTAAAAACTTATTTACGTGAGAATTGTTTCTCTCTTTGTTCTTGGACAAAGTTCCGAACCTATCAAACTTTTACTAGTTCTTTTATAACTTTGGATCCTTAAAGTATTCTAGACGATCCATTCATTTCAGTAATTTTCCGAATTTTCCAAGCTCGAGAAATCGCATCATTTGGTCTAAATAGTTTGTCGTTTTGCAAACAAGTTTTGGTCTTTGAATTAAAAACTTATTTACGTGAGAGTTGTTTCTCGCTTTGTTCTTGGATGAACTTTCGAACTTGTCAAACTTTTACTAGTTCTTTCATAACTTTAGATCCTTAAAGTATTCAAGACGATCCATTCCTTCGAGCAATTTTTCGAATATTCCATGCTCGGTAAATCGCATCATTTGGCCTAAATAGTTTGTCATTTTGCAAACAAGTTTTGGTCTTTGAATTAAAAACTTATTTACGTGACAATTGTTTCTCTCTTTGTTTTTGGATGAACTTTCGAACCTGACAACCTTTTACTAGTTCTTTTATAACTTTGGAACCTTAAAGTATTCAAGACGATCCATTCATTTCAGCAATTTTCCAAATTTTCCAAGCTCAGTAAATCGTATCATTTGGTCTAAATAGTTTGTCGTTTTGCAAACAAGTTTTGGTCGTTGAATTAAAAACTTATTTACGTGAGAATTATTTCTCTCTTTGTTCTTGGACGAACTTTCGAACTTGTCAAACTTTTACTAGTTTATAACTTTGGATCCTTAAAGTATTCAAGACGATCCATTCATTTCAGCAATTTTTCGAATTTTCCATGCTCGGCAAATCGCATCATTTGGTCTAAATAGTTTGTCATTTAGCAAACAACTTTTGCTCTTTGAATTAAAAACTTATTTAGGTGAGAATTGTTTCTTTCTTTGTCTTTGTACGAACTTTCGAACTTGTCAAACTTTTACTGTTCTTTTATAACTTTCGATCCTTAAATTATTCAAGACGATCCATTCCTTCGAGCAATTTTTGGAAAATTCCATGCTCGGTAAATCGCAACATTTGGCCTAAATAGTTTGTCATTTTGCAAACAAGTTTTGGTCTTTGAATTAAAAACTTATTTACGTGAGAATTGTTTCTCTCTTTGTTCTTGGACGAACTTTCGAAATTGTAAAACTTTTATGAGTTATTTTTTAACTTCAGTTCCCTAAAGTATTCAACAAGATCCATTCCTTCGAGCAATTTTTCGAACATTCCGTGCTCGGGAAATCGTATCATTTGGTCTAAATAGTTTGTCATTTTGTAAACAAGTTTTGGTCTTTGAATTAAAAACTTATTTACGTGAGAATTGTTTCTCTCTTTGTTCTTGGACAAAGTTCCGAACCTATCAAACTTTTACTAGTTCTTTTATAACTTTGGATCCTTAAAGTATTCAAGACGATCCATTCATTTCAGCAATTTTTCGAATTTTCCAAGCTCGAGAAATCGCATCATTTGGTCTAAATAGTTTGTCGTTTTGCAAACAAGTTTTGGTCTTTGAATTAAAAACTTATTTACGTGAGAATTGTTTCTCGCTTTGTTCTTGGATGAACTTTCGAACTTGTCAAACTTTTACTAGTTCTTTCATAACTTTAGATCCTTAAAGTATTCAAGACGATCCATTCCTTCGAGCAATTTTTCGAATATTCCATGCTCGGTAAATCGCATCATTTGGCCTAAATAGTTTGTCATTTTGCAAACAAGTTTTGGTCTTTGAATTAAAAACTTATTTACGTGAGAATTGTTTCTCTCTTTGTTCCTGGACGAAGTTTCGAACCTGTCAAACTTTTACTAGTTTTTTTATAACTTTGGATCCTTCAATTATTCATGACGATCTATTCTTTCGAGCAATTTTCTAAACATTCCATGGTCGAGAAATCGCATCATTTGGTCTAAATAATTTGTCATTTTGCAAACAACTTTTGGTCTTTAAATTAAAAACTTATTACGTGAGAATTGTTTCTCTCTTTGTTCTTGGACGAACTTTCGAACTTGTCGAACTTTTACGAGTTATTTTTTAACTTCAGTTCCCTAAAGTATTCAACAAGATCCATTCCTTCGAGCAATTTTTCGAACATTCCATGCTCGGGAAATCGTATCATTTGGTCTAAATAGTTTGTCATTTTGCAAACAAGTTTTGGTCTTTGAATTAAAAACTTATTTACGTGAGAATTGTTTCTCTCTTTGTTCTTGGACGAACTTTCGAAATTGTAAAACTTTTATGAGTTATTTTTTAACTTCAGTTCCCTAAAGTATTCAACAAGATCCATTCCTTCGAGCAATTTTTCGAACATTCCGTGCTCGGGAAATCGTATCATTTGGTCTAAATAGTTTGTCATTTTGTAAACAAGTTTTGGTCTTTGAATTAAAAACTTATTTACGTGAGAATTGTTTCTCTCTTTGTTCTTGGACAAAGTTCCGAACCTATCAAACTTTTACTAGTTCTTTTATAACTTTGGATCCTTAAAGTATTCAAGACGATCCATTCATTTCAGCAATTTTTCGAATTTTCCAAGGTCGAGAAATCGCATCATTTGGTCTAAATAGTTTGTCGTTTTGCAAACAAGTTTTGGTCTTTGAATTAAAAACTTATTTACGTGAGAATTGTTTCTCGCTTTGTTCTTGGATGAACTTTCGAACTTGTCAAACTTTTACTAGTTCTTTCATAACTTTAGATCCTTAAAGTATTCAAGACGATCCATTCCTTCGAGCAATTTTTCGAATATTCCATGCTCGGTAAATCGCATCATTTGGCCTAAATAGTTTGTCATTTTGCAAACAAGTTTTGGTCTTTGAATTAAAAACTTATTTACGTGAGAATTGTTTCTCTCTTTGTTCCTGGACGAAGTTTCGAACCTGTCAAACTTTTACTAGTTTTTTTATAACTTTGGATCCTTCAATTATTCATGACGATCTATTCTTTCGAGCAATTTTCTAAACATTCCATGGTCGAGAAATCGCATCATTTGGTCTAAATAATTTGTCATTTTGCAAACAACTTTTGGTCTTTAAATTAAAAACTTATTACGTGAGAATTGTTTCTCTCTTTGTTCTTGGACGAACTTTCGAACTTGTCGAACTTTTACGAGTTATTTTTTAACTTCAGTTCCTTAAAGTATTCAACAAGATCCATTTTTTAGAGCAATTTTTCGAACATTCCATCCTTGGGAAATCGCGTCACTTGGTCTAAATAGTTTGTCATTTTGTAAACAAGTTTTGATCTTTGAATTAAAAACTTATTTACGTGACAATTGTTTCTCTCTTTGTTTTTGGATGAACTTTCGAACCTGACAACCTTTTACTAGTTCTTTTATAACTTTGGAACCTTAAAGTATTCAAGACGATCCATTCATTTCAGCAATTTTCCAAATTTTCCAAGCTCAGTAAATCATATCATTTGGTCTAAATAGTTTGTCGTTTTGCAAACAAGTTTTGGTCGTTGAATTAAAAACTTATTTAGGTGAGAATTGTTTCTTTCTTTGTCTTTGTACGAACTTTCGAACTTGTCAAACTTTTACTGTTCTTTTATAACTTTCGATCCTTAAATTATTCAAGACGATCCATTCCTTCGAGCAATTTTTGGAATATTCCATGCTCGGTAAATCGCAACATTTGGCCTAAATAGTTTGTCATTTTGCAAACAAGTTTTGGTCTTTGAATTAAAAACTTATTTACGTGAGAATTGTTTCTCTCTTTGTTCTTGGACGAACTTTCGAAATTGTAAAACTTTTATGAGTTATTTTTTAACTTCAGTTCCCTAAAGTATTCAACAAGATCCATTCCTTCGAGCAATTTTTCGAACATTCCGTGCTCGGGAAATCGTATCATTTGGTCTAAATAGTTTGTCATTTTGTAAACAAGTTTTGGTCTTTGAATTAAAAACTTATTTACGTGAGAATTGTTTCTCTCTTTGTTCTTGGACAAAGTTCCGAACCTATCAAACTTTTACTAGTTCTTTTATAACTTTGGATCCTTAAAGTATTCAAGACGATCCATTCATTTCAGCAATTTTTCGAATTTTCCAAGGTCGAGAAATCGCATCATTTGGTCTAAATAGTTTGTCGTTTTGCAAACAAGTTTTGGTCTTTGAATTAAAAACTTATTTACGTGAGAATTGTTTCTCGCTTTGTTCTTGGATGAACTTTCGAACTTGTCAAACTTTTACTAGTTCTTTCATAACTTTAGATCCTTAAAGTATTCAAGACGATCCATTCCTTCGAGCAATTTTTCGAATATTCCATGCTCGGTAAATCGCATCATTTGGCCTAAATAGTTTGTCATTTTGCAAACAAGTTTTGGTCTTTGAATTAAAAACTTATTTACGTGAGAATTGTTTCTCTCTTTGTTCCTGGACGAAGTTTCGAACCTGTCAAACTTTTACTAGTTTTTTTATAACTTTGGATCCTTCAATTATTCATGACGATCTATTCTTTCGAGCAATTTTCTAAACATTCCATGGTCGAGAAATCGCATCATTTGGTCTAAATAATTTGTCATTTTGCAAACAACTTTTGGTCTTTAAATTAAAAACTTATTACGTGAGAATTGTTTCTCTCTTTGTTCTTGGACGAACTTTCGAACTTGTCGAACTTTTACGAGTTATTTTTTAACTTCAGTTCCCTAAAGTATTCAACAAGATCCATTCTTTCGAGCAATTTTTCGAACATTCCATGCTCGGGAAATCGTATCATTTGGTCTAAATAGTTTGTCATTTTGCAAACAAGTTTTGGTCTTTGAATTAAAAACTTATTTACGTGAGAATTGTTTCTCTCTTTGTTCTTGGACGAACTTTCGAAATTGTAAAACTTTTATGAGTTATTTTTTAACTTCAGTTCCCTAAAGTATTCAACAAGATCCATTCCTTCGAGCAATTTTTCGAACATTCCGTGCTCGGGAAATCGTATCATTTGGTCTAAATAGTTTGTCATTTTGTAAACAAGTTTTGGTCTTTGAATTAAAAACTTATTTACGTGAGAATTGTTTCTCTCTTTGTTCTTGGACAAAGTTCCGAACCTATCAAACTTTTACTAGTTCTTTTATAACTTTGGATCCTTAAAGTATTCAAGACGATCCATTCATTTCAGCAATTTTCCGAATTTTCCAAGCTCGAGAAATCGCATCATTTGGTCTAAATAGTTTGTCGTTTTGCAAACAAGTTTTGGTCTTTGAATTAAAAACTTATTTACGTGAGAATTGTTTCTCGCTTTGTTCTTGGATGAACTTTCGAACTTGTCAAACTTTTACTAGTTCTTTCATAACTTTAGATCCTTAAAGTATTCAAGACGATCCATTCCTTCGAGCAATTTTTCGAATATTCCATGCTCGGTAAATCGCATCATTTGGCCTAAATAGTTTGTCATTTTGCAAACAAGTTTTGGTCTTTGAATTAAAAACTTATTTACTTGAGAATTGTTTCTCTCTTTGTTCCTGGACGAAGTTTCGAACCTGTCAAACTTTTACTAGTTTTTTTATAACTTTGGATCCTTCAATTATTCATGACGATCTATTCTTTCGAGCAATTTTCTAAACATTCCATGGTCGAGAAATCGCATCATTTGGTCTAAATAATTTGTCATTTTGCAAACAACTTTTGGTCTTTAAATTAAAAACTTATTACGTGAGAATTGTTTCTGTCTTTGTTCTTGGACGAACTTTCGAACTTGTCGAACTTTTACGAGTTATTTTTTAACTTCAGTTCCTTAAAGTATTCAACAAGATCCATTTTTTAGAGCAATTTTTCGAACATTCCATCCTTGGGAAATCGCGTCACTTGGTCTAAATAGTTTGTCATTTTGTAAACAAGTTTTGATCTTTGAATTAAAAACTTATTTACGTGACAATTGTTTCTCTCTTTGTTTTTGGATGAACTTTCGAACCTGACAACCTTTTACTAGTTCTTTTATAACTTTGGAACCTTAAAGTATTCAAGACGATCCATTCATTTCAGCAATTTTCCAAATTTTCCAAGCTCAGTAAATCGTATCATTTGGTCTAAATAGTTTGTCGTTTTGCAAACAAGTTTTGGTCGTTGAATTAAAAACTTATTTACGTGAGAATTATTTCTCTCCTTGTTCTTGGACGAACTTTCGAAATTGTAAAACTTTTATGAGTTATTTTTTAACTTCAGTTCCCTAAAGTATTCAACAAGATCCATTCCTTCGAGCAATTTTTCGAACATTCCATGCTCGGGAAATCGCATCATTTGGTCTAAATAGTTTGTCATTTTGTAAACAAGTTTTGGTCGTTGAATTAAAAACTTATTTACGTGAGAATTGTTTCTCGCTTTGTTCTTGGATGAACTTTCGAACTTGTCAAACTTTTACTAGTTCTTTCATAACTTTAGATCCTTAAAGTATTCAAGACGATCCATTCCTTCGAGCAATTTTTCGAATATTCCATGCTCGGTAAATCGCATCATTTGGCCTAAATAGTTTGTCATTTTGCAAACAAGTTTTGGTCTTTGAATTAAAAACTTATTTACGTGAGAATTGTTTCTCTCTTTGTTCTTGGACGAAGTTTCGAACCTGTCAAACTTTTACTAGTTTTTTTATAACTTTGGATCCTTCAATTATTCATGACGATCTATTCTTTCGAGCAATTTTCTAAACATTCCATGGTCGAGAAATCGCATAATTTGGTCTAAATAATTTGTCATTTTGCAAACAACTTTTGGTCTTTAAATTAAAAACTTATTACGTGAGAATTGTTTCTCTCTTTGTTCTTGGACGAACTTTCGAACTTGTCGAACTTTTACGAGTTATTTTTTAACTTCAGTTCCCTAAAGTATTCAACAAGATCCATTTTTTAGAGCAATTTTTCGAACATTCCATCCTTGGGAAATCGCGTCACTTGGTCTAAATAGTTTGTCATTTTGTAAACAAGTTTTGGTCTTTGAATTAAAAACTTATTTACGTGACAATTGTTTCTCTCTTTGTTTTTGGATGAACTTTCGAACCTGACAACCTTTTACTAGTTCTTTTATAACTTTGGAACCTTAAAGTATTCAAGACGATCCATTCATTTCAGCAATTTTCCAAATTTTCCAAGCTCAGTAAATCGTATCATTTGGTCTAAATAGTTTGTCGTTTTGCAAACAAGTTTTGGTCGTTGAATTAAAAACTTATTTATGTGAGAATTATTTCTCTCTTTGTTCTTGGACGAACTTTCGAACTTGTCAAACTTTTACTAGTTTATAACTTTGGATCCTTAAAGTATTCAAGACGATCCATTCATTTCAGCAATTTTTCGAATTTTCCATGCTCGGCAAATCGCATCATTTGGTCTAAATAGTTTGTCATTTAGCAAACAACTTTTGCTCTTTGAATTAAAAACTTATTTAGGTGAGAATTGTTTCTTTCTTTGTCTTTGTACGAACTTTTGAACTTGTCAAACTTTTACTGTTCTTTTATAACTTTGGATCCTTAAATTATTCAAGACGATCCATTCCTTCGAGCAATTTTTGGAATATTCCATGCTCGGTAAATCGCATCATTTGGCCTAAATAGTTTGTCATTTTGCAAACAAGTTTTGGTCTTTGAATTAAAAACTTATTTACGTGAGAATTGTTTCTCTCTTTGTTCTTGGACGAACTTTCGAAATTGTAAAACTTTTATGAGTTATTTTTTAACTTCAGTTCCCTAAAGTATTCAACAAGATCCATTCCTTCGAGCAAATTTTCGAACATTCCATGCTCGGGAAATCGCATCATTTGGTCTAAATAGTTTGTCATTTTGTAAACAAGTTTTGGTCGTTGAATTAAAAACTTATTTACGTGAGAATTGTTTCTCGCTTTGTTCTTGGATGAACTTTCGGACTTGTCAAACTTTTACTAGTTCTTTCATAACTTTAGATCCTTAAAGTATTCAAGACGATCCATTCCTTCGAGCAATTTTTCGAAAATTCCATGCTCGGTAAATCGCATCATTTGGCCTAAATAGTTTGTCATTTTGCAAACAAGTTTTGGTCTTTGAATTAAAAAATTATTTACGAGAGAATTGTTTCTCTCTTTGTTCTTGGACAAAGTTTCGAACCTGTCAAACTTTTACTAGTTCTTTTATAACTTTGGATCCTTCAATTATTCATGACGATCTATTCTTTCGAGCAATTTTCTAAACATTCCATGGTCTTGAAATCGCATCATTTGGTCTAAATAATTTGTCATTTTGCAAACAACTTTTGGTCTTTAAATTAAAAACTTATTACGTGAGAATTGTTTCTCTCTTTGTTCTTGGACGAACTTTCGAACTTGTCGAACTTTTACGAGTTATTTTTTAACTTCAGTTCCCTAAAGTATTCAACAATATCCATTTTTTAGTGCAATTTTTCGAACATTCCGTCCTTGGGAAATCGCGTCACTTGGTCTAAATAGTTTGTCATTTTGTAAACAAGTTTTGATCTTTGAATTAAAAACTTATTTACGTGACAATTGTTTCTCTCTTTGTTCTTGGACGAACTTTCGAACCAGACAATCTTTTACTAGTTCTTTTATAACTTTGGAACCTTAAAGTTTTCCAGATGATCCATTCATTTCAGCAATTTTCCAAATTTTCCAAGCTCAGTAAATCGTATCATTTGGTCTAAATAGTTTGTCGTTTTGCAAACAAGTTTTGGTCGTTGAATTAAAAACTTATTTACGTGAGAATTGTTTCTCTCTTTGCTCTTGGACGAACTTTCGAACTTGTCAAACTTTTACTAGTTCTTTTATAACTTTGGATCCTTAAAGTATTCAAGACGATCCATTCATTTCAACAATTTTTCGAATTTTCCATGCTCGGCAAATCGCATCATTTGGTCTAAATAGTTTGTCATTTAGCAATCAACTTTTGCTCTTTGAATTAAAAACTTATTTAGGTGAGAATTGTTTCTTTCTTTGTCTTTGTACGAACTTTCGAACGTTCAAACTTTTACTGTTCTTTTATAACTTTGGATCCTTAAATTATTCAAGACGATCCATTCCTTCGAGCAATTTTTCAAATATACCATGCTCGGCAAATCGCATCCTTTAGCCTAAATAGTTTGTCATTTTGCAAACAAGTTTTGGTCTTTGAATTAAAAACTTATTTACGTGAAAATTGTTTCTCTTTTTGTTCCTAGACTAACTTTCGAAATTTTAAAACTTTTATGAGTTATTTTTTAACTTCAGTTCCCTAAAGTATTCAACAAGATCCATTTCTTCGAGCAATTTTTCGAACATTTCATGCTCGTGAAATCGTATCATTTGGTCTAAATAGTTTGTCATTTTGCAATCAAGTTTTGGTCTTTGAATTAAAAACTTATTTACGTGAGAATTGTTTCTCTCCTTGTTCTTGGACGAACTTTCGAAATTGTAAAACTTTTATGAGTTATTTTTTAACTTCAGTTCCCTAAAGTATTCAACAAGATCCATTCCTTCGAGCAATTTTTCGAACATTCCATGCTCGGGAAATCGCATCATTTGGTCTAAATAGTTTGTCATTTTGTAAACAAGTTTTGGTCTTTGAATTAAAAACTTATTTACGTGAGAATTGTTTCTCTCTTTGTTCTTGGACAAAGTTCCGAACCTATCAAACTTTTACTAGTTCTTTTATAACTTTGGATCCTTAAAGTATTCAAGACGATCCATTCATTTCAGCAATTTTCCGAATTTTCCAAGCTCGAGAAATCGCATCATTTGGTCTAAATAGTTTGTCGTTTTGCAAACAAGTTTTGGTCTTTGAATTAAAAACTTATTTACGTGAGAATTGTTTCTCGCTTTGTTCTTGGATGAACTTTCGAACTTGTCAAACTTTTACTAGTTCTTTCATAACTTTAGATCCTTAAAGTATTCAAGACGATCCATTCCTTCGAGCAATTTTTCGAATATTCCATGCTCGGTAAATCGCATCATTTGGCCTAAATAGTTTGTCATTTTGCAAACAAGTTTTGGTCTTTGAATTAAAAACTTATTTACGTGAGAATTGTTTCTCTCTTTGTTCCTGGACGAAGTTTCGAACCTGTCAAACTTTTACTAGTTTTTTTATAACTTTGGATCCTTCAATTATTCATGACGATCTATTCTTTCGAGCAATTTTCTAAACATTCCATGGTCGAGAAATCGCATCATTTGGTCTAAATAATTTGTCATTTTGCAAACAACTTTTGGTCTTTAAATTAAAAACTTATTATGTGAGAATTGTTTCTCTCTTTGTTCTTGGACGAACTTTCGAACTTGTCGAACTTTTACGAGTTATTTTTTAACTTCAATTCCCTAAAGTATTCAACAAGATCCATTTTTTAGAGCAATTTTTCGAACATTCCATCCTTGGGAAATCGCGTCACTTGGTCTAAATAGTTTGTCATTTTGTAAACAAGTTTTGATCTTTGAATTAAAAACTTATTTACGTGACAATTGTTTCTCTCTTTGTTTTTGGATGAACTTTCGAACCTGACAACCTTTTACTAGTTCTTTTATAACTTTGGAACCTTAAAGTATTCAAGACGATCCATTCATTTCAGCAATTTTCCAAATTTTCCAAGCTCAGTAAATCAAATCATTTGGTCTAAATAGTTTGTCGTTTTGCAAACAAGTTTTGGTCATTGAATTAAAAACTTATTTACGTGAGAATTATTTCTCTCTTTGTTCTTGGACGAACTTTCGAACTTGTCAAACTTTTACTAGTTTATAACTTTGGATCCTTAAAGTATTCAAGACGATCCATTCATTTCAGCAATTTTTCGAATTTTCCATGCTCGGCAAATCGCATCATTTGGTCTAAATAGTTTGTCATTTAGCAAACAACTTTTGCTCTTTGAATTAAAAACTTATTTTGGTGAGAATTGTTTCTTTCTTTGTCTTTGTACGAACTTTCGAACTTGTCAAACTTTTACTGTTCATTTATAACTTTGGATCCTTAAATTATTCAAGATGATCCATTCCATCGAGCAATTTTTCGAATATTCCATGCTCGGTAAATCGCATCATTTGGCCTAAATAGTTTGTCATTTTGCAAACAAGTTTTGGTCTTTGAATTAAAAACTTATTTACGTGAGAATTGTTTCTCTCTTTGTTCTTGGACGAACTTTCGAAATTGTAAAACTTTTATGAGTTATTTTTTAACTTCAGTTCCCTAAAGTATTCAACAAGATCCATTCCTTCGAGCAATTTTTCGAACATTCCGTGCTCGGGAAATCGTATCATTTGGTCTAAATAGTTTGTCATTTTGTAAACAAGTTTTGGTCTTTGAATTAAAAACTTATTTACGTGAGAATTGTTTCTCTCTTTGTTCTTGGACAAAGTTCCGAACCTATCAAACTTTTACTAGTTCTTTTATAACTTTGGATCCTTAAAGTATTCAAGACGATCCATTCATTTCAGCAATTTTTCGAATTTTCCAAGCTCGAGAAATCGCATCATTTGGTCTAAATAGTTTGTCGTTTTGCAAACAAGTTTTGGTCTTTGAATTAAAAACTTATTTACGTGAGAATTGTTTCTCGCTTTGTTCTTGGATGAACTTTCGAACTTGTCAAACTTTTACTAGTTCTTTCATAACTTTAGATCCTTAAAGTATTCAAGACGATCCATTCCTTCGAGCAATTTTTCGAATATTCCATGCTCGGTAAATCGCATCATTTGGCCTAAATAGTTTGTCATTTTGCAAACAAGTTTTGGTCTTTGAATTAAAAACTTATTTACGTGAGAATTGTTTCTCTCTTTGTTCCTGGACGAAGTTTCGAACCTGTCAAACTTTTACTAGTTTTTTTATAACTTTGGATCCTTCAATTATTCATGACGATCTATTCTTTCGAGCAATTTTCTAAACATTCCATGGTCGAGAAATCGCATCATTTGGTCTAAATAATTTGTCATTTTGCAAACAACTTTTGGTCTTTAAATTAAAAACTTATTACGTGAGAATTGTTTCTCTCTTTGTTCTTGGACGAACTTTCGAACTTGTCGAACTTTTACGAGTTATTTTTTAACTTCAGTTCCCTAAAGTATTCAACAAGATCCTTTTTTTAGAGCAATTTTTCGAACATTCCATCCTTGGGAAATCGCGTCACTTGGTCTAAATAGTTTGTCATTTTGTAAACAAGTTTTGGTCTTTGAATTAAAAACTTATTTACGTGACAATTGTTTCTCTCTTTGTTTTTGGATGAACTTTCGAACCTGACAACCTTTTACTAGTTCTTTTATAACTTTGGAACCTTAAAGTATTCAAGACGATCCATTCATTTCAGCAATTTTCCAAATTTTCCAAGCTCAGTAAATCGTATCATTTGGTCTAAATAGTTTGTCGTTTTGCAAACAAGTTTTGGTCGTTGAATTAAAAACTTATTTATGTGAGAATTATTTCTCTCTTTGTTCTTGGACGAACTTTCGAACTTGTCAAACTTTTACTAGTTTATAACTTTGGATCTTAAAGTATTCAAGACGATCCATTCATTTCAGCAATTTTTCGAATTTTCCATGCTCGGCAAATCGCATCATTTGGTCTAAATAGTTTGTCATTTAGCAAACAACTTTTGCTCTTTGAATTAAAAACTTATTTAGGTGAGAATTGTTTCTTTCTTTGTCTTTGTACGAACTTTCGAACTTGTCAAACTTTTACTGTCCTTTTATAACTTTGGATCCTTAAATTATTCAAGACGATCCATTCCTTCGAGCAATTTTTGGAATATTCCATGCTCGGTAAATCGCATCATTTGGCCTAAATAGTTTGTCATTTTGCAAACAAGTTTTGGTCTTTGAATTAAAAACTTATTTACGTGAGAATTGTTTCTCTCTTTGTTCTTGGACGAACTTTCGAAATTGTAAAACTTTTATGAGTTATTTTTTAACTTCAGTTCCCTAAAGTATTCAACAAGATCCATTCCTTCGAGCAAATTTTCGAACATTCCATGCTCGGGAAATCGCATCATTTGGTCTAAATAGTTTGTCATTTTGTAAACAAGTTTTGGTCTTTGAATTAAAAACTTATTTACGTGAGAATTGTTTCTCTCTTTGTTCTTGGACAAAGTTCCGAACCTATCAAACTTTTACTAGTTCTTTTATAACTTTGGATCCTTAAAGTATTCTAGACGATCCATTCATTTCAGTAATTTTCCGAATTTTCCAAGCTCGAGAAATCGCATCATTTGGTCTAAATAGTTTGTCGTTTTGCAAACAAGTTTTGGTCTTTGAATTAAAAACTTATTTACGTGAGAGTTGTTTCTCGCTTTGTTCTTGGATGAACTTTCGAACTTGTCAAACTTTTACTAGTTCTTTCATAACTTTAGATCCTTAAAGTATTCAAGACGATCCATTCCTTCGAGCAATTTTTCGAATATTCCATGCTCGGTAAATCGCATCATTTGGCCTAAATAGTTTGTCATTTTGCAAACAAGTTTTGGTCTTTGAATTAAAAACTTATTTACGTGACAATTGTTTCTCTCTTTGTTTTTGGATGAACTTTCGAACCTGACAACCTTTTACTAGTTCTTTTATAACTTTGGAACCTTAAAGTATTCAAGACGATCCATTCATTTCAGCAATTTTCCAAATTTTCCAAGCTCAGTAAATCGTATCATTTGGTCTAAATAGTTTGTCGTTTTGCAAACAAGTTTTGGTCGTTGAATTAAAAACTTATTTACGTGAGAATTATTTCTCTCTTTGTTCTTGGACGAACTTTCGAACTTGTCAAACTTTTACTAGTTTATAACTTTGGATCCTTAAAGTATTCAAGACGATCCATTCATTTCAGCAATTTTTCGAATTTTCCATGCTCGGCAAATCGCATCATTTGGTCTAAATAGTTTTTCATTTAGCAAACAACTTTTGCTCTTTGAATTAAAAACTTATTTAGGTGAGAATTGTTTCTTTCTTTGTCTTTGTACGAACTTTCGAACTTGTCAAACTTTTACTGTTCTTTTATAACTTTCGATCCTTAAATTATTCAAGACGATCCATTCCTTCGAGCAATTTTTGGAATATTCCATGCTCGGTAAATCGCAACATTTGGCCTAAATAGTTTGTCATTTTGCAAACAAGTTTTGGTCTTTGAATTAAAAACTTATTTACGTGAGAATTGTTTCTCTCTTTGTTCTTGGACGAACTTTCGAAATTGTAAAACTTTTATGAGTTATTTTTTAACTTCAGTTCCCTAAAGTATTCAACAAGATCCATTCCTTCGAGCAATTTTTCGAACATTCCGTGCTCGGGAAATCGTATCATTTGGTCTAAATAGTTTGTCATTTTGTAAACAAGTTTTGGTCTTTGAATTAAAAACTTATTTACGTGAGAATTGTTTCTCTCTTTGTTCTTGGACAAAGTTCCGAACCTATCAAACTTTTACTAGTTCTTTTATAACTTTGGATCCTTAAAGTATTCAAGACGATCCATTCATTTCAGCAATTTTTCGAATTTTCCAAGCTCGAGAAATCGCATCATTTGGTCTAAATAGTTTGTCGTTTTGCAAACAAGTTTTGGTCTTTGAATTAAAAACTTATTTACGTGAGAATTGTTTCTCGCTTTGTTCTTGGATGAACTTTCGAACTTGTCAAACTTTTACTAGTTCTTTCATAACTTTAGATCCTTAAAGTATTCAAGACGATCCATTCCTTCGAGCAATTTTTCGAATATTCCATGCTCGGTAAATCGCATCATTTGGCCTAAATAGTTTGTCATTTTGCAAACAAGTTTTGGTCTTTGAATTAAAAACTTATTTACGTGAGAATTGTTTCTCTCTTTGTTCCTGGACGAAGTTTCGAACCTGTCAAACTTTTACTAGTTTTTTTATAACTTTGGATCCTTCAATTATTCATGACGATCTATTCTTTCGAGCAATTTTCTAAACATTCCATGGTCGAGAAATCGCATCATTTGGTCTAAATAATTTGTCATTTTGCAAACAACTTTTGGTCTTTAAATTAAAAACTTATTACGTGAGAATTGTTTCTGTCTTTGTTCTTGGACGAACTTTCGAACTTGTCGAACTTTTACGAGTTATTTTTTAACTTCAGTTCCCTAAAGTATTCAACAAGATCCATTCCTTCGAGCAATTTTTCGAACATTCCATGCTCGGGAAATCGTATCATTTGGTCTAAATAGTTTGTCATTTTGCAAACAAGTTTTGGTCTTTGAATTAAAAACTTATTTACGTGAGAATTGTTTCTCTCTTTGTTCTTGGACGAACTTTCGAAATTGTAAAACTTTTATGAGTTATTTTTTAACTTCAGTTCCCTAAAGTATTCAACAAGATCCATTCCTTCGAGCAATTTTTCGAACATTCCGTGCTCGGGAAATCGTATCATTTGGTCTAAATAGTTTGTCATTTTGTAAACAAGTTTTGGTCTTTGAATTAAAAACTTATTTACGTGAGAATTGTTTCTCTCTTTGTTCTTGGACAAAGTTTCGAACCTATCAAACTTTTACTAGTTCTTTTATAACTTTGGATCCTTAAAGTATTCAAGACGATCCATTCATTTCAGCAATTTTCCGAATTTTCCAAGCTCGAGAAATCGCATCATTTGGTCTAAATAGTTTGTCGTTTTGCAAACAAGTTTTGGTCTTTGAATTAAAAACTTATTTACGTGAGAATTGTTTCTCTCTTTGTTCCTGGACGAAGTTTCGAACCTGTCAAACTTTTACTAGTTCTTTTATAACTTTGGATCCTTCAATTATTCATGACGATCTATTCTTTCGAGCAATTTTCTAAACATTCCATGGTCGAGAAATCGCATCATTTGGTCTAAATAATTTGTCATTTTGCAAACAACTTTTGGTCTTTAAATTAAAAACTTATTACGTGAGAATTGTTTCTGTCTTTGTTCTTGGACGAACTTTCGAACTTGTCGAACTTTTACGAGTTATTTTTTAACTTCAGTTCCCTAAAGTATTCAACAAGATCCATTTTTTAGAGCAATTTTTCGAACATTCCATCCTTGGGAAATCGCGTCACTTGGTCTAAATAGTTTGTCATTTTGTAAACAAGTTTTGATCTTTGAATTAAAAACTTATTTACGTGACAATTGTTTCTCTCTTTGTTTTTGGATGAACTTTCGAACCTGACAACCTTTTACTAGTTCTTTTATAACTTTGGAACCTTAAAGTATTCAAGACGATCCATTCATTTCAGCAATTTTCCAAATTTTCCAAGCTCAGTAAATCGTATCATTTGGTCTAAATAGTTTGTCGTTTTGCAAACAAGTTTTGGTCGTTGAATTAAAAACTTATTTACGTGAGAATTATTTCTCTCCTTGTTCTTGGACGAACTTTCGAAATTGTAAAACTTTTATGAGTTATTTTTTAACTTCAGTTCCCTAAAGTATTCAACAAGATCCATTCCTTCGAGCAATTTTTCGAACATTCCATGCTCGGGAAATCGCATCATTTGGTCTAAATAGTTTGTCATTTTGTAAACAAGTTTTGGTCGTTGAATTAAAAA
Organism: Kokia cookei; assembly: GCA_039519145.1. NCBI lineage: Eukaryota > Viridiplantae > Streptophyta > Magnoliopsida > Malvales > Malvaceae > Kokia > Kokia cookei. The sequence goes on from CM076905.1 coordinate 18,601,712, forward strand.
CTTATTTACGTGAGAATTGTTTCTCGCTTTGTTCTTGGATGAACTTTCGAACTTGTCAAACTTTTACTAGTTCTTTCATAACTTTAGATCCTTAAAGTATTCAAGACGATCCATTCCTTCGAGCAATTTTTCGAATATTCCATGCTCGGTAAATCGCATCATTTGGCCTAAATAGTTTGTCATTTTGCAAACAAGTTTTGGTCTTTGAATTAAAAACTTATTTACGTGAGAATTATTTCTCTCTTTGTTCCTGGACGAAGTTTCGAACCTGTCAAACTTTTACTAGTTCTTTTATAACTTTGGATCCTTCAATTATTCATGACGATCTATTCTTTCGAGCAATTTTCTAAACATTCCATGGTCGAGAAATCGCATCATTTGGTCTAAATAATTTGTCATTTTGCAAACAACTTTTGGTCTTTAAATTAAAAACTTATTACGTGAGAATTGTTTCTGTCTTTGTTCTTGGACGAACTTTCGAACTTGTCGAACTTTTACGAGTTATTTTTTAACTTCAGTTCCCTAAAGTATTCAACAAGATCCATTTTTTAGAGCAATTTTTCGAACATTCCATCCTTGGGAAATCGCGTCACTTGGTCTAAATAGTTTGTCATTTTGTAAACAAGTTTTGATCTTTGAATTAAAAACTTATTTACGTGACAATTGTTTCTCTCTTTGTTTTTGGATGAACTTTCGAACCTGACAACCTTTTACTAGTTCTTTTATAACTTTGGAACCTTAAAGTATTCAAGACGATCCATTCATTTCAGCAATTTTCCAAATTTTCCAAGCTCAGTAAATCGTATCATTTGGTCTAAATAGTTTGTCGTTTTGCAAACAAGTTTTGGTCGTTGAATTAAAAACTTATTTACGTGAGAATTATTTCTCTCCTTGTTCTTGGACGAACTTTCGAAATTGTAAAACTTTTATGAGTTATTTTTTAACTTCAGTTCCCTAAAGTATTCAACAAGATCCATTCCTTCGAGCAATTTTTCGAACATTCCATGCTCGGGAAATCGCATCATTTGGTCTAAATAGTTTGTCATTTTGTAAACAAGTTTTGGTCGTTGAATTAAAAACTTATTTACGTGAGAATTGTTTCTCGCTTTGTTCTTGGATGAACTTTCGAACTTGTCAAACTTTTACTAGTTCTTTCATAACTTTAGATCCTTAAAGTATTCAAGACGATCCATTCCTTCGAGCAATTTTTCGAATATTCCATGCTCGGTAAATCGCATCATTTGGCCTAAATAGTTTGTCATTTTGCAAACAAGTTTTGGTCTTTGAATTAAAAACTTATTTACGTGAGAATTGTTTCTCTCTTTGTTCCTGGACGAAGTTTCGAACCTGTCAAACTTTTACTAGTTTTTTTATAACTTTGGATCCTTCAATTATTCATGACGATCTATTCTTTCGAGCAATATTCTAAACATTCCATGGTCGAGAAATCGCATCATTTGGTCTAAATAATTTGTCATTTTGCAAACAACTTTTGGTCTTTAAATTAAAAACTTATTACGTGAGAATTGTTTCTGTCTTTGTTCTTGGACGAACTTTCGAACTTGTCGAACTTTTACGAGTTATTTTTTAACTTCAGTTCCTTAAAGTATTCAACAAGATCCATTTTTTAGAGCAATTTTTCGAACATTCCATCCTTGGGAAATCGCGTCACTTGGTCTAAATAGTTTGTCATTTTGTAAACAAGTTTTGATCTTTGAATTAAAAACTTATTTACGTGACAATTGTTTCTCTCTTTGTTTTTGGATGAACTTTCGAACCTGACAACCTTTTACTAGTTCTTTTATAACTTTGGAACCTTAAAGTATTCAAGACGATCCATTCATTTCAGCAATTTTCCAAATTTTCCAAGCTCAGTAAATCGTATCATTTGGTCTAAATAGTTTGTCGTTTTGCAAACAAGTTTTGGTCGTTGAATTAAAACTTATTTACGTGAGAATTATTTCTCTCCTTGTTCTTGGACGAACTTTCGAAATTGTAAAACTTTTATGAGTTATTTTTTAACTTCAGTTCCCTAAAGTATTCAACAAGATCCATTCCTTCGAGCAATTTTTCGAACATTCCATGCTCGGGAAATCGCATCATTTGGTCTAAATAGTTTGTCATTTTGTAAACAAGTTTTGGTCGTTGAATTAAAAACTTATTTACGTGAGAATTGTTTCTCGCTTTGTTCTTGGATGAACTTTCGAACTTGTCAAACTTTTACTAGTTCTTTCATAACTTTAGATCCTTAAAGTATTCAAGACGATTCATTCCTTCGAGCAATTTTTCGAATATTCCATGCTCGGTAAATCGCATCATTTGGCCTAAATAGTTTGTCATTTTGCAAACAAGTTTTGGTCTTTGAATTAAAAACTTATTTACGTGAGAATTGTTTCTCTCTTTGTTCCTGGACGAAGTTTCGAACCTGTCAAACTTTTACTAGTTCTTTTATAACTTTGGATCCTTCAATTATTCATGACGATCTATTCTTTCGAGCAATTTTCTAAACATTCCATGGTCGAGAAATCGCATCATTTGGTCTAAATAATTTGTCATTTTGCAAACAACTTTTGGTCTTTAAATTAAAAACTTATTACGTGAGAATTGTTTCTGTCTTTGTTCTTGGACGAACTTTCGAACTTGTCGAACTTTTACGAGTTATTTTTTAACTTCAGTTCCCTAAAGTATTCAACAAGATCCATTTTTTAGAGCAATTTTTCGAACATTCCATCCTTGGGAAATCGCGTCACTTGGTCTAAATAGTTTGTCATTTTGTAAACAAGTTTTGATCTTTGAATTAAAAACTTATTTACGTGACAATTGTTTCTCTCTTTGTTTTTGGATGAACTTTCGAACCTGACAACCTTTTACTAGTTCTTTTATAACTTTGGAACCTTAAAGTATTCAAGACGATCCATTCATTTCAGCAATTTTCCAAATTTTCCAAGCTCAGTAAATCGTATCATTTGGTCTAAATAGTTTGTCGTTTTGCAAACAAGTTTTGGTCGTTGAATTAAAAACTTATTTACGTGAGAATTATTTCTCTCCTTGTTCTTGGACGAACTTTCGAAATTGTAAAACTTTTATGAGTTATTTTTTAACTTCAGTTCCCTAAAGTATTCAACAAGATCCATTCCTTCGAGCAATTTTTCGAACATTCCATGCTCGGGAAATCGCATCATTTGGTCTAAATAGTTTGTCATTTTGTAAACAAGTTTTGGTCGTTGAATTAAAAACTTATTTACGTGAGAATTGTTTCTCGCTTTGTTCTTGGATGAACTTTCGAACTTGTCAAACTTTTACTAGTTCTTTCATAACTTTAGATCCTTAAAGTATTCAAGACGATCCATTCCTTCGAGCAATTTTTCGAATATTCCATGCTCGGTAAATCGCATCATTTGGCCTAAATAGTTTGTCATTTTGCAAACAAGTTTTGGTCTTTGAATTAAAAACTTATTTACGTGAGAATTATTTCTCTCTTTGTTCCTGGACGAAGTTTCGAACCTGTCAAACTTTTACTAGTTCTTTTATAACTTTGGATCCTTCAATTATTCATGACGATCTATTCTTTCGAGCAATTTTCTAAACATTCCATGGTCGAGAAATCGCATCATTTGGTCTAAATAATTTGTCATTTTGCAAACAACTTTTGGTCTTTAAATTAAAAACTTATTACGTGAGAATTGTTTCTGTCTTTGTTCTTGGACGAACTTTCGAACTTGTCGAACTTTTACGAGTTATTTTTTAACTTCAGTTCCCTAAAGTATTCAACAAGATCCATTTTTTAGAGCAATTTTTCGAACATTCCATCCTTGGGAAATCGCGTCACTTGGTCTAAATAGTTTGTCATTTTGTAAACAAGTTTTGATCTTTGAATTAAAAACTTATTTACGTGACAATTGTTTCTCTCTTTGTTTTTGGATGAACTTTCGAACCTGACAACCTTTTACTAGTTCTTTTATAACTTTGGAACCTTAAAGTATTCAAGACGATCCATTCATTTCAGCAATTTTCCAAATTTTCCAAGCTCAGTAAATCGTATCATTTGGTCTAAATAGTTTGTCGTTTTGCAAACAAGTTTTGGTCGTTGAATTAAAAACTTATTTACGTGAGAATTATTTCTCTCCTTGTTCTTGGACGAACTTTCGAAATTGTAAAACTTTTATGAGTTATTTTTTAACTTCAGTTCCCTAAAGTATTCAACAAGATCCATTCCTTCGAGCAATTTTTCGAACATTCCATGCTCGGGAAATCGCATCATTTGGTCTAAATAGTTTGTCATTTTGTAAACAAGTTTTGGTCGTTGAATTAAAAACTTATTTACGTGAGAATTGTTTCTCGCTTTGTTCTTGGATGAACTTTCGAACTTGTCAAACTTTTACTAGTTCTTTCATAACTTTAGATCCTTAAAGTATTCAAGACGATCCATTCCTTCGAGCAATTTTTCGAATATTCCATGCTCGGTAAATCGCATCATTTGGCCTAAATAGTTTGTCATTTTGCAAACAAGTTTTGGTCTTTGAATTAAAAACTTATTTACGTGAGAATTGTTTCTCTCTTTGTTCCTGGACGAAGTTTCGAACCTGTCAAACTTTTACTAGTTTTTTTATAACTTTGGATCCTTCAATTATTCATGACGATCTATTCTTTCGAGCAATATTCTAAACATTCCATGGTCGAGAAATCGCATCATTTGGTCTAAATAATTTGTCATTTTGCAAACAACTTTTGGTCTTTAAATTAAAAACTTATTACGTGAGAATTGTTTCTGTCTTTGTTCTTGGACGAACTTTCGAACTTGTCGAACTTTTACGAGTTATTTTTTAACTTCAGTTCCTTAAAGTATTCAACAAGATCCATTTTTTAGAGCAATTTTTCGAACATTCCATCCTTGGGAAATCGCGTCACTTGGTCTAAATAGTTTGTCATTTTGTAAACAAGTTTTGATCTTTGAATTAAAAACTTATTTACGTGACAATTGTTTCTCTCTTTGTTTTTGGATGAACTTTCGAACCTGACAACCTTTTACTAGTTCTTTTATAACTTTGGAACCTTAAAGTATTCAAGACGATCCATTCATTTCAGCAATTTTCCAAATTTTCCAAGCTCAGTAAATCGTATCATTTGGTCTAAATAGTTTGTCGTTTTGCAAACAAGTTTTGGTCGTTGAATTAAAACTTATTTACGTGAGAATTATTTCTCTCCTTGTTCTTGGACGAACTTTCGAAATTGTAAAACTTTTATGAGTTATTTTTTAACTTCAGTTCCCTAAAGTATTCAACAAGATCCATTCCTTCGAGCAATTTTTCGAACATTCCATGCTCGGGAAATCGCATCATTTGGTCTAAATAGTTTGTCATTTTGTAAACAAGTTTTGGTCGTTGAATTAAAAACTTATTTACGTGAGAATTGTTTCTCGCTTTGTTCTTGGATGAACTTTCGAACTTGTCAAACTTTTACTAGTTCTTTCATAACTTTAGATCCTTAAAGTATTCAAGACGATTCATTCCTTCGAGCAATTTTTCGAATATTCCATGCTCGGTAAATCGCATCATTTGGCCTAAATAGTTTGTCATTTTGCAAACAAGTTTTGGTCTTTGAATTAAAAACTTATTTACGTGAGAATTGTTTCTCTCTTTGTTCCTGGACGAAGTTTCGAACCTGTCAAACTTTTACTAGTTCTTTTATAACTTTGGATCCTTCAATTATTCATGACGATCTATTCTTTCGAGCAATTTTCTAAACATTCCATGGTCGAGAAATCGCATCATTTGGTCTAAATAATTTGTCATTTTGCAAACAACTTTTGGTCTTTAAATTAAAAACTTATTACGTGAGAATTGTTTCTGTCTTTGTTCTTGGACGAACTTTCGAACTTGTCGAACTTTTACGAGTTATTTTTTAACTTCAGTTCCCTAAAGTATTCAACAAGATCCATTTTTTAGAGCAATTTTTCGAACATTCCATCCTTGGGAAATCGCGTCACTTGGTCTAAATAGTTTGTCATTTTGTAAACAAGTTTTGATCTTTGAATTAAAAACTTATTTACGTGACAATTGTTTCTCTCTTTGTTTTTGGATGAACTTTCGAACCTGACAACCTTTTACTAGTTCTTTTATAACTTTGGAACCTTAAAGTATTCAAGACGATCCATTCATTTCAGCAATTTTCCAAATTTTCCAAGCTCAGTAAATCGTATCATTTGGTCTAAATAGTTTGTCGTTTTGCAAACAAGTTTTGGTCGTTGAATTAAAAACTTATTTACGTGAGAATTATTTCTCTCCTTGTTCTTGGACGAACTTTCGAAATTGTAAAACTTTTATGAGTTATTTTTTAACTTCAGTTCCCTAAAGTATTCAACAAGATCCATTCCTTCGAGCAATTTTTCGAACATTCCATGCTCGGGAAATCGCATCATTTGGTCTAAATAGTTTGTCATTTTGTAAACAAGTTTTGGTCGTTGAATTAAAAACTTATTTACGTGAGAATTGTTTCTCGCTTTGTTCTTGGATGAACTTTCGAACTTGTCAAACTTTTACTAGTTCTTTCATAACTTTAGATCCTTAAAGTATTCAAGACGATCCATTCCTTCGAGCAATTTTTCGAATATTCCATGCTCGGTAAATCGCATCATTTGGCCTAAATAGTTTGTCATTTTGCAAACAAGTTTTGGTCTTTGAATTAAAAACTTATTTACGTGAGAATTATTTCTCTCTTTGTTCCTGGACGAAGTTTCGAACCTGTCAAACTTTTACTAGTTCTTTTATAACTTTGGATCCTTCAATTATTCATGACGATCTATTCTTTCGAGCAATTTTCTAAACATTCCATGGTCGAGAAATCGCATCATTTGGTCTAAATAATTTGTCATTTTGCAAACAACTTTTGGTCTTTAAATTAAAAACTTATTACGTGAGAATTGTTTCTGTCTTTGTTCTTGGACGAACTTTCGAACTTGTCGAACTTTTACGAGTTATTTTTTAACTTCAGTTCCCTAAAGTATTCAACAAGATCCATTTTTTAGAGCAATTTTTCGAACATTCCATCCTTGGGAAATCGCGTCACTTGGTCTAAATAGTTTGTCATTTTGTAAACAAGTTTTGATCTTTGAATTAAAAACTTATTTACGTGACAATTGTTTCTCTCTTTGTTTTTGGATGAACTTTCGAACCTGACAACCTTTTACTAGTTCTTTTATAACTTTGGAACCTTAAAGTATTCAAGACGATCCATTCATTTCAGCAATTTTCCAAATTTTCCAAGCTCAGTAAATCGTATCATTTGGTCTAAATAGTTTGTCGTTTTGCAAACAAGTTTTGGTCGTTGAATTAAAAACTTATTTACGTGAGAATTATTTCTCTCCTTGTTCTTGGACGAACTTTCGAAATTGTAAAACTTTTATGAGTTATTTTTTAACTTTAGTTCCCTAAAGTATTCAACAAGATCCATTCCTTCGAGCAATTTTTCGAACATTCCATGCTCGGGAAATCGCATCATTTGGTCTAAATAGTTTGTCATTTTGTAAACAAGTTTTGGTCGTTGAATTAAAAACTTATTTACGTGAGAATTGTTTCTCGCTTTGTTCTTGGATGAACTTTCGAACTTGTCAAACTTTTACTAGTTCTTTCATAACTTTAGATCCTTAAAGTATTCAAGACGATCCATTCCTTCGAGCAATTTTTCGAATATTCCATGCTCGGTAAATCGCATCATTTGGCCTAAATAGTTTGTCATTTTGCAAACAAGTTTTGGTCTTTGAATTAAAAACTTATTTACGTGAGAATTATTTCTCTCTTTGTTCCTGGACGAAGTTTCGAACCTGTCAAACTTTTACTAGTTCTTTTATAACTTTGGATCCTTCAATTATTCATGACGATCTATTCTTTCGAGCAATTTTCTAAACATTCCATGGTCGAGAAATCGCATCATTTGGTCTAAATAATTTGTCATTTTGTAAACAACTTTTGGTCTTTAAATTAAAAACTTATTACGTGAGAATTGTTTCTCTCTTTGTTCTTGGACGAACTTTCGAACTTGTCGAACTTTTACGAGTTATTTTTTAACTTCAGTTCCCTAAAGTATTCAACAAGATCCATTTTTTAGAGCAATTTTTCGAACATTCCATCCTTGGGAAATCGCGTCACTTGGTCTAAATAGTTTGTCATTTTGTAAACAAGTTTTGATCTTTGAATTAAAAACTTATTTACGTGACAATTGTTTCTCTCTTTGTTTTTGGATGAACTTTCGAACCTGACAACCTTTTACTAGTTCTTTTATAACTTTGGAACCTTAAAGTATTCAAGACGATCCATTCATTTCAGCAATTTTCCAAATTTTCCAAGCTCAGTAAATCGTATCATTTGGTCTAAATAGTTTGTCGTTTTGCAAACAAGTTTTGGTCGTTGAATTAAAAACTTATTTACGTGAGAATTATTTCTCTCTTTGTTCTTGGACGAACTTTCGAACTTGTCAAACTTTTACTAGTTTATAACTTTGGATCCTTAAAGTATTCAAGACGATCCATTCATTTCAGCAATTTTTCGAATTTTCCATGCTCGGCAAATCGCATCATTTGGTCTAAATAGTTTGTCATTTAGCAAACAACTTTTGCTCTTTGAATTAAAAACTTATTTTGGTGAGAAGTGTTTCTTTCTTTGTCTTTGTACGAACTTTCGAACTTGTCAAACTTTTACTGTTCATTTATAACTTTGGATCCTTAAATTATTCAAGATGATCCATTCCTTCGAGCAATTTTTCGAATATTCCATGGTCGGTAAATCGCATCATTTGGCCTAAATAGTTTGTCATTTTGCAAACAAGTTTTGGTCTTTGAATTAAAAACTTATTTACGTGAGAATTGTTTCTCTCTTTGTTCTTGGACGAACTTTCGAAATTGTAAAACTTTTATGAGTTATTTTTTAACTTCAGTTCCCTAAAGTATTCAACAAGATCCATTCCTTCGAGCAATTTTTCGAACTTTCCGTGCTCGGGAAATCGCATCATTTGGTCCAAATAGTTTGTCATTTTGTAAACAAGTTTTGGTCTTTGAATTAAAAACTTATTTACGTGAGAATTGTTTCTCTCTTTGTTCTTGGACAAAGTTCCGAACCTATCAAACTTTTACTAGTTCTTTTATAACTTTGGATCCTTAAAGTATTCAAGACGATCCATTCATTTCAGCAATTTTCCGAATTTTCCAAGCTCTAGAAATCGCATCATTTGGTCTAAATAGTTTGTCGTTTTGCAAACAAGTTTTGGTCTTTGAATTAAAAACTTATTTACGTGAGAATTGTTTCTCGCTTTGTTCTTGGATGAACTTTCGAACTTGTCAAACTTTTACTAGTTCTTTCATAACTTTAGATCCTTAAAGTATTCAAGACGATCCATTCCTTCGAGCAATTTTTCGAATATTCCATGCTCGGTAAATCGCATCATTTGGCCTAAATAGTTTGTCATTTTGCAAACAAGTTTTGGTCTTTGAATTAAAAACTTATTTACGTGAGAATTGTTTCTCTCTTTGTTCCTGGACGAAGTTTCGAACCTGTCAAACTTTTACTAGTTTTTTTATAACTTTGGATCCTTCAATTATTCATGACGATCTATTCTTTCGAGCAATTTTCTAAACATTCCATGGTCGAGAAATCGCATCATTTGGTCTAAATAATTTGTCATTTTGTAAACAACTTTTGGTCTTTAAATTAAAAACTTATTACGTGAGAATTGTTTCTCTCTTTGTTCTTGGACGAACTTTCGAACTTGTCGAACTTTTACGAGTTATTTTTTAACTTCAGTTCCCTAAAGTATTCAACAAGATCCATTTTTTAGAGCAATTTTTCGAACATTCCATCCTTGGGAAATCGCGTCACTTGGTCTAAATAGTTTGTCATTTTGTAAACAAGTTTTGATCTTTGAATTAAAAACTTATTTACGTGACAATTGTTTCTCTCTTTGTTTTTGGATGAACTTTCGAACCTGACAACCTTTTACTAGTTCTTTTATAACTTTGGAACCTTAAAGTATTCAAGACGATCCATTCATTTCAGCAATTTTCCAAATTTTCCAAGCTCAGTAAATCGTATCATTTGGTCTAAATAGTTTGTCGTTTTGCAAACAAGTTTTGGTCGTTGAATTAAAAACTTATTTACGTGAGAATTATTTCTCTCTTTGTTCTTGGACGAACTTTCGAACTTGTCAAACTTTTACTAGTTTATAACTTTGGATCCTTAAAGTATTCAAGACGATCCATTCATTTCAGCAATTTTTCGAATTTTCCATGCTCGGCAAATCGCATCATTTGGTCTAAATAGTTTGTCATTTAGCAAACAACTTTTGCTCTTTGAATTAAAAACTTATTTTGGTGAGAAGTGTTTCTTTCTTTGTCTTTGTACGAACTTTCGAACTTGTCAAACTTTTACTGTTCATTTATAACTTTGGATCCTTAAATTATTCAAGATGATCCATTCCTTCGAGCAATTTTTCGAATATTCCATGGTCGGTAAATCGCATCATTTGGCCTAAATAGTTTGTCATTTTGCAAACAAGTTTTGGTCTTTGAATTAAAAACTTATTTACGTGAGAATTGTTTCTCTCTTTGTTCTTGGACGAACTTTCGAAATTGTAAAACTTTTATGAGTTATTTTTTAACTTCAGTTCCCTAAAGTATTCAACAAGATCCATTCCTTCGAGCAATTTTTCGAACTTTCCGTGCTCGGGAAATCGCATCATTTGGTCCAAATAGTTTTTCATTTTGTAAACAAGTTTTGGTCTTTGAATTAAAAACTTATTTACGTGAGAATTGTTTCTCTCTTTGTTCTTGGACAAAGTTCCGAACCTATCAAACTTTTACTAGTTCTTTTATAACTTTGGATCCTTAAAGTATTCAAGACGATCCATTCATTTCAGCAATTTTCCGAATTTTCCAAGCTCTAGAAATCGCATCATTTGGTCTAAATAGTTTGTCGTTTTGCAAACAAGTTTTGGTCTTTGAATTAAAAACTTATTTACGTGAGAATTGTTTCTCGCTTTGTTCTTGGATGAACTTTCGAACTTGTCAAACTTTTACTAGTTCTTTCATAACTTTAGATCCTTAAAGTATTCAAGACGATCCATTCCTTCGAGCAATTTTTCGAATATTCCATGCTCGGTAAATCGCATCATTTGGCCTAAATAGTTTGTCATTTTGCAAACAAGTTTTGGTCTTTGAATTAAAAACTTATTTACGTGAGAATTGTTTCTCTCTTTGTTCCTGGACGAAGTTTCGAACCTGTCAAACTTTTACTAGTTTTTTTATAACTTTGGATCCTTCAATTATTCATGACGATCTATTCTTTCGAGCAATTTTCTAAACATTCCATGGTCGAGAAATCGCATCATTTGGTCTAAATAATTTGTCATTTTGCAAACAACTTTTGGTCTTTAAATTAAAAACTTATTACGTGAGAATTGTTTCTCTCTTTGTTCTTGGACGAACTTTCGAACTTGTCGAACTTTTACGAGTTATTTTTTAACTTCAGTTCCCTAAAGTATTCAACAAGATCCATTTTTTAGAGCAATTTTTCGAACATTCCATCCTTGGGAAATCGCGTCACTTGGTCTAAATAGTTTGTCATTTTGTAAACAAGTTTTGGTCTTTGAATTAAAAACTTATTTACGTGACAATTGTTTCTCTCTTTGTTTTTGGATGAACTTTCGAACCTGACAACCTTTTACTAGTTCTTTTATAACTTTGGAACCTTAAAGTATTCAAGACGATCCATTCATTTCAGCAATTTTCCAAATTTTCCAAGCTCAGTAAATCGTATCATTTGGTCTAAATAGTTTGTCGTTTTGCAAACAAGTTTTGGTCGTTGAATTAAAAACTTATTTATGTGAGAATTATTTCTCTCTTTGTTCTTGGACGAACTTTCGAACTTGTCAAACTTTTACTAGTTTATAACTTTGGATCCTTAAAGTATTCAAGACGATCCATTCATTTCAGCAATTTTTCGAATTTTCCATGCTCGGCAAATCGCATCATTTGGTCTAAATAGTTTGTCATTTAGCAAACAACTTTTGCTCTTTGAATTAAAAACTTATTTAGGTGAGAATTGTTTCTTTCTTTGTCTTTGAACGAACTTTCGAACTTGTCAAACTTTTACTGTTCTTTTATAACTTTGGATCCTTAAATTATTCAAGACGATCCATTCCTTCGAGCAATTTTTGGAATATTCCATGCTCGGTAAATCGCATCATTTGGCCTAAATAGTTTGTCATTTTGCAAACAAGTTTTGGTCTGTGAATTAAAAACTTATTTACGTGAGAATTGTTTCTCTCTTTGTTCTTGGACGAACTTTCGAAATTGTAAAACTTTTATGAGTTATTTTTTAACTTCAGTTCCCTAAAGTATTCAACAAGTTCCATTCCTTTGAGCAAATTTTCGAACATTCCATGCTCGGGAAATCGCATCATTTGGTCTAAATAGTTTGTCATTTTGTAAACAAGTTTTGGTCTTTGAATTAAAAACTTATTTACGTGAGAATTGTTTCTCTCTTTGTTCTTGGACAAAGTTCCAAACCTATCAAACTTTTACTAGTTCTTTTATAACTTTGGATCCTTAAAGTATTCTAGACGATCCATTCATTTCAGCAATTTTCCGAATTTTCCAAGCTCGAGAAATCGCATCATTTGGTCTAAATAGTTTGTCGTTTTGCAAACAAGTTTTGGTCTTTGAATTAAAAACTTATTTACGTGAGAGTTGTTTCTCGCTTTGTTCTTGGATGAACTTTCGAACTTGTCAAACTTTTACTAGTTCTTTCATAACTTTAGATCCTTAAAGTATTCAAGACGATCCATTCCTTCGAGCAATTTTTCGAATATTCCATGCTCGGTAAATCGCATCATTTGGCCTAAATAGTTTGTCATTTTGCAAACAAGTTTTGGTCTTTGAATTAAAAACTTATTTACGTGACAATTGTTTCTCTCTTTGTTTTTGGATGAACTTTCGAACCTGACAACCTTTTACTAGTTCTTTTATAACTTTGGAACCTTAAAGTATTCAAGACGATCCATTCATTTCAGCAATTTTCCAAATTTTCCAAGCTCAGTAAATCGTATCATTTGGTCTAAATAGTTTGTCGTTTTGCAAACAAGTTTTGGTCGTTGAATTAAAAACTTATTTACGTGAGAATTATTTCTCTCTTTGTTCTTGGACGAACTTTCGAACTTGTCAAACTTTTACTAGTTTATAACTTTGGATCCTTAAAGTATTCAAGACGATCCATTCATTTCAGCAATTTTTCGAATTTTCCATGCTCGGCAAATCGCATCATTTGGTCTAAATAGTTTGTCATTTAGCAAACAACTTTTGCTCTTTGAATTAAAAACTTATTTTGGTGAGAAGTGTTTCTTTCTTTGTCTTTGTACGAACTTTCGAACTTGTCAAACTTTTACTGTTCATTTATAACTTTGGATCCTTAAATTATTCAAGATGATCCATTCCTTCGAGCAATTTTTCGAATATTCCATGCTCGGTAAATCGCATCATTTGGCCTAAATAGTTTGTCATTTTGCAAACAAGTTTTGGTCTTTGAATTAAAAACTTATTTACGTGAGAATTGTTTCTCTCTTTGTTCTTGGACGAACTTTCGAAATTGTAAAACTTTTATGAGTTATTTTTTAACTTCAGTTCCCTAAAGTATTCAACAAGATCCATTCCTTCGAGCAATTTTTCGAACTTTCCGTGCTCGGGAAATCGCATCATTTGGTCCAAATAGTTTGTCATTTTGTAAACAAGTTTTGGTCTTTGAATTAAAAACTTATTTACGTGAGAATTGTTTCTCTCTTTGTTCTTGGACAAAGTTCCGAACCTATCAAACTTTTACTAGTTCTTTTATAACTTTGGATCCTTAAAGTATTCAAGACGATCCATTCATTTCAGCAATTTTCCGAATTTTCCAAGCTCTAGAAATCGCATCATTTGGTCTAAATAGTTTGTCGTTTTGCAAACAAGTTTTGGTCTTTGAATTAAAAACTTATTTACGTGAGAATTGTTTCTCGCTTTGTTCTTGGATGAACTTTCGAACTTGTCAAACTTTTACTAGTTCTTTCATAACTTTAGATCCTTAAAGTATTCAAGACGATCCATTCCTTCGAGCAATTTTTCGAATATTCCATGCTCGGTAAATCGCATCATTTGGCCTAAATAGTTTGTCATTTTGCAAACAAGTTTTGGTCTTTGAATTAAAAACTTATTTACGTGAGAATTGTTTCTCTCTTTGTTCCTGGACGAAGTTTCGAACCTGTCAAACTTTTACTAGTTTTTTTATAACTTTGGATCCTTCAATTATTCATGACGATCTATTCTTTCGAGCAATTTTCTAAACATTCCATGGTCGAGAAATCGCATCATTTGGTCTAAATAATTTGTCATTTTGCAAACAACTTTTGGTCTTTAAATTAAAAACTTATTACGTGAGAATTGTTTCTCTCTTTGTTCTTGGACGAACTTTCGAACTTGTCGAACTTTTACGAGTTATTTTTTAACTTCAGTTCCCTAAAGTATTCAACAAGATCCATTTTTTAGAGCAATTTTTCGAACATTCCATCCTTGGGAAATCGCGTCACTTGGTCTAAATAGTTTGTCATTTTGTAAACAAGTTTTGGTCTTTGAATTAAAAACTTATTTACGTGACAATTGTTTCTCTCTTTGTTTTTGGATGAACTTTCGAACCTGACAACCTTTTACTAGTTCTTTTATAACTTTGGAACCTTAAAGTATTCAAGACGATCCATTCATTTCAGCAATTTTCCAAATTTTCCAAGCTCAGTAAATCGTATCATTTGGTCTAAATAGTTTGTCGTTTTGCAAACAAGTTTTGGTCGTTGAATTAAAAACTTATTTATGTGAGAATTATTTCTCTCTTTGTTCTTGGACGAACTTTCGAACTTGTCAAACTTTTACTAGTTTTTAACTTTGGATCCTTAAAGTATTCAAGACGATCCATTCATTTCAGCAATTTTTCGAATTTTCCATGCTCGGCAAATCGCATCATTTGGTCTAAATAGTTTGTCATTTAGCAAACAACTTTTGCTCTTTGAATTAAAAACTTATTTAGGTGAGAATTGTTTCTTTCTTTGTCTTTGAACGAACTTTCGAACTTGTCAAACTTTTACTGTTCTTTTATAACTTTGGATCCTTAAATTATTCAAGACGATCCATTCCTTCGAGCAATTTTTGGAATATTCCATGCTCGGTAAATCGCATCATTTGGCCTAAATAGTTTGTCATTTTGCAAACAAGTTTTGGTCTTTGAATTAAAAACTTATTTACGTGAGAATTGTTTCTCTCTTTGTTCTTGGACGAACTTTCGAAATTGTAAAACTTTTATGAGTTATTTTTTAACTTCAGTTCCCTAAAGTATTCAACAAGATCCATTCCTTCGAGCAAATTTTCGAACATTCCATGCTCGGGAAATCGCATCATTTGGTCTAAATAGTTTGTCATTTTGTAAACAAGTTTTGGTCTTTGAATTAAAAACTTATTTACGTGAGAATTGTTTCTCTCTTTGTTCTTGGACAAAGTTCCAAACCTATCAAACTTTTACTAGTTCTTTTATAACTTTGGATCCTTAAAGTATTCTAGACGATCCATTCATTTCAGCAATTTTCCGAATTTTCCAAGCTCGAGAAATCGCATCATTTGGTCTAAATAGTTTGTCGTTTTGCAAACAAGTTTTGGTCTTTGAATTAAAAACTTATTTACGTGAGAGTTGTTTCTCGCTTTGTTCTTGGATGAACTTTCGAACTTGTCAAACTTTTACTAGTTCTTTCATAACTTTAGATCCTTAAAGTATTCAAGACGATCCATTCCTTCGAGCAATTTTTCGAATATTCCATGCTCGGTAAATCGCATCATTTGGCCTAAATAGTTTGTCATTTTGCAAACAAGTTTTGGTCTTTGAATTAAAAACTTATTTACGTGACAATTGTTTCTCTCTTTGTTTTTGGATGAACTTTCGAACCTGACAACCTTTTACTAGTTCTTTTATAACTTTGGAACCTTAAAGTATTCAAGACGATCCATTCATTTCAGCAATTTTCCAAATTTTCCAAGCTCAGTAAATCGTATCATTTGGTCTAAATAGTTTGTCGTTTTGCAAACAAGTTTTGGTCGTTGAATTAAAAACTTATTTACGTGAGAATTATTTCTCTCTTTGTTCTTGGACGAACTTTCGAACTTGTCAAACTTTTACTAGTTTATAACTTTGGATCCTTAAAGTATTCAAGACGATCCATTCATTTCAGCAATTTTTCGAATTTTCCATGCTCGGCAAATCGCATCATTTGGTCTAAATAGTTTGTCATTTAGCAAACAACTTTTGCTCTTTGAATTAAAAACTTATTTAGGTGAGAATTGTTTCTTTCTTTGTCTTTGTACGAACTTTCGAACTTGTCAAACTTTTACTGTTCTTTTATAACTGTCGATCCTTAAATTATTCAAGACGATCCATTCCTTCGAGCAATTTTTCGAATATTCCATGCTCGGTAAATCGCAACATTTGGCCTAAATAGTTTGTCATTTTGCAAACAAGTTTTGGTCTTTGAATTAAAAACTTATTTACGTGAGAATTGTTTCTCTCTTTGTTCTTGGACGAACTTTCGAAATTGTAAAACTTTTATGAGTTATTTTTTAACTTCAGTTCCCTAAAGTATTCAACAAGATCCATTCCTTCAAGCAATTTTTCGAACATTCCATGCTCGGGAAATCGTATCATTTGGTCTAAATAGTTTGCCATTTTGCAAACAAGTTTTGGTCTTTGAATTAAAAACTTATTTACGTGAGAATTGTTTCTCTCTTTGTTCTTGGACGAACTTTCGAAATTGTAAAACTTTTATGAGTTATTTTTTAACTTCAGTTCCCTAAAGTATTCAACAAGATCCATTCCTTCGAGCAATTTTTCGAACTTTCCGTGCTCGGGAAATCGCATCATTTGGTCCAAATAGTTTGTCATTTTGTAAACAAGTTTTGGTCTTTGAATTAAAAACTTATTTACGTGAGAATTGTTTCTCTCTTTGTTCTTGGACAAAGTTCCGAACCTATCAAACTTTTACTAGTTCTTTTATAACTTTGGATCCTTAAAGTATTCAAGACGATCCATTCATTTCAGCAATTTTCCGAATTTTCCAAGCTCGAGAAATCGCATCATTTGGTCTAAATAGTTTGTCGTTTTGCAAACAAGTTTTGGTCTTTGAATTAAAAACTTATTTACGTGAGAGTTGTTTCTCGCTTTGTTCTTGGATGAACTTTCGAACTTGTCAAACTTTTACTAGTTCTTTCATAACTTTAGATCCTTAAAGTATTCAAGACGATCCATTCCTTCGAGCAATTTTTCGAATATTCCATGCTCGGTAAATCGCATCATTTGGCCTAAATAGTTTGTCATTTTGCAAACAAGTTTTGGTCTTTGAATTAAAAACTTATTTACGTGAGAATTGTTTCTCTCTTTGTTCCTGGACGAAGTTTCGAACCTGTCAAACTTTTACTAGTTTTTTTATAACTTTGGATCCTTCAATTATTCATGACGATCTATTCTTTCGAGCAATTTTCTAAACATTCCATGGTCGAGAAATCGCATCATTTGGTCTAAATAATTTGTCATTTTGCAAACAACTTTTGGTCTTTAAATTAAAAACTTATTACGTGAGAATTGTTTCTCTCTTTGTTCTTGGACGAACTTTCGAACTTGTCGAACTTTTACGAGTTATTTTTTAACTTCAGTTCTCTAAAGTATTCAACAAGATCCATTCCTTCGAGCAATTTTTCGAACATTCCATGCTCGGGAAATCGTATCATTTGGTCTAAATAGTTTGTCATTTTGCAAACAAGTTTTGGTCTTTGAATTAAAAACTTATTTACGTGAGAATTGTTTCTCTCTTTGTTCTTGGACGAACTTTCGAAATTGTAAAACTTTTATGAGTTATTTTTTAACTTCAGTTCCCTAAAGTATTCAACAAAATCCATTCCTTCGAGCAAATTTTCGAACATTCCATGCTCGGGAAATCGCATCATTTGGTCTAAATAGTTTGTCATTTTGTAAACAAGTTTTGGTCTTTGAATTAAAAACTTATTTACGTGAGAATAGTTTCTCTCTTTGTTCTTGGACAAAGTTCCGAACCTATCAAACTTTTACTAGTTCTTTTATAACTTTGGATCCTTAAAGTATTCAAGACGATCGATTCATTTCAGCAATTTTCCGAATTTTCCAAGCTCGAGAAATCGCATCATTTGGTCTAAATAGTTTGTTGTTTTGCAAACAAGTTTTGGTCTTTGAATTAAAAACTTATTTACGTGAGAATTGTTTCTCGCTTTGTTCTTGGATGAACTTTCGAACTTGTCAAACTTTTACTAGTTCTTTCATAACTTTAGATCCTTAAAGTATTCAAGACGATCCATTCCTTCGAGCAATTTTTCGAATATTCCATGCTCGGTAAATCGCATCATTTGGCCTAAATAGTTTGTCATTTTGCAAACAAGTTTTGGTCTTTGAATTAAAAACTTATTTACGTGAGAATTGTTTCTCTCTTTGTTCCTGGACGAAGTTTCGAAATTGTAAAACTTTTATGAGTTATTTTTTAACTTCAGTTCCCTAAAGTATTCAACAAGATCCATTCCTTCGAGCAATTTTTCGAACATTCCGTGCTCGGGAAATCGTATCATTTGGTCTAAATAGTTTGTCATTTTGTAAACAAGTTTTGGTCTTTGAATTAAAAACTTATTTACGTGAGAATTGTTTCTCTCTTTGTTCTTGGACAAAGTTCCGAACCTATCAAACTTTTACTAGTTCTTTTATAACTTTGGATCCTTAAAGTATTCAAGACGATCCATTCATTTCAGCAATTTTCCGAATTTTCCAAGCTCGAGAAATCGCATCATTTGGTCTAAATAGTTTGTCGTTTTGCAAACAAGTTTTGGTCTTTGAATTAAAAACTTATTTACGTGAGAGTTGTTTCTCGCTTTGTTCTTGGATGAACTTTCGAACTTGTCAAACTTTTACTAGTTCTTTCATAACTTTAGATCCTTAAAGTATTCAAGACGATCCATTCCTTCGAGCAATTTTTCGAATATTCCATGCTCGGTAAATCGCATCATTTGGCCTAAATAGTTTGTCATTTTGCAAACAAGTTTTGGTCTTTGAATTAAAAACTTATTTACGTGAGAATTGTTTCTCTCTTTGTTCCTGGACGAAGTTTCGAACCTGTCAAACTTTTACTAGTTTTTTTATAACTTTGGATCCTTCAATTATTCATGACGATCTATTCTTTCGAGCAATTTTCTAAACATTCCATGGTCGAGAAATCGCATCATTTGGTCTAAATAATTTGTCATTTTGCAAACAACTTTTGGTCTTTAAATTAAAAACTTATTACGTGAGAATTGTTTCTCTCTTTGTTCTTGGACGAACTTTCGAACTTGTCGAACTTTTACGAGTTATTTTTTAACTTCAGTTCTCTAAAGTATTCAACAAGATCCATTCCTTCGAGCAATTTTTCGAACATTCCATGCTCGGGAAATCGTATCATTTGGTCTAAATAGTTTGTCATTTTGCAAACAAGTTTTGGTCTTTGAATTAAAAACTTATTTACGTGAGAATTGTTTCTCTCTTTGTTCTTGGACGAACTTTCGAAATTGTAAAACTTTTATGAGTTATTTTTTAACTTCAGTTCCCTAAAGTATTCAACAAAATCCATTCCTTCGAGCAAATTTTCGAACATTCCATGCTCGGGAAATCGCATCATTTGGTCTAAATAGTTTGTCATTTTGTAAACAAGTTTTGGTCTTTGAATTAAAAACTTATTTACGTGAGAATAGTTTCTCTCTTTGTTCTTGGACAAAGTTCCGAACCTATCAAACTTTTACTAGTTCTTTTATAACTTTGGATCCTTAAAGTATTCAAGACGATCGATTCATTTCAGCAATTTTCCGAATTTTCCAAGCTCGAGAAATCGCATCATTTGGTCTAAATAGTTTGTTGTTTTGCAAACAAGTTTTGGTCTTTGAATTAAAAACTTATTTACGTGAGAATTGTTTCTCGCTTTGTTCTTGGATGAACTTTCGAACTTGTCAAACTTTTACTAGTTCTTTCATAACTTTAGATCCTTAAAGTATTCAAGACGATCCATTCCTTCGAGCAATTTTTCGAATATTCCATGCTCGGTAAATCGCATCATTTGGCCTAAATAGTTTGTCATTTTGCAAACAAGTTTTGGTCTTTGAATTAAAAACTTATTTACGTGAGAATTGTTTCTCTCTTTGTTCCTGGACGAAGTTTCGAACCTGTCAAACTTTTACTAGTTTTTTTATAACTTTGGATCCTTCAATTATTCATGACGATCTATTCTTTCGAGCAATTTTCTAAACATTCCATGGTCGAGAAATCGCATCATTTGGTCTAAATAATTTGTCATTTTGCAAACAACTTTTGGACTTTAAATTAAAAACTTATTACGTGAGAATTGTTTCTCTCTTTATTCTTGGACGAACTTTCGAACTTGTCGAACTTTTACGAGTTATTTTTTAACTTCAGTTCCCTAAAGTATTCAACAAGATCCATTCCTTCGAGCAATTTTTCGAACATTCCATGCTCGGGAAATCGTATCATTTGGTCTAAATAGTTTGTCATTTTGCAAACAAGTTTTGGTCTTTGAATTAAAAACTTATTTACGTGAGAATTGTTTCTCTCTTTGTTCTTGGACGAACTTTCGAAATTGTAAAACTTTTATGAGTTATTTTTTAACTTCAGTTCCCTAAAGTATTCAACAAGATCCATTCCTTCGAGCAATTTTTCGAACAATCCGTGCTCGGGAAATCGTATCATTTGGTCTAAATAGTTTGTCATTTTGTAAACAAGTTTTGGTCTTTGAATTAAAAACTTATTTACGTGAGAATTGTTTCTCTCTTTGTTCTTGGACAAAGTTCCGAACCTATCAAACTTTTACTAGTTCTTTTATAACTTTGGATCCTTAAAGTATTCAAGACGATCCATTCATTTCAGCAATTTTCCGAATTTTCCAAGCTCGAGAAATCGCATCATTTGGTCTAAATAGTTTGTCGTTTTGCAAACAAGTTTTGGTCTTTGAATTAAAAACTTATTTACGTGAGAGTTGTTTCTCGCTTTGTTCTTGGATGAACTTTCGAACTTGTCAAACTTTTACTAGTTCTTTCATAACTTTAGATCCTTAAAGTATTCAAGACGATCCATTCCTTCGAGCAATTTTTCGAATATTCCATGCTCGGTAAATCGCATCATTTGGCCTAAATAGTTTGTCATTTTGCAAACAAGTTTTGGTCTTTGAATTAAAAACTTATTTACGTGAGAATTGTTTCTCTCTTTGTTCCTGGACGAAGTTTCGAACCTGTCAAACTTTTACTAGTTTTTTTATAACTTTGGATCCTTCAATTATTCATGACGATCTATTCTTTCGAGCAATTTTCTAAACATTCCATGGTCGAGAAATCGCATCATTTGGTCTAAATAATTTGTCATTTTGCAAACAACTTTTGGACTTTAAATTAAAAACTTATTACGTGAGAATTGTTTCTCTCTTTATTCTTGGACGAACTTTCGAACTTGTCGAACTTTTACGAGTTATTTTTTAACTTCAGTTCCCTAAAGTATTCAACAAGATCCATTCCTTCGAGCAATTTTTCGAACATTCCATGCTCGGGAAATCGTATCATTTGGTCTAAATAGTTTGTCATTTTGCAAACAAGTTTTGGTCTTTGAATTAAAAACTTATTTACGTGAGAATTGTTTCTCTCTTTGTTCTTGGACGAACTTTCGAAATTGTAAAACTTTTATGAGTTATTTTTTAACTTCAGTTCCCTAAAGTATTCAACAAGATCCATTCCTTCGAGCAATTTTTCGAACAATCCGTGCTCGGGAAATCGTATCATTTGGTCTAAATAGTTTGTCATTTTGTAAACAAGTTTTGGTCTTTGAATTAAAAACTTATTTACGTGAGAATTGTTTCTCTCTTTGTTCTTGGACAAAGTTCCGAACCTATCAAACTTTTACTAGTTCTTTTATAACTTTGGATCCTTAAAGTATTCAAGACGATCCATTCATTTCAGCAATTTTCCGAATTTTCCAAGCTCGAGAAATCGCATCATTTGGTCTAAATAGTTTGTCGTTTTGCAAACAAGTTTTGGTCTTTGAATTAAAAACTTATTTACGTGAGAGTTGTTTCTCGCTTTGTTCTTGGATGAACTTTCGAACTTGTCAAACTTTTACTAGTTCTTTCATAACTTTAGATCCTTAAAGTATTCAAGACGATCCATTCCTTCGAGCAATTTTTCGAATATTCCATGCTCGGTAAATCGCATCATTTGGCCTAAATAGTTTGTCATTTTGCAAACAAGTTTTGGTCTTTGAATTAAAAACTTATTTACGTGAGAATTGTTTCTCTCTTTGTTCCTGGACGAAGTTTCGAACCTGTCAAACTTTTACTAGTTTTTTTATAACTTTGGATCCTTCAATTATTCATGACGATCTATTCTTTCGAGCAATTTTCTAAACATTCCATGGTCGAGAAATCGCATCATTTGGTCTAAATAATTTGTCATTTTGCAAACAACTTTTGGTCTTTAAATTAAAAACTTATTACGTGAGAATTGTTTCTCTCTTTGTTCTTGAATGAACTTTCGAACTTGTCGAACTTTTACGAGTTATTTTTTAACTTCAGTTCCCTAAAGTATTCAACAAGATCCATTTTTTAGAGCAATTTTTCGAACATTCCATCCTTGGGAAATCGCGTCACTTGGTCTAAATAGTTTGTCATTTTGTAAACAAGTTTTGGTCTTTGAATTAAAAACTTATTTACGTGACAATTGTTTCTCTCTTTGTTTTTGGATGAACTTTCGAACCTGACAACCTTTTACTAGTTCTTTTATAACTTTGGAACCTTAAAGTATTCAAGACGATCCATTCATTTCAGCAATTTTCCAAATTTTCCAAGCTCAGTAAATCGTATCATTTGGTCTAAATAGTTTGTCGTTTTGCAAACAAGTTTTGGTCGTTGAATTAAAAACTTATTTACGTGAGAATTATTTCTCTCTTTGTTCTTGGACGAACTTTCGAACTTGTCAAACTTTTACTAGTTTATAACTTTGGATCCTTAAAGTATTCAAGATGATCCATTCATTTCAGCAATTTTTCGAATTTTCCATGCTCGGCAAATCGCATCATTTGGTCTAAATAGTTTGTCATTTAGCAAACAACTTTTGTTCTTTGAATTAAAAACTTATTTAGGTGAGAATTGTTTCTTTCTTTGTCTTTGTACGAACTTTCGAACTTGTCAAACTTTTACTGTTCTTTTATAACTTTGGATCCTTAAATTATTCAAGACGATCCATTCCTTCGAGCAATTTTTCAAATATACCATGCTCGGCAAATCGCATCATTTAGCCTAAATAGTTTGTCATTTTGCAAACAAGTTTTGGTCTTTGAATTAAAAACTTATTTACGTGAGAATTGTTTCTCTCTTTGTTCCTAGACTAACTTTCGAAATTTTAAAACTTTTATGAGTTATTTTTTAACTTCAGTTCCCTAAAGTATTCAACAAGATCCATTCCTTCGAGCAATTTTTCGAACATTCCATGCTCGGGAAATCGTATCATTTGGTCTAAATAGTTTGTCATTTTGCAAACAAGTTTTGGTCTTTGAATTAAAAACTTATTTACGTGAGAATTGTTTCTCTCTTTGTTCTTGGACGAACTTTCGAAATTGTAAAACTTTTATGAGTTATTTTTTAACTTCAGTTCCATAAAGTATTCAACAAGATCCATTCCTTCGAGCAATTTTTCGAACATTCCATGCACGGGAAATCGCATCATTTGGTCTAAATAGTTTGTCATTTTCTAAACAAGTTTTGGTCTTTGAATTAAAAACTTATTTACGTGAGAATTGTTTCTCTCTTTGTTCTTGGACAAAGTTCCGAACCTATCAAGCTTTTACTAGTTCTTTTATAACTTTGGATCCTTAAAGTATTCAAGACGATCCATTCATTTCAGCAATTTTCCGAAATTTCCAAGCTCGAGAAATCGCATCATTTGGTCTAAATAGTTTGTCGTTTTGCAAACAAGTTTTGGTCTTTGAATTAAAAACTTATTTACGTGAGAATTGTTTCTCGCTTAGTTCTTGGATGAACTTTCGAACTTGTCAAACTTTTACTAGTTCTTTCATAACTTTAGATCCTTAAAGTATTCAAGACGATCCATTCCTTCGAGCAATTTTTCGAATATTCCATGCTCGGTAAATCGCATCATTTGGCCTAAATAGTTTGTCATTTTGCAAACAAGTTTTGGTCTTTGAATTAAAAACTTATTTACGTGAGAATTGTTTCTCTCTTTGTTCCTGGACGAAGTTTCGAACCTGTCAAACTTTTAATAGTTTTTTTATAACTTTGGATCCTTCAATTATTCATGACGATCTATTCTTTCGAGCAATTTTCTAAACATTCCATGGTCGAGAAATCGCATCATTTGTTCTAAATAATTTGTCAATTTGCAAACAACTTTTGGTCTTTAAATTAAAAACTTATTACGTGAGAATTGTTCCTCTCTTTGTTCTTGGACGAACTTTCGAACTTGTCGAACTTTTACGAGTTATTTTTTAACTTCAGTTCCCTAAAGTATTCAACAAGATCCATTTTTTAGAGCAATTTTTCGAACATTCCATCCTTGGGAAATCGCGTCACTTGGTCTAAATAGTTTGTCATTTTGTAAACAAGTTTTGGTCTTTGAATTAAAAACTTATTTACGTGACAATTGTTTCTCTCTTTGTTTTTGGATGAACTTTCGAACCTGACAACCTTTTACTAGTTCTTTTATAACTTTGGAACCTTAAAGTATTCAAGACGATCCATTCATTTCAGCAATTTTCCAAATTTTCCAAGCTCAGTAAATCGTATCATTTGGTCTAAATAGTTTGTCGTTTTGCAAACAAGTTTTGGTCGTTGAATTAAAAACTTATTTATGTGAGAATTATTTCTCTCTTTGTTCTTGGACGAACTTTCGAACTTGTCAAACTTTTACTAGTTTATAACTTTGGATCCTTAAAGTATTCAAGATGATCCATTCATTTCAGCAATTTTTCGAATTTTCCATGCTCGGCAAATCGCATCATTTGGTCTAAATAGTTTGTCATTTAGCAAACAACTTTTGCTCTTTGAATTAAAAACTTATTTAGGTGAGAATTTTTCTTTCTTTGTCTTTGTACGAACTTTGGAACTTGTCAAACTTTTATTGTTCTTTTATAACTTTGGATCCTTAAATTATTCAAGACGATCCATTCCTTCGAGCAATTTTTCAAATATACCATGCTAGGCAAATCGCATCATTTAGCCTAAATAGTTTGTCATTTTGCAAACAAGTTTTGGTCTTTGAATTAAAAACTTATTTACGTGAGAATTGTTTCTCTCTTTGTTCCTAGACTAACTTTCGAAATTTTAAAACTTTTATGAGTTATTTTTAACTTCAGTTCCCTAAAGTATTCAACAAGATCCTTTTTTTAGAGCAATTTTTCGAACATTCCATCCTTGGGAAATCGCGTCACTTGGTCTAAATAGTTTGTCATTTTGCAAACAAGTTTTGGTCTTTGAATTAAAAACTTATTTACGTGAGAATTGTTTCTCTCTTTGTTCTTGGACGAACTTTCGAAATTGTAAAACTTTTATGAGTTATTTTTTAACTTCAGTTCCCTAAAGTTTTCAACAAGATCCATTCCTTCGAGCAATTTTTCGAACATTCCATGATCAGGAAATCGCATAAATTTGGTGTAAATAGTTTGTCATTTTGTAAACAAGTTTTGGTCTTTGAATTAAAAACTTATTTACGTGAGAATTGTTTCTCTCTTTGTTCTTGGACAAAGTTCCGAACCTATCAAACTTTTACTAGTTCTTTTATAACTTTGGATCCTTAAAGTATTCAAGACGATCTATTCTTTCGAGCAATTTTCTGAACATTCCATGCTCGGGAAATCGTACCATTTGGTCAAAATAATTTGTCATTTTGCAAACAAGTTTTGGTCTTTAAATTAAAAACTTATTACATGAGAATTGTTTCTCTCTTTCTTCTTGGTCGAACTTTCGAACTTGTCAAACTTTTACGAGTTATTTTTTAACTTCAGTTCCTTAAACTATTCAACAAGATCCATTTTTTAGAACAATTTTTCGAACATTCCATCCTTGGGAAATCGCGTCACTTGGTCTAAATAGTTTGTCATTTTGTAAACAACTTTTGGTCTTTGAATTAAAAACTTATTTACGTGAGAATTGTTTCTCTCTTCGATCTTGGACGAAATGTCAAACCTGACAAACTTTTACTAGTTCTTTTACAACTTTGGATCCTTAAAGTATTCAAGACGATCTATTCTTTAAAGCAATTTTCTGAACATTCCAAGCTCGGGAAATCACATCATTTGGTCTAAATAATTTGTTATTTTGCAAACAAGTTTTGGTCTTTAAATTAAAAACTTATTACGTGATAATTGTTTCTCTCTTTGTTCTTGGACGAACTTTCAAACTTATCCAGCTTTTACAAGTTATTTTTTAACTTTAGTTCCCTAAAGTATTCATCAAGATCCATTTTTTAGAGCAATTTTTCGAACATTCCATTCTTGGGAAATCGCGTCACTTGGTCTAAATATTTTGTCATTTTGTAAACAAGTTTTGGTCTTTCAATTAAAAACTTATTTACGTGAGAATTGTTTCTCTCTTTGTTCTTGGACGAACTTCCGAACTTGTCAACCTTTTACTATTTCTTTTATAACTTTGGATCCTTAAAGTATTCAAGACGATCCATTCATTCGAGCAATTTTTCGAATATTCCATGCTCGGGAAATCGCATCATTTGGTCTAAATAGTTTGTCATTTAGCAAACAACTTCTAGTCTTTGAATTAAAAACTTATTTACGTGAGAATTGTTTCTCTCTGTGTTCTTGGACGAACTTCCGAACTTGTCAAACTTTTACTCATTCTTTTATAAGTTTGGATCCTTAAAGTATTCAAGACGATCCATTCATTTCAGCAATTTTTCGAATTTTCCATGCTCGGCAAATCGCATCATTTGGTCTAAATAGTTTCTCTCTTTGTTCTTGGATGAACTTCCAAACATGTCAAACTGTTACGAGTTATTTTTTAACTTCAGTTCCTTAAACTATTCAACAAGATCCATTTTTAGAGCAATTTTTCGAACATTCCATCCTTGGGAAATCGTGTCACTTGGTCTAAATATTTTGTCATTTTGTAAACATGTTTTGGTCTTTCAATTAAAAACTTATTTACGTGAGAATTATTTCTCTCTTTGTTCTTGGACGAACTTCCGCACTTGTCAACCTTTTACTAGTTCTTTTATAACTTTGGATCCTTAAAGTATTCAAGACGATCCATTCCTTTGAGCAATTTTTCGAATATTTCATGCTTGGGAAAACGCATCATCTGGTGTAAATAGTTTTGTCATTTAGCAAACAACTTTTGGTATTTGAAGTAAAAAGTTATTTACGTGAGAATTGTTTCTTTCTTTGTCTTTGTACGAACTTTCGAACTTGTCAAACTTTTACTAGTTCTTTTATAACTTTGGATACTTAAGTTGTTCAAGACGATCCGTTCCTTCGAGCAATTTTTCAAATATTTCATGCTCTGCAAATCACATCATTTGGCCTAAATTGTTTGTCATTTTGCAAACAAGTTTTGGTCTTTGAATTAAACACTTATTACGTGAGAATTGTTTCTCTCTTTGTTCTTGGACGAACTTTCGAACTTATCGAGATTTTACTAGTTATTTTTTAACTTTAGTTCCCTAAAGTATTCAACAAGATCCATTTTTTAGAGCAATTTTTCGAACATTCCATCCTTGGGAAATCGCGTCACTTGGTCTAAATATTTTGTCATTTTGTAAACAAGTTTTGGTCTTTCAATTACAAACTTATTTACGTGAGAATTGTTTCTCTCTTTATTCTTGGACGAACTTCCGAACTTGTCAACCTTTTACTAGTTCTTTTATAACTTTGGATCCTTAAAGTATTCAAGACAATCCATTCCTTCGAGCAATTTTTTGAATATTCCATGCTCGAGAAATCGCGTCATTTGGTCTAAATAGTTTGTCATCTAGCAAACAACTTCTGGTCTTTGAGTTAAAAACTTATTTATGTGAGAATTGTTTCTCTCTTTGTTCTTGGACGAACTTCCGAACTTGTCAAACTTTTACTCAGTCTTTTATAACTTTGGATCCTTAAAGTATTCAAGACGATCCATTCATTTCAGCAGTTTTTCGAATTTTCCATGCTCGGCAAATCACATCATTTTGTCTAAATAGTTTGTTGTTTTGGAAACAAGTTTTGGTCGTTGAATTAAAAACTTATTTACGTGAGAATTGTTTCTCTCTTTGTTCTTGGATGAACTTCCAAACTTGTCAAACTGTTACGAGTTATTTTTAACTTCAGTTCCCTAAACTATTCAACAGGATCCATTTTTTAGAGCAATTTTTCTAACATTCCATCCTTGGGAAATCGCGTCACTTGGTATAAATATTTTGTCATTTTGTAAACAAGTTTTGGTCTTTCAATTAAAAACTTATTTACGTGAGAATTGTTTCTCTCTTTGTTCTTGGACGAACTTCCGCACTTGTCAACCTTTTACTAGTTCTTTTATAACTTTGGATCCTTAAAGTATTCAAGACGATCCATTCATTTAAGCAAATTTTCGAATTTTCCATGGTCGGCAAATCGCATTATTTGGTCTAAATAGTTTGTCATTTTGCAAACAAGTTTTGGTCGTTGAATTAAAAACTTATTTATGTGAGAATTGTTTCTCTCTTTGTTCTTGGACGAACTTTCGAAGTTGTCAAACTTTTACTAGTTCTTTCATAACTTTAGATCCTTAAAGTATTCAAGATGATCCATTCCTTTGAGCAATTTTTCGAATATTTCAAGCTCGGGAAAACGCATCATTTGGTGTAAATAGTTTGTCATTTAGCAAACAACTTTTGGTCTTTGAATTAAAAAGTTATTTACGTGAGAATTATTTCTTTCTTTGTCTTTGTCTCAACTTTCGAACTTGTCAAACTTTTACTAGTTCTTTCATAACTTTAGATCCTTAAAGTATTCAAGACTATTCATTCCTTCGAGCAATTTTCGAACATTCCATGCTCGAGAAATCGTATCATTTGGTCTAAATAGTTTGTCATTTTGCAAACAAGTTTTGGTCTTTGAATTAAAAACTTGTTTACATGAGAATCGTTTCTCTTTTTGTTCTTGGACGAACTTTCGAAATTGTAAAAAATTTTTGAGTTATTTTTTAACTTCAGTTCCCTAAAGTTTTCAACAAGATCCATTCCTTCGAGCAATTTTTCGAACATTCCATGCTCGGGAAATCGCAACATTTGGTCTAAATAGTTTGTCATTTTGTAAACAAGTTTTGGTCTTTGAATTAAAAACTTATTTACGTGAGAATTGTTTCTCTCTTTGTTCTTGGACAAAGTTCCGAACCTGTCAAACTTTTACTAGTTCTTTTATAAGTTTGGATCCTTAAAGTATTCAAGACGATCTATTCTTTCGAGCAATTTTCTGAACATTCCGTGCTCGGGAAATCTCACCATTTGGTCTAAATAATTTGTCATTCTACAAACAAGTTTTGGTCTTTAAATTAAAAACTTATTACGTGAGAATTGTTTCTCTCTTTGTTCTTGGATGAACTTTCGAACTTGTCAACCTTTTACGAGTTATTTTTTAACTTCAGTTCCCTAAAGTATTAAACAAGATCCATTTTTTAGAGGAATTTTTCGAACATTCCATCCTTGGGAAATCGCGTCACTTGGTCTAAATAGTTTGTCATTTTGTAAACAAGTTTTGGTCTTTGAATTAAAAACTTATTTACGTGAGAATTGTTTCTCTCCTTGTTCATTCTTGGACGAACTTCCGAACTTGTCAACCTTTTACTAATTCTTTTATAACTTTGGATCCTTAAAGTATTCAAGACGACCCATTCATTTCAGCAATTTTCTGATTATTCCATGCTCGGCAAATCACATCATTTGGTCTAAATAGTTTGTCATTTTGCAAACAAGTTTTTTTCGTTGAATTAAAAACTTATTTACGTGAGAATTGTTTCTCTCTTTGTTCTTGGACAAACTTTCGAACTTGTCAAAATTTTACTAGTTCATTTATAACTTTGGATCCATAAATTATTCAAGACGATCCGTTCCTTCGAGCAAATTTTCAAATATTTCAAGCTCAGCAAATCGCACCATTTGGCCTAAATAGTTTGTCATTTTGCAAACATGTATTGGTCTTTGAATTAAAAACTTATTTACGTGAGAATTGTTTCTCTGTTTGTTCTTGGACGAACTTTCGAAATTGTGAAACTTTTATGAGTTATTTTTTAACTTCAGTTCCCTAAAGTTTTCAACAAGATCCATTCCTTCGAGCAATTTTTCTAAAATTCCATGCTCGAGAAATCGCATCATTTGTTCTAAATAGTTTGTCATTTTGTAAACAAGTTTTGGTCTTTCAATTACAAACTTATTACGTGAGAATTGTTTCTCTCTTTGTGCTTGGACGAAGTTCCGAACCTGTCAAACTTTTACTAGTTCTTTTATAACTTTGGATCCTTAAAGTATTCAAGACGATCTATTCTTTCGAGCAATTTGCTGAACATTCCATGCTCGGGAAATCACACCATTTGGTCTAAATAATTTGTCATTCTGCAAACAAGTTTTGGTCTTTAAACTAAAACCTTATTACGTGAGAATTGTATCTCTATTTGTTCTTGGACGAACTTTCGAACTTGTCGAACTTTTACGAGTTATTTTTTAACTTCAGTTCCCTAAAGTATTCAACAAGATCCATTTTTTAGAGCAATTTTTCGAACATTCCATCCTTGGGAAATCGCGTCACTTGGTCTAAATAGTTTTTCATTTTGTAAACAAGTTTTGGTCTTTGAATTAAAAACATATTTACGTGACAATTGTTTCTCTCTTTGTTCTTGGACGAACTTTCGAACCTGACAACCTTTTACTAGTTCTTTTATAACTTTGGAACCTTAAAGTATTCAAGACGATCCATTCATTTCAGTAATTTTCCGAATTTTCCAAGCTCGAGAAATCGCATCATTTGGTCTAAATAGTTTGTCGTTTTGCAAACAAGTTTTGGTCGTTGAATTAAAAACTTATTTACGTGAGAATTGTTTCTCGCTTTGTTCTTGAATGAACTTTCGAACTTGTCAAACTTTTACTAGTTCTTTCATAACTTTAGACCCTTAAAGTATTCAAGACGATCCATTCCTTCAAGAAATTTTTCGAATATTCCATGCTCGATAAATCGCATCATTTGGCCTAAATAGTTTCTCATTTTGCAAACAAGTTTTGGTCTTTGAATTAAAAACTTATTTACGTGAGAATTGTTTCTCTCTTTGTACTTGGACGAAGTTTCGAACCTGTCAAACTTTTACTAGTTCTTTTATAACTTTGGATCCTTCAATTATTCATGACGATCTATTCTTTCGAGCAATTTTCTAAACATTCCATGGTCGAGAAATCGCATCATTTGGTCTAAATAATTTGTCATTTTGCAAACAACTTTTGGTCTTTAAATTAAAAACTTATTACATGAGAATTGTTTCTCTCTTTGTTCTTGGACGAACTTTCGAACTTGTCGAACTTTTACGAGTTATTTTTTAACTTCAGTTCCCTAAATTATTCAACAAGATCCATTCCTTTGAGCAATTTTTCGAATATTTCATGCTCGAGAAATCGCATCATTTGGTCTAAATAGTTTGTCATTTTGCAAACAAGTCTTGGTCTTTGAATTAAAAACTTATTTACGCGACAATTGTTTCTCTCTTTGTTCTTGGATGAACTTTCGAAATTGTGAAACTTTTATGAGTTGTTTTTTAACTTCAGTTCCCTAAAGTTTTCAACAAGATCCATTCCCTCGAGCAATTTTTCGAACATTCCATGCTCGGGAAATCGCATCATTTGGTCTAAATAGTTTGTCATTTTGTAAACAAGTTTTGGTCTTTGAATTAAAATCTTATTTACGTGAGAATTGTTTCTCTCTTTGTTCTTGGACGAAGTTTCGAGCCTGTCAAACTTTTACTAGTTCTTTTATAACTTTGGATCCTTAAAGTATTCAAGACGATCTATTCTTTCGAGCAATTTTCTGAACATTCCATGCTCGGGGAATCGCATCATTTGGTCTGAATAATTTGTCATTCTGCAAACAAGTTTTGGTCTTAAATGAAAAACTTATTACGTGATAATTGTTTCTCTCTTTGTTCTTGGACGAACTTTTACGAGTTATTTTTTAACTTCAGTTCCCTAATGTATTCAACAAGATCCATTTTTTAGAGCAATTTTTCGAACATTCTATCCTTGGGAAATCGCGTCACTTGGTCTAAATAGTTTGTCATTTTGTAAACCAGTTTTGGTCTTTGAATTAAAAACTTATTTACGTGAGAATTGTTTCTCTCTTTGTTTTTTATGAACTTTCAAACTTGTCAAACTTTTACTAGTTCTGTCATAACATTAGATCCTCAAAGTATTCAAGACGATCCATTCCTTCTAGCAATTTTTCGAACATTCCATGCTCGAGAAAACGCATCATTTGGTCTAAATAGTTTGTCATTTTGCAAACAAGTTTTGGTCTTTGAATTAAAAACTTATTTACGTGAGAATTGTTTCTCTCTTTGTTCTTGGACGAACTTTCGAAATTGTAAAACTTTTATGAGTTATTTTTTAACTTCAGTTCCCTAAAGTATTCAACAAGATCCATTCTTTCGAGCAATTTTTCGAACATTCCATGCTCGGGAAATCACATCATTTGTTCTAAATAATTTGTCATTTTGCAAACAAGTTTTGGTCTTTGAATTAAAAACTTATTTACGTGAGAATTGTCTCTCTCTTTGTTCTTGGATGAACTTTCAAAATTGTAAAACTTTTTTGATTTATTTTTTAACTTCAATTCCCTAATATTTTCAACAAGATCCATTCCTTCGAGCAATTTTTCGAACATTCCATGCTCGAGAAATCGCATCATTTGGTCTAAATAGTTTGTCATTTTGTAAACAATTTTTGGTATTTGAATTAAAAACTTATTTACGTGAGTATTGTTTCTCTCTTTGTTCTTGGACAAAGTTCCGAACCTGTCAAACTTTTACTAGTTCTTTTATAACTTTGGATCCTTAAAGTATTCAAGACGATCTATTCTTTCGAGCAATTTTTTGAACATTCCATGCTCGGGAAATCGCACCATTTGGTCTAAATATTTTGTCATTCTGCAAACAAGTTTTGGTCTTTAAATTAAAAACTTATTACGTGAGTATTGTTTCCCTCTTTGTTCTTGGACAACCTTTCGAACTTGTCGAACTTTTACGAGTTATTTTTTAACATCAGTTCCATAAAGTATACAACAAGATCCATTTTTTAGAGCAATTTTTCAAACATTCCATCCAAGGGAAATCGCATCATTTGGTCTAAATAATTTGTTATTCTGCAAACAAGTTTTGATCTTTAAATTAAAAACTTATTACGTGAGAATTGTTTCCCTCTTTGTTCTTGGACGAACTTTCGAAATTGTGAAACTTTTATGAGTTGTTTTTTAACTTCAGTTCCCTAAAGTTTTCAACAAGATCCATTCCCTCGAGCAATTTTTCGAACATTCCATGCTCGGGAAATCGCATCATTTGGTCTAAATAGTTTGTCATTTTGTAAACAAGTTTTGGTCTTTGAATTAAAATCTTATTTACGTGAGAATTGTTTCTCTCTTTGTTCTTGGACGAAGTTTCGAGCCTGTCAAACTTTTACTAGTTCTTTTATAACTTTGGATCCTTAAAGTATTCAAGACGATCTATTCTTTCGAGCAATTTTCTGAACATTCCATGCTCGGGGAATCGCATCATTTGGTCTGAATAATTTGTCATTCTGCAAACAAGTTTTGGTCTTAAATGAAAAACTTATTACGTGATAATTGTTTCTCTCTTTGTTCTTGGACGAACTTTTACGAGTTATTTTTTAACTTCAGTTCCCTAATGTATTCAACAAGATCCATTTTTTAGAGCAATTTTTCGAACATTCTATCCTTGGGAAATCGCGTCACTTGGTCTAAATAGTTTGTCATTTTGTAAACCAGTTTTGGTCTTTGAATTAAAAACTTATTTACGTGAGAATTGTTTCTCTCTTTGTTTTTTATGAACTTTCAAACTTGTCAAACTTTTACTAGTTCTGTCATAACATTAGATCCTCAAAGTATTCAAGACGATCCATTCCTTCTAGCAATTTTTCGAACATTCCATGCTCGAGAAAACGCATCATTTGGTCTAAATAGTTTGTCATTTTGCAAACAAGTTTTGGTCTTTGAATTAAAAACTTATTTACGTGAGAATTGTTTCTCTCTTTGTTCTTGGACGAACTTTCGAAATTGTAAAACTTTTATGAGTTATTTTTTAACTTCAGTTCCCTAAAGTATTCAACAAGATCCATTCCTTCGAGCAATTTTTCGAACATTCCATGCTCGGGAAATCACATCATTTGTTCTAAATAGTTTGTCATTTTGCAAACAAGTTTTGGTCTTTGAATTAAAAACTTATTTACGTGAGAATTGTCTCTCTTTTTGTTCTTGGATGAACTTTCAAAATTGTAAAACTTTTCTGATTTATTTTTTAACTTCAATTCCCTAATATTTTCAACAAGATCCATTCCTTCGAGCAATTTTTCGAACATTCCATGCTCGAGAAATCGCATCATTTGGTCTAAATAGTTTGTCATTTTGTAAACAATTTTTGGTATTTGAATTAAAAACTTATTTACGTGAGTATTGTTTCTCTCTTTGTTCTTGGACAAAGTTCCGAACCTGTCAAACTTTTACTAGTTCTTTTATAACTTTGGATCCTTAAAGTATTCAAGACGATCTATTCTTTCGAGCAATTTTTTGAACATTCCATGCTCGGGAAATCGCACCATTTGGTCTAAATATTTTGTCATTCTGCAAACAAGTTTTGGTCTTTAAATTAAAAACTTATTACGTGAGTATTGTTTCCCTCTTTGTTCTTGGACAACCTTTCGAACTTGTCGAACTTTTACGAGTTATTTTTTAACATTAGTTCCATAAAGTATACAACAAGATCCATTTTTTAGAGCAATTTTTCAAACATTCCATCCAAGGGAAATCGCATCATTTGGTCTAAATAATTTGTTATTCTGCAAACAAGTTTTGATCTTTAAATTAAAAACTTATTACGTGAGAATTGTTTCCCTCTTTGTTCTTGGACGAACTTTCGAAATTTTAAAACTTTTATGTGTTATTTTTTAACTTCAGTTCCCTAAAGTATTCAACAAGATCCATTCCTTCGAGCAATTTTTCGAACATTCCATGCTCGGTAAATCGCAACATTTGGCCTAAATAGTTTGTCATTTTGCAAACAAGTTTTGGTGCAAGTTTTGGCCTTTGAATTAAAAACTTATTTACTTGAGAATTGTTTCTCTCTTTGTTCTTGGATGAAGTTTCGAACCTGTCAAACTTTTACTAGTTCTTTTATAACTTTGGATCCTTAAAGTATTCAAGACGATCTATTCTTTCGAGCAATTTGCTGATTATTCCATGCTCGGGAAATCGCATCATTTGGTCTAAATAGTTTGTCATTTTGTAAACAAGTTTTGGTCTTTGAATTAAAAACTTATTTACGTGAGAATTGTTTCTCTCTTTGTTCTTGGACAAAGTTCCGAACCTATCAAACTTTTACTAGTTCTTTTATAACTTTGGATCCTTAAAGTATTCAAGACGATCCATTCATTTCAGCAATTTTCCGAATTTTCCAAGCTCGAGAAATCAAATCATTTGGTCTAAATAGTTTGTCGTTTTGCAAACAAGTTTTGGTCTTTGAATTAAAAACTTATTTATGTGAGAATTGTTTCTCGCTTTGTTCTTGGATGAACTTTCGAACTTGTCAAACTTTTACTAGTTCTTTCATAACTTTAGATCCTTAAAGTATTCAAGACGATCCATTCCTTCGAGCAATTTTTCGAATATTCCATGCTCGGTAAATCGCATCATTTGGCCTAAATAGTTTGTCATTTTGCAAACAAGTTTTGGTCTTTGAATTAAAAACTTATTTACGTGAGAATTGTTTCTCTCTTTGTTCCTGGACGAAGTTTCGAACCTGTCAAACTTTTACTAGTTTTTTTATAACTTTGGATCCTTCAATTATTCATGACGATCTATTCTTTCGAGCAATTTTCTAAACATTCCATGGTCGAGAAATCGCATCATTTGGTCTAAATAATTTGTCATTTTGCAAACAACTTTTGGTCTTTAAATTAAAAACTTATTACGTGAGAATTGTTTCTCTCTTTGTTCTTGGACGAACTTTCGAACTTGTCGAACTTTTACGAGTTATTTTTTAACTTCAGTTCCCTAAATTATTCAACAAGATTCATTCCTTTGAGCAATTTTTCGAATATTTCATGCTCGAGAAATCGCATCATTTGGTCTAAATAGTTTGTCATTTTGCAAACAAGTCTTGGTCTTTGAATTAAAAACTTATTTACGCGACAATTGTTTCTCTCTTTGTTCTTGGACGAACTTTCGAAATTGTGAAACTTTTATGAGTTGTTTTTTAACTTCAGTTCCCTAAAGTTTTCAACAAGATCCATTCCCTCGAGCAATTTTTCGAACATTCCATGCACGGGAAATCACATCATTTGGTCTAAATAGTTTGTCATTTTGTAAACAAGTTTTGGTCTTTGAATTAAAATCTTATTTACGTGAGAATTGTTTCTCTCTTTGTTCTTGGACGAAGTTTCGAGCCTGTCAAACTTTTACTAGTTCTTTTATAACTTTGGATCCTTAAAGTATTCAAGACGATCTATTCTTTCGAGCAATTTTCTGAACATTCCATGCTCGGGGAATCGCATCATTTGGTCTGAATAATTTGTCATTCTGCAAACAAGTTTTGGTCTTAAATGAAAAACTTATTACGTGATAATTGTTTCTCTCTTTGTTCTTGGACGAACTTTTACGAGTTATTTTTTAACTTCAGTTCCCTAATGTATTCAACAAGATCCATTTTTTAGAGCAATTTTTCGAACATTCTATCCTTGGGAAATCGCGTCACTTGGTCTAAATAGTTTGTCATTTTGTAAACCAGTTTTGGTCTTTGAATTAAAAACTTATTTACGTGAGAATTGTTTCTCTCTTTGTTTTTTATGAACTTTCAAACTTGTCAAACTTTTACTAGTTCTGTCATAACATTAGATCCTCAAAGTATTCAAGACGATCCATTCCTTCTAGCAATTTTTCGAACATTCCATGCTCGAGAAAACGCATCATTTGGTCTAAATAGTTTGTCATTTTGCAGACAAGTTTTGGTCTTTGAATTAAAAACTTATTTACGTGAGAATTGTTTCTCTCTTTGTTCTTGGACGAACTTTCGAAATTGTAAAACTTTTATGAGTTATTTTTTAACTTCAGTTCCCTAAAGTATTCAACAAGATCCATTCCTTCGAGCAATTTTTCGAACATTCCATGCTCGGGGAAATCACATCATTTGTTCTAAATAGTTTGTCATTTTGCAAACAAGTTTTGGTCTTTGAATTAAAAACTTATTTACGTGAGAATTGTCTCTCTCTTTGTTCTTGGATGAACTTTCAAAATTGTAAAACTTTTCTGATTTATTTTTTAACTTCAATTCCCTAATATTTTCAACAAGATCCATTCCTTCGAGCAATTTTTCGAACATTCCATGCTCGAGAAATCGCATCATTTGGTCTAAATAGTTTGTCATTTTGTAAACAATTTTTGGTATTTGAATTAAAAACTTATTTACGTGAGTATTGTTTCTCTCTTTGTTCTTGGACAAAGTTCCGAACCTGTCAAACTTTTACTAGTTCTTTTATAACTTTGGATCCTTAAAGTATTCAAGACGATCTATTCTTTCGAGCAATTTTTTGAACATTCCATGCTCTGGAAATCGCACCATTTGGTCTAAATATTTTGTCATTCTGCAAACAAGTTTTGGTCTTTAAATTAAAAACTTATTACGTGAGTATTGTTTCCCTCTTTGTTCTTGGACAACCTTTCGAACTTGTCGAACTTTTACGAGTTATTTTTTAACATCAGTTCCATAAAGTATATAACAAGATCCATTTTTTAGAGCAATTTTTCAAACATTCCATCCAAGGGAAATCGCATCATTTGGTCTAAATAATTTGTTATTCTGCAAACAAGTTTTGATCTTTAAATTAAAAACTTATTACGTGAGAATTGTTTCCCTCTTTGTTCTTGGACGAACTTTCGAAATTTTAAAACTTTTATGTGTTATTTTTTAACTTCAGTTCCCTAAAGTATTCAACAAGATCCATTCCTTCGAGCAATTTTTCGAACATTCCATGCTCGGTAAATCGCAACATTTGGCCTAAATAGTTTGTCATTTTGCAAACAAGTTTTGGTGCAAGTTTTGGCCTTTGAATTAAAAACTTATTTACTTGAGAATTGTTTCTCTCTTTGTTCTTGGATGAAGTTTCGAACCTGTCAAACTTTTACTAGTTCTTTTATAACTTTGGATCCTTAAAGTATTCAAGACGATCTATTCTTTCGAGCAATTTGCTGATTATTCCATGCTCGGGAAATCGCATCATTTGGTCTAAATAGTTTATCATTTTGTAAACAAGTTTTGGTCTTTGAATTAAAAACTTATTTACGTGAGAATTGTTTCTCTCTTTGTTCTTGGACAAAGTTCCGAACCTATCAAACTTTTACTAGTTCTTTTATAACTTTGGATCCTTAAAGTATTCAAGACGATCCATTCATTTCAGCAATTTTCCGAATTTTCCAAGCTCGAGAAATCAAATCATTTGGTCTAAATAGTTTGTCGTTTTGCAAACAAGTTTTGGTCTTTGAATTAAAAACTTATTTATGTGAGAATTGTTTCTCGCTTTGTTCTTGGATGAACTTTCGAACTTGTCAAACTTTTACTAGTTCTTTCATAACTTTAGATCCTTAAAGTATTCAAGACGATCCATTCCTTCGAGCAATTTTTCGAATATTCCATGCTCGGTAAATCGCATCATTTGGCCTAAATAGTTTGTCATTTTGCAAACAAGTTTTGGTCTTTGAATTAAAAACTTATTTACGTGAGAATTGTTTCTCTCTTTGTTCCTGGACGAAGTTTCGAACCTGTCAAACTTTTACTAGTTTTTTTTATAACTTTGGATCCTTCAATTATTCATGACGATCTATTCTTTCGAGCAATTTTCTAAACATTCCATGGTCGAGAAATCGCATCATTTGGTCTAAATAATTTGTCATTTTGCAAACAACTTTTGGTCTTTAAATTAAAA
Source organism: Kokia cookei (assembly GCA_039519145.1). Classification (NCBI taxonomy): domain Eukaryota; kingdom Viridiplantae; phylum Streptophyta; class Magnoliopsida; order Malvales; family Malvaceae; genus Kokia; species Kokia cookei. Next base: position 18,641,073 of record CM076905.1, read on the forward strand.
ACTTATTACGTGAGAATTGTTTCTCTCTTTGTTCTTGGACGAACTTTCGAACTTGTCGAACTTTTACGAGTTATTTTTTAACTTCAGTTCCCTAAATTATTCAACAAGATCCATTCCTTTGAGCAATTTTTCGAATATTTCATGGTCGAGAAATCGCATCATTTGGTCTAAATAGTTTGTCATTTTGCAAACAAGTCTTGGTCTTTGAATTAAAAACTTATTTACGTGAGAATTATTTCTCTCTTTGTTCTTGGACGAACTTTCGAACTTGTCAAACTTTTACTAGTTTATAACTTTGGATCCTTAAAGTATTCAAGATGATCCATTCATTTCAGCAATTTTTCGAATTTTCCATGCTCGGCAAATCGCATCATTTGGTCTAAATAGTTTGTCATTTAGCAAACAACTTTTGTTCTTTGAATTAAAAACTTATTTAGGTGAGAATTGTTTCTTTCTTTGTCTTTGTACGAACTTTCGAACTTGTCAAACTTTTACTGTTCTTTTATAACTTTGGATCCTTAAATTATTCAAGACGATCCATTCCTTCGAGCAATTTTTCAAATATACCATGCTCGGCAAATCGCATCATTTAGCCTAAATAGTTTGTCATTTTGCAAACAAGTTTTGGTCTTTGAATTAAAAACTTATTTACGTGAGAATTGTTTCTCTCTTTGTTCCTAGACTAACTTTCGAAATTTTAAAACTTTTATGAGTTATTTTTTAACTTCAGTTCCCTAAAGTATTCAACAAGATCCATTTTTTAGAGCAATTTTTCGAACATTCTATCCTTGGGAAATCGCGTCACTTGGTCAAAATAGTTTGTCATTTTGCAAACAAGTTTTGGTCTTTGAATTAAAAACTTATTTACGTGAGAATTGTTTCTCTCTTTGTTCTTGGACGAACTTTCGAAATTGTAAAACTTTTATGAGTTATTTTTTAACTTCAGTTCCCTAAAGTATTCAACAAGATCCATTCCTTCGAGCAATTTTTCGAACATTCCATGATCAGGAAATCGCATAAATTTGGTGTAAATAGTTTGTCATTTTGTAAACAAGTTTTGGTCTTTGAATTAAAAACTTATTTACGTGAGAATTGTTTCTCTCTTTGTTCTTGGACAAAGTTCCGAACCTATCAAACTTTTACTAGTTCTTTTATAACTTTGGATCCTTAAAGTATTCAAGACGATCTATTCTTTCGAGCAATTTTCTGAACATTCCATGCTCGGGAAATCGTACCATTTGGTCAAAATAATTTGTCATTTTGCAAACAAGTTTTGGTCTTTAAATAAAAAACTTATTACATGAGAATTGTTTCTCTCTTTGTTCTTGGTCGAACTTTCGAACTTGTCAAACTTTTACGAGTTATTTTTTAACTTCAGTTCCTTAAACTATTCAACAAGATCCATTTTTTAGAACAATTTTTCGAACATTCCATCCTTGGGAAATCGCGTCACTTGGTCTAAATAGTTTGTCATTTTGTAAACAACTTTTGGTCTTTAAATTAAAAACTTATTTACGTGAGAATTGTTTCTCTCTTCGATCTTGGACGAAATGTCAAACCTGACAAACTTTTACTAGTTCTTTTATAACTTTGGATCCTTAAAGTATTCAAGACGATCTATTCTTTAAAGCAATTTTCTGAACATTCCATGCTCGGGAAATCACATCATTTGGTCTAAATAATTTGTTATTTTGCAAACAAGTTTTGGTCTTTAAATTAAAAACTTATTACGTGATAATTGTTTCTCTCTTTGTTCTTGGACGAACTTTCGAACTTATCGAGCTTTTACAAGTTATTTTTTAACTTTAGTTCCCTAAAGTATTCATCAAGATCCATTATTTAGAGCAATTTTTCGAACATTCCATTCTTGGGAAATCGCGTCACTTGGTCTAAATATTTTGTCATTTTGTAAACAAGTTTTGGTCTTTCAATTAAAAACTTATTTACGTGAGAATTGTTTCTCTCTTTGTTCTTGGACGAACTTCCGAACTTGTCAACCTTTTACTATTTCTTTTATAACTTTGGATCCTTAAAGTATTCAAGACGATCCATTCATTCGAGCAATTTTTCGAATATTCCATGCTCGGGAAATCGCATCATTTGGTCTAAATAGTTTGTCATTTAGCAAACAACTTCTAGTCTTTGAATTAAAAACTTATTTACGTGAGAATTGTTTCTCTCTGTGTTCTTGGACGAACTTCCGAACTTGTCAAACTTTTACTCATTCTTTTATAAGTTTGGATCCTTAAAGTATTCAAGACGATCCATTCATTTCAGCAATTTTTCGAATTTTCCATGCTCGGCAAATCGCATCATTTGGTCTAAATAGTTTCTCTCTTTGTTCTTGGATGAACTTCCAAACATGTCAAACTGTTACGAGTTATTTTTTAACTTCAGTTCCTTAAACTATTCAACAAGATCCATTTTTAGAGCAATTTTTCGAACATTCCATCCTTGGGAAATCGCGTCACTTGGTCTAAATATTTTGTCATTTTGTAAACATGTTTTGGTCTTTCAATTAAAAACTTATTTACGTGAGAATTGTTTCTCTCTTTGTTCTTGGACGAACTTCCGCACTTGTCAACCTTTTACTAGTTCTTTTATAACTTTGGATCCTTAAAGTATTCAAGACGATCCATTCATTTCAGCAAATTTTCGAATTTTCCATGGTCGGCAAATTGCGTCATTTGGTGTAAATAGTTTGTCATTTTCCAAACAAGTTTTGGTCGTTGAATTAAAAATTTATTTAAGTGAGAATTGTTTCGCTCTTTGTTCTTGGACGAACTTTCGAAGTTGTCAAACTTTTACTAGTTCTTTCATAACTTTAGATCCTTAAAGTATTCAAGACGATCCATTCCTTTGAGCAATTTTTCGAATATTTCATGCTTGGGAAAACGCATCATCTGGTGTAAATAGTTTTGTCATTTAGCAAACAACTTTTGGTATTTGAAGTAAAAAGTTATTTACGTGAGAATTATTTCTTTCTTTGTCTTTGTACGAACTTTCGAACTTGTCAAACTTTTACTAGTTCTTTTATAACTTTGGATACTTAAGTTGTTCAAGACAATCCGTTCCTTCGAGCAATTTTTCAAATATTTCATGCTCTGCAAATCACATCATTTGGCCTAAATTGTTTGTCATTTTGCAAACAAGTTTTGGTCTTTGAATTAAACACTTATTACGTGAGAATTGTTTCTCTCTTTGTTCTTGGACGAACTTTCGAACTTATCGAGATTTTACTAGTTATTTTTTAACTTTAGTTCCCTAAAGTATTCAACAAGATCCATTTTTTAGAGCAATTTTTCGAACATTCCATCCTTGGGAAATCGCGTCACTTGGTCTAAATATTTTGTCATTTTGTAAACAAGTTTTGGTCTTTCAATTAAAAACTTATTTACGTGAGAATTGTTTCTCTCTTTATTCTTGGACGAACTTCCGAACTTGTCAACCTTTTACTAGTTCTTTTATAACTTTGGATCCTTAAAGTATTCAAGACAATCCATTCCTTCGAGCAATTTTTTGAATATTCCATGCTCGAGAAATCGCGTCATTTGGTCTAAATAGTTTGTCATCTAGCAAACAACTTCTGGTCTTTGAGTTAAAAACTTATTTATGTGAGAATTGTTTCTCTCTTTGTTCCTGGACGAACTTCCGAACTTGTCAAACTTTTACTCAGTCTTTTATAACTTTGGATCCATAACGTATTCAAGACGATCCATTCATTTCAGCAGTTTTTCGAATTTTCCATGCTCGGCAAATCACATCATTTTGTCTAAATAGTTTGTTGTTTTGGAAACAAGTTTTGGTCGTTGAATTAAAAACTTATTTACGTGAGAATTGTTTCTCTCTTTGTTCTTGGATGAACTTCCAAACTTGTCAAACTGTTACGAGTTATTTTTAACTTCAGTTCCCTAAACTATTCAACAGGATCCATTTTTTAGAGCAATTTTTCTAACATTCCATCCTTGGGAAATCGCGTCACTTGGTATAAATATTTTGTCATTTTGTAAACAAGTTTTGGTCTTTCAATTAAAAACTTATTTACGTGAGAATTGTTTCTCTCTTTGTTCTTGGACGAACTTCCGCACTTGTCAACCTTTTACTAGTTCTTTTATAACTTTGGATCCTTAAAGTATTCAAGACGATCCATTCATTTAAGCAAATTTTCGAATTTTCCATGGTCGGCAAATCGCATTATTTGGTCTAAATAGTTTGTCATTTTGCAAACAAGTTTTGGTCGTTGAATTAAAAACTTATTTATGTGAGAATTGTTTCTCTCTTTGTTCTTGGACGAACTTTCGAAGTTGTCAAACTTTTACTAGTTCTTTCATAACTTTAGATCCTTAAAGTATTCAAGATGATCCATTCCTTTGAGCAATTTTTCGAATATTTCAAGCTCGGGAAAACGCATCATTTGGTGTAAATAGTTTTTCATTTAGCAAACAACTTTTGGTCTTTGAATTAAAAAGTTATTTACGTGAGAATTATTTCTTTCTTTGTCTTTGTCTCAACTTTCGAACTTGTCAAACTTTTACTAGTTCTTTCATAACTTTAGATCCTTAAAGTATTCAAGACTATTCATTCCTTCGAGCAATTTTCGAACATTCCATGCTCGAGAAATCGTATCATTTGGTCTAAATAGTTTGTCATTTTGCAAACAAGTTTTGGTCTTTGAATTAAAAACTTATTTACATGAGAATCGTTTCTCTTTTTGTTCTTGGACGAACTTTCGAAATTGTAAAAATTTTTTGAGTTATTTTTTAACTTCAGTTCCCTAAAGTTTTCAACAAGATCCATTCCTTCGAGCAATTTTTCGAACATTCCATGCTCGGGAAATCGCAACATTTGGTCTAAATAGTTTGTCATTTTGTAAACAAGTTTTGGTCTTTGAATTAAAAACTTATTTACGTGAGAATTGTTTCTCTCTTTGTTCTTGGACAAAGTTCCGAACCTGTCAAAATTTTACTAGTTCTTTTATAAGTTTGGATCCTTAAAGTATTCAAGACGATCTATTCTTTCGAGCAATTTTCTGAACATTCCGTGCTCGGGAAATCTCACCATTTGGTCTAAATAATTTGTCATTCTACAAACAAGTTTTGGTCTTTAAATTAAAAACTTATTACGTGAGAATTGTTTCTCTCTTTGTTCTTGGATGAACTTTCGAACTTGTCAACCTTTTACGAGTTATTTTTTAACTTCAGTTCCCTAAAGTATTAAACAAGATCCATTTTTTAGAGGAATTTTTCGAACATTCCATCCTTGGGAAATCGCGTCACTTGGTCTAAATAGTTTGTCATTTTGTAAACAAGTTTTGGTCTTTGAATTAAAAACTTATTTACGTGAGAATTGTTTCTCTCTTTGTTCATTCTTGGACGAACTTCCGAACTTGTCAACCTTTTACTAATTCTTTTATAACTTTGGATCCTTAAAGTATTCAAGACGACCCATTCATTTCAGCAATTTTCTGATTATTCCATGCTCGGCAAATCACATCATTTGGTCTAAATAGTTTGTCATTTTGCAAACAAGTTTTTTTCGTTGAATTAAAAACTTATTTACGTGAGAATTGTTTCTCTCTTTGTTCTTGGACAAACTTTCGAACTTGTCAAAATTTTACTAGTTCATTTATAACTTTGGATCCATAAATTATTCAAGACGATCCGTTCCTTCGAGCAAATTTTCAAATATTTCAAGCTCAGCAAATCGCACCATTTGGCCTAAATAGTTTGTCATTTTGCAAACATGTATTGGTCTTTGAATTAAAAACTTATTTACGTGAGAATTGTTTCTCTGTTTGTTCTTGGACGAACTTTCGAAATTGTGAAACTTTTATGAGTTATTTTTTAACTTCAGTTCCCTAAAGTTTTCAACAAGATCCATTCCTTCGAGCAATTTTTCTAAAATTCCATGCTCGAGAAATCGCATCATTTGTTCTAAATAGTTTGTCATTTTGTAAACAAGTTTTGGTCTTTCAATTACAAACTTATTACGTGAGAATTGTTTCTCTCTTTGTGCTTGGACGAAGTTCCGAACCTGTCAAACTTTTACTAGTTCTTTTATAACTTTGGATCCTTAAAGTATTCAAGACGATCTATTCTTTCGAGCAATTTGCTGAACATTCCATGCTCGGGAAATCACACCATTTGGTCTAAATAATTTGTCATTCTGCAAACAAGTTTTGGTCTTTAAACTAAAACCTTATTACGTGAGAATTGTATCTCTATTTGTTCTTGGACGAACTTTCGAACTTGTCGAACTTTTACGAGTTATTTTTTAACTTCAGTTCCCTAAAGTATTCAACAAGATCCATTTTTTAGAGCAATTTTTCGAACATTCCATCCTTGGGAAATCGCGTCACTTGGTCTAAATAGTTTTTCATTTTGTAAACAAGTTTTGGTCTTTGAATTAAAAACATATTTACGTGACAATTGTTTCTCTCTTTGTTCTTGGACGAACTTTCGAACCTGACAACCTTTTACTAGTTCTTTTATAACTTTGGAACCTTAAAGTATTCAAGACGATCCATTCATTTCAGTAATTTTCCGAATTTTCCAAGCTCGAGAAATCGCATCATTTGGTCTAAATAGTTTGTCGTTTTGCAAACAAGTTTTGGTCGTTGAATTAAAAACTTATTTACGTGAGAATTGTTTCTCGCTTTGTTCTTGAATGAACTTTCGAACTTGTCAAACTTTTACTAGTTCTTTCATAACTTTAGACCCTTAAAGTATTCAAGACGATCCATTCCTTCAAGAAATTTTTCGAATATTCCATGCTCGATAAATCGCATCATTTGGCCTAAATAGTTTCTCATTTTGCAAACAAGTTTTGGTCTTTGAATTAAAAACTTATTTACGTGAGAATTGTTTCTCTCTTTGTACTTGGACGAAGTTTCGAACCTGTCAAACTTTTACTAGTTCTTTTATAACTTTGGATCCTTCAATTATTCATGACGATCTATTCTTTCGAGCAATTTTCTAAACATTCCATGGTCGAGAAATCGCATCATTTGGTCTAAATAATTTGTCATTTTGCAAACAACTTTTGGTCTTTAAATTAAAAACTTATTACATGAGAATTGTTTCTCTCTTTGTTCTTGGACGAACTTTCGAACTTGTCGAACTTTTACGAGTTATTTTTTAACTTCAGTTCCCTAAATTATTCAACAAGATCCATTCCTTTGAGCAATTTTTCGAATATTTCATGCTCGAGAAATCGCATCATTTGGTCTAAATAGTTTGTCATTTTGCAAACAAGTCTTGGTCTTTGAATTAAAAACTTATTTACGCGACAATTGTTTCTCTCTTTGTTCTTGGACGAACTTTCGAAATTGTGAAACTTTTATGAGTTGTTTTTTAACTTCAGTTCCCTAAAGTTTTCAACAAGATCCATTCCCTCGAGCAATTTTTCGAACATTCCATGCTCGGGAAATCGCATCATTTGGTCTAAATAGTTTGTCATTTTGTAAACAAGTTTTGGTCTTTGAATTAAAATCTTATTTACGTGAGAATTGTTTCTCTCTTTGTTCTTGGACGAAGTTTCGAGCCTGTCAAACTTTTACTAGTTCTTTTATAACTTTGGATCCTTAAAGTATTCAAGACGATCTATTCTTTCGAGCAATTTTCTGAACATTCCATGCTCGGGGAATCGCATCATTTGGTCTGAATAATTTGTCATTCTGCAAACAAGTTTTGGTCTTAAATGAAAAACTTATTACGTGATAATTGTTTCTCTCTTTGTTCTTGGACGAACTTTTACGAGTTATTTTTTAACTTCAGTTCCCTAATGTATTCAACAAGATCCATTTTTTAGAGCAATTTTTCGAACATTCTATCCTTGGGAAATCGCGTCACTTGGTCTAAATAGTTTGTCATTTTGTAAACCAGTTTTGGTCTTTGAATTAAAAACTTATTTACGTGAGAATTGTTTCTCTCTTTGTTTTTTATGAACTTTCAAACTTGTCAAACTTTTACTAGTTCTGTCATAACATTAGATCCTCAAAGTATTCAAGACGATCCATTCCTTCTAGCAATTTTTCGAACATTCCATGCTCGAGAAAACGCATCATTTGGTCTAAATAGTTTGTCATTTTGCAAACAAGTTTTGGTCTTTGAATTAAAAACTTATTTACGTGAGAATTGTTTCTCTCTTTGTTCTTGGACGAACTTTCGAAATTGTAAAACTTTTATGAGTTATTTTTTAACTTCAGTTCCCTAAAGTATTCAACAAGATCCATTCCTTCGAGCAATTTTTCGAACATTCCATGCTCGGGAAATCACATCATTTGTTCTAAATAGTTTGTCATTTTGCAAACAAGTTTTGGTCTTTGAATTAAAAACTTATTTACGTGAGAATTGTCTCTCTCTTTGTTCTTGGATGAACTTTCAAAATTGTAAAACTTTTCTGATTTATTTTTTAACTTCAATTCCCTAATATTTTCAACAAGATCCATTCCTTCGAGCAATTTTTCGAACATTCCATGCTCGAGAAATCGCATCATTTGGTCTAAATAGTTTGTCATTTTGTAAACAATTTTTGGTATTTGAATTAAAAACTTATTTACGTGAGTATTGTTTCTCTCTTTGTTCTTGGACAAAGTTCCGAACCTGTCAAACTTTTACTAGTTCTTTTATAACTTTGGATCCTTAAAGTATTCAAGACGATCTATTCTTTCGAGCAATTTTTTGAACATTCCATGCTCGGGAAATCGCACCATTTGGTCTAAATATTTTGTCATTCTGCAAACAAGTTTTGGTCTTTAAATTAAAAACTTATTACGTGAGTATTGTTTCCCTCTTTGTTCTTGGACAACCTTTCGAACTTGTCGAACTTTTACGAGTTATTTTTTAACATCAGTTCCATAAAGTATACAACAAGATCCATTTTTTAGAGCAATTTTTCAAACATTCCATCCAAGGGAAATCGCATCATTTGGTCTAAATAATTTGTTATTCTGCAAACAAGTTTTGATCTTTAAATTAAAAACTTATTACGTGAGAATTGTTTCCCTCTTTGTTCTTGGACGAACTTTCGAAATTTTAAAACTTTTATGTGTTATTTTTTAACTTCAGTTCCCTAAAGTATTCAACAAGATCCATTCCTTCGAGCAATTTTTCGAACATTCCATGCTCGGTAAATCGCAACATTTGGCCTAAATAGTTTGTCATTTTGCAAACAAGTTTTGGTGCAAGTTTTGGCCTTTGAATTAAAAACTTATTTACTTGAGAATTGTTTCTCTCTTTGTTCTTGGATGAAGTTTCGAACCTGTCAAACTTTTACTAGTTCTTTTATAACTTTGGATCCTTAAAGTATTCAAGACGATCTATTCTTTCGAGCAATTTGCTGATTATTCCATGCTCGGGAAATCGCATCATTTGGTCTAAATAGTTTGTCATTTTGTAAACAAGTTTTGGTCTTTGAATTAAAAACTTATTTACGTGAGAATTGTTTCTCTCTTTGTTCTTGGACAAAGTTCCGAACCTATCAAACTTTTACTAGTTCTTTTATAACTTTGGATCCTTAAAGTATTCAAGACGATCCATTCATTTCAGCAATTTTCCGAATTTTCCAAGCTCGAGAAATCAAATCATTTGGTCTAAATAGTTTGTCGTTTTGCAAACAAGTTTTGGTCTTTGAATTAAAAACTTATTTATGTGAGAATTGTTTCTCGCTTTGTTCTTGGATGAACTTTCGAACTTGTCAAACTTTTACTAGTTCTTTCATAACTTTAGATCCTTAAAGTATTCAAGACGATCCATTCCTTCGAGCAATTTTTCGAATATTCCATGCTCGGTAAATCGCATCATTTGGCCTAAATAGTTTGTCATTTTGCAAACAAGTTTTGGTCTTTGAATTAAAAACTTATTTACGTGAGAATTGTTTCTCTCTTTGTTCCTGGACGAAGTTTCGAACCTGTCAAACTTTTACTAGTTTTTTTTATAACTTTGGATCCTTCAATTATTCATGACGATCTATTCTTTCGAGCAATTTTCTAAACATTCCATGGTCGAGAAATCGCATCATTTGGTCTAAATAATTTGTCATTTTGCAAACAACTTTTGGTCTTTAAATTAAAAACTTATTACGTGAGAATTGTTTCTCTCTTTGTTCTTGGACGAACTTTCGAACTTGTCGAACTTTTACGAGTTATTTTTTAACTTCAGTTCCCTAAATTATTCAACAAGATCCATTCCTTTGAGCAATTTTTCGAATATTTCATGCTCGAGAAATCGCATCATTTGGTCTAAATAGTTTGTCATTTTGCAAACAAGTCTTGGTCTTTGAATTAAAAACTTATTTACGTGAGAATTATTTCTCTCTTTGTTCTTGGACGAACTTTCGAACTTGTCAAACTTTTACTAGTTTATAACTTTGGATCCTTAAAGTATTCAAGATGATCCATTCATTTCAGCAATTTTTCGAATTTTCCATGCTCGGCAAATCGCATCATTTGGTCTAAATAGTTTGTCATTTAGCAAACAACTTTTGTTCTTTGAATTAAAAACTTATTTAGGTGAGAATTGTTTCTTTCTTTGTCTTTGTACGAACTTTCGAACCTGTCAAACTTTTACTGTTCTTTTATAACTTTGGATCCTTAAATTATTCAAGACGATCCATTCCTTCGAGCAATTTTTCAAATATACCATGCTCGGCAAATCGCATCATTTAGCCTAAATAGTTTGTCATTTTGCAAACAAGTTTTGGTCTTTGAATTAAAAACTTATTTACGTGAGAATTGTTTCTCTCTTTGTTCCTAGACTAACTTTCGAAATTTTAAAACTTTTATGAGTTATTTTTTAACTTCAGTTCCCTAAAGTATTCAACAAGATCCATTTTTTAGAGCAATTTTTCGAACATTCCATCCTTGGGAAATCGCGTCACTTGGTCTAAATAGTTTGTCATTTTGCAAACAAGTTTTGGTCTTTGAATTAAAAACTTATTTACGTGAGAATTGTTTCTCTCTTTGTTCTTGGACGAACTTTCGAAATTGTAAAACTTTTATGAGTTATTTTTTAACTTCAGTTCCCTAAAGTATTCAACAAGATCCATTCCTTCGAGCAATTTTTCGAACATTCCATGATCAGGAAATCGCATAAATTTGGTGTAAATAGTTTGTCATTTTGTAAACAAGTTTTGGTCTTTGAATTAAAAACTTATTTACGTGAGAATTGTTTCTCTCTTTGTTCTTGGACAAAGTTCCGAACCTATCAAACTTTTACTAGTTCTTTTATAACTTTGGATCCTTAAAGTATTCAAGACGATCTATTCTTTCGAGCAATTTTCTGAACATTCCATGCTCGGGAAATCGTACCATTTGGTCAAAATAATTTGTCATTTTGCAAACAAGTTTTGGTCTTTAAATAAAAAACTTATTACATGAGAATTGTTTCTCTCTTTCTTCTTGGTCGAACTTTCGAACTTGTCAAACTTTTACGAGTTATTTTTTAACTTCAGTTCCTTAAACTATTCAACAAGATCCATTTTTTAGAACAATTTTTCGAACATTCCATCCTTGGGAAATCGCGTCACTTGGTCTAAATAGTTTGTCATTTTGTAAACAACTTTTGGTCTTTGAATTAAAAACTTATTTACGTGAGAATTGTTTCTCTCTTCGATCTTGGACGAAATGTCAAACCTGACAAACTTTTACTAGTTCTTTTATAACTTTGGATCCTTAAAGTATTCAAGACGATCTATTCTTTAAAGCAATTTTCTGAACATTCCATGCTCGGGAAATCACATCATTTGGTCTAAATAATTTGTTATTTTGCAAACAAGTTTTGGTCTTTAAATTAAAAACTTATTACGTGATAATTGTTTCTCTCTTTGTTCTTGGACGAACTTTCGAACTTATCGAGCTTTTACAAGTTATTTTTTAACTTTAGTTCCCTAAAGTATTCATCAAGATCCATTTTTTAGAGCAATTTTTCGAACATTCCATTCTTGGGAAATCGCGTCACTTGGTCTAAATATTTTGTCATTTTGTAAACAAGTTTTGGTCTTTCAATTAAAAACTTATTTACGTGAGAATTGTTTCTCTCTTTGTTCTTGGACGAACTTCCGAACTTGTCAACCTTTTACTATTTCTTTTATAACTTTGGATCCTTAAAGTATTCAAGACGATCCATTCATTCGAGCAATTTTTCGAATATTCCATGCTCGGGAAATCGCATCATTTGGTCTAAATAGTTTGTCATTTAGCAAACAACTTCTAGTCTTTGAATTAAAAACTTATTTACGTGAGAATTGTTTCTCTCTGTGTTCTTGGACGAACTTCCGAACTTGTCAAACTTTTACTCATTCTTTTATAAGTTTGGATCCTTAAAGTATTCAAGACGATCCATTCATTTCAGCAATTTTTCGAATTTTCCATGCTCGGCAAATCGCATCATTTGGTCTAAATAGTTTCTCTCTTTGTTCTTGGATGAACTTCCAAACATGTCAAACTGTTACGAGTTATTTTTTAACTTCAGTTCCTTAAACTATTCAACAAGATCCATTTTTAGAGCAATTTTTCGAACATTCCATCCTTGGGAAATCGCGTCACTTGGTCTAAATATTTTGTCATTTTGTAAACATGTTTTGGTCTTTCAATTAAAAACTTATTTACGTGAGAATTGTTTCTCTCTTTGTTCTTGGACGAACTTCCGCACTTGTCAACCTTTTACTAGTTCTTTTATAACTTTGGATCCTTAAAGTATTCAAGACGATCCATTCATTTCAGCAAATTTTCGAATTTTCCATGGTCGGCAAATTGCGTCATTTGGTGTAAATAGTTTGTCATTTTCCAAACAAGTTTTGGTCGTTGAATTAAAAATTTATTTAAGTGAGAATTGTTTCGCTCTTTGTTCTTGGACGAACTTTCGAAGTTGTCAAACTTTTACTAGTTCTTTCATAACTTTAGATCCTTAAAGTATTCAAGACGATCCATTCCTTTGAGCAATTTTTCGAATATTTCATGCTTGGGAAAACGCATCATCTGGTGTAAATAGTTTTGTCATTTAGCAAACAACTTTTGGTATTTGAAGTAAAAAGTTATTTACGTGAGAATTATTTCTTTCTTTGTCTTTGTACGAACTTTCGAACTTGTCAAACTTTTACTAGTTCTTTTATAACTTTGGATACTTAAGTTGTTCAAGACAATCCGTTCCTTCGAGCAATTTTTCAAATATTTCATGCTCTGCAAATCACATCATTTGGCCTAAATTGTTTGTCATTTTGCAAACAAGTTTTGGTCTTTGAATTAAACACTTATTACGTGAGAATTGTTTCTCTCTTTGTTCTTGGACGAACTTTCGAACTTATCGAGATTTTACTAGTTATTTTTTAACTTTAGTTCCCTAAAGTATTCAACAAGATCCATTTTTTAGAGCAATTTTTCGAACATTCCATCCTTGGGAAATCGCGTCACTTGGTCTAAATATTTTGTCATTTTGTAAACAAGTTTTGGTCTTTCAATTAAAAACTTATTTACGTGAGAATTGTTTCTCTCTTTATTCTTGGACGAACTTCCGAACTTGTCAACCTTTTACTAGTTCTTTTATAACTTTGGATCCTTAAAGTATTCAAGACAATCCATTCCTTCGAGCAATTTTTTGAATATTCCATGCTCGAGAAATCGCGTCATTTGGTCTAAATAGTTTGTCATCTAGCAAACAACTTCTGGTCTTTGAGTTAAAAACTTATTTATGTGAGAATTGTTTCTCTCTTTGTTCCTGGACGAACTTCCGAACTTGTCAAACTTTTACTCAGTCTTTTATAACTTTGGATCCTTAAAGTATTCAAGACGATCCATTCATTTCAGCAGTTTTTCGAATTTTCCATGCTCGGCAAATCACATCATTTTGTCTAAATAGTTTGTTGTTTTGGAAACAAGTTTTGGTCGTTGAATTAAAAACTTATTTACGTGAGAATTGTTTCTCTCTTTGTTCTTGGACGAACATCCGAACTTGTCAACCTTTTACTATTTCTTTTATAACTTTGGATCCTTAAAGTATTCAAGACGATCCATTCATTCGAGCAATTTTTCGAATATTCCATGCTCGGGAAATCGCATCATTTGGTCTAAATAGTTTGTCATTTAGCAAACAACTTCTAGTCTTTGAATTAAAAACTTATTTACATGAGAATTGTTTCTCTCTGTGTTCTTGGACGAACTTCCGAACTTGTCAAACTTTTACTCATTCTTTTATAAGTTTGGATCCTTAAAGTATTCAAGACGATCCATTCATTTCAGCAATTTTTCGAATTTTCCATGCTCGGTAAATCGCATCATTTGGTCTAAATAGTTTCTCTCTTTGTTCTTGGATGAACTTCCAAACATGTCAAACTGTTACGAGTTATTTTTTAACTTCAGTTCCTTAAACTATTCAACAAGATCCATTTTTAGAGCAATTTTTCGAACATTCCATCCTTGGGAAATCGTGTCACTTGGTCTAAATATTTTGTCATTTTGTAAACATGTTTTGGTCTTTCAATTAAAAACTTATTTACGTGAGAATTGTTTCTCTCTTTGTTCTTGGACGAACTTCTGCACTTGTCAACCTTTTACTAGTTCTTTTATAACTTTGGATCCTTAAAGTATTCAAGACGATCCATTCCTTTGAGCAATTTTTCGAATATTTCATGCTTGGGAAAACGCATCATCTGGTGTAAATAGTTTTGTCATTTAGCAAACAACTTTTGGTATTTGAAGTAAATAGTTATTTACGTGAGAATTGTTTCTTTCTTTGTCTTTGTACGAACTTTCGAACTTGTCAAACTTTTACTAGTTCTTTTATAACTTTGGATACTTAAGTTGTTCAAGACGATCCGTTCCTTCGAGCAATTTTTCGAATATTCCATGCTCGGTAAATCGCATCATTTGGCCTAAATAGTTTGTCATTTTGCAAACAAGTTTTGGCCTTTGAATTAAAAACTTATTTACGTGAGAATTGTTTCTCTCTTTGTTCCTGGACGAAGTTTCGAACCTGTCAAACTTTTACTAGTTTTTTTATAACTTTGGATCCTTCATTATTCATGACGATCTATTCTTTCGAGCAATTTTCTAAACATTCCATGGTCGAGAAATCGCATCATTTGGTCTAAATAATTTGTCATTTTGCAAACAACTTTTGGTCTTTAAATTAAAAACTTATTACGTGAGAATTGTTTCTCTCTTTGTTCTTGGACGAACTTTCGAACTTGTCGAACTTTTACGAGTTATTTTTTAACTTCAGTTCCCTAAAGTATTCAAAAAGATCCATTTTTTAGAGCAATTTTTCGAACATTCCATCCTTGGGAAATCGCGTCACTTGGTCTAAATAGTTTGTCATTTTGTAAACAAGTTTTGGTCTTTGAATTAAAAACTTATTTACGTGACAATTGTTTCTCTCTTTGTTTTTGGATGAACTTTCGAACCTGACAACCTTTTACTAGTTCTTTTATAACTTTGGAACCTTAAAGTATTCAAGACGATCCATTCATTTCAGCAATTTTCCAAATTTTCCAAGCTCAGTAAATCGTATCATTTGGTCTAAATAGTTTGTCGTTTTGCAAACAAGTTTTGGTCGTTGAATTAAAAACTTATTTACGTGAGAATTATTTCTCTCTTTGTTCTTGGACGAACTTTCGAACTTGTCAAACTTTTACTAGTTTATAACTTTGGATCCTTAAAGTATTCAAGATGATCCATTCATTTCAGCAATTTTTCGAATTTTCCATGCTCGGCAAATCGCATCATTTGGTCTAAATAGTTTGTCATTTAGCAAACAACTTTTGCTCTTTGAATTAAAAACTTATTTAGGTGAGAATTGTTTCTTTCTTTGTCTTTGTACGAACTTTCGAACTTGTCAAACTTTTACTGTTCTTTTATAACTTTGGATCCTTAAATTATTCAAGACGATCCATTCCTTCGAGCAATTTTTCAAATATACCATGCTCGGCAAATCGCATCATTTAGCCTAAATAGTTTGTCATTTTGCAAACAAGTTTTGGTCTTTGAATTAAAAACTTATTTACGTGAGAATTGTTTCTCACTTTGTTCCTAGACTAACTTTCGAAATTTTAAAACTTTTATGAGTTATTTTTTAACTTCAGTTCCCTAAAGTATTCAACAAGATCCATTTTTTAGAGCAATTTTTCGAACATTCCATCCTTGGGAAATCGCGTCACTTGGTCTAAATAGTTTGTCATTTTGTAAACAAGTTTTGGTCTTTGAATTAAAAACTTATTTACGTGACAATTGTTTCTCTCTTTGTTTTTGGATGAACTTTCGAACCTGACAACCTTTTACTAGTTCTTTTATAACTTTGGAACCTTAAAGTATTCAAGACGATCCATTCATTTCAGCAATTTTCCAAATTTTCCAAGCTCAGTAAATCGTATCATTTGGTCTAAATAGTTTGTCGTTTTGTAAACAAGTTTTGGTCGTTGAATTAAAAACTTATTTACGTGAGAATTATTTCTCTCTTTGTTCTTGGACGAACTTTCGAACTTGTCAAACTTTTACTAGTTTATAACTTCGGATCCTTAAAGTATTCAAGATGATCCATTCATTTCAGCAATTTTTCGAATTTTCCATGCTCGGCAAATCGCATCATTTGGTCTAAATAGTTTGTCATTTAGCAAACAACTTTTGCTCTTTGAATTAAAAACTTATTTAGGTGAGAATTGTTTCTTTCTTTGTCTTTGTACGAACTTTCGAACTTGTCAAACTTTTACTGTTCTTTTATAACTTTGGATCCTTAAATTATTCAAGACGATCCATTCCTTCGAGCAATTTTTCAAATATACCATGCTCGGCAAATCGCATCATTTAGCCTAAATAGTTTGTCATTTTGCAAACAAGTTTTGGTCTTTGAATTAAAAACTTATTTACGTGAGAATTGTTTCTCACTTTGTTCCTAGACTAACTTTCGAAATTTTAAAACTTTTATGAGTTATTTTTTAACTTCAGTTCCCTAAAGTATTCAACAAGATCCATTTTTTAGAGCAATTTTTCGAACATTCCATCCTCGGGAAATCGCGTCACTTGGTCTAAATAGTTTGTCATTTTGCAAACAAGTTTTGGTCTTTGAATTAAAAACTTATTTACGTGAGAATTGTTTCTCTCTTTGTTCTTGGACGAACTTTCGAAATTGTAAAACTTTTATGAGTTATTTTTTAACTTCAGTTCCCTAAAGTATTCAACAAGATGCATTCCTTCGAGCAATTTTTCGAACATTCCATGATCAGGAAATCGCATAAATTTGGTGTAAATAGTTTGTCATTTTGTAAACAAGTTTTGGTCTTTGAATTAAAAACTTATTTACGTGAGAATTGTTTCTCTCTTTGTTCTTGGACAAAGTTCCGAACCTATCAAACTTTTACTAGTTCTTTTATAACTTTGGATCCTTAAAGTATTCAAGACGATCTATTCTTTCGAGCAATTTTCTGAACATTCCATGCTCGGGAAATCGTACCATTTGGTCAAAATAATTTGTCATTTTGCAAACAAGTTTTGGTCTTTAAATAAAAAACTTATTACATGAGAATTGTTTCTCTCTTTCTTCTTGGTCGAACTTTCGAACTTGTCAAACTTTTACGAGTTATTTTTTAACTTCAGTTCCTTAAACTATTCAACAAGATCCATTTTTTAGAACAATTTTTCGAACATTCCATCCTTGGGAAATCGCGTCACTTGGTCTAAATAGTTTGTCATTTTGTAAACAACTTTTGGTCTTTGAATTAAAAACTTATTTACGTGAGAATTGTTTCTCTCTTCGATCTTGGACGAAATGTCAAACCTGACAAACTTTTACTAGTTCTTTTATAACTTTGGATCCTTAAAGTATTCAAGACGATCTATTCTTTAAAGCAATTTTCTGAACATTCCATGCTCGGGAAATCACATCATTTGGTCTAAATAATTTGTTATTTTGCAAACAAGTTTTGGTCTTTAAATTAAAAACTTATTACGTGATAATTGTTTCTCTCTTTGTTCTTGGACGAACTTTCGAACTTATCGAGCTTTTACAAGTTATTTTTTAACTTTAGTTCCCTAAAGTATTCATCAAGATCCATTTTTTAGAGCAATTTTTCGAACATTCCATTCTTGGGAAATCGCGTCACTTGGTCTAAATATTTTGTCATTTTGTAAACAATTTTTGGTATTTGAATTAAAAACTTATTTACGTGAGTATTGTTTCTCTCTTTGTTCTTGGAAAAAGTTCCGAACCTGTCAAACTTTTACTAGTTCTTTTATAACTTTGGATCCTTAAAGTATTCAAGACGATCTATTCTTTCGAGCAATTTTTTGAACATTCCATGCTCGGGAAATCGCACCATTTGGTCTAAATAATTTGTCATTCTGCAAACAAGTTTTGGTCTTTAAATTAAAAACTTATTACGTGAGTATTGTTTCCCTCTTTGTTCTTGGACGACCTTTCGAACTTGTCGAACTTTTACGAGTTATTTTTTAACATCAGTTCCATAAAGTATACAACAAGATCCATTTTTTAGAGCAATTTTTCAAACATTCCATCCAAGGGAAATCGCATCATTTGGTCTAAATAATTTGTTATTCTGCAAACAAGTTTTGGTCTTTAAATTAAAAACTTATTACGTGAGAATTGTTTCCCTCTTTGTTCTTGGACGAACTTTCGAAATTTTAAAACTTTTATGTGTTATTTTTTAACTTCAGTTCCCTAAAGTATTCAACAAGATCCATTCCTTCGAGCAATTTTTCGAACATTCCATGCTCGGTAAATCGCATCATTTGGCCTAAATAGTTTGTCATTTTGCAAACAAGTTTTGGTGCAAGTTTTGGCCTTTGAATTAAAAACTTATTTACTTGAGAATTGTTTCTCTCTTTGTTCTTGGATGAAGTTTCGAACCTGTCAAACTTTTACTAGTTCTTTTATAACTTTGGATCCTTAAAGTATTCAAGACGATCTATTCTTTCGAGCAATTTGCTGATTATTCCATGCTCGGGAAATCGCACCATTTGGTCTAAATAATTTGTCATTCTGCAAACAAGTTTTGGTCTTTAAACTAAAAACTTATTACGTGAGAATTGTTTCCCTCTTTGTTCTTGGACGAACTTTCGAACTTGTCGAACTTTTACG
Source organism: Kokia cookei (assembly GCA_039519145.1). NCBI lineage: Eukaryota > Viridiplantae > Streptophyta > Magnoliopsida > Malvales > Malvaceae > Kokia > Kokia cookei. The sequence continues at coordinate 18,660,155 of CM076905.1, forward strand.
AGTTATTTTTTAACTTCAGTTCCCTAAAGTATTCAACAAGATCCATTTTTTAGAGCAATTTTTCGAACATTCCATCCATGGGAAATCGCATCATTTGGTCTAAATAGTTTGTCGTTTTGCAAACAACTTCTGGTCGTTGAATTAAAAACTTATTTACGTGAGAATTGTTTCTCTCTTTGTTCTTGGACAAAATTCCGAACTTGTCAACCTTGTACTAGTTCTTTTATAACTTTGGAACCTTAAAGTATTCAAGACGATCCATTCATTTCAGCAATTTTCCGAATTTTCCAAGCTCGAGAAATCGCATCATTTGGTCTAAATAGTTTGTCGTTTTGCAAACAAGTTTTGGTCGTTGAATTAAAAACTTATTTACGTGAGAATTGTTTCTCGCTTTGTTCTTGGATGAACTTTCGAACTTGTCAAACTTTTACTAGTTCTTTCATATCTTTAGATCCTTAAAGTATTCAAGACGATCCATTCCTTCGAGCAATTTTTCGAAAATTCCATGCTCGGTAAATCGCATCATTTGGCCTAAATAGTTTGTCATTTTGCAAACAAGTTTTGGTCTTTGAATTAAAAACTTATTTACGAGAGAATTGTTTCTCTCTTTGTTCTTGTACGAAGTTTCGAACCTGTCAAACTTTTACTAGTTCTTTTATAACTTTGGATCCTTCAATTATTCATGACGATCTATTCTTTCGAGCAATTTTCTAAACATTCCATGGTCGAGAAATCGCATCATTTGGTCTAAATAATTTGTCATTTTGCAAACAACTTTTGGTCTTTAAATTAAAAACTTATTACGTGAGAATTGTTTCTCTCTTTGTTCTTGGACGAACTTTCGAACTTGTCGAACTTTTACGAGTTATTTTTTAACTCCAGTACCGTAAAGTATTCAAGAAGATCCATATTTTTAGTGCAATTTTTCGAACATTCCATCCTTGGGAAATCGCGTCACTTGGTCTAAATAGTTTGTCATTTTGTAAACAAGTTTTGGTCTTTGAATTAAAAACTTATTTACGTGACAATTGTTTCTCTCTTTGTTCTTGGACGAACTTTCGAACCTGACAACCTTTTTCTAGTTCTTTTATAACTTTGGAACCTTAAATAATCAAGACGATCCATTCATTTCAGCAATTTTCCAAATTTTCCAAGTTCAGTAAATCGTATCATTTGGTCTAAATAGTTTGTCGCTTTGCAAACAAGTTTTTGTCGTTGAATTAAAAACTTATTTACGTGAGAATTGTTTCTCTCTTTGTTCTTGGACGAACTTTCGAACTTGTCAAACATTTACTAGTTCTTTTATAACTTTGGATCCTTAAAGTATTCAAGACGATCCATTCATTTCAGCAATTTTTCGAATTTTCCATGCTCGGCAAATCGCATCATTTGGTCTAAATAGTTTGTCATTTAGCGAACAACTTTTGCTCTTTGAATTAAAAACTTATTTAGGTGAGAATTGTTTCTTTCTTTGTCTTTGTACGAACTTTCGAACTTGTCAAACTTTTACTGTTCTTTTATAACTTTGGATCCTTAAATTATTCAAGACGATCCATTCCTTCGAGCAATTTTTCAAATATACCATGCTCGACAAATCGCATCATTTAGCCTAAATAGTTTGTCATTTTGCAAACAAGTTTTGGTCTTTGAATTAAAAACTTATTTACGTGAGAATTGTTTCTCTCTTTGTTCCTAGACTAACTTTCGAAATTTTAAAACTTTTATGAGTTATTTTTTAACTTCAGTTCCCTAAAGTATTCAACAAGATCCATTCCTTTGAGCAATTTTTCGAACATTCCATGCTCGGGAAATCGTATCATTTGGTCTAAATAGTTTGTCATTTTGCAAACAAGTTTTGGTCTTTGAATTAAAAACTTATTTACGTGAGTTTTGTTTCTCTCTTTGTTCTTGGACGAACTTTCGAAATTGTAAAACTTTTATGAGTTATTTTTTAACTTCAGTTCCCTAAAGTATTCAACAAGATCCATTCCTTCGAGCAATTTTTCGAACATTCCATGCTCGGGAAATCACATCATTTGTTCTAAATAGTTTGTCATTTTGTAAACAAGTTTTGGTCTTTGAATTAAAAACTTATTTACGTGAGAATTGTTTCTCTCTTTGTTCTTGGACAAAGTTCCGAACCTATCAAACTTTTACTAGTTCTTTTATAACTTTGGAACCTTAAAGTATTCAAGACGATCCATTCATTTCAGCAATTTTTCGAATTTTCCAAGCTCGGGAAATCGCATCATTTGGTCTAAATAGTTTGTCGTTTTGCAAACAAGTTTTGGTCGTTGAATTAAAAACTTATTTACGTGAGAATTGTTTCTCGCTTTGTTCTTGGATGAACTTTCGAACTTGTTAAACTTTTACTAGTTTTTTCATAACTTTAGATCCTTAAAGTATTCAAGACGATCCATTCCTTCGAGCAATTTTTCGAATATTCCATGCTCGGTAAATCGCATCATTTGGCCTAAATAGTTTGTCATTTTGCAAACAAGTTTTGGTCTTTGAATTAAAAACTTATTTACGTGAGAATTGTTTCTCTCTTTGTTCCTGGACGAAGTTTCGAACCTGTCAAACTTTTACTAGTTCTTTTAAAACTTTCGATCCTTCAATTATTCATGACGATCTATTCTTCCGAGCAATTTTCTAAACATTCCATGGTCGAGAAATCGCATCATTTGGTCTAAATAATTTGCCATTTTGCAAACAACTTTTGGTCTTTAAATTAAAAACTTATTACGTGAGAATTGTTTCTCTCTTTGTTCTTGGACGAACTTTCGAACTTGTCGAACTTTTACGAGTTATTTTTTAACTTCAGTTCCCTAAAGTATTCAACAAGATCCATTTTTTAGAGCAATTTTTCGAACATTCCATCCTTGGGAAATCGCGTCACTTGGTCTAAATAGTTTGTCATTTTGTAAACAAGTTTTGGTCTTTAAATTAAAAACTTATTTACGTGACAATTGTTTCTCTCTTTGTTCTTGGACGAACTTTCGACCTGACAACCTTTTACTAGTTCTTTTATAACTTTGGAACCTTAAGGTATTCAAGACGATCCATTCATTTCAGCAATTTTCCAAATTTTCCAAGCTCAGTAAATCGTATCATTTGGTCTAAATAGTTTGTCGTTTTGCAAACAAGTTTTGGTTGTTGAATTAAAAACTTATTTACGTGAGAATTGTTTCTCTCTTTGTTCTTGGACGAACTTTCGAACTTGTCAAACTTTTACTAGTTTATAACTTTGCATCCTTAAAGTATTCAAGACGATCCATTCATTTCAGCAATTTTCCGAATTTTCCACGCTCGGCAAATCGCATCATTTGGTCTAAATAGTTTGTCATTTAGCAAACAACTTTTGCTCTTTGAATTAAAAACTTATTTAGGTGAGAATTGTTTCTTTCTTTGTCTTTGTACGAACTTTCGAACTTGTCAAACTTTTACTGTTCTTCTATAACTTTGGATCCTTAAATTATTCAAGACAATCCATTCCTTCGAGCAATTTTTCAAATATACCATGCTCGGCAAATCGCATCATTTGGCCAAAATAGTTTGTCATTTTGCAAACAAGTTTTGGTCTTTAAATTAAAAACTTATTACATGAGAATTGTTTCTCTCTTTGTTCTTGGACGAACTTTCGAACTTTTCAAACTTTTACGAGTTATTTTTTAACTTCAGTTCCCTAAACTATTCAACAAGATCCATTTTTTAGAACAATTTTTCAAACATTCCATCCTTGGGAAATCGCGTCACTTGGTCTAAATAGTTTGTCATTTTTTAACTTCAGTTCCCTAAAGTATTAAACAAGATCCATTTTTTAGAGGAATTTTTCGAACATTCCATCCTTGGGAAATCGCGTCACTTGGTCTAAATAGTTTGTCATTTTGTAAACAAGTTTTGGTATTTGAATTAAAAACTTATTTACGTGAGAATTGTTTCTCTCTTTGTTCATTCTTGGACGAACTTCCGAACTTGTCAACCTTTTACTAGTTTTTTTATAACTTTGGAACCTTAAAGTATTCAAGACGATCCATTCATTTCAGTAATTTTCTGATTATTCCATGCTCGGCAAATCACATCATTTGGTCTAAATAGTTTGTCGTTTTGCAAACAAGTTTTTTTCGTTGAATTAAAAACTTATTTACGTGAGAATTGTTTCTCTCTTTGTTCTTGGACAAACTTTCGAACTTGTCAAAATTTTACTAGTTCATTTATAACTTTGGATCCGTAAATTATTCAAGACGATTCGTTCCTTCGAGCAAATTTTCAAATATTCCAAGCTCAGCAAATCGCACCATTTGGCCTAAATAGTTTGTCATTTTGCAACCATGTATTGGTCTTTGAATTAAAAACTTATTTACGTGAGAATTGTTTCTCTCTTTGTTCTTGGACGAACTTTCGAACTTGTCAAACTTTTACTAGTTTATAACTTTGGATCCTTAAAGTATTCAAGACGATCCATTCATTTCAGCAATTTTCTGAATTTTCCATGCTCGGCAAATCGCATCATTTGGTCTAAATAGTTTGTCATTTAGCAAACAACTTTTGCTCTTTGAATTAAAAACTTATTTAGGTGAGAATTGTTTCTTTCTTTGTCATTGTACGAACTTTCGAACTTGTCAAACTTTTACTGTTTTTTTATAACTTTGGATCCTTAAATTATTCAAGACGATCCATTCCTTCGAGCAATTTTTCAAATATACCATGCTCGGCAAATCGCATCATTTGGCCTAAATAGTTTGTCATTTTGCAAACAAGTTTTGGTCTTTGAATTAAAAACTTATTTACGTGAGAATTGTTTCTCTCTTTGTTCCTAGATGAACTTTCGAAATTTTAAAACTTTTATGAGTTATTTTTTAACTTCAGTTCCCTAAAGTATTCAACAAGATCCATTCCTTCGAGCAATTTTTCGAACATTCCATGCTCGGGAAATCGCATCATTTGGTCTAAATAGTTTGTCATTTTGTAAACAAGTTTTGGTCTTTGAATTAAAAACTTATTTACGTGAGAATTGTTTCTCTCTTTGTTCTTGGACAAAGTTCCGAACCTATCAAACTTTTACTAGTTCTTTTATAACTTTGGATCCTTAAAGTATTCAAGACGATCTATTCTTTCGAACAATTTTCTGAACATTCCATGCTCGGGAAATCGTACCATTTGGTCAAAATAATTTGTCATTTTGCAAACAAGTTTTGGTCTTTAAATTAAAAACTTATTACAAGAGAATTGTTTCTCTCTTTGTTCTTGGACGAACTTTCGAACTTGTCAAACTTTTACGAGTTATTTTTTAACTTCAGTTCCCTAAACTATTCAACAAGATCCATTTTTTAGAACAATTTTTCGAACATTCCATCCTTGGGAAATCGCGTCACTTGGTCTAAATAGTTTGTCATTTTGTAAACAACTTTTGGTCTTTGAATTAAAAACTTATTTACGTGAGAATTGTTTCTCTCTTCGATCTTGGACGAAATGTCAAACCTGTCCAACTTTTACTAGTTCTTTTATAACTTTGGATCCTTAAAGTATTCAAGACGATCTATTCTTTCGAGCAATTTTCTGAACATTCCATGCTCGAGGAATCGCATCATTTGGTCTAAATAATTTGTCATTCTGCAATCAAGTTTTGGTCTTTAAATGAAAAACTTATTACGTGAGAATTGTTTCTCTCTTTGTTCTTGGACGAACTTTTACGAGTTATTTTTTAACTTCAGTTCCCTAAAGTATTCAACAAGATCCATTTTTTAGAGCAATTTTTCGAACATTCTATCCTTGGGAAATAGCGTCACTTGGTCTAAATAGTTTGTCATTTTGTAAACCAGTTTTGGTCTTTGAATTAAAAACTTATTTACGTGAGAATTGTTTCTCTCTTTTTTCTTGTATGAACTTTCAAACTTGTCAAACTTTTACTAGTTCTGTCATAACTTTAGATCCTCAAAGTATTCAAGACGATCCATTCCTTCTAGCAATTTTTCGAACATTCCATGCTCGAGAAAACGCATCATTTGGTCTAAATAGTTTGTCATTTTGCAAACAAGTTTTGGTCTTTGAATTAAAAACTTATTTACGTGAGAATTGTTTCTCTCTTTGTTCTTGGACGAACTTTCGAAATTGTAAAACTTTTATGAGTTATTTTTTAACTTCAGTTCCCTAAAGTATTCAACAAGATCCATTCCTTCGAGCAATTTTTCGAACATTCCATGCTCGGGAAATCGCATCATTTGGTCTAAATAGTTTGTCATTTTGTAAACAAGTTTTGGTCTTTGAATTAAAAACTTATTTACGTGAGAATTGTTTCTCTCTTTGTTCTTGGACAAAGTTCCGAACCTATCAAACTTTTACTAGTTCTTTTATAACTTTGGATCCTTAAAGTATTCAAGACGATCTATTCTTTCGAGCAATTTTCTGAACATTCCATGCTCGGGAAATCGCACCATTTGGTCAAAATAATTTGTCATTTTGCAAACAAGTTTTGGTCTTTAAATTAAAAACTTATTACATGAGAATTGTTTCTCTCTTTGTTCTTGGACGAACTTTCGAACTTGTCAAACTTTTACGAGTTATTTTTTAACTTCAGTTCCCTAAACTATTCAACAAGATCCATTTTTTAGAACAATTTTTCGAACATTCCATCCTTGGGAAATCGCGTCACTTGGTCTAAATAGTTTCTCATTTTGTAAACAACTTTTGGTCTTTGAATTAAAAACTTATTTACGTGAGAATTGCTTCTCTCTTCGATCTTGGACGAAATGTCAAACCTGTCAAACTTTTACTAGTTCTTATATAACTTTGGATCCTTAAAGTAATCAAGACGATCTATTCTTTAAAGCAATTTTCTGAACATTCCATGCTCGGGAAATCGCATCATTTGGTCTAAATAATTTGTTATTTTGCAAACAAGTTTTGGTCTTTAAATTAAAAACTTATTACGTGAGAATAGTTTCTCTCTTTGTTCTTGGACGAACTTTCGAACTTATCGAGCTTTTACAAGTTATTTTTTAGAGCAATTTTTCGAACATACCATTCTTGGGAAATCGCGTCACTTGGTCTAAATATTTTGTCATTTTGTAAACAAGTTTTGGTCTTTCAGTTAAAAACTTATTTACGTGAGAATTGTTTCTCTCTTTGTTCTTGGACGAACTTCCGAACTTGTCAACCTTTTACTAGTTCTTTTATAACTTTGGATCCTTAAAGTATTCAAGACGATCCATTCCTTCGAGCAATTTTTCGAATATTCCATGCTCGGGAAATCGCATCATTTGGTCTAAATAGTTTGTCATTTAGCAAACAACTTCTAGTCTTTGAATTAAAAACTTATTTACGTGAGAATTGTTTCTCTCTGTGTTCTTGGACGAACTTCCGAACTTGTCAAACTTTTACTCATTCTTTTATTACTTTGGATCCTTAAAGTATTCAAGACAATCCATTCATTTCAGTAATTTTTCGATTTTCCATGCTCGGCAAATCGCATAATTTGGTCTAAATAGTTTGTTGTTTTGCAAACAAGTTTTGGTCGTTGAATTAAAAACTTATTTACGTGAGAATTGTTTCTCTCTTTGTTCTTGGATGAACTTCCAAACATGTCAAACTGTTTCGAGTTATTTTTTAACTTCAGTTCCCTAAACTATTCAACAAGATTCTTTTTTTAGAGTAAATTTTCGAACATTCCATCCTTGGGAAATCGCGTCACTTGGTGTAAATATTTTGTCATTTTGTAAACATGTTTTGGTCTTTCAATTAAAAACATATTTACGTGAGAATTGTTTCGCTCTTTGTTCTTGGACGAACTTCCGCACTTGTCAACCTTTTACTAGTTCTTTTATAACTTTGGATCCTTAAAGTGTTCAAGACGATCCATTCATTTCAGCAAATTTTCGAATTTTCCATGGTCGGCAAATCACATCATTTGGTCTAAATAGTTTGTCATTTTCCAAACAAGTTTTGGTTGTTGAATTAAAAACTTATTTATGTGAGAATTGTTTCGCTCTTTGTTCTTGGACGAACTTTCGAAGTTGTCAAACTTTTACTAGTTCTTTCATAACTTTAGATCCTTAAAGTATTCAAGACGATCCATTCCTTTGAGCAATTTTTCGAATATTTCATGCTTGGGAAAACGCATCATTTGGTGTAAATAGTTTGTCATTTAGCAAACAACTTTTGGTCTTTGAATTAAAAAGTTATTTACGTGAGAATTGTTTCTTTTTTTGTCTTTGTACGAACTTTCGAACTTGTCAAACTTTTACTAGTTTTTTTATAACTTTGGATACTTAAATTGTTCAAGACGATCTGTTCCTTCGAGCAATTTTTCAAATATTTCATGCTCGGCAAATCACGTCATTTGGCCTAAATTGTTTGTCATTTCGCAATAAAGTTTTGGTCTTTGAATTAAACACTTATTACGTGAGAATTGTTTCTCTCTTTGTTCTTGGACGAACTTTCGAACTTATCGAGCTTTTACTAGTTATTTTTTAACTTTAGTTCCCTAAAGTATTCAACAAGATCCATTTTTTAGAGCAATTTTTCGAACATTCCATCCTTGGGAAATCGCGTCACTTAGTCTAAATATTTTGTCATTTTGTAAACAAGTTTTGGTCTTTCAATTAAAAACTTATTTACGTGAGAATTGTTTCTCTTTTTATTCTTGGACGAACTTCCGAACTTGTCAACCTTTTACTAGTTCTTTTATAACTTTGGATCCTTAAAGTATTCAAGACAATCCATTCCTTCGAGCAATTTTTCGAATATTCCATGCTCGGGAAATCGCGTCATTTGGTCTAAATAGTTTGTCATTTAGCAAACAACTTCTGGTCTTTGAGTTAAAAACTTATTTATGTGAGAATTGTTTCTCTCTTTGTTCTTGGACGAACTTCCGAACCTGTCAAACTTTTACTCATTCTTTTATAACTTGGGATCCTTAAAGTAATCAAGACGATCCATTCATTTCAGTAGTTTTTCGAATTTTCCATCCTCGGCAAATCACATCATTTGGTCTAAATAGTTTGTTGTTTTGGAAACAAGTTTTGGTCGTTGAAGTAAAAACTTATTTACGTGAGAATTGTTTCTCTCTTTGTTCTTGGACGAACTTCCGAACTTGTCGAACTTTTACGAGTTATTTTTTAACTTCAGTTCCCTAAAGTATTCAACAAGATCCATTTTTAAAGCAATTTTTCGAACATTCCATCCTTGGGAAATCGCGTCACTTGGTCTAAATAGTTTGTCATTTTGTAAACCAGTTTTGGTCTTTGAATTAAAAACTTATTTACGTGAGAATTGTTTCTCTCTTTGTTCTTGGATGAACTTTCGAACTTGTCAAACTTTTACTAGTTCTTTCATAACTTTAGATCCTTAAAGTATTCAAGACGATTCATTCCTTCGAGCAATTTTTCGAACATTCCATGCTCGAGAAATCGCATCATTTGGTCTAAATAGTTTGTCATTTTGCAAACAAGTTTTGGTCTTTGAATTAAAAACTTATTTACATGAGAATTGTTTCTCTCTTTGTTCTTGGACGAACTTTCGAAATTGTAAAAAAATTTTGAGTTATTTTTTAACTTCAGTTCCCTAAAGTATTCAACAAGATCCATTCCTTCGAGCAATTTTTCGAACATTCCATGCTCGGGAAATCGCATCATTCGGTCTAAATAGTTTGTCATTTTGTAACAAGTTTTGGTCTTTGAATTAAAAACTTATTTACGTGAGAATTGTTTCTCTCTTTGTTCTTGGACAAAGTTCCGAACCTGTCAAACTTTTACTAGTTCTTTTATAACTTTGGATCCTTAAAGTATTCAAGACAATCTATTCTTTCGAGCAATTTTCTGAACATTCCGTGCTCGGGAAATCTCACCATTTGGTCTAAATAATTTGTCATTCTACAAACAAGTTTTGGTCTTTAAATTAAAAACTTATTACGTGAGAATTGTTTCTCTCTTTGTTCTTGGACGAACTTTCGAACTTGTCAACCTTTTACGAGTTATTTTTTAACTTTAGTTCCCTAAAGTATTAAACAAGATCCATTTTTTTAAGGAATTTTTCAAACATTCCATCCTTGGGAAATCGCGTCACTTGGTCTAAATAGTTTGTCATTTTGTAAACAAGTTTTGGTCTTTGAATTAAAAACTTATTTACGTGATAATTGTTTCTCTCTTTGTTCATTCTTGGACGAACTTCTGAACTTGTCAACCTTTTAGTAGTTTTTTTATAACTTTGGAACCTTAAAGTATTCAAGACGATCCATTCATTTCATCAATTTTCTGATTATTCCATGCTCGGCAAATCACATCATTTGGTCTAAATAGTTTGTCGTTTTGCAAACAAGTTTTTTTCGTTGAATTAAAAACTTATTTACGTGAGAATTGTTTCTCTCTTTGTTCTTGGACGAACTTTCGAACTTGTCAAAATTTTACTAGTTCATTTATAACTTTGGATCCATAAATTATTCAAGACGATTCGTTCCTTCGAGCAAATTTTCAAATATTCCAAGCTCAGCAAATCGCACCATTTGGCCTAAATAGTTTGTCATTTTGCAAAATGTATTGGTCTTTGAATTAAAAACTTATTTACGTGAGAATTGTTTGTCTCTTTGTTCTTGGACGAACTTTCGAACTTGTCAAACTTTTACTAGTTTATAACTTTGGATCCTTATAGTATTCAAGACGATCCATTCATTTCAGCAATTTTTCGAATTTTCCATGCTCGGCAAATCGCATCATTTGGTCTAAATAGTTTGTCATTTAGCAGACAACTTTTGCTCTTTGAATTAAAAACTTATTTAGGTGAGAATTGTTTCTTTCTTTGTCATTGTACGAACTTTCGAACTTGTCAAACTTTTGCTGTTCTTTTATAACTTTGGATCCTTAAATTATTCAAGACGATCCATTCCTTCGAGCAATTTTTCAAATATACCATGCTCGGCAAATCGCATCATTTGGCCTAAATAGTTTGTCATTTTGCAAACAAGTTTTGGTCTTTGAATTAAAAACTTATTTACGTGAGAATTGTTTCTCTCTTTGTTCGTAGACGAACTTTCGAAATTTTAAAACTTTTATGAGTTATTTTTTAACTTCAGTTTCCTAAAGTATTCAACAAGATCCATTCCTTCGAGCAATTTTTCGAACATTCCATGCTCGGGAAATCGTATCATTTGGTCTAAATAGTTTGTCATTTTGCAAACAAGTTTTGGTCTTTGAATTAAAAACTTATTTACGTGAGAATTGTTTCTCTCTTTGTTCTTGGACGAACTTTCGAAATTGTAAAACTTTTATGAGTTATTTTTTAACTTCAGTTCCCTAAAGTATTCAACAAGATCCATTCCTTCGAGCAATTTTTCGAACATTCCATGCTCGGGAAATCGCATCATTTGGTCTAAATAGTTTGTCATTTTGTAAACAAGTTTTGGTCTTTGAATTAAAAACTTATTTACGTGAGAATTGTTTCTCTCCTTGTTCTTGGACAAAGTTCCGAACCTATCAAACTTTTACTAGTTCTTTTATAACTTTGGATCCTTAAAGTATTCAAGACGATCTATTCTTTCGAGCAATTTTCTGAACATTCCATGCTCGGGAAATCACACCATTTGGTCAAAATAATTTGTCATTTTGCAAACAAGTTTTGGTCTTTAAATTAAAAACTTATTACATGAGAATTGTTTCTCTCTTTGTTCTTGGATGAACTTTCGAACTTGTCAAACTTTTACGAGTTATTTTTTAACTTCAGTTCCCTAAACTATTCAACAAGATCCATTTTTTAGAACAATTTTTCGAACATTCCATCCTTGGGAAATCGCATCACTTGGTCTAAATAGTTTGTCATTTTGTAAACAACTTTTGGTCTTTCAATTAAAAACTTATTTACGTGAGAATTGTTTCTCTCTTCGATCTTGTACGAATTGTCAAACCTGTCAAACTTTTACTAGTTCTTTTATAACTTTGGATCCTTAAAGTATTCAAGACGATCTATTCTTTCGAGCAATTTTCTGAACACTCCATGCTCGGGGAATCGCATCATTTGGTCTAAATAATTTTTCATTCTGCAAACAAGTTTTGGTCTTTAAATGAAAAACTTATTACGTGAGAATTGTTACTCTCTTTGTTCTTGGACGAACTTTTACGAGTTATTTTTTAACTTCAGCTCCCTAAAGTATTCAACAAGATCCATTTTTTAGAGCAATTTTTCGAACATTCTATCCTTGGGAAATCGCGTCACCTGGTCTAAATATTTTGTCATTTTGTAAACCAGTTTTGGTCTTTGAATTAAAAACTTATTTACGTGAGAATTGTTTCTCTCTTTGTTCTTGTATGAACTTTCAAACTTGTCAAACTTTTACTAGTTCTGTCATAACTTTAGATCCTCAAAGTATTCAAGACGATCCATTCCTTCTAGCAATTTTTCGAACATTCCATGCTCGAGAAAACGCATCATTTGGTCTAAATAGTTTGTCATTTTGGAAACAAGTTTTGGTCTTTGAATTAAAAACTTATTTACGTGAGAATTGTTTCTCTTTGTTCTTGGATGAACTTTCAAAATTGTAAAACTTTTCTGAGTTATTTTTTAACTTCAGTTCCCTAAAAGTTTCAACAAGATCCATTCCTTCGACCAATTTTTCGAACATTCCATGCTCGAGAAATCGCATCATTTGGTCTAAATAGTTTGTCATTTTGTAAACAATTTTTGGTCTTTGAATTAAAAACTTATTTACGTGAGTATTGTTTCTCTCTTTGTTCTTGGACAAAGTTCCGAACCTGTCAAACTTTTACTAGTTCTTTTATAACTTTGGATCCTTAAAGTATTCAAGACGATCAATTCTTTCGAGCAATTTTTTGAACATTCCATGCTCGGGAAATCGCACCATTTGGTCTAAATAATTTGTCATTCTGCAAACAAGTTTTGGTCTTTAAATTAAAAACTTATTACGTGAGTATTGTTTCCCTCTTTTTTCTTGGACGTACTTTCGAACTTGTCGAACTTTTACGAGTAATTTTTTAACATCAGTTCCATAAAGTATACAACAAGATCCATTTTTTAGAGCAATTTTTCTAACATTTCATCCAAGGGAAATCGCATCATTTGGTCTAAATAATTTGTCATTCTGCAAACAAGTTTTGGTCTTTAAATTAAAAACTTATTACGTGAGAATTGTTTACCTCTTTGTTCTTGGACGAACTTTCGAAATTTTAAAACTTTTATGTGTTATTTTTTAACTTCAGTTCCCTAAAGTATTCAACAAGATCCATTCCTTCGAGCAATTTTTCGAACATTCCATGCTCGGTATATCGCATCATTTGGCCTAAATAGTTTGTCATTTTGCAAACAAGTTTTGGTGCAAGTTTTGGCCTTTGAATTAAAAACTTATTTACTTGAGAATTGTTTCTCTCTTTGTTCTTGGATGAAGTTTCGAACCTGTCAAACTTTTACTAGTTCTTTTATAACTTTGGATCCTTAAAGTATTCAAGACGATCTATTCTTTCAAGTAATTTGCTGAACATTCCATGCTCGGGAAATCGCACCATTTGGTCTAAATAATTTGTCATTCTGTAAACAAGTTTTGGTCTTTAAACTAAAAACTTATTACGTGAGAATTTTTTCTCTCTTTGTTCTCGGACAAACTTTCGAACTTGTCGAACTTTTACGAGTTATTTTTTAACTTCAGTTCCCTAAAGTATTCAACAAGATCCATTTTTTAGAGCAATTTTTCGAACATTCCATCCATGGGAAATCGCATCATTTGGTCTAAATAGTTTGTCGTTTTGGAAACAAGTTTTGGTCGTTGAATTAAAAACTTATTTACGTGAGAATTGTTTCTCGCTTTGTTCTTGGATGAACTTTCGAACTTGTCAAACTTTTACTAGTTCTTTCATAACTTTAGATCCTTAAAGTATTCAAGACGATCCATTCCTTCGAGCAATTTTTCGAATATTCCATGCTCGGTAAATCGCATCATTTGGCCTAAATAGTTTGTCATTTTGCAAACAAGTTTTGGTCTTTGAATTAAAAACTTATTTACGTGAGAATTGTTTCTCTCTTTGTTCTTGGACGAAGTTTCGAACCTGTCAAACTTTTACTAGTTCTTTTATAACTTTGGATACTTCAATTATTCATGACGATCTATTTTTTCGAGCAATTTTCTAAACATTCCATGGTCGAGAAATCGCATCATTTGGTCTAAATAATTTGTCATTTTGCAAACAACTTTTGGTCTTTAAATTAAAAACTTATTACATGAGAATTGTTTCTCTCTTTGTTCTTGGACGAACTTTCGAACTTGTCGAACTTTTACGAGTTATTTTTAACTTCAGTTCCCTAAAGTATTCAACAAGATCCATTTTTTAGTGCAATTTTTCGAACATTCCATCATTGGGAAATCGCGTCACTTGGTCTAAATAATTTGTCATTTTGTAAACAAGTTTTGGTCTTTAAATTAAAAACTTATTTACGTGACAATTGTTTCTCTCTTTGTTCTTGGACGAACTTTCGAACCTGACAACCTTTTACTAGTTCTTTTATAACTTTGGAACCTTAAAGTATTCAAGACGATCCATTCATTTCAGCAATTTTCCAAATTTTCCAAGCTCAGTAAATCGTATCATTTGGTCTAAATAGTTTGTCGTTTTGCAAACAAGTTTTGGTTGTTGAATTAAAAACTTATTTACGTGAGAACTGTTTCTCTCTTTGTTCTTGGACGAACTTTCGAACTTGTCAAACTTTTACTAGTTCTTTTATAACTTTGGATCCTTAAAGTATTCAAGACGATCCATTCATTTCAACAATTTTTCGAATTTTCCATGCTCGGCAAATCGCATCATTTGGTCTAAATAGTTTGTCATTTAGCAAACAACTTTTGCTCTTTGAATTAAAAACTTATTTAGGTGAGAATTGTTTCTTTCTTTGTCTTTGTACGAACTTTCGAACTTGTCAAACTTTTACTGTTCTTTTCCAACTTTGGATCCTTAAATTATTCAAGACGATCCATTCCTTCGAGCAATTTTTCAAGTATACCATTCTCGGCAAATCGCATCATTTAGCCTAAATAGTTTGTCATTTTGCAAACAAGTTTTGGTCTTTGAATTAAAAACTTATTTACATGAGAATTGTTTCTCTCTTTGTTCCTAGACGAACTTTCGAAATTTTAAAACTTTTATGAGTTATTTTTTAACTTCAGTTCCCTAAAGTATTCAACAAGATCCATTCCTTCGAGCAATTTTTCGAACATTCCATGCTCGGGAAATCGTATCATTTGGTCTAAATAGTTTGTCATTTTGCAAACAAGTTTTGGTCTTTGAATTAAAAACTTATTTACGTGAGAATTGTTTCTCTCTTTGTTCTTGGACGAACTTTCGAAATTGTAAAACTTTTATGAGTTATTTTTTTACTTCAGTTCCCTAAAGTAATCAACAAGATCCATTCCTTCGAGCAATTTTTCGAACATTCCATGCTCGGGAAATCGCATCATTTGGTCTAAATAGTTTGTCATTTTGTAAACAAGTTTTGGTCTTTGAATTAAAAACTTATTTACGTGAGAATTGTTTCTCTTTTTGTTCTTGGACAAAGTTCCGAACCTATCAAACTTTTACTAGTTCTTTTATAACTTTGGATCCTTAAAGTATTCAAGACGATCCATTCATTTCAGCAATTTTCCGAATTTTCCAAGCTCGAGAAATCGCATCATTTGGTCTAAATAGTTTGTCGTTTTGCAAACAAGTTTTGGTCGTTGAATTAAAAACTTATTTACGTGAGAATTGTTTCTCGCTTTGTTCTTGGATGAACTTTCGAACTTGTCAAACTTTTACTAGTTCTTTCATAACTTTAGATCCTTAAAGTATTCAAGACGATCCATTCCTTCGAGCAATTTTTCGAATATTCCATGCTCGGTAAATCGCATCATTTGGCCTAAATAGTTTGTCATTTTGTAAACAAGTTTTGGTCTTTGAATTAAAAACTTATTTACGTGAGAATTGTTTATCTCTTTGTTCTTGGACGAAGTTTCAAACCTGTCAAACTTTTACTAGTTCTTTTATAACTTTGGATCCTTCAATTATTCATGACGATCTATTCTTTCGAGCAATTTTCTAAACATTCCATGGTCGAGAAATCGCATCATTTGGTCTAAATAATTTGTCATTTTGCAAACAACTTTTGGTCTTTAAATTAAAAACATATTACGTGAGAATTGTTTCTCTCTTTGTTCTTGGACGAACTTTCGAACTTGTCGAACTTTTACGAGTTATTTTTTAACTTCAGTTCCCTAAAGTATTCAACAAGATCCATTTTTTAGAGCAATTTTTCGAACATTCCATCCTTGGGAAATCGCGTTACTTGGTCTAAATAGTTTGTCATTTTGTAAACAAGTTTTGGTCTTTTAATTAAAAACTTATTTACGTGACAATTGTTTCTCTCTTTGTTCTTGGACGAACTTTCGAACCTCACAACCTTTTACTAGTTCTTTTATAACTTTGGAACCTTAAAGTATTCAAGACGATCCATTCATTTTAGTAATTTTCCAAATTTTCCAATCTCAGTAAATCGTATCATTTGGTCTAAATAGTTTGTCGTTTTGCAAACAAGTTTTGGTCGTTGAATTAAAAACTTATTTACGTGAGAATTGTTTCTCTCTTTGTTCTTGGACGAACTTTCGAACTTGTCAAACATTTACTAGTTTATAACTTTGGATCCTTAAAGTATTCAAGACGATCCATTCATTTCAGCAATTTTTCGAATTTTTCATGCTCGGCAAATCGCATCATTTGGTCTAAAGAGTTTGTCATTTAGCAAACAAGTTTTGGTCTTTGAATTAAAAACTTATTTACGTGACAATTGTTTCTCTCTTTGTTCTTGGACGAACTTTCGAACTTGTCAACCTTTTACTAGTTCTTTTATAACTTTGGATCCTTAAAGTATTCAAGACGATCCATTCATTTCAGCAATTTTCTGATTATTCCATGCTCGGCAAATCACATCATTTGATCTAAATAGTTTGTCGTTTTGCAAACAAGTTTTTTTCGTTAAATTAAAAACTTATTTACGTGAGAATTGTTTCTCTCTTTGTTCTTGGACGAACTTTCGAACTTGTCAAACTTTTACTGTTTTTTTATAACTTTGGATCCTTAAATTATTCAAGACGATCCATTCCTTCGAGCAATTTTTCAAATATAGCATGCTCGGCAAATCGCATCATTTGGCCTAAATAGTTTGTCATTTTGCAAACAAGTTTTGGTCTTTGAATTAAAAACTTATTTACGTGAGAATTGTTTCTCTCTTTGTTCCTAGACGAACTTTCGAAATTTTAAAACTTTTATGAGTTATTTTTTAACTTTAGTTCCCTAAAGTATTCAACAAGATCCATTCCTTCGAGCAATTTTTCGAACATTCCATGCTCGGGAAATCGTATCATTTGGTCTAAATAGTTTGTCATTTTGCAAACAAGTTTTGGTCTTTTAATTAAAAACTTATTTACGTGAGAATTGTTTCTCTCTTTGTTCTTGGACGAACTTTCGAAATTGTAAAACTTTTATGAGTTATTTTTTAACTTCAGTTCCCTAAAGTATTCAACAAGATCCATTCCTTCGAGCAATTTTTCGAACATTCCATGGTCGGGAAATCGCATCATTCGGTCTAAATAGTTTGTCATTTTGTAAACAAGTTTTGGTCTTTGAATTAAAAACTTATTTACGTGACAATTGTTTCTCTCTTTGTTCTTGGACGAACTTCCGAACTTGTCAACCTTTTACTAGTTCTTTTATAACTTTGGATCCTTAAAGTATTCAAGACGATCCATTCATTTCAGCAATTTTCTGATTATTCCATGCTCGGCAAATCACATCATTTGATCTAAATAGTTTGTCGTTTTGCAAACAAGTTTTTTTCGTTAAATTAAAAACTTATTTACGTGAGAATTGTTTCTCTCTTTGTTCTTGGACGAACTTTCGAACTTGTCAAAATTTTACTAGTTCATTTATAACTTTGGATCCATAAATTATTCAAGACGATCCGTTCCTTCGAGCAAATTTTCAAATATTCCAAGCTCAGCAAATCGCATCATTTGGCCTAAATAGTTTGTCATTTTGCAAACATGTATTGGTCTTTGAATTAAAAACTTATTTACGTGAGAATTGTTTCTCTCTTTGTTCTTGGACGAACTTTCGAACTTGTCAAACATTTACTAGTTTATAACTTTGGATCCGTAAAGTATTCAAGACGATCCATTCATTTCAGCAATTTTTCGAATTTTTCGTGCTCGGCAAATCGCATCATTTGGTCTAAAGAGTTTGTCATTTAGCAAACAAGTTTTGGTCTTTGAATTAAAAACTTATTTACGTGACAATTGTTTCTCTCTTTGTTCTTGGACGAACTTTCGAACTTGTCAACCTTTTACTAGTTCTTTTATAACTTTGGATCCTTAAAGTATTCAAGACGATCCATTCATTTCAGCAATTTTCTGATTATTCCATGCTCGGCAAATCACATAATTTGATCTAAATAGTTTGTCGTTTTGCAAACAAGTTTTTTTCGTTAAATTAAAAACTTATTTACGTGAGAATTGTTTCTCTCTTTGTTCTTGGACGAACTTTCGAACTTGTCAAACTTTTACTGTTTTTTTATAACTTTGGATCCTTAAATTATTCAAGACGATCCATTCCTTCGAGCAATTTTTCAAATATAGCATGCTCGGCAAATCGCATCATTTGGCCTAAATAGTTTGTCATTTTGCAAACAAGTTTTGGTCTTTGAATTAAAAACTTATTTACGTGAGAATTGTTTCTCTCTTTGTTCCTAGACGAACTTTCGAAATTTTAAAACTTTTATGAGTTATTTTTTAACTTTAGTTCCCTAAAGTATTCAACAAGATCCATTCCTTCGAGCAATTTTTCGAACATTCCATGCTCGGGAAATCGTATCATTTCGTCTAAATAGTTTGTCATTTTGCAAACAAGTTTTGGTCTTTGAATTAAAAACTTATTTACGTGAGAATTGTTTCTCTCTTTGTTCTTGGACGAACTTTCGAAATTGTAAAACTTTTATGAGTTATTTTTTAACTTCAGTTCCCTAAAGTATTCAACAAGATCCATTCCTTCGAGCAATTTTTCGAACATTCCATGGTCGGCAAATCGCATCATTCGGTCTAAATAGTTTGTCATTTTGTAAACAAGTTTTGGTCTTTGAATTAAAAACTTATTTACGTGACAATTGTTTCTCTCTTTGTTCTTGGACGAACTTCCGAACTTGTCAACCTTTTACTAGTTCTTTTATAACTTTGGATCCTTAAAGTATTCAAGACGATCCATTCATTTCAGCAATTTTCTGATTATTCCATGCTCGGCAAATCACATCATTTGATCTAAATAGTTTGTCGTTTTGCAAACAAGTTTTTTTCGTTAAATTAAAAACTTATTTACGTGAGAATTGTTTCTCTCTTTGTTCTTGGACGAACTTTCGAACTTGTCAAAATTTTACTAGTTCATTTATAACTTTGGATCCATAAATTATTCAAGACGATCCGTTCCTTCGAGCAAATTTTCAAATATTCCAAGCTCAGCAAATCGCATCATTTGGCCTAAATAGTTTGTCATTTTGCAAACATGTATTGGTCTTTGAATTAAAAACTTATTTACGTGAGAATTGTTTCTCTCTTTGTTCTTGGACGAACTTTCGAACTTGTCAAACATTTACTAGTTTATAACTTTGGATCCTTAAAGTATTCAAGACGATCCATTCATTTCAGCAATTTTTCGAATTTTTCGTGCTCGGCAAATCGCATCATTTGGTCTAAAGAGTTTGTCATTTAGCAAACAAGTTTTGGTCTTTGAATTAAAAACTTATTTACGTGACAATTGTTTCTCTCTTTGTTCTTGGACGAACTTTCGAACTTGTCAACCTTTTACTAGTTCTTTTATAACTTTGGATCCTTAAAGTATTCAAGACGATCCATTCATTTCAGCAATTTTCTGATTATTCCATGCTCGGCAAATCACATAATTTGATCTAAATAGTTTGTCGTTTTGCAAACAAGTTTTTTTCGTTAAATTAAAAACTTATTTACGTGAGAATTGTTTCTCTCTTTGTTCTTGGACGAACTTTCGAACTTGTCAAACTTTTACTGTTTTTTTATAACTTTGGATCCTTAAATTATTCAAGACGATCCATTCCTTCGAGCAATTTTTCAAATATAGCATGCTCGGCAAATCGCATCATTTGGCCTAAATAGTTTGTCATTTTGCAAACAAGTTTTGGTCTTTGAATTAAAAACTTATTTACGTGAGAATTGTTTCTCTCTTTGTTCCTAAACGAACTTTCGAAATTTTAAAACTTTTATGAGTTATTTTTTAACTTTAGTTCCCTAAAGTATTCAACAAGATCCATTCCTTCGAGCAATTTTTCGAACATTCCATGCTCGGGAAATCGTATCATTTCGTCTAAATAGTTTGTCATTTTGCAAACAAGTTTTGGTCTTTGAATTAAAAACTTATTTACGTGAGAATTGTTTCTCTCTTTGTTCTTGGACGAACTTTCGAAATTGTAAAACTTTTATGAGTTATTTTTTAACTTCAGTTCCCTAAAGTATTCAACAAGATCCATTCCTTCGAGCAATTTTTCGAACATTCCATGGTCGGGAAATCGCATCATTCGGTCTAAATAGTTTGTCATTTTGTAAACAAGTTTTGGTCTTTGAATTAAAAACTTATTTACGTGACAATTGTTTCTCTCTTTGTTCTTGGACGAACTTCCGAACTTGTCAACCTTTTACTAGTTCTTTTATAACTTTGGATCCTTAAAGTATTCAAGACGATCCATTCATTTCAGCAATTTTCTGATTATTCCATGCTCGGCAAATCACATCATTTGATCTAAATAGTTTGTCGTTTTGCAAACAAGTTTTTTTCGTTAAATTAAAAACTTATTTACGTGAGAATTGTTTCTCTCTTTGTTCTTGGACGAACTTTCGAACTTGTCAAAATTTTACTAGTTCATTTATAACTTAGGATCCATAAATTATTCAAGACGATCCGTTCCTTCGAGCAAATTTTCAAATATTCCAAGCTCAGCAAATCGCATCATTTGGCCTAAATAGTTTGTCATTTTGCAAACATGTATTGGTCTTTGAATTAAAAACTTATTTACGTGAGAATTGTTTCTCTCTTTGTTCTTGGATGAACTTTCGAACTTGTCAAACTTTTGCTAGTTTATAACTTTGGATCCTTAAAGTATTCAAGACGATCCATTCATTTCAGCAATTTTCCGAATTTTCCATGCTCGGCAAATCGCATCATTTGGTCTAAATAGTTTCTCATTTAGCAAACAACTTTTGCTCTTTGAATTAAAAACTTATTTAGGTGAGAATTGTTTCTTTCTTTGTCTTTGTACGAACTTTCGAACTTGTCAAACTTTTACTGTTCTTTTATAACTTTGGATCCTTAAATTATTCAAGACGATCCATTCCTTCGAGCAATTTTTCAAATATACCATGCTCGGCAAATCGCATCATTTAGCCTAAATAGTTTGTCATTTTGCAAACAAGTTTTGGTCTTTGAATTAAAAACTTATTTTCGTGAGAATTGTTTCTCTCTTTGTTCCTAGACGAACTTTCGAAATTTTAAAACTTTTATGAGTTATTTTTTAACTTTAGTTCCCTAAAGTATTCAACAAGATTCATTCCTTCGAGCAATTTTTCGAACATTCCATGCTCGGGAAATCGTATCATTTGGTCTAAATAGTTTGTCGTTTTGCAAACAAGTTTTGGTCTTTGAATTAAAAACTTATTTATGTGAGAATTGTTTCTCTCTTTGTTCTTGGACGAACTTTCGAAATTCTAAAACTTTTATGAGTTATTTTTTAACTTCAGTTCCCTAAAGTATTCAACAAGATCCATTCCTTCGAGCAATTTTTCGAACATTCCATGGTCGGGAAATCGCATCATTCGGTCTAAATAGTTTGTCATTTTGTAAACAAGTTTTGGTCTTTGAATTAAAAACTTATTTACGTGAGAATTGTTTCTCTCTTTGTTCTTGGACAAAGTTCCAAACCTGTCAAACTTTTACTAGTTCTTTTATAACTTTGGATCCTTAAAGTATTCAAGACGATCTATTCTTTCGAGCAATTTTCTGAACATTCCGTGCTCGGGAAATCTCACCATTTGGTCTAAATAATTTGTCATTCTACAAACAAGTTTTGGTCTTTAAATTAAAAACTTATTACGTGAGAATTGTTTCTCTCTTTGTTCTTGGACGAACTTTCGAACTTGTCAACCTTTTACGAGTTATTTTTTAACTTTAGTTCCATAAATTATTAAACAAGATCCATTTTTTAGAGGAATTTTTCGAACATTCCATCCTTGGGAAATCGCGTCACTTGGTCTAAATAGTTTGTCATTTTGTGAACAAGTTTTGGTCTTTGAATTAAAAACTTATTTACATGAGAATTGTTTCTCTCTTTGTTCATTCTTGGACGAACTTCCGAACTTGTCAACCGTTTACTAGTTCTTTTATAACTTTGGATCCTTAAAGTATTCAAGACGATCCATTCATTTCAGCAATTTTCTGATTATTCCATGCTCGGCAAATCACATCATTTGATCTAAATAGTTTGTCGTTTTGCAAACAAGTTTTTTTCGTTAAATTAAAAACTTATTTACGTGAGAATTGTTTCTCTCTTTGTTCTTGGACGAACTTTCGAACTTGTCAAAATTTTACTAGTTCATTTATAACTTTGGATCCATAAATTATTCAAGACGATCCGTTCCTTCGAGCAAATTTTCAAATATTCCAAGCTTAGCAAATCGCACCATTTGGCCTAAATAGTTTGTCATTTTGCAAACATGTATTGGTCTTTGAATTAAAAACTTATTTACGTGAGAATTGTTTCTCTCTTTGTTCTTGGACGAACTTTCGAACTTGTCAAACTTTTACTAGTTCTTTTATAACTTTGGATCCTTAAAGTATTCAAGACGATCCATTCATTTCAGTAATTTTTCGAATTTTCCATGCTCGGCAAATCGCATCATTTGGTCTAAATAGTTTGTCATTTAGCAAACAACTTTTGCTCTTTGAATTAAAAACTTATTTAGGTGAGAATTGTTTCTTTCTTTGTCTTTGTACGAACTTTCGAACTTGTCAAACTTTTACTGTTCTTTTATAACTTTGGATCCTTAAATTATTCAAGACGATCCATTCCTTCGAGCAATTTTTCAAATATACCATGCTCGGCAAATCGCATCATTTAGCCTAAATAGTTTGTCATTTTGCAAACAAGTTTTGGCCTTTGAATTAAAAACTTATTTACGTGAGAATTGTTTCTCTCTTTGTTCCTAGACGAACTTTCGAAATTTTAAAACTTTTATGAGTTATTTTTTAACTTCAGTTCCCTAAAGTATTCAACAAGATCCATTCCTTCGAGCAATTTTTCGAACATTGCATGCTCGGGAAATCGTATCATTTGGTCTAAATAGTTTGTCATTTTGCAAACAACTTTTGGTCTTTGAATTAAAAACTTATTTACGTGAGAATTGTTTCTCTCTTTGTTCTTGGACGAACTTTCGAAATTTTAAAACTTTTATGAGTTATTTTTTAACTTCAGTTCCCTAAAGTATTCAACAAGATCCATTCCTTCGAGCAATTTTTCGAACATTGCATGCTCGGGAAATCGTATCATTTGGTCTAAATAGTTTGTCATTTTGCAAACAAGTTTTGGTCTTTGAATTAAAAACTTATTTACGTGAGAATTGTTTCTCTCTTTGTTCTTGGACGAACTTTCGAAATTGTAAAACTTTTATGAGTTATTTTTTAACTTCAGTTCCCTAAAATATTCAACAAGATCCATTCCTTCGAGCAATTTTTCGAACATTCCATGCTCGGGAAATTGCATCATTCGGTCTAAATAGTTTGTCATTTTGTAAACAAGTTTTGGTCTTTGAATTAAAAACTTATTTACGTGAGAATTGTTTCTCTCTTTGTTCTTGGACAAAGTTCCAAACCTGTCAAACTTTTACTAGTTCTTTTATAACTTTGGATCCTTAAAGTATTCAAGACGATCTATTCTTTCGAGCAATTTTCTGAACATTCCGTGCTCGGGAAATCTCACCATTTGGTCTAAATAATTTGTCATTCTAGAAACAAGTTTTGGTCTTTAAATTAAAAACTTATTACGTGAGAATTGTTTCTCTCTTTGTTCTTGGACGAACTTTCGAACTTGTCAACCTTTTACGAGTTATTTTTTAACTTTAGTTCCCTAAAGTATTAAACAAGATCCATTTTTTAGAGGAATTTTTCGAACATTCCATCCTTGGGAAATCGCGTCACTTGGTCTAAATAGTTTGTCATTTTGTAAACAAGTTTTGGTCTTTGAATTAAAAACTTATTTACATGAGAATTGTTTCTCTCTTTGTTCATTCTTGGACGAACTTCCGAACTTGTCAACCTTTTACTAGTTCTTTTATAACTTTGGATCCTTAAAGTATTCAAGACGATCCATTCATTTCAGCAATTTTCTGATTATTCCATGCTCGGCAAATCACATCATTTGATCTAAATAGTTTGTCGTTTTGCAAACAAGTTTTTTTCGTTAAATTAAAAACTTATTTACGTGAGAATTGTTTCTCTCTTTGTTCTTTGACGAACTTTCGAACTTGTCAAAATTTTACTAGTTCATTTATAACTTTGGATCCATAAATTATTCAAGACGATCCGTTCCTTCGAGCAAATTTTCAAATATTCCAAGCTCAGCAAATCGCACCATTTGGCCTAAATAGTTTGTCATTTTGCAAACATGTATTGGTCTTTGAATTAAAAACTTATTTACGTGAGAATTGTTTCTCTCTTTGTTCTTGGACGAACTTTCGAACTTGTCAAACTTTTACTAGTTTATAACTTTGGATCCTTAAAGTATTCAAGACGATCCATTCATTTCAGCAATTTTTCGAATTTTCCATGCTCGGCAAATCGCATCATTTGGTCTAAATAATTTGTCATTTAGCAAACAACTTTTGCTCTTTGAATTAAAAATTATTTAGGTGAGAATTGTTTCTTTCTTTGTCTTTGTACGAACTTTCGAACTTGTCAAACTTTTACTGTTCTTTTATAACTTTGGATCCTTAAATTATTCAAGACGATCCATTCCTTCGAGCAATTTTTCAAATATACCATGCTCGGCAAATCGCATCATTTGGCCTAAATAGTTTGTCATTTTGCAAACAAGTTTTGGTCTTTGAATTAAAAACTTATTTACGTGAGAATTGTTTCTCTCTTTGTTCCTAGACGAACTTTCGAAATTTTAAAACTTTTATGAGTTATTTTTTAACTTCAGTTCCCTAAAGTATTCAACAAGATCCATTCCTTCGAGCAATTTTTCGAACATTCCATGCTCGGGAAATCGTATCATTTGGTCAAAATAGTTTGTCATTTTGCAAACAAGTTTTGGTCTTTGAATTAAAAACTTATTTACGTGAGAATTGTTTCTCTCTTTGTTCTTGGACGAACTTTCGAAATTGTAAAACTTTTATGAGTTATTTTTTAACTTCAGTTCCCTAAAGTATTCAACAATATCCATTCCTTCGAGCAATTTTTCGAACTTTCCATGCTCGGGAAATCGCATCATTCGGTCTAAATAGTTTGTCATTTTGTAAACAAGTTTTGGTCTTTGAATTAAAAACTTATTTACGTGAGAATTGTTTCTCTCTTTGTTCTTGGACAAAGTTCCGAACCTGTCAAACTTTTACTAGTTCTTTTATAACTTTGGATCCTTAAAGTATTCAAGACGATCTATTCTTTCGAGCAATTTTCTGAACATTCCGTGCTCGGGAAATCTCACCATTTAGTCTAAATAATTTGTCATTCTACAAACAAGTTTTGGTCTTTAAATTAAAAACTTATTACGTGAGAATTGTTTCTCTCTTTGTCCTTGGACGAACTTTCGAACTTGTCAACCTTTTACGGGTTATTTTTTAACTTTAGTTCCCTAAAGTATTAAACAAGATCCATTTTTTATAGTAATTTTTCGAACATTCCATCCTTGGGAAATCGCGTCACTTGGTCTAAATAGTTTGTCATTTTGTAAACAAGTTTTGGTCTTTGAATTAAAATCTTATTTACGTGAGAATTGTTTCTCTCTTTGTTCATTCTTGGATGAACTTCCGAACTTATCAACCGTTTACTAGTTCTTTTATAACTTTGGATCCTTAAAGTATTCAAGACGATCCATTCATTTCAGCAATTTTCTGATTATTCCATGCTCGGCAAATCACATCATTTGATCTAAATAGTTTGTCGTTTTGCAAACAAGGTTTTTTCGTTAAATTAAAAACTTATTTACGTGAGAATTGTTTCTCTCTTTGTTCTTTGACGAACTTTCGAACTTGTCAAAATTTTACTAGTTCATTTATAACTTTGGATCCATAAATTATTCAAGACGATCCGTTCCTTCGAGCAAATTTTCAAATATTCCAAGCTCAGCAAATCGCACCATTTGGCCTAAATAGTTTGTCATTTTGCAAACATGTATTGGTCTTTGAATTAAAAACTTATTTACGTGAGAATTGTTTCTCTCTTTGTTCTTGGACGAACTTTCGAACTTGTCAAACTTTTACTAGTTTATAACTTTGGATCCTTAAAGTATTCAAGACGATCCATTCATTTCAGCAATTTTTCGAATTTTCCATGCTCGGCAAATCGCATCATTTGGTCTAAATAGTTTGTCATTTAGCAAACAACTTTTGCTCTTTGAATTAAAAACTAATTTAGGTGAGAATTGTTTCTTTCTTTGTCTTTGTACGAACTTTCGAACCTGTCAAACTTTTACTGTTCTTTTATAACTTTGGATCCTTAAATTATTCAAGACGATCCATTCCTTCGAGCAATTTTTCAAATATACCATGCTCGGCAAATCGCATCATTTGGCCTAAATAGTTTGTCATTTTGCAAACAAGTTTTGGTCTTTGAATTAAAAACTTATTTACGTGAGAATTGTTTCTCTCTTTGCTCTTGGACGAACTTTCGAAATTGTAAAACTTTTATGAGTTATTTTTTAACTTCAGTTTCCTAAAGTATTCAACAAGATCCATTCCTTCGAGCAATTTTTCGAACATTCCATGCTCTGGAAATCGCATCATTTGGTCTAAATAGTTTGTAATTTTGTAAACAAGTTTTGGTCTTTGAATTAAAAACTTATTTACATGAGAATTGTTTCTCTCTTTGTTGTTGGACAAAGTTCCGAACCTATCAAACTTTTACTAGTTCTTTTATAACTTTGGATCCTTAAAGTATTCAATACGATCTATTCTTTCGAGCAATTTTCTGAACATTCCATGCTCGGGAAATCGCACCATTTGGTCAAAATAATTTGTCATTTTGCAAACAAGTTTTGGTCTTTAAATTAAAAACTTATTACATGAGAATTGTTTCTCTCTTTGTTCTTGGACGAACTTTCGAACTTGTCAAACTTTTACGAGTTATTTTTTAACTTCAGTTCCCTAAACTATTCAACAAGATCCATTTTTTAGAACAATTTTTCGAACATTCCATCCTTGGGAAATCGCGTCACTTGGTCTAAATAGTTTGTCATTTTGTAAACAACTTTTGGTCTTTGAATTAAAAACTTATTTAAGTGAGGATTGTTTCTCTCTTCGATCTTGGACGAAGTGTCAAACCTGTCAAACTTTTACTAATTCTTTTATAACTTTGGATCCTTAAAGTATTTAAGACGATCTATTCTTTTGAACAATTTTCTAAAAATTCCATGCTCTGGGAATCGCATCATTTGGTCTAAATAATTTTTCATTCTGCAAACAAGTTTTGGTCTTTAAATGAAAAACTTGTTACGTGAGAATTGTTTCTCTCTTTGTTCTTGGACGAACTTTTACGAGTTATTTTTTAACTTCAGTTCCCTAAAGTATTCAACAAGATCCATTTTTTAGAGCAATTTTTCGAATATTCTATCCTTGGGAAATCGCGTCACTTGGTCTAAATAGTTTGTCATTTTGTAAACCAGTTTTGGTCTTTGAATTAAAAACTTATTTACGTGAGAATTGTTTCTCTCTTTGTTCTTGTATGAACTTTCAAACTTGTCAAACTTTTACTAGATCTGTCATAACTTTAGATCCTCAAAGTATTCAAGACGATCCATTCCTTCTAGAAATTTTTCGAACATTTCATGCTCGAGAAAACGCATCATTTGGTCTAAATAGTTTGTCATTTTGCAAACAAGTTTTGGTCTTTGAATTAAAAACTTATTTACGTGAGAATTGTTTCTCTTTGTTCTTGGATGAACTTTCAAAATTGTAAAACTTTTCTGAGTTATTTTTTAACTTCAGTTCCCTAAAAGTTTCAACAAGATCCATTCCTTCGAGCAATTTTTCGAACATTCCATGCTCGAGAAATCGCATCATTTGGTCTAAATAGTTTGTCATTTTGTAAACAATTTTTGGTCTTTGAATTAAAAACTTATTTACGTGAGTATTGTTTCTCTCTTTGTTCTTGGACAAAGTTCCGAACCTGTCAAACTTTTACTAGTTCTTTTATAACTTTGGAACCTTAAAGTATTCAAGACGATCTATTCTTTCGAGCAATTTTTTGAACATTCCATGCTCGGGAAATTGCACCATTTGGTCTAAATAATTTGTCATTCTGCAAACAAGTTTTGGTCTTTAAATTAAAAACTTATTACGTGAGTATTGTTTCCCTCTTTGTTCTTGGACGACCTTTCAAACTTGTCGAACTTTTACGAGTTATTTTTTAACATCAGTTCCATAAAGTATACAACTAGATCCATTTTTTAGAGCAATTTTTCGAACATTCCATCCAAGGGAAGTCGCATCATTTGGTCTAAATAATTTGTCATTCTGCGAACAAGTTTTGGTCTTTAAATTAAAAACTTATTACGTGAGAATTGTTTCCCTCTTTGTTCTTGGACGAACTTTCGAAATTTTAAAACTTTTATGTGTTATTTTTTAACTTAAGTTCCCTAAAGTATTCAACAAGATTCATTCCTTCGAGCAATTTTTCGAACATTCCATGCTCGGTAAATCGCATCATTTGGCCTAAATAGTTTGTCATTTTGCAAACAAGTTTTGGTGCAAGTTTTGGCCTTTGAATTAAAAACTTATTTACTTGAGAATTGTTTCTCTCTTTGTTCTTGGATGAAGTTTCGAACCTGTCAAACTTTTACTAGTTCTTTTATAACTTTGGAACCTTAAAGTATTCAAGACGATCTATTCTTTCGAGCAATTTGCTGAACATTCCATGCTCGGGAAATCGCACCATTTGGTCTAAATAATTTGTCATTCTGCAAACAAGTTTTGGTCTTTAAACTAAAATCTTATTACGTGAGAATTGTTTCTCTCTTTGTTCTTGGACGAACTTTTGAACTTGTCGAACTTTTACGAGTTATTTTTTAACTTCTGTTCCCAAAAGTATTCAACAAGACCATTTTTTAGAGCAATTTTTCGAACATTCCATCCATGGGAAATCGCATCATTTGGTCTAAATAGTTTGTCGTTTTGCAAACAACTTCTGGTCGTTGAATTAAAAACTTATTTACGTGAGAATTGTTTCTCTCTTTGTTCTTGGATGAAATTTCGAACTTGTCAACCTTTTACTAGTTCTTTTATAACTTTGGAACCTTAAAGTATTCAAGATGATCCATTCATTTCAGCAATTTTCCGAATTTTCCAAGCTCGAGAAATCGCATCATTTGGTCTAAATAGTTTGTCGTTTTGCAAACAAATTTTGGTCGTTGAATTAAAAACTTATTTACGTGAGAATTGTTTCTCGCTTTGTTCTTGGATGAACTTTCGAACTTGTCGAACTTTTACTAGTTCTTTCATAACTTTAGATCCTTAAAGTATTCAAGACGATCCATTCCTTCGAGCAATTTTTCGAAAATTTCATGCTCGGTAAATCGCATCATTTGGCCTAAATAGTTTGTCATTTTGCAAACAAGTTTTGGTCTTTGAATTAAAAACTTATTTACGTGAGAATTGTTTCTCTCTTTGTTCTTGGACGAAGTTTCGAACCTGTCAAACTTTTACTAGTTCTTTTATAACTTTGGATCCTTCAATTATTCATGACGATCTATTCTTTCGAGCAATTTTCTAAACATTCCATGGTCGAGAAATCGCATCATTTGGTCTAAATAATTTGTCATTTTGCAAACAACTTTTGGTCTTTAAATTAAAAACTTATTACGTGAGAATTGTTTCTCTCTTTGTTCTTGGACGAACTTTCGAACTTGTCGAACTTTTACGAGTTATTTTTTAACTACAGTTCCCTAAAGTATTCAACAAGGTTCAATTTTTTAGTGCAATTTTTCAAACATTCCATCCTTGGGAAATCGCGTCACTTGGTCTAAATAGTTTGTCATTTTGTAAACAAGTTTTGGTCTTTAAATTAAAAACTTATTTACGTGACAATTGTTTCTCTCTTTGTTCTTGGACGAACTTTCGAACCTGACAACCTTTTACTAGTTCTTTTATAACTTTGGAACCTTAAAGTATTCAAGGCGATCCATTCATTTCAGCAATTTTCCAAATTTTCCAAGCTTAGTAAATCGTATCATTTGGTCTAAATAGTTTGTCATTTTGCAAACAAGTTTTGGTCGTTGAATTAAAAACTTATTTACGTGAGAATTGTTTCTCTCTTTGTTCTTGGACGAACTTTCGAACTTGTCAAACTTTTACTAGTTCTTTTATAACTTTGGATCCTTAAAGTATTCAAGACGATCCATTCATTTCAGTAATTTTTCGAATTTTCCATGCTCGGCAAATCGCATCATTTGGTCTAAATAGTTTGTCATTTAGCAAACAACTTTTACTCTTTGAATTAAAAACTTATTTAGGTGAGAATTGTTTCTTTCTTTGTCTTTGTACGAACTTTCGAACTTGTCAAACTTTTACTGTTCTTTTATAACTTTGGATCCTTAAATTATTCAAGACGATCCATTCCTTCGAGCAATTTTTCAAATATACCATGCTCGGCAAATCGCATCATTTAGCCTAAATAGTTTGTCATTTTGCAAACAAGTTTTGGCCTTTGAATTAAAAACTTATTTACGTGAGAATTGTTTCTCTCTTTGTTCCTAGACGAACTTTCGAAATTTTAAAACTTTTATGAGTTATTTTTTAACTTCAGTTCCCTAAAGTATTCAACAAGATCCATTCCTTCGAGCAATTTTTCGAACATTGCATGCTCGGGAAATCGTATCATTTGGTCTAAATAGTTTCTCATTTTGCAAACAACTTTTGGTCTTTGAATTAAAAACTTATTTACGTGAGAATTGTTTCTCTCTTTGTTCTTGGACGAACTTTCGAAATTTTAAAACTTTTATGAGTTATTTTTTAACTTCAGTTCCCTAAAGTATTCAACAAGATCCATTCCTTCGAGCAATTTTTCGAACATTCCATGCTCGGGAAATCGCATCATTTGGTCTAAATAGTTTGTCATTTTGTAAACAAGTTTTGGTCTTTGAATTAAAAACTTATTTACGTGAGAATTGTTTCTCTCTTTGTTCTTGGACGAACTTTCGAAATTGTAAAACTTTTATGAGTTATTTTTTAACTTCAGTTCCCTAAAGTATTCAACAAGATCCATTCCTTCGAGCAATTTTTCGAACATTCCATGCTCGGGAAATTGCATCATTCGGTCTAAATAGTTTGTCATTTTGTAAACAAGTTTTGGTCTTTGAATTAAAAACTTATTTACGTGAGAATTGTTTCTCTCTTTGTTCTTGGACAAAGTTCCAAACCTGTCAAACTTTTACTAGTTCTTTTATAACTTTGGATCCTTAAAGTATTCAAGACGATCTATTCTTTCGAGCAATTTTCTGAACATTCCGTGCTCGGGAAATCTCACCATTTGGTCTAAATAATTTGTCATTCTAGAAACAAGTTTTGGTCTTTAAATTAAAAACTTATTACGTGAGAATTGTTTCTCTCTTTGTTCTTGGACGAACTTTCGAACTTGTCAACCTTTTACGAGTTATTTTTTAACTTTAGTTCCCTAAAGTATTAAACAAGATCCATTTTTTAGAGGAATTTTTCGAAAATTCCATCCTTGGGAAATCGCGTCACTTGGTCTAAATAGTTTGTCATTTTGTAAACAAGTTTTGGTCTTTGAATTAAAAACTTATTTACATGAGAATTGTTTCTCTCTTTGTTCATTCTTGGACGAACTTCCGAACTTGTCAACCTTTTACTAGTTCTTTTATAACTTTGGATCCTTAAAGTATTCAAGACGATCCATTCATTTCAGCAATTTTCTGATTATTCCATGCTCGGCAAATCACATCATTTGATCTAAATAGTTTGTCGTTTTGCAAACAAGTTTTTTTCGTTAAATTAAAAACTTATTTACGTGAGAATTGTTTCTCTCTTTGTTCTTTGACGAACTTTCGAACTTGTCAAAATTTTACTAGTTCATTTATAACTTTGGATCCATAAATTATTCAAGACGATCCGTTCCTTCGAGCAAATTTTCAAATATTCCAAGCTCAGCAAATCGCACCATTTGGCCTAAATAGTTTGTCATTTTGCAAACATGTATTGGTCTTTGAATTAAAAACTTATTTACGTGAGAATTGTTTCTCTCTTTGTTCTTGGACGAACTTTCGAACTTGTCAAACTTTTACTAGTTTATAACTTTGGATCCTTAAAGTATTCAAGACGATCCATTCATTTCAGCAATTTTTCGAATTTTCCATGCTCGGCAAATCGCATCATTTTGTCTAAATAATTTGTCATTTAGCAAACAACTTTTGCTCTTTGAATTAAAAATTATTTAGGTGAGAATTGTTTCTTTCTTTGTCTTTGTACGAACTTTCGAACTTGTCAAACTTTTACTGTTCTTTTATAACTTTGGATCCTTAAATTATTCAAGACGATCCATTCCTTCGAGCAATTTTTCAAATATACCATGCTCGGCAAATCGCATCATTTGGCCTAAATAGTTTGTCATTTTGCAAACAAGTTTTGGTCTTTGAATTAAAAACTTATTTACGTGAGAATTGTTTCTCTCTTTGTTCCTAGACGAACTTTCGAAATTTTAAAACTTTTATGAGTTATTTTTTAACTTCAGTTCCCTAAAGTATTCAACAAGATCCATTCCTTCGAGCAATTTTTCGAACATTCCATGCTCGGGAAATCGTATCATTTGGTCAAAATAGTTTGTCATTTTGCAAACAAGTTTTGGTCTTTGAATTAAAAACTTATTTACGTGAGAATTGTTTCTCTCTTTGTTCTTGGACGAACTTTCGAAATTGTAAAACTTTTATGAGTTATTTTTTAACTTCAGTTCCCTAAAGTATTCAACAAGATCCATTCCTTCGAGCAATTTTTCGAACTTTCCATGCTCGGGAAATCGCATCATTCGGTCTAAATAGTTTGTCATTTTGTAAACAAGTTTTGGTCTTTGAATTAAAAACTTATTTACGTGAGAATTGTTTCTCTCTTTGTTCTTGGACAAAGTTCCGAACCTGTCAAACTTTTACTAGTTCTTTTATAACTTTGGATCCTTAAAGTATTCAAGACGATCTATTCTTTCGAGCAATTTTCTGAACATTCCGTGCTCGGGAAATCTCACCATTTAGTCTAAATAATTTGTCATTCTACAAACAAGTTTTGGTCTTTAAATTAAAAACTTATTACGTGAGAATTGTTTCTCTCTTTGTCCTTGGACGAACTTTCGAACTTGTCAACCTTTTACGGGTTATTTTTTAACTTTAGTTCCCTAAAGTATTAAACAAGATCCATTTTTTAGAGTAATTTTTCGAACATTCCATCCTTGGGAAATCGCGTCACTTGGTCTAAATAGTTTGTCATTTTGTAAACAAGTTTTGGTCTTTGAATTAAAATCTTATTTACGTGAGAATTGTTTCTCTCTTTGTTCATTCTTGGATGAACTTCCGAACTTATCAACCGTTTACTAGTTCTTTTATAACTTTGGATCCTTAAAGTATTCAAGACGATCCATTCATTTCAGCAATTTTCTGATTATTCCATGCTCGGCAAATCACATCATTTGATCTAAATAGTTTGTCGTTTTGCAAACAAGGTTTTTTCGTTAAATTAAAAACTTATTTACGTGAGAATTGTTTCTCTCTTTGTTCTTTGACGAACTTTCGAACTTGTCAAAATTTTACTAGTTCATTTATAACTTTGGATCCATAAATTATTCAAGACGATCCGTTCCTTCGAGCAAATTTTCAAATATTCCAAGCTCAGCAAATCGCACCATTTGGCCTAAATAGTTTGTCATTTTGCAAACATGTATTGGTCTTTGAAGTAAAAACTTATTTACGTGAGAATTGTTTCTCTTTGTTCTTGGACGAACTTTCGAACTTGTCAAACTTTTACTAGTTTATAACTTTGGATCCTTAAAGTATTCAAGACGATCCATTCATTTCAGCAATTTTTCGAATTTTCCATGCTCGGCAAATCGCATCATTTGGTCTAAATAGTTTGTCATTTAGCAAACAACTTTTGCTCTTTGAATTAAAAACTAATTTAGGTGAGAATTGTTTCTTTCTTTGTCTTTGTACGAACTTTCGAACCTGTCAAACTTTTACTGTTCTTTTATAACTTTGGATCCTTAAATTATTCAAGACGATCCATTCCTTCGAGCAATTTTTCAAATATACCATGCTCGGCAAATCGCATCATTTGGCCTAAATAGTTTGTCATTTTGCAAACAAGTTTTGGTCTTTGAATTAAAAACTTATTTACGTGAGAATTGTTTCTCTCTTTGCTCTTGGACGAACTTTCGAAATTGTAAAACTTTTATGAGTTATTTTTTAACTTCAGTTTCCTAAAGTATTCAACAAGATCCATTCCTTCGAGCAATTTTTCGAACATTCCATGCTCTGGAAATCGCATCATTTGGTCTAAATAGTTTGTAATTTTGTAAACAAGTTTTGGTCTTTGAATTAAAAACTTATTTACATGAGAATTGTTTCTCTCTTTGTTGTTGGACAAAGTTCCGAACCTATCAAACTTTTACTAGTTCTTTTATAACTTTGGATCCTTAAAGTATTCAATACGATCTATTCTTTCGAGCAATTTTCTGAACATTCCATGCTCGGGAAATCGCACCATTTGGTCAAAATAATTTGTCATTTTGCAAACAAGTTTTGGTCTTTAAATTAAAAACTTATTACATGAGAATTGTTTCTCTCTTTGTTCTTGGACGAACTTTCGAACTTGTCAAACTTTTACGAGTTATTTTTTAACTTCAGTTCCCTAAACTATTCAACAAGATCCATTTTTTAGAACAATTTTTCGAACATTCCATCCTTGGGAAATCGCGTCACTTGGTCTAAATAGTTTGTCATTTTGTAAACAACTTTTGGTCTTTGAATTAAAAACTTATTTAAGTGAGGATTGTTTCTCTCTTCGATCTTGGACGAAGTGTCAAACCTGTCAAACTTTTACTAATTCTTTTATAACTTTGGATCCTTAAAGTATTTAAGACGATCTATTCTTTTGAACAATTTTCTAAAAATTCCATGCTCTGGGAATCGCATCATTTGGTCTAAATAATTTTTCATTCTGCAAACAAGTTTTGGTCTTTAAATGAAAAACTTGTTACGTGAGAATTGTTTCTCTCTTTGTTCTTGGACGAACTTTTACGAGTTATTTTTTAACTTCAGTTCCCTAAAGTATTCAACAAGATCCATTTTTTAGAGCAATTTTTCGAATATTCTATCCTTGGGAAATCGCGTCACTTGGTCTAAATAGTTTGTCATTTTGTAAACCAGTTTTGGTCTTTGAATTAAAAACTTATTTACGTGAGAATTGTTTCTCTCTTTGTTCTTGTATGAACTTTCAAACTTGTCAAACTTTTACTAGATCTGTCATAACTTTAGATCCTCAAAGTATTCAAGACGATCCATTCCTTCTAGAAATTTTTCGAACATTTCATGCTCGAGAAAACGCATCATTTGGTCTAAATAGTTTGTCATTTTGCAAACAAGTTTTGGTCTTTGAATTAAAAACTTATTTACGTGAGAATTGTTTCTCTTTGTTCTTGGATGAACTTTCAAAATTGTAAAACTTTTCTGAGTTATTTTTTAACTTCAGTTCCCTAAAAGTTTCAACAAGATCCATTCCTTCGAGCAATTTTTCGAACATTCCATGCTCGAGAAATCGCATCATTTGGTCTAAATAGTTTGTCATTTTGTAAACAATTTTTGGTCTTTGAATTAAAAACTTATTTACGTGAGTATTGTTTCTCTCTTTGTTCTTGGACAAAGTTCCGAACCTGTCAAACTTTTACTAGTTCTTTTATAACTTTGGAACCTTAAAGTATTCAAGACGATCTATTCTTTCGAGCAATTTTTTGAACATTCCATGCTCGGGAAATTGCACCATTTGGTCTAAATAATTTGTCATTCTGCAAACAAGTTTTGGTCTTTAAATTAAAAACTTATTACGTGAGTATTGTTTCCCTCTTTGTTCTTGGACGACCTTTCAAACTTGTCGAACTTTTACGAGTTATTTTTTAACATCAGTTCCATAAAGTATACAACTAGATCCATTTTTTAGAGCAATTTTTCGAACATTCCATCCAAGGGAAGTCGCATCATTTGGTCTAAATAATTTGTCATTCTGCGAACAAGTTTTGGTCTTTAAATTAAAAACTTATTACGTGAGAATTGTTTCCCTCTTTGTTCTTGGACGAACTTTCGAAATTTTAAAACTTTTATGTGTTATTTTTTAACTTCAGTTCCCTAAAGTATTCAACAAGATTCATTCCTTCGAGCAATTTTTCGAACATTCCATGCTCGGTAAATCGCATCATTTGGCCTAAATAGTTTGTCATTTTGCAAACAAGTTTTGGTGCAAGTTTTGGCCTTTGAATTAAAAACTTATTTACTTGAGAATTGTTTCTCTCTTTGTTCTTGGATGAAGTTTCGAACCTGTCAAACTTTTACTAGTTCTTTTATAACTTTGGAACCTTAAAGTATTCAAGACGATCTATTCTTTCGAGCAATTTGCTGAACATTCCATGCTCGGGAAATCGCACCATTTGGTCTAAATAATTTGTCATTCTGCAAACAAGTTTTGGTCTTTAAACTAAAATCTTATTACGTGAGAATTGTTTCTCTCTTTGTTCTTGGACGAACTTTTGAACTTGTCGAACTTTTACGAGTTATTTTTTAACTTCTGTTCCCAAAAGTATTCAACAAGACCATTTTTTAGAGCAATTTTTCGAACATTCCATCCATGGGAAATCGCATCATTTGGTCTAAATAGTTTGTCGTTTTGCAAACAACTTCTGGTCGTTGAATTAAAAACTTATTTACGTGAGAATTGTTTCTCTCTTTGTTCTTGGATGAAATTTCGAACTTGTCAACCTTTTACTAGTTCTTTTATAACTTTGGAACCTTAAAGTATTCAAGATGATCCATTCATTTCAGCAATTTTCCGAATTTTCCAAGCTCGAGAAATCGCATCATTTGGTCTAAATAGTTTGTCGTTTTGCAAACAAGTTTTGGTCGTTGAATTAAAAACTTATTTACGTGAGAATTGTTTCTCGCTTTGTTCTTGGATGAACTTTCGAACTTGTCGAACTTTTACTAGTTCTTCCATAACTTTAGATCCTTAAAGTATTCAAGACGATCCATTCCTTCGAGCAATTTTTCGAAAATTTCATGCTCGGTAAATCGCATCATTTGGCCTAAATAGTTTGTCATTTTGCAAACAAGTTTTGGTCTTTGAATTAAAAACTTATTTACGTGAGAATTGTTTCTCTCTTTGTTCTTGGACGAAGTTTCGAACCTGTCAAACTTTTACTAGTTCTTTTATAACTTTGGATCCTTCAATTATTCATGACGATCTATTCTTTCGAGCAATTTTCTAAACATTCCATGGTCGAGAAATCGCATCATTTGGTCTAAATAATTTGTCATTTTGCAAACAACTTTTGGTCTTTAAATTAAAAACCTATTACGTGAGAATTGTTTCTCTCTTTGTTCTTGGACGAACTTTCGAACTTGTCGAACTTTTACGAGTTATTTTTTAACTACAGTTCCCTAAAGTATTCAACAAGGTTCAATTTTTTAGTGCAATTTTTCAAACATTCCATCCTTGGGAAATCGCGTCACTTGGTCTAAATAGTTTGTCATTTTGTAAACAAGTTTTGGTCTTTAAATTAAAAACTTATTTACGTGACAATTGTTTCTCTCTTTGTTCTTGGACGAACTTTCGAACCTGACAACCTTTTACTAGTTCTTTTATAACTTTGGAACCTTAAAGTATTCAAGGCGATCCATTCATTTCAGCAATTTTCCAAATTTTCCAAGCTCAGTAAATCGTATCATTTGGTCTAAATAGTTTGTCATTTTGCAAACAAGTTTTGGTCGTTGAATTAAAAACTTATTTACGTGAGAATTGTTTCTCTCTTTGTTCTTGGACGAACTTTCGAACTTGTCAAACTTTTACTAGTTCTTTTATAACTTTGGATCCTTAAAGTATTCAAGACGATCCATTCATTTCAGTAATTTTTCGAATTTTCCATGCTCGGCAAATCGCATCATTTGGTCTAAATAGTTTGTCATTTAGCAAACAACTTTTACTCTTTGAATTAAAAACTTATTTAGGTGAGAATTGTTTCTTTCTTTGTCTTTGTACGAACTTTCGAACTTGTCAAACTTTTACTGTTCTTTTATAACTTTGGATCCTTAAATTATTCAAGACGATCCATTCCTTCGAGCAATTTTTCAAATATACCATGCTCGGCAAATCGCATCATTTAGCCTAAATAGTTTGTCATTTTGCAAACAAGTTTTGGCCTTTGAATTAAAAACTTATTTACGTGAGAATTGTTTCTCTCTTTGTTCCTAGACGAACTTTCGAAATTTTAAAACTTTTATGAGTTATTTTTTAACTTCAGTTCCCTAAAGTATTCAACAAGATCCATTCCTTCGAGCAATTTTTCGAACATTGCATGCTCGGGAAATCGTATCATTTGGTCTAAATAGTTTGTCATTTTGCAAACAACTTTTGGTCTTTGAATTAAAAACTTATTTACGTGAGAATTGTTTCTCTCTTTGTTCTTGGACGAACTTTCGAAATTTTAAAACTTTTATGAGTTATTTTTTAACTTCAGTTCCCTAAAGTATTCAACAAGATCCATTCCTTCGAGCAATTTTTCGAACATTCCATGCTCGGGAAATCGCATCATTTGGCCTAAATAGTTTGTCATTTTGTAAACAAGTTTTGGTCTTTGAATTAAAAACTTATTTACGTGAGAATTGTTTCTCTCTTTGTTCTTGGACGAACTTTCGAAATTGTAAAACTTTTATGAGTTATTTTTTAACTTCAGTTCCCTAAAGTATTCAACAAGATCCATTCCTTCGAGCAATTTTTCGAACATTCCATGCTCGGGAAATTGCATCATTCGGTCTAAATAGTTTGTCATTTTGTAAACAAGTTTTGGTCTTTGAATTAAAAACTTATTTACGTGAGAATTGTTTCTCTCTTTGTTCTTGGACAAAGTTCCAAACCTGTCAAACTTTTACTAGTTCTTTTATAACTTTGGATCCTTAAAGTATTCAAGACGATCTATTCTTTCGAGCAATTTTCTGAACATTCCGTGCTCGGGAAATCTCACCATTTGGTCTAAATAATTTGTCATTCTAGAAACACATTTGGTCTAAATAATTTGTCATTCTAGAAACAAGTTTTGGTCTTTAAATTAAAAACTTATTACGTGAGAATTGTTTCTCTCTTTGTTCTTGGACGAACTTTCGAACTTGTCAACCTTTTACGAGTTATTTTTTAACTTTAGTTCCCTAAAGTATTAAACAAGATCCATTTTTTAGAGGAATTTTTCGAACATTCCATCCTTGGGAAATCGCGTCACTTGGTCTAAATAGTTTGTCATTTTGTAAACAAGTTTTGGTCTTTGAATTAAAAACTTATTTACATGAGAATTGTTTCTCTCTTTGTTCATTCTTGGACGAACTTCCGAACTTGTCAACCTTTTACTAGTTCTTTTATAACTTTGGATCCTTAAAGTATTCAAGACGATCCATTCATTTCAGCAATTTTCTGATTATTCCATGCTCGGCAAATCACATCATTTGATCTAAATAGTTTGTCGTTTTGCAAACAAGTTTTTTTCGTTAAATTAAAAACTTATTTACGTGAGAATTGTTTCTCTCTTTGTTCTTTGACGAACTTTCGAACTTGTCAAAATTTTACTAGTTCATTTATAACTTTGGATCCATAAATTATTCAAGACGATCCGTTCCTTCGAGCAAATTTTCAAATATTCCAAGCTCAGCAAATCGCACCATTTGGCCTAAATAGTTTGTCATTTTGCAAACATGTATTGGTCTTTGAATTAAAAACTTATTTACGTGAGAATTGTTTCTCTCTTTGTTCTTGGACGAACTTTCGAACTTGTCAAACTTTTACTAGTTTATAACTTTGGATCCTTAAAGTATTCAAGACGATCCATTCATTTCAGCAATTTTTCGAATTTTCCATGCTCGGCAAATCGCATCATTTGGTCTAAATAATTTGTCATTTAGCAAACAACTTTTGCTCTTTGAATTAAAAATTATTTAGGTGAGAATTGTTTCTTTCTTTGTCTTTG
Organism: Kokia cookei; assembly: GCA_039519145.1. NCBI lineage: Eukaryota > Viridiplantae > Streptophyta > Magnoliopsida > Malvales > Malvaceae > Kokia > Kokia cookei. The sequence continues at coordinate 18,700,720 of CM076905.1, forward strand.
TACGAACTTTCGAACTTGTCAAACTTTTACTGTTCTTTTATAACTTTGGATCCTTAAATTATTCAAGACGATCCATTCCTTCGAGCAATTTTTCAAATATACCATGCTCGGCAAATCGCATCATTTGGCCTAAATAGTTTGTCATTTTGCAAACAAGTTTTGGTCTTTGAATTAAAAACTTATTTACGTGAGAATTGTTTCTCTCTTTGTTCCTAGACGAACTTTCGAAATTTTAAAACTTTTATGAGTTATTTTTTAACTTCAGTTCCCTAAAGTATTCAACAAGATCCATTCCTTCGAGCAATTTTTCGAACATTCCATGCTCGGGAAATCGTATCATTTGGTCTAAATAGTTTGTCATTTTGCAAACAAGTTTTGGTCTTTGAATTAAAAACTTATTTACGTGAGAATTGTTTCTCTCTTTGTTCTTGGACGAACTTTCGAAATTGTAAAACTTTTATGAGTTATTTTTTAACTTCAGTTCCCTAAAGTATTCAACAAGATCCATTCCTTCGAGCAATTTTTCGAACTTTCCATGCTCGGGAAATCGCATCATTCGGTCTAAATAGTTTGTCATTTTGTAAACAAGTTTTGGTCTTTGAATTAAAAACTTATTTACGTGAGAATTGTTTCTCTCTTTGTTCTTGGACAAAGTTCCGAACCTGTCAAACTTTTACTAGTTCTTTTATAACTTTGGATCCTTAAAGTATTCAAGACGATCTATTCTTTCGAGCAATTTTCTGAACATTCCGTGCTCGGGAAATCTCACCATTTGGTCTAAATAATTTGTCATTCTACAAACAAGTTTTGGTCTTTAAATTAAAAACTTATTACGTGAGAATTGTTTCTCTCTTTGTTCTTGGACGAACTTTCAAACTTGTCAACCTTTTACGGGTTATTTTTTAACTTTAGTTCCCTAAAGTATTAAACAAGATCCATTTTTTAGAGTAATTTTTCGAACATTCCATCCTTGGGAAATCGCATCACTTGGTCTAAATAGTTTGTCATTTTGTAAACAAGTTTTGGTCTTTGAATTAAAATCTTATTTACGTGAGAATTGTTTCTCTCTTTGTTCATTCTTGGACGAACTTCCGAACTTATCAACCGTTTACTAGTTCTTTTATAACTTTGGATCCTTAAAGTATTCAAGACGATCCATTCATTTCAGCAATTTTCTGATTATTCCATGCTCGGCAAATCACATCATTTGATCTAAATAGTTTGTTGTTTTGCAAACAAGTTTTTTTCGTTAAATTAAAAACTTATTTACGTGAGAATTGTTTCTCTCTTTGTTCTTTGACGAACTTTCAAACTTCTCAAAATTTTACTAGTTCATTTATAACTTTGGATCCATAAATTATTCAAGACGATCCGTTCCTTCGAGCAAATTTTCAAATATTCCAAGCTCAACAAATCGCACCATTTGGCCTAAATAGTTTGTCATTTTGCAAACAAGTTTTGGTCTTTGAATTAAAAACTTATTTACGTGAGAATTGTTTCTCTCTTTGTTCTTGGACGAAGTTTCGAACCTGTCAAACTTTTACTAGTTCTTTTATAACTTTGGATCCTTCAATTATTCATGACGATCTATTCTTTCGAGCAATTTTCTAAACATTCCATGGTCGAGAAATCGCATCATTTGGTCTAAATAATTTGTCATTTTGCAAACAACTTTTGGTCTTTAAATTAAAAACTTATTACGTGAGAATTGTTTCTCTCTTTGTTCTTGGACGAACTTTCGAACTTGTCGAACTTTTACGAGTTATTTTTTAACTACAGTTCCCTAAAGTATTCAACAAGGTTCAATTTTTTAGTGCAATTTTTCAAACATTCCATCCTTGGGAAATCGCGTCACTTGGTCTAAATAGTTTGTCATTTTGTAAACAAGTTTTGGTCTTTAAATTAAAAACTTATTTACGTGACAATTGTTTCTCTCTTTGTTCTTGGACGAACTTTCGAACCTGACAACCTTTTACTAGTTCTTTTATAACTTTGGAACCTTTAAGTATTCAAGGCGATCCATTCATTTCAGCAATTTTCCAAATTTTCCAAGCTAAGTAAATCGTATCATTTGGTCTAAATAGTTTGTCATTTTGCAAACAAGTTTTGGTCGTTGAATTAAAAACTTATTTACGTGAGAATTGTTTCTCTCTTTGTTCTTGGACGAACTTTCGAACTTGTCAAACTTTTACTAGTTCTTTTATAACTTTGGATCCTTAAAGTATTCAAGACGATCCATTCATTTCAGTAATTTTTCGAATTTTCCATGCTCGGCAAATCGCATCATTTGGTCTAAATAGTTTGTCATTTAGCAAACAACTTTTGCTCTTTGAATTAAAAACTTATTTAGGTGAGAATTGTTTCTTTCTTTGTCTTTGTACGAACTTTCGAACTTGTCAAACTTTTACTGTTCTTTTATAACTTTGGATCCTTAAATTATTCAAGACGATCCATTCCTTCGAGCAATTTTTCAAATATACCATGCTCGGCAAATCGCATCATTTAGCCTAAATAGTTTGTCATTTTGCAAACAAGTTTTGGCCTTTGAATTAAAAACTTATTTACGTGAGAATTGTTTCTCTCTTTGTTCCTAGACGAACTTTCGAAATTTTAAAACTTTTATGAGTTATTTTTTAACTTCAGTTCCCTAAAGTATTCAACAAGATCCATTCCTTCGAGCAATTTTTCGAACATTGCATGCTCGGGAAATCGTATCATTTGGTCTAAATAGTTTGTCATTTTGCAAACAACTTTTGGTCTTTGAATTAAAAACTTATTTACGTGAGAATTGTTTCTCTCTTTGTTCTTGGACGAACTTTCGAAATTTTAAAACTTTTATGAGTTATTTGTTAACTTCAGTTCCCTAAAGTATTCAACAAGATCCATTCCTTCGAGCAATTTTTCGAACATTCCATGCTCGGGAAATCGCATCATTTGGTCTAAATAGTTTGTCATTTTGTAAACAAGTTTTGGTCTTTGAATTAAAAACTTATTTACGTGAGAATTGTTTCTCTCTTTGTTCTTGGACGAACTTTCGAAATTGTAAAACTTTTATGAGTTATTTTTTAACTTCAGTTCCCTAAAGTATTCAACAAGATCCATTCCTTCGAGCAATTTTTCGAACATTCCATGCTCGGGAAATTGCATCATTCGGTCTAAATAGTTTGTCATTTTGTAAACAAGTTTTGGTCTTTGAATTAAAAACTTATTTACGTGAGAATTGTTTCTCTCTTTGTTCTTGGACAAAGTTCCAAACCTGTCAAACTTTTACTAGTTCTTTTATAACTTTGGATCCTTAAAGTATTCAAGACGATCTATTCTTTCGAGCAATTTTCTGAACATTCCGTGCTCGGGAAATCTCACCATTTGGTCTAAATAATTTGTCATTCTAGAAACAAGTTTTGGTCTTTAAATTAAAAACTTATTACGTGAGAATTGTTTCTCTCTTTGTTCTTGGACGAACTTTCGAACTTGTCAACCTTTTACGAGTTATTTTTTAACTTTAGTTCCCTAAAGTATTAAACAAGATCCATTTTTTAGAGGAATTTTTCGAACATTCCATCCTTGGGAAATCGCGTCACTTGGTCTAAATAGTTTGTCATTTTGTAAACAAGTTTTGGTCTTTGAATTAAAAACTTATTTACATGAGAATTGTTTCTCTCTTTGTTCATTCTTGGACGAACTTCCGAACTTGTCAACCTTTTACTAGTTCTTTTATAACTTTGGATCCTTAAAGTATTCAAGACGATCCATTCATTTCAGCAATTTTCTGATTATTCCATGCTCGGCAAATCACATCATTTGATCTAAATAGTTTGTCGTTTTGCAAACAAGTTTTTTTCGTTAAATTAAAAACTTATTTACGTGAGAATTGTTTCTCTCTTTGTTCTTTGACGAACTTTCGAACTTGTCAAAATTTTACTAGTTCATTTATAACTTTGGATCCATAAATTATTCAAGACGATCCGTTCCTTCGAGCAAATTTTCAAATATTCCAAGCTCAGCAAATCGCACCATTTGGCCTAAATAGTTTGTCATTTTGCAAACATGTATTGGTCTTTGAATTAAAAACTTATTTACGTGAGAATTGTTTCTCTCTTTGTTCTTGGACGAACTTTCGAACTTGTCAAACTTTTACTAGTTTATAACTTTGGATCCTTAAAGTATTCAAGACGATCCATTCATTTCAGCAATTTTTCGAATTTTCCATGCTCGGCAAATCGCATCATTTGGTCTAAATAATTTGTCATTTAGCAAACAACTTTTGCTCTTTGAATTAAAAATTATTTAGGTGAGAATTGTTTCTTTCTTTGTCTTTGTACGAACTTTCGAACTTGTCAAACTTTTACTGTTCTTTTATAACTTTGGATCCTTAAATTATTCAAGACGATCCATTCCTTCGAGCAATTTTTCAAATATACCATGCTCGGCAAATCGCATCATTTGGCCTAAATAGTTTGTCATTTTGCAAACAAGTTTTGGTCTTTGAATTAAAAACTTATTTACGTGAGAATTGTTTCTCTCTTTGTTCCTAGACGAACTTTCGAAATTTTAAAACTTTTATGAGTTATTTTTTAACTTCAGTTCCCTAAAGTATTCAACAAGATCCATTCCTTCGAGCAATTTTTCGAACATTCCATGCTCGGGAAATCGTATCATTTGGTCTAAATAGTTTGTCATTTTGCAAATAAGTTTTGGTCTTTGAATTAAAAACTTATTTACGTGAGAATTGTTTCTCTCTTTGTTCTTGGACGAACTTTCGAAATTGTAAAACTTTTATGAGTTATTTTTTAACTTCAGTTCCCTAAAGTATTCAACAAGATCCATTCCTTCGAGCAATTTTTCGAACTTTCCATGCTCGGGAAATCGCATCATTCGGTCTAAATAGTTTGTCATTTTGTAAACAAGTTTTGGTCTTTGAATTAAAAACTTATTTACGTGAGAATTGTTTCTCTCTTTGTTCTTGGACAAAGTTCCGAACCTGTCAAACTTTTACTAGTTCTTTTATAACTTTGGATACTTAAAGTATTCAAGACGATCTATTCTTTCGAGCAATTTTCTGAACATTCCGTGCTCGGGAAATCTCACCATTTGGTCTAAATAATTTGTCATTCTACAAACAAGTTTTGGTCTTTAAATTAAAAACTTATTACGTGAGAATTGTTTCTCTCTTTGTTCTTGGACGAACTTTCGAACTTGTCAACCTTTTACGGGTTATTTTTTAACTTTAGTTCCCTAAAGTATTAAACAAGATCCATTTTTTAGAGTAATTTTTCGAACATTCCATCCTTGGGAAATCGCGTCACTTGGTCTAAATAGTTTGTCATTTTGTAAACAAGTTTTGGTCTTTGAATTAAAATCTTATTTACGTGAGAATTGTTTCTCTCTTTGTTCATTCTTGGACGAACTTCCGAACTTATCAACCGTTTACTAGTTCTTTTATAACTTTGGATCCTTAAAGTATTCAAGTCGATCCATTCATTTCAGCAATTTTCTGATTATTCCATGCTCGGCAAATCACATCATTTGATCTAAATAGTTTGTCATTTTGCAAACAAGTTTTTTTCGTTAAATTAAAAACTTATTTACGTGAGAATTGTTTCTCTCTTTGTTCTTTGACGAACTTTCGAACTTGTCAAAATTTTACTAGTTCATTTATAACTTTGGATCCATAAATTATTCAAGACGATCCGTTCCTTCGAGCAAATTTTCAAATATTCCAAGCTCAGCAAATCGCACCATTTGGCCTAAATAGTTTGTCATTTTGCAAACATGTATTGGTCTTTGAATTAAAAACTTATTTACGTGAGAATTGTTTCTCTCTTTGTTCTTGGACGAACTTTCGAACTTGTCAAACTTTTACTAGTTTATAACTTTGGATCCTTAAAGTATTCAAGACGATCCATTCATTTCAGCAATTTTTCGAATTTTCCATGCTCGACAAATCGCATCATTTGGTCTAAATAGTTTGTCATTTAGCAAACAACTTTTGCTCTTTGAATTAAAAACTAATTTAGGTGAGAATTGTTTCTTTCTTTGTCTTTGTACGAACTTTCGAACTTGTCAAACTTTTACTGTTCTTTTATAACTTTGGATCCTTAAATTATTCAAAACGATCCATTCCTTCGAGCAATTTTTCAAATATACCATGCTCGGCAAATCGCATCATTTGGCCTAAATAGTATACAACAATTTTTTAACATCAGTTCCATAAAGTATACAACAAGATCCATTTTTTAGAGCAATTTTTCGAACATTCCATCCAAGGGAAGTCGCATCATTTGGTCTAAATAATTTGTCATTCTGCGAACAAGTTTTGGTCTTTAAATTAAAAACTTATTACGTGAGAATTGTTTCCCTCTTTGTTCTTGGACGAACTTTCGAAATTTTAAAACTTTTATGTGTTATTTTTTAACTTAAGTTCCCTAAAGTATTCAACAAGATTCATTCCTTCGAGCAATTTTTCGAACATTCCATGCTCGGTAAATCGCATCATTTGGCCTAAATAGTTTTTCATTTTGCAAACAAGTTTTGGTGCAAGTTTTGGCCTTTGAATTAAAAACTTATTTACTTGAGAATTGTTTCTCTCTTTGTTCTTGGATGAAGTTTCGAACCTGTCAAACTTTTACTAGTTCTTTTATAACTTTGGAACCTTAAAGTATTCAAGACGATCTATTCTTTCGAGCAATTTGCTGAACATTCCATGCTCGGGAAATCGCACCATTTGGTCTAAATAATTTGTCATTCTGCAAACAAGTTTTGGTCTTTAAACTAAAAACTTATTACGTGAGAATTGTTTCTCTCTTTGTTCTTGGACGAACTTTTGAACTTGTCGAACTTTTACGAGTTATTTTTTAACTTCTGTTCCCAAAAGTATTCAACAAGACCATTTTTTAGAGCAATTTTTCGAACATTCCATCCATGGGAAATCGCATCATTTGGTCTAAATAGTTTGTCGTTTTGCAAACAACTTCTGGTCGTTGAATTAAAAACTTATTTACGTGAGAATTGTTTCTCTCTTTGTTCTTGGACGAAATTTCGAACTTGTCAACCTTTTACTAGTTCTTTTATAACTTTGGAACCTTAAAGTATTCAAGACGATCCATTCATTTCAGCAATTTTCTGAATTTTCCAAGCTCGAGAAATCGCATCATTTGGTCTAAATAGTTTGTCGTTTTGCAAACAAGTTTTGGTCGTTGAATTAAAAACTTATTTACGTGAGAATTGTTTCTCGCTTTGTTCTTGGATGAACTTTCGAACTTGTCGAACTTTTACTAGTTCTTTCATAACTTTAGATCCTTAAAGTATTCAAGACGAGCAATTTTTCGAAAATTTCATGCTCGGTAAATCGCATCATTTGGCCTAAATAGTTTGTCATTTTGCAAACAAGTTTTGGTCTTTGAATTAAAAACTTATTTACGTGAGAATTGTTTCTCTCTTTGTTCTTGGACGAAGTTTCGAACCTGTCAAACTTTTACTAGTTCTTTTATAACTTTGGATCCTTCAATTATTCATGACGATCTATTCTTTCGAGCAATTTTCTAAACATTCCATGGTCGAGAAATCGCATCATTTGGTCTAAATAATTTGTCATTTTGCAAACAACTTTTGGTCTTTAAATTAAAAACTTATTACGTGAGAATTGTTTCTCTCTTTGTTCTTGGACGAACTTTCGAACTTGTCGAACTTTTACGAGTTATTTTTTAACTACAGTTCCCTAAAGTATTCAACAAGGTTCAATTTTTTAGTGCAATTTTTCAAACATTCCATCCTTGGGAAATCGCGTCACTTGGTCTAAATAGTTTGTCATTTTGTAAACAAGTTTTGGTCTTTAAATTAAAAACTTATTTACGTGACAATTGTTTCTCTCTTTGTTCTTGGACGAACTTTCGAACCTGACAACCTTTTACTAGTTCTTTTATAACTTTGGAACCTTAAAGTATTCAAGGCGATCCATTCATTTCAGCAATTTTCCAAATTTTCCAAGCTCAGTAAATCGTATCATTTGGTCTAAATAGTTTGTCATTTTGCAAACAAGTTTTGGTCGTTGAATTAAAAACTTATTTACGTGAGAATTGTTTCTCTCTTTGTTCTTGGACGAACTTTCGAACTTGTCAAACTTTTACTAGTTCTTTTATAACTTTGGATCCTTAAAGTATTCAAGACGATCCATTCATTTCAGTAATTTTTCGAATTTTCCATGCTCGGCAAATCGCATCATTTGGTCTAAATAGTTTGTCATTTAGCAAACAACTTTTGCTCTTTGAATTAAAAACTTATTTAGGTGAGAATTGTTTCTTTCTTTGTCTTTGTACGAACTTTCGAACTTGTCAAACTTTTACTGTTCTTTTATAACTTTGGATCCTTAAATTATTCAAGACGATCCATTCCTTCGAGCAATTTTTCAAATATACCATGCTCGGCAAATCGCATCATTTAGCCTAAATAGTTTGTCATTTTGCAAACAAGTTTTGGCCTTTGAATTAAAAACTTATTTACGTGAGAATTGTTTCTCTCTTTGTTACTAGACGAACTTTCGAAATTTTAAAACTTTTATGAGTTATTTTTTAACTTCAGTTCCCTAAAGTATTCAACAAGATCCATTCCTTCGAGCAATTTTTCGAACATTGCATGCTCGGGAAATCGTATCATTTGGTCTAAATTGTTTGTCATTTTGCAAACAACTTTTGGTCTTTGAATTAAAAACTTATTTACGTGAGAATTGTTTCTCTCTTTGTTCTTGGACGAACTTTCGAAATTTTAAAACTTTTATGAGTTATTTTTTAACTTCAGTTCCCTAAAGTATTCAACAAGATCCATTCCTTCGAGCAATTTTTCGAACATTCCATGCTCGGGAAATCGCATCATTTGGTCTAAATAGTTTGTCATTTTGTAAACAAGTTTTGGTCTTTGAATTAAAAACTTATTTACGTGAGAATTGTTTCTCGCTTTGTTCTTGGATGAACTTTCGAACTTGTCAAACTTTTACTAGTTCTTTCATAACTTTAGATCCTTAAAGTATTCAAGATGATCCATTCCTTCGAGCAATTTTTCGAAAATTCCATGCTCGGTAAATCGCATCATTTGGCCTAAATAGTTTGTCATTTTGCAAACAAGTTTTGGTCTTTGAATTAAAAACTTATTTACGTGAGAATTGTTTCTCTCTTTGTTCTTGGACGAAGTTTCGAACCTGTCAAACTTTTACTAGTTCTTTTATAACTTTGGATCCTTCAATTATTCATGACGATCTATTCTTTCGAGCAATTTTCTAAACATTCCATGGTCGAGAAATCGCATTATTTGGTCTAAATAATTTGTCATTTTGCAAACAACTTTTGGTCTTTAAATTAAAAACTTATTACGTGAGAATTGTTTCTCTCTTTGTTCTTGGACGAACTTTCGAACTTGTCGAACTTTTACGAGTTATTTTTTAACTTCAGTTCCCTAAAATATTCAACAAGATCCATTTTTTAGAGCAATTTTTCGAACATTCCATCCTTGGGAAATCGCGTCACTTGGTCTAAATAGTTTGTCATTTTGTAAACAAGTTTTGGTCTTTGAATTAAAAACTTATTTAGGTGACAATTGTTTCTCTCTTTATTCTTGGACGAACTTTCGAACCTGACAACCTTTTATTAGTTCTTTTATAACTTTGGAACCTTAAAGTATTCAAGACGATCCATTCATTTCAACAATTTTCCAAATTTTCCAAGCTCAGTAAATCGTATCATTTGGTCTAAATAGTTTGTCGTTTTGCAAACAAGTTTTGGTCGTTGAATTAAAAACTTATTTACGTGAGAATTGTTTCTCTCTTTGTTCTTGGATGAACTTTTGAACTTGTCAAACTTTTACTAGTTTATAACTTTGGATCCTTAATGTATTCAAGACGATCCATTCATTTCGGCAATTTTCCGAATTTTCCATGCTCGGTAAATCGTATCATTTGGTCTAAATAGTTTGTCGTTTTGCAAACAAGTTTTGGTCGTTGAATTAAAAACTTATTTACGTGAGAATTGTTTCTCTCTTTGTTCTTGGACGAACTTTCGAACTTGTCAAACTTTTCCTAGTTTATAACTTTGGATCCTTAATGTATTCAAGACGATCCATTCATTTCAGCAATTTTCCGAATTTTCCATGCTCGGCAAATCGCATCATTTGGCCTAAATAGTTTGTCATTTTGCAAACAAGTTTTGGTCTTTGAATTAAAAACTTATTTACGTGAGAATTGTTTCTCTCTTTGTTCTTGGACGAACTTTCAAAATTGTAAAACTTTTATGAGTTATTTTTTAACTTCAGTTCCCTAAATTATTCAACAAGATCCATTCCTTCGAGCAATTTTTCGAACATTCCATGATAGGGAAATCGCATCATTCGGTCTAAATAGTTTGTCATTTTGTAAACAAGTTTTGGTCTTTGAATTCAAAACTTATTTACGTGAGAATTGTTTCTCTCTTTGTTCTTGGACAAAGTTCCGAACCTATCAAACTTTTACTAGTTCTTTTATAACTTTGGATCCTTAAAGTATTCAAGACGATCTATTCTTTCGAGCAATTTTCTGAACATTCCATGCTCGGGAAATCACACCATTTGGTCAAAATAATTTGTCATTTTGCAAACAAGTTTTGGTCTTTAAATTAAAAACTTATTACATGAGAATTGTTTCTCTCTTTGTTCTTGGACGAACTTTCGAACTTGTCAAACTTTTACGAGTTATTTTTTAACTTCAGTTCCCTAAACTATTCAACAAGATCCATTTTTTAGAACAATTTTTCGAACATTCCATCCTTGGGAAATAGCGTCACTTGGTCTAAATAGTTTGTCATTTTGTAAACAACTTTTGGTCTTTGAATTAAAAACTTATTTACGTGAGAATTGTTTCTCTCTTCGATTTTGGACGAAATGTCAAACCTGTCAAACTTTTACTAGTTCTTTTATAACTTTGGATCCTTAAACTATTCAAGACGATCTATTCTTTAAAGCAATTTTCTGAACATTCCATGCTCGGAAAATCGCATCATTTGGTCTAAATAATTTGTTATTTTGCAAACAAGTTTTGGTCTTTAAATTAAAAACTTATTACGTGAGAATTGTTTCTCTCTTTGTTCTTGGACGAACTTTCAAACTTATCGAGCTTTTACAAGTTATTTTTTAACTTTAGTTCCCTAAACTATTCAACAAGATCCATTTTTTAGAGCAATTTTTCGAACATTCCATCCTTGGGAAATCGCGTCACTTGGTCTAAATATTTTTTCATTTTGTAAACATGTTTTGGTCTTTCAATTAAAAACTTATTTACGTGAGAATTGTTTCTCTCTTTGTTCTTGGACGAACTTTCGCACTTGTCAACCTTTTACTAGTTCTTTTATAACTTTGGATCCTTAAAGTATTCAAGACGATCCATTCATTTCAGCAAATTTTCGAATTTTCCATGGTCGGCAAATCGCATCATTTGGTCTAAATACTTTGTAATTTTCCAAACAAGTTTTGGTCGTTGAATTAAAAACTTATTTATGTGAGAATTGTTTCGCTCTTTGTTCTTGGACGAACTTTCGAAGTTGTCAAACTTTTACTAGTTCTTTCATAACTTTAGATCCTTAAAGTATTCAAGACGATCCATTCCTTTGAGCAATTTTTCGAATATTTCATGCTTGGGAAAACGCATCATTTGGTGTAAATAGTTTGTCATTTAGCAAACGACTTTTGGTCTTTGAATTAAAAAGTTATTTACGTGAGAATTGTTTCTTTCTTTGTCTTTGTACGAACTTTCGAACTTGTCAAACTTTTACTAGTTCTTTTATAACTTTGGATACTTAAATTGTTCAAGACGATCCGTTCCTTCGAGCAATTTTTCAAATATTTCATGCTCGGCAAATCACGCCATTTGGCCTAAATTGTTTGTCATTTTGCAAACAAGTTTTGGTCTTTGAATTAAACACTTATTACGTGAGAATTGTTTCTCTCTTTATTCTTGGACGAACTTTCGAACTTATCGAGCTTTTACTAGTTATTTTTTAACTTTAGTTCCCTAAAGTATTCAACAAGATCCATTTTTTAGAGCAATTTTTCGAACATTCCATCCTTGGGAAATCGCGTCACTTGGGTTAAATATTTTGTCATTTTGTAAACAAGTTTTGGTCTTTCAATTAAAAACTTATTTACATGAGAATTGTTTCTCTCTTTATTCTTGGACGAACTTCCGAACTTGTCAACCTTTTACTAGTTCTTTTATAACTTTGGATCCTTAAAGTATTCAAGACAATCCATTCCTTCGAGCAATTTTTCGAATATTCCATGCTCGGGAAATCACGTCATTTGGTCTAAATAGTTTGTCATTTAGCAAACAACTTCTGGTCTTTGAGTTAAAAACTTATTTATGTGAGAATTGTTTCTCTCTTTGTTCTTGGACGAACTTCCGAACTTGTCAAACTTTTACTCATTCTTTTATAACTTGGGATCCTTAAAGTATTCAAGACGATCCATTCATTTCAGCAGTTTTTCGAATTTTCCATCCTCGGCAAATCACATCATTTGGTCTAAATAGTTTGTTGTTTTGGAAACAAGTTTTGGTCGTTGAATTAAAAACTTATTTACGTGAGAATTGTTTCTCTCTTTGTTCTTGGACGAACTTTCGAACTTGTCGAACTTTTACGAGTTATTTTTTAACTTCAGTTCCCTAAAGTATTCAACAAGATCCATTTTTAAAGCAATTTTTCGAACATTCCATCCTTGGGAAATCGCGTCACTTGGTCTAAATAGTTTGTTATTCTGTAAACCAGTTTTGGTCTTTGAATTAAAAACTTATTTACGTGAGAATTGTTTCTCTCTTTGTTCTTGGATGAACTTTCGAACTTGTCAAACTTTTACTAGTTCTTTCATAACTTTAGATCCTTAAAGTATTCAAGACGATTCATTCCTTCGAGCAATTTTTCGAATATTCCATGCTCGGGAAATCGCGTCATTTGGTCTAAATAGTTTGTCATTTAGCAAACAACTTCTGGTCATTGAGTTAAAAACTTATTTATGTGAGAATTGTTTCTCTCTTTGTTCTTGGACGAACTTCCGAACTTGTCAAACTTTTACTCATTCTTTTATAACTTGGGATCCTTAAAGTATTCAAGACGATCCATTCATTTCAGCAGTTTTTCGAATTTTCCATCCTCGGCAAATCACATCATTTGGTCTAAATAGTTTGTTGTTTTGGAAACAAGTTTTGGTCGTTGAATTAAAAATTTATTTACGTGAGAATTGTTTCTCTCTTTGTTCTTGGATGAACTTCCAAACTTGTCAAACTGTTACGAGTTATTTTTTAACTTCAGTTCCCTAAACTATTCAACAGGATCCATTTTTTAGCGCAATTTTTCGAACATTCCATCCTTGGGAAATCGCGTCACTTGGTCTAAATATTTTGTCATTTTGTAAACAAGTTTTGGTCTTTCAATTAAAAACTTATTTACGTGAGAATTGTTTCTCTCTTTGTTCTTGGACTAACTTCCGCACTTGTCAACCTTTTACTAGTTCTTCTATAACTTTGGATCCTTAAAGTATTCAAGACGATCCATTCATTTAAGCAAATTTTCGAATTTTCCATGGTCGGCAAATCGCATCATTTGGTCTAAATAGTTTGTCATTTTGCAAACAAGTTTTGGTCGTTGAATTAAAAACTTATTTATGTGAGAATTGTTTGTCTCTTTGTTCTTGGACGAACTTCCGAACTTGTCAAACTTTTACTCATTCTTTTATAACTTGGGATCCTTAAAGTATTCAAGACGATCCATTCATTTCAGCAGTTTTTCGAATTTTCCATCCTCGGCAAATCACATCATTTGGTCTAAATAGTTTGTTGTTTTGGAAACAAGTTTTGGTCGTTGAATTAAAAACTTATTTACGTGAGAATTGTTTCTCTCTTTGTTCTTGGATGAACTTTCAAACTTGTCAAACTGTTACGAGTTATTTTTTAACTTCAGTTCCCTAAACTATTCAACAGGATCCATTTTTTAGCGCAATTTTTCGAACATTCCATCCTTGGGAAATCGCGTCACTTGGAATAAATATTTTGTCATTTTGTAAACAAGTTTTGGTCTTTCAATTAAAAACTTATTTACGTGAGAATTGTTTCTCTCTTTGTTCTTGGACTAACTTCCGCACTTGTCAACCTTTTACTAGTTCTTCTATAACTTTGGATCCTTAAAGTATTCAATACAATCCATTCATTTAAGCAAATTTTCGAATTTTCCATGGTCGGCAAATCGCATCATTTGGTCTAAATAGTTTGTCATTTTGCAAACAAATTTTGGTCGTTGAATTAAAAACTTATTTATGTGAGAATTGTTTCTCTCTTTGTTCTTGGACGAACTTTCGAAGTTGTCAAACTTTTATTAATTCTTTCATAACTTTAGATCCTTAAAGTATTCAAGATGATCCATTCCTTTGAGCAATTTTTCGAATATTTCATGCTTGGGAAAACGCATCATTTGGTGTAAATAGTTTGTCATTTAGCAAACAACTTTTGGTCTTTGAATTAAAAAGTTATTTACGTGAGAATTGTTTCTTTCTTTGTCTTTGTACGAATTTTCGAACTTGTCAAACTTTTACTAGTTCTTTTATAACTTTGGATACTTAAATTGTTCAAGACGATCCGTTCCTTCGAGCAATCATTTGGCCTATATTGTTTGTCATTTTGCAAACAAGTTTTGGTCTTTGAATTAAAAACTTATTTACGTGAGAATTGTTTCACTCTTTGTTCTTGGAAGAACTTTTGAAATTGTCAAACTTTTATGAGTTATTTTTTAACTTCAGTTCCCTAGAGTATTCAACAAGATCCATTCCTTCGAGCAACTTTTCGAACATTCCATGCTCGGGAAATCGCATCATTTGGTCTAAATATTTTGTCATTTTGTAAACGACTTTTGGTCTTTGAATTAAAAACTTATTTACGTGAGAATTGTTTCTCTCTTCGATCTTGGACGAAGTGTCAAACCTGTCAAACTTTTACTAGTTCTTTTATAACATTTGATCCTTAAAGTATTCAAGACGATCTATTCTTTAAAGCAATTTTCTGAGCATTCCATGCTCGGTAAATCGCATCATTTGGTCTAAATAATTTGTTATTTTGCAAACAAGTTTGGTCTTTAAATTAAAAACTTATTACGTGAGAAGTGTTTCTCTCTTTGTTCTTGGACGAACTTTCGAACTTATCGAGCTTTTACAAGTTATTTTTTAACTTTAGTTCCCTAAAGTATTCATCAAGATCCATTTTTTAGAGCAATTTTTCGAACATTCCATCCTTGGGAAATCGCGTCACTTGGTCTAAATATTTTGTCATTTTGCAAACAAGTTTTGGTCTTTGAATTAAAAACTTATTTACGTGAGAATTGTTTCACTCTTTGTTCTTGGACGAACTTTTGAAATTGTCAAACTTTTATGAGTTATTTTTTAACTTCAGTTCCCTAGAGTATTCAACAAGATCCATTCCTTCGAGCAACTTTTCGAACATTCCATGCTCGGGAAATCGCATCATTTGGTCTAAATATTTTGTCATTTTGTAAACGACTTTTGGTCTTTGAATTAAAAACTTATTTACGTGAGAATTGTTTCTCTCTTCGATCTTGGACGAAGTGTCAAACTTGTCAAACTTTTACTAGTTCTTTTATAACATTTGATCCTTAAAGTATTCAAGACGATCTATTCTTTAAAGCAATTTTCTAAGCATTCCATGCTCGGTAAATCGCATCATTTGGTCTAAATAATTTGTTATTTTGCAAACAAGTTTGGTCTTTAAATTAAAAACTTATTACGTGAGAAGTGTTTCTCTCTTTGTTCTTGGACGAACTTTCGAACTTATCGAGCTTTTACAAGTTATTTTTTAACTTTAGTTCCCTAAAGTATTCATCAAGATCCATTTTTTAGAGCAATTTTTCGAACATTCCATCCTTGGGAAATCGCGTCACTTGGTCTAAATATTTTGTCATTTTGTAAACAAGTTTTGGTCTTTCAATTAAAAATTTATTTACGTGAGAATTGTTTCTCTCTTTGTTCTTGGACGAACTTCCAAACTTGTCAACCTTTTACTAGTTCTTTTATAACATTGGATCCTTAAAGTATTCAAGACGATCCATTCCTTCGAGCAAGTTTTCGAATATTCCATGCTCGGGAAATCGCATCATTTGGTCTAAATAGTTTGTCATTTAGCAAACAACTTCTGGTCTTTGAATTAAAAACTTATTTACGTGATAATTGTTTCTCTCTGTGTTCTTGGACGAACTTCCGAACTTGTCAAACTTTTACTCATTCTTTTATAACTTTGGATCCTTAAAGAATTCAAGACGATCCATTCATTTCAGCAATTTTTCGAAAATTCCATGCTCGGCAAATCGCATCATTTGGTCTAAATAGTTTGTTGTTTTGCAAACAAATTTTGGTCGTTGAATTAAAAACTTATTTATGTGAGAATTGTTTCGCTCTTTGTTCTTGGACGAACTTTCGAAGTTGTCAAACTTTTACTAGTTCTTTCATAACTTTAGATCCTTAAAGTATTCAAGACGATCCATTCCTTTGAGCAATTTTTCGAATATTTCATGCTCGGGAAAACGCATCATTTGGTGTAAATAGTTTGTCATTTAGAAAACAACTTTTGGTCTTTGAATTAAAAAGTTATTTACGTGAGAATTATTTATTTCTTTGTCTTTGTACGAACTTTCGAACTTGTCAAACTTTTACTAGTTCTTTTATAACTTTGGATACTTAGATTGTTCAAGACGATCCGTTCCTTCGAGCAATTTTTCAAATATTTCATGCTCGGCAAATCACGTCATTTGGCCTAAATTGTTTGTCATTTTGCAAACAAGTTTTGGTCTTTGAATTAAAAACTTATTTACATGAGAATTGTTTCTCTCTTTGTTCTTGGACGAACTTTCGAAATTGTCAAACTTTTATGAGTTGTTTTTTAACTTCAGTTCCCTAAAGTATTCAACAAGATCCATTCCTTCGAGCAATTTTTCGAACATTCAATGCTCGGGAAATCGCATCATTTGGTCTAAATAGTTTGTCATTTTGTAAACAACTTTTGGTCTTTGAATTATAAACTTATTTACGTGAGAATTGTTTCTTTCTTTGTTCTTGGACGAAGTTTCAAACCTGTCAAACTTTTACTAGTTCTTTTATAACTTTGGATCCTTTAAGTATTCAAGACGATCAATCCTTTCGAGCAATTTTCTGAACAATCCATGCTCGGGAAATCGCATCATTTGGTCTAAATAATTTGTCATTTTGCAAATAAGTTTTGGTCTTTAAATTAAAAACTTATTACGTGAGAATTGTCTCTGTCTTTGTTCTTGGACGAACTTTCGAACTTGTCGAACTTTTACGAGTTATTTTTTAACTTCACTTCCCTAAAGTATTCAACAAGATCCATTTTTTAATGTAATTTTTTGAACATTCCATCCTTGGGAAATCGCGTCACTTGGTCTAAATAGTTTATCATTTTGTAAACATGTTTTGGTCTTTGAATTAAAAACTTATTTACGTGAGAATTATTTCTCTCTTTGTTCTTGGACGAACTTCCAAACTTGTCAAACTCTTACGAGTTGTTTTCTAACTTCAGTTCCCTAAAGTATTCAATAAGATCCATTCCTTTGAGCAATTTTTAGAACATTCCATCCTTTGGAAATCGCATCATTTGGTCTAAATAGTTTGTCATTTGGAATACATGTTTTGGTCTTTGAATTAAAAACATATTTACGTGAGAATTATTTCGCTCTTTGTTCTTGGAGGAACTTTCGAACTTGTCAAACTTTTACGAGTTATTTTTTAACTTCGGTTCCCTAAAGTACTCAACAAGATTCATTCCTTAGAGCAATTTTTCGAACATTCCATGCCTGGGAAATCGCATCATTTGGTCTAAAAAGTTTGTCAGTTTGTAAACAAATTTTGGTCTTTGAATTAAAAACTTATTTACGTGAGAATTGTTTCTCTCTTTGTTCTTGGACGAACTTTTGAACTTGACAAACTTTTACTAGTTCTTTTATAACTTCGGATCCTTAAAGTATTCAAGACGATCCTTTTCTTCGAGTAATTTTCCGAATATTCCATACTTGGCAAATTCAATCATTTGGTCTAAATAGTTTGTCGTTTTGCAAACAAGTTTTGGTCGTTGAATTAAAAACTTATTTACGAGAGATTTGTTTCTCTCTCTATTCTTGGACGAACTTCCAAACTTGTCAAACTTTTACGAGTTATTTTTTAACTTCAGTTCCCTAAAGTATTCAACAAGATTCATTCCTTTGAGCAATTTTCCCAACATGCTATCCTTGGGAAATCGCATCATTTGGTCTAAATAGTTTATTATTTTGTATACAAGTTTTGGTCTTTGAATTAAAAAGTTATTTACATGAGAATTATTTCTCTCTTTGTTCTTGGACGAACTTCTGAACCTGTCAAACTTTTACGATATATTTTTTAACTTCAGTTCCCTAAAGTAATAAGAAGATCCATTCTTTTGAGCAATTTTCCGAACATTCCATCCTTGAGAAATCACATCATTTAGTCTAAATAGTTTGTCATTTTGTATACAAGTTTTTTTCTTCGAATTAAAAACTTATTTACGTGAGAATTGTTTCTCTCTTTGTTCTTGGATGAACTTTCGAACTTGTCAAACTTTTACTAGTTCTTTTATAACTTCGGATCCTTAAAGTATTCAAGACGATCCTTTCCTTCGAGCAATTTTTCGAATATTCCGTACTCGGCAAATCGCATCATTTGGCCTAAATAGTTTTTCATTTTGCAAACAAGTTTTGGTCTTTGAATTAAAAACTTATTTACGTGAGAATTGTTTCTCTCTTTGTCTTTGTACAAACTTTCGAACTTGTCAAACTTTTATGAGTTATTTTTTAACTTCGGTTCCCTAAAGTATTCAACAAGATCCATTCCTTAGAGCAATTTTCCGAACATTCCATGCTCGGGAAATCGCATCATTTGGTCTAAATAATTTGTCATTTTGTAAACAAGTTTTGGTCTTTGAATTAAAAACTTATTTACGAGAGAATTGTATCACTCTAGGTTCTTGGACAAACTCCGAACTTGTCCAACTTTGAGGAGATCTTTTATAACTTAACTTCCTTAAAGTATTCAAGACGACCCATTCCTTTGAGCATTTTTCTGAACATTCCATGCTCGAGGAATCGCATCATTTGGTCTAAATAATTTGTCATTCTGCAAACAAGTTTTGGTCTTTAAATGAAAAACTTATTACGTGAGAATTGTTTCTCTCTTTGTTCTTGGACGAACTTTTACGAGTTATTTTTTAACTTCAGTTCCCTAAAGTATTCAACAAGATCCATTTTTTAGAGCAATTTTTCGAACATTCTATCCTTGGGAAATCGCGTCACTTGGTCTAAATAGTTTGTCATTTTGTAAACCAGTTTTGGTCTTTGAATTAAAAACTTATTTACTTGAGAATTGTTTCTCTCTTTGTTCTTGTATGAACTTTCAAACTTGTCAAACTTTTACTAGTTCTGTCATAACTTTAGATCCTC
Organism: Kokia cookei; assembly: GCA_039519145.1. Taxonomy (NCBI): domain Eukaryota; kingdom Viridiplantae; phylum Streptophyta; class Magnoliopsida; order Malvales; family Malvaceae; genus Kokia; species Kokia cookei. Next base: position 18,720,249 of record CM076905.1, read on the forward strand.
AAAGTATTCAAGACGATTCATTCCTTCTAGCAATTTTTCGAACATTCCATGCTCGAGAAAACGCATCATTTGGTCTAAATAGTTTGTCATTTTGCAAACAAGTTTTGGTCTTTGAATTAAAAACTTATTTACGTGAGAATTGTTTCTCACTTTGTTCTTGGATGAACTTTCAAAATTGTAAAACTTTTCTGAGTTATTTTTTAACTTCAGTTCCCTAAAATTTTCAACAAGATCCATTCCTTCGAGCAATTTTTCGAACATTCCATGCTCGAGAAATCGCATCATTTGGTCTAAATAGTTTGTCATTTTGTAAACAATTTTTGGTCTTTGAATTAAAAACTTATTTACGTGAGTATTGTTTCTCTCTTTGTTCTCGGACAAAGTTCCGAACCTGTCAAACTTTTACTAGTTCTTTTATAACTTTGGATCCTTAAAGTATTCAAGACGATCTATTCTTTCGAGCAATTTTTTGAACATTCCATGCTCGGGAAATCGCACCATTTGGTCTAAATAATTTGTCATTTTGCAAACAAGTTTTGGTCTTTAAATTAAAAACTTATTGCGTGAGAATTGTTTCTCTCTTTATTCTTGGACGAACATTCAAACTTGTCAAACTTTTACGTGTTATTTTTTAACTTCAGTTCCCCAAAGTATTCAACAAGATCCATTTTTTAGAGCAATTTTCCGAACATTCCATTCTTAGGAAATCGCATCATTTGTTCTAAATAGTTTGTCATTTGGTAAACAAGTTTTGGTCGTTGAATTCAAAACTTATTTACGTGAGAATTGTTTCTCTCTTTGTTCTTGGATGAACTTCCAAACTTTTCAAACTTTTAGTAGTTCTTTTATAACTACGGATCCTTACAGTATTCATGAAGATCCTTCCTTTCAGCAATTTTCCGAATATTCCATGCTCGGCAAATCGTATCATTTGGTCTAAATAGTTTGTCATTTTGCAAACAAGTTTTGGTCTTTGAATTAAAAACTTATTTATGTGAGAATTGTTTCTCTCTTTGTTCTTGGATGAACTTTCAAACTTGTCAAACTTTTACGAGTTATTTTTTAACTTCTGTTCCCTAAAGTATTCGACAAGATCCATTCCTTAGAGAAATTTTCCAAACATTCCATGCTTGGGAAATTGTATCATTTGGTCTAAATAGTTTGTCATTTTGTAAACAAGTTTTCGTCATTGAATTAAAAACTTGTTTAGGAGAGAATTGTATCTCTCTTGGTTCATGGACGAACTCCCGAACATGTCAAACTTTGGGAAATCGCATCATTTGGTCTAAATATTTTGTCATTTTGTATACAAGTTTTGGTCTTTGAATTAAAATCTTATTTACGTGAGAATTGTTTCTCTCTTTGTTCTTGGCCACTGTAGGATTGTTGTTACCTTTTCTTGGCCAACTTCGAGACCTTCAGAGCTAACCACAAATCCTAGAAAAATAAACTTGTTAGTACAAAAGAAACTTCTTAAGATTTGCAAATAAAGTCACCTTCCTTAGTATCTCCAAAACAAATTTCTAATGATGTATATGTTCTTCCAAAGACTTACTATAAATCAAGATATCATTAAAATATACTACACAGAATTTACCAATGAAGGATCGAAGAACATGATTCATTAACTGCATAAAAGTGCTAGTTGCGTTCGTTAGGCCAAAGGGCATAACCAACCACTCATACAAACCGTGTTTGGTTTTGAAATCAGTCTTCCATTTGTCTCCTCTCATTTATATTTGATGATAACCACTCTTGAGATCAACTTTAGAGAAAATGCGAGCTCCACTTAGCTCGTCCAACATGTCATCTAAGCGTGGGATCAGGTGTCAATACTTGATGTTGATCTTATTGACCACGTGACAAGCAATGTACATGCGCCAAAAGCCATCCTTCTTAGGTACCAATAGCATAGGCACAGCACATGGACTTAAGCTCTCTCGAACATACCATTTTTCCATTAGCTCGGTAACTTGCCTTTATAGCTCTTTAATTTCTTAGGGTTGGTTCGATAAGCTGGTCGATTAGAATAGTGGCTCCGAGAATAAAATCTATTTGATGCTCAATGCCTCTAATGGGCGGCAATCCACTTGGGTATCTTCTGGAAACATATCCTCGAATTCCTACAGCAAAGACATAATAGAAGAAGGAAGAGAGTTATCTAAATCGTTAGTACTAAACAAACTTTCCTTGTACATAAGCATAAGCAAAGGTTGCTTTAAAAGCATGGATTTTCTGATTTCTCTCTCTCTTGTAACATCACAATTTTTCCATCTCACTTTCTCCTTTTCTCTCATTCTTCTCTCATGTTTTTACCTCATTCTATCTATTTTCTTTTGCTTTCATTTTGCTATTTTCTCTCTTCTTTTGCATTTCTGATTTTTCTCACACTCATCTTTTTCTTTTTCTTTCAATTTTTGAAACGAATTTTGTAAACAAGATCCCTTTGATCTTTATACACTTGTTTGGGAGTAAGTGGTGCCAAAGTAACATTCTTTCCTTGGTGGTTAAAAGTATATCGGTTGGTACAACCATCATGCACTACTCAATGATCAAATTGTCATGGTCTCCCTAACAGCAAGTGACTAGGGTGCATTGGCACTACATCATAAAGAACTTCATCACAATACTTGCCAATCAAAAAAGTGACAACAACTTGCTTAGTAACTTTGAGCTCTCCATCGTCATTGAGCCATTGAAGCTTGTAAGGGGGTGGATGATTGGTTGTTTCTAGGCCAAGTTTTTCTATCAATAAGAAACTAGCAACGTTAGTGCAACTACCACCATCAATAATAACACTACATACCTTTCCTTGGACATGGCAGCGTGTATGAAAAATGTTTTCACGTTGTTGCTCACTCTCCATGGTTTGGATGCTCATGCTTTGTTTAATGACAAGGATTTCCCCTTCTACAGCATACTCCAAGTCATTCTCCTCATCAATAGGTGATTCAGGCTCATCTTCTTTCTCGTGTTCGAATTCGATCTCACCATTGTCCCTTATAAACATGGAATTTTGGTTTGGACATTGGTTCGTAATATGGCCCCTCCCAAGGCATTTGAAACTTTTGATGTCTCGAGATCGATTTGGCACAACCTCGTTCTTTCCCTTGCTTGAATCTTCACTCGGTTATTAGGCTTGGACGTCCCAATATTATCTTTGGATCAAAAAGTGGTATCCTTTTTGTAGGTTCCTTGCCTCCATTTTGATGTAGAAACAGAATTAGTAAGGGGTCGGGTGGTATCTATTCTTTTCAATTGCTTCTACACTTTAAGTGCCATCTAACATATTAACAACTTCAACATAGTGTTGCAACTCTATTATGTTGGCGATGTCTCAATTGAGGTCGGCTAAAAACCTCGCCATGGTAGTCTCTCGATCTTCCTCAACATTAGCACGTATCATGACTATCTCCATCTCCTTGTAGTAATCTTCCACACTACGATTTCCTTGATTGAGATTTTGTAGCCTTTGATACAACTCTCAATGATAATGAGCGACTACAAACCTCTTTCTCATTATAGCTTTCATTTCAGCCTATGTAGACACGGGTCGTTCGCCATTTCGTCTCCTACTCAAAGTTAGCTGATCCCACCAAACAATAGCATAATCAGAGAATTTGTTGGCAGCAAGTTTTACCTTGTTATTTCTAAGTAGTTATGGCATTCAAAGATGAGTTCTATTTTATTTTCCCACTCCAAATAAGCTTTGGAGTTGGTTTTCCCTTGGAATGGAGGAATTGTCATCTTAATATTGCTAAGATTATCATTTACCCTCAATCCTCGATTTCTTTGACCTCGACGCCTTAAACTTCAATTGAAGGATTGATCACTCTCCATTTGATGATTGAGCATGGGAACGTCCTTAGTTCCAAATGTGAAGGTTTCAATAATTGAAGATGCGTTGCACGGATCTATGGGACCAATTACAAGGGCGAGGTAAAAAATAACTCGTAAAATTTGACAAGTTCAAAAGTTTGTTCAAGAAAAAAGAGAGAAACAATTCTCACATAAATAAGTTTTTAATTCAAAGAGCAAAACTTGTTTGCAAAATGACAGATTATTTAGACCAAATGATGTGATTTCCCGAGCATGGAATGTTCGAAAAATTACTCTAAGGAACTGATCTTGTTGAATACTTTAGGGAACCGAAGTTAAAAAATAACTCGTAAAAGTCTGACAAGTTCAAAAGTTCGTACAAAGACAAAGAGAGAAATAATTCTCACGTAAATAAGTTTTTAATTCAAAGATCAAAACTTGTTTACAAAATGACAAACTATTTAAACCAAACGATGCGATTTCCCGAGCATGGAATGTTCGAAAAATTGCTCGAAGGAATGGATCGTCTTGAATACTTTAAGGATCCGAAGTTATCAAAGAATTAGTAAAAATTTGACAAGCTCGGAAGTTCGTCCAAGAATAAAGAGAGAAACAATTCTCACGTAAATAAGTTTTTAATTCAAAGATCAAAACTTGTTTACAAAATGACATATTTAGATCAAATGATGGGATTTAGCATTGAATGTTCGGAAAATTGCTCTAAGGAATGGATTTTGTTGAATACTTTAGGGAACCGAAGTTAAAAAATAACTCGTAAAAGTTGGACAAGTTTGGAAGTTCGTCCAAGAACAAAGAGAGAAACAATTCTCACGTAAATAAGTTTTTAATTCAATGACCAAAACTTGTTTGCAAAATTACAAATTATTTAGACCTAATGATGTGATTTGTCGAGCATGAAATATTCGAAAAATTGCTAAAAGGAATGGATTGTATTAAATACTTTAAGGATCCGAAGTTATAAAAGAACTAGTGAAAGTTTGACAAGTTCGGAAGTTCGTCCAAGAACAAAGAGAGAAACAATTCTCACGTAAATAAGTTTTGAATTCAAAGACCAAAACTTGTTTACAAAATGACAAACTATTTAGACCAAATGATGAGATTTCCCAAGGATGGAATGTTTGGAAATTTGCTCTAAAAAATGGATCTTGTTGAATACTTTAGGGAAACGAAGTTAAAAATAACTCGTAAAAGTTTGACAAGTTCGAACGTTTGTCCAAGAACAAAGAGAGAAACAATTCTCACGTAATAATTTTTAATTCAAAGACCAAAACTTGTTTGCAAAATGACAAATTATATAGACCAAATGATGCGATTTCCCAAGCATGGAATGTTCAGAAAATTGCTCGAAAGGAAAGATCTTCTTGAATACTTTAAGGATCCAAAGTTAGAAAAGAACTAGTAAAAGTTTGACAAGTTCGGAAGTTCGTCCAAGAACAAAGAAAGAAACAATTCTCACGTAAATAAGTTTTTAATTCAAAGACCAAAACTTGTTTACAAAATGACAAACTATTTAGACCAAATGATGCGATTTCCCGAGCATGAAATGTTCACAAAATTGCTCTAAGGAATGAATCTTGTTGAATACTTTAGGGAATCGAAGTTAAAAAATAACTCGAAAAAGTTTGACAAGTTCGAAAGTTCATCCAAGAACAAAGAGAGAAACAATTCTCACGTAAATAAGATTTTAATTCAAAGACCAAAACTTGTATACAAAATGACAAACTATTTAGACCAAATGATGCAATTTCCCAAAATCGTCCATGAACCAAGAGAGATACAATTCTCTCGTAAACAAGTTTTTAATTCAATGACTAAAACTTGTTTACAAAATGACAAACTATTTAGACTAAATGTTGTGATTTCCCAAGCATGGAATGTTCGAAAAATTGCTCTAAGTAATGGATCTTGTTGAATACTTTAAGGAACCGAAGTTAAAAAATAACTCGTAAAAGTTTGACAAGTTTGAAAGTTCATGCAAGAACAAAAAGAGAAACAATTCTCACGTAAATAAGTTTTTAATTCAAAGACCAAAACTTGTTTACAAAATGACAAACTATTTAGGCCAAATGATGCGATTTCCCGAGCATGGAATGTTCACAAAATTGCTCTAAGGAATGGATCTTGTTGAATACTTTAGGGAACCGAAGTTAAAAAATAACTCGTTTCTATCGAAGGTTTGTTCCTAATTTTAGCACTTTAGCTGTTCCCTTAATTGGAATTATCAAGAAAAACTCCAACTTTCATTGGGGTGAGAAGCAAGAGAAATATTTTAAATTGATTAAAGATTGTTTGACTAATGCACCGTTGTTATCCTTACCTGATTTTATAAAAAAATTTGAGATTGAATGTGATGCATCAGGAATAGGGATTGAAGCCGTGCTAACATAAGATAGGCGACCCATAGCCTACTTCAGTGAGAAATGAAATGGTGTTGTTCTCAATTACCCAACTTACGATAAGGAAATGTATGCATTAATCTGAGCATTGGAGACGTGGCAACACTATTTGTGGCTTAAGGAATTCGTCATTCACACTAACCACGAGGCATTGAAACATCTCAAGGGGCAAAACAAGTTGAACAAGAGACATGCCAAATGGGTTGAATTCCTAAAATCATTTCTTTATGTGATCAAGTACAAGAAAGGTAAAGAGAATATTGTTGTGGATGCATTGTGACGAAGGTACGCATTACTTAATAGCTTAGATTCTGAGTTACTTGGTTTTGCATATCTTAAAGAGCTTTATGAAAATGATTTTGATTTTTGTGAAGTTTATAAAGCTAGCGAAAAGGGTCCTTTTGAAAGATACCATAAGCATGATGGCTACCTTTTTAAGGAAGGTAAATTATGTATTCCTCAAGGTTCCATTCGAGATGTACTCGTAAAAGAGGTGCATGGTGGAGGTATCATGGGACATTTTGGAGTGGCCAAAACGTTAGCTATGCTCCATGAACATTTCTTTTGGCCTAAGATGAGACAAGATGTTGAGAGGGTTTGCAATCGATGCATTACTTGCAAGAAGGAAAAATCGTGCCTTAAACCCCATGGTCTGTACAGTTCCCGAAGCACCTTGGGTAGACAATTCTATGGACTTTGTATTAGGCCTTCCTAGAACTAAAATGGAAAAGACTCTATTTTTGTGGTAGTTGATAGGTTTTTTAAAATGACTCATTTCATACCATGCCACAAAATTAATGATGCTTTGAATGTAGCTAACTTGTTCTCCAGGGAAGTTGTTCGATTGCATGGAGTACAAAAAACAATTGTATCTGATCGCAATGCTAAATTTTTAAATTATTTTTGGAGGACTTTATGGAGCAAACTTGGTACTAAGTTACTATTTTTTACAACATGTCACCCACAAACGGATGACCAAACTGAAGTTGTGAATCGAGTGCTCTCTACCTTGTTAAGAGCAATCATTCAAAAGAAATTGAAAACATGAGAAAAATGTTTGCCACACATCGAATTTGCTTACAACCGTTCTGTACATTCGGCCACCAAGCATTCACCATTTAAAGTTGTTTACGATTTTAATTCTTTAACTTCTTTAGATTTAATTCCCTTACCTTCTAATCAACTTGTACATGTAGATGACAAGAAAAAGGCTGATTTGGTGAAAAATCTACACCAAAAAGTGAGAGAAAATATTGAGGAGAGAACCAAACAGTATGCAAGTAAAGCCAACAAAATATGTGAATGAGTAGTCTTCGAACCCGGAGATTTGGTATGGCTTCACGTGCGAAAAGAAATATTTTCAACTCAAAGAGGATCCGAGTTGCTACCACGAGGTGATTACCCTTTTCAAGTGCTGGAAAGAATTAATTAACATTCATACAAATTGAATCTTTCAAGTGAGTATATTATTAGTGCGAGCTTTAATGTTGCTAATCTATCCCTTTATGATGTGGGTGACGATTTGAGGACAAATCGCTTTGAAGAGGAAGGGGATGATGTGAGCATGAGTAGTGCGAACACTAATACTACAAGCATGGACCTTGCGAGCTTGAAAGTTGCGAACACACATAATGCAAACACTGAATGTTACGAACACTTGCGTTGTGAGCATAGAGGATGGGCGAGCCTCGAACGATCTAATAGAGTTACTTAGAAGACCAATCACGCGAGCACAAGTCAAAAAATTCAATCACACTATTAGGGGTTCAATTAAACGAATTTGGGAATACACTTCATGCATTTCATACAACCCATCATACTAAAGTTTTTGATTTGCTTACATTGGCAACATAAAATTTAGGGTTTGAAATTCAACAAAAAAATGATCTTTTAAACCTTGAAAGCATAGATTTAATTTGGGCTGAACTCAATCATTGACTGGAAAGAAAAGAAAAAAAAAAAAGATTGCCTTCAATCTAAATATGAACAAATAACTGTTATCTTCCAAAGTTTTCTTTTAAGTAACTTCTAAAACATGAAAAAAGAGCAAGGAATGACTCCGATAACGGTCTTTGTGTTGAATATTTTAGCGTCAATGCACTGGAAGGGGTTATGGGCGATGTTTAGATTTCATGGGGAAGTTTTGGACGCGTTTATTCCGGTGAAAAGGAGTAGGAATGCAAAAAGATTTGGTGTTGTTAGATTTAGCAATATGATGATGGATGCAAGGAGAGCGTTAAGTAGGTTAAATGGGTTTCTAATTATTAGTAATAGACTTTCGGTGGACAGATATAGAAGAAGAAGAGTAGAGGTGATGGGGAAAATGGAAAAAAAAGGATTATGAAATATCGAAAGAGGATTGTAGAGTGGAAAGAGGCGAATGTTCCTTGAAAAATTAATCTGGATTGATGAATACAGAGAATGTTAATGTCAGAACGGAGAAACATCTTGTTGCGATTCAGGGGCATGTGGAAGAGGAACAGTTATAGAAATTGAAAAGGTGTGTGGTGGGAGAAACTGCTACCTGCTTTGATATTAAGAACCTACAAGAAAGAATTGTAAAGGCAGGACTAGGAGAGATTAAAATCAGTAGGATACTAGGAAGATTCTTCTTGGTTGACATACTAGATGAGGAGTTGCTTGGGATCTTGAAGTAAAAGGACTGGGTTATTTTTGTGAGTTCTTTATTTCAATTGAATATTGGTCGAAAATGTCAAGGGTGGAAGAGAGGGTTGCTTGGATAGAAGTAGCTAGAATCCCGTTACATTGTTGGAACTACGAGACCTTCAAAAGAATAGTAGAAGTTTAGGAAGAGTTGATTTCGCTGGGTAAGAATCCGGACAAGGTTAGTAGTTTTGCTAATATGCCAATGCTGGTGAGCATAAAAAAACCAGAAAAATTTGATGATATAATTTACTTAGAGGTGGGGAAGACTAGATTTCTCATTAGAGTGGTAGAATAGGGGTTGTTTGAGGTCGACGATGGGATTCGGTCCTTGTTGGGTAACAATGGAGGCGAGGGGAAGAATTTGGAGAAGGGGAGGGCTAAATCCGTTGTGTCGGAATCTGAATCGGCAATTGGAACGGAACCAGTGATAAGAATTGAATCGGAGAAGTTTCAGGAGGGAAATCGAAATGGTTTGGAGGAAGCAATTATGGCAGATGGTAGAATTGGAAAAGAATGTTAGAAGATGTTGGAGGATGAATGAAATGAAGGGGAATAGAATTCAAGAAATAACAGATGTTGGAGGATGAATGAAATGAAGGGGAATAGAATTCAAGAAATAACAGGAATTTATCTGATAGGGAGCTTGAAGAGAATAGCAATATGGTTTAGGCTAGAGAGGCTATTCAGAATATGGGCTTGGCAAGTGAAATAGGTCTAAATGGGGGGATAGAATCACTAAATGATATGGGTTTGGATGTCGGCCTCATAAGGCAAGAAGGGCTGTCGTCTACGGGAGAGGAAAAGAGTTTGCTGGAAAACCAAAATTCTAAAACTGAAGCAGAAGAAGTGGGGTTAGAGGCAAGGGAGATTTGCCTGGATGTTGAAGATGAGTTCTTTAATTCAATTCAAAATAGGAAAAAGAATAAACAGTTGAACAAAAAAATCTGTTCAGTGCGGGTTATTCAAGATAGTGATTTGACATCCAAGGAAAATAAAAAAAGGGATAGGGCTTTGAGAATGGAAAAAGGAAGGAGAAAGGAAAGGAGTGCAAAGAAAATCACAAATCTATCATTGTCCGACCCGGATATCAGCAACGGAAAGAAGGTAATTTTAAGGGAAGCAAAGAAGACATGGGAAGTGGGGAAAAAATTAATATTCAGTGCGAGGGGAGATGAGAGGGAAGTAATCAAGGAAATTATGAGGCTCGAAGGGAAGTAACAAGGGAATCGTAGAGAACAGACAAAAACACAATGCCGTAATAGGTGAGATTTCGAAACTGGTTATTAATTTTTTTGGAGTATGAGTAGGAGGGATATGAGAATTGTTTCATGTAACATCAGGGGATTCGGATAGAAAGTTAAAATTGCAGTGGTGAGAAGATTAATTTGACTATATAGGGTGATTGTACGTTTTTTGCTAGATATAAAATTATTGGTGGTGTCTGTGGATTTAGTGAGAAGAATTTGGGGAGACGATAATTTTTATTTTAGATTTGCGTCAGCATTGGTAGTTCGAGAAGGGTAGTTACAATATGGGATAAAGAGTGTTTTTTTAAATGAATTAAGAATATTATGATAATCGTTTGGAAGTGTTTGAAGGAAAACAGTTGATCGAAGGATGAGAAGGTGTGCTGATTAATTTAACACGATGTTATATCACTCAAATTTGAGGGTTTTGATGTGGGTGAGGGCTGCACAAGATGAATTAAAACTACAAGAGATATCATGGTGGTTTAGTGTTTGCTACTATATGAAATCATGTAATATGGGGCTATTATTTCGAATGTTCTTTTAACAGATTTTAAGAGAGTAGGAGCTGATTCGGTAGTTAGTTTGCTTGGAACAATATGTTATTGTCAAGGGATATTGTTGAATTGTACTCTGGTAGATGGATGTTTTTGTGGGGGTGTTGCTATATTCTGCAGCTTAATGGATCAGATAATCCAATGCTCAAACTGTGTATTACTTCGATTGAGTAAAAAAAGAGATGAGGATGGAGTAGTGCGGGCACTATTTTCAGGATCATTTGCAGCACTGGGGGAGGACTCAGCTGAAGTAGGGGGATTAAGGTTGCATTGGAAGTAATTGAAGGATTAGGCTGGGTATAAAATTGCTCTTTGCTGATTGAAGTTGGGTCAAGTGCGGTGCTGATTGGTTGTTGAATAAGGAACAAAGACCACGGTTAATTCAACCGTTTGTTAAACGTCATCGATAGAAGAATTCTACAGGGGAGAAAATTGTATTTGTGAAAGTAGAGCAGCAAGGGAATGAAATAGCTAGTGCACTGGCTGTTGCAGGCATAAAGCATCCGGAAAGGTTTATGGCATGGTGGTAATTTCCATTATTTTAGAAATTATTTTAAGGGTGATTCTGTGGTATGATTTGTCAGCAAATTTCAAAGATTTAGTCACTTTATTGGTTTTCGTCTTTGGTGAGTTATTCAGATAAAGCTGTAGTTGGAGGTGACTTTCTTTATAATTGGTTGTATGTTTCTGTTTCGTTTTAGTTCTGTAGCTTGTGGCAAATATGGTGATGAAGCTAGTCTAGTTCTCAAGGATGCATTCTGTACTTTTGCATGGATAGGTTGCAGTTTTTGTTGTTAGGGATTCAAGATCTTTTTAGGTGCTGGTTCTGTCTATGGTTTGGTCAATGCTATATAATGGAGGGCAGGAAGTTTGGATGCAGCTATAAAGTTCAAAGAAGTTTTATTGTAATTGGTTCTAAGCTAAGGAGTTTTTGTTTGTCTTGTGTTTGGTTGGTCTGCTACATAAGTTGGCAGTTTCGACTTATCAGGGACTGGTTTTACCAATACCATTTTTTGTAATCTCATGATTGAGCAAAAAGCTTTGGATGTTATTAGATCCATGGGAGGGAAGCCTTTTGGGTCGATTATTGTTAGGAGGGTTGTCGAGGTGGGAGGGGTTGCTTTTTCTATAGCAGAATAGGCTGATAACGAGATGGCAGTAACATTAGCAAGGGCAAATCTGAATCGTGGTGATTGCATCAAAGTATGGTGGTGATTTTTAGTGAGGAAAGTAGAGCGATTGGATGTGTTTTTCCTCAGATTTGAATTCCTATGACTTTTTCTTTTATTTGAAATTGATGTCTTTGTTTTTATAAAAAAAAAAAAAAAAAAACAAAACAGCTTGAATGTAGCAAAAAAAAAAACTCAATTTAAAAGAAAATTTGGACTCGAAAATTATTTTGGACTATGAATCAAATTCAAAGTAGAGTTTGGCTTATGATTTTAAAACTCCTAATTTCACTTTTCTTTTCAATAATCACTAAAATTCAAAAATAATTAGCCTTAAAGATGTAAAAAGTCCTCAAACTTAAAAAAAAAAAAAACAATTAAGCCGATGCTTTTTCTCAGTCACTTTAACGGTCAATTATTAATGTTAATTGTTAAAAGTTTTTTTGATGCATTTTATATTTTTTTATGATTTTAATAAAATTTAAAATATTTATATTTTTACAATATTTATAATTTTTTTACTAATTTTTAATAAAATTTAAATATTTTTATTAAAAATTAATATTTTTTATAATTTTTATCGCATGTCACGCCATGGTTGTGACACGGGTGGATTTAACTGAAAATAATTAGAGGCAATTAACTTTAACGGTCAACAGTTAATGGTCAAAGAGCCTTTTTGGTGCATTTGACAGTTCAAGTACTAAAATGAGTGCAAAAAAATTCAGGGGCTTAATTGCTTTTTTTGAAAAATAATTAAGAGCTTTTTTTTATGCATTTTGAAAGTTCATGTATCCAATTGAGTGCAAATAAAAGTAGGAGTTTAAATTTTTTTTTAATATTTGATGGCCTTTTTGATGAATTTTAAAATTTCAAATACCTAATTGAGTGAAAAAAAGCAGGAGCTTAATTGCATTTCTTGGAAAATTTTGAGGGCTTTTTACTCCCTTAAGATAAATAACTATGCTCTGGACAGGGATTAGTGGATTGTTTTTGTTAATGTAAAACACGGATAATCAATGGGTTTTTTTGTATCCTCGAGTTTCCCTTATCTTTAAAGGGAAGAAATTTATTCTAACTCCTTTGAATCCCAACAATGTGTATGAAGATCAAATAAAAATGATGAAATTCTGTGAGGAGGTTAAGGGGAAAGGACAAACAAAAAAGACAAAGAAAAGAGGTCATTAATATTAAAAGTCGAAATTCAAACAGCCCAATGGTGAGTGAATCCTCTAGTGGTAAAAACAGAGTGCAAAGTCTATTTACAAGGGTGAAAGATGTGCGAAGAGCCTTGTCAAACAAACAGCCTTGTATCCTTGTGAGGTTTAGGCAAAATTATTTATCTTTAGCTGACCTTGGCAAAACTTTGCCTAGTGTGTTTAACTCTCTTTTGCAAGATTATGCGGATATTTTCAATAAGGCACCTAAAGGTTTACCACCTTTACGAGGATTTGAGCACCAAATTGATTTAGTACCCGGAGCATCCATTCCAAATTGAACAGCTTATCGAAGTAATCCCGAGAAAACAAAGGAGTTGCAAAGGCAAGTTGAGGAACTATTAGCCAAAAGGTACATTAGAGAGAGTTTAAGTCCTTGTGTCGTTCCTGTCTTATTGGTGCCTAAGAAAGATGGTTCATTTCGAATGTGTGTTAATTATCGTCCCATTAACAAAATTACGATAAAGTATAAACATCCAATCCTTATACTTGATGACATGCTTGATGAATTACATGGATAAACAATTTTCACAAAAATTGACTTAAAAAGTGGTTACCATCAAATTAGTATGAGGAAAGGAGATGAATGGAAAACAACCTTTAAAACTAAGTTTGGATTGTATGAATGGCTTGTTATGCCTTTTGGTCTAACTAATGCACCTAGTACGTTCATAAGGTTAATGAATCATGTTTTAAGACCTTATTTGGGTAAATTTGTGGTGGTATATTTTGATGATATTCTAATTTACTCAACTTCTTTGGATGATCATGTTTTTCGTGTTAAATCTATTTTGGACATTTTGCGAGCTGAACAATTATTTGCCAACCTTGATAAATGCACTTTTTGTTGTGATAAGCTAATCTTTTTAGGGTTTATAGTAAGTGCTCAAGGTATTCATGTCGATGAGGACAAAGTAAAGGCAATAAGGGAGTAGCCCACTCCTAAATCCATTATCGAGGTGAGATTTTTCCATGGTTTAACAAGTTTTTATAGACGTTTTATGAAGGATTTCTCCACTATTGCTGCCCTTTTAACTGAGGTTATTAAAAAATCAGTGGGCTTCAAGTGGGGTGAAGCTCAAGAAAAGGCATTTTAAGCCTTAAAGAATAAGTCATGCTCTACTCCAGTTCTTAAATTACCTGATTTCTCTAATACTTTTGAACTTGAATGTGATGCTTCAGGTATTGGAATTGGTGCTGTCTTGAAGCAAGATAAAAAGCCAATAGCATATTTCAGTGAAAAACTAAATGGGGCGTAACTGAACTACTTAATGTATGATACAGAGTTATTGGCATTTGTGTGAGCTCTCCACGTGTGGCAACATTACTAGCTGCCCAATCAGTTCGTTATACATATGAATCATGAGTCCCTCAAATGGCTAAAGGGACAAGGTAAGTTAAGCAAAAGACATGCAAGATGGGTGAAATTTATTGAAACATTCCCATATGTAATTAAGTACAAAATAGGCAAAGAGAATGTAGTTGGTGATGCCTTATCTCGTAGATATTTTTTGTTAACTACATTACATTCTAAAATCTTAGGATTTGAGCATATAAAAGATTTGTACCCAAATGATGCTGATTTTTCAAAGATCTTCGCTAATTGTGGGAATAGTGCTGTTGACAAATATTATCTTGTAGATGGATTTCTTTTTCGCCCAAACAAGTTATGTGTGCCTCCATGAGAGAGTTACTAATTCATGAGGGCCGATGGTGGAGGCTTAATGAGACACTTTGGTGTCGCCAAAACGCTAGATGTTCTACAAGAACACTTTTATTGGCCGCACATGAAGAAGGATGTTGACAAGGCATGTTCTAAATGCATTGCTTGTAAAGAAGCAAAATCTAAGGTAATGCCTCATGGACTCTATACTCCTTTACCAATTCCTTCTTCACCATGGGTAGATTTATCCATGGATTTCATTCTTGGTTTGCCTCGAACTAAAAAGGTCGAGATAGTATATTTGTTGTTGTTGACAGGTTCTCAAAAATGGCACACTTTATTCACAAAACAGATGATGCTACATATGTGGCGGACTTATTCTTTAGAGAGGTGGTGCGACTACATGGGATACCTTGCACAATTGTCTCTGACAAAGACGTAAAATTCCTCAGCCACTTTTTGAAGGTATTGTGGGGTAATCTTGGTACTAAATTATTATAGTCCACTACATTTCACCCCCAAACTGATGGACAAACAGAAGTAGTAAATCGAGTTTTAGGCACTTTGCTAGGAGCTGTTGTGGGTAAGAACCTTAAGAATTGGGAAGAATGTTTACCATTTGTTAAATTTGCATATAATCGATCTATTCACTCTACAACTGGCTATTCACCATTTGAACTTGTTTATGGTTTTAACCTACAAACTATACTTAGTCTTGTACCATTGACTATACAAAATATTTCTAGTTTGGATGGTGCAAAGAAAGCTGAATTGGTTAAGCCAATGCATGAAAAGCCAAAACAACGGATTGCCAAAAAAATGACATGAATTCCAACAGAGCTAACAATGGGCGCAAACAAGTTATCCTTGAACCAAGTGATTGGGTTTGGGTCCATATGCGCAAAGAGTGATATCCGAGTAAAAGGAGGACTAAATTAGACCCTAGGGGCGACAGACCTTGCCAAGTTCTAAAACGGATCAATGACAACACCTATCAAATAGATCTACCTAATGAGTATAATATAAGTTCTACTTTTAATATTGCTGACTTGTCTCCCTTTGATGTTTCAGATTCGAGGATGAATCTTTTTAAGGAAGAGGGGAATGATACGAGTCGCAAGGCCTAAAATCCAACGTATGAACATGATAGGCTCAATCTTCCTCGAGGACAAATAACGAGGTCAAAAGCTAAGTAAATTCGAGCAAAATTGAACGGGACCATCCAAGACTTCTTTACCAAGGCCCTGGATGCGCACATGATCGAAAAAGAAAATCAAGATTCACTTTTTTGTTTTCAAGAAAATCAAGAAACCGAATCTTGGTCCAATTATGCTGTTTCAAACAATTTCAAGAATCAAGAAAATCAAGATTGCAATTCTTGGAAAAAGAACCGAATCTTGCAGCCAAGGCACATTGGATTTCTTGTACGACCTTAAACGAGTCAATTTCGAGAGCAAACGCATCACAAGACCAAGTTCTTGCAAAAAGGCCCATTAAGATATCTACAAGTTCATCTTGAAGTTTAGAAAGTAATTTCATTGAATATCAGGCCAAATTATTAAAGTGGCCCAAATTGGAAAGTATTTAAATTTAAGTCCAATTTTTATTTTAATAAGTGGATCATCATGTAAGAATTCTGCCCAAGGAGCCCATTCAAACCCCTTTGGCCGAAATTCCTCATATCCACACTTAAATTTATTTTGTTTTTTATTTTATTTGATTAGCTGTCATGGCTAGAGTTCTATTAGGGTTAGGAAAGCTTATTTTGGGGGCCTATAAGTAGCATGGTCATTCCCTCCTTGAAAAAACACTTGATTTTGATTATTTTAAGTTAATAATAATTCTCTTTGAGTTTTTCTTCAAGAATTGCTCTTGAGGTTTTTTTTAGAAATTGTTTTAACAATCTTTCAGGTTATAGGAATCATCTTCGAGCTTTTTCTTGCCAAGATATCTTTCTTGGAGGGGAAATTAGAGTAATTGAAGGGAGTTGTGGATTTTTATTGTTTCCAAGGCTTCTTAGGACGTTATCTTCTCTTTTCTATTTTTAATCTATCGTTCTAGTTTGATCTAGTTTTTTTCTTGTTGTTTAGGGTTACTGATTTAGTTGATTTTTGTTCTTGGTTGAAATTGCTTCAAGAGGGATGTTCTCCTACCTTGATCCATCAAGAAACTCATCAAAAATTAGGAGATCCGATCTTTTCTTCCTGTTTCAGTCATTCTTGCCTAAACAGTTTGCTTTTATCTTTTAAATCACTTCTAACGAATTGTTTGCGTTTTTATTTTTCAGATCTAGTTGGGACGTTTTCTTGAGGTCCAAGGACGGTTTCTTTCATCCAAGAAACCCTAATTTCATTCTCTATTTGATCCGTTTCCAGCCATTCATCTTTCTTTCAATTTAATTTCGTTTGATTATTCTTCTTGTCAATTAATCTGTCTTTCTTTGTTTTCGTTTTGGATTACATTTGTCCAGAGCTTTAGGGTAGATCCGCTACTTGAAAACTTTACGATACACTTCCGTATTCGTTTCATATCAGATGCGGTGACAATTCTTGGCATAATTCTGGACACGTTCATGCAATGACAATTCTGGATATGTTCATGCAGTGACATTCCTGGGTGAAATTAAAGAATACTTATGCAATGATAGTCTTGGATGCAATTGAAGAATATTTATGCAGCGACAGTCTTGGGTGCATTTCGGAAATATTCATGCGGCGACCGTTTTGGATGCAGTCTGGAAGTTCTCATCCGGAGATAGTTTTGGGCGCAATCTAGAAGTGCTTATGCAGCGACATTAGTAGTAAAAACATGATAAATTTAAAGGAAATTAGGTCAAGCTTAACTAAGTTACAAAATACAAATACTAAATTAAAAAACTAAAAATGCATGCTAAAAAGATGATCAAATAGGAACAATTTATACAATAAGTAAGGAGAAATCAATTGTCTTTTCTAATGCTATCACACCCACACCCCCAAACTTGTGTTTTTAGAGTTATAACAAAAATTTTTGTCAAGGCAATGATCATTCTAGCAACTTGAAGCATCTGAAATCCTAATGCATGAATTACATTCAAATGACAAAATATTGCGCCGACAATTTATAGGTATGAATAACTAAATTGCAATTTTATCAATGCTAGTATCATGCTTTAAATCTTAAATTTATTCTACCAAAACAACATTTATTGTATAATAATATACACATATATATTTTTTTCTTCTTTTCCCTTTATTCTTTATTTTATTTTATTTTATGTAATTGAGGGATGTTGTTGCATTATTATACCCTTATTTTTGAGAAGTAACGATGGGGTGCAATAAACCTCCAGGGATATGTAATTGCGCCGACACACACTCTTGCAGTTACAGCCTTTGGCTAGATTACTTTTTCTAACACTTGCATTGGAGTGTTCCCCCATGATAGTTCATGATACATCCACATTGGAGTGTTTTTTTTATTCATAACTATACTTATATACAAGCAGCCGTAAATGGCAAATTTATTCAAGATTTAAATAATGATACTATTCATTCATTACTAATGCAATCTAAATCATTCATCCAAAAATTTAAGAGACTTCGTTCAATCACATTCATCCAACTCATTCATCAGCAGTTCACATGATTCAAGAATTAAGCATCAAATGAAAAAAAAATTCAACCATATTTCCAATAACTTTGCTTGCTTTCATTAAACTTAAAAGGACAATTTTTTTTAAAAATATGGGTGCATTTGCATTTTCATCCCATATACATTCCCCCCAAACTTAATGTCTGCATTATCCCCAATGCATTGACATTAATTTACAAATATATATGGATATGCAATGACAATGTTGATGCAACAGTAATAAAAATACAGTGACAATAAAAATATAGGGACAATTATACTGCAACTACATGAGATGCATGAAAACTAAACTAAGGGCAAAAAATGAAAACTAACTCATTGTGTTGCAGCCGAAGATGTGGTAGCATGGGTCTTCTTCTTCTTGCGTTTACGCTCCTCCTTGCATCGTTTCTTGTCCTTGGCACTCATTCTCTTCCTTTCTTTTGGCTTGGCCGAATCCTCGGATTGCTCCTCCGCATCAGGCTACGCCCCGTCATCATCGACTGTGACATTAGATGAGTGTATTTTAGCAAGCAGTGCAACATAAAGCACCATGACTAGAGTATTGGAATCCTCATTACGGATAGTCATGGCCTCTGCCTGACTCGCATCAGGTGGCACCAAGTCATCAAAAGATGCACCCACAACTTCAGGTGCAACGACAAATTTCTCAGATGAATTTGTCACGACATCATGTTCTTTTCTTCTTTTTCTTTTTCTCTTTCTTTTGTTTGAGCTTCGTATGGTCTGTGGACTACTTCGACATCATCAACTGTTGCATTTGTTAGTCTAGTGTAGACCATTATTTCCAAAGGATTATGGTCCTCATTAATTTCATCCATAGCTTCTGCCTAACTCGCTCTATCTTGCGCCAAGCCTTTAGTTATTACACCTACAACTTCAGGAGCAGGGACAAATTTCTCAGCTAAATTTGCCTCGACATCTATTTCTTCATCTTTTTTTTTCTTCACACGAACTTCTTTCATTTTCAACATTAAGTCAGTAGGTGCAGTATAGCTGTACAAAATTGCATATACAATGGAATTCTAATGTGTCGACAATGGTGTTTACTTATTCCTCAATCAGTGCAAACACAGTATTTATTCCTTCTTCTTCAAGTGTTTCGTACTCTTTTATTCTCCACACGATCCCAAAAAATTTCCACTCTTTCTTGCTTTTTTTCCAATTTCATAACTTCTTAATTACGGATATAGACATCAAAATTATGCTTTCATTGAAATCACATAATGCCTTTCCAATATACCAATCACCAGTGGAATAAGGTATTGAGAAGCTCTTGGGATCTTAAATTCTTAGAGCAATTTAATTTTCATGACAGTACACCCTTCAGTAAGTATGATTACTTCGACTTCTCACAATCTTTTCTTCTTTGACCATGCATCTTCAAGTTTTTGAGGTTGTTTTGCTCTAGCATTTATGGTGACAAAATGATCTGATTCTGTCTTCACAATAATTTGTTTAACCTCTTCAGTTGCAATTTTCTTTTCAAGTTGTTCTACATCTTTTCATTTCCGCGATTTGAATTATCTTTTATTGCAGTAGCATCTGTAACAACTTCATTTAGTTGAGTCTCACTTTTGGGAATAATTTATTCACACTGCTCTTGCCCTTATGATATCGAAGTCTCAATTTTAATGGCAAAGATTCTTGTGGTCGTAAATTTATTGTGCTCACAATCTAGTCAATTTGATATTCTAGAGCTTGTATGGATTCAGCTTGACTCTGAAGCACAACTTCAGTCTTGACAAAATATTGTATCAGTAAATTTTCGAATGATGAAAATTCTAATGCTTCGTCTTGCTGGGCATTTTGCCTTGAAAAAAGTTAATCATAATTGGGCAGTGTCCACTCGGATCTAACATCGTTTTTTATACTTCCACGGTCTTGATTGTTCCAACAAAAATCTAGATGTTGCTCCCACTCTTGCGTGTAGGTGTTAGAATATGGATTTTCTTTTCGATCGAAATTCCCATGTGGTACACATTTGCTGGATTTGATGGGCATTGTTCAAACTCATGGCTGCTTCCATAGTAATCACAAATTGTCACAACAAATTTCTATTCTGCAATTGTTGTAGCATTCTGCATTGAATTACTCATATTAGTCAAAGAAGATACATAAGCGTATATGGCATTGAGCTCCATTTCTATAGCATCACTTATGCTAGTCCAACATTTTGAGGTTCTATAGACCTCGTTCCTAGTCATATTTCGCTAAAAGAAAAATGTAAAAGTAAACAACTAAAAGGGAACAAGTTAGTGACAAATTCCGTCAATCCCCAAGCAACTTTCGTTGTCTTGCTTGTTAGTTTAAACTGTCACTACACCTTAGTGACTGTGACTGCAGTAACACTTCCGTGCTAAAATCATTCAAACCCAAAGATTAAACTGTAAAGGCAAGCTTGGATAAAATATCAGTTAGTCTAAATATCAAGTGTACTTCCATACAATCTCGAAATAACATGTACCATCTTTTAAGAAAGAAATATAAAAGAACAAATGGAGAATACTATGTCTAGGCTACTCGACTTGCTCTCCTACTCTCCTCTTGTGTCACACTTAAGAACTCCTCGTCAGGAGCTACTCTGCATCGCCTTCATGTTGATTCACCTGAGAGGTCTCAAGCCTCCATAGCAAAAAAGCTCAAAAGCTAGGTTGAAGAAGATAATATTGCAAAATAGGAGACTAAGGAAAAGTGAGACTCCTTTCTCTTTCCTTGTGAGTGTTTATATTTAACCTAAATTGTACAGGTGTCTGTTCTGCAGAATTGAGCTATCTCTGGTTGTAGAAGTTGGTTATGCCAGATTGGACATCTCACACATTTCTGTTCTTATCCAGATAGCTGTCAGATGCGACGATAATTCTGAGTGCAATTCTGGACACGTTCATGCAGTGTCAATTCTAGACATGTTCATGCAACGACATTCTTGGGTGCAGTTGAAGAATACTTATGCAGCGATAATCCTAGATGCAATTGAAGAATATTTATGCAGCGATAGTTTTGGGTGCAATCTAGAAGTTTTAATACAGTGATAGTTTTGGGCGCAATTTAGAGGTGCTCATGCAGTGACATTAGTAGTAAGAATATGATAAATTTAAAGGAAATTAGGCCAAACTTTACTAAGTTAGAAAATGCAAATACTAAAAATGAATGATAAAGATGATAAAATGGGAACAAATTATACA